>OX941080.1:146052500-147470000 GCA_954870635.1 Arctium minus
GTCAAGGGTTTGTCACACACCCTTGTTTTGATCATTTGCGCACCATTCTCAGTAACAATGGTGGCATTTGCCCAGAATTGCCTTTGATGCTCTATGAAGATGGTAGGAGATAGAGTGAGAGCATGGGCAATATGGCTTGACTTCAGAAAGTCGACTATCTGGTGAAAACCTTCAGCTTGTTTTGGCTTTTGGAGCATCGCTATTTCATTGTGTTCGTCTATGAACGCCATGGATGCCATTGACCTTGAAGATTCTTGCCTGAAAACTTTGAACTTGAGAGGGAAAGGGTTTAGAGCGCAAGTGAACAGTATGCAAAGAGTCGTTATGAGCTTTTAGGCGGGCAAAGAGTATTTATAGTATTCGGGACATAAGCAGTATTAACCTAGAGCAGTATTAACTACTAGCAGTATTAACTGAAAGCAGTATTAACCACTAGCAGTATTAACTGAAAGCAGTATTAATTGAAAGCAGTATTAACTACCAGCAGTATTAACTGAAAGCAGTATTAACTACTAGCAGTATTAACTGAAAGCAGTATTAACCACTAGCAGTATTAACTGAAAGCAGTATTAATTGAAAGCAGTATTAACTACCAGCAGTATTAACTGAAAGCAGTATTAACTACTAGCAGTATTAACTGAAAGCAGTATTAATTACCAGCAGTATTAACTGAAAGCAGTATTAACTACTAGCAGTATTAACTGAAAGCAGTATTAATTGAAAGCAGTATTAACTACCAGCAGTATTAACTGAAAGCAGTATTAACTACTAGCAGTATTAACTGAAAGCAGTGTTAATTGAAACAAGTATTAACTACTAGCAGTATTAACTAAATACTGGCAGTATTAAGAATACACTGGCAGTATTAATAATACACTGGCAGTATTAATAATACACTGGCAGTATTAATAATGCACTGGCAGTATTAATAATACTTACTCTTTTCAACTTATGATGAACTGAGGATTGCTTTGAAGTCCCTGAAAAGAAAGATTAGGACCACCAAGAATACATAATATACAGGTATTGAACCACTTTTTGAGAAGGAGTTTATTCAGAGTTGATCATTCCCACACTTGTTACCAAGAAAGTGAATCTACCCACATCAAAGGCTTTGGTGAATAGATCAGCAAACTAGTTGTCAGTATGAACCTTTACAACTTGAATAAGTTTCTTTTCATTACAGTCTCTTATGAAGTGATACCTGATTTCAATGTGCTTTGTTTTTTAGTGCTTGACAGGATTATTCACAATGCTAATAGCACTACTGTTGTCTATGAAGATAGGAGTGTGAAGAAATGTCACACCATAGTCCATCATTTGATTCTGAATCCATAAGACTTGAGAACAGCAACTTGCAGCTGCTATGTACTCTGCCTCTGTTGTAGATGTGGACATTGTGGTTTGTTTCTTGCACTGCCAAGACACTAGTCTTGCACCCAAAAACTGACATCCTCCAGAAGTAGATTTTCTGTCCAAGTTTGCTCCACCTAGATCACTATCTGAGTATGCAAGTAGGTCAAAGGATGAGTCATGAGGATACCAAAGTCCCAATCTGGGTTGCCCTTTGAGATATCTGAATACCCTCTTTACAGCTTGATAGTGAGATTGCTTTGGCCTAACTTGGAATCTTGCACATACACAGACTGGAAACATTATATCTGGCCTAGAGGCTGTAAGATACATGAGAGAGCCAATCATGGATCTATAATGATGAACATCCATATCCTCCCCCTCAAGATCTGCTGTTATCTGCTTGTGTGTCTCCATAGGTGTGCTGGCAGGTTTTGAATCTGAGAAACCAAACTTGGTTAGAATGTCCTGCACATACTTGGACTGACAGATAAAGATTCCATCTGACTTCTGTTGAACTTGGAGTCCAAGGAAAAAGGTAAGTTCCCCCATGGAACTCATTTTGAACCTTTGATGCATTAGTTCCTCAAACTCCTTACACATGTTGTCTCTTGTGGATCCAAAAATGATATCATCAACATAGATTTGGACCAGCAAGATATCCTTCTTCTTTCTTTTGATAAATAGAGTCTTATCAATGACTCCTCTTTCAAAACCATTTTCCAAGAGATAGGATGACAGAGTGTCATACCATGCTCTTGGAACTTGATGCAATCCATAAAGTGCTTTCTTCAATTTGTATACCCTGTCTGGATAGCTTGGGTTTTCAAACCCTGGTGGTTGACAGACATATACTTCTTCTTCAATTGAGCCATAAAGAAATGCACTTTTCACATCCATTTGATAGACTTTGAATTTCATATAAGAAGCATAAGCCAGGAATAATCTAATTGCTTCTATCCTGGCCACAGGTGCAAATACTTCATCATAGTCTATTCCCTCTTCTTGTGTATACCCTTGAGCCACCAGCCTTGCTTTATTCCTTATCACAATACCTCTTTCATCTCTCTTATTCCTGAAGACCCATTTTGTTCCTATTGCTCTTTGGCCTTTAGGAAGGTCTACCAGATCCCAAACATCTTGCAGCTTGAATTGCAGTAGCTCTTCTTGCATTGCTTCTATCCAACTGGATTCTTTCATAGCATCATGTGCCTTCTTAGGCTCAAGCTGGGATAAAAAGCAAGAAAGCACTGTATGTTGTGGATCTTTCAATTCTTGTAGCCTGCTTTGATTTCTAGTCATCATAGGAGAGGATATATCTCCTATTACTAGTTGTAGAGGATGATGCTTTTGAATTCTGGTGTGATGATTAGGTTCTTCATTAAGTATCACCTCTAGATTTGAGTCATTCAACTCAACTGAGGTGTTTTCAGCAGCTACTTCTGATTCCTTATTGACTTAAGTCTCCTTATCTCTACTTTCTTCTTCACTCTGACTTGGTTCAGTAGATGGTTCCTTTTCACAGTCTTCAACAGGATCCACTGTGGGTATGGGAAAGATCACAGATTGAGATAAACTGTCTTGAACTTGTGTAGTTTCTGATCCTCCACTCCCTGATCCTGCATAATCATCACTACTGACACCAAAAGAGTTAGTTAGTGAATCAATGTCAAATAGCCACTGAGGACCAGACCCAATTGGATTTGGTATGTTCTCATTGCATTTGACATTGTCACTTTCTTCAATTATTCTAGAAGAAGAGTTAAAGACTCTGTAAGCCTTACTCTGAGATGAGTAACCAACAAGAAAACCATCATCTGCTTTGCTATCAAACTTACCTAAGTGAGATTTGGTATTGAGAATAGTACAAGGACACCCAAAAGGTTTGAAAAATCCAATAAATGGTTTTCTTTTATTTAAAAGCTCATAAGGAGTCTTGTTCTTTGGCTTGACTACTAGAACTCTGTTTTGGACATAACAAGCAGTATTAACTGCTTCAGCCCAGAAGGTAATTGGCAATTTTGAGTCAGCCAACAGAGATCTAGCAGCCTCTATTAGTGTCCTATTTCTCCTCTCAGCAACTCCATTCTGTTGAGGAGTCCTAGGGGCACTATATTGTCTCTCAATGCCTTTCTCTTCACAAAAGGTGTTTAGATCAATATTTTTAAAGTCAGTCCCATTATCTGATCTAATGACTTTTACTTTTTGATTAGTTTGGTTTTCAATTCTTAGGATAAAGGATTTGATCAGTCCACTTGTCTCATCCTTAGTCCTTAGAAAATATACCCAAGTAAATCTGGAGTAATCATCAACAATAACCAAGCAGTAAGATTTCTTGCCTATACTCATAACATTTGTAGGACCAAACAAATCCATATGCAGTAATTGGAGACAAGAAGAAATAGAATTTAACTCTTTGGTCTTATGAGAAGTTTTATGCTGTTTGCCTTTAAGACAAGCAACACAATGATCATCACATGAAAAGACTTTTGAAGGTAAACCTCTTACAAGGTTGTTTTTAACAAGTTTGTTCATAGTCTTGAAATTCATGTGACACATCCTTCTGTGCCAAAGAGAGGATTCATCCACAGAAGCTTTTGAAATAAGACAGTTCAGAGATGAATCATTATCAACATTGTCCATATCTAGACAATAGACATTGTCCTTTCTTGGAGTTCTAAGTAGTATCATGCTGTCATCAACTACCTTGAACCCTGGAGCAAGGATCATACACTCTGTGTTTGTAAATAATATGCTATGTTGTTTGTCACAAACCTGTGATACACTTAACAGGTTGTACTTCAATTGATCAACATAGTAGACATCCTCAAATGTCATCTTACCTTTTGTGACATTACCTTTGCCACTTACCTCCAGTAAGATTATCTCCAAATGCAACATGTCCTCCATTGATATGCTTGAAATCATGAAGACATGACATGTTGCCTGTCATGTGCCTAGAGCAACCACTATCAACATGCCAAATGCTCTTTCCCTTGAGCTGTTGGTTGCCCTGCACATTAGATAAATCAGTTAGTTTGAATTAGGATCCCAAGCCAAAGTGGTCTTGGGTACCCCTTTCTCATCAAAATATTTGCATTCTTTCTTGACAAGATTTTTAAACTTTGATTCCTCATTTCTGGAGTACTTTGTCACAATGATAGGCTTGGAAACACATTTGTTAGAAGTAGTACTGGTTTTAGAAGTACTAACTGTATTAACAGCACTTGCATGCTTAGCAGTACTAACCTTATTAGAAGTAGTAACTGTTTTAGCAGCAGTAACTGTGTTAGCAGTATTCATCTTTGAGAAAGTACTAACAGTATTAGCAGCATTAAAATTTTCAGCAGTACTAACACTGGTAGCAGCAGTAATGCTTCTAGCAGCACTATCTCTGTCAGCAGCACTAACAGTTTTAGTGCTTTTAGGCACCCACATTTTAATACTTTCAATCAAAACCTTTTTCTTCATGGGGCCTTTGTTTTCAACAGGTTTCTTCACCACATGTTTCTTTCCAGCCTTCCTATAACCAACAGGTTTTTGCACAAATCTTTGAAAGTTCATCTGTTGGTTAATAGGGTTAAAGTAACAGTACTTAGCCAAATGGTTTAACTTTCCACATATGAAACAAGGCTTTGGTCTATTGATTTTACTTAGATCAATGCCTTGTTTTTGTGCCCATTGGTTGTTCCAGTTTCTTTGATTTCCCCTTGGTTTATCATGCTTTTGAGGCTTAGAAGTATTGCATGCACACTGCTTGCAAGGGATAGGGTTCACAACAGTGGTCTGCTTATAATAAACCTTCTTGTTCTTTCCCTCAGTCTTCTCTATCTCATTGGACTTGATCCATTGCTTTCCACATCCCTCATTGGTGATTATGTGGTTTTCTATAGGAATCTCACCACTCACAGTGTTGTCTTTATCCTTGACAACTTCTTTCTCAGTTTTATCCTTAACAACTACTTCATCTAAGGGATCTATTTCAGTGGCTCCCTTAGGTAGGTCCTTCCTATCCTTTGTTTCTAACAAATCTGAACTAGGAGGGATGTAGTTGTTGTTATAGGGTGGTGGTGTGGTATTGTACCCTATTCCTCTTCTAAGTTTGTCATGGATTTGAGTTTGGAGCAAAGAGTCCATTGCTTTAGAAGCATTGGAAAATTTCTCAATATCCAACTTGGCTTTCTCAAACTCCCTCTTTATCTTCTCATTCTCTTCTTTGGATCTGGTCAGTTGAAGTTCTAAGTCATTCTTCTCCCACTTCCAGTAGTTTGTGTCATAAGAGTGTTGAAGCTCATTGGCTTGAAAACCCTTAATCTGCTCTTCAAATCTCTCAACTATCTTGACATAATCTTTTATGTCCTTTTCCAATCTCTTAAGGTTATCACTCATGTTCTGATTGTTATCCCTATACCTCTTAACAGTGTTAATGCAATTTTGAGAACAAAGATTGGAAGTTACCTCTGTTGGGAGATCAGACACCTCTGCCATTAGAGCTTGGTTCTGGATGGCCTCTTCAGCTTGATCACTCCAATCAAACCCCATGCCTTGTTGAGAGACAAGGGCTTGAGCAGAGTTTCTGTTACTATTGAAGCTTCCAGATTGAGCTTGTTGGTGGTTATTGTTTTGAGGCATTCCACTTCTGCATTCTCTAGCAAAGTGTCCCTTCTGATGACATTTATAGCATTCCACCTTTGACTTGTCAAAACCTGCTCCATCTTCTCTTCTTTGTGAGAAGTTGTTCCTTCCAGTTCTTTTGATGAACTTCTTAACTCTCATAGAGAGCATAGCCATCTGCCATTTAATGTCCATCTCTTCAAGATCATCTGGATGGAGTTTTTCCAAGTCATCATTAATGAGAGAAGAGTTTCCATGACTTGCTAGAAAGGCTTCAAATACAGTTTCATTGCCTTTCTCTAGATTTGCTCCGTTAGCAGCACTAACTGATTCAGAGTTGGAAGTAGAATCAGTTGATGCTGAAAGGAGTGCAGCATTGTGAACATACCCAGAAGGCCTCTTCTTAGCCTCTACCTCAGATTCAAAAACTCTTAGATCATTATATAGATCATCAAGTTCCTTTTCTTCCAGTTGATCATTCTGTCTGAAAGCCACAGTATACATGGTCCATTCATCACTCAGGGACCTTAGAAACTTTCTGTTCAGATCATCTTGATCAATTTGTACTCCCACTGTAGCAAGTTCACCAATAAGCTTGTTGAACCTGTCAAAAGTTTGAGTCATGGACTCATTCTTGGTTGACATAAAGTTCTCATATTGTTGCTTCAGAATGGCTTTCTGATTTCTCTTGGTACTTTTGGTACCTTAGAATCTCTTCTCTAGAGCATTCCAGAGCATCTCTGCATCAGTGCAGTTGCAGAACTGATGTTGATATTCATTGGGAATGGCCAAGAGCAAAGTGCTCAAGGCTTTCATCTCTGTCTGTCTAACCTTTCTTTCTGCATCAGTTTTTGGTGGAGTTCTCTTTCCATCTGCACCAATATTACCTGCTTCAGAAGGACCATTCTCTATGATATCCCACATAGAATAGTCAGTGAGGAGTATGTACTGCTTGATTCTGATCTTCCACATATCGAATTCATTGGGTCTGAGCATTGGTACCTTTGAAACCAGAGTACTGTTTGATTCTGCAAAGTTTTCCATAATGGAAGAATAGATGTTTCTGAGAGAACAGGCTCTAATACCACTTGTCAGGATCTAATTCTTAACAAGAATAAAATCTCATAAACAATATCAAAGAAGTTGCGGAATAACACTTTGATATTCAATAAAACAGTAAACAAACAGTATATGATAAACACTTTGCAAACTTGTATTAAAATCACAAGATTACACACTCACCTCAATCTTGAAGAACAAGCTCTTTTAAGACGAATTCTACTTCTCTAGAATTAGGAACTATGCCTTGAGGTTGATTTTCTCTAGAACTAAAACTTTAGAATTAACTCTGTAAAAAAAACTATTGTCTAAAACAATTCTGTCAAATCTATACATATACTGAACAAAAAGATAATTACAAATAAATAAAATATCTTCAGTATATCTTCCATGAATATCTTCAGAATATCCTTGTTTATCTTTAATCACGATCTCTTCATCATTATCTTCACATTACCTTATAAGCAGCATTAAGTCTTTTCAGCATTAACTACTAAGCATCACTAACCACTAGCAGTACTAACTAGCTAAGCAGTACTAACTTTGTTCAAGCAGCACTAACTTTGACTAGCAGTATTAATTCTACTAGCAGTAGTAATACTCAGCAGTATTAACTTTGAAATCTTCTAGCAGTAGTAAATCTCAACCAGCAGCATTAATCACTTGAGTTATTCTTCAGTTCCCAACAGTGTATTTTATTGTATCCAAGATTTAGTGTGAAAAGTCAAGTCTGTCAAAGTCTAGATAGTCAAAGTTAGCAAAGTCAATCTTATTTTTTGTGTTGGTTTAAGCTTGTGTTTAGTTCCTTGGTATAAATACCTATGGCTTTGTTAATCTTGTAACACCAACTACATGAACACATTGTAATACTTGTGAGATATATGATTGAAACTTTCTCTCTCTACTCTCACTCTAGACTCAACATTGTCAAATCTTGAATAGAGATTGTTTGAATAGTTTGATTGTGATTGGGATCATACATTTTCAATTGTCAAATCTTGTTTCTTTCGAATTCACTGTTTGATCAATTTTTTTCTTGAAAAATCGTTTTTAGATCAAGAAAATGGATTCATTGTATTCGATTTAGGTTTTTAAATGTTTTTTGTATTGATTGTATCAAGAAATTCGAATTAAATTGATATAAATTTGTGAAATCTTGAATTTCTTGAAAAATGTTCTTCGAACACTGATTGAATCGAATTGGTTTGATTTGTTGTTTTTAATTTGAGATTGATATTGGAAATGTATTCTATATATTTAATCGATCAAATATATGCATTATCAAGTTTCTTTTTGCAGGTTTGAATCGATTTGGATCGATTTCGTGAACAAATGTCAAAAACGCGCAAGATCCACGAAAAGCGCAAGTTCATCCGTAGTGCGCGCAAGAGTCTTGGTGAAGAACGCGCAAGCAACTGAAGAACACGCAAGTGTCTTATGCGAGTTCATCATCAAACGCGCAAACTTCAGTCTGCGAGTTCTCAAAACACGCAAACCGAAGCCTACGAGTTCTAAATATCGTCAAATTTTTAAGGACAAAACGCGCAAAGGCCAGGAACGCGCAAAGCATTATTTGCGAGTTCTTAAAACGCGCAACTCAAAGCATGCGTGTTTATACTCTTCGATCTGCGAGTTTGTTCATTTGCCAGTTTAGCTTGCGAGTTCTTTGAAAAGCGCAAGAAGAAGTCTGCGAGTTCTTGAAACGCGCACACAGTGTCCTGCGAGTTTTTCAAACGCGCACATAAAGTCTAGCGAGTTTCTCAGTGAATAGTGGTTAGCGAGTTTCAGTGTCTTGTGAGTTTTTAAAGATAGAATTTTTTTTGAAATTAAATTTTTTTTTTGGTGATTCAAGTTTGACTTTTTAGTCAACATTTCTGATTTGTTTGGGGAACGATCATTTCATATCAAGCCCATATATCTTTCAAGATGCCAAAGACTGATGATAAAGGGAATACTGTACTATCAGCAAGAGATATGGCAGTCTCGTACATGCCTGAGATACCTGTTCTAGAAGCTGAAAGAGACAAACTGAAAAATCAGAATTCAAAGCTTCAAAAACAGATTCAGGAGTTGAAGTTAAATTTGTCAAATTCTGATAAAACTCCTGTTTGTGCAAAATGTACTGATAATGTTAAATCTACTTTTGCAATTGCAGGTATCATCAGTGCAAAAGAGGAAGAGATTAAAGAAAGAGAGAAAATGATTGATTTAAAAGAAAAGACTATTCAGTCATGTGAGAAAGAGATCAAGCTGAAAGACAAAAAGATTGCGTATCTTCAAAGCCAACTGAAGACGACTAAACAGAAATCATCAGAATTGCAAGATGAATCAGTCAAGCTTCAAGTCAAGTTTAAGGATTTTGAAGACAAAATATCTGCCTTGGAAATACTTAATGCTGAACTGAAGAAAAACATCCAAGCAGATAAAGAAAAATCAAAATTGGAGACATCTTCTACTCAACAGATGTCTGATTGTTCCAAGAAAACTCTCCAAGAGAAAAAGGATTTGGAGCTTAGATGTCTTAAACTTTCAAAGAAAGTGTCTGATTTTGAAAAGATTCTAATTACTGAAAGAGACACATTTTCTAAGGAAAGAAAAGTTCTTGAAAACAAAATAACTGACCTTCCCACACAGATTTCTACTTTACAAGACTTGCTCGAAAAAGAAAGACAAATCTTCAAAGAAAACAAAAAGTCTTATGAGCTTGCTAAGAAAAATACTGAAAAGAGAAATTTTGGGATTTTCAAAGATATATCAGAAAAGAACAAGAACTTGGAAAAGGATTTTGAGCTTGAGCGTTTACATTTTGAATATGAAATATCGAAGCTCATATCCAAAATCACTACTCTATCATCAGATGTCCAAAAAGAACAGAAGGTCAAATCTGATTTGAAACAAAAGTTTGACACATTACCTTCTGAAAGAAACATTTTATCTGAAAAGATAAAAAGCTTGGAAGCTGCAAACGTTAATTTGTCAGAAAAGATTACAGCTGATGTGATTGATTAATCACCTGTTGACAATTCAACAGAATCAGTCTGTTCTTTCAAAACAGCTTCAAGTTCTATTCATGATCAAAAAAAATTCAAAAAGAAAAGTGTCAAATCAAGTCAGATCAGACCATCAAATTTATTCTATGACAAATTTGTTGATGGTTCAGCAAATTTTTATATCAAATCTCTTGGAAAGACTTCTAAGAAAAATCAGATGGTCTGGAGAGTTAGAGCTTCTTCAGAAGAGAAGAAGGACAAAGCATCTGCGTCCACAACCAAAGCTGAAAAGAACAGAGCACACAAAGGTAAATCTTTTGATAATCCTGATATGTATTACTCTACTAACCATTTGATCAGGGTTGCTCAGAAGAAAATATGTTGTTCTTACTGTGGAGCACATGACTTTGTAAGTAAAAATTTTGTCAATTACTGGTATGGTTCTTATTATGTTACCCCCACAAGAACTGCAACCAACTCATCAGAACCCAAATACCAGTGGGTACCAAAAGCTAAAATTGTGTTGCAGGCACCCAAGGTTTAAGGGGGAGCATAGAACAAAGGCTTTTGAACACAACAGTTCAAAACCCGGACCTTAAAGTCAAAGAGTTATGGCTTTTGAACAAAATAGTGCAAAACCCGAACTTTAATGTTAAATTACTACGACTTCTAAGTACTACATCTTAGGACTCGGTCTTTAATATTTAAAGATATAGATATTTTGCAAATATCCAGGGGGAGCTTAAAAGAAAACAAATCATGATATACTGATTTGAGGGGGAGCCTAAAAGGTAAAAATCTTCTGATCTAGATCTCTAATTGTTTGAAAGAAGAACAACTTTCAAGCATGAAAAACAGTTTCTTAAATGTTCAAACCACTTCTCTATTCTCAATAGATTTTATGAATTTAAAAGTGTGATTTTAAATGTTTTTTATTATTGAGCTTTAATGTTTAACTGACCGTGTGTTTCTAAAGATCAATACTCGTGTATTATCTTTCCTATATACTGTAAAGTATTCATACACACCGGTTCAGTACTTCATTTGAATTTGTTATTACCATGTATCATAACGACCAAATTTTTCGATGGTAATACCCTCGTTTGCTTTCAAATGTTGTTGAGCATCATTCATCATTTCAAATTTGTGCTTTCATTGCTACATTGTTTATATTTGTTCATATAAACAAATCATCCAATTCTTTGATACCCTAACCATTTCATTTGATCTGATTGATACATTGTCAGATTCTCAAAACAATTCTCTTGATTTCATTTTATTCATTCAATATATTTGTTTTGAGAAATCTTCAAAGTTCAATTGCTCAAATCTCATGAGCATACATTTTAACAATGTCATCATACATTTTTTAGCTTAACTGCTAAAGTTAAACTGTTGCACAACCATTCTTTATAGGACTTACATGGGATTCGTGTGTGAGCTTAAATAGAACTTCCATGGATTCACGTTAACCAGTGTTTCCTATCCCGGAAGTTATCCTAGAGTGATTGAGGGGTGAGGGGTTTTTAAATCAAAGAGTGGGGGAGATAACTCATCCGATTGAGTTTTTCTCATTGTGCTGAGCGGTAAAATGGAAAAGAGAGTTTGGTTAGAAGTGAGCAAAATGTTAAAAAGAAAGAGGGTGTGAGCACAGAGTCAAAAGAATATGAAAACTCTGCACCAACTACTTTCTGAGATGGGCAGCCACATCTTCTGATTGATTCATATTCTTTGGTGACCATCATTGAAAAAGGCAGTGATCCCATGCCAACTCTTGCATTAACCCCACCAACCACTCGTTTCTTTCTTAACAAAGAAATGTTTCATTTTCTTTGGGGACGCAGCATATCTGCTATCTAGTCTTCACTCTGAAGATTTAGATATTGAAAAAGAAGGAAAGGTGCCCCACCTTCGCACCTCTTTCATGCACATTGAGTCCGTGTAATATCTATTGTTGTCTCAACAGTTTACACAATTTGAGCCTTATGAAACATAATCATTGTGCTAAATTCTTTCATACACAAGCACGAGCACACAGAAAATTTGTTTTTCTGTCAGAACATTCATAGATAAACCTTGTGTTTTTCAATGATTGAATGGAAGTCCTGGGGAGTCATCATCAAACCAGCTCCTTAAATTGTACATTCGTTGTACACAGTAACTCCGTGTTACTGACAGGCACTCCTAACTGTTTCATTTGTTGAATCAGGGTTACCAAGTTCATTATATCTGAATTTGAAAAGATTCGGGTATATACATTTCATGATTCAGCTGTTCAGATCAAAGGGCAGAGAATGTCAAATCTACTCAAAGGGGGAGAATATTTGTAAAAAGGGGGAGATTCAAAGAAAGTGCTGAAATTGAGAAAGTTTTGATGATTATGATGCTCACAATCATCAAAAAGAGGGAGAAATCTACAAAGGTCAATTTCAAATCAATTTCAAAGTCATGAAGAAAGTTCAAAGTAAAGACTTGTGGAGAATTTCTGAAAAATTAAATCAGATGAATGTTTTGTCAAAGAATTCAAAAGATTCTGAAGACAAGTTCAAATCAGATGATTCGAGAAAGTTTATTTTTCCAAAGACGATCAAGAGATCAAAGAGATGAAGATACAAAATTCAAAGATTCCTCAAAGTTTTCAAAGATTCCTGAAGATTCCAAAGAAGTTTCAAAGATTAAGTTTTCAAATATTTGTTCAAGACTTGTTGACTTTCAGAGATGCAAAGTGTTAAAGACTTTTCAAGATTCTTCAAAGACTGAAAGGCTGAAGATTGTTAGAGTCTCAAAGTCCAAGACTGTCAGAGACAAAAGTTGAAGAATCAAGCGTTGAAGACTAGTGTCAATTTTTTTTAAATCTTGAATACAAAGGGGGAGATTGTTAGTGTATTTTATTGTATCCACGATTTAATGAGAAAATTCAAGTCAAGATAAGTCAACAACGTCAAAGTCTGTTAAGTCAATATGGTGTTTAGTCATGTGAGTGTTTTGTTTCTTGTATAGACTTGTGGTATAAATACATTTTGTCTTGTAACAATCTTGTAACTAGAAACCTTCATTGTAAAATATGTGAGATCAATGACTATTACGCTTTCTCTCTCTACTCTCTCTCTAGACTCAACATTGTCATAATCTTAATAGAGATTGTGTGTTATATTGCTTGATAGATTGGGAATACAATTTCATAATTGCATTCCTCTTTTTTTAAAACGATTTATTTATATATGTTGAAAACTCTTGAGCTCACTAGGCGTTAAGCCTAACCTTTTTATTTGTCGGCATGTGCATCAGGTTCCAGTTGGGGGTTTGGATTCTAGCAGTTCTATGAAGAGTTGAGGCTTAGCTTTGCTCAAGGGTAAATAGTTGGTGAAGTCTTTCGCAGTTGGAGGTAGCGACAGTTATTGGGTTTTTAGTAGCACTTGTCCTTATTATTGACAGTATGTATAGAATGAAATGTGTGTATTGAGGATAAATCTAAATTCGTGATTGTAGATGAATCGATTTTCGATGTATTTAGAAAATTTTAATTTAGTTGTTATTTCCAGATTTGAAGGTGTTACACCACTCCTAGTTCGACCCTCTATCGCGGACCTGTTTTGATGGTCCAACAATGCATGCAGAGTTTCTTGTAACTTACCCATCTCAGTCGCAAACGCCTCGTGGTTCACAAAGGCTTGAGTGTGTCCTCGTCCGCGGCCTCTAGACTGACCCCTCCCTCTCCCCGTCGCCGAGCTCTCCTGATGCGATACCTCAAGCTCACCCTGAACTTCCACGTTTCTTGCTCTACGAGTAACACGAGGTTTTCCACGACCTCGTGTTCCTTCGGTGGCTTCCTCAATCTGAGTGGTGGCTCGCTGGGGTATTCTCCCCCTTCCTCTCCTGCGTCCCCGATCTCTCCCCTTAGTGGTCGCTAGCCTCGGAGGGTCCGCTGGTCCATCCACTTGGACCTCATTCACCGGAATCGCCTCCGCAACTGGCACCAACTTACTCCTCATTGATCGTTCAGACATCTCGCTTACTGAAACGACAAGCAAAACAAAGCTTAACCAACAGTTCTAACATAATAAGGAAAAATAAGCACGTACATGTACTTGTAAATTCACAATTACATTGGCCAGATGTAATTCTAAATTTACCTTACACGATAGTCCTCACTATCCTATTATTTATGTCCGTGTCGAGATTTCTCCTATGGCCTTCCTAGTTCTCAGTTGTATCTCCTATCCTTATCGTTTAAGTTTAGGCCCGTACGGTCACCTAAATCTGTTATCCCAGTTTAATCTAGTTGATTAACAATCACAGAACACAATAATATCAAGAGATATAAAGATCAGAATAACATACCAATCCCTTGAATAAACAGTTAAACCTTGTGTGTTCTTGATACCCTTGAATACAGAGAATACGGCTACCTCACTATAGGATTATAATTATGAATATGAGGATTAATCCTAAAACTAAATAACTAAAACTTTAAATACCTAGGCCATATGGGCTTTAAGCTTAATGGGCTTTCTAATGGGCTTGAGGCCCAATAACTAATAACTATTAGCTTATTACACAATAAACCCTCTAACTTCAACTATCAAATAAATACAGTTTAGATCCTCTAATTTAACTTTAATCTTGAATAAAATTTATGATCCAACAATCTCCCCCTTTGGATTCAAGATTAAAAAAAAATTGCAATTGTCTTCAGGTCTTCACTTTTCTTCAGATATGACGTTGATAGCTTCAAAACTTGATATCCTTGAATAGTCTTCAAATCTTCAAATCTTTGAAAAATCTTCAGCAGTCTTCAGATTATATTATCTCCCTTAATATATTCTCCCCTTTTTGATGAGTGGTGAGAATCATCATCATCAAAACTTGTCAAAACAATCTCCTCCGTTGAATATGATCATCATGTAACGAGCCCTGTATGGAAATAACAGCAGTCTTCCCAGACGGAAAGAGTGATTATTTCAATCTTTTCAGATTAAAATAGAAAGTAGTAACCATTCGAATCTTTTCAAATTCAAACATTTAATAAGTGTAACCCTGAATCAACAAATGACTTAGTTAGAATGTCTGTCAAAGACACAAAGTCACTGAGTAACACAAAGTTACTATATAAGGAACTGGTTTGATGTAGACTCCCCAGGTCTTCCATTCAATCATCGAATAACACATGGTTATCTATGAACGTTCTGACAGAAAACAAATTTATGTGTGCTTGTGCATGTGTATGAAAGAATTAAGCATAGATGATTGCTTTTCATTATAGGCTCAAAGTATGTAAACTTGTTGAGACAGCAACAAATTATACAAAGACTCAATGTGCATGAGAAAGGGTTCGAAGGTGGGGCAACTTTCCTTCTTTTTCAATATTAGTATCTTCCAAATGAAGAACCAATAGCGTATGTGCTGCTTCCCCCGAAAATGTGAAACATTCTCTTTTTGAGAAAAGAATGAGTAGCTGGTGGGGTTGTATGCAAGAGATGGCATGGGCTAGTTGCCTATCTCAATGATGGTCACCAAAGAATGTGAACCAATCAGTAGATGTGGCTGCCCGGCTCAGAAAGAAGTTTGGTGCAGAGTTTAATATTCTTTTACTCTGATCTCTCACCCTCTTTCTTTTAATGCTCACTTCTAACCAATCTCTCTTTTTCAGTTTACCTCTTCACATACCATCACTTAATTCTTTTGACCCCTCTTCCCTCAATCACTCAGGAAATACTTCCTGGGTAGGAAACACTGGTTATCGTGAATCCATGGAAGTTCTGTTAAGTTCTCACACTGAATCCCATTATTTTCCTAAAAGAACGTGCTGTTCAACAGGCTATTGTACATGAAAGCACAAATAAGCACAAAATTACATGAAGAATAAAAATTTCGGAGAAGTCAAAACAGTTGTGTTTGACAATGCAATTCTCCCCCTCAAACTAAAAAGAGTTTGACAATTAAGCTCTAAGGAGTTTTTCTATTAAGCTCTTTAACAAGTAAGCTCCCCCTCAACTGAAGAATTTTTTTTTTTAAGATCAGAAAAAATAAAGCACTGAAGTGCGGGTTCTAATCTGATGTGATTAGAAGCCATAGTCACTTGTACAAACCTGCATAAATAAAAGAAAATTGGTAATCATTTGTGAAAATGATTCCTCTCTTGTTAGCAACAGTTGAAGAATAAGACACAAGATCAAGATTTAGAATACTCCCCCTAGAATCATGAGTAAGGTCTAAGATATGTTCAACATACCAAGTTTGCTGATTAGAAATTGGAATCGCTTTTCATCCAACGGCTTGGTGAAAAGATCAGCTAACTGGAAGTCAGTTTGAACAAAGTGCATTTCAATGTCACCTTTTTCTACATGATCCTTGATGAAGTGATAGCGTACATCAATATGCTTGGTCTTCGAATATTGTACCGGGTTAGCAGTTATGGCGATTGCGCTCTTGGAATCACAATAAATAGGAACACGTTTGTAGTTGTATCCAAAGTCCCTTAACTGTGTTTTTATCCAGAGGACTTGTGAACAACAGCTAGCAACAGCTACATATTCAGCCTCGGCAGTGGATGTTGAAACACAGTTTTATTTCTTTGAAGTCCAACTTACAAGTTTGTCACTTATAAATTAACATGACCCAGAGGTGCTTTTTCGGTCTAGCTTACATCCTGCATGATCAACATCTGTAAAGGCAGTTAGTTAAAAACGAGAATCCTTTGGATACCAATGGCCTAGATTAGGAGAGCCTTTGAGATATCTAAGGATTCGCTTAACAGCAGTTAAGTGCGACTCTTTAGGATTAGACTGATATCTCGCACAAAAACATGTGGCATACATTATATCTGGGCGACTTGCAGTCATATAAAGTAAAGAACCAATCATGCTACGATACACCTTTTGATCAACAGGTTTCCCGGAGGGATCTGCGTCTAAGAGTGTACCAGTAGCCATTGGTGTTTTCATGACTGAGCTATCTGAAATATTGAACTTTTTCAAAATATCCTTTATGTATTTAGCTTGATTTATAAATATGATGTCGGGTAATTGCTTTACTTGTAAACCAAGAAAGAAATTCAATTCACCCATCATCGACATTTCAAACTTTGTTTCCATTATCTTTGAAAAGTTCTTACAATATTTCTGATTTGTCGACCCAAATATTATGTCGTCAACATAAATCTGAATGAGAATCAAGTCCTCACCTTGCCTTTTAAGAAATAAGGTTATATCTACTGTACCTTTCTTGAAACCATTAGCTAAGAGGAATTTAGTGAGAGTTTCATACTAGGCTCGCGGGGCTTGTTTAAGACCATAAAGCGCTTTGTCTAAAACATAGACATGATCAGGGTGATGAGGATCAACGAAACCTTCAGGTTGAGCCACATAGACCTCCTCATGCAGAACGCCGTTCAGAAAAGCTGACTTTACATCCATTTGATAGACTGTAAAGTTTTTGTGCGCTGCATAGGCTAGAAAGATTCTGATGGCTTCGATCCTTACAACCGGGGCGAATGTTTCGTCATAGTCAATGCCCTCTTGTTGACAGTACCCTTTTGCGACCAATTGAGCTTTGTTTCTCACGAAGACTCCAATTTCTTCTTTCTTATTTCTAAAAACCCACTTTGTTCCAATAACATATTTACCTTGAGGTAGTGGGATCAAGCGCTATACCTTGTTCCTTTCGAATTGTAGAAGCTCGTCTTGCATAGCAGAAATCCAGAAGGGATCACGTAGAGCTTCAGATGCTTTCTTTGGTTCTAGGGCACTAAGGAAGCTTGAAAACATGCAGAAGTTAGCTGTTGCAGATCTTGTTGTGACACCAGATTGTACGTCACCTATCACGTTGTTCAGAGGATGATCCTTAGTCCAACGATGTGTGCTTGGTAAGGCTTCAACTGTTTGTTGCGTATTTGACGCATCGTTGTCATCATGCACGGCAGGTTGCTCCATAGAAGTACTCGGGACATCTTGTACTGGTGTTTCTGATACTGAAGCTTCTGGGCTAGCAGTTGAAGTACTCGGGACTTCGTTTCCAGAAGAACTATCTGTAGAGACAGATTCAGCATTAGTAGAGTCAGAAACTAACTGTGTAGTTGTACCTGATGGAGATGAAGTTTCAGTGACTTCTTCGGAAGGTCCAGACATGTCTTCAGAAGTGGTAGGGACCTCCGAGCTTGTTATTGATGTGGATATGCCTTTATCAAAGTCTGCACATATATCATCAAAGGCATCAATAAACAATAAATCTAACTCAGATGAAGTAGAGTTAGAGTTTGATGAAGTGGATCCTTTAGTAGATGGTTCTATTCTGGATTGAATAGAAGCTTTGTCCTTACGAGCGAGTTCTGAACTGTTGTGTCCAGAAGTCCTTGTAGAATTCTCATCAAATGAGACATTCATGCTCTCAACAACCGTCTTGGTTCGAATAATGTAAATTCGATAAGCTTTGGATGTCAGATAGTATCCAACGAGATATCCTTCATCCGCTTTCTTATCAAATTTTGATAATCCTTGACGCTCTTTAAGAATGTAGCACCTGCAACCGAAAACACGAAGGAATTTGATGTTAGGTGTACGATTGTTAATTAACTCATATGCTGTTTTATTAAAGCGCTTGACCACAATGGTACGGTTCTGAGTAAAACATGCTGTAGCGACTGCCTCGGCCTGTATCGCATCTCAGACTTCTCTTTCTTGTATCCATCATACTTTGGCTTTGAGTAGAATCTTTTCTTGCCAAATCTCTTCTTGAATCGTCGCGTAATTAGAGCCAAGTCCTCAGAGAACTTCTGAATATCTGGATCTGAATCAATTTCTAGTTCTTCATCGCTTGACGCAGAGTCAAAGTCAGTAACTTCGGTAACTAGAGCTTTAGACACCCTTTTCTTTGACTTTGCAGAGGATACAGAACCTTTGCCGGCTATGAGAGCCACATAATCCTTCAGATGATTAGACTCATTATTAATAGATCTCACCTCATCCTCATGTTGAGCAAGAGTAGAGAAGATATCAGTGACATTTTCTTGAGCCATATTCTTGGACATCTGGAGGTTTATGGCAAAGTTCTTCCATTCTGGATTCAGATTCTTGATGAACTTGTAATTTATCTCAGAAGCAGATTTAGAGATATTGTTCCTCCGCAAGTCATTGAGAATGATGTTATATCTATTGTAGGTATCTAGTAGCAACTCTCCTTCTTTTGCATGGAATCCCTCGTATGCATTTATGCATAGATTCTGCTTAGCTTGGATAGAGGCTTCACTTCCTTCAAACTGTCTAGCTAGTTCATCCCAGATTGCTTTAGCAGAGCTCTGACTGTCTACTCGATTGTAGATGTCGTTTGGAATGGCCATTGTCAGATAAATTAGAGCCTCTTCTTCTGTCTTGTACTGAGCTTTCTGCTTTTCAGTGAAGAACTGATAAGGTTTAGGAACCTCTCTGTCAAGGATTTCTGGAGAGGTTTCTGTTGCAGCTTGACCCTTTACTGTGATCATTGGAGTTTCTGGACCATTAATGATTGCTTTCATAAAATCTCTGTTCTTGTGATTCAGAAACTGGATCATTCTGTTCTTCCATTGCTGATACTCATTAGCCATGAGGACAGGAGGTTTGGACTGAGAGCCCATTGAGAGAAGTTGATTCGGCATCTTAGCTGTACGGTTAGTAATCAAACTTTTCTGTACCAAGACAACCAAATAGATGAGATCGTTAGAATCAAAATAAAAACTACACTAAAAAAATTTCAGAAAAATAAATTTCCAAAAATAATTAAATGCATTCCTCTCAATCAGTATAAAGCACAAACAATACTGAAAAAACGAATAGTGAATAGTGAATAGTGAACAGGGAATAGTGATCTGCGTGAATAGTAATTGCGCAAAATGAGGTTTGCGTGTCTAGTGGGTCGCGCAAAATGAGGTTTGCGTGTCTACGCAAACCGAGGTTCTCGTGAGAAGACACTGACGCAAAGTTGAGTTCGACCTGTAACATGCTTCGACTGGGAACTTGTTCGACCGGTATGTTGCACGACCGGGAAGGATGTAAAGACCGGTATTATGTTCGACCGGTAAAAGTGCTTAGACCGGTAGTGATCTGTGTGTACCGGGCGACCGGGGTGGTGTGAGGACCGGTATCGAGTTCGACTGAAAATGGCTTCGACTGGTATAGGCTATGACCGACAAATTGTATGACCGATACAAAGTATTCGACCGGTGAGATGCTAAGACCGATAAAGGTATGGACCGATAGTGATGTTCGACCGATATAGGGATATACGACCGGTAAGAGAGTCGACCGATAGGGTGATATGACCGATGAAATGATATGAACGGGAACCCTTCGACCGATATATTCCTAATGGTCTCGATTGGTATGTTCTTAAATCAGCCCAGAACGTCGATAAACAGAACAGATAATCAACCCAGAAATCAATCACGAACTCAAAATCAAATGCAAAAATCAGACTCTTGTGCCCAGAAACAAGTATCGATCACAGCTCAATCAAAATCAAAGATTAATTTCAAATATCATGCATTAATTTTGACAGCACAGTGGTCGCTTATTCTTGATGAGGTCGAACCCAGAAAACCAAAAATTCACAGATTCAATCACTTGATGCTTTCTAATGCAATTAATCTATCAGATTATGTTCACTAGCATAAATCACATCTATTCATATCGATTTTAAGCATAAAAGCATGTTAATTCAAGAAATCGATTTTCACCCGAATAACAGTCGATGAACAGTAAATTCGATGAATAGTAATTCGATGAACAGTAATATCAAAAAAAATTGATTCTTTAGGCTCTGATACCACTTGTTATCCCAGTTTAATCTAGTTGATTAACAATCACAGAACACAATAATATCAAGAGATATAAAGATCAGAATAACATACCAATCCCTTGAATAAACAGTTAAACCTTGTGTGTTCTTGATACCCTTGAATACAGAGAATACGGCTACCTCACTATAGGATTATAATTATGAATATGAGGATTAACCCTAAAACTAAATAACTAAAACTTTAAATACCTAGGCCATATGGGCTTTAAGCTTAATGGGCTTTCTAATGGGCTTGAGGCCCAATAACTAATAACTATTAGCTTATTACACAATAAACCCTCTAACTTCAACTATCAAATAAATACAGTTTAGATCCTCTAATTTAACTTTAATCTTGAATACAATTTATGATCCAACAAAATCCCTTAAACTAGGGCTCTGATACCAACTGTAACAACCCAAACATTCATACAATACAATACTACCAGATTCAATGATAACACCCCATAGGGGTCTTTAAGGTTAACAACCCAAACATTCATACAATACAATACTACCAGATTTAATGATAACACCCCATAGGGGTCCCAAAATGACAATTCAAACGTAAGAAAATACCACTAAGGTTTTTGCGGAAACAAACGAATTACAATTGAGAAGTTTAAAATATAACTAGATTGGACGTTTAATCTATTCTATCAACGAACTTTTCCTCTGACACGAGCTTCTAACTCACATATTGCCCTTACCCTTACTCGATCCTTCGACTACCTGCTTACCTGAAAAGGTTTTAGCTTGAAAAGTGAGGGTTAGACCATAAGGTCTATTGAAATCCCTCTAGAAGCACGCCATAACATATATAACAACAAAAGAGGTTTACATTCATTTATAAATAAAGTACTCAGAATAAGATCTTTGCACGCACAACTTTTGTGGTTGGCTCACGCTTAGGGCACGTGCACATTTGTGACAATATGTAGGGCATACACCCGCCCTTAAACTTGAATATATGAAACGAATTCATACATTTAGTATGGGTCACACTCCCCATATGCGCAGTATCCATCAACATATACACCCCGGGAGGCTTGTCCTTTAAAAGCAACACCCGCTATGACGCACGATATAGATAACATATAAGCATGCAATATTAACGATATTGCATGAGATCATACACCAACAGAGAGTAAGGGAAACTCACCTGAAGTCCGTTCTAGGCTCTATTGCTTGCTCTAACAATCCTGTAACAGTGTACCTACAATTTACACCACACACGAGGGTGGTGAGACACTCGAATAATTCACAAAGTTCGATCTTTCATTCACGATAACCTAAGACTCTCAATAGGCGGTACAGGTCTCACTTGAAAACATCGGCGAAAATCCCAAAATCCCGAGACTGGAGCTCAAGGATCGACCATAGGGTCTGGGCCCTTCCGGGTCTGCTCCCGGTTTCTCGCCCACCCGGGTTCCCGCCCTCCCATGTTCGGCCCTCCCGGATTCCCAACCTCCCCCGGGTCCATCTCGCCCTCCCGGATTGCCCAGGTCCAGTCTCCCCGGTTTCCAGCTCGCCGGGTTTTCGGACTTTTAAGAAGAAATTACCCGAGTTTCATCTATCCGGGTTTTTCTCCCATTCTCAGTAGGTGCGATTCCCGGGTATCGGTACTAGGACTATGGGTAGCGATTTTTCATACCACAAACTCATTCGATGGATTAACTGAGACCTCCAAGATACCCATGTCACCCTAATTCTTTCCCCTCCAAGATTAATCATTAATCCAATCAGTTCAACCACTAACCCAATCGATTTGGGGTTAACATCAGTTCAATACAACAAATCAAAACCAAAAACCTAGAAACTTAAAGAATCAAGGGAGATGATGCTTACCTTGAAAAAAATGAATATTTTCACCAAAAAACTCACGAATTCCATGCTCCTCAAGGTTGATACGAATTATCCTCTCGTCTATCCTCTAGCCGCCTCCAATTTCCTATCAGAGAGGAAAATGAGGGTTTTATAGGGTTTTATCCCTCTCTCATCCAAATTACACTTAGGCCCTCCAACTCTCACCTTTCACACTAGACCCCTAAACTAACTTTTATTTCAACATAAGCACGATTATTACATTTTATTTCTACCAATTTTCTGAAAATTTTTCCCTTTTATTGTTCTTAAATTTTAGGGTGTTACATGTATGTGCGACGTGTGTGTATGTGTGTGAGAGAGTGAGAGAGAGAGAGAGAGAGAAAGAGAGAAGTTGTAGGTCTCGAGGGAGGTCGACGGTGAGATGGGTCTTGGTGGTGGTAAGGGTACGAGTTGGAGTTACTGTGTGTGAGTGTGTGGGATGTAGGTGAGAACTGAGAACAAAGAGGTTGGTGGGTTTGGGGCTGCCGACAGTTTAAGGGAGATCAACGATAAGTATTTGGGTGGGGGGTATGGAGAGGGGTCGGCGGTTTCCAATACGTGAGGAAGGAGAAAGTGTGTGTATGGGGGGGTGAGTGTTGTAGTGGAGGTGGGGGTCTGATGTTTTTAATTATTTATTAATTATTTGTTTTTTTTATTAGGAAAAAGACAAAAATAAGTGTAGAAAGATAAACATACCCCATATTTAGTTAGACAAGGGACTTTGAGCTTGCATTTTGGCATACCATAAGGACGAACAATGTAATAAACGTATTTTAGGAACTATATCTAAAATATCAACAACCATATGGAGCAGGAATATAATTTACCCATAAATAAATTATAAATGTAGGTGTTCAAAATACTTCTACAAATTTCAATTAATTTTATAAAATTATGAAGATAATCTTTAAATAAATTTGTTCTCTTAACACGTTTCTTTTTTATATATATGGATGTTTCATATCAATTTTTGTCATATTTGATCTTTTTATCTTTTCAAAAATCATGTGATGTGACATGATGAAAAAAACAAGAAATCAATAATATCAATTAAAACTACTTCCTTTTCAAGAAATCATTTTTTAAACCAGATTTATTAAAAACTGTTCTTATTTATATCTTTATTTATGTTAAAATCAGATTAAATTATTCATTGAAAATGTAGAAAAATAAGTCTTGATGATATATAGGAGATTGCATTTAAAAGAATCTCCAACAACTATGCTAAAATATAAAATTTTAAAGATTCGGGAGTTTTTTTGTTCCAACAACTATGTTAATGGTATTCTAAATGATAAAAGAAGAGAAATAAGGTGGGAATCTCCAAATTTGAAGAAATCTTTAAAACTTTATGGAAGAGATAAGAAATAACATCTTAATTCTATTCCGCCAATAAAATATATATGTATTTTTGATTTTATAAATTTATAAAATTTGTAACTTTTGATTTTATTTTATTTTATAAATTTGTAACTTTTGATTTAATTATAACTTTGTAAAATGTATTTTTCTTTTTGTAACAATTACATTTTATTATAACTTTGTAAAAGTGTAATTATTTCTTAACCGAATTGAACCGTAATTAAAAATAGCAACCAAAGATAGTTGATGGGTTAAACCCGTCAATTAAGTAAACTCGTTATAAATATAAGTTGGTAAGTTCACGCCTTATCCGGATCGTCCCTTAGGTAGCGTTTGGTATGCAGGCTAGAGGGGACTGGACATGACAGAACAAGACAGGACGGGACTGAACTGGACAGGACTAATTGTCGGTTCCACGTTTGGTACGTCTACAACTAGACTGGACAAAACCGTTAAAATGACCAAATTACCTCTATATCATATAATAATTCTAAACAATCTAAACCAATTAAAAATTTTAATGATTAAATCATTATACAACTTAAAATAAATTATATAAATCATACTTTATAATTTATTTATCTAAGATCATTTAAAATTATATGCAAACCGATTAAATGGGGAATAAATTGGGAATCCATAGGAACAACCCCCACCTCCATATCAAAATTCAAGTCGTCTTCCCCATGTGCACTGTGCAGACTTTCTTCAACAAAATCTCTCTCTTCAAGCACTGTGTCTTCACCACCACCCGTCTATCATAATTCTAATTGGGTACGTTAATGATAACCATTATGTGAAATTAGATATGACAGAAGGATATCCGTTTCCGTAAATTGTAGGACATTTTTTCCATTACAATTATCTGTGTGCTGTTGGATGAGCTACCCCGTATTCAGAGCGAATACAGAATTACATGCAACTTTTACGTGTTAATTGTACTACGGATAATTTAATTTTAGAATAATCGAATGCAATATAGATTATTTTATGTTATATTTATATTTATATTTTAAATCGCAATATTTATGTTTTATTTTTATAATTATATAATTATAAAAAATTAGTAATATTTATATTTATAAATATTTATTTCTTTTTAAATCAAACCAAAAAGTAAAAAAAAACTTTTAAAACTATATAGTACAAATAAATAAAAATAAACAAAATAAAGAAAGAAAAGACAACAAAAAGACAAAAACAAGACAAAAAAAAACAAAAAAAAAACACAATCACTACCCAAATCATTAAGGTGCAAATAGCATCCCCTTATAAAAAATTAGTAATATTTATATTTATAAATATTTATTTCTTTTTAAATCAAACCAAAAAGTAAAAAAAAATTTAAAACTATATAATACAAATAAATAAAAATAAGGGTCCTGTTATTTACACTTTTTTAAGGGTGTAAATTGTATAGGAAATTGTGCAAATCAATAGTCAAACATATAAAACGTAAAAAAAGATAGGATTGTGTAAATTGTATGAAAAATTGTTCAAATCAAAAGTCAATGATAGAAAAAGTAAAAAAAATAAAGGATTTCTCGGATGTCATATACCAATCACATTTCATGCAATATTTCATAAAAATTGACAATTTTTTTCTTTTTTTTTAAGCAAAAAACTCATTTCTAAAAAATCATTTATTTTTCAATACCATCTCATTTTTCCAAATTAAATTTAATATATATTATATAATTAAATTAAAAATCATTTTAAACTTCTTTTTTAAATTCTTCAAAATAAAAATTATAAAACTTCAAGTTTTAAAAAAAAAATAAACATTTAATTCAGATAAAACTATATTTTAGACGAGTCTCATTATTTACACCTTTTTAAGGATGTAAACTCATTTTTTTATATCTAATTTTTTTACAAATCTCGTTTTTATACACATCTCGTTTTTATACACATCTCGTGTTTATATACATCTCGTTTCTATACAAATATCGTTTTTTACGAATATCATTTTTCTATAACGTATATATTTATTAACTACCAACACTATTTCATCTATATAAATTGACTATCTCTCCCTAATCTACTATCATACCACAATCATCAAACATTCTTATCTCTCTCTCGTTTATACATTTTTCAATACTTGAAATCACAAGTTGGAAAGAAGACTTGCAATGGAATGATGATTCAAGCGATGAAAATACAGAATCAAAGTTCTCAACCGATATGGTTATGCACTAAATATTCATTATTTTATAAGTTGCATATATATATATGTATGTATGTATGTATATAGGCCGATAATCAATATTTTAAATCTAAACATTTGATGAAAATATATCATGTAAAAAAATATTTTTATATCGGTTCTCACATGTTAAGTGATGACAATAAATATTTTTTTTACAGTTTTCAAACATGTTATGAACTAAATATTTTTTTATCTCTGTCTCGTTTCTTAATTTTTAGGTGTTTAACTCTCGTCAAGATCTAATAGATTGGGTTCACGACATAGGAAATTCACTTGGTTACGTTATTGTTACTAAAAGATCTAAGACTTCTACTTGGTTACGTTATTGCGCAACCGGATGGGCTACTCATTACATGAGTCGAATAAATATGTACGAGCAACTATTATCTAGTAATCGTACTCCGGATTTTATTTCACTTGATTGAGTTGTAATAATTTTAGTTTTAGTAATTTTTTGTTACTTTATCAATTATGTTATTTTGATATTTTTTGATATTAAATTATTTTATCTTTGTAGGTTTAAAAGTAATATATAATTCTCTCTTTTAAATAATTATTGTTAAAAATAAAATACTCATAAAATAAAACATAATTACATTAAACTAAAATATAACTAAAACTAAAACAATGAATAAATAATTCATAATTATATTATTAAAATTAAAAGTTAAATAAAGAAGGATTATAATTATTTTAAAATAAACAAGTAATTATTATGTAATGATTATAATTATATTAATAAAAAAATAAGTAATGATTATATTAGAGCATCTCCAACAACATTGCTAAATTTTTTCTAAAATAGAGAATGAAAAGTCAAAATCTCTAAAAACATTTCTTCTAACTCCAACAACTTTTCTATTTTAGAGAATCAATCATTATTTATATTATTATAATATTCTATAATTTATCATCCCAATACACTTTTTTAAAAAAACTTAAAATAAAATGTTAAAAATTAAATTTTATTGGTTGGATTGAATAAAATAATATTTTCTCTCTCCAATTTAGAGATTATAGAGAATTCTCTATATTTAGAGATTTTTTGATCTTTCTCTATTTTAGCAAACCATATAGCAAAGCTGTTGGAGAGGAATAGCAAAGAAAAAACCAAAATTTTCTATTTTAGCAATACTGTTGGAGATGCTCTTAATAATTATAATGGGTAGGGTAGGTATGGGGGTGGGGTGTGGTAGGGTGTAAATTAGATTCTAAGAGTGCCAATAAGATTACCCTAAAAATAAACGAAAGAAAAGAAAAAAAAAACAAAAAAAAAACACAATCATTAGCCAAATCATAAAGACGCAAATAGCATTTTTTTTTGTGCAAATAGCCTCCCCCTAAAGGGGGTTGTTGGAGTTAGATGAAAAACATAGATATTTTTACTTTTTATACTCTAATTATAGAAAACAATTATAATATAGCTCTTGGAGATGCTCTACCTTATCATGTTATTAAAATATAGAGTGAATTGTGGATTTGGTCCCTGTGGTTTTGTGATTTCTTTGACCATGGTCCTCATTCTATGTTTAGTGTGGATTTGGTCCTTGTGGTATTCAATTTGTGTTGGCCATGGTCCTTCTAACTAACATCTCCGTTAACTTCGTTAAATCAAGGACCATTTTAGTCATTTGCCATTTTTTTGTCCTTTTATAATAAGAAGGAAAAAAACAATACTTTTATACACACACATATAACGATATCAAAATAAATAAAATAGAATATTATTATATGATTTGATTGTTTAACTTTTTTAAAAGATTAACTATATTAATACGATTTAATTTTATTATAATGGTGGAAAAATATATTGAGACAAAAATGGATGAGAACCGAAATTTCAAAACCATAGAAACGAAATCTGCAATTTTTAACAAATTACAGGAACAAAAAACGTAATTTACTCTAAAAATAAGATGACGTATTGTTTTATAATTATTTATGTGTTTTTTATAATATTTTGACATTTCTATTTATTGAAAACATATCGAACATTTAGGACTTTATAACTTTATTTTTGGATTTATTCATATCTTCAAAGAAAATGAGATTTCATAGAAGGGAAAAGACACACAAAAACTCTACGGACCTTCTAAATTTGGTTGATCAAATTTTCTTGAACAACTAAATTATCTACAAAAATTAGTTAAATATATTCTTTTGATTTATAGAACCGGTTGATGTAAACAATAAAACAATATTTTTCCATCGTTATAATAAAATAATAAAATTAAATCGTATTAATATAGTTAATCTTTTAAAAAAATTAAACAATCAAATCATATAATAATATTCTATTTTATTTATTTTGATATCGTTATATGTGTGTGTATAAAAGTATTGTTTTTTTTTCTTATCGTAAAAGGACAAAAAAATGAAAAATGGCTAAAATGGTCCTTGATTTAACGAAATTAACGGAGATGTTAGTCAGAAGGACTATGGCCAAGACAAATTGAATACCACAAGGACCAAATCCACAATAAACATAGAATGAGGACCATGGTCAAAGAAATTACAAAACCACAGGGACCAAATCCACAATTCACTCTAAAATATATAAAAAAGGGAAAATGACTCAAATAGTCATTTCACACAACTTAGGTTATGTTTGGCAAATTAACAGATGACTGATAAACTAGATTATAGCTGATAAACTAACTGATAATTGATAAGTTAGCTGATAGATAAATCATGTTTGATAAAAACTAACTGATAATCATGTAAAATGACCAAAAAAAGACATCTTAAAAAAATTAATTACAATATTTCATAATATAATTAAAACAAATTTATAGTAATATAATATGTTAATCAATACAAAAAAGAGTAAATAAAAATTAAATCATATAATATGTTAATTGAAAGAATCTAATTTTTTTTATTATATATATATATATATACTATAAATTTTGAATTTGTTAAAACAAATTTTAGAGAAAATCTACATTAACTTATGATTTTAAATAATTATTACATATAATATGAATAGAAATAAATAATTAAATAATAATTAAAAAAAGTAATAGTAATTGATAAGTAAAATATATTGACTAATATTAAAAAAAAAAATATTAAAATTAATTGATATAATCAACAATAATTCTAAATAATTAAAAATTAACATCAATGTGTAATTGAAGTTTTAATTAATAATTTTTAATTAATATTAATTAATATTAGTAATTATTTAATAGTTAAAATTTATTTATAATTAATAGTTAATAAGTAATATTAATGAGGGTATAATTGAAAAAAGTCATAAAAAGTTTCTCATAAACTAATCCAAGTAACTTATCAACAAACTAGTTTATAAGCTAGTTTCTGTCCATCCAAACATGTACTTGAAAAATAAGCTAATTTATAAGATAAATTACATGCTAGCTTATGTTTGCAAACAATGTCTTAATTGGTCTCCTAGTCATTTTCTCTCCCACTTTTATCTAAATGTCAATACTTCTGCAATTTCCAGGTCCGCAATAGCTAAAAAACGAATCTGGTTAATTTCCCTTAAAAAAATTACGGACTCGGGCCTAAAAATTGCGGACCTAGATCTTGTGAACATGAAATTTGCAGAATTGAGCTTGAAAATTGCGAAAATAATGAGTGATATTTTGGTAAAAGTGATTAGGAAACCAATTTAAAAGCATGAAATGGTTATTTTTGAATTAATTTTCCTAAAAAAAAAAATCAAAGGTAATACAAAATGGAAAAATACATGGTCATAGTCATAGATGGTTCCACTGTTTGTTGATCACTGTTTTCCCTTTTGTTTTAATGTAAAAAAAATGTCCGCGTGTCAGTACATGATAGCACCACCTCATCCTGTGATCATAATTCACAAGAAACACGCTGCCACAATCTACCCTCAAAAGACTTTTAGGAAAAGAGAGATTATTATTATTATTATTATTATATATAGAGCTATGCTATTGTTCTTCCCCTCTTCTCCTATTTCTTCAATACATTACATCTCTAAATCCATCTTCTCTCTAAAATACAGAAAACCCTACTTCTTCTCCACCATGTCCATACACCTCAAATCTCCAGTCTTTGCTGGCAACCCCATTAGATCCAAAACCCCCAAATCAACCGACCCATTTTCACCCTCATCAGCCTTTCAAACCCTAAAGATTCTTCTTTCAGCCCAAACCCATTTACAAGAACCATCTTCCCCTAACTTCCAGGTACTCCCTTTCAGAAAAGGCAGACCTTTAGCTGGATCAACTGGTGATTTGGTCAAGAAATGGCATCTGGGGTGGTTGAGTTTTGCTGATTTTAAGGATGTTTTGGAAGGTACTGAGGTAAAATTGAGTCATGATTTGTTGGTGTATTTGGGTTGCAAGACTAAAAAAGAAGATGAAGAAGAAGAAGATAGTGTTGTGTATTGGGGAATTGATGTTTCTGAAGGGATTAAGTTGGTGGAGAAATTGGGGAGCAGACAGCTTACTTTTGTGGAGTTGAGGACTTTAATGGTGGCTACTGATTGGTCAGATGATGTTGCTATGGGTGAACTTGCTATAGCTGGTCATGTAAGTTTTCATTGTGAACCCCATTTGATTTGGATGGATATATAAAATTATATTTGCTATACATATACTTGTGCACTTTGAATTTGAACTTATAATTCTTGCCTTCAAGAAATAGTATGCATAATTAAATTATAAACATGGGATCTGTGGTAAATTATAATATATAATAATGCAGGATCATGATGTAATTTTGGTTATTGAATTCAAATGCTCCAACTAAAACCAATTGGCTAAGAGTGGATATTAAATTGTTTGGTGTTTCGATTGAAAGCCAAATGATTAAGAATAGTTATGGCCCGTGATCACTCAAAACAAATTGCCTGGCCGAAAGGGTTATATATGTTGAAGAATTAGTTATATGGAATATATTTACACAGTGTCGTTTCTTGATAATACTGCCCCTAGTTACCCAACCTTTTGAGACCTAAGATCTTTAGTACTTGATCTTCGCGGGTTTTGATAGCATAATGCATACCGGGTGTTCCAACTAAAAACGAATTCGCTAAGAATGCATGTGATCGAGGACTATATATGTTGAAGTACATTGATCCTTTCTTGATTTGGAAATAGGTACCAATCTTGTGTCTTCATTTTCATCTGTAGAAAATAAAAGAGAGAGATTTGGTCTCTTTAATGCTGTTAGGATGTAAAAGGATAATGGTCTTGGCATCAAAATGGGCATTCTTTTTAGTTCCATAAAATATGAAGAAATATCAATAAATGACCATTTGTTGATTCGTGATTGCTAGATTTGACACCACTTGCGTCTTTCAATTCAAGACCAAAGTAGTATTTCCATTTATTCATCAAAAGAAAAGCACCAGGAAATCACATTGATCAAATATTTCAATTTTTGTCATACTTATAAGACGATTTATACCAAAGTTTCACTGGCAAACCTTAGTATAACACGCAGTTATGTTGTATAATTCCCTGCCACTGCCCCTGTTCGTCTCGATATTGTTTTCATAATGTTTCTTGAAGGCCAATGATAGATTCTTTTGAAATCTTTATACCCAGATCCTCATTTCACTATAACATTAACGCCTTCTTATAACTTCACTTTCTCGAAAATATATCATATAAAGTCCAAAACATCATGTTTACCAATCATTGGCACGTTTATGTAGGCCAGAGCTTTACTGGAATGGCATAAAACATCTCGTTTTTGTGGATCTTGTGGTGAAATGTTGGTTCCAACTGAAGCTGGGACAAGGAAACAATGTATAAAAGATTCTTGCAAGAAAAGAATCTACCCTCGAGTTGATCCGGTACGATAAGTGACCCTACACATGTTTTTCTTTCATTCGGTGGTGGTTATTAGTGATATATAACATTTATTAACTGCTATTCCTCAACGATTTTATTCGTGCAACAGGTTGTCATTATGTTGGTGATTGATAAAGAGAATGATTGTGCACTTCTTAGTAAAAACTCGAGATTTGTGCCAAGAATGTGGAGTTGCCTTGCCGGCTTTCTAGAGGTATGTCCTCACACATGTTGATGTCTCCCTTTTTCAGAAATTCACCGCTGGTGCCTTTATAATATTTTTTGCTAGCTTTACTCTAGTAGCATTAAAAAAATGAAAAGGTGTGGTTTGACGTTTGGAGTCAAAGGCTATGTTTTGCAATCTAGCTGATAAGGTGGTTGTTAGATGATAAACTAGTCACATTTTGGTAAAAACTAGCTGATAAACAAAATAATGTTACCTAAAAGAAAAATATCACGGATATTTATGTAAAATATAAGGGGCGTAATTGGAAAAAAGTGAAAAAAAATCCCAATATGCTATATGAATTTCAAAAAGCTAGCATATGGCTTACCAAACGTTGCCAAACATGGCCAAAATATGACAATTTGAATTCCTTTTGTTGTAAATTTTAGAATCATTTTTGTAACTATTGATCTGTTTATCTTCTTTCGTTCCTAAAAAAATACAAGGAATCTGTATATGAAGTCGTGCGCTTGACCTCAAGAGTCAAACTCCTTTCATGCTTCTCGTTGCTGGTTAAGTAGAAATTAGTTACGATCTTAGTTATTGATTTACTTTCCCTTCCTTAGCCAGGAGAAAGCTTGGAAGAGGCCGTGAGGAGAGAAACATGGGAGGAAACCGGCATCCAAGTTGGTGAAGTAGTCTATCATAGTTCTCAACCATGGCCTGGTGAGGCCTAAATTCATGCTATCATTTTTTCCTATTTATTTTCTAATGCGATCCTATAGCAAGAATCCTTTGGGATTCCATATTAAAACCTACTCGCAATGAGAGGTATCACCACCAAATCATATATATATATATATATAGAGAGAGAGAGAGAGAGAGAGAGAGAGAAAGTGAGGTTCATACGAGAACAATAACCAAATAAGAGAACACAAAAACAGCCAATCACATGTGATTTTACACTAAAATCATTTATAAAATCACATGTGATTCATGTGACTTTGGTCGAGAGGTCGCGGGCAAGGTCGCCTGCTCACCCTTGAATATAAAATCACATTTGATTTGGTCGTTTTCTTGTTTACTTATTTTGACCCTGTTCTCGTTTGAACCTTCCTCTCTCTCTCTCTCTCTCTCTATCTATATATATATTTGTGAAATAAGTGGAACCCATTTGAATCTCTCTCTAAAAGAGTCGATTGGAGGTTCTTACATATATCAGGTTTGATGGCCCATGTCTAGCTGATTTTGGACTACAACACGCCCCCTTGAACGGAGGCAAAAGAATGTGTCGAGTCCCTAGATGTGGTAGACCTGTCTCTGATACCATGTGCGAAATGTGGAACCCTCTTGAATCTCTTTCTAGAAGACCCTTATAGAAAGATGAGAACATAACTAATGTGGGACTTGATATACTCCCACATGCGAGTCCCATTCGGCTTAGATATGATGTAAACACTTTTTTTGGGCTTCAATTTCAAAACCCGTTGGTAATTAGAAGGTTTTACGTTCATTTAATTCATTTGCAGTTGGACCTAGTAGCATGCCATGCCAATTAATGATCGGTTTTCTTGCATATGCGACATCGCTTGAAATAAATGTGGACAAGAGAGAATTGGAAGGTAACCTTTGATCTACAATTCCGAATATTGTTTTACAATGAATGTTTTGTTGTGATTGTGGACGATATGCCAAAAATACCATTTCTGGATTGGTATAAATGCCGAGTATTTTGAATTTATGTAGATGCCAAATGGTATAGTAGAGAAGAGGTGAAGAAAGCGTTGACATTTGCCGAATACGGAAAAGCGCAAAAAACATCAGCATATAAAGTAGATCAGATGTGTAAAGGGGTCGAGAAAGGTCAAAATCTTGCTGCGGATTACAATGTGGAAAGCGGGGAACTAGCAACCATGTTCGTCCCTGGACCTTTTGCGATCGCCCACCATCTAATCTCTTCGTGGGCTCATCAGGTCAGCGAAAATGGCATTTCGACACAAAAGAAAGGTGTTGTTTCGAGATTGTAGTGATGGATTTCGTTTTCTTGATTATTCCCAGGTTTGATCTTGAAATCCATCCATGGTGATGATGCTGATAAGAGGAGTTTTTTGATGAAAGTTTGAGCATTCAAAGAAGCTCATTACTTTGTTGGAAGATGAAAATACTTGTTTCTGTGATTTGAGCTGTACCATTTATGTGGAATTCAATCTTATATGTTGTTGATAAATAAGTTATGGATTCCATTTACCTTGATATGTGGTTTTTAAAACAAGAAAGGAAAACAAAGGATGATTTGATATGTTTTTAACCTATGCATTCCTGTAAAGATTCTGGTACAAGTATGGTCCATCAGTGCATAGACATGTCGGGTTTTAATTTGATATGAGTAATTTACTAATTTTGTTTCATTTTTCTTATTTTTCTTTTTATATTAGTTTAGTTGGTATTTTCTGTTGCTTTGTTATCCTTGTGAGCAGTTAGTTAGAGACTAGTTAGAGGTTAGTTATTAGTCTTTTGTCTCTTATATATTGGTTGTATAGCTCTTATTTCAATTTACAGAAAATATCATCTCTCTCTACTCTTTCTCTCTCATTTTCACATGGTATCGGAGTGATTCACTCCAATCAATTTTATTTCAAGTTGAGAATTCTTGTTTCTGTCCTTCATATTTTTCAAATCTGTTCATCTTTGTTCATTTTATTTGTTCTTTTCTTTCGATTTCTTGTAAAGAAACATGGCAGAAGATTAGAACTCTGCAAACAAGAGTACAAATGCATACAAATGCATCTGTTATTTTTGAGTCATAATGATAATCCAGGAGCAATCTTAGTCACGAAAATATTTGATGGAAAGTTTTGGAGCCTGGAAGTGTGCGATGTCATTGGCGTTATCTGTTAAGAACAAGTTAGGGATTGTGACTGGCAGAACTAAGAAACCTACAGAAGATGATCCTACCTATGATGATAGGGAAAGATGTAACTCTATTGTCATCACATGGATTCTTAACGCCATGACTAAAGAGATCTCTGAAGGCCTGATCTACTATACTACTGCAAGTGTGATTTGGAAACAAATGCATCACATGTTTGAACAATCAAATCTAGTTATTGTTTTTCAATTACAGAAAGAATTGAATCAAATTGCTTAGGGAACCGATTCAATCACAACATATTATTCCAGATTTAAGAGAAATTGGGATGAATTTGTTGTTGTTGAGGATTTACCAAATTGTACATGCACTGTAGGAGAGGCTTGGGTTAAAAGAATGGAAAGGCAACAGTAAGTTCAATTTCTTTTTTGGACTAAATGATAGTTATGTTCAAGTAAGAGGGAATATTCTTCATGAAAAACCTACTCCTACAATTGCTGATGCTTATGCCACTTTGATTCAAGAGGAACAAAAGAGAGAAGTGACTGCTCCTGTCAAATTCAGTACTGAAGGGATGGCTACCCATGCAAACAAGAACAATTCTGCAGGCGTAAAATCATTCATGAGTGCTGACATAAGAAGAAACCTGATCTGTAACTATTGTAAGAAGAAAGGTCACATCAAAGCTGAATGTTACAAGTTGAATGGTTTTACAGATGTAACACCCTAAATTTTAGAGAAATAAAAATTCGAAAATTTCGCAATATAACAACTATAAACTGGGTAAGCCTGGGTATACAAAACCTGTCATAACAATCCCAAAATATCATCCCGAGAAACGGGGAATAAAGTTGTAGCCTTTACAATTAATCGAATGAAGAATATTACTTAACAACCTAATAATCTAACTTAATACAAGAAAGATTAATATCGGGTGTTGCTATTCTTCCAAAAATATGTCCACTATCAAAATGCACCGGTCAATACACCTCCCAAAAAGACCGCTCTTGGCCCCAAGGCCATCTACTCAATCCCGACGTATCCCACCGGTAGCTTGACCTGTTATACATGTCGTTTTAAGAAAAAGTATTAGGCTAAAGCCTAGTGAGATCAAACATTTGCAGTTAGAATAAACGAATGTAATGAAGACAAAAGAATTGAATTTGTGACAATAATAATAAAGTTCTTTAATATAGCAAATACCTCTTGGGTTAACGGGTGTGACCCGTTTACTAACACAAGTGACGGAACACAAAAGTAAGCCACTTGACAATTCAGTAAAGCCAATACACAAATAAAGTACACGCAAGGGATGTCAGGCTCAGTGGCTTTAAACTTACACCCACGGAAAGTCAACTTCAACCGTGAAAGGTCCTTACGTTGAGATCCTCATCCAATATCGTAATACTTAGCACGTAGGACTTATAACCCAATCTGATGCCTAAACGTGCCTCAACGTGGAAGACTAACGTCCCTACGTCGGACCAATATTATAACAATTATGGGGTCATGACTCCCAAATGCAAGCAATTAAGCCACATAATGCTCGTAAGGCCAAAAGCGAAATCCGACATTTGATAATATGCATAAGATGATATGAGAGGTGGTTTTCACAAGGCAATCCCCATTGTTTACCAAAAGCTCAATAATTGATAATAAGTGCCCTTACATGCCTCATTTCCAAAACATGCTAAATACCAATTTACAAACTTATCAGTAGTTAACTACAAGTTCATCATTTCCAAATCCTTAATTTTACATGATTGAAGCCATCCATTTAACTACATTTCCCAAGTATAAGTAAGCTAATAGAACATCATCAAGGCTTATAAACCTCCATTTCATACTATTATCATAAACCCTAAAAATCTCCAAAAATTAGATTTAATACAAAGTTTCCACAACAAGTATATAAAAGGAGATGATTAGGTGTTTAAAACCCACATTTTGACATGTATAAAGTTTTATAAAAGTGTATGAACTCACCTTAGGGATTTCTAAAAGAAGAAGCCAAACCCTAGAATGGAGGAGAATAGAGATGAAAGGCTAAAACCACTTGAGAGATCTCTAGTATCACTTCCTAAAAGTGACAAACATCATCATTAATGGTTATGAGGTAACATAAATGAAGAAAGAGATTCTTGATGAAGAATACCTACCAACCACAGTAGAGAAAATCTCCCCACAAGCCTAGAAATCAGATAATCTGATTGAAAATCGCGACCTTTCTAATTTACACCCATCTGGACGTCGACGAGAGTGACACAGCGAGAGTGACATTTGTCGCGAGTGACATTTGTCACTCTCGCGGGCATAGTCGCCCGGATCCCCCGACCCCGCGTTACAAACGGGGCGATAGTGCCACCGCGATTGTAACCAGGGCACTATCGCCTGGCACAATCACGCGAGTTGTACCGAGAGCTTCAAGCCCCCGATGATTGTGCCTTCGCGATAGTGACACCCTGTCACTATCGTGGGCACTGTCGCGAGAAGAGTCACCACATCCCAAAACTTGACATTTTCAACCCACGATGCACAAATCAGTAAAACTTGATAATTAATATTAGTTTCCAACACGCGGTAAGTCTCAAAGCGAAAAAAGAATGCTAACGGGATTCCCAGAATTCGGGGTGTTACAATCCTCCCCAACTTGAAAATGATTTCGTCCCCGAAATCCGACTAACTAATTAAATGAGGGTATCCACGCCTCATGTCTTCTTCCGCCTCCCAAGTCACATTGGTGCCGCGGTGGTGCGTCCATTCAACCTTTACCATCGCCACCTCTTTATGTCAGAGCTTCTTGATCACTCTTTCCAGAATGGCTTCGAGCTCTTCAACGCAACGGTTATCGTCCACTCGAATCTCAGACAAAGGTATAATGCTTTCTTCTTCCGCTAAGCACTTTCGTAGATAGCACACATGGAACGTAGGGTGAATCCCGTCCATCTCCGGTGGTAAGTCTAACTTGTAAGCTTGGAGCCCAATACGTTCAAGAATAGTAAACGGTCCAAGGAAACGGGGACTTAGTTTCCCACGCTTTCCAAACCGGATCAAGCCTTTCCAAGGGGACACCTTTAACATCACACGATCCCCCACTTGGAACTCTACCGGTCTCCTTTTTTTGTCGGCATAACTCTTTTGATGATCTTGCGCCGCTTTCAACCGCTCTCGGATTGATTTGACCTTGTCGGTCGTCTCTTGCACAATTTCCAAGCCGACAAATTGTTTCTCTCCTGCCTCTAGCCAACACACGGGAGTCCTACACTTCCTCCCATATAAAGCTTCAAATGGCGCCATCCCGAGGCTAGAATGGTAACTATTGTTGTAAGCAAACTCTACCAAAGGTAGGTGGGTATCCCAACTACCGCCAAAATCGATCACACATGACCTAAGCATGTCCTCTAGAGTTTGAATCGTCCTTTCGCTTTGTCCGTCCGTCTGCGGGTAGTATGTCGTGCTTAAATTTACCCGCGTGCCCAACTCTTGATGTAAGGCTTCCCAAAATCTTGATGTAAACCGACTATCACGATCGGAAACTATTGACAATGGTACACCATGTCTTGAGACTACTTCGTCTATATAAAGCTTTGCCAACTTATCCATTGGCAAAGTTTCCCGCATTGCTAGAAAATGAGCACTCTTCGTCAATCGGTCGACAATAACCCAAATGGTGTCGTCCCCTCTCAAGGTCTTCAGTAGTTTGGTCACGAAGTCCATGGTAATCTTGTCCCATTTCCACTCAGGTATTTCATGCAATTGAAGGCTCCCATAAGGTCGTTGATGCTCGGCTTTCACTTGCGAACAGGTCATGCACCGCTCCACGAAATGAGCCACATCCAACTTCATAATCGGCCACCAATAATGTAGTTTCAAATCTCGGTACATCTTGGTATTTCCCGGGTGGATAGAATATTTGGACTTATGCACGTCCTCTAAAAGTAGCTCTCGGCTTCCACCAAACTTTGGCACCCAAACTCTCCCATTGAAGCATTTTATCCCTCGGCTATCTTCGGTTAAAAGTAACCGTTGTTTGGTCATCACTTCATCTTTGAGATTCTCTTCTTTCAAGGCTTCGGTTTGCGAAGCTTTAATCCTCTCCAACAGACTTGACACTAATTCAATCCTTGTAAGCTTGGCTTGAAGTCTCCCACTATATTCCTTCTGACTCAATGCATCAGCCACAACATTTGCCTTACCCGGGTGGTAGAGTAGCTCACAGTCGTAGTCCTTGAGGAGTTCCAACCATATCCTCTGTCTCATGTTGAGTTCCTTCTGATCAAAGACATACTTCAAGCTCTTGTGATCCGTGTACAAGGTACATTTTGTGTCGTAGAGATAATGTCGCCATAATTTTAATGCGAACACTACCGCCGCTAACTCCAAGTCGTGAGTGGGGTAGTTCTTCTCGTGCACATTCAATTGTCTGGATGCGTAAGCGATCACCTTTCCTTTTTGCATGAGTACACATCCAAGTCCCATTTTGGACGCATCGCTAAAGACCACAAAATCCTCCGATCCCTCCGGCAAGGATAAGATCGGAGCCTCGCATAACTTCCTTTGCAATGTCCTAAATGCTTTCTCCTGCTCTTCGGTCCACACAAACTTTACATTCTTCTTGGTCAACATCGTCAACAAAGAAGCAATCTTGGAGAAGTCTTGTATGAACCTTCGGTAATACCCTGCCAAGCCTAGGAAGCTTTGGATCTCGGATGGGCTTTTGGGAGGTTCCCAATTCATCATAGCTTCAATCTTTGCCGGATCCACCTTCACTCCATCTTTTGTGACTACGTGCCCCAAGAACTGCACTTCCTTCAACCAAAACTCGCACTTGGAAAACTTTGCATAAAGTTTCTCCTTCCTCAAGATCTCCAAAACGTCCCGAAGGTGACGCGCATGATCGGCTTCGTCCCTTGAGTAAATGAGAATGTCATCAATGAACACGATGACCGACTTGTCTAGGAAGGGTCGGCACACGCGATTCATTAAGTCTATAAACACCGCTGGGGCGTTTGTCAAGCCGAAAGGCATCACTAAAAACTCGTAGTGACCATAACGCGTCCTAAAGGCGGTTTTTGGTATGTCCTCCTCTTTGACTTTCACTTGATGATAGCCTGAACGTAGATCAATCTTAGAAAAACAACCCGCTCCTTGAAGTTGGTTAAACAAGTCATCGATTCTAGGGAGTGGATATTTATTCTTCACGGTCACCTTATTCAGTTCCCTATAATCGATGCACATCCGCATGGTGCCATCTTTCTTCTTCACAAATAAGACCGGTGCTCCCCAAGGCGAGGAACTCGGTCTCACGAATCCCTTCTCCAAAAGGTCTTGCAACTGGCCCATCATTTCCTTCATCTATGATGGGGCCAAGCAGTATGGAGCCCTGACTATCGGAGCCGCTCCCGGTGTTAGATCAATCTTGAACTCTACTTGACGGTCGGGTGGTAAACCAGGCAAGTCGTCCGGGAATACATCGGGGAACTCCCTTACCACGTCGACATCTTCTAGATTCTTCTTCTCGAGTTTGGCATCTATAACATATGCCAAAAAGGATGAGCATCCTTTCGATAAGCACTTTCGTGCCTTCGTCATGCTAATGATTGCAACTTCGCCCTTCCGCCTCTCACCATACACGGTCACCGACTCACCATCCGAAATCGGGATTCAGATCAACTTCTTAGTACATAGGATTTTGGCGTGGTTAGTCGACAACCAATCTATACCGATAACAACATCAAATCCTCTGATGACCATTGGCATCAGGTCAATCAGGAATTCTCTTCCTTCGATTTCGAGCTTGCAATTTCTTAGAACGTCCCAAACCACTACTTGATCACCATCCGCTAGTTCTACCACTAACGCATCCTCTAAACTAGTAATGGGCATGGATAGTTTTGGGCAAAACGAACTTGACACAAACGAAAAGCTAGCTCCCGAGTCAATTAATACACGTGTAGGTACGGAGTTTAGGAGAAACGTACCCGACACTACATCCGTCGAAACCTTCGCCTCCTCGGTGGTCATCTGAAATGCTCTTCTTGTTGCTTTCGGAGTATCCACCTTCTTTCCTTCGTTAGAGTTAGCCTTTGCCTTCGGGCAATCACTTCTGATATGACCCGACTCCTTGCAACCGAAACAAATTTGTCCTTTGATCAGACAGTCATGGAAATTGTGGTCGGGCTTGCCACACTTAAAGCACGGTTCAGACCCCGAATTGCAAGGGCCGGTGTGCTTGCTTCGACACCTTGAGCACCATGGCACGTCCCGCCTAGGACCAGTTCCCCTTTGATTGTGGTTGAATGATTTTGACCTCTTGGAGGGTATAGAACTCCCTTCCCATTTTCTTTTCTCGGCTCCTCCACTTCTCTCGACCCTGCTCGGTTCATAAGAGTCCTCCACTAACTGTGCTTCCTCGATTGCCGCTCGAAGAGTAGCGACCTTGGACACCCGCACCAAATTCCTCATCCCATATGGTAGACCTTTGGTGTAGGCCTTGATTTTCTCCTTCTCAGTCGGGACCAGGTGTCCCACCAAACCCAACTTGTCCATGAACAGTCGGTTATACTCCTTCACAGACCGATCCCCCTTTCTCAAGTTCTGGAATTCTTCCTTAATTTGATCTATAGACCGCTCGTTACAGTACTCCTCTAGTAGCTTTTCCTTGAAGGTTGCCCAAGATAGTTTATCCAAAACAGTCGCCTCAACAGAGGCGGAGTACACGTCCCACCAAGTGAGAGCCGAACCCCTCAACATGCGAGAACCAAAGATCATCTTCTGATCCTCCCCACATTCACTCAAGCGAAAAGCCTGCTCCATTTCCCTGATCCAACCCACACATGCCGTCGGGTCATCCGAACCTTTGAACTCCGGTAGTCGGCACCCGAGAAACGCCTTGAAAGTACAATTCCTTGCTGCTTGTCTTGCAATCGGGGTTGCAGTTTCATTAATGGGAATTGCGGGTCCCGTACCCCCAGATCCCGCCATTGGAATTTTTCCGCTACCGCTTCATGCCTGCGGTGGGTATCATCTCTGTCTTCCAATAATTTCAGGAACACTTCTTGTTGCTGAGCCATTGCTGCATTCATAGCTTGCATCATTCGTTCCATCATCCTTGTCTTCGGAGTCACCTCTTCCATAATCGGATGGGTTGCAGCTAAGTTACGTTGGGGTATGTGTTCTGGTCCTCCACCCAACACGTTTATAAATGGTGGGGGAAAGTCAACATTGGTCACTCTAGGTTGATCAGCTGTGGACGCCGCCGTATCCTGCCCTTCTGGCCGATTACGAGTATTTACCATTGACTGCCACACAACGCGAGAATATAGGTGAGATAAAGATTATACGAATTATAACCAAGGAAAAGTACTACTACATTCGTTAATCATCATAACAATGGAAAACAAGCATAATCACGTAAAACATCCTCATAATAACGTTAGCTAAGCAAAATTATGAACATGTAATACATAAGAATTTTCATCACCATTACCATAACTTTCAATTTGTGTAGTTTTCGTCGACTCTGAGACCATCATATCTTAGGAGTTCTACCCATCCTCACTCAATCATAACTTAAATCCACAACTTAAGTCTAGGTATTCTATATTCCTACCTAGTTCACTTAAACTATTGCTCTGATACCAACTTGTAACACTCTAAATTTTAGAGAAATAAAAATTCGAAAATTTCGCAATATAACAGCTATAAACTGGGTAAACCTGGGTATACAAAACCTGTCATAACAATCCCAAAATATCATCCCGAGAAACGGGGAATAAAGTTGTAGCCTTTATAATTAATCAAATGAAGAATATTACTTAACAACCTAATAATCTAACTTAATACAAGAAAGATTAATATCGGGTGTTGCTATTCTTCCAAAAATATGTCCACTATCAAAATGCACCGGTCAATACACCTCCCAAAAAGACCGCTCTTGGCCCCAAGGCCATCTACTCAATCCCGACGAATCCCACCGGTAGCCTAACCTGTTATACATGTCGTTTTAAGAAAAAGTGTTAGGCTAAAGACTAGTGAGATCAAACATTTGCAGTTAGAATAAACGAATGTAATGAAGACAAAAGAATTGAATTTGTGACAATAATAATAAAGTTCTTTAATATAGCAAATACCTCTTGGGTTAACGGGTGTGACCCGTTTAATAACACAAGTGACGGAACACAAAAGTAAGCCACTTGACAATTCAGTAAAGCCAATACACAAATAAAGTACACGCAAGGGATGTCAGGCTCAGTGGCTTTAAACTTACACCCACGGAAAGTCAACTTCAACCGTGAAAGGTCCTTACGTTGAGATCCTCATCCAATATCGTAATACTTAGCACGTAGGACTTATAACCCAATCTGATGCCTAAACGTGCCTCAACGTGGAAGACTAACGTCCCTACGTCGGACCAATATTATAACAATTATGGGGTCATGACTCCCAAATGCAAGCAATTAAGCCACATAATGCTCGTAAGGCCAAAAGCGAAATCCGACATTTGATAATATGCATAAGATGATATGAGAGGTGGTTTTCACAAGGCAATCCCCATTGTTTACCAAAAGCTCAATAATTGATAATAAGTGCCCTTACATGCCTCATTTCCAAAACATGCTAAATACCAATTTACAAACTTATCAGTAGTTAACTACAAGTTCATCATTTCCAAATCCTTAATTTTACATGATTGAAGCCATCCATTTAACTACATTTCCCAAGTATAAGTAAGCTAATAGAACATCATCAAGGCTTATAAACCTCCATTTCATACTATTATCATAAACCCTAAAAATCTCCAAAAATTAGATTTAATACAAAGTTTCCACAACAAGTGTATAAAAGGAGATGATTAGGTGTTTAAAACCCACATTTTGACATGTATAAAGTTTTATAAAAGTGTATGAACTCACCTTAGGACTTTCTAAAAGAAGAAGCCAAACCCTAGAATGGAGGAGAATAGAGATGAGAGGCTAAACCCACTTGAGAGCTCTCTAGTATCACTTCCTAAAAGTGACAAGCATCATCATTAATGGTTATGAGGTAACATAAATGAAGAAAGAGATTCTTGATGAAGAATACTTACCAACCACAGTAGAGAAAATCGCCCCATAACCCTAGAAATCAGATAATCTGATTGAAAATCGAGACCTTTCTAATTTATACCCATCTGGATGTCGGTGAGAGTGACAATTGTCACTCTCGCGGGCATAGTCGCGCGGATCCCCCGACCTCGCGGTACAAACGGGGCGATAGTGTCACCGCGATTGTGACCAGGGCACTATCGCCTGGCACAATCACGCGAGTTGTATCGAGAGCTTCAAGCCCCCGACGATTGTGCCTTCGCGATAGTGACAACCTGTCACTATCGTGGGCACTGTCGCGAGAAGAGTCACCACATCCCAAAACTTGACATTTTCAGCCCACGATGCACAAATCAGTAAAATTTGATAATTAATATTAGTTTCCAACACGCGGTAAGTCTCAAAGCGAAAAAAGAATGCTAACGGGATTCCCAGAATTCGGGGTGTTACACCAGAGAACTTCAAGTTCAATAATCCAAGAAGATTTGTCTTATCTGCAAATGCGGTAGAAGGAGTTACTGAGATCTCTAACCACGATTATCAACAGATCATGAGCTTTATCAATAGCTGTAAAGTGAAGGATGTTGTTATTCTGAATTCTGGATAGAATAGTTCCAACACATGCGATGTTCCTGTAACCAATGAAGGAAGTGGTTTTGCAGCCTGTGCAGGTAACACATTGACTATTCCTATTTCTACTAATTGGATTATTGATTATGGGGCGTGTGACCATATGTGCAGCCATAAGTCTATGTTTTCTATTCTCAACAAACTCTCTAAGCCACACAAAATCTCCTTGCCAAATGGAACCATTCTGTTTGTCGAATTTGTTGGAAATGTCACTCTGACAGAGTCTTTAATTCTGCATAATGTTCTATATGTTCCTTCGTTTCATTTCAATCTTCTTTCCATAGCAAAACTATGTTCTACATATAAATCTCCTATTTTGTTTTCTGATACACAGTGTTATATGCAGGACCCTCTTACCAAGAAGCTCTTGGTACTTGGTAAAAGGGTTGGAAATCTTTTCTTGGTGAATCCTAATCAAATCAAGCAGTGTGATCCTAGTACTTTTCCTGTTTTTAGTGTTGTTAAGATTGTTTCCTTATGGCATTTACGTTTTGGTCATCTTCCTTTGTACAAGCTGAAACAAATAAATCTTGCTCCAAATGCTTGTAATAAAGATCTTTTTCATTCTTGTACTGTGTGTCATAAAGCTAGACAACACAAATTACCCTTTCCCGTTAGTCAATATAAATCTGATTCTATCTTTGATCTGTTACATGTTGATGTTTGGGGACCTTTTCATACTCCTACTTATGATGGGCATCGCTATTTTCTTACTATGGTTGATGTAACACCCTAAATTTTAGAGGGAAATTATATTTCGAAAAATCAGCAATATGGCGACTATAATTGGAGCAAACCTAAATAATGCGATAATGACATTTCAACCAAAGTATGTCATCCCAAAACGGGGAAACAAAGTATGACGTTTACAACCCAAAGAATCAATTAAAGTTTAACTCAACAACCTACTAATCTAGGCAAAACTAAATCTAGATTAAGATCGGGTGTTGACACTTTTCTTCCCAGAAGTATACCATGACTATGTCGGATGTGCGTCTCTATAATCTCCAAAAATGTTACTATCCTTCAACCTCTCTCTTCACTCAAGCCCGAGGAGTCCCTCCGCTAGGATGACCTGTTATACATGTCATTTTAAGAAAAAGTTTTAGGCTAAAGCCTAGTGAGATTAAACATTTATGTTAAGAAATAACGAGTTCTAAGCGGAAATAAAGGAAAGTGAAGTCGGAGAAGTAATGATATAAATCTTTACCATAAAGCAAATACCTCTTGGGTTAACAGGGGAGACCCGCTTACTAACACAAGTGATGGAACACAAAAGTAAGCCACTTGACGAGTTAGTAAAACCAAATACACATAAGAAAATACACGCAAGGGATGTTAGGCTCGGTAGCTTTAAACGTACACCCACTGAAAATCAACTTCAACCACATAGGGTCCTTACGTTGGGATCCTCATCCAATATCGTGTACTAGCACGTAGGACTTATACCCTATCTGATGCCTAACCGTGCCTCGATGTGGAAAACTAGTGTTCTATCATCAGACAAAGTGATTCAAACAATTATGGGGTCATGACGCCCAAATGCAACCAAATATGCCAAACCAATACCAATGAGACAAATCAATCGTTCCAACAATTATAATACCAACAAATGTGCTAAGACCAAGAATCTATGTAATTACTTACAAATTTTCCAAGAGGTTTCAACATATTACCATTGGATAATATTTCCACAAATTTAAACCCAGTTATCCAAACACTCATTAAATAGATATACATCAACCTTTCAAACCCTAGTTTTTGGCTCAAAGCATATAAACTTGAGGACAAAGGAAAACATATTTCTAATGCATCAAATCGCAAATAAATCCAAGATATAAGTTCATTTCCTTGAAAACCATGCTTATCTAAATGAACCCTAAAATCTCCAAAATTAGGGTTTTGGTGAAAACTTACCCAACTCAAGAAATTAAAAATGGAGATGTTTAGTAGGTTTAAATCCATAGTTTTACATGTATAAAGTTTGTAAAAGAGGATGAACTTACCTTCTTAGGTTTTGTAGAAAAACCCAAACCCAAGAGGATAAACACTTGAGCTCCTAGAGGTTAACCACACTTCACACTTAATGACTCCAACAACCTAGGAGAGTGCCATAAATGCTTAAGATCATAATGGCTAAGGAAGTAAATGAAGAGGGAGATTGGAGAGGAACTTCTTACCAAACTTTGCAGAGAAAAACGACTTAGTTGCCTTCAACAAATAAGATAATGATTCAAACCCATGCTGCCCAAAATAAATAGCTCAGGCCCCGCTCGCGACCTTAACACGGCGGCTATGCCCTTGGCATAGTCGCGGGGCATTGTTGCCCGCTCCAAGCCCCTTGCGGTACATATGCCGCGACATTTACCATGCGACAGTGACCCGGGCAATGTCGCCGGGCACTATCGCCCCGGATGTACCGAATGGTCTCTTCTCACCGTGACTTTGCCCCATGCAACAGTGATAGGTGTCACAGTCGCCGGGCATTGTCGCCCCGGGTGTGACATGCTCCGAAAATTCCCTTTTTCGACCCGATGCACTCTCGACCCACACGGATTCCACTGTAACCATTCACTAGGTCAAAGAGTAGGGTCCAAGGGTCGAATTCACAAGTAAAAGTAGCGTTCTCACAAAGAAAGGTTCTCACCGAAATTTCGGGTGTAACAGTTGATGATCATAGTATATCAACTTGGATTCATCCGTTGAAATATAAAAGTTCAACTTTCCATGTCATAAAGTCATTTGTTCAATTTGTTCAAACTCAATTCAATAAAATAATAAAAGTCATTCGATATGATAATGCAAAAGAGTTAGGAAATAACATTGAAGGTAAAACATTTTTCTCTTCCAAAGGCATTGTTCATCAATTATTTTGTGCCTATACACCTCAACAGAATGGAAGAGTTGAAAGGAAACATAAACATCTTTTAGAAATAGCAAGAGCTCTTATGATTCAATCTGGTCTATCTCTAAATTTTTGGGTGGATAGTATTCTAACTACAGCTTATATCATAAACAGAATGCCTTCAAAGACATTAAATAACCTTATTCCTTTTGAGCTCTTATTCAAAAATAAGCCCAACTATGATCATCTTCGGTCTTTTGGTTGTTTGTGTTTTGTATCCACAAATCCTGTTAACAGGCATAAATTTTAGTCGAGAGTTGATCCTCATATTTTTCTAGGCTATCCTTTTCATATGAAAGCTTACAAGATAATGCATCTTGTAACCAAAAAGATCTCATACTCAAGAAATGTTGAGTTCTGTGAATCTGAGTTTCCTTTCATTAAATCATCTTCATCATTTGATATAAATGATTTGCCACTTCCTGTTCCAAATGATAGTCCATTTGTTTTTGTTGACAATTCTGATTCTAACCATTCTACTCCTATTTCATCTGTTTCTCTTGATTCTAACCACTCTGAACTTGTCAATTCTGCTCCTGATCAACCTGCTTCACCTTCATATGCTATGCCTGAACACTTAGCAAATCAGCTAGATGATCATACTACAGAATTTGAGTTTGAACAACATCATTCATCTTCTAATCATGATAATCAGCTCAATCATGTTAATTCTCCTCCTATGTTGTGCAGATCTTCAAGAGTGTCCAAACCTTCTTCTTATTTTGATGATTTTGTTTGTAACCATGTCTCTTAAGATATTTCCAGTTCTTATGTTGAGTTATGTCCTCATACTATGACTAACCTATGCATTTCATCTCAGAATCTTAATCCAATTGCTTTAAATAGTTATAATCAATCTTTTGTTGCCAATATTGTATCTGTTGTGGATCCCAAATCTTATGAAGAGGCAACTTCTAATCCTTTCTGGCAAGAAGCTATGGCAAAGGAATTTGCAGCATTAGAAGCAAATGGTACTTGGAAACTTGCTCCTTTACCTGAAGGAAAACATGCCATATGATGCAAATGGGTTTTTAAGACCAAGTTCAATCAAGATGGTACTATTGAAAGGCATAAAGCGCGTTTGGTTGCACATGGATTCACTCAAAGAGCAAATGAAGACTATTATAAGACTTTATCCCTAGTTGTCAAGTTTACTACAATTAAATGTATTATGGCACTTACTGTAAAATAACACTGGCCTATTCATCAATTGGACATCAACAATGCTTTTTTGCATGGAGATTTGCATGAAGAAGTCTACATGAAAAGACCCAAAGGTATGGTTTGCACAAATAACAATTATGTTTGCAAACTTATGAAATCCCTGTATGGTCTGAAACAGGCTTTTAGACAACGGTACTCTAAATTGTCTGAAGCATTAAGAGCATGAGGTTTTCATCATTCTCAAAATGATTACTCTTTGTTTCTCAAGAAAACAAAGAAGTCCTTTACCATTGTGGTTGTATATGTTGATGATGTCCTAGTAACTGGTGACAGTGCTTTAGAAGTTGAGGATCTAAAGAAGTTTTTACATGAAACTTTTCAAATTAAGGATTTGGGTCATCTTAATTACTTTCTGGGTTTAGAATGTTTAAGGAGTGATAAGGGTGCTTTCTTAACCCAGAAGAAGTATCTTACTGAACTTTAAGAGGAATATGGGATTACAGCTTCTGACAATGTATCTACTTTTTTGCCTTGCAACTTAAAGCTTATGCCAGACATGCCTAATCCTCTGGATGATCCTAGCAAATATAGACAACTTGTGGGGAAACTCAATTTTCTGGTTCACACACGTCCTGATTTGGCATTCTGTGTACAATTCTTGAGCCAGTTCAATCAAAATCCTTCATTGGCTCATTAGGATGTTGCTCTACATGTTCTCAAATACTTAAAAGGATTTGGTTCTTTTGGTTTGTTTTTCAATGACAAACCTGATTTCTCCATTTCTGCATATTGTGACTCAGATTGGGCATCTTGTCCTTTCTCAAGAAGATCTGTTAGTGGTTACTTTGTTTCTTTTGGGGGGAGTCCCATTTCATGGAAGTCAAAGAAACAAGTAACAATTCTCTATCATCAGCTGAAGCAGAATTCAGATCCATGAGGAGGATTACCAGTGAACTTACATGGTTGAGCAGACTCTTGGCAGATTTAAGAATTGAAAACATTACCCCAATTGCTTTAAAATGTGATAATCTAGCAAGTATACATATAGCCAATAATCCAATGTTTCATGAGAGAACAAAGCACATTGAACTGGATTGCTATTATGTAAGAGAACAATTGCAAGCAGGTGTTATTGCTGTGGAGTTTACACCAACAAGGTCTCAACTTGCAGATGTTCACTAAATCTCTACCTGGGCCTAAACATTATGATATTATTTCCATGCTGGGAATGGTTGATCAACCTCCAGCTTGAAGGGCGGGGGGGGGGGGGGGGGGGGGGGTATTAGTTTAGTTGTTATTTTCTGTTGCTTTGTTATCTTTGTCAGTAGTTAGTTAGAGACTAGTTAGAGTTTAGTTATTAGTCTTTTGTGTCTTATATATTGGTTGTAGAGCTCTTATTTCAATATACAGAAAATATCATCTCTATCTACTCTTCTCTCTCATTTTCACAGTTTAACCCATTTTAACGTAATTCTATGGTGGCGTTTGTTTTTTAAGAGGCTTGAAGTCTTATTTCATTTCTGATTAATAAGAGGTGGTATTTGTTTCCAATGGTCCCCACTTCTAGTTTTAGATGTATTTAATAGTTAAGAGTGTCTTAAATCTGAAAAAAAAAACGGTCTAAACAAAAAAATGTCTGACTGATTCAGACTTAAGAGGTATTAAGAGGTTTTTTTGAGAAAAACAAACAACCCCTATGAATTTGTTTTAAGATTTGATGGTTGTTTCAAATTTAATAAGGGAAATTCTTTCCCTACCCCCTGCAAAATTTCCCACCCCTCCCCCTCACATTGATTAATTTGATTGTTTTTGAATTTATAATTACATTTTTGGTCCCTGCACTGTTTTGATTGATTTACTTTATACCTTTTAGTTTTATATTTTATATTTTATATTTTTATTATATTAACACATATAACTGTATATTAACTAAAATACGTTAAAAAATACTTTTTAATTTTAACAAGTTACACCATTATAATCGTCTCGTCGATACCTTCGAAATGAGCCAAATATTGAATATTTTTTGATTTGATTATATTATTATATGTCATATACTGTATCTTGGTTAATTGATTTTTTTTGAAAAAAGAGAATGCATCACATCGAACGTAATTTTTTAACATAAAGATAATAAACATAATAAATATATTGTGTATTTTTTTTATTCCAACAGATTTCAACTTTGATTATTCATTTAAATCAACATATTCACGAGTACGAGTACGCTCTATATATTCTTCATACACATCTAATATACTTTTGTATGAGATAAAAAACTCTTAAATACAAATTATCAGGCACAAGGTTCCATCATTTTATGCAAGATTTTAAAAATCTCTTAATTTACAAGTATTAAAGCACAAGATACATATTACTACTGCAGACTTCTAACACCCACCAATTTGTATCTCGCTGCATTGCGCGAGTACGCTTCTAGTATTATTAAATATGTAATTGGTTATTTTTTTAGATGTCATTAAAATATATAAGATAATCATTTAATTCTAACAAAATACTTACTTTTTTATATAAAAAACATTATATTATTAAGCATAAATTAAACAAATTTATTAAAAAAAACATCACTTTCTCAAAACCATCCAAAATCGTAACAAAAAAACAAAAAATAAAATGAAACATTAAAATCGTGATATATTTCGCTGCATTTGCGAGTACGCTTCTAGTATATATATATATATATATATATATATATATATATATATATATCGATTTCATTAACGTATTTTAAAACGTATTTTTTAATATATAATAAAATAATTAACTCTAAAAATATTCAATATTGGGCTCATTTCGAAGGTATCGAAGAGATGATTGTAATGGTGTAACTTGTTAAAATTAAAACGTATTTTTTTAACGTATTTTAGTTAATATACAATTATATGTATTAATATGGTGATGGTGTAAAATAAAAATTAGAAAAACAAAAGATATAAAGTAAACTAACTAAATAATTATAGGGATATAAAATGTAACTATATATTAAAAATATTTTAGTTAATAACGTTTTTGGAAGGTTTTTATCGAGGTTGTGAGGGAGATAAGGGCTTAGGAGGGGTATGGTTTTTATAGGGGTATTAAAATAACAAATGACAAAAATCAAAAATAACAGGAGGATGACACGTATGAGATCCACGAAACTTACGGTGGACCACACCAGAAAAGGAATTATCGTCGTAATGCTTCTTCTGGCATGAAAGTGAACTAAAACCCTGAAAATCTCACTTCCCATCTCTCGATCGCCATATTTGAAGATGTCGATGTTCTTCAAGAGACTAGGCAAAGCTGCACCCATCGCATTTTCGCATGCATTTCCACGCCAATCGCAATCAACTTCAACCAATTTTCGCATTCCATTTGGAGTAGTCGCTGCTATCTCTGGTGGAATATCGTATTTTTATTACTTTTCTGACCCAAATTTGGTAATTTATCTGCATTCTCTTGTATAATTCTTTTGATTTAGAAATGCACAAAATGCGATGTTACGTGATTATATCGTTGTGTAAATTAATGCTTGGCAAAAGTTGGATCATTAGCAAAACTTCGCCTAATCTGAGTTGCTATGAAAGAGGAAAAGACGTAAGGAATAACCAGAGTCGTCAGGTTATACAACTTATCCTGCCGGTGTATGATTCCAGAAATGCTAAACACTAAACTATAATCTAGATCAATGGTGCAAAAGAACCCACTTAACGCAAGGAGCACCAAAGTTTGTTTTGATAGATCTCGTGTATGTGGAGAATGTGAGGTCTATAGCTAACACTTGCGTAATAAACTGAAACAATGCTCACTGAACCAATAGCATGTTAGTATTCCTTGAAGTCAGTTAAATTGTGCAGGTTTTGCAAGTTGACAATTGAAATAATCACAAACGATCAATTTGTTGTTTTGGGGGTTGGGGGGTGGGGGGTGGGGGGGAGCGGCGCAAGTGACTGGTATATGTTAAGTAATATCTAGCAAAAAGTTCTGGTTTTTTAGACATCATGCCTAAAGGGAGACTGAAACGCCCAATTGAACATAAGTTCAAATATTATACATTCAGTCAAGGAAATATAACACGTAATTATGGTAACTTCAGCACTTCCTTTAGATACGAGAAACCCCTAGTTCTACATGGCGAACAAAAATGTAGTATAGACGTGGTTAGCGTAAGTAAATTAAGGTAATTTTGGTGCACCAAGACTGCTCAACTTTGCAAAGTCTTTGTATTGAGTATGTCCATTCCATTTGTGCAAAGAAGTCGTTTTCATGATTTGAACAAGTGATGTTTGTTGAAGCAGTATTTATATATCTGTAATTTAACCCAAGAAACATGGGACTGGGGTTTGAGGTTGTGATACCACTTTCATCTGATATCTGGTTTGAATTCTAACTTCTAAGGTCCTCTATATGGCTCTCGAGGAACACTCCTTTGAGCTAGCTTTTGGGAGTGAGTTCTGCCGAATCCATTTATATGGTATCAGATAGGCTTGGGCGCTTACGGGTGAAGCAAGGTGTTGAAGTAGTATTTAGCATTCAGGTCACAAAGGAGTAACTTACTTGGATACCATAAGTAAACCTACCAGATTGAGCACTTAGTTAAACCTAAATAACATGCCTAAATAAAATTTATTTGGCATTATATCTAAGAAATCACCCATATAGAGATTAGAGAGTACCCCCTTATTGTCCTGCTCTCTTGCTCAATAACTTTCTCAGATAAATCCAAGGTTTTAATTGTCTTGAGGCTTGGTGGCGAACCCAAGCCTTAAACCTTAGAAGCCACGGCGAGGCCACAACGTCTTTCAAGGCGTGATATATAAACATATGCTTTTTACTATTAATCAATGAGCCAATAATATAAAACAATTTAAATAAGTTTATATATAAAAAACTAACATATAAGACGTCAAAAAGGTAAGAAATATCAAATGTCACATTACAAAAACGGTGCATTAGGTCATGGCGTTCTACAGGCTTAACGTGGCGTGAGACATAAGCCCTCGCCACTGCGGTTGTTGCGGAGAGCCTTTTAGAACACCGGATAAATCTAGTTTCTTGGTATGCTTGATTTCATCCAATTTTTTCATTTGCATATGTTGTCTTTACCCAAGGCTGCTCCTGTTTATATATTTAATCCCTACAATTATTTACACCTATTTCCTTTATTACTATGAATATCTGTAATAACAATCTTATTATCGATTCCTTTATAAGATTCTGCAGCCATTATTCGTTTTTGACAGGTCCATTTAGATCAGATCCATGAGGAGACAGGTCCGAAAGCTGGTAAATTTCTTGTTTTAGGTTGTCACCTCATCCTAACATGTCTTTATTGTGGTGTAATGTACTCAAGTTTCCTTCCAATACCATCGACACGATGATGAAGGTAGTTTATAGGCATCCTTTCCGATTCCATATGGTTCTTTCCATTTGGATTTTTATGGTACTAACTTCTGCCTAAAATAAAAACTAGGCTTTCCTTTTTAGGATGTACCTTATAGTTGATACATGACATGCCTTTCTCTTTGTCAAGTAATCTTAAACAAGTTTTTTTTACTCTATATAACTTAATTTCTACAATTGCACTTTTCTGGATTGTGTATTCACTTTATGTTAATTATCTAATCATTGGCATCTCGGTTAATTATGTGAACCCAAAAGAGTAATTCAATAATGGCCATGGGTCAAACCATTTCTTAATAGTAAAACATAACTCATAGTTCTAGCATCCAGCATGCTTTGTGGAACTCAAAAGGTCTACTGAATAAATTATTTTATGATGGTGGGAGATCTAAGTATCTCATGTAATGCTAATACATATGCCATTATAATCTCAGTTTTAGGTCACTCCAAGTATTATTTTTCGCAATCCTTCCAAGTTCCAAAACGATAAGACCATTTGTTTTTCTATTATGACCTCGAGTATCTTAGCATTTAAAAGAAGTTATTTAGACAATTAAATCGCTCTTTTTATTTAAATTTGTTAAAAGAACAACCCAGAATCTACGCAATATGACTACTTCTTCCCCCTTCGCCATCATGATAGTGCATACTTAACTTTGTTCACTTTTGCTAATTGTTTTTTGATTCTAAAGGTAAGCAGAAGACTAGATGCCTTTCTCGATTTGCTATATCTTTAGTGACCGAAAATATTAGCTCTAGTGATGTTTTTGTGTATTCTCAGCTCTTCATCCTAAAAAATGGAAAGAGTTTAAGCTACAAGAGAAAGCAACGGTCAGCCACAATACCCATATATACAGGTTATGTTCATACACCCAGAGTTACACTTTGATTTTATACTGAATGCATTTTTTTTGCTTGCTCTCTTTGATTGATTAAATTGGCATATGAAAGGATGTGTGTTTGTTACTGGAATTTTGCAAATCCTAATGGATCACATCATGTTAGCTCTTTCCATTGATGCAAATTTCCTTTGTAAATGAGTTGCATGACATAAATGAACATCGACCCCCTTTAACATGTGGGAAAATGTTCTGGTACCTAATTAGAAAACATTTATAAAAAGCCTCAGCTACTAAATGCTATCTCACGTTAATCTATGTTACCATACTAGGGATTCCTAGCAGTGTGGCTTGGATTTATCTTTCAATGCTGTTGAAAGAATCAGTGCTCCCATAATTCAGACACTCATTTCCAGAGTACTTTTTTATATCCTTGATAATTACAGGTTTTCTTTTGATCCTAATCTGAAGTTGGGACTGGATGTTGCGTCGTGTCTCATTACAAGGCAAGCTCATGAATATCTTAATTAACTCATGTTTGTAAAGTTAGACTCAGCTAATTGAACTCGGTTTTACAGAGAGAGTTTCCAAGAGACTTATATGGTAATGCATATGTTTGGCACCTTAACAATGCATATACTTGTGTTGTAGGGCTCCATTGGGGAAAGATGCTGAAGGCAAAACAAAATATGTTATTCGCCCGTAAGTTTTGTGTTAAAACCAGATATGCTACATTTCAAATCCGTAAATTACTTTTACACTTGCTTAGTTGGTTAGGGTGTCTATATTTTTTTGTTATGGTTTGTTTCTTCTAAATAAGATTAACAGTAGTTGGCTTCTACATGACATATGTTTTCTTGAATCGTACAAAGGCCATAGTTTGTTCTTTATACTTACCAAATAATATTCTTAGAGATGCAGGACTAGGATAGTAGACTAGGTATAGGGACACGTAGATAGTGTGTGATAAGCACAAGCTTAAATCAATGGAAGAAGAATTTTGGAAGTTCAGACAGAGAACAGCTCTGCTGAGAGTTCCATTTAATTCATACGTAATCAATCATAAACCCACGAAATACATACTCTTATACCCTCCTGACGTTTCTATAATAGATACAGATCTCTACCACTAGTATAAAGCCATCTGTCCTTTAAAAAAACAAATAAAACCATATTTAAGCTAGGTCAAAACGGTGGTGTATCAGTGTGGATGGGAAGAAGGGAGTTAGAGAGGTCGAGGGTGGGACAGTGGAGGATTAGGGAGCTGGTAGACACGGTATAAGAGACTTACACTAGATGGAGGGTGAGTGCTTTTGCTAATCTTTTCTATGTTTCAATGTGCCTATTTCATATTTTTGTTTTTCTGTTGCTTACTAGTCTTGGCTCGTCTTTTCATCACTCACACTTTTGCACAAGTTGGGGGTCTGTATGGTAACAACTGCTCTACCCTTTGGGCAGAGGGCAGGTCTGCGTACATCTCAACCCTCCATCTAGTGTATGACTTTGATGTTTCCTTGTCTTGGCATTTGTATTGTCAGGTATACCCCTCTATCCGATCCAGATTCTAAAGGTTACTTTGATTTGATGATCAAGGTATGCTTACTACCACTGCTTTGCGTTCTTCATGTAATATATTTTATGCATATTTATGTCATGGTTTTCTCCAGGTTTATCCTGAAGGAAAAATGAGCCAGCATTTCGCAAAATTAAAGCCAGGTGATACCGTTGAAGTAAAAGGGTAAGCCATTTACTTAACTAGTACTATACCTGCAAACAAATCATATATCTACATACAATTGATGAATATACATGTTGTTCGATTGCATCAACTCTCACCTGTAGTTTGCTTTCTTGTTTCTTTTCATTTATGTTTCATAAGCGGGGGGTTTTCACATAAACAACTTCTCTACCCCTTGGAGTACATCCTACCCCTCCCAGACCCTGGGATTTACTGGGTTTGTTTGGTTTTGAATTTGGTTTTGAATTTGGTTTTTACTTACAACTGACGAAGTGGATATCACATCCAGCCCCATTGAGAAGGTCAGATACACTCCCAATATGAAGAAACACATTGGCATGGTATGTGCAGCTGTTAAATACCAACATACATAGACATATAATGTTTTGTGAAAGTGGAGTAAAAGTATCTTGTTAATCTAGATTGCAGGTGGCTCAGGAATCACTCCGATGCTTCAGGTTATCGAGACTATTCTCAAGAATCCCGATGACAATACCAAAGTAAGCACATCCATCACTTGTTCTCTCTTTGATAATTTCATGACCTATTGATCATTCCATGTGACTGAAGATTACCCAAACCAAAGTAGTTGTAGCAAAAATATGTTGGTTAACCTTGAGGGCCAGCTCAACCTGCAAATAAAGACTAGGTCTTGGGGCCCCTCCCCATAAGTTGCCTGTTCGGGTCTCGTCAAGGCCACTAAGGATTTTCCTTGCTGTTATCTTCAGGGCCCCATAGGATTAGTCAAGGTGCGTGCAAGCTGACCAGGCTACCAACGGTACAAAAAGAAAAAGGATTATATTGGTTGATTGGTATATTTAGACGTAGTGTTAACATCAATGGTTGCTCCATATTAATTTCCATTACCGGAATAACTAATTTAACCCAATGTACAAAATCAAGAACCAATTTCATCTAGAATTAGGCTCGTTACTTATCCAATAATTTGATTGTTTTTGTAGGTATCCTTGGTTTATGCAAATGTATCGCCAGATGACATCCTTCTCAAAAAGAGACTCGACATGCTTGCAGCTAGCCACCCCAACTTAAAGGTACTGGACTTTCTCAAGCAAAATTCTGGGCATTTGGAACATTATGTTCTTCTGAACTTCTTTTCTGAAATTTCCAGGTGTTTTACACTGTTGATAATCCATCAAAGTACTGGGTCGGAGGTACGGGTTATATATCGAAGGATATGGCCTTGAAAGGGTTGCCGGCCCCAAGCGAAGATACCCTTGTACTTGTAAGCTTATGTCCCTATATTCACTATTCGGTCACAGTACACAACCTATTCCAAATTGTACCAAAAAACCATTGTCACAAAGTTGGGTAATACTTGGCAGTTCATGCTTATAGATTGTTCAAATTCTTTTTGATTGCTCGTCTCAGGTGTGCGGCCCGCCAGGAATGATGCAGCATATATCCGGTGACAAGGCAGAAGACCGGTCACAAGGCAAGGTATAGAATTCAACGGCAACTTGTGTGTTTTGCTTACACAGTTGTGCATGTTAGGGTAGAGGCAAGGTTTGCGTATATCCTACCTCTGTGTGGATTTACTAGATTCGTTTCGTTTGATTTTTTAGTTAATACCTAATAACAATCCCTGATATCCTTTTGCATTCTTGCAGCTCACTGGCATACTCAAAGAACTTGAATACACAGAAGACATGGTTTACAAATTCTAGTTAGTTTTCTATCATTTAATTAGCACTTATTTGTGCACAACATTTGGCAAACAGTTATATTTCATCAAGCACTTGGATTATAATGGTAATTTTTTGTGGGTTACAACACTGGGTATATAGCTTTTTCTAAGATAATTGTTGGTGACATAGTCTGGACATCTATGGTTCACTCGATCAAGTCGTATGAATGGTACAACCGAATACGAGCACTGAACACCTCTGGGATTATGACCATATGATTTTTGAAGCTTTTCGGTTGTATATAGGATTTAATGAACATGACTTAACTTTGACATGTTGAAAGAAATTAATATATCAATAAATTATAACAAAAATTCACTTTCTCACACCAAACATCAAGACTTCTTTCACAAACTCAACACATATTAAATGGTTTACAAAGGACAAAGAAAATGAGGTTAATTATATATATATATATATATATATATATATATATATTGTTTATACATAGTTTGTTTACTTACTTCATGCAATATTAATATTATGTTCATAGAGGAAAGTTACAAAGTTATATATTGATGATAAATAACATTGAATAATTATGAATATTATTTATCATGAACATCCCATGAATACTTATAGATCTTAATGTTGATCTAAATTAAAGTCATACTTGCATCAAATTCTCAAACCATAACATATAATTCAAGAGATCTTTCCAAGATAATAGCACCGCACCCAAAAATAAGAAAAATTAAATGCAATTAAGATCGTATTCATGAATGACGATATATTCGTATGTTCGAAGGAACTTTCTGAAGAATTTTGTAAGCTCTGACCATCCAATTGACCAAACTATTTTAAAGATAAGATTGGTCAAGCCCCCAAAGTTTACACATTTTTAAGTCATGTTCTTTGAAATAAAATAGATAAAGATATTATCGACAAATTATATCATTTAATATTCATATTTTATGCTCATAATAATTGTAGGAGAATTTTAGTTTATAGCCTTACTTTGCCATCAAATGTTAAATACGCATCTTTCATTTTCTATTCAAAATATCACTTATATTGTAATTTATATATTTTCTTTCATATTTTTTGTTTTTCATCTTTTACTTCATATCCTCTTCGGAGAAAATACGATGAGTGTTAAATACAATAATAAGAAATTTAAAAAATCATTTTGATCTAAATTACGAGTAAAAAATCTAGTAAATTGAAGCTTACTATGAATATGATTGCAAACGTTATTTTGTATTCATGTCGATCTCCAAATTTTTAAGTTGTAACTCAGATAAAAGACACTGATCTTTGTAATCTTTCATAATCATATTTGTAGTAAACTTTTGAAGGCCATAAGTATTGACTCGTAACTCAGATCGATCAAGGTCATTTCTTAGTTGCTTAGTTTTTTAGATTTAAATGCTGGAAACTCTGAAAATCAAGAGGAACACAGAAAATGTTCGTGATATGTTAGCAATCATATTCGTAGTAAACTTCGAGATGTCATAACTTTTTACTCCTAACTCGAATCAATGTATTTTTTGAAGTTGATTACTATTGTGTTTAACCCATATTGTTATATTTCTTTTCGAGAAAAATGTTGGATCTATTGTTCTCTAGATAGAGGGTGAGAGATGACAAATAAAGAGAATGTGAATGAGGAAATAAGGGTGATGGCCAAGGAGGAGATTTGTTTAGTCTATGATTGAATCTGTGTGCTTTCTCCATGACTGAATTTGCTTCCTCTTTTGAGATAATTTTTTTCTTTTTAGGGGATTTAAAACAATCTCATTTCAGTTTTAGGTTTTTGCTTTAAAATACGTGAGTTTTGTTCGTGAATCCATGAGTTTATGCATCAAACGTTGGATTCGTTAAAATGATAATCAGTAAAACAAAATCAAATAGTGTTGATGGAAATGGAAATGTTTGATTTAGAATATATGAAGATATATATATATATATATATATATATATATATTGAATATTTTGAACGAGTTTTCCTTGTATAATCAAATAATCTCATTTTAAGGTTCTTCATTGTTCTTTACGTTGAGAAGGAGGTGGGAAGGAATAAGAAGCATAAAATGACCAAATTGTGCTCATGTGAGAGGCACATAATGAGTAGAAGATAACGACATTAGGGGAAGGATGAAAGCCCAAACAAAAACTTGTACGACATCTTTTTTTTTTAAATAAATGAATTGTAGGGATGAAAACCAAACTAAATCCATAATTTACTCTAAAAGTTATATAAGGTTAGAGTACATTACCATTTATGTCCCTCTGTTTTATTGGTTTTCGTCCTTACGATTCCTTTTATTACAAACCTTGAGGTAATGTTTTTGTTTTGGTTTTCATCCTCGTCCCTACTTTTATAATTCATTTACCATTAAAATGAATCATGTGCCCTCCATACAAGGGAACTTTTGGTCATTTTGTTTCTTTTCTTTTTAAGGTAGTTCTTTTCTTCCCTCTTCATCTTGAATGATGCATTGGTTCTCTTTCTCACACACAAATTTGTTCCTATTGGGGATGGAAAAGACGACAATGGTGACAGTGGATTTGCTTAATGGAAAAAGACGATGGTTGTGGATCTACCGGTGTATCAGATATCATAAAGCCAACGATGAAGAATAGGTCATCCCACGATAGCAACAACCATTGATGACAATCCCCTCCTAGTTTCTAGGGTTTAGTATTTCCTCGTGATTGTATTAAGTTTTTCGAATCCACATTTAGATTTCTTAGAATCTTCCATTTGATGATGAGTTTCTATTTACATTGAAAGGTTTAGCTTTTGTGTGGTCCTAACCTCAAGTGCTTTCTTGTTTTCTGCATTTCATTTTGATTCTCTGATTTCATGATGGATTCATAATTGCGTAAGTTGGATCCATTTGCTTCTCCTCCTACATTAACGTTAAGCTTCTTTTCACGGATGGATGAACGCCAATTTCCAATGAAGGGTTTTAGGAGAAACGGAGGGGAAATACCTCAAACAAGTCAATTTTCTAAACAAATAATGGTTGATGTTGAAAAAAAGAAAACAAATATGACCACCACTATAGCGATCAAAAGTTTTCAGTGACTTATTTCAAGGTTGAACTAGATGATAATGAGGAAAAAGATAGAGAGAGGACAATAGTTTATGATTTTCTTTTTTTAAATATCACGTCACATTAAACCTATAAAACAATCACAATACCTTCATGTAAAAAGCATATAACGACATTTAACGGACAAAAGATGAACGATGATACCGAAAGGGATTAATTTCGTAACAAAAGGACATTGCCCCATAAATTTTTTATAATTGATAAATTGTTGGAACTAAAAGAACCCAATAAAAGACAAGGACTAAAACCATAATTCATTGATAAAATTTAAGTTTATATAAAAATTCAATAATTCAGAATCTCTTTTATATAAAATGAAATGAATTAATAATTTTGGATGATCCTGAAGGTGGCCCCACATATCCATGCATAGATCTATGGTTAATATTGAAGAGATGGTCCAAATTACCCTCCCAAGATGGACCTTTTATCAATGCTACTTAACTTACTCTTGCTTCCTGTTAAGCTTGTTGGCCTTTCACCTTTGACTTCTTCTCCCTCTGGCATACAAAACATTCAACCGACCTCCATTCTTAAATAATAACTTTCAATTTTTAACATTAAATAACACTAGCATTCAATGTTGAAAATGACCTCAACAATTAGGACAATCTTGTAATTTCCTCTTTCCCTGGTGGACTGGATTCCATCTTCTAACCTTTATTTACCCTTCTTTATATGCTTCATTTGTCATCCCCCACCCCCTCCTCTCCTTGATTACTTATACCCATTAAATACCCCTCTCCAAATCTCTCTCCCACACAAACCCTTTACACACAAAGAGAGATTGAAAGAAGATGGAGGCATTACCAAGGTCAGAAGTGTCATTTAGAAGATCAGGATCATCAGGGCTTGTTTGGGATGATAAACTGTTGTCAGGGGAACTTAAGCCATCATCCAATCCAAAAGATGATGAAGAAAGAGAGAAAAAAGAGCAACAAAGAGCTGAGCCAAGGCCATATAAATCTGTTGAAGTTGAACCTACTATTGACCCACCATCTCCTAAGATTTCTGGTTGTGGTTCCATCTGTGGAATCTTTTCCAAAAACACCACCACCAACAACAACAACAAGCACAAAACTAGAGCCACCCATTAATCATCATCTTGAGGAATTCTTGAGTTTTGATTTTTGGTTAATTGGCAATCTTGGATTGGATGTTTGTGGGTCAATTTTTCTTTTTTTTCTTTTTTTCCTTTTTCATACTTTTGGACTTAGTTTTATGGGATGCATCTCTATATCTCTCTCTATGTCTATATCTATATATACACACATATATATATATATAGAATTTAGGGCATAGAAAAGTCTTGTTCTGTGTTCTTGGGATGGTCTCTTATGTGAGGTTATAGTCTTTGTGTTTTTCTTTTGATGTAATTGTTATGTGTATACAATTCTTTCTTCTCTACCAATTTCTGGGTGTGTTAAAGATTTCTTGTATAAAGAATCCCTAATTTCTATCTTCATGCATTAAGGAGTTGTACCTTGGAATGAATCATCATCATATTGATAATATCACTATGTTTGCTCTTTCTTTCCTCTCCACTTTCTTGGTGGGTATCCCCAATTCCTATCTTTATGCTTTGAAGGTTGTACCTTAAATGAATCATCAAGATCTTTGCTTTTTGAATCCTTTAATTTGTGGGTGTTCAAAGATTTGATCCAACAAAGAATCCCCAATTCCTGTCTTTATGCATTGAAGCTTGTACCTTATGAATCATCAACATCTTTGCTTTTTTTCTCTTTTAATTAATGGGTGTTCAAGGATTTGATGCATAAAGTTGACAATATCAATTATCATCAATCATCATCATCTTTCTTTCCTCCAACTTCTGTATATTGGTGCATTAGAAGGTTGTACATTGCAATGAAATCATAGTCAATGACAATGCAAATGTAAGCAGCATCTTTGCTTGTTCTTGGGTATCTTGTGTTGACAAACCAAAATCAAAGTGCAATCTTTGTTACACATGGTACAAGTCTCTAAAGCATAGTACAAGTCTTTTTTGCACAAGCTACAAGTTGTTTTGGTACAATGGGGTGTATTGCTAGGTATTGATGATGTGTTATAATTTGATAAAGACAATAGAGGTTTCAAAAAAGATGGCTACTTTCTTAAATTAATAATTATTTTGATGACAATTGCATGTGATGTGATGGTGCAACATTTTGCTTTTTTTTATCATGCCACAATTATATATATCTTGATTGCACCAAGTTCATATGGTTATGATGGCATCCACACACCCTTAATGTACAAGTAATTGATGCACATGGTACAACACTTTATATATCCTTTTATTTGTATCCCATTTGGAAATGGCTACAAAAAAATATGTGATTGCTTTCTTGATATTTAAATAATCATATGATTAAAGTTGTACATCGTTTTAAATTCAGTTTCTTGTTTCATGAAAAACCTTTACAAGTTAGTTATTTGCCAAATGTTTACCGGTAAACCGTCCCAAACGCATACTAATAGAGTGTTTTCGGTAATAGTCACCGCTCTTACTTGTGTTATTGGGTAACATTTTCGTCCATTAAGCGTCTCTTACTTGTTAAGAGTTTTTTCATTCACTTACCAGGTAATATTCACAATCCTTGTTATGCCTTTTATCCGGTAAGATTCTCGATCATTATCATGTTCGCTCAATAAGTTAGTGACACCTGTAAGTGTTTATTCGGTAAACATTCAGTAAACGAGGCATAAATCTAATATGTATACATTACATAATACATCGATAATTTATGAAGACATCTTGAAAACGAACTTAATTGTCTTTTTATTTTTGGTTAAAATCAACGTCACCTTGAATTCAATCGCTATATTTGCTTATCCTCGAGTTTTTCTGGTATTGTTTTCTCATATCTTAACAAAAAGTATTTAATGTGTTTAACGTTTTAATAGCCTCGTTTTGTGAATGGTTCCATTAGGGTGCGTTTGGTATCCAGACATAATAGAACAAGCCAGAACAGAACAACTGTCCATCGTTTGGTAAGACAGAATTGGACAGGACAGAACAGATAAAATGACCAATTTACCCTTAATGTGTTGTTTGTAGCTTTATTACATTTTGATTTATTTATGTAATTTATAAAATTATAATGAAATAAATATTATAATAAAATATGTCATTAAAAGTTTACGTCAAGATGATTAAAATGACACAAAAATAAAAAGTTTATGTACTTTCTAATTTTTTTATACCTTTTATATGTTATTTTTTTATTATTAATATTTAAAAAATTACATAAATTAACCAAAATATAGGATAATAAGTGAAATTTAAATAAAATAAAATAAATAAAATATAAATAATGAATGAAATATAAAAATGGAGGCGTATTTGATTTTTTAGAAGAAAATTATGTTTTATTTTGTGGTTATATTAATAAAATATAAGTCTGTTTCACCTTGTTCCATGAGGTTGGGCTGGAACAAGCTTGATCCAGTTTATTCCACTATGTTCTTGTCTATTCCACATACAAGTTCCATCAAACGTAAAATAGTGATCCATATTCTATTTTGTTACGTCTTATCATTATACCAAACGCACCCTTATAGAACTCACATCATCTTCATGTTTCATGTTGTGTGTATGATTTGTTTGTGTTAGCATGCAATACTTGATTTTTTCTTTTATTGTCTAGAAAATAGTACATTGAATAATTTACAAATATATTGAACAATAAAATATATTATACTAAATAAAGTGGAGATTGAAGGATGCTTCAAAAATTGGGTACTCCATTTATGAAAAAAGTTACTTGATTATAAAATTATCTATAAATTAATAAAGTATTAATTAATTAAAAAAAAGTTACTATTAACTTATTAGTTAATTAATATCTCACTTAATTAATAAATATTGGTTGTTCCAACAATATTAGTTTATAGAGTTGCAACTGTATATAATATTTCTATACGACAAATGAAATTTACACACACTCCTCACTTTTGATGAGTTTAGAGAATTTGATCTCTAAAAATTTTTGGTGAGCAGATATCGTTGGACCAATTTGCTATATGTTGTGAAAATACTAAGACCCAAATAGTTAAAACTCGATAGTTGGTTCCCAATAAAACACAAATAACCTAAGAACAAATAAACTAAAGTTCTATATTGAGATTATAGGCAAAATAACGATGCCAATGCAAGACAACCAACCACTAAGTAATGTAAACAATAATCAACCCAATAAATGCAAAATGATGCATAAGTAAGAGAGACACCAAAATTTTTATGTGGAAACCCGGAAAGGGAAAACCACGGGCAGAGGATGCCGAGAACTGATCCACTATCACTTTGATAATAATACACTTGAGAGATTATAACTTTACAATGGAGAAATCAAAAGGGTTATTGAGTTCTCGAGAAACTTGGAGACCCAGTTTAGAGAGAGAGGGAGTATAAAGGTTTTTCTAAATCTGATCTTATATAAATTAGCTACACCAATTTTATTAAAAAAAGGTGTAATAATCGTGACCAAAGTAATAAAGTTGGGAGTATGGGTAAGTGGTTGCTCAAAGACTAAAGAGGGGGGGGGGGGGGGGGTAGTTTGTAAATATGAATAAAAGGGATTTAACCCTAAGCAGATATCAGAGAGATTTGTGGGTGACAACCAAGTTTGGGAGAAATTGAACAAGGAGGTGAGCTTAGAGGAGGTTCCTGTCTCTTGTTCATCAAGGTAATCCTCAATCTCTTAATCTAGTTTTAATGAAATTTTTGAGGGAGCTATAGATTATTTTGGAAACCCTTATCTGGGTTCTTCCTAGATTTCTCATCTTTTGATTTGAGGGTAAAAATAATGGGGGTTTTGATTATTTAATCCTTGGTTGGGATGTTGTAACACCTTAAAAATTTGGGTAATTTTAAAAAATTGAAATTTCGACAATATGACATTTGTATTTGGAGCAAACCACCCAAAAAGGTTAAAAGTGTATGCGTTTACAAAACCTGTATATGAAACATGGGAAATCGACAACAAACTAATCTAAACCATTTCTATCTAGATTACATAGGTTGTCAACCCAATTCCCAAAAATGAGTAAATTGTTTTAAACGCCAAGACTCCAAAATATCTATCATCCAAAAATGCCCTCAACAGTCCACGCTCTTCACTCAACCCTTTGACGACCCACTGCTAAGCGAACCTGTTATACACATCATTTGAGAAAAAAGTGTTAGGCTTAAAGTCTAGTGAGAATATACAATTTATATGATAATTTAGTAAGAAATTTAAATACAAACGTAAGTAATTTGTTTTCCTCAATCGCCTCTGAAATCAGTTTGATAAACACATAATGACCTTGTGGTCCAAAATACATCTTGCGATGACGGGAAGACCCGATTTTCCAAGGATTGTGGCGGAACACAAAGTAAGCCACTTTCCAAGTTATTGAGCTCACTATACTAGGATCAAGGCTATGAACATGTCGGCTCGTACTAAGATGTGGGGGACGATACCCAATGATCCTAGTCATACTCATTTGCTAGGATTTACATTTACGACCCACGACTAGTATCCGGTCCCACATAAACGTACCAAGTTGCCACCCTAGGGTCTAATGTATCAACTAGATACAAACGGGAGTTACCCCTAAGATTAAGTCTACTCTATACCTATGGATCCACTAGTAATAGTCTAGACTTGTCACAATTTCATTTGTGACCAACTATAATCAAACATATAGTTCTTAATATCATTCATTTCCTAAAATTCATTTCTATGGTTAAGTGCTGATAAGAAAATACAAAGCCCAAACATGAATCATAAGGCCATCTTCTCATTTCCAAATATGTTTCCTTACCTAGTAAACCTTTCGAGTGTAAAAACCATTTTAATGTAAACATGGATTTCCTCAACATTAAACCATTTATTACCTTTTCACAAAATAACCCTTTCAACCAAGATACCCATAATATGGCTAAAAACATGAACTTGGCTAAAATGCCTTAGGTTAAACATTTAGTCATCCAAATGTCAAAACATCCATATTTATAGTTCAAGACATGGATTGTTTCATTAAATTACAAAATGGTAAGAAACCCTAAAAATCTCCAAAATACCAAGTTAGGTCAAAATCTCTTCAACAAATAATATGTAAACAAGGAGATATTTAGAAGTCTAAAGTGCATTTTGATATCTATAAAGTTTAGAAAAACAAGGATGAACTCACAATCTAGGGTTTGGTTGAAACCCTACAACCCTTGAAATAAATGGGAGAACTAGGAGACTATGAGTAGAGAAAAGCCCTTGAATCTTGACTTGAAACTTTAGATGGATGATGAAGAATCACTTGGAACTTCAAGATTTGATGTTTTGAAAGATCTTGAAATGTCAATAAATGCTCAAAATCGCCCAAAGTGAGAGTGTTTGAGGTTGGTGAAGAGTGTTATGAGAAATAAATGAGGAAAAGGGCATTTAACCTATCTGCAGCCCGTTGGCGACCTTGCCATGCGATAGTGACAGGGTCACTATCGCGAGGCACTCTCGCGGAGAGTGTACCGCGAGTTCGGTGCTTCTCGACGATTGTGCCAAGCGATAGTGACACATGTCACTATCGCGAGTCACTCTCGCGGTACTTGTACCAAGCCCTAAATTTGTTCAAAACTCGAGATTCTCGCATGGATCAATTCAAGGCTTGAAAGTACAACATAATTCACCCAAAAAAATAAACGGAAGATGAAGAAATGACTAAGGAAGAATGGAAACTTACTTACAAATTTTCGGGTGTTACAATCCTCCCTAACTTGGAAATGATTTCGTCCCCGAAATCCCAACTACTCGAACAGGTGAGGATATCTTCACTTCATAACCTCCTCGGCTTCCCATGTCACATTGGCACCGCGATGATGTTTCCATTGCACTTTGACCATAGTGACTTCCTTGTGGCGAAGTTTCTTTGACTTTTTCTCCAGAATAGCTTCGGGTTCTTCAACACAACGGATACCCTCGTGCACTCTAATCTCGGAAAGAGGGATAACGTTTTCCTCTTCCGCCAAACACTTCCGAAGGTAACATATATGGAATGTGTTGTGGATCCGGTTCATTTATGGAGGAAGTTCCAATTGGTAAGCTTGCAAGCCCACACGCTTAAGCACATTAAATTGTCCAAGGAAACGGGGACTCAACGTCCCGCGTTTTCCGAACCGGATAATTGTAACACCCCGAATTTATGTTGTATTGATTCTATCTTTCAGACTCCTAGTCTTTTGTACTTTAATCTTAGTTATCGCACACTATCCTATTCGTGGGAATCGCGTGTTCCTAGCCAAGTTCATGTGTCAAGTCCTGATTTTTGGATGAAGGGAACAGTGGATCACGCGACTTACCGCGCGACTTGGAGTCGCGACACTAGCCACGTAGTCCACTGTTTGTCTAACTTTTCAGGGACACGAGCGACTTATGCCGCGACTTGAGGCCGTGGCATAACCTGCGGAACTCCTCTGGACACCCAAATACAGGTTTGTTCCCCATTTTTCTCATTTATTGCAAGTGTGGACTAAGGAGAGCGACTTTGGAACCCTAGTTAAGTCTTCTCTCATCTCTTCTCATTTATTGATCTATCACAAGCATTTATGGAGGTTTAATGCTTGGTTAGGGTGAACTTTAGGTGAACCTAACTTGTATCGTCATCTCAAGTCTTCAACTCTCCATCTACCATTTCTAGGGTTTGGTTCCTTTTGGGAAAAAACTACCAAGGTGAGTTCATACACTCTTTACAAAACTTTATACATGTCAAATATAGATTTTGAATACCTAAACATCTCCTCTTTCATATATTTGATTTATGGAATTTGTGATAAACCTAACTTTTGGAGATATTAGGGTTTGTGATAACTTTTGGGAAATGGAGGTTTATGAACCCCAATAATGTTCTTTTAGCTTACTTATACTTGGGACATACATTTAAATGGATGGCATTTACTATGTAAAACTTATGGATTTGGGAATATTGAACTTGTGGTTAACTGCTGATAAGTTTGCATACTAGCTTATATCATATTTGGGATCTGAAATATAAGAAGGATCATTCATATTGTGACTAGTGATCTTTTGGTAAACAATGGAAAATGGTTTTGGTGGAAATCACCCTTCATGTCATTTATGCAAAATATCCATTGTTGGGAATACTCGTTGGGCCCTATGAGCATTATTTGGCTTAATTGTTGCATTTGGGAGTCATGACCCCGTAATTTGTTATATTGTTGTTCCGACGTTGGGACGACTAGTTTCCCACGTCGAGGCACGTTTAGGCGTCGGATTGGGTTATAAGTCCTACGTGCTCAAGTATTACGATATTGGATGAGGAGCTCGACGTAAGGACCCTTCGGGGTTGAACTTGAGTTTTCGTGGGTGTACGTTTAAAGCCACTGAGCCTGACATCCCTTGTGTGTACTTTATTTGTGTATTGGCTTTACTGACTCATCAAATGGCTTACTTTTGTGTTCCGTCATTTGTGTTAGTAAGCGGGTCTCCCCCGTTAACCCAAGAGGTACTTGCTATATTTCAAGAGCATTGTTATTATTATTATTATTATTGTTATCACAAATGAAACTCTTTTACTCACTTTTACGTTCGACTATTTTAACTACAAATGTTTGATCTCACTAGGCTTTAGCCTAACATTTTTTCTTAAAATGGCATGTATAACAGGTCAGGTTTCCGGTGGGATTCGTCGAGACTGAGTGGATGGCCGTGGGGTCAAGGGCGGTCTTTTTGGGAGATGTATAGACCGGTATTTTGGATAGCGGACACATTTTTTGGAAGAATAGCAACACCCAATACTAATCTTTCTTATTTAAGTTAGATTATTAGGTTGTTAGTGTATTCTTCATTTGATCGATTGTAAAGGTCATAACTTGTTTCCCCGTTTTATCGGGATGATACTATGGGATTGTTTATAACAGGTTCGATTTACCCAGGCTTACCAATTTATAGATGTCATATTGCAAGAATTTTCGAAATTTTTATTTCTCTAAAATTTAGGGTGTTATAATTGTAACACCTGTGATTTTCGGTAAGTAAATGTCAACCGGACATTTCTGTGACTTGTAAACGGTTGGGTTTCGTTGGTAAATGTATTGTTTAAAGTCCCTTGGAGTTTTGGGAGTTTTGGCAGTGAAAAGGTCGGGTTTCGGGGCTCCGAAAAGGTCCCGCGACAATGCCCGACGACTATGACAGTGTCATAGTCGCACTGTCACAGTCGCATGCAATGTACCATAGCCTGAGGGGAGTTGGCGACATTGCCATGCGACAATGCCCTGGGCATTGTCGCTGGTCAATGTCGCACCAGGGCACCCAGCGGCTGATAAGTTCGAATTTCAACCCATTCTCCTCATTTCTCACTTTCATCTTCTTCCCTCTTCTATCCCAAACCCCAAAACCGAACCCTAACCCATTTTGGGGGTTTTTCCCTCCCCAAACCACAAGATGCTTCATCATCTAGCTTGTGGGATCTTGAACCATAAAACCACCATCTTCATCTTCCTCATCAAGTTCGTGTTGGGAGCTCGGGTTGAAGTGTTGGATTGGGTGTCCTCGGAGAGTTTCATCATCTTTATTGGTAACTTTCCTTGCAACAAGTTATAAATGCTCCATTCATGGTTTCTTAGTGTTTGGTTTCTCAAATTTCGGATTTGGTAAGTTTTGGAGAAAACTAGGGTTTTGATCTCGTTTGGGGTTTTGGTATATTGTTTGGGGGAAATGCTTCTAAATGGTTGAGTATGGGTATTTATGGTTTGAAATGTTTGGATCTAGGTTTTGGAAGTTTCCGGCTTGAGGATTCAAGCGGTCTTCAAAAGAGCTCGTTGGGTGAAATCTAGATTTAGCCTAAATCTAGCAAGGTGAGTTCAAGTTGATTTGTGAAAACGGTGTACATGCCAAAATGGTTATTTTAAAGTGTTTTATACGAAATGGTTAACTGTTGATAAGTTTGGAGTATTTTGAAGTAAAATATGTTTTACTTGGTTATTTGTCAAAGAGTGAGTATTTTGATAAGTTTTCATATTTGGTGAACTTGGGTTGGGTTAACCTCATAAAATGCTCATATTTGGGTTTTGAATGTTCTAACGAGTAAATAGCATGGTTTTCACATTCATGGTGATTTTGCACAAGTAAAAGCTATTCTCAGGAATTATGCATCATGATTGTACAAATGAAGTCTATTTCATGTTATACGCATTTTGGTACATTTGCATTCATAAACCGTTTGGAAAATCGTTAGTCCCATTTCGTGTGGAGTTTGGGTTAATCTCGTCCTTGAGTTATGTGTCTTCATAAACGTTACTTTAAAAACATTTCATTATTTGGAGGACCGATAATTATTGGTCAAATGGATTTTGAGCATCTTAGCTCGGTGTTGGATTAAAAGAGTCTTGAGGACACTTGTCCGGGTTTTAACGGCTCGATTTAGAGTCCAAAAAGGTGGTTTACCTCTTAACGCATTTTATTGCATATTTATAATTACAGGCTCGAGTGCGTTGTCATTCCTGGGTAGTCGTGTAATGTTAGACCGTGTTGCATTGGATCCATAGGCACGTGAGTCGGCCTTTCTTAATGGTTAATGAGGTGGTGCGGGGTAATCTCCGGGAATCCACCTTATGACCCTGTCCTTTCATGCCATACATCAGGAGGGCTGAGTTATGGGTTTGTGCTATCATGGCTGGTGTAGCCATTGGATGGGCGTTATAGAACCTCCGCCATGTGGGGCAATGCGATGGTTGTATCCCCCTTGTGCCGGGCCTTTGAAGCGATATTCAGGTTAATAGTCGCAAGGTCAGTTGATTCTGGGGTGTAGCTGAATGGAGTCGTAGGGACACTTGGGCTTGTGGGTCGTGAAGTGTCATACGATTAACGTTGTATGAGCGGACTACTGTTGTGTTCCTCCACTCTCAACGGATACGGGTAGCCCCCGTCGTCGTCCCGTCGTAATTTGGATATTTAATTGTCCATGCTTTAATATTGGGATTTCATTCTACTTTATGGTCGCGTGAGTATTAAATTGAGTTACATGTTTTCAATTACGTACCATATTATTAAGAATCGTTTTCCTTTATTTAAGGGCCGAGTATGATGTCCCGCCCGTGTTTTGGGTGTTTTGGGATATAAGGTATTATTTACAATTTCATAATTGGAATATCGAACTATGATCCCATTTTTGGGTGAGTTCCGGATTGCATCATTTTACATGAAGTGTGTGTTTGGGAGCATTGTCTTTAAAAGTGCATATTGTGGGAAAATGTGTCGTTTCCATTTTAAAGTATATTATTTCGAAGGATCTCGCTTTAAACTGGTTTCCTTGCTTTTAAAGATTTAATTCATTCATGTTAAAACTCTTGAGCTCACTAGGCGTTAAGCCTAACCCTTTTTATTTGTCGGCATGTGCATCAGGTCCCAGTTTGGAGATTGTGACTATGCATGGGCATTAAGTCCTCCCAGGATTGAAGATAGTATTTGTTATTGGGTTTAGTGACACCCGTCCTATTCGTAGAATGTATGTATAAGATGAATGGGATTATTGAGGTTGATTCTCAATTTATGTTTGTAGTTCAAGGTATTTGTTGATGTATTTAGAAATTTTAAATAAGTTGCTATTCCGGATTTTGAGGGTGTTACAAGTTGGTATCAGAGCTTAAATTTGAGAGATTTAGGTATTGATTTTAGGATGCCTAGACTCAAACTAGAGTTCTTGTAAGTGATTGTAAGTGAAGTTGCATATTAGGTAACTTAAGATAAGATATTTTGAGGAGTGATCGAGTCGCTAGAAACGGAAAAATCGTCGAGGGTCGCAAGGATGATTATGAACGGTACGTTCATAATGGCACCTGGCCAGTGTCATGATGAACCTACATGCTACATATGTATACTTGAACCACCTCGGGAGGATGACCGTTGGGGTAGCGAGAAGTTCCTAAGCGAGTTAGCTAAGGAAGGATTGATGTGCATATCAAGGTCACCTGGGAGTGATAGCTAAGTGCGAGGAGGTCACTAAGTTGATCCTCTTGGGTCGGAAATCTTGGTTGGATTAAATTCGCGAGTTTGTTAGACAGATTCTATTTCAAGGAGAATCCGTAAGCTTATCAAATTATTGAGAGTGTGACTTTAAGATGTTTAATGCTTCCAGATGACAATAGTGTGTCGGGTCATTGGGAAGTGTAGTCCTATGATGCCAAGTGCCGATCAAATTCATGCACTAAGTTTATTTCTGAAATAAAATTTGCATAAATTGTTCTTATGTTCGTAAAACATAAAGTGTTTGTGTTTTGCATTATAAGGTTTTTGTAAAGCATGTAGCATTCATCAGATTTTTAACTGTGAGCTTAAGCATGCAGGAAATTGTTTTGTTGCACATAGTTGCAAATTGTTATAAAAAAATCTCTTTATTTTCGTCTCGTGTTTAACTCTATTTTCGGGTATTGTAATATCCATGTTGTAATGTCATTTGGCGTAATGGGCAAGTAACTATGAGATTTTAACCTAGGCATTGGATCTCCTCTACGTATGTCAAGGGTTTTAAAGGAAAGGTTATTCCCATATTTTGAGTCGGAATTTCTTGAGAATTTTTAGTTGTGCTAGTTTGCTAAATTTCATGGAGTGTTGTTTTGCGGCGTCCTTTTGCGTGAGTTTTAATTTTTGCTCCATGATAACTTGCGAGTTATTTGGCGTCGTGTCCCATGTGAATTTTGTTAAAGGTGTAATTTTACCTTTCATTGCATTAAAAGAGAAAACTCTTAAAGGCTTAATGTTAGCCATATTGTCGTCTTACATTCTTGTTGAGAAATGAAAATTTGTCACTGCATGATTTTAGCATTATTGAGTTTTGCAAAAATTCAGTTGGGTTTAGGGTGTCTCATCTTACGTCATTTTGCGTTGCGTAAAATAATTTTGAGAACATGTGCATATGCATCATTGTGTGCGTTAAATGTTGGATTTTATACAAATGTCATTCGTTGCCTACTATTTGCATTTGGACTTAACTATAACATCGGTGTGAGCAAACTTGTAAAAGATCTTCGTTATTTCAAGTAGGACTTTTGTTCTGATCGTAATTCAATCATCAACTTTTACTGTTAGAAATTTCCGCAATGCATTTATCGAATTGGCGGCATTCTTGTCGTCGAAATTTTCTGTTGGGCCAAGTGTGTTTATCTTTGGCCTAAAGCCTAAAATCGATTTGAAATCTTATTTGCATTCCCATCATTATTTCGAGCTTTGGGGAAAACCGTCGCATATAGAGTTGTTGATATCTTTATGTCGCAACGTCTTTTGGTTAAAAAGGCAGAAATTTTAAAGTTAAAATTGCAAAATTTCTCTTTTGGAGTTGCACAAACATTTATTGCACGTGTTGTAATGCAGGAACCTATTTTCACATATAGTGTAAATTATTGCGCATTTTTATGACTGTCTTTATTAACGTAAGTATTGAACAAATGAATTTTGGAAATGATTTCATATGTGCTGTGTTAATGATCAATTTTGAAACCTATCGAATGAACGGTAGTGTATTTTGTCGCACGTTTAATCTTTAAGAAGCTTGTGTATTTGAAAGTTTATAAAGGTTTAAATTGGCATATTATTCGAAAAACCTTGAACTCATTAGGCCTATAGGTTTAACCCCCCTGTCGTGGAAAGGAGTTGCAATTAAGGGACTAGAGGAGTCCTTGAGAATTGAAGCATCGGATGATCCGACTTGCGGTCAGTCTTGAATGTTTGAGGTTTCGGTTTGTGAATCTACGCACGTTTGTACTAATGGAAATAGTAGATTTAAGTCTTCCCAGTTAACTAAGGAAGTAATTTCATACCTCGGTAATCATGCGGGATGAAGTCTTAGGTGATTACCTGCGATTAGAGTGGGTTTCGTTTTGGTGGTTTACTCGTCGGTGTGACACCATGGCTTATGTGGTTGGTGTACCGTCTTAGCGGGTTCCGCGATTAAAGGAAATTTTGGTGATCTGTCTATTAGAGATGTAAGATTTGAAATTTTAGCTTCTGTTAGGTGCCGACCTTAGTGCGACAATCCGGCGGGAATGGAATTTTGGGCGGGATGTTCACGTTTTCGAGGTCACCGTTTAGTCTTAGGTATCGACTTGTTTTCTTAAGATCAATGGATCTTGGATTGGATGGATGTAACCCGGTTGGATTATGGAAAATAGTGATATTTCGGTAATGGATTTTGAAAGGAGTTTGGGTATTGAGGATTGAGTATCGAGGTACCCAAGCATTCCTGTGGTGATAAAGATGTTACTATAGGAACGTCGTGAGATTGGTGTTGAGTCGGAGTTGAGTGACAGCCGAATCTGTGTTAACCGGTTACGTGAAGGACGTATTGGTGCGCCTTGGAAGGATGTTTTTATAGATATTAGGAATGAACCAGTTGAAATCTAAGGATTTTAGAAGTTTGGTTGCGATCTTTGATGTTGGATTCGGAACCGTGTAGGTCCGAAGGAAATCGATCGGTGGAAAGTTAGGGTCACAAACTACCTGGAGGTAGTACTTGTCGTCCAAGGTTGGGAGACGACCGTAACCTTGTGGGTAAATGTTCTCTTGAGAGTTAAGTGTCCGCTTGGTTATGAGTACAAGGTGCCCAAGAGAGACAGTTGATGGGAGTATCAGTGCAAGAGTCGTGTTAGTGGTGCTGACAAATGGTTTAAGGTAAGTCCTTCTGCGGGTAAGATTTCATGGGAAATGTAGATTTCGAGGACGAAATTATTCTAAGGTTGGGAGGATTGTAACACCCGTGATTTTCGGTAAGTAAATGTCAACCGGACATTTATGTGACTTGTAAACGGTGGGGTTTCGTTGGGAAATGTATTGTTTAAAGTCCCTTGGAGTTTTGGGAGTTTTGGCAGTGAAAAGGTCGGGTTTCGGGGCTCCGGAAAGGTCCCGCGACAATGCCCGGCGACTATGACAGTGTCATAGTCGCACTGTCACAGTCGCATGCAATGTACCATAGCCTGAGGGGAGTTGGCGACATTGCCATGCGACAATGCCCTGGGCATTGTCACTGGTCAATGTCGCACCAGGGCACCCAGCAGCTGATAAGTTCGAATTTCAACCCATTCTCCTCATTTCTCACTTTCATCTTCTTCCCTCTTCTCTCCCAAACCCCAAAACCGAACCCTAACCCATTTTGGGGGGTTTTTCCCTCCCTAAACCACAAGATGCTTCATCATCTAGCTTGTGGGATCTTGCACCACAAAACCACCATCTTCATCTTCCTCATCAAGTTCGTGTTGGGAGCTCGGGTTGAAGTGTTGGATTGGGTGTCCTCGGAGAGTTTCATCATCTTTATTGGTAACTTTCCTTGCAAAAAGTTATAAATGCTCCATTCATGGTTTCTTAGTGTTTGGTTTCTCAAATCTCGGATTTGGTAAGTTTTGGAGAAAACTAGGGTTTTGATCTCGTTTGGGGTTTTGGTATATTGTTTGGGGGAAATGCTTCTAAATGGTTGAGTATGGGTATTTATGGTTTGAAATGTTTGGATCTAGGTTTTGGAAGTTTCCGGCTTGAGGATTCAAGCGGTCTTCAAAAGAGCTCGTTGGGTGAAATCTAGATTTAGCCTAAATCTAGCAAGGTGAGTTCAAGTTGATTTGTGAAAACGGTGTACATGCCAAAATGGTTATTTTAAAGTGTTTTATACGAAATGGTTAACTGCTGATAAGTTTGGAGTATTTTGAAGTAAAATATGTTTTACTTGGTTATTTGTCAAAGAGTGAGTATTTTGATAAGTTTTCATATTTGATGAACTTGGGTTGGGTTAACCTCATAAAATGCTCATATTTGGGTTTTGAATGTTCTAACGAGTAAATAGCATGGTTTTCACATTCATGGTGATTTTGCACAAGTAAAAGCTATTCTCAGGAATTATGCATCATGATTGTACAAATGAAGTCTATTTCATGTTATACGCATTTTGGTACATTTGCATTCATAAACCGTTTGGAAAATCGTTAGTCCCATTTCGTGTGGAGTTTGGGTTAATCTCGTCCTTGAGTTATGTGTCTTCATAAACGTTACTTTAAAAACATTTCATTATTTGGAGGACCGATAATTATTGGTCAAATGGATTTTGAGCATCTTAGCTCGGTGTTGGCTTAAAAGAGTCTTGAGGACACTTGTCCGGGTTTTAACGGCTCGATTTAGAGTCCAAAAAGGTGGTTTACCTCTTAACGCATTTTATTGCATATTTATAATTACAGGCTCGAGTGCGTTGTCATTCCTGGGTAGTCGTGTAATGTTAGACCGTGTTGCATTGGATCCATAGGCATGTGAGTCGGCCTTTCTTAATGGTTAATGAGGTGGTGCGGGGTAATCTCCGAGAATCCACCTTATGACCCTGTCCTTTCATGCCATACATCAGGAGGGCTGAGTTATGGGTTTGTGCTATCATGGCTGGTGTAGCCATTGGATGGGCGTTATAGAACCTCCGCCATGTGGGGCAATGCGATGGTTGTATCCCCCTTGTGCCGGGCCTTTGAAGCGATATTCAGGTTAATAGTCGCAAGGTCAGTTGACTCTGGGGTGTAGCTGAAAGGAGTCGTAGGGACACTTGGGCTTGTGGGTCGTGAAGTGTCATACGATTAACGTTGTATGAGCGGACTACTGTTGTGTTCCTCCACTCTCAACGGATACGGGTAGCCCCCGTCGTCGTCCCGTCGTAATTTGGATATTTAATTGTCCATGCTTTAATATTGGGATTTCATTCTACTTTATGGTCGCGTGAGTATTAAATTGAGTTACATGTTTTCAATGACGTACCATATTATTAAGAATCGTTTTCCTTTATTTAAGGGCCGAGTATGATGTCCCGCCCGTGTTTTGGGTGTTTTGGGATATAAGGTATTATTTACAATTTCATAATTGGAATATCGAACTATGACCCCATTTTTGGGTGAGTTCCGGATTGCATCATTTTACATGAAGTGTGTGTTTGGGAGCATTGTCTTTAAAAGTACATATTGTGGGAAAATGTGTCGTTTCCATTTTAAAGTATATTATTTCGAAGGATCTCACTTTAAACTGGTTTCCTTGCTTTTAAAGATTTAATTCATTCATATTAAAACTCTTGAGCTCACTAGGCGTTAAGCCTAACCCTTTTTATTTGTCGGCATGTGCATCAGGTCCCAGTTTGGAGATTGTGACTATGCATGGGCATTAAGTCCTCCGCATGATTGAAGATAGTATTTGTTATTGGGTTTAGTAACACCCGTCCTGTTCGTAGAATGTATGTATAAGATGAATGGGATTATTGAGGTTGATTCTCAATTTATGTTTGTAGTTCAAGGTATTTGTTGATGTATTTAGAAATTTTAAATAAGTTGCTATTCCGGATTTTGAGGGTGTTACAATAATAATGCCCTTCCATGGCGACACCTTTAGCATCACACGGTCACCCACTTGGAATTCCATCGGTCGTCTCTTCTTATCGGCATAGCTCTTTTGCCGATCTTGAGCCGCTTTCAATCTTTCCCGAATGCCCTTGACCTTATCGACCGTCTCTTGCACGATTTCAGGTCCGGCGAATTGCTTCTCCCCCGCTTCAAGGCAACATACGGGAGTTCTGCACTTCCGTCCGTATAAGGCCTCAAACGGAGCCATCCCGATACTCGAGTGGTAGCTATTATTGTAAGCAAACTCCACCAAAGGTAGGTGAGAGTCCCAACTACCCTCGAAGTTGATAACGCAAGACCTTAGCATGTCTTCAAGCGTTTGGATCGTTCTCTCACTTTGACCATCGGTTTGAGGATGGTAAGCCGTACTCAACTTCACGCACATACCAAGTTCCTTCTGCAAGTCATCCCAAAAGTTTGAAGTGAACCGACTTTCATGATCTGATACAATAGACAAATGCACTTCATGCCTCGAAACCACCTCATCGATGTAAAGCTTTGCTAACTTGTCCATCGGTAGTGTCTCACGCATGGCCAAGAAATGAGCGCTCTTGGTCAACCGTTCAACTATCACCCATATGGTATCATGACCTCGAAGAGTCTTAGGCAACTTAGTCACGAAGTCCATGGTAATGTGCTCCCATTTCCACTTGGGGATCTCCAAGTATTGAAGACTCCCATACGGTCATTGATGCTCGACCTTCACCTGCAAGCACGTCATACAACGCTCCACGTATCGTGCCACATCAAGCTTCATTAACAGCCACCAATAATGTAGCTTCAAGTCCCGATATATCTTTGTACTCCTCGGATGGATGGAGTACTTGGAATTATGGGCATCTTCGAGGAAAAGTTCCCGATTGCCCCCAACCTTGGGCACCCACACACGACCGTTGAATAATTTTACTCCACGGCTATCTTCGGTTAAGAGCAAACGTTGTTTTGTTATGACTTCCTCCTTGAGATTTTCTTCCAACAAGGCTTCTACTTGAGAAGCCTTAATCTTCTCTATGAGACTCGACACGAGCTCAATTCTTGAGAGGGTAGCCCGAATGCTCCCGCTATAGTCCTTCCGACTCAAAGCATCAGCCACTATGTTTGCCTTACCGGGATGGTAAAACAACTCACAATCGTAGTCTTTAAGTAACTCGAGCCATCGTCTTTGCATCATGTTCAACTCCTTTTGATCAAAAACCTACTTCAAACTTTTATGATCCGTGTAGAGAGTACATTTCGTGCCATAGAGGTAGTGTCGCCAAAGTTTCAAAGCGAACACCACCGCCGCCAACTCCAGATCATGGGTAGGATAGTTCTTTTCGTGAATCTTGAGTTGCCTCAATACGTAAGCGATTACCTTGCCTCTTTGCTTCAACACACAACCTAACCCCATCTTCGAATAGTAGCTATAAACCACGAAGTCTTTCGATCCTTTGGGTAACGATAAAATCGGGGCTTCACACAACTTCTCCTGTAAGGTCCGGAACGCTTTCTCTTGCGTTTCTGTCCAAATGAACTTCACATTCTTCCTAGTCAAAGCCGTGAAGGGAGAAGTGGTCTTGGAGAAGTCTTGGATGAATCTCCGATAATAGCCCGCCAAACCCAAGAAGCTTCAGATTTCGGATGGACTCTTGGGAGGTTCCCAATTCATCATAGCTTCAATCTGGGAGGGCTCCACCTTCACCCCGTCTCGAATGACAATGTGACCCAAGAATTGAACTTCATCGAGTCAAAAGTCGCACTTGGAAAACTTAGCATACAACCTCTCCTTCCTCAACACCTCTAAGACTTCACGCAGGTGCTACTCGTGTTCTGACTCGCTCTTGGAATACACGAGTATGTCATCGATGAACACAATGACCGACTTGTCGAGGAATGGTCGACACACTCTATTCATCAAATCCATAAACACCGCTGGTGCGTTAGTTAGACCAACGGCATCACGAGGAATTCATAATGGCCGTAACGCGTCCTAAAAGCCGTCTTCGGAACGTCCTCCACTCTCACCTTCACTTAGTGATATCCCAAATGCAAATCGATCTTTGAGAAACAACCCGCTCCTTGGAGTTGATCGAACAAGTTTTCGATCCTCGGGAGTGGGTACTTATTCTTCACCGTAGCCTTATTTAGTTCACGATAATCGATGCACATTCTCATTGTGCCATCCTTCTTCTTGAAAAACAAGATCGGAGCTCCACAAGGCGACGAACTCGGTCTTATAAATCCCTTCTCTAGGAGTTCTTAGAGTTGATCCATCATTTCTTGCATCTCCGATGGCGCCAATCGGTAAGGGGCTCGTGCAATTGGAGTTGCCCCCGGTATAAGATCGATCCGGAACTCCACTTGTCGATCGGGTGGCAAACCGGGCAAATCGTTCGGGAAGACATCGGGGAAATCGCGTACCACCTTCACGTCTTCAAGCTTCTTCTTCTCGAGTTTAACGTCTATCACATAAGCTAGAAAGGATGAACATCCTTTCACCAAGCACTTTCGCACCTTAGCCATGGTGATAACCGCCACATCGCCTTTCTTTCTTTCTCCATAAACTAACACCATCTCATTGTCCGGTATAGGGAGTCGGATTAGTTTCTTGGAGCATAAGATTTCGGCATGATTGTCTGCCAACCAATCCATACCGACCACTACATCGAATCCACCAATGATCATTGGCATCAAATTGATTTAGAAATTCTTCCCTTCAATACCAAGGGTACAATCTTTCAAGACATCACAGATTATCACTTGAATACCATTAGCTATCACGACCACTAAAGCATTCTCTAGACTATTAGTGGGCATGGCAAGATTTTCACGAAACGAATCAGATATGAAAGAGAAACTGGCACCCGAATCAAATATCACACGAGCAAGTACGAAGTTTAGGAGAAACGTACCCGATACCACGTCAGTGGATGCCTTGGCCTCATCGGCTGTCATCTAGAAAGCTGGGCCCGGAACTCTTGGAGTGTTGTCCTTCTTCTCGAGGGCATTCCCCGCCTTCCATTTCGGGAAATCCTTTCGGAAATGCCCCGACATCTTGCACTCAAAGTTGACAATCCACTTGATCGAACAATCTTTGGTATGATGGTCGGTCTTACCACACTTGGCACAAGAGGTAAAATTGGGGTTACAGTTGTCGTGGTGCTTGCTTCGGAACCTATGGCACCACCGTGCCTCTTGACGGTTGTTGAAATTCTGATTCCCAACGAATGGTCGATTACTTTTAGGAGGTCCGGAATTGCTTTTCGACTTTCTCTTATCTACTACCACCACTGCTTTCTCTGGCTTGCCTCTTGCATAGACCTCTTCCATAAATTGAGTTTCCTCTATCGTGTCATGAAGGTTAGAAGCCTTAGAGTTGCGGACCATCGACATCATGTCCGCTGGCAGGTCCTTGAGGTAAGCCTTAACGTTCTCTCTTTTTGTTGAGGCCACATGCCTCACCAACCCCAACTTCTCCATGAATTGACGGGTGTACTCCCTCACCGTCAAGTTCCCTTTTTCAAGAGACCGAAACTCAGCTTCAATACGGTCCATGGCTCTCTCACTGCAGTACTCTTCCAAGATTTTCCCCTTGAATTCGCCCTAAGTTAATTGAGCCAAAACAGTAGGAGAGAGGGTGGACTGGATGACATTCCACCATGTGAACGCCATATCTCTAAGCAGTTGAGAATCGAACCTCACTCTTTGGTCATCTCCGCACTCAGATGAACCAAAGGCTTGTTCAACCGCTTGGATCCATTTTACGCATGCAACCGGGTCTTCAGAACCAGAGAACTTCGGTGGTCCAAAACCTAGAAAAGATTTATAGGAACAATTTTTTCCACTTTTCTGAGTACCAACAACCCTGTGCTCTTCAGTTATGATTCCGTTCCCGGTGCCACCAGAACCAATTAACACATTCTCTTCAACTGTCTCGGGCCTCTTAAGGCTCGCTTCTCGATCCTCCAACATTTTTAGAAATGCCTCTTGTTGCTTCTCCATAGCCGACGTCACCATTTGCATGACGCTGGACATCATGTCAGCTTGAGGGTTTGCCTATCGAATAACCGGGTTTGTGGATGCCAAGTCCACTCTAGGCACCTGCTCCACCTCTCCCGTGAATATCGGTGGCATACCCGGAGGAGCGACAGCCGCCGCCCTAACCACCGGATTTCGTTCGGGCGAGTTATCTTCACGCAAATCTTTATCGACCAACGGCAGACTGCGCGTGTTCACCATTTTGGAGTAATGGCTGCCACAGAAGCACGAGAAAGAGTAAGAAAGAGATTAACAAAATTATCACGAAAGGAATGTACTACTACATTCACCAATAATCATAATAACCGTAAAACAAGCACACTCACGTATAACATCCTCATAACAACGTTAGCTAAGTGAAATTATGAACATATGATACGTAAGAGTTCCCGTTACCGTCACTAGAACTCTTGACTAACATAATTTCCGTAGACTCTGAGACCAACCCATCTTAGAGGTTTTACCCAATCTCACAAATCATTACCTAATAATCTCAACCTAAGTCTAGACATCATACATTCATGCCTAGTTCACTTAAATTAGAGCTCTGATACCAACTTGTAACACCCTAAAAATTTGGGTAATTTTAAAAAATTGAAATTTCGGCAATATGACATTTGTATTTGGAGCAAACCACCCAAAAAGAGTAAAAGTGTATGCGTTTACAAAACCTGTATATGAGGCATGGGAAATCGACAACAAACTAATCTAAACCATTTCTATCTAGATTACATAGGTTGTCAACCCAATTCCCAAAAATGAGTAAATTGTTTTAAACGCCAAGACTCCAAAATATCTATCATCCAAAAATGCCCTCAACAGTCCACGCTCTTCACTCAACCCTTTGACGACCCGTCTCTAAGGGAAGCTGTTATACACATCATTTTAGAAAAAGTGTTTGGCTTAAAGACTACTGAGAACATACAGTTTATACGATAATTTAGTAAGAAATTTAAATACAAACGTAAGTAATTTGTTTTCCTCAATCGCCTCTAAAATCAGTTTGATAAACACATAATGACCTTGTGGTCCAAAATACATCTTGCGATGACGGGAAGACCCGATTTTCCAAGGATTGTGGCGGAACACAAAGTAAGTCACTTTCCAAGTTATTGAGCTTACCATACTAGGATCAAGGCCACGAATATGTCGGCTCATACTAAGATGTGGGGGAGGGCACCCAATGATCCTAGTCATACTCATTCGCTAGGATTTACATTTACGACCCACGGCTAGTATCCGGTCCCACATAAACGTACCAAGTTGCCACCCTAGGGTCCAATGTCTCAACTAGCTACAAACGGGAGCTACCCCTAAGATTAAGTCTACTCTATACCTATGGATCCACTAGTAATAGTCTAGACTTGTCACAATTTCATTTGTGACCAACTATAATCAAACATATAGTTCTTAATATCATTCATTTCCCAAAATTCATTTCTATGGTTAACTGCTGATAAGAAAATACAAAGCCCAAACATGAATCATAAGGCCATCTTCTCATTTCCAAATATGTTTCCTTACCAAGTAAACCTTTCGAGTGTAAAAACCATTTTAATGTAAACATGGATTTCCTCAACATTAAACCATTTATTACCTTTTCACAAAATAACCCTTTCAACCAAGATACCCATAATATGGCTAAAAACATGAACTTGGCTAAAATGCCTTAGGTTAAACATTTAGTTATCCAAATGTCAAAACATCCATATTTATAGTTCAAGACATGGATTATTTCATTAAATTACAAAATGGTAAGAAACCCTAAAAATCTCCAAAATACCAAGTTAGGTCAAAATCTCTTCAACAAATAATATGTAAACAAGGAGATATTTAAAAGTCTAAAGTGCATTTTGATATGTATAAAGTTTAGAAAAGCAAGGATGAACTCACAATCTAGGGTTTGGTTGAAACCCTACAACCCGTGAAGTAAATGGGATAACTAGAAGACTATGAGTAGAGAAAAGCCCTTGAATCTAGACTTGAAACTTTAGATGGATGATGAAGAATCACTTGAAACTTAAAGATTTGATGTTTTGAAAGATCTTGAAATGTCAATAAATGCTCAAAATTGCCCAAAGTGAGAGTGTTTGAGGTTGGTGAAGAGTGTTATGAGAAATAAATGAGGAAAAGGGCATTTATTGCATCTGCAGCCCGCTGGCGACCTTGCCATGCGATAGTGACAGGGTCACTATCGCTAGGCACTCTCGCAGAGAGTGTACCTCGAGTTCGGTGCTTCTCGGCGATTGTGCCAAGCGATAGTGACACATGTCACTATCGCGAGTCACTCTCGCGGTACTTGTTCTGAGCCCAAAATTTTTTCAACACTCGAGATTCTCGCATGGATCAATTCAAGGCTTTAAAGCACAACATAATTCATCCAAAAAGATAAACGGAAGACGAAGAAATGACTAACGAAGAACATAAACTTACTTACAAAATTCCGGGTGTTACAAATGTCTTGTGTGAGTTTATCCTTTGGAAGGAGCCCTGTTTTTGATTTGTGCAAAAACCCCAAGTCCAAAACAATCGCCCAGTCGCCTTGGGGTTTTTACTCGGTTCGGCCGAACACCCGGGAGTCGGGTGGTGGTCGCCCGGGAGACGGGTTGGGGGACGCTCGGGAGATGGGCTGGAGTGCACCCGAGGAGGCTGGGGGGCCCATGATCTGGGGGGCAAACCCGGGGAGGCGGGGCGCCCATGTTCCGGGGGAGGCCCGGGAAGGGGGACACCTGGGGAGGCCAGGGAAGGTCGTGATCCGTGGTGGACCGGAAAAGGGGAAACTGGGGAGAATAGGAGCCCGTGACCCGGGGGGTCCGAGGTGGCCAAATCCGGTTCGGGTAGGTCGGTCCGAAAGGAGGATTTATGGTAGTTTGCTCTAAGAAGAGTCGTTTATACTCTGATTTATTATCATAGGTTGTGGGAGCATTATTGGAAGGAGGTGATCAAGGACCAAAGGTGAGCTTTCTAACCAAAATCACTACCGACATTTATGCTATTTAATGCATGCGAAACTTATTAAATGTGTGTTATGTTTTACCGTGTTGGTTGTGTTATATGTATGCATACATTGTAGATGGTAAGTATGGCGTAAGTCGGGGGGTGTGTCCCGCTTGTGCTCATACCAGGGGTTGTGTCTCGTTTATGCCAATGAGGGGTATCTCCCAGAATAAGGCAGTATGAACCAGACACGTTGTCCCCTATGCGTGATTTCAGTGTGTGCCAGAAGTGTGATTTGCAAGTGTGATGTTTTAATAAAAGTGAACTGGTTTATAATTGTTTATAAATCTTTTTATATGATGTTATGGCTTGGAAACCGTCGATAGAGGGAACTCACTAGACCTTTCGGTCTAACCCTCACTCTTTCAAAACTAAAAGCCTTTTCAGGGAGGCGTGAAGTAGATGGTGCGGGTAAGGGAAAAGAGAAGCTTTGAGCAGGAGGCTTGGACTAGAGGATTGATGCCATAGCTTTCCAGTTTTAATTGTTTTCCTTTTTAATTATTCCTAGTTGTTTAATAGGTTGTATTTCGCAAACCTTGGATATTTGTCGCTTTGTCTTGAGCCATTTTGGCGAGATTTTATTTATGTCGGTTTCGCTTTAGTTCGTATTTGAGTTGTTACAGTTGGTATCAGAGCCATAGTTTAAGGGATTTAGGTGATCGGATGGGCCTAAACTTAAACTGTAGGGTAGGAGGACACAACTGAGATATAGGAGGCCATTAAGGAAGATCTTGATCTCGAGAATCTTGACGATGGTAGTGAGGACTCTCATGTAAGGTAAATTCATAATTGCATCTGGCCAATGCCATTATGAATTTATAGGTACATGGGTATGCTCAATTACTATTGTTGAGATTTCGATTAGTGTGGTAGTTGATGGTGAGTTCTAATATTGCAATAATAGCAATAGTTTTGGTGTGTTGTGTGAACTCGTTTTGGGTATAAATGTTAACACCTTTTACGGTAAGTATTGTTCGGGATGTTGATGATTCGACTTGAGGAAGGACTCTTGGGTCCAAAAAGGGAAGAATAATTGATTGGAGGTGAGCTCTTAGTTTCTGGTGAGTCTCCATTATGGTAGTTTGTTATGTCGATCGTTTGGAATCATGAGAGTTTCAACCCAAGAATCGAGTAATGGAAATGAGCCTTTTGAATCTTCAGTCAATGGAATGGTGGCAAGGGTGGTAGAGAGATGATAGTAGTGTTATTGATAATATGGATTAAGGATCGGATGAAAATAGGCTATTGTTGGTTAGCCTATTTGGGTCAAAGTGAAGACGCATGATTTACAAATCATTAGTCGCAGTGGTAACTGATAGTTGGACATACAAGTACGTTGGGAAGCACTGGTGCCGAAGGTTGTGGTAAATGTGAGAACCTGACTGGTCGGTCGGAAGTAGGGAGTATGTGATAAATTGTTAGGAGTGCAAATGGTTGACCATGCTAGAGTGAATAGCCTTCATTATAAAATGAGTATCATGCATTATGTTTTTGAACAAGTTACATGAGTCATGCATGTCATGAGATATATATATATATATACATATATATATATATATATATATGCATATGTGTGTGTGTGCACGCGCCTTGTGAGTCTTGTTTTGAAAATGAGTTGGCGCGTGTAAACGTGTGTTTGGATTGAAAAGACAAGTTTATTTGCGTTGCGTGATAAATTTTAAACCTGGTGATTGGAGAATTATTTCACTTATGTTATAAATGAGCTAACCTTTGTTGTGGAAAACATGTCAACATTTGATCGCATAATTTTATAAGTGAAATTGGTACGGACATGATATTGTCATGCCAATGAGGGTGAGAGTCGACTGACTCGCTCAGTGTAAGTAATTTTTGTCGTATTGTTATAAGTTGCATGAGTAAAGTTTCATCAAAGACATTTTCATTTGTGCCAACAACGATTTTGGTTGGAAAAGGTTATTTTTATCGTGGGGTTGAGAGTGAACGATCCTCGAGATCATTGTGCATGGCTATTCAATTATGACAGTGTGGCGTTGTGTGTACTCAAGCTTGTTTCATACTGTGGTAGCTTTTAAATTTTCAAATGTGTCAGATGATTTAAATTTTTGTGTTGACATGCATGAAGGCTATGAACTCTCTAGGTCGTGGGAAATGTTGCAATTAAGGATGAGGGAAGGTTTTGAGAGTGGAAGTGTGGTGTTCGAGCCATTGATGGTCGATCCATGACCTTAGTGTTTCCTTTAGGGAAGGGCGGTGAATAACGGAAGTCTCGGTCGTTGACGTTAGGAATGTTCAAATTATGGTAGCTTACACTCTTGTTCAGTAACTCGATATGTGGTTGTTGGCGAGTGGTTATGTCCGGGGTGGAATTCGAAGCCGTCAAGATACTTCCTGTAGCAGCGTATTGATAAATAGCATTGTGGTAGTTTGATGAATGGTTATCGGTGCCGAGCTGGAGTTTTTGAGGTAGTCTTATAATTAGACTACATAGCAAGTAAGCTTGGTGCCTTTAACATGTGAAGTCGGTGGGACCCAGAGTTAGTTATGATGAGATGGAGGAAGGAGGTTCCTTTGGGAATCCTTGTTGGTCTGAGACATTCTTGAAGCATCACCATGTCGACCGTTGATGTTGAAGTTAATATGTTGAGGTCTTTGTCAGAACACTGAAAATTTGAAGAAGTAACTGTGGTTAATTGGCTGAGTTATCGTGAGGAAGTAAGGGGTTGTTCGAGGAAATGTGTGTAACTGGCATGATGCTGGGCCACCTTATGTGGGCGTTGAAAATGGAAGATTGCTAGTTTGGTCAGGTGATTTCCTATGAGGTTTTGATGGTTCATATAGGAATGAAATATTTAGCACAACTGAAGTGGTTGCGCATTGAGCATTTTGGTCTGCGAGATAGTGCGCTTAGTCTTATAAACTACCTGAACTTGTTTCGGGCAGACCGCAATGAGCCAACAAGGATCGAAAATATGTTGAGTGAATTAGATTTTATGGTTTATCCAGATTCGAGGAAGTCAAAGTCATGAAGTGTCTTTATTTCGATTATTGGTGTTATGGTTGGTAGGAATAGGGCGATATCTAGTATGTGTACAAAGTGATCGCGAAGATTTTTATTGTAGTGTGATGTCGTGTTGTGGTGATGGTTGTGTGGATGTGTTAGTGATTTTTTATGCCAAAGTAGTTGTGCAAGTCATTGGTGTGGTAAGGAGTTCCGTGGAGGGTAAGTTGTGAACTTGTGTTTTAGTTTTAGAATGGGCGTATGTGGGAGTCCTTGCTCAGAGATTTATGGTGAGTTATTCAAAAGTGGCGAGTATGTTGTTGAGACGTATGGGTGTTAGGTTGGTATTGCGATATTGCTAATTTGAGAATAAAATGTGCGAGTGATAGTTAGTGGCTACCTAAAAGAGGAACCATGTGTTCTTAGGTTGTGATGAGTTGTGGGGAAAATTTATTTTATGCCACTTAAATATTGATGGAAATGTCGAATTGATTTGTTCATGGTGTTTTGTAATAGACATGATAATCAGTGGGAATATCGAGTATTCCTTGGGTGTGGAGAAATTCTAGTGGATAGGACAACCCTGTTTGGAAAGCGAGAAATAAACAGTGCTCTCAAGCATTGGGTATTGTTTTGGGAGGGCTTGGTTGAATATTTCGAATGAGAATTGTGGGAAACCGTTGGTTAAGCATAGTAATGTAAAGGTGCTTTCAACACATTTGTTTGATCAGAGAATGGAGTGAGTAATGTCCTACACTAGTCTGAGGAAGTGGAAATGGTATGTTTAAATAAAAGGGTAATCTGAGAGTAAGAAGATTAGAAAGTGACACAAAACTGTGGAGTTATGTGTTTAGATTTTCCATTTGTGGGTATATGAACTCCTAGTAAGGGTGTGAGAAGGAGATTATGGTGTATGTTATGGCTCTAGTGTTGAGGGAACTAATTGTGTGGTTTGTCTAAAGCTTGCACCTATTAGTGAGCCGATCTTTGGAAGCATGTTTGATGTTTTCGAGAAGAAAGTGGAAAAAAGGTGGTTGAACGTAGTGTTCAATGTGAAAGACCATTGTGTCAGACTTGGTATTGTATGGAAAAGTTTCAAGTCGTTCATTGTTAAGCTATTTTATATGGTTTTGAGTGTATGAGCATGGTCACTCTTTGTTGAGCGAGTGAAGCTTGAATTTATTGCAAATATGGTCGGTCAGTTGTTGGATGCAATGAGAAATTGAAGCGTGTGCCATTATGATTCATTCAGTTGGAGCTGGCAGGTTATGAAGATGATGAATGGTGGAAGTTCCCTTTATTAATGAAGTAGGAATATGGAGTGATGGCGTTAGGGGCTATGTACGTTTCCGGCGTGTGAGTTGGGTAACACCGATAAGTCATGATCTAGGTGGCTTGGGGAAAGAAAGTGTTTTTCGCATTGGAAGTATATCGTCTGAGGGAAGTTATTTTTCTATGGCTGGGTACTTGATGAAGAGACTCATAACTGAGGGTTTATGGTGATGTCTAAGGTTGACATTGTGTTAAGTTGGCGATTTAAGGGGTTATTATTTTAATCAGGGTTTCATGTTCTTGTGGCGTTATCTCCGGTAAAATTTGTTCTTTTAAAGAAGTGAAATTGTGTGTGAAAACCTTAATGTGACGTGTTTTAAACCGAGCGTCCTGGTGTGCGGGCGAAGCAGAAAATATCTGCTATAAATGTTTGGAGGTGTCACAAGTATATTAGGCGAAATTTTCCGACATAAGAAAATTGTGGTTAACCGAGGGCCAATTCTGAAGGATAGGAAAAGACCATAAATTTGATCAAAATGGATTGGGCAACTGAGTGGAGCTAAGTTGAGTAGATTGAAAATCATGTGTCTTGTGAATCTCAAGTTGGGGGACCACTGGATGCAGAAGTCATCACCATGGTATGGGGTGGTGCGTTCGAGAGTAAGAGAAGTGGGTCCACAATGTAGATCCGATCCAATAATATAACGAGTCGGAGAAGTGGCCTATATATTGAATTTACCCGAGGAGTTACGAGGTATCCATCCTACTTTTCATGTGTCAAATTTGAAGAAGTGTTTGGCAAAATCTGGTGTGGCTGTATCGTTGGATGATGTTCGCGTGGATGAGAATTTGAGTTACGTAGAGGAGTTGGTGGCCATCTTGGACCACAAAGTGAAGAAGCTGAGGACTAAGGAGATTCGTCTTTTGAAAGTACAATGGAGATATCATAAAGGGCAAGAGGCAACATGGGAGGTGGAAGCGGACATGAGGTCCCATTATCTGAGTTTATTTCGAGGCGAGAATTCTGGGACGTAATTCTTTTGAGGGGGAGATATTGTAATAATCGTGACCAAAGTAATAAAGTTGGGAGTATGGGTGAGTGGTTGCTCAAAGCCTAAAGTGAGGGGGGGGGGGCTAGTTTGTAAATATGAATAAAAGGGATTTAACCCTAAAGCACTCATTCACCAATTTATTCTTTCTTGGAGGCGGCTAAGAGATATCAGAGAAATTTGTGGGTGACAACCAAGTTTGGGAGAAATTGAAGAAAGAGGAGAGCTTAGAGGAGGTTCTTGTCTCTTGTTCATCAAGGTAATCCTTATTCAATCTCTTAGGCCCTGTTTGTTTTAAAAAAAACATCTTATAACCTCTTAACTCCTATTCGGTCAGACCTCCAGCCATTAAGAGTGTTTTTTTTAAACAAGAGCTGAAAAGCTCTGAAAAGGTCTGATTTCACAAGAGGTAATTAAAGCTCTGAAAATCTCTAAAAACCTATTCATCGACGCCTCCCTCTCCTGCAACCCTATTTCGCTGCAAAATCGATCGATTACAAAATCGATCTCACCCGTCGATTACAAAATCGATCGTTTGCATCTAAACTCTCAAGCCGATTTCGTATCTAAACTCTCAAGCAGATCAATTCCTACTGCCCAGATCGTTATCTCCAGGTATATCGATCGAACTTCATACTTGTTTCTTGCCAATTAATCGAACATGTTTTTTCTTCTATGAACATGTTATTTGGTTATCTACCTATTTTGTATTTGACCGAGTTGATTTTTTTTGGGCATTTTTGACTAAAAGGTTATCTACCCTTCTGTGGACTCTCGATCGATCTTGAAGAAGCCTGCTCCTAAACGGTATTATCTCCATATTCTAGTTATGCTTTGGTTATGTTTTGATAAATGTTTAATAAACTACAAAAATGTTTAATAAAAGGTTATCTACAGAGATGGGTTCTCTTTGCTCAATCTCTCTCTGCTTGCTCCATGTTTGTTTGCTCGATTTTTGTTTGCATCGTCTTGCTCGATTTCGGTTTCTGTTTGGTCTCCTGTTATGATACAAAAAACTTTGGCCACGATTTCAATTTATGTTTGGTCTCCTGTTATAAATCATCTTTGGCTACTTTTTCAGAAACAATGTAGCCTCCCCTTTCGATTTCTGTTTGATCTATACAAAAAACTTCAGCTTTGGCCACTTTTTCTGTGGCCACTTTTTCTGTCTGGTCTCCTGTGTTAAATTTATCTTTATCTTCTGTACTTGCTAAATTTATCTTTTTTTTTAATTTTCTGTTTGTAGGTTGTGTTACACTTGTTTCAACTGCCGGTATTAATAACATGATTATGCGATTACCATTTCATGCTCAACTTGCATTTAACAACTAGTTTTGAACTGGAAATCCAACAAAGCACATTCTATAATTGCAAAACATTAATATTACTTGATATATACTTAAAAGTTATTTGTGTACCAACAGGTTCCTTAACTATCCCTTTCATTTGCTGGCATTATTGCTTTACAATAATTTTCTTTAATGGCAACTCAATGTATCAAGATTTTCTATGACAATATATTTTCTGCTGATAATAGATTTTTTACTGATGTGGGAATGCTTGGTCATAATTGATCCCTGAAATATATTATAAGCCTTTGAAAATTATGATACAAAAGTTGATTACTTTAGTGAAGGTAGAAGGAGCTTTCCCTTTAGAGTTGACCTCTTGGGCTTACACATTGTGGTTGGAAAAAGTTCATTGAAGTTATATGCACAATGAATATCCCTGTAAAGGTTGGTAAAGGATGTAGGCCATGTGGAAATTTGGTGTGCTCCCAAGACAATTTTTTTTATCTAAATCCAATATATTCATTATGAATAATTCATTATCAATATGAATGATTTCCCAGTTTTGTTGTTCAAAGTGTCAATTTACAGATGTATAGTGTCCTCCTTGGCTACAATGATTGTCGGCTCAAGACCATGTGCCTTTGTTCTATTCTTCCCAACAAACAAGGAACTACATGAATTTTGGATGGTACTTGATGCACTATTAAGTTGTACAATATAATCTAACGTTATCGTAAGCTTTCATTTCTAAAGTAGTTTGCAGCCGAAGATGTACTAGTTACGTAGAATAAGCTTTCATTATCAATACATGTCTTGAGATATGAATTTATGAATGTGATTCTGTCTTGTGTGCTAATTAGTTATGGACGAGAATGTACGTGTATGGTGGACAAATGAAATTATCAAATGCTTTTTAGAGACATGTATAGAAGAGGTAAATAAAGTGGGTCGAAATGGAAGTAGTCTTCGAAAAAAAACTTGGGTAAAGGTGGAAACAAATCTTTGAGGAAGTGTGCCGCGTAAAGCTCACCCAAAAACAATTGAAAAATCAATATGATTATTTGAAAGGAAAGTACTCAGGATGGGTGCACTTAAGAAATAGAGCAGGGAACATTTATGACCCTAAAATGAATACGTTCACCTTATCCAATCAAGAATGGGAAGATTTTTACAAGGTTAGTTTTTATTCTCTTTTTACATTTTTATATAGTAAATACAATAGTATGGGTATTATATAAATAATTATCTTTAATTGGGACGCAGGGTCATCCAAAAGCAAAATATTTAAGAACATCACCATTGGTATTTCATGAATTGTGTATTGATTTATTTGAGGGGACTTCTGCTACCGGATCTCGTGCTTATGCCCTAGTTTAACCCGTGAGAGGACTGTGGTTTCATCATCATCATTTTCATCTCATACTCACACTACTCAAAATGATGAGGATGAAGACGATGAGGAAGGACCAAGTGTCGATAAACCAAGCGCACATTCATCTAGACCAAAAAAGAAGAGTAAAACAAAGGTCGACATGTATTTATTTATAATTTTATTTATGCTTTTAACAGGTTCATCATGGATGATGATAAAATAGCTATATTTATCATTGTAATATGTGTTATACTTGCGATCAAAGCGTTTAAAAAGGAAAACAGATAATACGTCTGCAATGACTGGACGACAATTTACGAATGAGCTACTTGAAGGTAATGATCGACAATGTATTGATTTGTTACGAATGTCTCGTGATGCTTTCGTTCTACTATGTGATCATTTTAAAGTGTTAGGGTGTTTTATATGTTAAATAGAAGTTCAGGGTGCAAAGTGTAATTCTTTAATAGTTTTATTAGTTAATTGGGCCTAAAGCCCATAAGCCCATTAAACTTGTAAGCCTGAGTATATAAAGGCGTTATTAGTTTCATTATCAGTTTAGTCTCATTATTCATAATTCTCTAGTCAATAGGTTTACATTTACTGATCAGATATTCTCTTTGTAAACCTAAATCCTTTCATTGAATATTAATCATATGACTAGAGGTTGTGGCTATATTATTGTTCTTTATTGATATAATTGTTCGTGATTGCACTGTAATGGGATCTGTAATTGGTATCAGAGCAAAGAGACTGAAGGTTTGATCCAAAAAGGTTTGTATAAAACCCTTTAATCGTCTACTTGTGTTATTCAAAGTTATCTGTGTATCTTCTAAGTTTTGATTGATCTGACTATCTGCAAAACAATTTGATTAATCTGTTTCCTACATTATCGATTTTCAAAATCAAGTTTTGTTTAAGATCGGTCGATTCGAGTTTGGTTAATTTCAGTGAATTCGATTACATAACTGTTTCTGGGATTGATCGATTAAATTGCTATATCAGATTTTCAATCTGGGTTCTGTGTTGATTGATTTTTTCCTGAATCTTGATTATTGCTTAAGTGAGGTCAATCGACTGTGTTTCTTTATTGAAAATCAAATTTTTGGTTTGAATTACTGAGTTAAGTTCAATTGATTAATCTGGGTTGATTTCTTGGTGTTTCGATTAAATTTCTAGGTTGAATTTCTGGGTTCGATTAAGATTCATCGATTTTATCGGTCCTTTAAGTCTATCTATTTATCGATCTATCTGTTATCGACTGGCCCTATCGACCGGTATAGTGTTGACCGGTATATTGTTTGACCGATATATTGTCTTGACCGGTGCCGTCCCTGACCGATACTTTGTCTCGACCGGATCGCTTTGGCGATCGGTAAGTTGTTGACCGATACATAGCTTGACCGGTTCCTTGTCTCGACCGGTAAGCTGTTTGACCGGTACTCTGTTCGACCGGTCCATTTTGTTCGACCGATACTCCATTTGACCGGTACTCAGCGGTCGACCGATACTCAGCGACCGTTACCCTTTTATGACCGGTACCATTGTCGACCGGGTCCTTGCTTTGACCGGGCCCTTGCTCGACCGGACCCTTGCTGGACCGGTCCTTGCTCGACCGGGTCCTTGTCCTATTTATTATATATATATTGTTTTTGGATCATCCTGTTTGTCTCACGATCGTTACAGTGCTATTTAAGTTTAAAGATTTAAGATGAATTCAAGAGACGCCTTAGCTATCGGTTCAGATCAAAAACCCCCGGTGCTCTATCGAAAAGAATACCCTCAATGGCATGATCGCTTCATGAACTTTATCGAAGCAAAATCAAACTACAAGGATATACTCAAGTGTCTGCAAGAGGGGCCGCAAGAGTGGCCAATGAAAGTCCTACCTGGAAATCCTGATGAAGGTCGACTAGAACGCCGTGTTCGGAAAACTCTCGGTGAGTTTATCCCTCCAGAGAAGAGCATGTATGAGGCTGAAAAGCATGCAAAGTCCTATCTTCTACAAAGTCTTCCCAACGACATATATGCCTGCATCGATAGTTACAAGGAGACAGCAAAAGGTATGTGGGACCAGATTGAGAAGATGATGATGGGTAGCCACATAAACAATCAGCTGAAGGTGACAAGTTGCATCACCCGATATGATGAGTTCAAAGCTAGAAAAGGCGAGACGCTCACAGAAACCTATGAACGGTTCAACATGCTTCTGAACGATCTGCAAAAAAACAAGATCACGAAGACGAACATCGAGAACAACATCAAGTTCATGAACAACCTCCAGCCTGAATGGAAACCGTTCGTCTCTCATATCCGTCATACTCAAACCCTAGAGAAGCTTCTTCTACATGAACTTTATGAAATGATGCTCCAGGATGAAGAAGAAGTTTTTGAATTGATAGGAAAGCAAAAAGCAGATGAAAAGCCGGTGGTTGATCTGTTAGCACTTGTATCAGATAAAAGAGGTAAATCTGTCAGCCGTGCGTCTGGAAAGGAGTCCGTGAAAAGTGATTATGAACCCGAAGATCCTGACAGTGACTCAGATCCAGAATACACTCAGATTAAAGAAGCGATGTTGTTTTTGACTCAAGCGTTTCAGAAGAGGAAGTTCTTCAACAAGTCTTCTAACAAGCAAAGATATTCCACTACTCATCTCAATCGCCATGATAATAAAGAGAAGTATGAAGGGAAGAAACGTGTTGAAGAAGGAAAGAAGACTGAGAAGAGACATGAAGAAAAAGCAAAAGAGGAGTCGATCAAATGCTACAACTGTGGTCGGTTGGGTCACTTTGCTAAAGATTGTCGCAAGCCTGTCGTGCGCAACTCAGATTACTACAAAGCCAAGATGCTGCTGGCCAAAGAAAAGGAAGCAGGCAAGGCTCTCATGGCTGAAGATGACTACTGGCTGAACGTATCTGATGAAGAAGAAGCTGATGAAGAAGAACACCTATGTTTCATGGGCAAGCATTCAGCACAGTCCGATTCTGATGATGATGATCGTAATTCTCCATGTCAGGTATGTGCTCCTTACCTAGAAGCCTTAATTGAACAGATGCAAATCACTGTACACAAACTAGACTCCTGCAAGCTAACCATTAAAGAAAATGAACAACTCATCTCATATCTGAAAAAAACGAGTTTCTGCACAGTCTGAATGTATTGAAAATCAAAGCATAGAAATTGCTGGCAACCTGTGCATAATTTCAAATTTAAAAGAAGAGTGTGAGAGTTGTTCAAATGAATCAAAAGAATTAAAGACCAAAGTAGATGACCTTACCTATGAGCTACGTATGTCAGAAAATGAGAAAATTGATATTGTGACTCAAAGCGTGGCTTACAAAAATGAAAATCAAAGGTTATCTAATCAATTAAAGGATCTTGAACGGAAACTTTATAAAATTGGTCAATATCATCAAACATTGAATCTAATTGAACCAAAAGAACCCAAGTATGCGGATACGGGTATCGGTTACGATAACCCATTTTATCTGAAAAAGGGCTTATCCGAAGTTCCTACGTTATACGCGTTCGAATTTTTTGGAATTGACAAAACCTATCCAGAATACAAAATCAATTGGACCAAACCACTTGATGATGAGGAAATGGAAGAGGACAACTTGCGAAGGAAGAACTCTTCCAAAATGTAACTTCCTTTTGTTTATGATTCTTTGAATGCGTCTTATAACGATGAAAAACCCTGTTTGCTGTCAAACGACTATTTTCGAAGTTACACTCAAGCTGAACTAGATGCTAAAACCGTTAAAACTGAGGAGGAACCATTAGACCATAAAGTTTATGTTCCACCTCTAATTTTAGAAAAGAAAATTGTTCAGCTAGAAGAGTCATTTGAACAGGAGAGGGACAGTTTTCAAAAGGAAAAACAAGAGCTTTTATCCCAAATTGAGTGTCTCAATTCCAATAAAAAGGAAACTGTGTCATATGGGGAAAAGAATACATTCAGACAGAGATAAAGAAGTTAAATTCACAACTGGCTGCTTTGGCAGCAGATCGGATGAAAGAGCGACTTCACAAGGCTGAGCCTCAAGCTAAGCCTACAATTCTCCAAGTTGAGAAAATTCATCTGTTTGAAAATTCCTATCCATCCTCGGACACATCTTCCTGTAAAGCCTTTTTGGGTGACTCATCACCAAATCTTTCCCACAAAGGAAAAGAGCCTCAAGTTTTAGAAACGGATCATTTTTCTGATTTTAAAAATGCTTCCGCCTATGATCCGCTTAAAGAAACGAACTCTTCCAATGTCTTGAATTCATCAAGTGATAAGTCTCTTTCTGATGAGGAACTGGAATTTTCAGCATTCTTGAATTCTGAGGTGTGCCTAGATAGTCAATTGGACCAATTTGATTTTAATCCTTCTCTACCAAGTCACGTTGATTTTCTAACTTCTTCTTGTGAGCCTCCGGTAAAATTTTACAAGGGTGAATGTTCCACATTTGCCCCACAAAACTCTTCTGTGAATAATTCTTCAAATTCTAAATCCAAAAGACGTTCACAGAAGAAGAAAAAGACAGGTCGCTCTAAAAAGCAACAATTATCAAAATTCAAATCTTCTGACTATGGGTTTAACGGTATTTCAGATACTTTTGGTCGACGCAAAGAAGTCAAATATGCGTGGGTAGCTAAGAAGTCTAAGGAAAGCACGACGACGACAAAATTTGTTAATCCAGCTTTAAATTCTAGGAAAAACAATAACAATCATGATGTTTTTAATTCTAAACCTTTAGTTGAATGTAATGGATTTTTACCCGTAAAAGTTTATTCAATTCCGCAATTACTTCAACTGTCTCATGATTGTCTTTGTTGCTCCTACTGTGGATTGGATGATTTTGTTGGTCGTCGTTTTGCATCTGATTGGTTTGGTTCTTATCATGTGTCTAATTCTCATTCTAAGATTGATGTTCCTCGCCATAGAAACAGACCCAAGTCTAAACGGGCATCCCAGTCGGGTGTTAAGTCTAACCCCAAAGGACCCATTTACGAATGGGTACCTAAAAAGCATTAACTTGTTTTTGCAGGACGGTCATGTGTGGTATTTAGATTCAGGCTGCTCCAAGCACATGACCGGAAGAAAGGAGCTTCTCACCAACTTCACCGAGAAGTTTTGTGGGAATGTACGTTTTGGGAATGATCATTATTCTCCCATTATGAGCTACGGAGATATCGTTAAGGATAATCTCACGATCAAGAAAGTGTCCTACATCGAAGGTCTTGGTCACAACTTGTTCAGCATCGGTCAATTCTGCGATAAGAATCTAGAGGTCACTTTCAAAGCAAAAAGGTGCAGCGTTCGGACTGAAGATGGAAAAGAGATTATTGCTGGAACGCGTCACACAAATCTCTACACGATAGACCTCTCGTCTCTGAAAGCAGATAAGGAAGTTTGTTTGATGTCCAAAGCCTCACCCGAGCAAAATTGGTTATGGCATCGTAGACTCTCGCACCTGAACTTCAAGACTATCAATAAGTTGGTGCTCGGTGGCCACGTGAGAGGAATGCAAATCTTAAGTTCGAAAAAGATCAATTGTGTGCCGCCTGTGAAATGGGCAAGATGAAGAAGGCTTCTCACAAGCCTAAAGCCACTCCTAGTACTTCTCGGTCCCTCGAACTCATTCACATGGATATGTGTGAACCGATGCGCATTCAGAGTATCAATCACAAGAAGTATGTCCTAGTGATGGTTGATGACTTCTCTCGCTACACGTGGGTTAGATTCCTTCGTACAAAGGATGAAACCCCCGAACTGATCATCTCTCTTCTGAAGAGCATTCAAGTCAGTCTCAACCAATCAGTTCAGACCATTCGGACGGATAACGGCACAAAGTTCAAAAATCAAGTGCTCACCGGTTACCTTACTTCAGTGGGCATTACCCACACTTTCTCAGCTGCTCGTACTCCTCAGCAAACCGGGGTAGTAGAGCATCGTAATAGAACTCTTGTCGAAGTCGCACGCACGATGTTATCTCAGTCCAAGCTTATATTTATGGGCAGAAGCAGTTGCTACCGCATGCTACACTCTAAACCGTACTATCATCAACAAGCGGTTCAACAAGACCCCATACGAGATCATCAACAAACGCATCCCGAATATCAACTATTTCCATGCATTCGGATGCACGTGCTTCGTATAGAATGACAAGGATGATCTCGGCAAATTCATCCCCAAAGTGGACGAAGGAGTGTTCATCGGCTATTCACAGCAAGCCAAAGCCTACAGAGTCTACAACAAACGGACAAAGACCGTCGTTGAGAGTGTAAACATGACTTTTGACGAGGCCGCTGATATGGCTTCTGAACACCTCAGTTCAGAACCCGCTTTAACTGGTGTTTTAGCTTCTGGACAATTACGTTCAGGATCTACACAATCTCCAGTAGATCCAAATCAAGCGTCTACGTCAAGAGCACATCTTTCAGATTTGGATTTACTTTTTGAGCATTTTTATGATGATTACTTTTCTTCCATGCCTAATGCTATATCCTGTAACAGGAATGATGCTCAAGCACAAGAAGTGACACGGGTCACTGGACCAACAGACTCAGGTGATTCAACTACGCCTGACCCCCCTCCTACTTCTCAAGTTCCTCCTGACGCTCCAGCAACAGTTGGAACTCCTGAACCGACCCCTGCTGAAGGTGCTACCGAAGTTCCCTCTCCGGCAATCTCGGATACTGTCATCAGTTCATCACCTGCTGAGTCATCCTCGACTTCACGCCCGACTCCAGCCCCGGAGCTTCCACCTCACAGACCATCATCCCTCGAAGCAGTTCAGGACCTACCCCCCGGTGGTTATGTAGATTCCGATACTTCTCAACAGATATATCAACCTCTTCCACACACCACCAAGTGGACTCAAGCTCATCCCCTTCATCAGATCATCGATGATCCCAACTCACCTGTTCAGACTCAATCCACCACCGCGAATGACTTCTTATTTTCTTCGTTCCTCAGCCGTATCGAACCTTCCACTGTCTCCGAAGTATTGAATGATCTGGACTGGGTGATAGCTATGCAAGAGGAACTCAACCAATTTGAGAACCTCAAAGTGTGGCATCTTGTTCCCCGAACAAAGAATAAGACGATGATTGGGACGAAATGGATCTTCAAGAACAAGAAGGACGAAAATGGAATAATAGTCCGAAACAAAGCGCGTCTGGTAGCTAAAGGATATAGCCAGCAAGAAGGTATAGATTACGATGAGACGTTTGCACCGGTTGCCCGTATTGAAGCGATTCGCATGTCCCTTGCCTACGCCGCTCACAAGAACTTCATCGTCTTTCAAATGGATGTGAAATCCGCATTTCTGAATGGCGTTCTCAAGGAGGAAGTTTACGTCTCGCAACCCGAAGGCTTTGTGAGTTCTGAAAAACCTAATCATGTCTATTTTCTTGACAAGGCCTTATACGGTCTAAAGTAAGTACCACGAGCCTGGTACGATGCTCTCTCATCCTTTTTAGTTAAATTTGGTTTCTCGAAAGGCAAGATAGACACTACCCTATTTATTAAAAGAGAAAAGCGCGATATTATTCTTGTACAGATCTATGTCGATGACATAATCTTTGGCTCCACAAACCCCAAGTACTGTCGGAACTTCTTAGCCCTTATGAGTAAACATTTTCAAATGAGCATGATGGGGCAAATGAATTTTTTCCTGGGTCTTCAAGTTAAACAATTAGCAACAGGAATTTTCATTAATCAATCTAAGTACATCTCGGATATTCTTCGGAAATACCAGATGGAAAATTCTTCACCTATGGAAACCCCCATGTCTACTAGTTTAAAGCTACACTCTGATCCTGACGGAAAGGATGTGAATGCTACAACTTATAGAGGAACGATAGGTTCTCTGATGTACTTAACGGCGAGCCGACCAAACATTATGTTCTCGACATTCTTGTGTGAAAGATTTCAGTCAAAACCTAAAGAGTCTCACTTAGCTGCTGTAAAGCGTATTTTTCGTTATTTAAAAGGTACTGCTGATCTTGGTTTGTGGTACCTGAAAGAGATAGGTATTGAATTGACAGCTTATTCAGACGCTGACCACGCCGGAAACATGCTGGATCGGAAAAGCACGTCGGGACATGTCCAGTTCCTGGGTGATTGTCTTGTCAGTTGGGCCTCGAAGAAGCAAAACTGCGTATCAACTTCTACAGCCGAGGCAGAATATGTAGCAGCCGCCAGTTGCTGCTCTCAAGTGATTTGAATGCGCACCCAGATGAAAGACTATGGCTTTCACTACTCGAAGATCCCCATCTACTGTGACACGAAGAGCGTAATTGCCATATCCAGCAATCCCGTCCAACACACGAAGACGAAGCACATTGATGTGTGATATCATTTCATAAAAGACCATGTGGAAAGAGGTACCATCGAACTCTACTTTGTTAATACAGAGCATGAGTTAGCAGACCTGTTTACCAAAGCCTTGAACGAAAAACGTTTTAATTATCTTGTGTCCAAGTTAGCTATGCTGAATCTAAAAGTTTGACGTTTCTACAGACCTAGCCGAGTTTCATTCAATAACGAATGACTGTGACCTATTGCCCCAGTGACTTGCCTCTGGATGCTCATCTTCACACTCATTGGTTGTTGCATTTTACTCGTTAAGTTCTGTGCAAGTTTCAAACTTCTGTATTAATAAATTAGATTTCGTTCGTTTCTTCTCGTGTGTTTCCTTTTTTCTTCGTGTTGTTTCATTTGCTTTTGCAGTCCAGCAGTTCGCCACTTATAGAGTAAGTCTTTTGTGGTAGTTTATCGAAGTTGTTCATGTGTCAAGAGGGAGCACTATCACAAGATGTTTGGTAAGGTTCTCTAGTCCTCCGTTCGAGGGGGAGCAGGTAAGTGTTCCGTAAATCTCGTTTTCTGCCTGCTTTTGTCAAGGGGGAGCGACAATCCTTTTCCCGTCAGTAATTCCCATTTTGAGGGGGAGTTGTTCCGTTGTTTTAACCCTTAGGTTTGTTTCTAGGTCTTTATTTTTAATTTAAGTTTTTTTTTCCTTTAAAAAAAATAGTTTTTTTTTAAATTAGTTGGACCGGCCCAAACCCTTGTTCGGCCCGGCCCAAAACCCAGCCCAACCGAGTGACCTAAAATCGCGCCCGAGGTGTTTAAATCCCCGGGGCTCTCGTCCTTTCCCTCATTCTATCTCTCAATCTCTCAAAATCTATCTTTCTCGATCGCTCTTTCTTTGTGTTCATCTCTATCTCTCAACCGGCGATCTATCTCTCTTTCGTCCTCGAAATCGATCGACATAAGGTACGCAACCTCACTTCTATCTATCGTTCTCTCTGTCGACCTAGGGTATATCGACTCCGGTCGATGTTGATTCTCCCGGTCGACGTCTTTCAATTCCTCCGGTAGACGAATCAACTACCCGTATCGACGTCTTTAAATATTTGAGTTATTTGTGTATTTTGATCGTTTGGTAATACTGGTGAAGTTTTGTTTGTGGTTTATTGCATTTGGTTTGCGAATATCGATTGCTTCGTGGGTTAATGCTTAAATCTGGGTTAGGTGTCTGGTTTTGCCCTGTTTGATGTAAACAACCGGTCGACCGCGGTCGACACCGGTCATTATATATACCGGTCGATGACCCCGGTCAATAGAGACACCGGTCAGACGTTTTGACCCCGGTCGTTGTATTTTGATACCGGTCGATTGTTAATTACCAGTCGTTCTTTTTCCCCGGTCATAGACCATACCGGTCGTAGACAACCCTAGTCGCCTGGATCCCTCACACCCCGTACCGGTCGTTGGGCTCTACCGATCGATTTCTTATACCGGTCGGTGCCCTACTGGTCGTTGCATCATACCGGTCGGTACACCATATCGGTCGATGCACCTTACCGGTCGAAGCTCCCTACCGGTCCTATTGGTGAACTTCCTTGCAATTTGTGTATTGGTGGATTTTTATATGCTTATGTGCTCCATAGTTATATTTCAAAGTGTGAGCTGAATATGTGATGTTCGGGTTTCAGAAACCGTAAATGGTTGAAGTTATTTTGGTTATTGACCCTGATTCACGAATTAGGGTTTATGGTGCTCAATGACTTGGAGTTTAAATTGGTAGTGGTTTAAACCATTGAACATCTAACTCCATAGAAATCTTGTTATAAATGTACCTACGGACTAACATGTTTATTCTTAACAGGTACAATGGCTCACAACCCAAACCTGACGATTGATCCTATTGCAGATGCCGAACTGAATCCTGAGGATCAGTTCCTTCCACTCACACCCAACAACTTCCATCTCGACATCACCCAACCTGCAATCCAATATCAGGTGATGATCGAGATCCTCCGTAGGCATCCTCTCTCATATGCACTCACGGAGACAGCTGAAGTCCCACTAATATACCTGCAGCAGTTATGGCGTTCGCTTACTCCTCTGGAGGCCGACGATGGCTTCCAGTTGGAGGGTCGGATTGACCACACACCCGTGTTACTCACCCGCGATCTCTTTCGACAGTTTCTCCATTTGTCGACCGCCGCGTCATTTCCAGGGAGAGACAGTTATGACCCAATCGTATCGGATGCAATTCTCTGCTTCGACATCCAATCACTTGGTTACAGCTCGATTCTACGTCTTCCATCTGGGTTCAACAGGAAGAACCTCACCAGATTTGGTACACGCTCTTCACGTACCTAAATCGGTGACTTTCGGCTATCACGAAAGGCATCGACCAATTGAGTATCAATATTCTACGCCTATTCCACGCAGTGGCGTTCCACCGCCATGCTGACTACGCTGACTTCCTTTGGTACGAGCTCGTTCAGAAAGTACGAGAAAACACGACAAAAAGACGGAACTTCATTCCGTTCTTGAGATTTCTCCAACTTATCATTCGCAGCTTCATGGTTCTTCATCCTACCATTGCACGCCGATCTTCGCACCCGACATGTCCACAAAACCAGACTCACAAGATCCTGACCCGTCCTGATCCAGAAGGTCTTGTCGCTAGACTCATTCCAGACGGCTTACTGGCCTACGCTAGTCCTACGGCTCTGAGTATGATAGACTATAGGCGCACACACAACCTCCAAGCTCCTATGGTCCATCCAGAACCGGAAGGATCTCCCCAGGGAGCGAGACCCGAGCGGCGTGAGGGTCCACGAACGAGAGGTGGTAGAGTCCGGAGGGCTGGGGCTCCCGGACAGGGTGTGATGAGAGAAAATATCTTGAGGAGATCTGGAGTGGCCAGCGCCGTTCGACCAAGCCAGGCCAGTACTTCTCGATGATCACCTCCACCTCCACGGACAACCTCTCTGACGGGGGAAGAGGACACCGCTACTGAAACCGCTAACGTTCAGTCCTCTTCTGCCACCGAGTCTGAGGAGGAAACAACTACATCCGACACTCAGTCGGAAACCACCAACGAAGCATCGGAATCAAGTGATGAGTCTTCTGACTCTGATGGTGATGATGATGAGCCCTCACCTGGAGAGACAAGGAGAGCGGAGGGAGTATCAGTTGAAGATGATATTGTGAGTAGAGAGAGGGAAAGAAAGATTAAATTCAATACTGAGTGTACACGAGTGATGGCGCAACCATCTAAGGTTGACCTCCACCAGCCTACATCTAGCCAGGTAGCCACATCTACTACCCAGTCTCATGTGTTGAGATAGGGTATTGAAGGAGCCTTCATGGACCTAGCGACGCAATTGCACGCCACTCCAAGCCACTCCATCGTCTCTCAACAGCCACTCCATCGTCTCTCAACAGATGGTGGTTTCAGTTTCTCACGGGGATTTAGCACATACGCTACCGGTCTCTCGCTAGGAGAGTTCTGGTATTGAAACAAGAGGACAGTTGCCCCCGTCCTCGACTTCTTTGGGTTCACAGAGTCTAGAGCCCTTTGAAGTTATATCTCCTATTCCTAGAACACAGGTACCCTTCTCGGCTACTGCTGGAGGCCTTAGTGGCCCGGCCGGAACACCTATAGTAATTCCAACTTCGGTTGGTTTACAAGGATTGGGTGGAAGTCCTACCACAGCTATCATCACGCCATCTGTGAACGTAGGCGGTTCGACTTCTACAGTCGTAACCACAACTGGAAGTCTAAGTGACCCAGGAGTTACTCACCCAGAGTTCTTCTCAAGGGAATTTATGGACGGCGCCCTAAAGGCTGTCCGCACCATCATGCGAGCCAAAATGAGGGAGGAGGTAGATGCGCTGAAACGTCTGATCAAAGGCAAAGGTCCTGCGACTGAGCCTGAACCACTACCTCTTACACCACAACCCTCTAGTGCTGCTGCCGATATGTCTATCGATGACCTCAAGTCCATCCTCCTTGCCAAACTACTTGCCCAATCTCAAAACGAACCTACCCACGATGCCGATCTACTTTCCTTACTCCGTACTCAAGCATCTACACCTACACCACCCCCCAACCCTCTATATCTCCAGAAGCCTTCCAGCATCAACAAGTCCTCCTTCAGTCTTTGCAGCAAACCGTAACTGTATTGACTGAACGACTAGCATCAGTGGAAGACACCTGCCGAAGCCAGGCAGAGAGGCTCAAGCGCCGACATGATGACCAGGATGATCCTGATCACCATGAGGGGGAGAAGCGCCAAAGATTATCCGAGCCAGAGACACGGTCAGTGGGTACAGTTCAGGTGGAAACGGAAAGGGCTTCGGGTTCTGGAACTCAACCGAAAGAGCAAGTACAGGCACAGGAGCAGTTGATGGAGTTAGTGTTATACGATATTCCAATGGTTGAAAAGCCTGAGGAACAAGATGGAGGTTCACCGATAGATCCTGAAAACTGGGCTTTGATCGTCGATCCATATTCGTTTTTAGACCCGACAGAAGAACAGGCCAACACCGAAAGAGCACTGGTAGTCCTTCAAGCTGAGATTGATGAGCTTATCAATTATGAAGATTATCAGCCAGTCATACAACATTCTGTTGAGGTTCCGCTTTTGACCTATACTGCAAATCACCCTGATTTTCCTCAGCCAGATATTCCTGTTAGATCTTATCCTGCATCACCAGTGTTGAGAACAGATAGTACTCCGCCAGCTAAGCCATCCAAGTGGGAAAGAGTCAGAATTAAAGTTCTATTTCTGGAAGAAAGCCAAAAGAAGATCTTTGCTCATTGGATTCGTGAATATGATGAAGTCGTGCTTCATGGTCTACAGTCGATGAAAAGCAAGGAAAAGCAGCGTGAGATAATATTTGTGTATAACTACTTCAAAGACAGGTACATAAAGTCAAAGCTCCGAATTACATCTGTCGATCAGGTTCATGCTTGCTTTTTCATGGGCGTAAAGTATTCATACTTTGTGGTAACTCGAGAAGATGGTGAGAAGTGGAATTTTTTAGAAGCTAATTTTCCACGTCTTGAACCACAAGATCTGCTATTTCTGCTTAGAGACTTTAAGACCAGAACTATCAGACCAGGGGAAGTTACAGATGCACTCGAAACTGTCAAGAGATACATGAAATGTGCAATGAAGCTTGCCTCAGTAGAAGACTTTTAGATTGGGTTAGAAAGCAACCAACCGAAGATCAATTTGCTTAAACCTGATTTGAGGATTCCTTCTGATGCCCATAATGTACCAGCCTTCACAATTCTAAAGTTTCCAGAATTCGGCATGACTTACGTGAACAACAAAGGTGAAATGCATTTTAACCGTTTCAGTCAGATAGCGAGATTCTGCGATGGTAATTTCATGTTGCTTAAAGACAAGTTGAAGCGTACTGTTGATCAAGATGAAAAAGGGGTTCAGCCATTAGATCCGAAATACAAGGAACTTGTTCTTCAAGCACTGGGTGTTATCATTGATCGGCTAGAGTACATAACTCAAATACGATACTTCGAGATTGGTTTCGAAAGACACATGTTCCGAACTGGCGTGACTTCGAACTTCTATTTAAAGGGGGAGATTGTTAGGGTGTTTTATATGTTAAATAGAAGTTCAGGGTGCAAAGTGTAATTCTTTAATAGTTTTATTAGTTAATTGGGCCTAAATCTCATAAGCACATTAAGCTTGTAAGCCTGAGTATATAAAAGCGTTATTAGTTTTATTATCAGTTTAGTCTCATTATTCATAATTCTCTAGTCAATAGGTTTACATTTATTGATCAGATATTCTCTGTGTAAACCTAAATCCTTTCATTGAATATTAATCATATGACTAAAGGTTGTGGCTATATTATTGTTCTTCATTGATATAATTGTTCGTGATTGCACTGTACTGGGATCTACATAAAGCAAGAGGTTGGTTAACGGATAGCAAACATATATTGGTCTAAGAAAAGATGGTTATCTTTCTGATGATTATAGGTCACAATCAAAGTTATAGATTGGTGAAAAATAGGTTCCAACACTCAACACAAACAGTTCATAAATTTTTTCATGAAGTGTTGGATAAAATGACCGAGTTTGCTAAGGAGATCATAGTTCCTACATCACTCAATCCAAATCTAGACATCCCGGGGAGTAATAGGAGGTTACGACAAATATTTAAGGTAAATAATATTAATAGTTGTATACATTTTATTTACTAAACTTATTTTTGACTACTAGATTTAATGTAGGGAGCAATTGGCGCCCTTGATGGAACTTTAATACATGCTATCGTCCCTATTCAAGAACAACATTTATATAGAGAACGAGGACAGGGTGAATGATATCAAAATGTTATGGCAATTTGTGACTTCAACATGGTTTTTACATTTGTTGTTGCCGGGTGGGAAGGGGTTGCGCATGATTCTAGAGTTCTGTCTGAAACTTTGACAAATGATACTATTGGATTTCCATTTCCTCCTCCAGGTGTACTAACGATTTAGAGGTAATATATACTATATTCATATTAATAACTATTTTATTTATTGTTTTCAGACAAATATTATTTATGTGATGCTACATATTCGAATACTAGAGGATTTATGGCATCATATCGTAATGTTAAATATTGGCTTGGAGATTTCCGTCGTCGTCGTGCAATGAACAAGTATGAAAAATTTAATCATTCTCATGCAAAACTTAGAAATGTTATTGAACGTGCTTATGGTGTCCTGAAAGCATGTTTTCCAATATTGAAAAGAATGGCACCATTTTCACTTGAGGTTCAAAGAGACGTTGTTATTGCATGCTTTGCAGTTGACAATTTCATACGAAAGGAAGGTTTAAATGATGAGTTATTTTATGAATATGATCAAACCATTGAGCAAGGGGACGATGGCGAGGATGAAGCTGAAGAGGTTCAACCGCATGGGAGTACCGCTGACCAAACATATATGGCTAGTTTAAGAGAAGAAATTGCGACACAATTAATGCAAAATTAACATTGATTTTAGTTGTTATGAGACTTTGTTCATGTTTTCTATTGTGTTTGAATGGATAGACGTATTTTAGTTGAATTTTTGAATGTGTAAGAAATATATACTAGTATAATTTAATTAAAATGAATTGACGTTTTTATAAATTCAACGGTACAACATTTTGAGGGATAAAATAGACAGTTATACATATCCAGACGTTTATCAGTTTACAAAAACAATCAGTCTTGTTGATTCAGATTTCAGACTTCACACGTTTGTCAATTTACAAAAACAAACAATCTTATTGATTCAGATTCAGGTGTTTCAATTTACAAAAGCAAACAGTCTTGTTGATTTATATTCAGATTTCAGACTTCAGACGTTACAAAAATAAACAGTCTTATTGATTCAGATTTCCGACTTCCACACCACCTCTTATTAATCATACGTGAAATAAGACTTATGACTTCAGACCTCTTAAAAAACAAATGCCACCTTAATCTAGTTTTAATGGGATTTTCAAGGGAGCTATAGATTATTTTGGAAACCCTTATCTGGGTTCTTCCCAGATTTCTCATCTTTTGATTTGAGGGTAAAAATAATGGAGTTTTGATTATTTAATCCTTGGTTGGGAAGCCTTATGTGAGTTTCTACTTCTTTAGAAGGAGCCCTATTTTCGATTTGTGCAAAAACCCTAAGTCCAGAACAATCGCCCAGTCGCCCTGAGGTTTTTACTCGGTTCGGACGAAGACCTGGGAGTCGGGTGGTGGTTGCCCAGGAGACGGGCTGGAAAGACCCAAGATACGGGTTGGGGGATTCCCAGGAGATGGGCTAGAGTGCACCTGGGGAGGCAGGGGCCCATGATCCAGGAGGGCAAACCCGGGGAGTTCGGACGCCCATGATCTGAGGGAGGCCGAGGAAGCCCGTGTTTCGGGGGGGGGACTGGGAAAGGGCAAACCGGGGAGACCAAGGAGGTCGAATCTGGTTCGGGTAGGTCGGTCCGAAAGGGGGATTTCTGGTAGTTTGCTCTAAGATGAGGTGTTTATACTCTAATTTATTATCATAGGTTGTGGAAGCATTAGTGGAAGGAGGTGAGCAAGGACCAAAGGTGAGCCTTCTAACCAAAATCGCTACCGACATTTATGTTATTTAATGCATGTGAAACTTATTAAATGTGTGTTATGTTTTACCGTGTTGGTTGTGTTAGATGTATGCATACATTGTAGATGGTAAGTATGGCCTAAGTTGTAGGGTGTGTCCCTCCTGTGCTCATACCGGGGGGGGGGGGTGTCCCAGTTATGCCAATAGGGGGTGTGTCCCAGAATAAGGTAGTATGAGCCAGACACACTGTCACCTATGCGTGACATCAGTGTGTGCCAGAAGTGTGATTTGCGAGTACGATGTTTTAATAAAACTGAACTGGATTATAATTGTTTATAAATATTTTATATGATGCTATGGCTTGGAAACCGTCGATAGAGGGAACTGACTAGACCTTTCGGTCTAACCCTCGCTCTTTCAAAACTAAAAACCTTTTCATGGAGGCGTGAAGTAGATGGTGTGGGTAAGGGAAAAGATAAGCTTTGAGCAGGAGGCTTAGGCTAGAGGATTGATGCATAGCTTTCCAATTTTAATTGTTTTCCTTTTTAATTATTCTAAGTTGTGTAATAGGTTGTATTCCGCAAACCTTGGATATTTGACTATTTATCTTGGTCCGTTTTGGTAAGATTTTATTTTATGTCGGTTTCGCTTTAGTTCGTGTTTGGGTTGTTACAAAAGGGCCCTGAAAAGAAAAGCCATTCTCACCAAGCAATTGGGTCGAGCCACATGTTGGGCGGCATAAGCTGCATGGAGGTCGCCCACCCTTCTCAAGCAAATGAAACGCCAAGCCACGTGAGAAGGAGCGGGGATTCTCGCGTAAGCTACTGGATGTCGACGACCAACAGAGGTTGGGGCATGATTTTGGGCGGCATAAGTCGCATGGAGGGAGTCGCTCGGATCTAGAAAAGGGCTGAGCGACTATGGTCACATATGGGGCGTCCGTGCTAGGTTTTGAAGGCAACATCTCACAGTATATATCTAGAAATCAAATTTAATGAAACTCACTTTTACTTCTGCTTTTAACAAATGCATAAAAGCTTAAATTATGGCGATAAGTACTATTTATCGTATTTTGCACATTTTGTGTAATTACCAAGGTTCAAAAAGTCGTGTTATTGTGGTGTAAGACGTGTCTTCACTGTTACAATAAGTTCAATAACATTTGTGTAAGGCGTGGCTCACGCCATGGAGCCTTGAGGAATGTCGTGGCGTGCGTTTTTTACACGGTGCGAGTTTTTTTAAAGCAAATTTATTTTTTTAGCTTTTGTGTTTTTACACTTTAAGCTTTAGATTTTACACTTCTTATAGTTTGACGAATTGTACACGTCATGGACTCACAATTAAAACGAAGTTGTAAAATTACCTTGCTAAATTCTATTTTGAATATTTAATCAAAAACTATTTTCTTAATAATAATAATCTATACGATTCTTCTTCTACTACTATGAATTTGAATTTTTTAACACCATTATCTGAAGAATAATATATATAAAACATGTGTGTATACATATATATCTATATATGACATACAAATGTCCCGCTTTGAAAAACACTACGTCCTCACTGTGACGTGTAATGCTTGAGACTTGGCATTGCCCCAACGTCACATCAATACTTAGCCATTTAGAACCTTGGTAATTAGTAGATGGAAGTTATTATAATTGTTACTAGATAGAGAATTAGCGAATTGATTTCTAAAATAATTTCGTAATTTTTCTAAAATAGAATAAACCCTCCAAAGAAAAGTGATATAATCATATAAGATTTATCAAAAAAAAATTAAATGGTAGATAACACACACACGTTCCCGGGGTATCCGGACTCCCACTTAAGGGTGCTACCCGACTAATCCCCGTCGATCACGACCCGACCCAATTAAGGGTACCACTAAGTAGCAGACCCATGATCTGGATATAGCCACATGCTCACCACGAGGTTCGAACCTGGATCAGAAATACCATCCACTGACTTCCCAAGGATGTTAACTTACCACTGGATTAGACATGTTTTGATATATAAGATTCATCAAATGATTTGAAATTGTTGGGATTATTAGATAAGACATTTCATTTTAAGACTTATTTTAAATTGAACCGGTCATATATACTTTTATGAATCATATAAAAGGTATAATTATAAACATTAATAATTGCATTTGTTTTTAGAATTTATGTTTGATATTCTTTTGCTATAACAAAATGTTGTAGATTTCAAATTATATGCCAATCATTTGCTTAGTTTTCTATTTTTGGTTGCTTTGTGTTTTAGCAACTTGTACATTATAAAATATATTATAATAAATAAAATAGGATATAATTGTGAAAGAGAACAACTAGATAATCGTTTTACTAATAAAATAATTTAAATGGACATAAATGACTTGTCCATATTTAACAACTTGTATAGGTTTGATTTGATCACCTAACACCACAAGACAAAAAATTTCCCATTATTTTCTCCTCTTATATTATTTTATTTATCACTCATATATATTCGTATGCATATCTATACTATATTATAAAACATGGATAAAAAAAACTATTAAATACAAATTATTAGACACAAGATATCATTATTTTATGTAAGATTTTAAAAATCTCTTAATTTACAAGTATCAAAGCATAAGATACATATTACTACTGGAGGCTTCTAACACCCACCAATTTGGTATGTGCAGAACCTTCTTTTTGTGCAAACCTTTCCATGTATCACTATTAATTAATATATTATATTACTATAAATTTGTTTTAATTATATTATTAAATATGTAATTGGTTATTTTTTCTATATGTCATTAAAATATATAAGATAATCATTGAATTCTAACAAAATACTTAATTTTTTTTATATAAAAAACATTATATTATTAAGCTTAAATTAAACAAATTAAAAAAACATTATCAATTTCTCAAAACAATTCAAAATCGTACTGTAAATCGACAAAAAAAATAGAGAGAGAAAGAGAGAGAGAGACACACAATTGGGATCACGTGAGGCCAGTCTGTTTTCTTGAGACCCGTGAGATCACGTTTTTAGACTTGAAACTTCACAGTAAAACATTGGGAATGTAATAACCTTCACAACAAAACAATGTGAATGTTCATATTTTTTTACCTTCACAGTGTTTTAATGTGAAATTTCAAGTGTAAAATCGTAGTCTCACGGGTCTCACGTGAATCCAACCACATATATATATATATAGTAAAGTTTAATTAAAAACCGATTTTTGGTTGTGAACTGGGGGACAAAAGGGAGCGCAATATGTGTCACTGGGTGTCCACGTTCAGTATGAATAATGAAGGTGAACGTTAAAGCATTATTCATGGTGAGTAATAATATACGAATTCATGATCCATGTATTAGTCATCATGAATCGTGTATTATTCATCTTGAATGATACATTATTCACCATGAATAATATTGAATGACCTGTGAAGATGTGCACACGTGACGCTCTATCCTTTGTACCCTGGTTCACAATCGAAAATCGGTTTCATTTGAACCCCCCCCCCCCACACACATATATATATATATATATAGGGACATGTTCAAATGAGAAGGTGGTCAATATACGAAAAGGCGAGTAGCAATTTAAATCACATGATTCATTGAAAATACCATAAATAAAAAATGGATTTTTTTAGAAATTATGATAATTATCATTTTGAATTTGATTAAATATTCTATTATGGGTATAATTGAAACAAAAATACTATTTGAATCCCTTAAAAATTTCATTACATCTTTCAGATTTATTTGACTTTTTTTCACTATTTTTTAGATATACTTTTGGTAAGATTTTTTTTCTTCATAATTTACATTAAACTTCACATGTGATATTCACAATTAATCCATTATTTTTCCTCTATTTATTGGATCCACGTTTTGAATCACATGTGATTAATTATGTTTAACATATGATCTATTACATATCACATATAATCCATTATGTGAATTTTTGTAAATATCATATGTGATAATATATGTGTGAGTATATATAAGTTATGTACCATCACAATTGATAATATGAGTCCTACTATAAATGATGTATTATCACATTTGATAATATTTGCATCACAATAACATCTATAAATGTTAATATACATAATCACATATGATTAACAAAACTATCAACAATTATCACATATATATGATTGATACGATCATCGAACAAATTATCATATGTGATAAAACCTATAATCAAATTGTTACAGATTATCTTTGTTATGAAACAATTTATTAGGGATTATTAGAAATCGGTTTGGAAAATCAAATTCAATCCCGATTTATCAGGGATTATTCTCATGATTATAGATAATGGTATACATAGAAAGAGAATCATACCCTTTTTAATTTAATTTAATAATATTTAATTTAATTTATTTTTTAAATAAGGTATGTGGCCCATATATTTTCTCCCCTTCTCACAAATTAATATGTATGATCCTCCCTTCCCCCCCCTCTCTCTCTCTCTCTCTCTCTCTATATATATATATATATATATATATATATATATACATATATTACAAATAAAAATACATTAATTGCAAATCTTTGTAAGCCAATTTTAGCTTTTTTAAAACATAAATGGTTGATAAAAGACTAAATTATATCAAAATAGAACGTCATTTGTTTGTGTTTCTTTTTTGAAAAATCCAATTTTACGAACATTATATTGGTGTTTACAACATATAATTTTAAATAAAAAAGTTTAATAAAATATGTTTTAGAAATGTATGTCGTTTACAAATCTTAATACGTTTTTTTTTCATTTACAAAGTTATAGTAATAGAGTTTCTATTTAGCCAAATCAAAGTATAATCCCTCAAAATTGAGTTTTTAAAAGTAGATTTCATAAATAGAAATTAAAACAAAGTTTGATTAATTTTGATATAATTTACTTTTGATAAAATTGATATTACAGTTTTACAATCCACGGTCATTTTGATTAAATTGAAAATATATTTAGCATTAATTTATTTTTAACTTTTGTGTCGTATTTCCAATCAAAAGTTGGGTTTTTTTTAAGAGTGAATTACACTGGTGGTCCCTGTGGTTTACCTAAATTTTGGATTTGGTCCCTAAAGTAAATTAATTATGATAGTGGTCCCTAACTTTTTAATTAGCTTTCACTCATGTCCCTCTTATCTAACGGTGTTAGTTTAATTCATAACATTATTTAGATCCAGGGGCAAATAAGTCTTTTAATAAATAAAAAATTAATTCCTTATTTTAAAACAAGGACTTCAAGGTGACTTCATATTCAAGAAACATAAAACCCAGTTCACGATCAAGAAACTCATTTTAAATCCAATTCACGCTTTCCTGCATCGTATGGTTTCTAAAAAATCCAAATCCTGTTCAAACTGTTTCGACGACGAAGAAGAAGACAACTCGTTTAGATTGCCTAATGAGTTGCTTAACAACTTTAAGGAAACCCGGTCACTGGCCGTGAAACTTCCTGGTCTCCACAGCAACATCTCATCGGAAAATGGTTCAGGTGCTTTGTTGAAATGGAAGGCGGAGTTCGGGAAAGAGCTCGAGAGCTGTGTGATTTTGGGAGAGACGGCGAGATCTCGGAACAGAAACAGAAGAATCAAGGAAAGGAAAGCAGTAAAGACGGCGAGATCTCGCCACCGGCGAACTTGACGAACAAGCAACTAAGGAAACGAGTTGTGTGGACGATCTCGTGCTTGATTGCTTCTTTTTCAAGGCACCATATGTGGAACCGGAGAGAACGAAAGTTCCGGCAGTGACGATAAAGATGTGGTACTTGTAACATCCGTGGCAAAGTGTAAAAAAATGATAAAATAATAAGAGTTGGGTGTTTTGTGCCCAAAACTTCTTTTGTGGAGGGGCTAGTTATAAAAAGGAAAAATTAGGGTTATTTCCCTTTCACCCTAGCCGTCATATACCATTTTTGGGGAGATTATCAAGGAATCAAGGAGAACTTTGTGTCTGCATTCTTGGTGAGGAGAAGGGCTGGAGTTTTTGAAGAAATTCTACATCATTTTCCTAAGGTAAGTCATCAAACCCTCCCTTATGATCTTTGTTGATCCAAGAAAGCTATTGTAAATCTTATGGTGTGTTCTTAAAGGTTTTTGGGATTGATTGTCTTGTTTTAGTGGGTTATTGCTTGAGTTTTTCTCACTGTTGAAATGACGGTGTAAACCCCAAGGACTCCTTGAATCAATCGATACAAAGGAGTTAGTAGTTTGAATGATTTTAGGGACTGAGCTCGATTGGGGAAAATCGACCCTGTCACTGGGTTTAGTCGCAGGTCAGAGGAGTCTCAAGGTTGTACGACTTGGGAATCATTGGCCGCAGTCGAGAGGTGCAACGGTCAGGGTTTTTCCCACCGAGCGGAACCGGGACCCCATCTGGGCGATCTCGGCAGAAGCCGCAGCACCGGGCGACTCCGGTCCTCACAACAAGGGCGAACCTAGGTCTCGCACACCGGGCGACCCTGGGCCTCTCTACACCGGGCGACCCGAACCCATAGCGATGCTGGGCCGGGTTATCCTATTTCGTTTGGGCTGAGTGAGAAGTGTGGTATCCCACGTACCTTTATTCCTTTCGGAAAGTTAGAGTGTTGTAGCGAGAGAAGTTCCGTCATAAATTTAAAGAGTAGGTGAGGGACTTACCGGTCTACATTACTTTATGTATAGGATTCGTTCCCGACCATAAAAGTAAAAGAGAGAACTTAAACAAAGAGCAACAGGTGAGTTTTTCTAACCCAACCTTTATTGATGATTATGTGATATGTCATATATGCGAGATTTTGATAAATGCGAGTTATGTTTTATCATTAAATGCGAGTTATGTTTTATCATTTAATGCGAGTATGTTTTTACCGTTCATTGATATGTGGAAATGTATGCATACATTGTAGTTGGCGAGTATGGCCTAAGTCAGGGGTGTGTCCCGCCTGCGCTCATACGGGGGGGGGGGGGGGGTGTCCCGTTTATGCTAATGGGGTGTGTGTCCCTGAATAAGGTAGTGTAAGCCAGACACGTTGTCACCTTTGTGTGACTTTAGTGTGTGCCGAAAGCGTGATTTGTGAGCTTGATGTTTTTTTTTTATTTATAAAAAGTGAATTGGTTTATAATTGTTTAAAAATCTTTTATATGATGCGATGGCTTGTGAACTGTTGATAGAGGGAACTTACTAGACCTCTCGGTCTAACCCTCGCTCTTTTAAAACTAAAAATCTTTTCAGGCAGGCGTGAGGTAGGAGGATCGAGCAAGGGTAAGGAGAAGGTGTGAGCCGAAGCTGGGATGGAAGACCTCCAATTTAGTTTTCGTTCCTTGTAATCCCAGTTGTTTATTAGGTTGTCTTTCCGCAAACCTTGAATTTTAGATGTTGTTTTAGGTCATTTGGCGTTGTTAATTAATAAAGTTAGTTTTGCTTTATGACGGGAGTTTGGGTTATTACAATTGGTATCAGAGCCATAGTTTAAGGGATATAGGTGACCGAATGGGCCTAAACTTAAATTGTGGAGTAGGGGACACAACTGAGATATAAGGAGTTCTTAAGGAAATCTTGATCATCGAGAGTTGTGTCAACGGTTGTGAGGACTCTCATGTAAGGTAAATTCAGAATTATATCTGGCCAATGCCATTATGAATTTACAGGTGCATGGGTACACTCGATTACTATCGTTGGGACGATCGATGGGGGTAGTATGGGTAGTGATACCTATCATGGAAATGATAACGTTGATTTTGGTGTGTTTTGTGATCTCATTTATGTTACTAAGATTAGCACCTTTTAGGGTGAGTATTGTTTGGGGTATAGATAATTCGGTTGAGGAAGAACTTCTTGGGTCCAAAGGGAAGAACCTTTTGGAGGTTAACTGTTCGCTTCAAGTGTGTCTCTATTATGGTAGTTGTTATGTCGATCAATGTGGGATCAAGAGAGTATCAAGCCAAGAATTTAATAGGGAAGTGAGCCATTTGAATCTGTAGTTAATTGAAGAGTGGCAAAGAAGGTTGGGGATAATAACGGTGTTGGTTGATATTATGGAGTAAGGATAGGATGGTGACGAGCTATTGTAGGTAAGACTTTTGGGGTCAGAGTGTAGACGCATGAATTGCGAATAATCAGTCGCGATGGTAATTGATAGTCGAACATATAAGGATGTTGGGAAGCGTTGATGCCTAAGGTTGTGGCAAGTGAGAAAATTCTGACCGGTTGGTCGAAGATAAGTAGTCTGTGATAATTGTGGTGAGTGCAAACGATTGACCTTGCTAGAGTGAAAAGCCTTCATTGTAAAATGAGTATCATGCATTGTGTTTTCAAACAGGTTACATGAGTCCTTAATGTCGTAATTTGCATATGTATGTGTGTGCACCTTGAGAGTTCTTGTTTTGAAAATGAGTTGACACACACAAACGTGTGTTTGGATTGAGGAGACAAGTTTATTTTGCATTGTACAGGTTTTAAAAAAAGTGAGTGGAAAATTATTTCACTTTTATAAATGAGTTAACCATAGTTGTGGAAATCATGACAGCGTTTGATCGCATAATTTTGTAAGTGAAATTGTTATGGACATGTGTCGTCATACCAAGGAGAGTGGGAGTCGTCTGAATCGCTCAGTATAAGCAATTTTGCTGTATTTTATAAACCGCACAAGTAAAGTTGTTGAAAATATTTTCAATTGTGTCAACATCGATTTTGGTTGGGTGAGACCTATTTTTTATCTTGGAGTTGAGGCGGAACGATCCTCAAGATCGTTGTGTATGGCTAATCCATTATGCCAGTGCGGTATCGTGTATACTCAAGTTTGTTTTATAATGTAATATTTTCTAAATTTTCAAATGCCAGCAGTTTAAATTTACTGTGTCGTCATCCATGAAGGCTATGAACTCTCTAGGTCGTAAGAGATGTTGCAATTAAGGATGAGGGAAGGTTTTGAGAGTAGAAGGGTGGCATTCGAACCGTTGATGGTCGATTCATGAAAGTGAATGACGGAAGTCTCAATCTTCGCGTTAAAAAGGCCAGTCTTATGGTAGATTATCTTTGGCTCGGTAACCTGAGAGGTGGTTGCCGGTGAGTGGAAGTTCGAAGTTGTTTAGATGCTTCTAAAGGTAGCTGGTTAAGGAGAAAAATCTGTGGTGTTATGATGAAATGGCATCAATGGGACCCAAGGTCTGGGGGTAGCCTTGTGATTAGATTTGGTATCAAGTAAGTCTGGTACCTTTGAGGACTATGGAAGTCCAAGTGGTTATGGTGCGTAGCAAGGAGTAAATGTGGTGTGGTTGTCGTTGAGTTGTTCAAAGGTGGTCGAGACCATTCGTGGAAAAGTGTACCTGGTATGACGCCTTACCATTTTGTGTGGCCGTTATGAAAACGGAATATTGCCAATAAATTAAGTGTTTCCTTTGGGTTCAGATATTCGATTAGGAATGAAGTACTTAGCACAACCAAAGTGGTTGAGCTTCGAGCACTTTTGTCCGTGAAGTAGTACGATTAATCTTACGGACTGCACGATTTGATTCCTGACAAACCGCAGTGAGCCGACAAGGAGCGAGATCTGGATGAAGGGTTTTATTGGGCATGTTTTTGTGGTTGTTCAAATTCGAGGAAGACAAAGTCATGAAATGGCTTTATTTCAAGTATTAATGTTATGATCAGTTGAAGAGGACGATATCTGGTATGGGTAACGAGTGATCGTGAAGACTTCGACTGCAGTGTGGTGTTGTGGTGGGGTGATGATTGTTTGAATGAGTAGTGTTAGTTTTATGTCAAAGCGGTCGGGCATGTCATTGGTGGTAAGAAGTTTCTTTAGTGTTTTGGTGTTGTCGTGATGGGTAGAGTGTGAATGAGAATCTTTGCTCGGAGATTTCTGAGGAGCTTTTCAAAGGTGGCAAGTATGTTGCTAAGAGGTGTGGGTGTATAGTTGGCATGGTGGTGGTACAAAGTTGATAATAATGTTCGGATGATAGTAGGTGGTTATCTAAGAGAGGAACTATGAGCCCTGGTTTGTGGTGAGTTATAGACGGGTTTATCTTTTACCGCTAAATTATGGAAGGAAATGTCGAATGTTTTAGTTCGTGACGTTTTGTAGTTGGTAAGAAGATCTTTGGGGTTGTCAAAGTAGTCCTTGAGTGTTAAGGAATTCTAGCGGACAGATCAATCATGTTTGGGGAGCGAGAAATGCGCGACGCCTTCGAGTATTGGGGATGGTTTTGGAAGGGCTTGGTTGAAGAACTCGAACGAGAATCGTGGGTAGCCGTTTGACTAAGTATAGTAATGAAAATGGGTTTTTGGCACATTTGGGATCGTCGAGAAAGTGGATAAGCTGAGAGTGAGAAGTTTGACAAGAGACACGGAAATAGGGATCTATGTTTCAGATTTGCCATAGTGAGATATGAACCCTAATGAGGGCGTGAGAAGGAGATTGGGGCGTAGGTTATGGTTCTGGTGTTGAGAAATATAAATTATGCGATTGGTCTAAGGTTTGCACCCATTAGTGAGCCAATGTTTTTAGAGACATGTTTGTTGTTTCGAGAAGAAAGTGGAAAAGAAGGGTAGAATGCAGTGCTCGAAGTGAGTCAGACTTGGTATTACGCGGAAAGGGTTCCAGGGGAGCTTGTTTCCAGTGTTAAGCGATTTGGAATAGTTTATGGTAAGCATGGTCACACCATGTTGAGCGGGCGAAGTTTGAAATTTTTACAATTTTGGTTGGACGGTTGATGGATGCAATGAGAAAACGAAGTATGTGTCTTTATAATTCTGTCAGTTGGAACAGGTGGACTATGAAAGCATTGAGTTGTGGAAGCTTTCTTTTCTGTATGTGAGAATTTGGGGCGATGGTGTTTCGGGCAACGTATGTATAATGCGTATTAATTGTGCAACACCATTGAGTTGTGACCATTGTGGTTCGCGAAAGAAGGTGTTCTTTTGCCACTAGGCGTATGTAGTGTTGAGGGAAGATATTTTGCTATGGCAGGGTGCTTGATAAAGAAATTCATAACGGTAGGTTCATGGTGATGCCTAAGGTTGACATCGTGTTAAGTTGGTGAATTGAGGGGTTATTATCTTAATTAGGGATACCTGTCGTGGTGGCGCTATCTCTGGTAGAGTTCATTCATCTAAAGAAGTAAAGTTGTATGTGAAAAACCTAAGGAGGCGCGTTAATCCGTGAGTTCGGGTGTGTGGACAAAACGGACATTATCTGGTATGGTTGGCTTCAAAAGTTTTTGAATATTAAAATCTTGGGAAGTTACAGTTGGTTGATCAGAGGGCACAACTTTAGTTTTGGGTCAGAATGTTCTAGGAAACTGAGTGAAGTTAAGTTGATATGATTGAAAGAACGCAAGCCTTGTGAATCTTATGTTGAGAGGGCGCAACTTGATGCGGAAGTCCACCCCATAGAATGAAGTGGTGTGTTCGAGAGAAAGCTAGTGTTGGGCTACGTTTTGGAGTCTGTTGAAATTGTGGAAAGTGTAGGAGAGATAGTGTATGATCTGGAAGTGTTCGATGGGGATTTTGAAATCTCGGATTGTGTTTCACGCCTCTCATTGAGAGAGCATTTGTTGGAAGATGGGGCGACAATACCTTTGTAAGGTATCAAGGGGTCTAAGGAAGTCATAGATCGTAAGGTTAAGAGGTTAAGGATCAAAAGAGATCCATTTAGAAAAAGTGAAGTGGATTTTCCACAAGGGGCAATAGTCGACATGGGAAGTAGAAGAAGATATGAGATCCCAATATCCCAGTTTGTTCAACGAGGAAATTCCGGGGACGAAATTCTTTTAAGAGGGGGATAATGTAACATCCATGCCAAAGTGTAAAAAAATGATAAAATAATAAGAGTTGGGTGTTTTGTGCCAAAAACTTCTTTTATGGAGGAGCTAGTTGTAAAAAGGGAAAATTAGGGTATTTCCCTTTCACCCTAGTCGTCATATACCGTTTTTGGGAAGATTATCAAATAATAAAGGATAACTTTGTGTGTGCATTCTTGGTGAGGAGAAGGGTTGGAGTTTTTGAAGAAATTCTGCATCATTTTTCTAAGGTAAGTCATCAAACCCTCCCTTGTGATCTTTGTTGATCCAAGAAAGCTATTGTAAATCTTATGGTGTGTTCTTAAAGGTTTTTGGGATTGATTGTCTTGTTTTAGTGGGTTATTGCTTGAGTTTTGCTCACTGTTGAAATGAGGGTGTAAACCCCAAGGACTCCTTGAATCAATCGATACAAAGGAGTTAGTAGTTTGAATGATTTTGGGGACTGAGCTCGACTGGGGAAAATCGACCCTGTTACTAGGTTTAGTCGCAGGTCGGAGGAGTCTCAAGGTTGTACGACTTGGGAATCGTTGGATGCAGCCGAGAGGTGCAACAGTCGGGGTTTTTCCCACCGGGTGGAACTGGGACCCCATCTGGGCGATCTCGGCAGAAGCCGCAGCACCAGGCGACCCCGGGACTCACAGCATCGGGAGACCCCAGGCCTCGCACACAGAGCGACCCCGAGCCTCTCTACACCGGGCGACCCCAGGTTTCTCTTCACCGGGCGACCCGAACCCATAGCGATGTTGGGCCAGGTTAGCCCATTCCGTTTGGGCCGAGTGAGAAGTGTGGTATCTCACGTCCCATTATTCCTTTCGGAAAGTTAGAGTGTTGTAGCGAGAGAAGTTCCGTCATAAATTTAAAGAGTAGGTGAGGGACTTACCGGTCTACATTACTTTATGTATAGGATTCGTTCCCAACCATAAAAGTAAAAGGGAGAACTTAAGCAAAGGGCAACAGGTGAGTTTTTCTAACCCAACCTTTATTGATGATTATGCGATATGTCATATATGTGAGATTTTGATAAATGCTAGTTGTGTTTTATCATTAAACGCAAGTTATGTTTTATCATTTAATGTGAGTATGCTTTTACCGTTCATTGATATGTGGAAATGTATGCATATATTGTAGTTGGCGATTATGGCCTAAGTCGGGGGACGTGTCCCGTCTGCGCTCATACCCGGGGGGGGGGGGGGGGGGATGTCTCGTTTATGCCAATGGGGGTGTCCCAGAATAAGGCAGTGTTAGCCAGATACATTGTCGCCTTTGTGTGACTTCAGTGTGTGCCGAAAGCGTGATTTGTGAGCGTGATGTTTGTTTTTTTTATTATAAAAAATGAATTGGTTTATAATTGCTTATAAATATTTTATATGATGCGATGGCTTGTGAACTGTTGATAGAGGGAACTCACTAGACCTCTCGGTCTAACCCTCGCTCTTTCAAAACTAAAAATCTTTTCAGGCAGCCGTGAGGTAGGAGGATCGAGCAAGGGTAAGGAGAAGGTGTGAGCCGGAGTTGGGATAGAAGACCTCCAATTTAGTTTTCGTTCCTTGTAATCTGAGTTGTGTATTAGGTTGCCTTTCCGCAAACCTTGAATTTTTGATGTTGTTTTGGGACGTTTGGCGTTGATAATTAATAAAGTTAGTTTTGGTTTATGATGGGAGTTGGGGTTGTTACAGTACTTGTCGGTGTTGGAGTTGCCGAAATCTGGTTGCGTGATGAGAGGGGCGACACTAGCGGTGATTAGATATAAGTTTTGTTTGGAATGGTTGGTTTTGACGTTTGCTTTCTTTTTGAGGTATTATGCGTTTATGGAATGTGGTCGCAACGGTGGGAAGGTTCAGGCGGAGGATCCAAAGGGGTGGACACCGCCGTGAATTGGGTTTTCTTTCTTATTTATACATATATCCTAATACAAAACCAGTCCTAACTTAAATGAATGAAACCAAAGCAGTCCTAACTTAGGTGAGAGGGACGAGAGATGCAAAAGAAAAGGTAGGAAGCTATGAGTTTCTTGATCGTGAACTGGTTTTATTTTTCTTGTATATGAAGTCACCTTGAAGTCCTTGTTTTAAAATAAGGAATTAATTTTTTATTTATTAAAAGACTTGCTTGCCCCTGGATCTAAATAATGTTATGAATTAAACTAACACCGTTAGATAAGAGGGACTATGAGTGAAAGCTAATTAAAAAGTTAGGGACCACAATCGTAATTAGTTTACTTTAGGGACCAAATCCAAAATTTAGATAAACCACAGGGACGATCAGTGTAATTCACTCTTTTTTTAATTATGTAACGACGATTCAAATCCATTTAAATAAAAAAGTTTTTATTATGTAGGTAGATAAAAGATTGAAAGGTCGTTTGCCATAAAAGTCATAGATTGCAATTCTCTTAAAATATTACGTAAAACAAGTATTTTATTTGTAGGTGATTTTATTTTGATAATTTAACAGAATTTTGTATATTTATATAAATCAATATTATTTATTTTTTGTCAAGCATCAACTTAAAAAGTATTCAAGAAAATTTACAAAATATATAAAATTACTCTACAAAATTAGAAAGTTATAATGGTCAACTCCGTTTGTTATTAAATAAATAATATAGTCGTGTTTGTAACAAGGGGCAAACTTTAATTAAAAACTAGAAGTGTGTTCGCACAATACAGTAAGATACATAACGATTTTAATGTTTCATTTTATTTTCTATTTTTTGTCGATTTACACTATGATTTTGGATAGTTTTGAGAGATTGATAATGATTTTTTTTATAAATTTGTTTAATTTAGACATAACAATATAATGTTTTTTATAAAAAAAATTAAGTATTTTGTTAGAATTCAATGTTTATCTTATATATTTTAAATTCTTTATATTTAAATTGAGATGTAACACCCTCAAATTTGATAAGAGCAACTAATTAAAAATTTTAGTATCATATCAACATAAGGAACAAAACTTCCTCATACAATTCAAAATTCGGTATACCTCAAGTTAAAATTCCATAACTAATTGTTAAGTCTAAATATTGTATCCAAGATTTAATGTGGAAAGTCAAAGATGTAAAAGTCAACATTGTCATAGTCTTGTAAATGTCAAAGCATGTTTAGCATTTACTTTGTGGTTAAGTCTTGTATTAGTTAGGTGGTATATATAGGGTTTGCTTAGTAATCTTGTAATGACGACTTTAGAGATCTAATCTTGTAACTTTCAGACTTGTGACTAATGAAGATTACTTTCTCTCTCTAGATTCTCTCTCTAGTTCTTGTTCCTAAATGTTCTAAATCTTGAGTAATTGCTTGATATATTGGGAATTATTGATTAACAATTGGTATCAGAGCTGAACCAAACTTTTTAGAAATGATTTGATCATGATTTGAATTGAAATATGGAGTTTTTTGGACCGAAAATCAATATTTTCGAAATTTTTTGAAGAAAACGAGTATTGGTACTGTTCATCTGAATTTTGTGTGTAAAATCGTTTTTAGTGCAAGAAAATGGAATCATTGATTTCGATTTATGTTGGTGATTGATTCTTGTTTTGATTTCATATCGTAATTCGTTCATTTTCAATGTCAATTTTCGATTTTTGAATTTTCTTGAAATAACGAGTTCGAACTCTGTTCTTGTTCGAATTCGTGTGATTTGTTGGTTTAATCGAAAATTGATTGTATTCGTGTATTTCGAAGTGTTTGTCGATAATTCTGATATATTGTTGAGTTCAAAATTTGCAGATTTTGATTGATTTGAGATGAAAAGAGCCAAGATCCACGGTTTGCGCAAGATTCATATGATTTGCCCAAGTTCATAGTCGTTTGCGCAAGATTCATATGATCTGGACTTTGAAGATTTTAGTTTGCGTGTCCTTCGACTAACGCAAAGCTTCGTTTGCGCATCAAGTTCAACACGCAAAGCTCACTTTGCGCATCAAGTTCAACACGCAAAGCTCACTTTGCGCATCAAGTTCAACACGCAAAGCTCACTTTGCGCATCAAGACCATTACGCAAAGCTCACTTTGTGCATCCTTCGGCCTACGCAAACCATACTTTGTGTAACTCACTGCTTACGAGAACTTGTCTTTGCGCATCACGTTGATTCCGAAAAGCTTGGTTTGTGCAACTCATTACTTACGCAAAACTCAATCTTGCGCAAACAGTGTCTTTTCCATACTTTGTCAAAAGTTTCAAAACTGTAATATGTCCTTTAAATGTGAAATTTTTTTTCTCTAGGGGCGCTGTGTTGGGAACTGAAAGAATTGCTTAAGTATGGTTACTATTGCCAGTACAATGGAGTTAGTACTGCTGGAGTTAGTACTGCCAGATCAAAGTTAATACTGCTGAATGATATTAATACTGCTCATGAAGTTAGTGCTGCTTATGAGATGAAGGCTTCGTATGGCAAGGATGACAGATGTATTGACTGAAGATAATCATGGAAAGTCTTGGAGATAACTATGGAAGATTATACTGAAGATCTTTTATATTTTGTAATTATCTTTTATCTTTAGTATATGTATAGACTTAGTCAGAATAGTTTAGAATTTTAATTTTTGATTCTGAGTTTTTGTTTTCATAGAGAGAATTAACCTCAAGGTTTATAATCCTAACTCTAGAGAAGTAGAATTCGTATTGGTGAGCCTGTTCATCAATATTTAGGTTGTGTGTGAAATCTTGTAGCTTTAAATCATTCAATAAAGTTTACAATTTGTGATTTCTGATTCACTGTTTCATTGATATTCTGAATATTAAAGTGTTATTCCGCAAACTCCTTTAATATTGTTTCTGAGTGTTTATTCTTGTTAAGAATCAGATCCTGACAAGTGGTATCAGAGCAAGTATTCTCAGAAACCTTCATTCATCATGGAAAACACAGTTGAATCAAACAGTACTCTTGTCTCAAAGGTTCCAATGCTCAGATCTAATGAGTTTGACATGTGGAAGATAAGAATCAAGCAATACATTCTCCTCACAGATTACTCTATGTGGGACATCATTGAGAATGGACCATCTGATGAAGGAAAAGTTGGTGCAGATGGAAAAAGAACTCCACCAAAGACAGATGCAGAAAAGAAGATAAGGCAGACAGAGATGAAAGACACTGCTCTTGGCTATTCCCAATGAATATCAACACCAATTCTGCAATTGCACTAATGCACAGATGCTTTGGAATGCTCTAGAGAAAAGATTCTCTGGTACCAAAAGTACCAAGAGAAATCAGAAGGCAATACTGAAGCAATTGTATGAAAATTTTATGTCAACTAAGAATGAGTCCATGACTCAAACTTTTGACAGGTTTAACAAGCTGATTGGTGAACTAGCTACTATGGGAGTACAGATTGATCAAGATGATGTAAACAGAAAGTTCTTAAGGTCCCTTGGAGATGAATGGACCATGTATACTGTTTCATTCAGACAGAATGAACAACTAGAAGAAAAAGAACTTGATGATCTATACAATGATCTTAGAGTGTTTGAATCTGAGGTGGAGGCAAAGAAGAAGCCTTCTGGATATGTTCATAATGCTGCATTCCTATCAGCATCAATTGATTCTACTGCTAACCCTTAATCAGTTAATGCTGCTAATGGAGCAAATCAAGAAAAAGGCACTGAATCTGTTTTTGAAGCCTTTCTGTCCAGCCATGGAAACTCTTCTTTAATCAATGATGACTTGGAACAACTTCATCCTGATGATCTTGAAGAGATGGATATTAAATGGCAGATGGCCATGCTTTCCATGAGGGTAAAGAAGTTCATCAAGAGGACTGGGAGGAATAACTTCTCCCAAAGAAGAGAAGATGGAGCAGGTTTTGACAAGTCAAAGGTAGAATGCTATAAATGTCATATGAAGGGACACTTTGCCAGGGAATGCAGAAGTGGAGTGTCTCACAATAACCACCAACAAGCTCAGCCTGGTAGCTTCAACCAGAACAGAAACTCTGCTCAAGCCCTTGTTTCTCAACAAGGAATGAGGTTTGACTGGAGTGATCAAGCAGAAGAGGCTATTCAAAATCAAGCTCTCATGGCAGAGGTATCTGATCTCCCAACTGAGGTAAGTTCTAATCTCTGTTCTAAAACTTGCATAGACACTGTTAAAAGGTACAGGGATCACAACCAGAATATGAGTGATGACCTTAAGAGGTTAGCAAAAGATATAAAAGACTATGTGAGAATTGTTGAGAGGTTTGAGGAACAAATTAAAGGTTTCCAAGCCAATGAACTTCAACACTCATATGACACAAACTACTGGAAGTGGGAGAAAAAGGATCTAGAACTCCAATTGACAAAGTCTAAAGAGGAGAGTGAAAAGTTGAGAGGGGAGCTAGCCAAAGTTAAGCTAGATGTAGAAAAGTTTTCCAATGCTTCTAAAGCAATGGACTCTTTACTACAAACTCAGATTCATGACAAGCTGAGAAGAGGAATTGGGTACAATACCACACCACCACCATACAACAACAACTACATCCCTCCTACATCAGACTTGCTAGAAACCAAAGATAGGAAGGACTTGCCTGAGGGAGCTACTGAGATAGATCCCTTAGATGAGGTAGTTGTTGAGGACAAGACTGAGAAAGATGTTGGTAAGAGTAAGGAGAACAATGTGAGTGGTGAGATTCCTCTAGAGAATCATATTATTACCAATGAGGGTTGTGGAAAGATTTGGGTAAAATCTAAGGACATAGAGAAGACTGAGGGAAAGTCTAGTAAGGTCCATTACAAGCAGACCACAGTTGTGAATCCTGTTCCTTGCAAACAGTGTGCTTGTACTAAATCTGAGCCCCTAAAACATGATAAAAGGAGGTGTAATCAAAGAAACTGGAATAATCAGTGGGCACAAAAACAAGGGATTGATCTGAGTAAAATCAATAGACCAAAACCTTGTTTTATTTGTGGAAAGCTCAATCATATTGCTAAATACTGTTATTTCAATCCTATGAACCAAAGGATGAATTTTCAAAGATCTGTGCAAAAACCCTTTGGTTATAGGAAGAATGAAAGGAACCATGTGGCTAAGAAATCTGTTAAATCTAAAAGCCACATGAAGAAAAAGATTGTTAAGGAGAGTGTCAAGATGTGGATTCCTAAAAGCACTAAAACTGTTAGTACTGCTACCATAAATAGTACTACTGACAATGATAGTGCTGCTAGAAGCAATACTACTGCTACCAATGTTAGTGCTGCTAAGAGTATTAGTACTGCTAAAACTAACATTGTTAGTACTTCTTCTAATGTTAATACTGCTAACTCTGTTAGTACTTCTAACAAGGTTAGTACTGCTAAACGTGTTAGTACTGCTAACTCTGTTAGTACTTCTAAGGTTAGTACTGCTTCTAAGGTTTGTACTGCTAAGCCAATCATCTTGACAAAGTACTCTAGTAAAGAGTGCTCTGAGTTTAAAAATCTCATCAAAAAGGAATGTAAATACTTTGATGAGAAAGGGAGACCCAAGACCACTTTGGCTTGGGTTCCCAATCAATACTAATTGATCTATCTTATGTGCAGGGCAATCAACAGCTCAAGGGTAAGAGCATCTGGCATGTTGATAGTGGTTCCTCTAGGCACATGACAGGGAACATGTATTGCCTCAAGAATTTCAAGAAAATTGATGGTGGGCATGTTGCCTTTGGTAATACTCCAGATGGAGGTAAGATCAGTGGTAAGGGTGATGTAACCAAAGGTAAAATGACCTTTGAAGATGTATTCTATGTTGAGCAATTAAGGTACAACCTGTTAAGTGTATCACAGGTTTGTGACAAAAAGCATAGTATATTATTTACAGATTCTGAATGCATTATCCTTGCTCCTGGATTCAAGGTAGTTGATGAAAAGATGATACTACTAAGAACTCCCAGAAAGGATAATGTCTATTGCTTAGATATGGAAAATGTTTCAACTGATTCATCCCTAAACTGTCTTCTTTCAAAAGCATCTTTGGATGAATCATCACTTTGGCACAGAAGGATGTGTCACATGAACTTTAAAACAATGAATAAACTTGTTAAAAACAACCTTGTAAGAGGTTTGCCTTCAAAAGTCTTTTCATGTGATGATCATTGTGTTGCCTGTCTCAAAGGCAAACAACACAAAACTTCTCATAAGTCCAACGAGTTGAACACTATTTCTAATTCTCTTCAGTTGTTGCATATGGATCTGTTTGGTCCTACAAATGTTATGAGTATAGGCAAGAAATCATACTGCTTAGTTATTGTTGATGATTACTCTAGATTTACTTGGGTATATTTTCTAAGGACTAAGGATGAGACAAGTGGACTGATCAAATCCTTTATTCTAAGAATTGAAAACCAAACAAATCAAAAGGTAAAAGTCATTAGGTCAGACAATGGTACTGAATTTAAAAATCATGACCTAAACACCTTTTGTGAGGAAAAAAGAATTGAGAGGCAATACAGTGCTCCTAGGACTCCACAACAAAATGGTGTTGCTGAGAGAAGGAATAGGACACTGATTGAGGCTGCTAGATCTCTGTTAGCTGATTCAAAACTTCCAATTACTTTCTGGGCTGAAGCAGTTAATACTGCTTGTTATGTCCAGAACAGAGTTCTAGTAGTCAAGCCTAAAAACAAGACATCATATGAGCTTTTAAATAAAAGAAAACCATTTATTGGATTTTTCAAACCTTTTGGGTGTCCTTGTACCATTCTCAATACCAAAACTCACTTAGGAAAGTTTGATAGCAAGGCAGATGATGGTTTTCTTGTTTGTTACTCATATCAGAGTAAGGCTTACAGAGTGTTTAATTCTTCTTCTAGAATAATTGAGGAAATTGACAATGTCAAATGCAATGAGAACACACCAAATCCTATTGGTTCAGGTCCTCAGTGGTTGTTTGACATTGATTCACTAACTAACTCTTTGGATTTCAGTAGTGATGATCGTGCAGGTTCAGGAAGTGGAGGATCAGGGGATGTAAAAGTACAAGACATTATTCCTCAGTCTGTGATCTTTCCCATACCTACAATGGAACCTGTTGATTTCTATGAAAAATAGACTATGACTGAACCAATTCAGAGTGAAGAAGAAAGAAGAGATGAGGAGAATCAAGTGCATGAAGAGCCAGAAGCAGCTGATGAGATCACCTCAGCTGACTTAATTGAGTCCAATTTAGAAGTGGGAATCAATGAGGAACCTAGTCATCAAACTAGAACTCAAAAGAACCATCCTCCAGAGCTGGTCATAGGAGACATATCTTCTCGTATGATAACAAGGAATCAAAGCAGACTTCAAGAGCTGCAGGATCAGCAACACACAGTACTCTCTTGCTTTCTATCTCAGATTGAGCCTAAGAAGGTTTTTGATGCAATGAAAGACTCCAGTTGGATAGAAGCTATGCAAGAAGAGTTACTGCAGTTCAAATTGCAAGAAGTTTGGGACTTGGTAGACCTTCCAAAAGGTCATAGAGCTATTGGCACCAAATGGATTTTCAGGAATAAAAAGGATGAGAGAGGAATTGTGATCAGGAACAAAGCAAGGCTTGTGGCACAAGGGTACACTCAGGAAGAAGGCATAGATTATGAAGAGGTGTTTGCCCCAGTTGCAAGGGTAGAGGCAATTAGGCTATTTCTAGCCTATGCCTCATACATGAAGTTCAAGGTATATCAAATGGATGTAAAGAGTGCCTTTCTATATGGTACAATTGATGAAGAAGTATATGTCTGTCAGCCCCCTGGATTTGAAAATCCATCATATCCTGACAGAGTATACAAACTGAAGAAAGCACTTTATGGTCTACATCAAGCCCCAAGAGCATGGTATGATACACTGTCTACCTATCTCTTAGAAAATGAGTTTGAAAGGGGAATAATTGACAAGACCCTCTTCATTAAAAGGAGTAAGAAGGACATCCTACTTGTTCAGATCTATGTGGATGACATCATCTTTGGATCCACACAAGATCAGATGTATAGAGACTTTGAAAAGTTGATGCACAAGAGCTTTAAAATGAGTTCAATGGGTGAACTTACCTTCTTCCTTGGGCTTCAAGTGAAACAGCAGAAAGATGGGATCTTTATAAGTCAATCAAAGTATGTGAAAGACATCCTGGATAAGTATGGTTTAACAGACTCAAAGCCAGCAAGCACACCTATGGAGACTCATAAACAGATCACTGCTGATCTTGAGGGGGAGGATGTTGATGTCCATCTATATAGATCAATGATTGGATCTCTCATGTATCTCACAGCCTCAAGACCATACATCATGTTTCCAGTGTATTTGTGTGCCAGATTCCAAGTTAAGCCAAAGCAATCACATCTTCAAGCTGTTAAGGGGATTTTCAGATACTTAAGAGGGCAACCTAGATTTGGTCTTTGGTATCCTTATGAATCCAACTTTGACTTGATTGCATATTCAGACAGTGACTTGGGTGGCGCTAATATGGATAGAAAGTCTACTTCAGGTGGATGTCAGCTTTTGGGTGCAAGACTAGTATCTTGGCAGTGTAAGAAGCAAACCACAGTGTCCTTATCTACAACAGAAGCTGAGTACATTGCTGTTGCAAGTTGCTGCTCTCAGGTTCTATGGATTCAGAATCAAATGCTGGACTATGGGGTAACCTTTCTTCACACTCCAATCTTCATTGACAATAGCAGTGCTATAAGCATTGTTAAAAATCCAGTCAAGCACTCCAAAACAAAGCATATTGAGATCAGGTATCACTTTATTAGAGATTGTAATGAAAAGAAGCTTATTCAAGTTGCTAAAGTTCATACTGACAACCAGTTTGCTGATCTATTCACTAAAGCTTTTGATGTGGGTAAATTCACCTTCTTGGTCACAAGTGTGGGCATGATCAACTCTGAATGAGCTCATGTTTAAAAAGTGATTGTATACCTGTTATTTGGTTGTTTTTGGTGATTACTAATCATCTTTCTCAGGAAGTAAATTGCCTTGTTCAGACCAAATCAAGCTTCAACAGTGTAAGTGTAGTTAATGCTGTCAGAGTTAGTTAATACTGCTAGTGGTTAATACTGCTCTCAGTTAATACTGCTAGTTCGTTAATACTGCTAGTGGTTAATACTGCTCTCAGTTAATACTGCTAGGTCGTTAATACTGCTAGTGGTTAATACTGCTCTTAGTTAATACTGCTAGTTAATACTGCTCTGAGTTAATACTGCTTATGTCCCGAATTGTATAAATACCCTTTTTGCCCGCCTAAAAGTTCATAACGACTCTTTGATTACTATTCATCGTCTCTCTAACCCTTTTCTCTCAAGCACCAAGTGTTTCAGTCCAGAATACTCAAGCTCGATGGCAACTATGGCGTTCATTGATGAACATAATGAGATTGCAATGCTACAAAAGCCAAAGCAGGCTGATGGATTTCACCAGATAGTCGATTTTCTCAAGATAAGCCATATTGTGTATGATCTTACAGTGTCTCCAACAATCTACATAGAGCATCAGAGACAATTCTGGGCAAATGCCACCATTGTTACTGAAAATGGTGTGCAAGTTATCAAGACAAGGGTGTGTGACAAATCCTTGTCAGTTTCTGAAGAGGTGATTCACATCTGTCTATGACTAGACGATGCTGCAGGTATTACCTCTATTCCTAATGAGGACTTGTTCTCCAATCTTTCAAGAATGGGGTATGGAGGCCAATTGGGTGTTTTCAATTTCTCAAAAGCTAAATTTTATACCCAATGGTGTTTTCTTGTTCATACCCTTATGCATTGTATTTCCAAAAAGACTACTGGCTGGAGTGAGTTCAGTAGTACCATTGTTTATGCTTTGGTTTGCTTGGTCACTGCCAGAAAGTACAATTTTTCAAAAATGATTTTTAATGACCTTGTGTCAAACTTGAGAAACAAAAAGAAGTTTTATATGTACTCAAGATTTGTACAGGAAGTTATAACCAATGAATTGACGGATATGCCTCAATTTGATGAGGTATATGTACCCAAAATCCCCAAAGGTAAGGTCTTTTCAAATATGAAGAGATCTCCATTGGACTCGGAAGGAGTTGACACCCCATTGTTCTCTACAATGATGGTGGTGTCCCACAATGAAGAAGGTATGGCTTCAGGGTCAAGGCCCTCATTAGACCATCCCACTGAAAGCCAATCCCAACCTTCAATCACCATATCAATCCCACAGTCCCTTATTCAAAAACCAACTTCTCTAATCACCAATACCTACATCAGGAAAAAGGTAAAGAAGGCTCCTTCCCTTCTTTTACCTTCACCCACAGAGCTTTTAAGCCCTCTAATGGAGAATTCTCCATTAGAGAATATCTATATGGAAACCACAGGGGTGTCTCCCAACCCCAAGGAGGTGCTCACTGAGGAGATGAATGAGCATATGGGTGCAAAGGCTGCCACTACTCCTGCTAGCACAGAGGAGGTCAGTGGTAACATCAATAAGACCTTCCCCATGGCAACTTTGGGTGAGCAATCATCCAAATGTCCCAGGTGCCAAGAAACCAAGGGGGTAGCAGGTGCTTCTGCTAGGCAGAAGACCTCTACTACAAAAAGATCCAATGATCCTCCAAAGGTGGTAAAAACACCCAAAGGAGGTGAGGACAGTTATGACTATAATGAATTGTTGGAAACAATGGGCAACATCAATCTGGATGTAATCAAGCAAGGCAAAGACATAGAAGAGATGAAAATGGTGATTCTGTCTCAACAAGTACAGATTACCAACTTGAAGAAAATGGTGAAGAGATTGGTTCAGAAAAAGAAAAGGAAACAGTTTGTGCTCAGAAGAAGGAACCCAGTGGATGATGCTCCCAAAAAGGGGGAGTCAGAAGCTGATGAAAACATGGAATATGCTAAAGATAAGGGGGAGAAATTTGATTTTGAGGGGGAGCAAGCAGTAGAAACAGAATCAGAATTTGTACAAGCAGCTGAAACAGAACAAGCAGCAGTAACAGTTAATGCTGCTGAAACAAGCAAAGCAGCAGAAACTGTTAATACTGCTGAATTGAATGAAGCAGCAGAAATGGTTCAAGAGGTATTAACAGACCTTCTTAGCAACAATGTGCAAGAATTTGAGATAGCTGAAGCATTAATCAAAGCTAAACATGATACTCCCAAGGTCACTTCAAAGACCAAAGGAGTTGTCATCAAAGACAATGTTGAAGTTATCAAGAAAGTTAGTGCTGATAAAGTAAACAACAAGGACAAAGGCAAAGCTAAGATGGTGGAAACCAATTAAAAAGCAAAAGTTGGTTGAGTCAGATGAAGCATTGGCCAAGAAGATTCAGGCTGAACTTGAGCAAGAAGAAAAGGTTCAAGTGGAAAAAGACAGATAGATGGCTAAGGCTCTAGCTGCAGAGTTAAATGAAGTTTATCAACAGAGTTTGGCAACTGATATAGCAAAGAAGAAAGCTACAACTCTAAAGAAGCCTGGAATGATCAGAATGGGTACAAAGAAAAGACAACCTTCACAGACCTTCCTTGGCACTCAAGAGAGAAAGAAGATGATTACTTTTCTCAAAGGTGCTGTGGGAGTTAAAAAGGAAATGTTCACAAAGATGTCTTTTGAACAAATCAAAGGTTTGTATGAAGCTGAGATGACCAAGTTACAAGGAAATGACAGAGCAAGAGTTGAAGCAGAAAAGAAGATGAAAGAAAGACATGATCTTCAAATTCAAAAACCTTTCCCTGATGAGCAAGAATCATCAAGGAAGGAAGCTACTCTAGGTGACAGTTTGAGGAAGTTGAAAAGAACTAAAATGATGGCAAGAAGAACACCAGCCAAGAAACCTAGAGTGGAAGAAGCTGAGAAAGAACAGAAAGAAGCTGAAGAAGAAGGAGCATCTAAGTCTATTGAACAGGAAGAACCATCAAGTACTACTGATGTGAAGTTGTACATGGTAGTGATGGACAAAGTGCCTGAGCCTATAACAGCTGAACCTGTTGGTGTTAAGCCTCCAGAGATCATTCACTGGGATACTATGGAGGTTGATGGAAAGGAGTACATCAGGCTGAAGAGGAAGGATGATAAATTTGAAGTGTATCCTACTTGGGCAAAGATAGTAAGAACATGTTCCAGATCTGATCTAGAGGAGATGTTTGAAGTAGGAATGAAATTGTATGCTGGTCAACTAAAAGCTTCAGGGATACCAATCACAAAACTTGTGATGGAGTATCTATGTATGTTGTTCAAGCCAGAAGAAGTGAAGGATATTATCAGAAATGTGTTTCAAAAAGTTAACAACTGGACTCTATATGAAACTAGTGGAGTATATGCACTGACTATGGATACAAATCACATAGAATACTTCCTAGTGGATAGAGTTTACAACCACAGCAGATTGAAGCTGCATGCTATGTTAAAGAAAAAGCTTGGTTGTGCACCAGATTCAGCTATGGCAAGGTATTTGATCCAAAGAACAATTAATCAAAGTTTGGGGTTGAACGTTGATACAGGGATATGAACAATGAAGTTTTGGGAGCATCTGAAGAACTTGACTTCTCTTCCTAAAAGTCAAGTTAGGGGGAGATTGTTGGGAACTGAAAGAATTGCTTAAGTATGGTTACTATTGCCAGTACAATGAAGTTAGTACTGCTGAAGTTAGTACTATCAGATCAAAGTTAATACTGCTGAATGATATTAATACTGCTCATGAAGTTAGTGCTGCTTATGAGATGAAGGCTTCGTATGGCAAGGATGAAAGATGTATTGACTGAAGATAATCATGGAAAGTCTTGGAGATAACTATGGAAGATTATACTGAAGATCTTTTATATTTTGTAATTATCTTTTATCTTTAGTATATGTATAGACATAGTCAGAATAGTTTAGAATTTTAATTTTTGATTCTGAGTTTTTGTTTTCATAGAGAGAATTAACCTCAAGGTTTATAATCCTAATTCTAGAGAAGTAGAATTCGTATTGGTGAGCCTGTTCATCAATATTGAGGTTGTGTGTGAAATCTTGTAGATTTAAATCATTCAATAAAGTTTACAATTTGTGATTTCTGATTCACTATTTCATTTATATTCTGAATATTAAAGTGTTATTCCGCAAACTCCTTTAATATTGTTTCTAAGTGTTTATTCTTGTTAAGAATCAGATCCTGACACGCTGCCCCCAGACCCCACAAGGGCGTTGCCCCTTGACCCCACCCGCTAACCGGGTAGCGGGACCCCCGTGCTAAGTCTGCGGAGGGGGACATTGTTCTGATTGTGATCAAATATTTTCTGATTTACAGTTTGGGAACGATCATTCTTATCAAGCTGTTTTCTTATTCAAGATGTCAAGTTTGTACAAATCTGAGATATCTGTTATTAAAGCTGAACGAAATGATCTGAAAATAAAAAATTCAGAATATCTCAAAAGGATTCAGGAGTTGCAACTTAAATTGTTCAACTGTGTTAAAACTCCTGAATGTATAAAGTGTACTGATAATATGTCTAAATTTTCAGGCATCGTCTATGAGAAGGAAAAAGAGATAAAAGAGAAAGAGAGAGAGATTATAAATCTTCAAAGCCTACTGAAGACAACTGATATAAAAATTACCTGGGCTACAAGAAGAATCAGTTGAGCTTCAAAACAAGTTGAAGGCTTTCAAAGAGAATATATCTGTCTTGGAAAGTTCAAATGCTGAGCTTCAAAGAAGAATATCTGACTTGGAACAAACGATGGTCAGAGAAAAATCTGATTTTGAAAGTAAAAAGAAAGAGTTCACTAAGAACTTTTCTGAGTTTTCTAGGAAGAATGCTGAAGAGAAGAAGTCAGTGGAGCTCAAATGCTTAAAACTTTCTCAACAAGTGTCTGATTTTGAGAAAGTACTGATTTTGGAAAGAGAGAAATTTGATAAAGAAAAGAAGGCCATAGAACAAAAGAATGTAGGATTCTTTAAAGAATTATTCGGCCAGAGAAATGATTCTATAAAAGGATTTGAAGAAGAAAGATCCATCTTTGAGTCTGAAATCAAAAGGCTAACTTCTAAGTTGTCTGAACTGTCTGCTTCTGCGCTGAAAGAGCAAAGGACGAAGTCTGAGTTCTCAAAGAAGATTGACCAACTTGAGAAAGAAAGAGACATCTTTTCATCAAAGATCAAAGAGCTTGAAAAGTCTGTTTCAAGTTCTACTCAGAAATCTGTCTCTTCACAAAGGTCAGTTAAATACTAAAACAAAGGAAATGTCCTGGCTGGATCACTCTGATGATGAAGCAGAAAATGTCGAGATCGCTCATATGTGCTTAGTTGGAGTTGATCAGTCAGACGATTCTGAAACAGATGAAGACGAGGTATATTCTGAATTTGATTATCATTTCATTACCTCTCAGATGAATATAATGATAACTGCTTTATCTGATTTACGTTTAAAGTTATTATCTGAAAAGAATTTAAATTCTGAAAAGTCAGATTTGATTGACAAACTGAAAATTTCTTTGAAAGATGAAAAATCAATTTTAGAAAATATTAAAGACATATTTCAAAAGAAATTGGATGATTTGGAAAATTCAAATAAGACTTATCTTGAGTCTTTGACTAAAATGACTTCTTTAAAAGATGAATTTTTAGATAAAATACATAAGTTAGAAGAAAAGCTTTATCGAAGAAACCAATCTGAACAAACAATTTTTATGAACAAGCCAAGGAGTGAAGAAGCTTTAAAATAAAGGTGGGGACTTGGTTTTGACAATTCTCATTATTTAAACAAAGTGATAAACGAAGTTCCTACCTTATATAAATACGACTATCTAACTCTTGCACACTATGCTCCTCAGTTCAAATTTCATTGGACTAGTGAAAAGCAAGTATTTGATCTCGAAAATGAGAAAAGGACAAATAATAAGAAAATCGAAATTCCTTTTGTTTACACTAGCGAAAATGCAAAATATTTTCCTGAAAAATCAAGAAGAGGAAGAAGAATTTTAAATGCTATATCTCCTATTAAATCTTCAGTATTTGATGATTTTGTTTCTTCTTATGCCCCTGATTCTGATAAGGAAAATATTTCTCCTATCATTTATGATTCGAAGAAATATACTCCTCCGTTAGTTTTAGAAGGCAAAATCATCGATCTTGAAGATAAGATAGAAGATCAAAATATTTTGAAGAAAATTGAATCTGATATTATTCTTTTTTTCATGACGTCTAGTCTTGAAGAAAAACTATTTTATCAAAAATCAGATTCTATTTCTAGCATTTCTTCTGATTCTAAGGAAAACGAAAAGGAAGTTACAAATTTTAAAATCTTTTCTCCAAATAATTCAGACTCCAAGGCAAATTCAGATTTATTAGTTGATCAGATTGGTTGCTTAGATAAATTTATTTCTTCTGATTTAAATATTAAGTCTAAAATTCTTGATGATTCTTTTACGCTCAATGATCAATATTATAAACCTAAGCGTAAAAGAAGACGGTCAAAGAAGTCGAAGAAACAAGATAAAGTTATTTCTGACTGTTCTAATTCTTCCGATTCAATTCTTACAGATAGGACTTTGAGCTGGTCAAAGAAGCAGATCTGGAGAATGAAGCGGACATCTACTGATTCTATGATTGATGAGGATTTATATGTAGACAAATATTATAAAAGTGATTCATTTGCTTCTTGTAATAAGATTTCTAAATACTCTATTAAACAAATGATTCAGATTTCCAAAAATGTCTCATATTCGTCTTCTGATTCTAGTTCAGATGATTATGCTTTATCTTCTGATGATTGTGCATATTATTCTGATTATCTTTCTCGTGCTTCTAGTTTCAATTCTTTCAGTTATTTCCCCATAAGAACTACAACTAACAAATATGGGTCCAAATTTAAGTGGGTACCCATATCTTTATTTGATTTAAAGTTGCAGGCATCACATGTTAAGGGGGAGTAAGGGAAATTGGCTTCTGAGTACTTCAGCTCAGGACCCGTACTTCATGGACTATGACTTCTAGACATGTCAGTATAGAACTCGTTATTCAATGCTTTAAGCATTCTGACTAATGAGATACTGTGAGTACATCTACTTTTAATTCCGCTGCATTCATCTCTGGTTATGATGTTATTCCAGTTTTCTCAAATATTTCTTGAATCTGAGTTTGTTCAACTTTCTTTTGATTTTGTCTAACCCATATTTTTTTTAATTTGAGACACAATTTTTTTTATGTGAAAGATAAAATAATTGAATTTTATTTTGTTCCGACTAAATATCAATTAAAAGTTTAAATTTTTACAAATTTTATTCTATAAAGTAAAAGCTTTACAGATTTTCTTTTAGTTGAATAAAATGTGTTTCAAAGATAAATTTTCAAGTTGTTTTGTTTATATTAAAGTTTTTATATAATCAAATTTCAAGTCTTCAAAAGTCGAAAAGTCAGCAACATGTTTGAAACTTTTATTACTGCTTTAAAGTTGTGTGATTCGGAATATTTATAGTTTACAATGCTTGGAAAATTCTAAAAAATCAAAATTTTGATTGTAATGAAAATATGGGCTAAGTACTTTTATGTAAAACCGAGTGATTGAGATGAATATTAAATTCTTAAAATTCAGAAATCTCTAAGTTTAAAAGTTTGTACCCGTGACCTTTTTGGTTTGGGAAAGTAAGTTCTTCAGGATGCTTGTCATCTGGTCCCCTAAGGTCATTTGATCTGGGAGTGATCGAACCCAAATCCTTCAATAGAATCAGATCGAAAGTCATGTTCTACTGGTATGGATGGGTTTAGGATATGCCGATGTAGCCTTTCTGATCTGGGAGAGTAAGTTCCAAGGGGTGCTTGACACCTAGTCCCCTAAGGCCAACTGGTCTGGGAGCGGCTGACCCAAATCCTGCAATAGGGTCAGATAGAAAGTTACATTTACGGCATGTTCTTTACTTAATAAACTTTTTGATGAAAAGATGCCAAAGTGCACGAAATTAAAAGATGCCAAAGAGCACACTGATGTTAAGATGCCAATGAGCACATTGCTAAAAGATGCCAATGAACACACATATCATGATACTTGGTGATATGTTTCAGTTGCGATAAACCTATAATTTTTGAAAATCTTAATTTTTGATGGATTAGTGTGAGTACATGCAAAGTTCTCTATTATATTTTTAGAATTGCATTTTCTTAAAGCTAATAGAAGATTCGCATGTGAGCACACTGAATAGATTGCTGGAAGTTTTTGAAACTGAACATGTTTTAACTTGATATGCAATAAAACTTGTTCTTGTATCCAACAACACACGCTTGATTTCAACTGATTGATAAATCTGTGATATTTTACTGAGTAGACTTTAATTTGTTTAGTGTTTAAAATTTTATATGTTTAGTCGTTTCAAAATTTATATTAAGTATATTTTTCTTTTACATTGATATTAGATCATTGTGTTCTCATAAATATATTTTAATGGGTTAATGCATTATTCAAGGGGGAGTGAACAAAGAGAATATTTTTCAAAGATTATATCTGTTTTTGAGGGGGAGTATCTGATTCTTTATATGAATGCTAACTTGAATTGTCAAATTTAGTGCATTTGTGTAGGGGGAGTCACGCAAACCTTGTTTTGCGCATCCAGCTTGACACGCAAACCTTGCTTTGCGCATCCTGCATGGTACGCAAACCTCAGTTTGCGCATCCTTCGTGAAGCGCAAACCTCCCTTGTTTTCTCTGTTTTTTTGATTTTGCAGATCTTAAGCCGTCTTGTCTCCAACATTTGCATGACCAAGTTGATCAAGATCATCAAGGTCATGAGGGGGAGAAGTCAAGGAGAAGTTAACGAGACAAAGAGCTCAAATGTTTATCTACTGATCAAGATTCGCTCAAAGATTCTATTCTCTTAGCTACAACTGATTCTTTTGTTGTTCCTGCTCCGAACACCACAGTTCATTCAAGATCATTCAAAAGAGGTGTATCGTTTAGAGCTCAAGCAGCAAAGACAATTTCAATCTGAAAGATGCTAAGAAGAAATTTTTCTTTAAAAAGTCAGATAGCTTCACAAAGTCGCTTTGTTGGTCCATGCTGTTTTTGAAGATGATTTTTGAAGACCAAAGCGCCAATGATTACTAAGGGGGAGATTGTTAGGTCTGATTTTATAGTAATCATTGTATTTATAGGGCTTGGTCAAATACTGTGTTTAGTGTCCTATTCTGTATTGTATTGACCAAGGGTATTTAAGTCCCTTTGGTCTTTGTTCTTTGTAAGAACCGTTCACGTTCATATTTTCTGATATTTGATCTGATTGATATTGTGATTTTATACTTTGCGCACTCAAGCTCTCTTTCTCTACCTTCTCTCTCTAAAGATTCATTGATTTTGGACTATCAATAACCTCAACAAAACATAAACCTCAATAATATAGAACTACTAAACCGAAGTCGGGTGTTACTTAACCCCAAACACAAGTTGTTCTTCCCAGATCAAACGCGGAAGACTTCAACAAACTAACCACTCTCCGAGCACGCAACTAGCACTACTCTCTTCACAGTGTCACTAGAACTATTCACAACGAAGCCTGTTGCACAAGTTGAGAAATAAAGATGTTAGGCTAACGCCTAGTGAGTTAAAGAGTTTTCAACATTAATAAATATATCGTTATAAATGAATAATGCAATTGAAATCATAATCTTTCAAAATGGTATGCTTCAAATATGAAAACGACTCGTTTTCCAATAATATGCATTTTAGACGAAGGAGATACCAATATAAACGTTTTCCAAACCAAACTGTTTTAAGGACTAAGATCCCGATATAAAACGTTCTTTCGTAAATTAAATTCAACCCAAAACTTCTACAAAATGAGAATAGAAAGTGGAACTCCCAATTTATGAAATGCGGATAAAACTTTATATCCCAAAACACCCAAAACACGGGTGGGGCATGATACTCAACCCATAAACCATGGATAAAAACCCATATAAACAAAACGTCACCGAAAACATGGATAATAAAACTCAATACCCAAAACAACACTTATCGGTGTAGGGGGAGACCCGAATTCCATCGAAAGTGGCCGGCACACAAAGTAAAGCCACTTCTCGATGTTCTCGAGCTTGACATAGAGTCATGGATCCCCATATGCGGCTCCCTACCGAGCAACCACCACAAGATACCCAAATGACCCTAGTGTCTACTCGACCTCTAGATGAGTGTCACCACAAAAGCCACAAATCCCCGTATCTGTCTCACAATGGGCACCACCGCAAGACTTAGCTCCGTATACGGCTCTACTGAGCACCACCGTAAGCTTACATAAAAACATGACTTGGGGACCACTCACTAGACTTCAAACGCGGACATTAAATTCCACGATAAATAACCAGACTGGATTACAAATGGGCATCAAGTTCAACCACCCACGATCTATACCTCGAGCCCTTCACTAAAGGTTACACGGTTATCGAGTTCAACCACCCACGATCTATACCTCGAGCTCCCGCTAGCCATAAATAATTTCCAGTCCCAAAACAGGGATAAAGTCCCCAACTAAACCAACTAACTGACTCATATGCCTATGGATCCAATGCATTACAGTTTAAAACGTTACATGACTCAAACAAATGAACTGACACATTCAAAACATGTAACTCTCAAATAAGATGCAACTAAGTACACCATACGTCCAAGGCTCCTGACCGAGCTACCAAAACTGAACAATAATTCCAAAGACCCATCTAAGTATAAACCAAGCCCCAAAGGGCATAATGAACGTTTGGCTAAAATACGCGAGCCAATATGGTTGTATAATCTAAAATACATCTTTTCCCAAATCTTTGTTTCTCAAATCACAATTGGCCTTCGGCCCAAACCAAAAAGGTTTCACAATTTCCAAAATGTTCACAAGGCCGGGAATGACCAAAAATCAAAGGACTCACACATATGTACCTTCAAAACGTCCTATTTCATAAACGATGCATATTTCCAACAAACACCAAAAATGTACTTTGACCCAAATAATCTTCATTTATGCAATAAATCATCGAAACTCTTTCATGCATGAATTATTTATCAAAATGCCCAAATGTGGGTGTTTTACAAAGTTTATAAAGTCAAACACCTCAAATAATCAAAATCCACCAAATAACCCAACATTTGATAATTTCATGTAAACCACATAAATACTTTAAAATGGACATTTTGGCATGTACAACGTTTTCACAAATTAACTTGAACTCACCTTGCTAGATTTAGGCTAAATCTAGATTTTACCCAACTTGAACTTCCTTGAAGAAATCTGAATCCACAAGCAAAATCCTTCCAAAACCTAGATCCACAAATTTCCAACCATAAATAATCATATTCAACCATTTAGAATCGTTCCCCAAACATTTTACATGAAAATCTCATCTTATCCCAAAATCCTAATTTCCATAGTTGAAGGGAAGAGAATATTACCTTTACCAAAGTTTGAATCCATCAACAACACTCTTCTAGGTCACCACTATGACTTCAAATTCCAAATCATCAAAAGAATGGGAAAAAGGGTTTGGTGGAACCCTAGAAGCTTAAAACTCTAGAAAACGGGTGTGAGATGAAGACTTCCAACCTTTGCATTCCATTTCCAACTTGGTGATGAAAGACCTCCTTGAAAACCAAGCATTTGGGCTCCAAAATGCTAAAAAAAAACTTAAGTAACCGAGAGGGTTCATTTGAGAGAAAAATGGGTGTGAAGGAGTTAGTAACAAATGAGAAGAGGCTGCCAAAATCGGGTTTTAAAAGTCATTGGGCCGACCGCGACCTTGCCCGACAACAGTGACAAGTGTCATTGTCGCGGGCATAGTCGCACGTAGAGTACCGTGGCACAGTCGATAGTGCCCTCATGGCACAGTCGCAGGGACCGTCACCGATATGGTACCGAGAGGCATGGAGTTCCAGCGACATTGCCCTCGGCGATAGTGACAATGTCACCTAAATTCCATTTTTTACACCTAAATTCCCTCGGCATTTCCTTTTACCAGGACTAGATCACTCCTTCACAGTTCCTTATAACATGCAGGCCATAACACGCTAGGTGGGTTATTTTTTTTTACTTGACGAAATTAACGGGTGTTACAATCCTCCCAACCTTAGAATGATTTCGTCCTCAAAATCTATTTCTCACACAAAGCATTTCATTACCACCTTCGGTGCTTATTGGGTTCTCTCGGTCCCCAAAGGTGGCCAATACTCATAGATCTCATAGATGTCGTTATTTCAAACGATTGCCTCACTTTCCAAGAGTTGCTCTAACTCATTTTAATCCTTGAGCTAAAACTCGATAACCTCTTGATAAACTGCCATACTGATATCCTTTCACATCCAATAACCACCTGGATACGTCACACTCATACATGAGTGAACCTCAAACCTTACGAGAGTAATCTCTAATCATAAGATCCCGGTTATCTCCCAACCTTAGGGGACACGTACTACCTCAAAGTCATCTTGCGGCCTCAACTTCTCACTGACTAATTCGTCCCAACTTAACACGATTTTGAACCCGCATTCCCATGATCAGCATTAACCCAAAGAATTTTCGAAATTTTCTTAATAGTTCACCTGCGTTATTGGCAGAGACTTCCTCCCAAGGACAAGCCAATATGTTCTCCAGGGAGTTGGTTTATTCAACTTAGGCTATTGCGAAACTCCAAGCTATACCTAAACATCAATCATTCGGTCAATAAGATCCTTACCACATCAAGAAAATCATACACATCAATACTTAATTACCAATGCCAAATCTCCTTAGAACTCTATCATTATGAGGCAAATACTTTTTACGATCAACCTGGAGTACTTCCAAACATTCCAAAGATTCATTGACCTCAAAAGAACAAGTCGACACCTAAAATCAAAATGGCCACATGTCAGGATCGAATTCTCAACAAGAATTATGAATACTCAGAAACAATATCAAAGAAGTTGCGGAATAACACTTTGATATTCAATAAAACAGTAAACAAACAGTATATGATTAACAACTTGCAAACTTGTATTAAAATCACAAGATTACACACTCAACCTCAATCTTGAAGAACAAGCTCTTTCAAGACGAATTCTACTTCTCTAGAATTAGGAACTATGCCTTGAGGTTAATTCTCTCTAGAACTAAAAAAACTTTTTAATTAAATCTGTAAAACTATTCTAAACAATTCTGTCAAATCTATACATATACTGAACAAAAAGATAATTACAAATAAATAAAATATCTTCAGTATATCTTCCATGAATATCTTCAGAATATCCTTGTTTATCACGATCTCTTCATCATTATCTTCACATTACCTTATAAGCAACATTAAGTCTTGGCAGCATTAACTACTAAGCAGCACTAACCACTAGCAGTACTAACTAGCTAAGCAGTACTAACTTTGTTCAAGCAGCACTAACTTTGACTAGCAGTATTAATTCTACTAGCAGTAGTAATACTCAGCAGTATTAACTTTGGAGTCTTTTAGCAGTAGTAATTCTGAACTAGCAGCATTAAAGACTTGAGTTATTTCTCAGTTCCCAACAATCTCCCCCTAACTTGACTTTTAGGAAGAGAAGTCAAGTTCTTCAGATTTTCTTCAAGATGCTCCCAAAACTCTATCATGACCTAAATTCCAGTGTTTGCATCCAACCCCAAACTCTAATTAATTGTTCTTTGGATCAAATATTTAGCCATTTCTGAATCTGGAACACATCCTAGCTTCTTCTTCAGCATGGCATGAAGCTTTAATCTGCTATGGTTATATACTCTATCCACTAGAAAGTATTCAGTGTGATTTAAATCCAAAGTCACTGCATATACTCCACTAGTTTCATATAGAGTCCACTTGTTGACTGATTTGAACACATTCTTGATCACATGCTTTACTTCATCAGGTTTGAACATCATATACAGATACTCCATCACCAGTTTTGTAATTGAAATCCCTGAAGCCTTCAGTATATCTGCATACAACTTCATTCCTATCTCAAACATTTCTTCAAGATCTGACCTAGAGCATGTTCTGACAATCTTGACCCAAGTGTTGAATACCTCATACTTATCATCCTTCCTCTTGAGTCTAATGTACTCCTTTCCATCCAATGTCAATGTATCCCAGTGAATAACTTCAGGAGGCTTTATACCAACAGGTTCTGCTGAAATAGGTTCAGGAACTTTGTCCATCACTACCATGTACATCTTTAAATCATCAGTACTTGAAGATTCTTTCTTTTCAGATGACTCAGGCTCCCCTTCTTCTTCAGCAACCTTATCAGCCTCTCCTTCAGCTATTCTAGGCTTCTTGATTGACTTTCTCCTTGCCATCATCTTGGTTCTCTTTAAAGTCCTTAGACTTTCACCCAGAGTGGCTTCTTTCTTTGATGGTGTTTCCTGTTCATCTGGGAAGGGCTTTTGTATCAGAAAGTCATTGCTTTCTTTCATCCTCTTCTCCATCTCCACCCTTGCAGTTTCATTCCCCTGAAGCTTTAACATATTTGAATCATACAGCTCTTTAATCTTCTCAAAAGACATCTTGGAGAACATCTCCTTTCTAACTCCTACAGCACCTTTGAGAAATATAATCATCTTGTTTCTCTCTTGGGTACCTAGGAATGTCTTTGAGGGTTTTCTCTTCTTTGCTGCTGTTTTTACTACCACTGATTTCTTCAGAATTTCAGCTTTCTTCTGTGCAATTTCAGTTGCCAGGCTTTGTTGATAGGCTTCATTTAGTTCAGCAGCTAGAGCCTTTGCCATCTCCCTGTCCTTTTCAACCTGAACTCTTTCTTCCTTTTCAATGTCATCCTGCATCTTCCTGGTTAAGGCTTCATCTGATTCAACCAACCTTTGCTTTTTGACTGGTTGATCAGATTCCACCATCTTTGCTTTTCCTTTGTCTTTATTCATTGCCTTCTTACTGTTATCTTTCTTGATCACTTCACCTTGTTCTTTGATGATTACTCCTTTGGTCTTTGAAGTGACTTTGGGAGTATCATTCTTGGCTTTAAGTAAGGTTTCTGCAATCTCAAGATCTGTTAATACTTCTTTCACTGTTTCTGCTGCTTTACTTGAACTAGCAGTATTAATGGTTTCTACTGCTTGCTCTGTTGTTACTGCTGCTTCTTGTGTTTCTATTTGCACTGATTCTCTTTCTGTTTCTGCTTTCTGCTCCCCCTCAACATCAAATTTCTCCCCCTCACTACCATATTTCATGTTGATCTCCCCCTTTTTGGGAGCATCATTCTCAGACTTCCTTCTCCTTAGCACAAATTGTCTCTTCTTCTTTTTCTGTACTAGCTTCATCACCAATTTCTTGAGTTCGGTAATCTGCACTTGTTGGGACAAGATTACAATTTCATTTCTTCAATTTCTTTCCCTTGTTTGAGAACATCTAGATTGATGTTGCCCATTGTTTCCATCAATTCATAGTAAGAATATCTGTCCTCACCCTCTCCAGAAGTGTTACCTTCTTTTAAAGGATCATTGGATCTTTTTGTAGTGGAAGTCTTCTGCCTAGCAAAAGCACTGTCCACTCCCTTGGTTTATTGGCACCAGGGACCTTTGAATGATTGCTCATTCAAAGTTGCCATGGGGGAGGTCTTATTTATGTTACCACTGTCCTTCTCTGTGCTAGCAGAAGTAGTGGCAGCCTCAGTACCCATATGCTCAACCTCCTCCTCAGAGAGCACCTCCTTGGGGTTGGGATACACCCCTGTGGTTTCCCTATGGATATTCTCTAAGGGAGAATTCTCCCTTAGAGGGCTAGTAGGTTTAGTGGTTGTTGGTACAAGAAGGGAAGGAGCCTTCTTGACCTGTTTCCTTTTGTAAGTATGGGTGATTGGTGAAGTTGGTTTTTCAAGAAGAGACTGGGGAATTGATTTAGAGTGGGAAGGTTGGGATTGGCTAGCAGTGGGTTGGTCTAATGGGGGCCTTGACCCTGCTGCCATACCTTCATCAGTTTGGGACACCACCATCATTGTAGAGAACAATGGGGTGTCAACTCCTTCCGAGTCCAGAGGGGATCTTTTCATGTTTGAAAAGACCTTACCTTTGGGAATTTTGGGTACATATACCCCATCAAAATGAGGTATATCCGTCAATTCATGGTTAATAACTTCTTGGACAAACCTGGGTTACATATAAAAGCTCTTTTTGCTTCCCAGGTTTGAGACAAGATCAGTAAAAATCATTTGTGAAAAATTATACTTTCTGGCAGTGGCTAAGCATACCAAAGCATAAGCAATGGTGCTACTGAACTCACTCCATCCAGTGGTCTTTTTGGATATACAGTGCATGAGGATATGGACAAAGAAACGCCATTGGGGTGAAAATTTGGCTTTAGAAAACTTGAACACCCCCAATGGGCCTCCATACCCCATTCTTGTTAGAGTAGAAAACAGTTCATCATTAGAGATAGAAGATATACCGGAGGCATCGTCTAGACGTAGACTAATGCGAAGTACCTCTTCAGTAACTGTCAAGGGTTTGTCACACACCCTTGTTTTGATCATTTGCGCACCATTCTCAGTAACAATGGTGGCATTTGCCCAGACTTGCCTCTGATGCTCGATGAAGATGGTAGGAGATAGAGTGAGAGCATGGGCAATATGGCTTGACTTCAGAAAGTCGACTATCTGGTGAAAACCTTCAGCTTGTTTTGGCTTTTGGAGCATCGCTATTTCATTGTGTTCGTCTATGAACGCCATGGATGCCATTGACCTTGAAGATTCTTGCCTGAAAACTTTGAACTTGAGAGAGAAAGGGTTTAGAGCGCAAGTGAACAGTATGCAAAGAGTCGTTATGAGCTTTTAGGCGGGCAAAGAGTATTTATAGTATTCGGGACATAAGCAGTATTAACCTAGAGCAGTATTAACCACTAGCAGTATTAATTACTAGCAGTATTAACTACTAGCAGTATTAACTGAAAGCAGTATTAACCACTAGCAGTATTAACTGAAATCAGTATTAACTACTAGCAGTATTAACTGAAAGCAGTATTAACCACTAGCAGTATTAACTGAAAGCAGTATTAACTGAAAGCAGTATTAACTACTAGCAGTATTAACTGAAAGCAGTATTAACTACTAGCAGTATTAACTGAAAGCAGTATTAACTACTAGCAGTATTAACTGAAAGCAGTATTAACTACTAGCAGTATTAACTGAAAGCAGTATTAACTACTAGCAGTATTAACTACTAGTAGTATTAACTGAAAGCAGTATTAACCACTAGCAGTATTAACTGAAAGCAGTATTAACTGAAAGCAGTATTAACTACTAGCAGTATTAACTGAAAGCAGTATTAACTGAAAGCAGTATTAACTACTAGCAGTATTAACTGAAAGCAGTATTAAACACTAGCAGTATTAACTGAAAGCAGTATTAACTGAAAGCAGTATTAACTACTAGCAGTATTAACTGAAAGCAGTATTAACTACTAGCAGTATTAACTGAAAACAGTATTAACCACTAGCAGTATTAACTAATGCACTGGCAGTATTAATAATACTTACTCTTTTCAGCTTATGATGAACTGAGGACTGCTATGAAGTCCCTGAAAAGAAAGATTAGGACCACCAAGAATACATAATATACAGGTATTGAACCACTTTTTGAGAAGGAGTTTATTCAGAGTTGATCATTCCCACACTTGTTACCAAGAAAGTGAATCTACCCACATCAAAGGCTTTGGTGAATAGATCAGCAAACTGGTTGTCAGTATGAACCTTTACAACTTGAATAAGTTTCTTTTCATTACAGTCTCTTATGAAGTGATACCTGATTTCAATGTGCTTTGTTTTTGAGTGCTTGACAGGATTATTCACAATGCTAATAGCACTGCTGTTATCAATAAAAATTGGAGTGTGTAGAAAGGTTACACCATAGTCCAACATTTGATTTTGAATCCATAAGACTTGAGAACAGCAACTTGCAGCTGCTATGTACTCTGCCTCTGTTGTAGATGTGGACACTGTGGTTTGTTTCTTGCACTGCCAAGACACTAGTCTTGCACCCAAAAACTGACATCCTCCAGAAGTAGATTTTCTGTCCAAGTTTGCTCCACCTAGATCACTATCTGAGTATGCAAGTAGGTCAAAGGATGAGTCATGAGGATACCAAAGTCCCAATCTGGGTTGCCCTTTGAGATATCTGAATATCCTCTTTACAGCTTGATAGTGAGATTGCTTTGGCCTAACTTGGAATCTTGCACATACACAAACTGGAAACATTATATCTGGCCTAGAGGCTGTAAGATACATGAGAGAGCCAATCATGGATCTATAATGATGGACATCCATATCCTCCCCCTCAAGATCTGCTGTTATCTGCTTGTGTGTCTCCATAGGTGTGCTGGCAGGTTTTGAATCTGAGAAACCAAACTTGGTTAGAATGTCCTGCACATACTTGGACTGACAGATAAAGATTCCATCTGACTTCTGTTGAACTTGGAGTCCAAGGATAAAGGTAAGTTCCCCCATGGAACTCATTTTGAACCTTTGATGCATTAGTTCCTCAAACTCCTTGCACATGTTGTCTCTTGTGGATCCAAAAATGATATCATCAACATAGATTTGGACCAGCAAGATATCCTTCTTCTTTCTTTTGATAAATAGAGTCTTATCAATGACTCCTCTTTCAAAACCATTTTCCAAGAGATAGGATGACAGAGTGTCATACCATGCTCTTGGAGCTTGATGCAATCCATAAAGTGCTTTCTTCAATTTGTATACCCTGTCTAGATAGCTTGGGTTTTCAAACCCTGGTGGTTGACAGACATATACTTCTTCTTCAATTGAGCCATAAAGAAATGCACTTTTCACATCCATTTGATAGACTTTGAATTTCATATAAGAAGCATAAGCCAGGAATAATCTAATTGCTTCTATCCTGGCCACAGGTGCAAATACTTCATCATAGTCTATTCCCTCTTCTTGTGTATACCCTTGAGCCACCAACCTTGCTTTATTCCTTATTACAATACCTCTTTCATCTCTTTTATTCCTGAAGACCCATTTTGTTCCTATTGCTCTTTGGCCTTTAGGAAGGTCTACCAGATCCCAAACATCTTGCAGCTTGAATTGCAGTAGCTCTTCTTGCATTGCTTCTATCCAACTGGATTCTTTCATAGCATCATGTGCCTTCTTAGGCTCAAGCTGGGATAAAAAGCAAGAAAGCACTGTATGCTGTTGATCTTGCAATTCTTGTAGCCTGCTTTGATTTCTAGTCATCATAGGAGAGGATATATCTCCTATTACCAGTTGTGGAGGATGATTCTTTTGAATTCTGGTGTGATGATTTGGTTCTTCATTAAGTCCCACCTCTAGATTTGAGTCATTCAACTCAACTGAGGTGTTTTCAGCAGTTACTTCTGATTCTTTATTGACTTGAGTCTCCTCATCTCTACTTTCTTCTTCACTCTGACTGGATTCAGTAGATGGTTCCTTTTCACAGTCTTCAACAGGATCCACTGTGGGTATGGGAAAGATCACAGATTGAGATAAGCTGTCTTGAACTTGTGTAGTTCCTGATCCTCCACTCCCTGAACCTGCATAATCATCACTACTGACACCAAAAGAGTTAGTTAGTGAATCAATGTCAAATAGCCACTGAGGACCAGACCCAATTGGATTTGGTATGTTCTCATTGCATTTGACATTGTCACTTTCTTCAATTATTCTAGAAGAAGAGTTAAAGACTCTGTAACCTTACTCTGAGATGAGTAACCAACAAGAAATCCATCATCTGCTTTGCTATCAAACTTACCTAAGTTAGATTTGGTATTGAGAATAGTACAAGGACACCCAAAAGGTTTGAAAAATCCAATAAATGGTTTTCTTTTATTTAAAAGCTCATATGGAGTCTTGTTCTTTGGCTTGACTACTAGAACTCTGTTTTGGACATAACAAGTAGTATTAACTGCTTCAGCCCAGAAGGTAATTGGCAATTTTGAATCAGCCAACAGAGATCTAGCAGCCTCTATTAGTGTCCTATTTCTCCTCTCAGCAACTCCATTCTGTTGAGGAGTCCTAGGGGCACTATATTGTCTCTCAATGCCTTTCTCTTCACAAAAGGTGTTTAGATCAAGATTTTTAAATTCCGTCCCATTATCTGATCTAATGACTTTTACTTTTTGATTAGTTTGGTTTTCAATTCTTAGGATAAAGGATTTGATCAGTCCACTTGTCTCATCCTTAGTCCTTAGAAAATATACCCAAGTAAATCTGGAGTAATCATCAACGATAACCAAGCAGTAAGATTTCTTGCCTATACTCATAACATTTGTAGGACCAAACAGATCCATATGCAGTAATTGGAGACAAGAAGAAATAGAATTTAACTCTTTGGTCTTATGAGAAGTTTTGTGCTGTTTGCCTTTAAGACAAGCAACACAATGATCATCACATGAAAAGACTTTTGAAGGTAAACCTCTTACAAGGTTGTTTTTAACAAGTTTGTTCATAGTCTTGAAATTCATGTGACACATCCTTCTGTGCCATAGAGAGGATTCATCCACAGAAGCTTTTGAAACAAGACAGTTCAGGGATGAATCACTATCAACATTGTCCATATCTAGACAATAAACATTGTCCTTTCTTGGAGTTCTAAGTAGTATCATGCTTTCATCAACTACTTTGAACCCTGGAGCAAGGATCATACACTCTGTGTTTGTAAATAATATGCTATGTTGTTTGTCACAAACCTGTGATACACTTAACAGGTTGTACTTCAATTGATCAACATAGTAGACATCCTCAAATGTCATCTTACCTTTTGTGACATTACCTTTGCCACTTATTTTACCACCAGTAAGATCATTTCCAAAAGCAACATGTCCTCCATTGATATGCTTGAAATCCTGAAGGCATGACATGTTGCCTGTCATGTGCCTAGAGCAACCACTATCAACATGCCAAATGCTCTTTCCCTTGAGCTGTTGGTTGCCCTGCACATTAGATAAATCAGTTAGTTTGAATTAGGAACCCAAGCCAAAGTGGTCTTGGGTACCCCTTTCTCATCAAAATATTTGCATTCTTTCTTGACAAGATTTTTAAACTTTGATTCCTCACTTCTGGAGTACTTTGTCACAATAATAGGCTTGGAAACACATTTGCTAGAAGTAGTACTGGTTTTAGAAGTACTAACTGCATTAGCAGCACTTGCATGCTTAGCAGTACTAACCTTATTAGAAGTAGTAATTGTTTTAGCAGCAGTAACTGTGTTAGCAGTATTCATCTTTGAGAAAGTACTAACAGTATTAGCAGCATTAAAATTTTCAGCAGTACTAACACTGGTAGCAGCAGTAATGCTTCTAGCAGCACTATCTCTGTCAGCAGCACTAACAGTTTTAGTGCTTTTAGGTACCCACATTTTATTACTTTCAATCAAAACCTTTTTCTTTATGGGGTCTTTGTTTTCAACAGGTTTCTTCACCACATGTTTCTTTCCAGCCTTCCTATAACCAACAGGTTTTTGCACAAATCTTTGAAAGTTCATTTGTTAGTTAATAGGGTTAAAGTAACAGTACTTAGCCAAATGGTTTAACTTTCCACATAAGAAACAAGGCTTTGGTCTATTGATTTTACTTAGATCAATGCCTTGTTTTTGTGCCCATTGGTTGTTCCAGTTTCTTTGATTTCCCCTTGGTTTATCATGCTTTTGGGGCTTAGAAGTATTACATGCACACTGCTTGCAAGGGATAGGGTTCACAACAGTGGTCTGCTTATAATAAACCTTCTTATTCTTTCCCTCAGTCTTCTCTATCTCATTGGACTTGATCCATTGCTTTCCACATCCCTCATTTGTGATTATGTGATTTTCTATAGGAATCTCACCACTCACAGTGTTGTCTTTATCCTTGACACCTTCTTTCTCAGTTTTATCCTTAACAACTACTTCATCTAAGGGATCTATCTCAGTGGCTCCCTTAGGTAGGTCCTTCCTATCCTTTGTTTCTAACAAATCTGAACTAGGAGGTATGTAGTTGTTGTTATAGGGTGGTGGTGTGGTATTGTACCCTATTCCTCTTCTAAGTTTGTCATGGATTTGAGTTTGGAGCAAAGAGTCCATTGCTTTAGAAGCATTGGAAAATTTCTCAATATCCAGCTTGGCTTTCTCAAACTCTCTCTTTATCTTCTCATTCTCTTCTTTGGATCTGGTCAATTGAAGTTCTAAGTAATTCTTCTCCCATTTCTAGTAGTTTGTGTCATAAGAGTGTTGAAGCTCATTGGCTTGAAAACCCTTAATCTGCTTTTCAAATCTCTCAACTATCCTGACATAATCTTTTATGTCCTTTTCCAATCTCTTAAGATTATCACTCATGTTCTGATTGTGATCCCTATACCTCTTAACAGTGTTAATGCAATTTTGAGAACAAAGATTGGATGTTACCTCTGTTGGGAGATCAGACACCTCTGCCATTAGGGCTTGGTTCTGGATGGCCTCTTCAGCTTGATCACTCCAATCAAACCCCATGCCTTGTTGAGAGACAAGGGCTTGAGCAGAGTTTCTGTTACTATTGAAGCTTCCAGATTGAGCTTGTTGGTGGTTATTGTTTTGAGACATTCCACTTCTGCATTCTCTAGCAAAGTGTCCCTTCTGATGACATTTATAGCATTCCACCTTTGACTTGTCAAAACCTGCTCCATCTTCTCTTCTTTGTGAGAAGTTGTTCCTTCCAGTTCTTTTGATGAACTTCTTAACTCTCATAGAGAGCATGGCCATCTGCCATTTAATGTCCATCTCTTCAAGATCATCTGGATGGAGTTGTTCCAAGTCATCATTAATGAGAGAAGAGTTTCCATGACTTGCTAGAAAGGCTTCAAATACAGTTTCATTGCCTTTCTCTAGATTTGCTCCATTAGCAGCACTAACTGATTCAGAGTTGGAAGTAGAATCAGTTGATGCTGAAAGGAGTGCAGCATTGTGAACATACCCAGAAGGCCTCTTCTTAGCCTCTACCTCAGATTCAAAAACTCTTAGATCATTATATAGATCATCAAGTTCCTTTTCTTCCAGTTGATCATTCTGTCTGAAAGCCACAGTATACATGGTCCATTCATCACTCAGGGACCTTAGAAACTTTCTGTTCAGATCATCTTGATCAATTTGTACTCCCACTGTAGCAAGTTCACCAATAAGCTTGTTGAACCTGTCAAAAGTTTGAGTCATGGACTCATTCTTGGTTGACATAAAGTTCTCATATTGTTGCTTCAGAATGGCTTTCTGATTTCTCTTGGTACTTTTGGTACCTGAGAATCTCTTCTCTAGAGCATTCTAGAGCATCTCTGCATCAGTGCAGTTGCAGAACTGATGTTGATATTCATTGGGGATGGCCAAGAGCAAAGTGCTCAAGGCTTTCATCTCTGTCTGTCTAGCCTTTCTTTCTGCATCAGTTTTTGGTGGAGTTCTCTTTCCATCTGCACCAATCTTACCTGCTTCAGAAGGACCATTATCTATGATATCCCACATAGAATAGTCAGTGAGGAGTATGTACTGCTTGATTCTGATCTTCCACATATCGAATTCATTGGGTCTGAGCATTGGTACCTTTGAAACCAGAGTACTGTTTGATTCTGCAAAGTTTTCCATGATGAAAGAATAGATGTTTCTGAGAGAACAGGCTCTGATACCACTTGTCAGGATCGAATTCTCAACAAGAATTATGAATACTCAGAAACAATATCAAAGAAGTTGCGGAATAACACTTTGATATTCAATAAAACAGTAAACAAATAGTATATGATTAACAACTTGCAAACTTGTATTAAAATCACAAGATTACACACTCAACCTCAATCTTGAAGAACAAGCTCTTTCAAGACGAATTCTACTTCTCTAGAATTAGGAACTATGCCTTGAGGTTAATTCTCTCTAGAACTAAAAAAACTTTTTAATTAAATCTGTAAAACTATTCTAAACAATTCTGTCAAATCTATACATATACTGAACAAAAAGATAATTACAAATAAATAAAATATCTTCAGTATATCTTCCATTAATATCTTCAGAATATCCTTGTTTATCACGATCTCTTCATCATTATCTTCACATTACCTTATAAGCAGCATTAAGTCTTGGCAGCATTAACTACTAAGCAGCACTAACCACTAGCAGTACTAACTAGCTAAGCAGTACTAACTTTGTTCAAGCATCACTAACTTTGACTAGCAGTATTAATTCTACTAGTAGCAGTAATACTCAGCAGTATTAACTTTGGAGTCTTCTAGCAGTAGTAATTCTGAACTAGCAGCATTAAAGACTTGAGTTATTTCTCAGTTCCCAACACCACACTACAAACGTGGGTATACCAAGAATTATTCCATCCCTGGTTGCACTGAGTCGATCCCTAATAAAGGCTCAAAGTTACACCCGATACGGAAATAAATCCTCAAATCTTACCGCTTTACGAACAAACCATAACATCATCATTATTCACAAATACCCATTAAGATGGTACACACCCGGTACATAACTTGATACCACACCATTAACTCACCAGTTCAAATCCAACCATACGTAACCAACCGCGTAAGGTTTTAACCCAAAATTTTACCGAAAGGGAAAGATCATCACTTAAATAACTAGGAGAATGTATAATTCTAATACCTCAACTAATCATGTGTGCATTGATTCATAAATTGAAACCCAAAATTCAAAACTGACCACAAGTTGGATCATCCGACGCTTCAATTCCAAAGGACTCCTCTAGCCCCTAATTACAACTCCTTCCACGATAGGGGTTTAAATCCGTAGCCCTAATGAGTTCAAGGTTTTTCAAACTAATATGCCAATTTGAAATTTTATAAAACTTCCAAATGCAAAAGCTTTATAACAACTAATCGTACGTGTAAAAATCTACTACCGTTTACTCGGTAGGTGTGCAAAGTGGTCACCAATGCAACACATATAAAACCATTTCGAGATTCATTTGGTCATTACTCACATTAATAGTGAAAATAACAAAATACATGCAACAAAATTTTCAAATGGACCACATGGTCCTAGCATGCATCAATTTATGTCGTGTACGTGAAAATAATTTTCTGCACTAAAACATGTGCAACAAATGTTCGTACGAACTCCAAAAAGGAGCTTTACAATTTTAAACTCCAAAATTCTTTCCTTTAAACGACAAAATGTCATGGAATAAAATTTCCAACAAGACCCACATACATCAGTTTATTTCCCAAACTTAGTAAAATGACAGATGCACGCGATTTCGTCAAACGTAAATAAATTTTAAATCGATTTCAAACCTTGGGTTGCACGAATAAAATGCACTTGTCCAAAAACGGTGGCTACAAAGTTATGTATGCCAGTAAGTCAATATAATGCATCATGTGAGACGATAATAGTAGAATCAACAATCAATAAGGTACAAAGCAAAAGTTCAGCACGAACCGTCGGAGGTCCTTTATATGTTTACTCACACCAAAACTATAAACCAATTCAAATACTAAATAGCGTACAACGAAATACACTTGTATAAAACTCAAAAATGCAATCATGCGATATCAAGACTCTTAAGACGTCTCGTACGGTTGCGAAATGATGTGTGCAAAACTTGCATGAGACAAAAATATTAAATAAAAACTCGTAAGTTAACGCGCACAATAATTCAAGTATATGCGTTTCAAAATTCATCTACGCGACGCAAAATGTCATAAAATGGAACTCCAGAAGACTCAACAAAATCTCCATAAAACTCGATAAGAATCAATGACACCCAAAAATCAAATGGTGCCAAAATTTTCGTTCCTAATATTCAAATAGCATAAGGCAAAGTTATGACCAAAGTGTTATAATTCCAAAAGTTTCCATTTAATCGCAATGTGATATAAAGTGACACATTTCAACAAAAATTCGCACGGAATAAAAATTCCAACAAAACTCAAACACCAAATCGTAGGAATAATCTTTTCCTTTAAAACCTTAACATATGTGGAGGAGATCCAATGTCAAGGTCATAAATCGCAGTTACTTGCCCGAGACCTTAAACAAGGTTAAATCGTAAATACTTACAATATTCAAAATAGTGTTTGACAAAATAAGAACAAAGAAAACCTCAACAAAGTTTTCAACCATGTGTAATAAAACAATTTTATGCATGTTAAAACTCGTGGTTTAAAATCTCATGCGCGTTAAACGTCTTTCCACGGATCCAAAATGTGACTCGCATGATACTTTAGGAAAGTATGAAATACTTTGTGCAAATTATTTTAAAAACATGTTTCGTGCATGAGTTTTGGTCAAGACCCAAATCTTAGGACTGAGCTTACTAAGTCCAACGATCTCACTACCGACATCCGGATGCTCAACACCTTAAGGTAACGATAGGCAACCAAATCGTTTAACCTTACAATTTCTTCTTGAAATAAAGTCGATTCCATAAACCTATAGTTCTACGTCCACCAACTGCTCCGACCCAAAATAGTCAACTTAATGTATTCATCATTCTTAACCGTCACTCTAGATGACATTGCTATATACATCAACTTCTTCTAGCTACTACTCCTTAGGAACTCATCCATTACCCCATCGGTCATCACATAAAGGCGATTCAAGTATGCACATGTAACATGTAAGTTCACTATGACACTGGCTAGGTGGAATTATGAACATACCGTACATGATTGTCCTTGCTACCCTCGTCATGATTCCCGATTATAGTGACTCTATTGACCTCAAAGTATCCTATCTTAAAGTGCCTAATGGTACAATCTCACTTTCATCACTTAGAAAGACGCTAGTTTGAGTCTAGGTATCCGAAGTTAACACCTAAATCTTTCAAACTTATGCTCTCATACCAACTTGTAACACCCTCAAATTTGGTAAGAGCATCTAATTAAAAAATTTGGTATCATATCAAAACTTCCTCATACAATCCAAAATTCGGTATACCTCAAGTTAAAATTCCATAACTAACCTCAACAAAACATAAACCTCAATAATATACAAGTACTAAACTGAAGTCGGGTGTTACTTAACCCCATACTCAAGTTGCTTTTCCCAGATCAAACGCGGAAGACTTCAACAAGATAATCACTCTCCGAGCACGCAACTAGCACTCCTCTCTTCACAATGTCACTAGAACTATTTGCAACGAAGCCTGTTGTACATGCTGATAAATAAAAAAGTTAGGCTAACGCCTAGTGAGTTCAAGAGTTTTCAACATTAATAAATATATCGTTAAAAATGAATAATGCAATTGAAATCATAATCTTTCAAAATGGTATGCTTCAAATATGAAAATGACCCGTTTTTCAATAATATGCATTTTAGACGAAGGACATACCAATATAAACATTTTCCAAACCAAACTATTTTAACGACTAAGATCCCGATATAAAACGTTCTTTCGTAAATTAAATTCAACCCAAAACTCCCACAAAATGAGAATAGAAAGCAAAACTCCCAATTTATGAAATGCGGATAAAACTTTATATCCCAAAACACCCAAAACACGGGTTAATAAAACTCAATGCCTAAAACAACACCTTTCGGTGACGGAGGAGACCCGAATTCCATTGAAAGTGGCGGGCACACAAAGTTAAGCCACTTCTCAATGTTCTCGAGCTTCACATAGAGTCATAGATCCTCGTATACGGCTCCCTACCAAGTAACCACCGCAAGATACCCAAATGACCCTAGTGTCTACTCGACCACAAGATGAGTGTCACCACAAAAGCCACAAGTCCCCGTATCTGACTCACAATGGGCACCACCACAAGACTTAGCTCCGTATACGGCTCTGCAGAACACCACCACAAGCTTTCATAAAAACATGACTTGAGGACCACTCGCTAGACTTCAAATGCGGACATTAAAGTCCATGATAAAAAACCAGACTGGATTACAAATAGGCATCGAGTTCAACCACCCACGATCTATACCTCGAGCCCTTTACTAAAGGTTACATGGTTATCGAGTTCAACCACCCACGATCTATACCTCGAGCTCCCACTAGCCATAAATAATTTTTAGTCCTAAAACAGGGATAAAGTCCCCAACTAACCGACTCATATGCCTATGGATCCAATGCATTACAGTCTAAAACGTTACATGACTCAAACAAATGAACTGACACATTCAAAACATGTAACTCTCAAATAAGATGCAACTAAGTACACCATACGTCCAAGGCTCCTTAACGAACTACCAAAACTGAAAAAATGTTCCAAAGAACCATCTGAGTATAAACCAAGCCCCAAAGGTCATAATGAACGTTTGGTTAAATACGCGAGCCAATATGGTACCGAGAGGCATCGAGTTCCAGCGACATTGCCCTCGGCGATAGTGACAATGTCACAATCGCCGGATATAGTCGCGTTGTGCATGCCGAAGCCCAAAAGTTCCATTTTTCTCACCTAAACTCCCTCGACACTTCCTTTTACCAGGACTAGATCACTCATTCACAGTTCATTATAACATAAAGGCGATAACACGCTAGGTGGGTTATTTTTTTTACTTGACGAAATTAATGGGTGTTAAATGAGATGTTTATTCTGTTTTGATTATGTTTATCAGTTAGTTATGAACTCAAATATATATATATATATATATATATATATATATATATATATATATATATATTTAGAAATTTGTACTCATGCATCATGACTTGTTTTCTTGAATTTTAAGTAATGTGTATCAATAAACAGTACTTAATGCATAAAAACTTGTTTTTAAGAGTTTCTTCAATAGTTTAATAATAATGTAATTTATTTTAGATTTAATAATATAATGTTTTTTATAAAATAAACGTTAAATATTCTGTTAGATTTTCTTAATTATATTTTAGATTTTTTTATATTTAAATTTTGATTTGTATCCTATATTTAATTATGCGGGAGTGATTTTAGGGGAGTTGAAGTAGGGTGTGATTTTAGGGGAGTTAAAGTGGTTAGAGATAAGGATTGAAAGTTGATAAATAACATTAAATGTAATACATAAAACATTGATGGTTGTTTTTAAAAGATTTTAAGTAATTAACATTAAATAGAGGTAAATTAAATTTTAGCAATTGTTTTTAAGAGTTTTTTTATAAATGCTTTATAATATAACTAGTTGTGTACCCGCACAATGCTGCGGGATACATCTTGGTTTTGAAACTGGAAACTCAAATCAACAATCTTACTTCATTTTTTATTCAATTATCCGTCCCTCTTGATTTTTCACTTGTAAGGTTTTGAAATATTGATGGGAACCCAATTTGTGGTGGTATCCGAATGACAAAGTCAAAAGTGATTGATCCATTGCCCCATATAAATTCAAGGTTAATTAGTCCAAGATTTAAAAACATGATTGTGAATTATAATATGTTATGAAATTGCATTATACATACAATAATATGTTATAAAGTTGTATATAAAATATATTATGGTATGTTGTATGTATACAGTAACATGACATAAAATCAAAAAGTAAAAGATTTAAAAATATGAAATTAATATTTGATAATAAGATAATAGACAGTGGATGCTTAATTTGTGCGAAAAAAAATTTAGAGAGTATATTTATAACTAAAATTGGAATTGTGGTGAAAGATGGTTTACTTCGATTTTGAATTTGTTTGGCATCCAAACAAAGAGTTTCTTCATCCTTTAATTCACTTGCTGCACCAAATGAGCATCAAGCAGTACTTAAACATGTTACATGTTCATCATTGCTTGAACTTTGTGAAACTCGATTATGGAGTTTTCCAATAATAACACCAACCCATCCATTTGGTATCTAATTTTTTGCTAGTGTTTCAATAACCATAAGAAGAAGGCACCGAAAGAGCAGTATTCAACATGGGCTTCTGTCCTAAATTTGCATTCATTAAAACATGAATCCATAAGATAGAATCTATTTGAGCAATTATAACACATTCAGAAAACCATAAAAGCAAGGCATTAGGCATTTCATTGAAAAATCAATTGAGAAATAGTAGCCCACATGAGCTTCTGTGCTAGATCAACAGTCATAACATACTTGAAGAACCAAGGAAGTAGGTGTTTCGGGGTGCTTCATAAGACTCAAAACAAAAGTTACAGTATTGAAGTGAACTCAAATATGGAGGACGACCAAATACATACCTCAACAAGCACATACTTTGCAATATGCTCTGCCTTTGCTTTAGATTCTGCTGAACCTATCAGCTCAACTTCTGTAGTAAGCGAATGTGGGTCTGCATCCATATTCCTGGTAACCTGGATCTTTGCTCCAGATTGCAGCTGAAGGTACTAATGCATAAGTGATTTAACCCAAGAATGTTTAAACAAAGTGAAGCACCTGCACCCTGCAGCAATTAGAAGCATTAACATGGATGCAATTAAGTCCAATGTGTAGCAACCATCTCAAAATCAAGGTCCATTATACACAGTTTTGGTATATGTAAATTCAATTTGGTATATTGTAATACACAGTGGAGAAATTGGAACCATGATCCCACACCCACATTCTATTTTCAATGTCCCATGCATTTTACAAACACCTTGACGTTGTTCCATGACCGTATTGCCTCTAGGCCCAATTGATTAGACATTTATCTTTACACTCTGTAACATCCACCCTCTTAAATATGCTTAACTAGTGATTCTAAATATGTATTATATGTTAAAACATGCTTTATGTGTTAATTATGTAAATAGAGAATTTGCTAAAATGTTAAGTGTTATAGTGAGCTATAAGTAGAGCCCATAGTTGGATTGATATGTAGGAGGTAAGATTGGTGCTAAAACCTCACAAATGACATAATTAGATGATGAGAGGGTTCAAAATACAAAGTGCATTGTTTAAATGGAAATCGGGTAGGTCACTAGAGTGCCTAAATGGGAAAAATCTACCCAAAACTTGAATGGATGATCCAAATTGAGTGAAACAAGTTGGAACACCCTAGATCAATATATTAAGAAGTGTTAGAAGTGACGGGACTTAAAGAAAGTCAACCGTTTGGGAGTTATAGAAGTACGATGTTATAAGTGATAAATATCAAAGTAAGATTGGAAAATGGACTTATGGGTCGAATTAGAGGCTGAAATTTTATACTTAAGCTTCTTATATATTAATTAAGGGATCTGGAAAGTTTCGTGCGAAACGGAGTTGAAACGACCAAGATACGCATGAGGGACTAAATCTGCCAACAGTGGAAAAATAGGTTGACTTGTTGACCAAAATAGTTCAAAAATGGGATTTTCACTTCTATTTGATAATTTTCAGCTCCAAAAAAGTCACACACACTCAAGGTGCGATTTTCACATAGTATACTCATCCAAGCTCAAAATCAAGAAGATTCAACAAGATTTTGGTGAAATTGAAAGATTAAACAAAGGTATAAACACTATCTTGAACCCATTTCATGATTTTTGGTGTTTTGATGATGATTTGAGGAATCTAGGGTTTCATGTGGTTAGGATTTTTGGTATTTTCATGTTAAAAAAATGGTTGTATAACATGATATTGATGCTAGATATGATTAGTTTATGTTTTTTGCTATCATCATGAAATTGGGGTTTATGATGGGTATGAATTTTAGTGATTAAGTGTTTTTCTTGTTAGAAAATGGTAGTGTATCATGATTATGATGGTAATGATGAATACATTCAAGTAGTTTTTGCAAGCTTATGAACAAAATGTACAAGTCTTGAAGCATTTGGCATAACTCATGGGTATAGGTTATGGAATAAGAAATTATGCAAGATTTCATGAACTTTTGCTAGCAATAGTTAAAATATGATTGTTCATGATGAAAATATGAAATTAGGGGCATTTGGAGTTGAATTGGCTTTTGGAACATGTAAAAATGAAGATTTTCGAGTGGAATGACAATGTAAATACGCAGACTTTAAAAAATTGTATAAAATCATAGAAAAATCGTATAAGGGTGATTCCAGTGGCATTAGAAAGGTATAAATGTCTAGTTTATTTTATATGTAGACATAATAAACTAATTATAGCTTTAAGATGTGCTAAAAGTGCACTTTGTACAGGGCTGTCAATCTGAATTTTGACAGCTTGTAGCTGTTGTGTTGTAAAATCTGTATAAAATCAAAGAAAAATCATATTGATATGAGGGCAGTTGCATCAGAACCATATGAGAGTCTAAATTATTTCATCTTTATAAGTCATTAAGTGATTTTGAGTCTAAGTAGGGCAAAACAGGGGATAAACAAAGGGTTGTAATGGAAAATGCAAGAAAGAAAGTTAACAAGTTAAGGTATCATCTTGAGTATTTGTTGCCCAAAGCTCATGATACTTGTTGAACTCACTCCAGGGATCATTTGAAACATGTTGTTTGTATTTGGAGGATACCTCAACATGGGATAACGAGATTGGGACGTAGCTTCTGAATTGACTTCCGGTTGACAACCGGTAGCACTGTGAGTTAAATGACTGATTTATATATATTGTATTTATAAGTATATATGCATTTCCTTCATGTGTATTTGTTCATGTGTTTTCTTATCTTGATGGATGGTCTTTGATTCTGGTTGAGTCATTTCCATTACGTGATTCCTTCTACGATAATGGTCGGTTTTGGATTCGGATTCCGTTGGTTTTATTTCTTCGGTTTCTTTGTTATGCCGGGAGTACGGGTACTACTTTGTGTAGTATGCCGGAAACAACGGTGGATGTCAACAACCCGGATGAAGGGGGAGGCCGGTGAGACATTCGGTTTGTGGTACTCATTGCCCAATGGTTAGGAGGGGCATGAGTATAGGACTTTGGCACACCCGGAAGGGGAAGGGCGGGTTGGTGCAAAGTCTAATAATTCCTGATAGTTATGTCGTATGGTCATGTGTGATAAATTGTGATATATCTTGTTTAATTTAGTTGGCATGACTTCTTGAATAACTCGTATTATGGATTTGTTGTTGCCGAAAATGGTCGATTCACAGCATTTGACCTCTTGAGTATGGTAATCGTATACTCCATCTTATATGAGTTGGTATAATGTTCCGGTCAGTTTGTTCCGTGTGTTGTGTAACGTCTTGATTATATATCCGTACCATATACATATATTTATAATGCCTATATATATTGATTAGTTCATTTATCTCACTAAGCTTTAGTGCTTAACCCGAATTATCTAACATTTTTCAGGCAAAGCAGTATTAGATAAGAGCAAGTCCGTGGAAAAGTAGATCATGAAGTTGATTAGAAGTGACAACTCGATCTTTTGGTATATATGGCATAATGTTCTTTTGGTGGTTATGTATATAGTTATATCGGGTAGAAATGTCCCCGAAATATTGTAAATATGTCTTTTTTTTTGGGGTTGTAAGCCTTAAACCCGTGGTTGCTTATACAATTTACCGATGCGGTTAGTAGTGGTTATAAAACGATATTTTAAAGCGTACATTTCGAAGTTTCGACTAAAATTAATATCCCGTATTTTGGTGGTTTTATAATGATTAATTTTGGAGATTAAAATAGAGATTGGACGTTTTGAAAATCGTGATGTTACACACTCTTTTTTCACTACTAACTTTACAGTGCCATGGTGTCATGACATCCACATTGCAACCACATTAGTTTTTATCCAAAAGGATAAATATCAAACCACTATCTATTTGAAAGGTTTTAGATCAACATAGAAAGTATTACAATCTAGAAAAGTTGAAGAGGTAATTTAAGAAATTACAAAGAATGAAAGAAAAAGGTTTATTATGAAGAATAGAAAAATGTTGATATGGGGTGATGATGCTAAGGCGCCGTTTACCCAAGACTTGCCCAATAAGCACTTACCGCTTGTCATGTTGAGGTAAACACTTACTGAGTAAGTAAATGGCGCCTAACCCACAAAGGATTTACTATTCACAATTTAGTATTTTGTTCTAACATTTTGTTTATATATTTCCAACCTCCATGGCTTAGATCAAGAACATAAATTTATCAAAGACTTTCAACCAAAATAATTTAAAATCTGAAACGTATTTTGGATGGTTCCCAAACCCATAAAGTTTATATACATTTTCTGTTCTCTTTTTGTTTTATACCACAAATAAAAAAAGAACAATAAACCACAAAGCAGGAAAAGCCTCATACCCCTTTTTCGATCGTGTCTGCAATTCTACCACTCGTCACAACTCCAATCATGGCATTACTGCAAAATCCAACAGAATATATAAGGGATTATATATCATATATACAATCGTAACAAAATAAAGTGAAATAATCGATGAAGAATATATAATAATTAATCAACCTCAACAACCAATAGATTCAAATAGAAGACGATAGTAGATTGAGTTGGAGCAGTATACCCGACCTGCGAAAACAATTTCAATATCAAAAACCTCATTCTCCAAATCGAACTTCGAATCGAACAAATAGTTATGGTTTTTAACTTACATAAGATCCGAGTTCGAAAGATCCACAGACGGCAACAACAGTGTTGAGAAGAACCATCACAATCGACTCATTTTGATCTTCAGAAACATCGAGGAGTTGAAATTTTTTGAGCAGTAATTGATGCGAAATTTTTTGTGCGGCAATAGATGAGGATGAGGATAGACGATTTTGGGAGAGGTGAAAGGATTAGACATAAGAATTTAAATTTAACTAATTAGGGTTAAAAGCTTTAAAAGTAGTTCATTAAGCTTTATTAGTTATTTTTAAGAGTTTTTAAGTAGTTAGCTTTAAATAACAGTACATAAATCTTAGTGAGTTGTTTTTAAGAGTTTGTTATCCATGCTTTATAATATAGTATAGATAACAACGAAAACCCACATGAAAAATAACAAAATATGACATAGAAGACAAAAATTTCCCTAATTGAAGCTTTTCACCTCATGTTTGGTGATTTTCTGAATATAGCTTAAAATCGAGATGACTATCTACAGTAATTTGTACAAAAACTCAGCTTGTGGGTGAAAAACTTACATTAATTTTCAGCGAGTCGTCACACCTGCACCTGTGCCAAATGCCATAAAACGGGTTCCATATAACCCAAATCATTCTTTTGCTTATTTTCTGCCCTCTTCTTATAATTAAAGAACGATATGTAGAAAGGAATTGGGATGTGACCTAGTGCTTGTATGATATAAAACTTGTTATTGTTCTCCCCAACATTTGTCTGATTTAATGTGGCATCATAAATTTCATTACCCTGCATTTGGAGAATCCATAAATAAAATATAAGTTGGGTTAAATTGATTAAGGCACTTATTCTTTTACCAGAGTAATTACCTGTTGCAAGATAATGGGTTGGTGTAGATTATGATTAAGGCACTTATTCTTTTACCAGAGTTGCATTTAATGTAGATTATGATGATTCAAGTAAGTTAACATTATCCTTCATCTTTTTAAATAGTAAGATAATGGGTTGCAACACCAATGGGCTATAGCAATCAATAGTAATAATAGAAACAGTTGTTCCTGCAATTTTCATATGAATGGAAAATGAAGTAATATCCATACCTTCCACAATGTCCTCAATCTTGATTTGGGTATCTTTGCACAAATTCTCTAGGAGTTCTTTTTTAGACCCAGTTGTCGAAACCCCACGAAGAGAGGCTTGTTGGTGCAACTGCTTAATACTCAAATTCCTTAAGTCATCGACGACCCTGATTTTCTGAGATGCGGAATTAAAATCCCCATCTTCAGGATTTTCCCTCTCTCTCTCTTTCTAATCTATTGGTTGAAGGAAGAGATTCCTCTTTGCGAATAGCAGATTCAAGCCTTTTCACCTACACCTGAAGATTGGGTATAGCGGAGAGGTGGTGGTCGGTTGTGAAGGACGGGGTAATAGTAATGGCGGTGGTAGGGTTAGGGTTTGGAACTGTGTTCTTGAAGCAAGAAGAAGAAGAACGATTGTCGAGAGGGGGTTTAGATTTGGATTAGAATTGATTTCAATTTGTGATGTTAGGGATAAGGATAGAAGTGAGATAGTGTGCTTGAATAAGTTGTACCAAATTATTATAAAATTGTAAATTAAGTAATTTGGCTTTAATTAGTAGTATTTTGTGCATAAAATATTGTAATTAAGAGTTTTTTATGTCTGCTTTATAATATAGTATAGATAATCATAATTAAATGATCAATTGTAACAAACGTAGTAAAAGATGATTGTGTTTGAATATGCTTATGTTTTTGAAATTATATTTATCTATTAAAACTTTTGGCAAAATTTAATTAGGTAAAACAATTTTTAAGTAGAGACATCAAATCTTATACTAAATACCAAATTTGATTGAAAGTCATTCCAATGTGACATTAAAAGTTTACACCAAATTTAGGGTAATAAATAGTAACACACCAAATTTGGTGTGTTATTATTCATTTACACCAATTTGTTTACCAATTTTCATAATTACAATTTTGGTCCCTTAATTTTGAATTTTATTTTTATTTTTTTAAGAGTCTTAAAAAATTTAACTGTTCTTGAATATTTATAAATTATATCTATATTAAGTTTAAGTGTTTATCCATTAAATTATGCATTCAATTTATTTTAGAATTTAAATAATTTCTAAATAATATAAAACATAATAAAATATATAATTAAAATACATAAATAATAATAAAACCTGAAAACATAATCAACTCGTTTTTGAAAAAAAAAATATGTATGTTTGATGAAAGTTCAAGGGGTGGGGATGCAAACCTCTCTACTCTCCAAGGGTATTTTAAAAAAATCCATCAGCCACCTATCTTCTGATTCTTTGAATTTTTAATTAATTATTTCAATTAATTACTCAAGTGACCTCCAAAGGGTCCAGCCTTTGGTCTCCCGGAGATATTGTGTTTTTCGGCTAGCGTGGTTAGGACATTTCGTGATGGATGCTCGACCATGGCAGGAGGTTCACTATCGCAAGGGGACCACACAACATGTTTCTTGTCACTTAGGGAATCAAGTTGGAGCACGGTTCAAAGGGTCCAAGGAAGCTCAATTGTACAGTATTTCCACTACTGTATTCGTTTCTAACTTTCCCTCGCATTTTACCACACGAGAACTTTGGAATATGTGCTCAAAATTTGGTACGGTGGTCGATGTGTTTATTGTCAAGAGAAAGATCAAATCCGAGAGAATGTTTGCTTTTGTATGATATCGTAAGGTCGACGACATACAGGTTATGATCAACAAGCTTTGTACTACTTGGATTGGGAAATTACGTCTAATGGCTAATATTGCTCGTTTTCATCGCAATGGTAAACCTTCTGAGGGGTGGAACCAAGGTTATGATTTGTTTAAGGTGCACCCTAGACCCTTTGGAAATAGCAAATGTGGCACTTATGCGGACATTATCAAAGGAGCTCCCAAGCATTCATCATACGAAGTTAAAGACGATTCAGTTGCCATTGTTCTTGGGTCATCAAGGATTTGAAGATGACCTCCCCTTCGACTTGTAACTTCATATCTGTAGAATGTTGAACATCTCCATACTTAGTTTATTTTAAAGTTATTTCTAATAGCTTAGTTGTGTTTTAAAAGATCGGTGAAATCGAAGACCAACCGAATTCAACAGGAAGTGAGCCTACTGATGCGAATCAAGACAAACTTCACAAGTTCTAAGCTATCCCTACAGAAGAGATACTCATTCTTTGGCAAAATATACCCAGCCGATATCTCTTTGTTTTTTTTTAAGCAGGACTCTCCTCTGTCGATCCTCATTCGTCAGACCTCCCATCTGTCGATCATTCGGCAGACAAACCTTCTGCCGAATTCTCTCATAATTCGGCTATCTTCTTTCTAGCCAAATCCTCATGATTTGACTATACCTTTTATTTCCAACATCCTTCTGACAAAAGGAATGGAATCTTCTATTGCACAGAGGATATTCACCCAAGTTCTGGTTTGATAGAGACTTTCTCCAAAAGATCTCAAAAAGATTTATACCAGGAATATTTTATTGAGATATTGTCTTATCAAAGTACAAAAGCTCTTTTTATCTTGATAAGTCACTTCAAATATCTTATAATTTATTGAAGAAAATCTCAAGGATTCAATCTCAGTTTGACAAGTGTCATTTGCATTTAATGCATAAGGTAGTATATAAAGGTGAAGACATCCTCCATGCAAGCCACACTTTTAAGAAGAGAAGTCAGTGCGCTCAAGAAAAGTTGGACACTATTTTCTCTCATCTTCATAGCTTTTAAACCTTGTGTTTTCTAAGTTGTGTTCTAAAATTTCTAAGTGTAAGACTGTTAGAATAGTTTACCTGTTCTTTTTCGCAACAATCTTTAAAAGTTTTCTATGTGTAATTCTTGATATTTATATCAATAAAGAATTAAAATTAAGTGAAATTTTTGTTTATTGTATTCTAACCCCCTTCTACAATACTTGTTTTACTTATTCGGGACCAACAAGTGGTATCGGAGCGGGTTAGTTTAATCCATAAACTAGATATGCAATGGCATCATCTTCCTTTGTAAAAGTTGATTCTTCTTCTCAAAACTGTTTTTCTAACTCCTACGACAATGGCTCTATTGCCAAACCTCCTAAGTTCAACCCTAACAACTTTTCCCTTTGGAAAAGTCGTATGATGTTATTCCTAGAAGGTGTGGATAGTCGTTTTATCACTATGCTTCGTGAGGGACCCATAATCCCTAAAGTTTGGGATCATTTTCAAAAAAAAAACTCGTACTGATTCCAAAGATAAAGATAAAGATGTTATTTATAGTGATTCTGATGATTCCTCGGATGAAGAACGAACATCTGCTACTGGGAGGTACATCCTCAAAAATCCCAAAAAATACAATCGGGATGGCAAGCATCTCATTGCTCTCGACTCTAAAGTCAGAGCAATCATTGCTCTTTCCCTCCCTGATGAGGTGTACCACTCTTTGGTAAATCTTTCTACAACCAAAGAAATGTGGACCACAGTGTGTGTTATGTATGAAGGTACAGAAGAAGTCACAAAGAGCAAAAAGATCTCTCTTGTACGAAAGTACGGACTCTTCTCACATGAAAAGAGATAATCTTTTTCTAATTACCATAATCGTTTTAGCAGTCTTCTTAACGATCTCAAACTTCTAGGAAGATTATATGACAATGAGGAAGTCTTGTGTAAATTCATGGATGGACTTCCTGATTTCTGGGAAAACATCTGTACATGTATCAAGACAACCATGGACCTTGATAATCTTCCTCTCACTGTTCTCAACGGATCCCTCTTCAATTATGAACAGACAAGGATCCAAAGGAAAACTATCATCAAAGAGATAAAGAGCCCTTTCATGGATCTTATCGGTGATACTTCCAAAAAGTCTATGTGCATTCCTAGAATCACTTATCCTGACGATTCTGACCGAGAAAGTCATGAAGACTCAACTCACCAATCGGAGGCCTATCTTAGTGAGGTTGATGATGAAGGTGAAGATAACTCGGTTGATCAAATGACAGAAGAAATGAGCATGCATGCAAATTTTTCTAAATTCAAAAACAATTTTCCTTCTAACAAATTCAAGTCAATCCGAAAATCCTGTTTCTCTTCTAAATTTTTTTCGGATAAAACCAATGAGGAGTGTTATGCTTGTGTCAAGAAAGGCCACTTTGCCTCTGAATGCAGACACAACCCCTCTGGTAGATCCAAAACTAACTCCTCCAACTCTTCTAAAGGGAGGAGAATGACATCTGATTCGGCCAACCGATCCTACTCCCGAAAATCATCCTCTTCCTCCTTCAAGGACAGCACCGATTGTGCTAAAAAATATAAAGCCAAATACAAGAGAGAAAAGGAGAGAAATGAGAGTGCTCACAGAAGAGGAAAAGGTTTAATGGCCGAGTCTCATGACAAGGTTGATGAACCGACCTCGGAAAGTGAAAAGGAGATTTCTAGCAAGTGCCTTATGGCAAAATTAGATGACATGGACGACAACAAGGACACTGACATGACCATTGCTTTGGTCTCTATTGAGTGCTCATATTCCTCCTCTCAGGTACATCCCTTCCACTCTCTTACTAATGACGAAAAGATTGATGCATTTGTTTCTTTAACTATCGATTTCTATAATTAAAAAGATGCTAAAAGAAAAGTAAATGCTCAAGTCAAATCCCTCTCCTCTCAACTCTAAATCTTTCTAACTCAGCTCAAATACTTTGATAAAATTAAAGGTGAGCTAGAAGATTTAAAACCATCAACTACATTCTTGCTAAAGAGAAAAATAAGATGTTTAAACGTCTTAAAAAGGAGCAAGAAATTGTTAACAAATGGACTACCTCCTCCAAAAATCTTGAAATAATTTTTCAAGACCAAGTAATAGGAGATGACAAATTTGGACATGGTTTTGGAAAAATGGATGTTGAAGATCCCTCCACTCAAGTACCCTCTTCTTCTTCTAAATACCCATCCTTTTCTGTTAATTACACTGATTCTAAGTCTGAAGATTCTCATTCTATTCACTCTAGATCTTCGTGATTCTTAGAAGTTAGGTGTTTTCATAAAGGCTAAACAATCTAAACCCAAGCTTCAACCTCAGGAAGATCAAGGCTCAAATGATCTTGTTAAGCCAATCAATGATCTTCTCAAATCATTGAATCTTGATGAGGCTACTTCTTCCTCTTCTAAATCTTCTCACTTTCCCAATAAGAATTCTCATCTCCCTTCTAAAAAGCCTTCAAATCTAAACAACGGAAAGTCAGTTGTTTCAGACTTGCCTTTGAAAAGAAAGATGTCACCTTCGTCAAAAGATGAACCTCATGCTCATTCCACCAAGTTCATTCCAAGATCTGTAAACCTGAAGAAAACCAAATCTAAAGGTATTTCAAATTTTCCTCTTCCCTCATCTGAAAACGGGATTCTTGGACCCAACCTTTGTCCTCCTCCTGTATCTTCTAAGTCCCTTAAGGTCAAACTTAAAGGGAAAGACAAAGAGTCAAGTCATAAATCTAAAAAGATGTTTATCTACAGAAAGTGTTATAACTGTGGGGACACCTTTCATCTTGCAACGGACTGTCCCAAGGAACGGATTGAAAGAAATAATCTGAATGACTCTTCTTCTACTTCTTCTAACCCTAAAGGATTCAAGGACCTGTAACTTTTGGTGATAACTCTAGAGGTTCCACCAAAGGTTATGGAACTCTCTCAAATGGTTCTATTACTTTCAACAAAGTAGCATATGTGGAAGGACTGATGCACAATCTTCTAAGCATTAGTCAGCTATGTGATCTAGGTTACTACCTTATCTTTAGGATTGATGACTGTCTCATCACCGACAGAAACTATCACATTGTTCTATCGGGTTCCCGAAAGGACAATGTGTACGTTATTAACATGGTTCAAAAGGCTGCAGAAGAAAGCATATACTTCATTTCAGAAGACTCAGTTAAGAAGAACTGGCTTTGGCATAAACGTCTTTCTCATCTCAACTTCAATACGTTGAATGCCCTTTCGAATAAAGATTGGTCGTTGGAATGCCAAAATTATCTTTTGTCAAAGAAAAACTATGTGCAACATGTGAAAAAGGCAAACTGACAAAATATTCTTTCAAAACCAAGCAGTGTTTCTCCATCACCACTCCTCTTCAAATGCTACATATGGATCTGTGTGGACCAGTCAGTACTCCAAGTCTTGGAGGAAAAAGGGACATTATTGTGATAGTTGATGAATTTACACATTACACTTGGGTATCTTTTCTAAGGTACAAAAGTGATACATCTGAAGAAATCATCCACTTCATCAAGAAGTATGAAGTGCTCAATGGTCAACTGGTAAGATCTGTCAGAAGTGATAATGGAATAGAATTCAGAAATGCTACCTTAGAAGCCTTTCTCAATGATAAAGGAATCTCCCAAAACTTCGCAGTTGTTAGTACACCGCAACAAAATGGTGTTGTGGAAAGGAAAAATAGAACTCTATATGAAGCAGCTCGTTCAATGCTAAGTAAATCAAATCTTCCTACCTATTTTTGGGCTAAAGCTATCAACATAGCTTGCTTCACCCAAAATCGGTCGGCCATTATGAAGAGGCATAACAAAACTCCATATGAAGCTTTTTATGGCCAAAAAACTAACATCAATTTTCTTCATGTTTTTGGTTGTGTCTGCTTTATTCTCAATGATCGAGAACACCTTGCGAAATTTGACCCTAAGGGTGATGAAGGAATCTTTATGGGCTAATCTCTTACCTCCAAAGCCAACAGAGTTTACAACTTAAGAAGAAAATGTATTGATGAGTCAATACTTGTGAAATTTGATGATAAAAAATCATCTTCTCTCACATGTGATGACAATGAGTTAAATCAATAGATAACCTCTTGTGTAGGGGAAGATTCTCACAGCCAGCCATTGGCAAGTCATCCATCTGTTCCTTTTTCGGTTGATAACCCTCCTCAGATCAACCACCCTTCTTCCTCATCACCTACCGAACCGAACCTTCAGATCATAGTATCTGAGGATTCGGCTAATCCTACATCTTATATCATACCTTATCATTCTATTTCATCCCAAGAACCCACTTACACCTTCTCTACCGAACCATCCACTTCTCACTCTTCCAAACTTCTTCCTGCACCTCTTCCACTAGCTACCAAGTGGACCAAAGATCGTCCTATTGAACAAAGTATTGGTGATCAACAAGCAGGTGTCCAAACTAGAAGAGGCATTGGCAACATCTGTCTCTATGTGAATTTCCTCTCCATCATAGAGCCCAAGAAGATTGAGGAAGCTCTGGCCGATCCATGTTGGATAATAGCTATGCAAGAAGAGCTTTACCAATTTGAAAGAAATAAAGTCTGGAGACTTGTTCATCGACCTTCACAAAAGACTATTATTTGAACAAAGTGGGTCTTCAGAAACAAAATGGATGAGGAGGGCAATGTCATCCGAAATAAAGCTAGACTTGTTGCACAAGGATACCGACAGGAGGAAGGGATTGATTATAATGAAACCTTTGCTTTCGTTGCTAGACTTGAAGCAATAAGAATATTTCTAGCTCATGTTGCACATAATAACTTTACAGTTTTTCAGATGGAAGTCAAGAGTGCTTTTCTCAATGGAGAGATTGCTGAAGAAATCTATATGAAGTAACCTGTTGGCTTTGAAGATCCTTCTCATCCAGACTATGTGTACAAGCTAGACAAAGCTCTCTATGGTCTCAAACAGGCTCCTCGTGCCTGATATGACACTCTGTCTGATTTTATTCTCTCCAACAAGTATACCAGAGGTAAGATTGACAATACTCTCTTTCTCAAGAAGACCAAAGGTAATATTATTCTTGTTCAAATCTATGTGGATGATATCATTTTTGGTACTACTCACGAATCTCTTTGTCAAGAGTTTGCCTCTCTGATGAAAGGTAAAAATGAGATGAGCATGATGAGAGAGCTTACATTTTTCTTAGGTCTTCAAATAAAACAAACTTCTGAGGGAATTTTAATAAATAAAAGCAAATATATCTGTGATCTCCTCAAGAAATTTAATTTTGAAAACTGCTCTCCAATGAAAACTCCAATGGCACCACCTCTTAAAATTCATGCTGATCCCGATGGAAAATCGGTTGACATCACTAATTTTAGAGGAATGATTAGCTCTCTTATTTATCTTACTGCTAGCAGACATGATATTATGTTTGTTACATGTCTATGTGCACGTTATCAGGCTAACCCAAAGGAATCTCATTTGGCCGCTGTAAAACGCATCTTCCGGTACCTCAAGGTACCATGAATCTGGGTCTTTGGTATCCTAAAGACTAAGGTTTCGATCTAATTGGGTATTCAGATTCTGATTTTGCAGGATCTAAAGTAAACAGGAAGAGCATAACTGGAAGTTGCCAATTACTGGGTGGGAACTTGGTCAACTCCACCTCTACTGTTGAGGCTGAATATGTTGCAGCTGGAAGTTGCTGTGATCAAATCTTGTGGATGAAGAATCAACTGCAAGATTACAACCAATTCTTTTCAAAAGTCCCAATTTTATGTGATAACTTAAGTGCAATAGATATTGCAAACAATCCTGTTCTCCATTCCAGATCCAAACATATTGACATCATATATCACTTTATCCGAGATCATATCTCAAAAGGTGATATTGAATTACACTTCATCCCAACTGATTTTCAGTTGGAAAATCTCTTAACTAAACCTCTTGATGAAGCTAGGTTCAACTTTCTGATAGGATCCCTGGGGATGTTAAATTATGAGTAAAAAAAATTCTCTCTACTTTCGGTTGCTATCTCATGCTACCGAATTTTTTCCTTCGGTGAATTGTGTCACAATTTTCTTCGATACGCTTTATTCTTACCGAAACACTTATCCCTATATCGGCAGGTCTCACCTACTGAATCCCCTTTCGGTAACTCTTCTAGCTATCGAACTTTCTCTTCGGTTTGAAAACAATAACCACCCTTCAGTAGGTATCTCACCTACCGAACTTCCCTACTTCGGCAAAGAATTATCACTAAGTTTGTCTTTCAGCAGGTCTCTTATCTATCGAACTTCCCTACTTCGACAAAGAATAAGGTGTTTCGGTATAGTCTTTGTTCTTATCCTTTCCTTGTTCGACACACCGTTGTACTTCCCCTATCATTGAATGACACGCGTCCTGATTTGACACGGCGTGTCAGAGACACGACGTTTCATCATCTCACGTCTCTGACTCGTCGATTTTCGTGTGTCCCACTTCCCCACGTCTTCATAAAAATGGCTTCCATGATGACCTATTAATTTATAGATTATTTTTTAAAACCCATTTGAATTATTTCCATCATTTTATATTCCCTCGACTATATATATCCATTTCATATTCTATCTTTCACTTTTGACCACCATCTTCTTCCTCTACTTCTCTCTCTTTCACCATAAACCTGCAAGTTTTCCAAGCTTTCATCAATGGCATCTTCCAAGTCCTCAAAAGCTAGCAAGAATGTTCCTCTCACTCGGGAATCACTCTCTTTACCTTCATGAAATCATGTTGCCCATTTCGATGTCGATCTCAAGCACCCGGAGTTCAACCAGGTTTCTCTCTTTCTTCAACGATCCCCTCTGCAATACGCTTTTACGGCCACTCCCAAAATGAGAATTGCTCCTTGGGAACTTCTGGCTAACCTGTGTTTATGATGAATTCACGAAGACTGTTTCTGCTTCTGTATTATCTGATTCCGAGACCCCGACCTTACTTTTAGGGTTGAAGATGTCCGCACAGCTCTTAACCTTCCCACCTATTCTCCCTATGACACTTTTCCTACGGGTCATGAACACGACGAAGTAGTTGATGCGTTGAACTACCTCTGGGAAGGCAAAAACAAGGGTTTTGGGACTCTCCTGTGTAAAAATATGGGAGGTATTTGGAACTTCTTCTTCTCGCACTTGATTCATTGCTTCTCCCATAAGTGCTCTGGGTGGGATCAATCACCCTCCTACATGACTAACTTAGCTCATGCCCTTATGTTTGTACAATGAATTGATTTTGCTCGGTATGTCTTCGAATCCATACTCACCGCCATCTCTCCTCCCCGTGCGCCATAAGTTACGCTACCGCGATTCCTCTCTCTTATTATCAACCTCAAACTGAAAGAGGCTCTGGCTGCTGATGCCAACCTTATTGAGCCAAAGATTCTCTACGATCTTCCGGTTGCTAGGGTTGGAAAGATGGTTCTCAAGAAGGGCCCAAATGCTACCGACAAGCCCATTACTCGAGGTATGTTATCCTTTATCTCTTCTCCCAATCCAATATGGGGTGCTCCGGTGGACTTGGGTGCCGAACAACCCTATCAACCACTAGGCACCAACATTTCGGTGGGCCTTGTTTCCCTTTCTAGAGCAAAGACCATGGAGACTAAAAAAAATCAAAGGCCACTGTCTCCTCCGTTCTTGCCACAATGACTCTACCTTCGAAATAACCTCCGGAGGCTACCCCAGTCATAACCCTTTCTTCTCATAAGCGGAGGATCTCAAAATCCCCCCCCCCAAGAGACTTAGGAAGCCCCATTTGGCCAAGCCACACACTCCACCAACAAATTCTTAACAATCGGTCGATGTTGAACTTGTCCCATTAGGGCCAAGGGAATCTTCTATCCCACAAGCCACCTCCTTCGTTCCATCTCAACAAGGTGCGGTTGTACAAAAGGGAACCCCATCTAAACATTCATCAACCTATTCTTTGGTTGATGAAGATGATTCGGACTCCTCCCCGGTCCAAAGTCTTTCTTCTCCACCACACAACTTGACACTCGGGACGAGTCCCAAAGACATTTCATGATCGGATGAAGAGTCGGTTATTCCAGGAACCGGTTCTAAGGGTCCAAAAGATTTTATGGAGGTTTTGTTTGTGGACACCAGGTCCTCTTCTTCGGTAGTCGTTGAAACTGTCGACATACCCACGCCCTCCCCTCAACAGACGCCAAAACACTCTCCCACACCCACACCAAAATCCACCCCTAAACACTCTTCTTTACCCTCACCAAAATCTACCCCCAAATACTCTCCCACACCCTCTCCTAAATCGACACTGAAACCCAAACCTCAAACTTCACCGATTACTTCACCCCATCCATCTCCCGAACACTCCATTAACCACAACCGATCCCCCATTGCCTCCTACCGAATCTTACCACATCACCCATCTACCCCCCTGTCAATCGACCTAGTACATCTTCGGCACCATCTCCACCTTACCTGCCGAATCCTTCCCAACCTCACCACTCTATTCCCACTGAGGTGCTTGTCGATATTCTTGATACCAATCGGCATCATCGCATGCTTGGTGTTCAATTTTCAAAGATTTAGGAGGAGTTTGATCGGTTCACTGCTCAGACGGGTCATCGAGTAACTGTTCTCGAGCAAAATTCCATTCGGGATGAACAGTTATCCCGAGACCTTGACATCAACAATCAGTCTCTTAACGAGTTATATCGTCTTATCAAGGAGCATAATACTGAGCGCATGCGTGTTCAAACCAACTTCTTCAAATGCATGGATGCCATGCACCAAGATATTCATGATATGACCAATCCTCTAGGTGATGCTTTGGCCAACGTTCTTGATCAGCTGGACAAGCTTCTAAAAGATAATCTCAATATCACTCTATCTGTTGTTGCCCTCAAGGCCTCTTCGGATGCCCGGGATCAAGAGTTGGCCTCCCTCAAGCAAAGGGGTAACTCTCAGGATGCTATCAATGAGAAAATCTTGGAGTACTTTTCCGCTCTTCACAAGAAGATTGATGATCTTCCATAATCGGTTGCTAGGTGTTGGCAAGAAGATGGGATCTTGATCTAGGTGATGTTGCTTTTGGGAGTGGGGATCGAGCATGTCTTCATCGCATCGATCGGCGGATGGGTCGTGTGTCGGCCAAAGCTGGTGTTTCTTCCCCGTCGGCCACTGAGGGGAGAAATCTGTTGAGGGGGAGCATCATACCCTTCATGCCAAAATCACCAGCGTCCACTGAGAAAAAATCCTTCAAGAAGAAATCCACCAAGAGGAAATTCAACGAGAAGAAATCGGCAGATTGGCTCCAACCGATCTGGTCGAAGGAGAGGGAACCGACAAATCGGTTTCAGCCGAAAAGGTCGAAGTGTCTAAGGGGGAGCCGATTGAAGATAAGGGCAAAAATAAAATGACCGTCGAGGAAAAAGTTGTCGAATTGAAACGATTCAAGGAGGCCAGAACTAAGCGCTGCACGGATGGTCTAAAGCTAGAACCTCCACCGAAGACAACCTCTCAATTTGGGTTGTCGGTCGAGGTATTGAAGGATGTCGAGCTTGTTTAGAAAGATTTTGATAAATCATAAGAGTTAGCTCGAAAACTTGCTGAAGGGGAGGCTGAAAAGGCAAAAATGTCGGATGACCGCAATTGGAGCTCAAAAGGTGGAGCTTGGAACCCTAGAGCAGTCAGCTAAAGAGTTAGAAGAGCACAAAGAGAAGTGCATCTCTTGGTACCATAAAACCCTCACTTCACGAAGAACCAACTCCCCAATCACCGATGTCAAAATCGTAAGCCCTAAGAAGAAAGGCGACTCTATCTGGTTGTTATCACAAGAGAGGATGGATCAAGACGACCCGACAAACTTGAATGGCTTAAGTTTTTCGGTGTATCTGAGTGGTTTGAAATCTTTGATTGCATAAACAAGAGTAGAATTTCCTGCAACGCTGAAGTTGAAACCATCATCTATGATATTCAGAAAAAGATGAAGGCCTACCGACAAAAGGACCGAATTGTGCATACTCCTGCTGAACTAAAGCCGATAATGCTCCCTCCTCCTCCAAGCTAAAGTCTCGGTCATCCAAGAAAGAAGGTGTATTTCAAAAGATGTCCAAGGAAGGAAAGGTTCCAAACACCTCCAACCTCGACTTATCTCTGCCGACTTCTGTGCCTCAGCCTTCTACTACCAGCATCCTTGAGCCTAAGTATGGGATCTTCCTCAATGATGGTCTCGGCCAAATCCGCTTTGTTAGTGTATTATTGTATCCAAGATTAAGTGTAAAAGTCAAGATGTGTAAAGTCAAACATAGTCAAAGTATGTTTAGTTTACTTGTGATTGTACATGGTCCTTTGACCATATAAATAGTCTTGTATGCCTTGTGTAGTGGTGGTTGGAGTCATTGTGTAGTTGCTAAGACTTGTAAATTTGTAAGATCAATGACTAAGGAACTTTCTCTCTCTACACTATCTCTCTAGATTGATCTCAATTGTCATATTTGTTCATCTTGATTGATTGTGCTTGAAATCTGGAACTAACACGCTTCTTTAGAGCAAATCAGATCCCCATTGCCGACAACACCTTCCTATCTGGGATTCTTCAGATTACTCGAATAGGTGATCATGTCGTGGCTCTCTACCAAGCTGTGACTGCTGAACTGAAGAAAATAGATGCCATCCATGGTGATCCATTTGAAGAATCCCAGGTAGTCTATATTTTCTTTATTGTACTTGTGTTTGTTTTGCTTCGTATTTCAATCTTTCTTATGAAAGATTAATACAAGTACAATTTTTCTTTGAGTAAATAGTGGGTATAGTTAATTCTTCTATTCATTTTATACATGTAAATGTCGGATACTCTAAAAAATCCAAAAAGAAACAAAAAGAATGGTCTATGTGAAAAAGAACCCAAAAGAGTAAAACAGGGTCAAAATGCATTATTCATTAAATCTTCTCTTTTATTTAAGTATGGGATGTCATCATCAAATAGGGGGAGATTGTTGGGTCATCAAGGATTTGAAGATGACCTCCCCTTTCAGCTTGTAACTTCATATCTGTAGAATGTTGAACATCTCCATACTTAGTTTATTTTAAGGTTATTTGTAATAACTTAGTTGTGTTTTAAAAGATCGGTGAAATTGAAAACCAACCGAATTCAACAGGAAGTGAGCCTATTGATGCGAATCAAGACAAACTTCACAAGTTCTAAGTTATCCCTGCCCAAGAGATAATCATTCTTCGGCAGACTATACCCCTGCCGATATCTCTTAGTTTTTTTTCCGGCAGGACTCTCTTCTGCCAATCCTCATTCGGCAGACCTCTCATCTGTCGATCCTTCGGCAGACAAACCTTCTGCCGAATTCTCTCATAATTCGGCTATCTTCTTTCTAGCCAAATCCTCATGATTTGACTATACCTTTTATTTCCAACATCCTTCTGACAAAAAGAATGGAACCTTCTATTGCACAGAGGATATTCACCCAAGTTCTGATTTGATAGAGACTTTCTCCAAAAGATCTCAAAAAGATTTATACCAGGAATATTTTATTGAGATATTGTCTTATCAAAGTACAAAAGCTCTTTATCTTGATAAGTCACTTCAAATATCTTATAATTTATTGAATAAAATCTCAAGGATCCAATCTCAGTTTGACAAGTGTAATTTGTATTTAATGCATAAGGTAGTATATAAAGGTGAAGACATCCTCCATGCAAGCCACGCTTTTAAGAAGAGAACTCAGTGCACTCAAGAAAAGTTGGCAACTATTTTCTCTCATCTTCATAGCTTTTAAACCTTGTGTTTTCTAAGTTATGTTCTAAAGTTTCTAAGTGTAAGATTGTTAGAATAGTTTACCTTTTCTTTTTCGCAACAATTTTTAAAAGTTTTCTATATGTAATTCTTGATATTTATATCAATAAAGAATTAAAATTAAGTGAAATTTTTGTGTATTGTATTCAACCCCCCCCCCTTCTACAATACTTGTTTTACTTATTTGGGACCAACAATTGTACTCGACATGGATGGAATGGTTGAAAATAACTTTCTATTAGCACAACTTTTAAAGTGCTAATAGAAAGTTATTTGACCTTTATGTTCAAGAAGCCTTCATTGGAAAACTTTTAAAGTTATTTTCAACCATTCCATTGGAGGTCTATGTGTCATTCTCGATTTTGATAATATTGGTTCCCGTGATAAGTTTTTGGCACATACGGGGGTTAATTCTTGGTTTGAGATGCTCGAAAAATGGTCCAATAATTTCAGGGTGGAGGATAGCCTAGCTTGGAATGATGTGGAGGATCTTCCGTTGAAAGCGTGGGATTCTAAATCTTTCTTGAAAATAGCTAGTAAGTGGGAAAATTTGTCTTTTAGGATGATTCAGATGGTAACAATCTTTACAGTACCCACCTTTTTATTCAAACCTCTTGGCCCTCGTTAATCTATGAAACGGTAAAAGTGGTCGTGAGAGGATGTGTTTTCCACGTTCGAGTGAAACAAATTTATGGTTGGACTCCGGATTTTCTCATTGAGGAAAGTGACTCGGAGGTAGAAGAAGAGGATGATAGGGGTAAGGTGTCAGATGAGGGTTCAGAGAACGAGGAGGAAGAAATTCCAGATTCCTTCCCTAAAGATGAAGTTCTGATTGGTGCACATAATGTTGATGATGACATTTCAAAGAATGCTTTTGTAGATCTAGGGGAGGAAATGATGACCCATTTAGTTTGAACAAGCTCCTTATGGAAGACATAAAAATTCCAGAGATTCATAGCAAGGATGGTGGGATCTAGGGATGGTGATTTGCCCCGACCCGGTGGGGAACCCGGTTCACCCGACCCGAACGGGGCCGGGGATTCCCCGCTTAACTGGGTACCGGGTCCGGGGCCGGGGATCCCCATTCAATTGAAACCGGGGGCGGGGCCGGGGCCGGGTAACATACTCCCCGACCCGCCCCGTACCCGGTATATATATGTGTGTGTATATTACTTATAATATAGTATTAATAATTAAAAATTTAGAAATACGTTATTCCACTATAAAATATTGTATTAATAATTAGAAAGTTAGAATTACTTTGTTCTCTTATTTATATATATATATACACACTAAAATAATAATAATTACTTATATATATGTATATATATATATATATGCATGTGTATATATATATATATGGTGCCTATAGGAATGTCAAAAAGAAATTCACCAGTAGTACTACTCACCTTTGCTTGCTTTTCATAATAATAATTACTAATATATATATATATATATATATATATATATATGTGTGTGTGTGTATACATATGGTGCATATAGGAATGTAAAAAAGAAATTCACCAGTAGGAGTAGAGTACTCACCTCTACTCACCTTTGCTTGCTTTTCACCTCTTATATATATATATATATATATATATATATATATATATCCTGAAGATCGATGATGCAACCGAACATAATTCCCAATGGTGTTTGGAGATTTTTTTAAATAAACTGGGGATTGACCGGGTTTGACCGGGGATTGACCACTTTATGGACCGGGGACGGGATTAGGATCCCCGTACCCGCCGGGGACCGGGGCCGGGGCCCTTTACCATAATCAGGGGCCGGGGAATGCGAAACCCGCCCCGTTGCCATCCCTAGTGGGATCCCAGATAACACCCTCACTTTTCACCTTGATTTACCCCTAACGAGGGTGGAGGTATTGATGAGAGTCGGCAGGACACACTTGACTTCAAGGAAGATGAAACAGCTGTTTGTGGTGGTATTGGTGCCCCGGTAGAGCCATATTATCTTGTCTCAGCGCCTTCAGGATGGTTGAGGCGAAGGAGGGGCATATGCTTCCTTGGGTCGTGAAAATTTTAAGACGCCTTCTGTATCCCAAAGTTCTCATCATTCTGGGGGTTCGTTTACTTCTTCAAAATCTATTCGAGAAGGCTATTTTATGCTTGAAGAGTTATCTGCTACTATTGGTCTTGGACGGGTCTTGAGATTCTCTATGAAAGGTTGTGAAACTTATTTCAAAGCTATTATCAGCAATGCAGGAGGTAAGAAGATGTCAATATGAATGTCCTTTCTCCGAATGTTCAAGGGTTGGGGTGTGGAGAAGAAAAAATGGGTAAGAGAGGTATGTGTGTAACGATCGTAAATTCTTGGAGATTAAAGGGGAATTTAATAAATGGGGCAAAAGTGTGGAAATAAAGAAGTTGAGGGGCTTGGTTGCAAATAAGGGCATAAAAGACTCAAAACCCTGGATTATCTATCAGTTTGGGTCATTTTTCTTGGGTGCGGCGCAAGAGCAGAGAGGAAGGCGATTTGAATGCTTTTGGGGAGAAACATTTGGAATCGCGATATTAGATAAGGAAATCGTATCTCTTGGTGAGGTTCTTCAAAAGGTACGCACTAAAATTCTTGATTATTAATTGAAATATTTTCTTTTGAAGTATGAATGGGGGCGATTTTTGGTTTGTGAAAACCTGGGTTTTGTGTTCTAAGGGGTTAATATTGTTAGAAGATTTTGGAGTTAAAATTGATAGAGATTAGAGGTTAATTGGGTAGACTAAAACCCTGTATCACTTATCGATTTGAGGGAAAATGTGGATTGTTTCTATCGAGGTCTGAGTATCGATCGGGTTAACGGACCGGGGTCTCCCGGGGTTGTGTCGCCCGGGGTCACCCGGTGTAGTGCGCCCGGGATCGCCCGGGGGTGTACCGATCGGGGTCACCCGGGGTATTTGCGACCGGAATCCCTCGGGGAGTAGAGACCGGGACCGGGGTCGCCCGGGAGGTGAAAGCCCGGGGACACCCGGGGTTGATTTTTTTATATAGACTGTGATAGAGTTAGGATCCTCATAATATGTTAGTCGAACCTTGATCTAGAAAACCAAGTGAATTAATGGCCTTATTAACTGGAATGTAGGGAGTCGATCTTTGCAAGGCTAGTGTTCGTGTTTGAGCCGAGTCCTTACAATCAGGTGAGTTCCCTATTCTAAAATTTTTAGAAACTGGAAATGGATTTTCTTGACGATGTTTATTATGTTTACCGTTTTCGGAAATTATAACTTTGAACTGTGAATGATTGGGTTTATTTCAATATTATGCTTACGTATTTTCTCACTGTTTATTGTATGAGTATTGGTATCGTTTTATGAACTGAGCGCCATGCCTTATCTTCAATCATCGGGGATGGTTGAAACCGGGTGTCTGGAATTCGTTTCCTTACACATCGGTAATGGCATCGACTAGGGGGTCGTATGGGGATCTACTGGGGGGCCCGAGGACGAGTAGTCCTGTATCTTGACGAAGGATTTCGATGTGAAATTTGTCACTTCCTATAACATGAAGTGGTGAAACTAATCTTGTGAATTTGATTGTACTTTTGTTGTTATAAATTGGACGAGGTTGGGACTTCACTAGACCCTTCGGTCTAATCCTCGTTTCCACTTTTCTTAAAACCCACTTTCAGGTAACAGGGTTGATTCGGGATCTTCTAATGTAAATCATTGCTTTTCAGATATTGTACTGGGACCCGTTTTTGGGAGTTGAATTTTATTTAAATTGTTATGTTAAGTTTTGGGTTGTTACAATGTGTTTGCCATGGGGTAAATTTCTTGTCTCTCTAAGAGACAAAATTGACTAGACTTGATTTATTTGTGGTAAAATTCCTATGGGTAATTCTTTTTTTTTTACTTCGCCTCTAGTTCGGCTAGGGGTAGATCGGTGGCATTTTATGCATTTGGGACAACAATTTATTTAAAAAGTATCGTGTTTCTTCTTCGGAGTATTTTGTGGTTATAGAAGGAATTTGGGTGCCTAATGGCCTATCTTTGCTGGTTATCTCGGTGTACACACCTCAAGAGACGGTTCTTAAAATCAATTTATGGTCTATGCTTTTGGATATGATTAGTAGATGGCATGGGAGGTCATTGTGATGGGTGATTTTAATGAGGTATGCGTCTCTTCAGAAAGATTAAGTTCGGCTTTTCATGCTAACTCCACAAACAGATTCAATGCCTTTATTCGTGACGCCGAACTTCATGACCTTCCTCTTGGAGGGTATTCTTATATGTGGAGAAATAAATGGGCTTCTAAAATGAGTAAGCTTGATCGGTTCCTCTTGTATGATGGCCTTTTTGATATAATGCCCAACATTTCGGGTTTGGTGCTTGATCGTAAGCTATCCGACCATAGGCCTATTCTTTTTAAGGAGTTATCCATCGATTACGGGCCTACGTTGTGACGTCTTTTTCATTCTTGGTTCAAAATAACCGAATTCGACCAAATTATGGTATGATGATAGTGTTTGTGATTCTAATGGTATGATTGCTTTTAAAAAGAAGCGTCAATTATTAAAGAAATTTTTCGCATGTGGATTGATGATAAAAGAAAGAGTGATATGGAGGTGAAAATTGGCTTAAAACAAGTATTAGGGACATTGATGCTCGGATTGATTCGGGTAATGCTTCTAGATTAGATATCGAATCTCGTATCCAATTTATAAAGACTTTAGGTGACTTGGAAAGGGTAGAAAATTTGGATGTTTTGTAAAAAGCTAAAATCCTTTGGGGAGTTGAAGGAGATGAGAATTCCAAGTCAACTAGCCATTCATGGAGTTATGATTGATAGCGATTGGTTATGGAGTTATGATTGATAGCGATTGGTTATGGAGCCAACCAACCAATTTTCAAGATCGGTTCAACACTTGTAGGGGGGAGTTCGTTCAAATTTAGAGGTGGAGTTTCCGAACGTTTTGTCTTCGGATCAAGCTTCCTTTCTTGAGGAGCCTTTTGCGCGGGATGAAACTATAAAAGCCGTTTGGAATTGCGGAGTGGATAAAGCCCCAGGACCAGATGGTTTTACTTTCCATTTTTTCAAGAATTTTGGCATCTCATTGAAAATGACGTGGTGAAATTGGTGGGTGATTTCTTTGAGTCCAGTCGATTCCCAAAAGGTTGTAACCCTTCTTTCATTGCTCTCATTCCGAAAGTTCATGATGCTAAATTTGTTAAAGACTATAGGTCAATTAGTCTTATAGGTTGCCAATATAAAATAATTGGTAAACTTCTTGCCAATCGGCTTAGTATGGTTATTGAGGATATCGTTAGTAGTGAGCAATCCGCTTTCATAAAAGGGCGCCAGATTCTTGATGGTCCTTTAATTTTGAATAAAGCTATGGATTGGTATAAAAAAAATTCGGTCTAAGCTTCTGATTCTTAAAGTTGATTTTGAGAAAGCGTACGATTGTTTAAGCTGGGATCACTAGGATTTAATTCTAGCGAAATTGGGATTTGGCATAGTTTGGCGTGGGTGGATTAGTGGATGCCTTGAGGATTCGATGGGGTCGGTTCTCGTTAGTGGCCCTCTGACTAAGGAATTTTGCAGTCGTCGAGGATTAAGGCAAGGAGATCCTCTCTCCCCTTTCCTTTTCATCTTAGCCATGGAAGGATTACATGTCATTATTCAAGATGTGGTTTCAAAAAATCTCTTCCTGGGTGCTGCTATTGGTAAAGAATGGTACCCTCTTTCTCACTTATTCTACGCGGGCGATGCAATTTTTTGGGGGAATGGTCTTTATCGAATGCTAGGAATATTATTCGTATTCTTAGATGTTTTTTCCTTATCTCGTGTCTCAAAAATTATCTTTATAAAAGAAAACTTTTGGTGTGGGGGTGGATTCACAAGAAAATCGAGTGTTTGGCCTCTTGTGTTCGGTGTAGTGGATTGAAGCTTCCATTTTCGTATTTAGGTTTACCCGTTAGGGGTAATATGTCCAAAAAGGACGGTTGGAAGGTGGTGTTCGATAAATTCATGGTCAAACTTTCCAATTGGAAATTTAAAACTCTTTCGGTTGGTGGTCGGGTTACCATTTTAAAGTCCGTTTTGGGGAGCCTTCCTACTTACTTCATGTTTATTTACAAAATCCCAAGGTTGGTTGATCAAAGCTTGGAATCAATCCAAAATAGATTCTTTATTGGTGGTGATGTGGAGGAAAAGAAAATGTCTTGGGTCAAGTGGAAAAAAGTTATGGCTAGTCTCAAATTCAGAGGACTTGGTATTGGTAGCATTATGGTGTTTAACTGTGCTTTACTTTTCAAGTGGATTTGGCGGTTTTGGTTGGAGGATTAGGCACTTTGGGTTAAAATTATTAAATCCATCTATGGCGAGAAGGGTCTAATTGGTTCGAATTTGCCTAGGAAAATTTTGAACTCAACATGGGTTTCTATTATAAAATCGGTCAACTTTCTAAAGGACAAAGAAATTGATCTTTTATCTTTCTGTAAGAAAAAGGTGGGAGTTGACCGCGTTTTTGGATGATGTTTGGCTTGGGGATTCTCCTTTTAAAATTCAATTTGCTAGAGTTTACGTTTTAGAATTGGATAATCGGCGAATGTCAAGTCTCGTTTGGAGTTAGGGTGTTGGGATGTGTGTCTTCGAAGGGCGTCGAGAGGTGGGTGTGGTTTTTTTTTTGGGGGGGGGAGGGAGGGTGTCCTAGGCTATGCCTAGACTAATCCCTTGGCAAATTATGACTGTAAGAAAGCAGCCCTGATTAAACCTCAGTGGCCACAATTGTTGTGTATGTGTAGATTCGAACCCTGGACAGATGAGATATTCCACCACATCCCCCAAGGCCTTAACCACTACGCCACAACCCTTGTGGTTTAGATGGGTGTGGTTGTTAGAAGGGTTGGGTGATTTTTCAGTGGTTTCAGCTAGGCGTTTAATTGATTCTAGTCATTTGGAGGTGTATTCTCATCCTACTAGATGGAATAGACTTGTTCCCATCAAAGTTAATGTGTTCGCGTGGTGGTTGCATCTCAATCGGCTCCCTACTCGGATAAATTTGGATAAAAGAGGCGATGTTTCGTCTCTTATATGTCCTAATTGTGATATAGGAATGGAGGACTGTAGTCGTCTTTTCTTTTCATGTCCTATCGCTAAAGACTTATGGGTTCTTATTGGTTGTTGGTGGCGTATGAATATTCTGAATCTCCATTCTTATTTGAATTAAATCTCTTGGATCGACTCAATTCATTTGAAGAGGGAGGTTTTTTTGTGTTTTGAGGCCATTATGCTTGCCACTTTATGGTCTATATGGGTGTTTCCGAATGGTATTTTATTTGGCAACTCGAAGCCAAGAAAGGCGTTGTTTTTAGAGAACATTATAACTCGTTGGGTAATCATAGAAGTAACAATTTGTCTATTAATTGGTTTGGTTGGCTTACTAACCCTTCCCTTGCCATTACTTCTATGTAATTGTTTCTTTTTCTAGCTTCTTGCTAGTTTTCTAAAATTTCGGCGTTCAAAAAGAAAAGTAAAGAAGAGAAAATCCAATATTTCAGTTGACAATTCTCGCCTAAACCATGTTGTTTGCATTCTTATCAAACTATATTTTTTTCCAGTTATGATTAACAACATATAAAGTGGATTTTATACGGAACAAGAAACAAACCTTCCGTTATTCTTGTTCGTTGTTTATGCTCCCCATTTCCGGCCCCGACCCATCTAATCCCCGACAAATTTTACTAGATTAATCAGAATATTTCATTACATACTAATTTTTTTTAATAAATATATATCATTAAAAAAACGTTATTATACAAATATAATAAATAAGTTGATCTCCAAGCCCACAAAATTTGACCCTTATTCAAGATCCAACTACAAATTTCGAATAGTGATTTGTAGTGTTTGGATCTTTTACGTCGTTAATATTTAGAAGATTTATTAAAAGTGATAATATATGCAATAACAAATCAGGGTTTTTTTTTAACTAATTTTTTAATATATCTTCTTCTTTTTCTTTGGTATTTTTTATTTAATTTTTTGAAATCAAAATCCATACAATAATATAATAGAATAAATCATAGTATCTAAATCACAAATCATGACTAAAATTCTTCTTTCTCTTTTTATTGAAAACGATAATTTAAGACTAAAGATGATGAATCAAAACTAGCAGCAACTAATATCTCGTTTGTTAAGCAACATCAAACACCTTACAGGCTCGTAAAAATGCAACATCGGTAGTTTGTAATTATGTGGTTCTAGTCTTCCTATTGTTGAAATTTTTTGGTTTTATACCTAATTTAGACTCAAAAATATTATTGAACCATGCTCGAAAGGGAAAGATATTTATGGATTTGTGTATCCTTAATGAAAGGTTCGTTTCGACATATTGCACGTATAAAACGGAGTTTATATGAATAAGAAATTGATCGTTAAAGTAATGACTAACGGATAGATATTGGGAAGTGAGAAATACAAATGGGTTTGTCCCACATTTATGGAAAAATGAAACTTTTATGAGTTTATAAGTGATTCTATGGTTGAATGGAGTAAGACTTGTTGGAGGAAAGGCTCTCTCCACGTGTGCGCCTTGCGGTCGAATAGAAAATTGAGTTTTGCCAAATTTCTTAGGGGGGCATTTGGTTCGTCAGATTCCGACGATGGAATCGGAATGGTCAATTTCATTGACTAAAAATTCCATTCCGACGTTTGGTTACCCATGGAATGGAACTGAATTCCAAACATTCCCTCAAATGGGGATTTCACCATTCCTTCACAAAAGAGATGGAATTGAAATCTATTCCCTCCAAAATATTAAAAATGACAAAAATACCCTCAATAAAAGTTCTCAGCATATTTCATCGACCTCCGTTCCTTCCAAAATCTCTCTCACATCGACTTCAGGACTCTCTCATCAGACTTCATCGAGAATCTTCTTCACGATCGATTTCGGTTCTCCTTTTCTATCAGACTTCTATCGATTTGGGTTCTCGTTTTCATTTGATTACGGGTTCTTGGTTTTCGATCTACAGGGAGAGAGGGTTGTGTATGGAGGCCAGAAAATTGTGCTGCGATGGTTAGCATCCTAGATCAAAAAAATACATGGAGAAGGGACGAAGAGGATAAGAAAGAAAAAAATAATTAGTCAAACATGGAAACAAAAATATGGAAACAATATTAATTTACCAAAATTAAAAGCAAATTCATTATTAATTCAATTACTAAAATTAAAACAAATTCATGGAAACAAACAATTTACCTTTTTTTCATAATCAAATGTTAATTTTATTATTATTTTATACTTTTAGAAAACTTAAAAAACTATATCAAACAAAGGGTATTTTTGTCAATTTTCATATTCCATTCCAATTCTTTTGTAAATCATTTCCTGTCAACCAAACACTTGGTCAAACTTAATAACATATTACATTTCATTTCCTGCCAATGTATTTTTGTCAATTTTCTTTTGTCAATTTTCATATTCCAATTCCAATTTTCATATTACATTCCATTTCCTGTCAACCAAACACTTGGTCAAACTTAATAACATTCAATTCCAATTTCTTCCAGATTCCAATTCCATTGACAGATTTCATTCCTTCATAAATCATTCTGCGAACCAAATGCTCCCTTAGTTTCCCACATGTTCTCTCTAGAGCTGTAAACGAACCGAACGTTCAGTGAACCGTTCGTGAACTGTTCGGCGGGAAGTTCGTTTATGTTCGTTTATTTAATAAATGAACGAACATGAACACATTTTTTTGTTCGTTTAGTTAAATGAACGAATATGAACAATGGTCTCGTTCGTTCATTTACGTTCGTGAACGTTCGTTCATTTATGTTTGTTAATGTTCGTTTACGTTCGTTTATGTTCGTTTACGTTCGTTTATGTTCGTTTATATTTGGTTATATATATAAATATATTTATATGTATTATGACATTAATTTGTCAAAGCATTAATTAAATTAATTTTTTAAAATTTCTTTTTTATACCTCCTAAGTATATCCATTTTTTTTATTTTGTTATGTTATTTTTTACGAACGAAATTATGAGTAACGGTGGTTGTTTTTTATTCATTTGTGTTCATTTATGTTCATTTATGTTCGTTCGTTTACGTTCGTATATGTTCATTTATGTTCGTTCGTTTACGTTCATTTACGTTCGTTTATGTTCATTTATGTTCGTTCGTTTACGTTCGTTTAACTCTTAATGAACGAACATAAACGAACACGAACAAACATATTTTCTTAACGAACGAACATGAACACAAAAAATTTCGTTCGTTTACCGTTCGTGTTCGTTCGGTTAAGTTAAACGAACGAACATGAACAAGTCTCCGTTCGTGTTCGTTCGGTTCGTTTACAGCCCTAGTTCTCTCTACTCTTCTTTGGCTTGAGATTCTCCACAAGTAAAGTTCATGCATATGTTACAACTGCAGCTTTTCACAAGTCGTTGTATCATGGAAACGGACACACTTGTGTGGTATTTACATCTACACTCATAATGTAAGGAACACAATCATTTGTTCTCTTTTGACATACCAAATGATGGTGACCCAAAAGGAAAGATGAAAAGACAATAAAGAGATTTTGGCATTGTTTGGCAAAAATTATAATCTAGCTTTTTTTTTACATGTTTGAATGACCATAAACTAGCTTATAAGCTAGCTTATTGAAAAGTTACTCGTTGTAGCGTTTTGAAAAGTTAGTTTTTCAGCTACCAACTAGTTTATCAGCTAGTTTGCCGAACATAGCCTTTGATCAATTTTTTGTTCCAACAACTTCTCCAAAACATTCTCCAAAATGGAGAAAATAAGAGAGAGAGAGAGAGAGAGAGAGTACTTTTCTTCAAATTTGGAGATATCCTCAAAAATAATTACAAAGAGAGAGAAATGATTTTTATTATATCCCACCAATGAGAAACTTTGAAATGAAATGATTAGGTGAGAGAAATAATATTTTATTAAATATATAGAATATTTTAATAATATAATCAATGATTTGTCTCTAAAATGGGGAATCTTTTGGAGACCGATGTAATTTCTTTAAAAAAAATTTGACTATTGTTTCTCCATTTTGAAGATATTTTGGAGAATTTGTTGAAGATGCTCTTAGCAGACAAGGCTCGCCACCTTTTTGATGGAGTGCATGTGGAGAATTTGTTGGAGATGCTCTTAGCACACAAGGCTCGCCACCTTTTTGATGGAGTGCGTGTAACGATATATATATATCACTGTTCTAAAAAACTCGCCGCACAGCCGCCATGGCGCGTCATGGCACCAAGGCTTGTGTGTCACGCCACGTTAAGCCCATGGCACGCCATGGCCTTTTGCGCAGTTATCGTAATGAGATATTTGATTTTTCTTTACGTTTTTAATGTTTTATTTGTAAGATTATTAATATATAACCTAATTTAACTTGGTTATTACTATTGACTGATTGAGTAACACTACAAAACATACGTTTTTATATATAATATAATAATATGAATTAGAAATTTGACGTCATAAGTCACGCCTTGAAAACGCCATGGCTCCTAAGGCTTGAGGCTTGACCTCGCCGCCACGCCACGCCTCACGCCATTAGAACCTTGATATATATATATATATATATATATATATATATATATATATATATAAATGATCATGTGAGAAGAAGAGTTAAAATGATAAGTTAAGAACGGATCTGGAGTCTTGATAGTCTCACCTCCATCCCATGAATCGTGCTTGATACGAGAATTGATCGGATACATATTGGTGCATCTCATCCTAATGTGCATCCAAGGGTGGAGATCCCTTCTTACTAATCTCACTATAAACTTTCATTCTCAACAGAACCCAACCTATATATATATATATATATATATATATATATATATATATATATAGAGAGAGAGAGAGAGAGAGAGGGGACAAATCAAATACAAACCATGTAAATATTACACAACCATACAAATCATTCTCGACCCTTGATTTTGTGTATTTTGAAATTTTTAGGCAGTTACCAAATCAGTTGCAAATAAGGTTGAGAGTAAATTTCGGAACCGACTTAATCCACATCATTGACATTGATTTGATAATCTGCATTGATGGTTGAGATTGGTTTGTACATTTTATAAGATTTAGATATATATATATATATATATATATATAAAGGTTCAAACGAGAATGCTAACTATTTAAGAAAACAAAAAAACAACAAATCATGTACAAAATCATATGTGATTTTACATTAACTCGGAAAAAACAGACGCGGGCGACTTTGGGCGCGACCTAAAGTTGCGCGCAAAGTCGTGTGAATCATATATGATTTTGTATTCGGTTGATCTCATGTTTTCTTAAATAGATGTTTTTTCTCGTATGCACCCACCTATATATATATAAGTGATTATATGAAACATTATATCAAATATGTAATATTTGACGTTGACTTTTTTTCGATTTCGGTATGTATTGTTTTTGCAACTTGAATTAATGAAAAGTTTTAACAACCTAAGTTTCAGGGACTCTGAAAGTTACAAATCGACTACTTTGAACCAAGAGGGTGGGAGCTAGTTAATTAAATGAACTTAGCTGTTGTTATATAATTTAAAGACAAAATTATACTTCACTTTAAATCTTTATATGTCTAATAAATATTTGTCTCGTTCAAATTAGAACAACTAAAATCTAGTACACAATTTTAAACATTTCTCAGGCCACCTAACTAAAACTAAAAACTTCATTCCTAGTTTTGATAAATTGTTGTTTAGAACTTGAAACAAATAATTTGTTCTTTAATTTCAATTAATAAATGGATTTTTTTATGTAAAATAACATATCCAACTATAAATATCCTAATTTTCCAGCATAATACATCAAGCGTCCAATGTTCTTCAATATGTAGTAGGCGGAATGGTGTGGGGGTTAAAGGCTTGACGGATAGCTCTCTTGGTTCTTTTTTGCAAGGTGCTTTTTTCTTTGCAAGGTGCTTTTTTCGTTGCTAGGTGGCTTTGGATTGGGCTGTTGGTCGATTTTTGAAGTGTTCTCTTGTTGGCTTTTCATTAGTTTGGGTTCTTAGTTTGGCTTTTGTCTATTTCTTCGTCGACTTGGCTTGTTGTAGTGTCGTGTGTTTTGGTTGGTCGTTTTACTTCGTCCTTGGGCAGTTCTAGTTGTAATGAATCTTGGTTTAGTTGGTTTTGTTTTTTCTTGTTTCGGGCTAGTTCTGTGTTTTACAGAAATTTTGTTTGTCTGTTTGTTGGATTCTATTGTTGTTCTTTTAAAAAAAAATAGAAAAAGTTATTGTTCGTAATTTAATATTACAATTTATTTATTTGATTTACATGATAATAAGAAATAAATATAAGATTTTGGGTGCATAGTTGGATCAAGGTGGTGTGCTTAATTTGACCACGACTCTTGACCATGGAGGTTGAATTATTTTTAAAACATGAAACCTCATGTAATATATAATAACGAGGTGGGATTAATGCCCGCGCGTTGCTGTGGATGGAAAGAAATATTAAAACCATAAATTTGAGTATCACCAATTATGAGAACAAAACATTTTGTGTCTGTTAGCAGCATGACTATAATTTACAAAATGCCCTATGAGGATGATGTGTGTGTATGATAGGAAGCGAAAATAAATTGGCAAATGGTGCATTACATCATTAAACTTAAAAAAAGTTACATTGTTATTAAACCTAAATTAAATTATAATAAAAATATGAATTAAACAAATTTTACATCATTATTAAACATAAAATAAATTATGATAAATTACTTTATTAATAAATAAAAAATTGGTGCGTGAATCACCTACGACTATGTGCTTGGATTGATGGGGAAGGCGGAAAGTTTTGGGTTGGAGAAGACACAGTCATTGAGATGCGATGCATCTTAAGGAATCTTTATTTTATGCTTATATAATAAAAATAATTTTTATAATATAACTTTTATTTATTTAAATTAGAAAATGAAAAGGTTATAAATGATCGAAATGTCATTTACTTAACGGTCAGGAGCTAAGAACTTTTAGTTTCGAGGACTAAAACGTTACGCAAATGCAAAATCGAAAGTCTATTTTGGAATCAACAAAATATGGGGACTAAATCCAAGAGGAAAATAAAACTATAGGGACCAAATCTGTAACTCTACAAACACAGGAAAAAAAAATATCAAAGCTCAAGGACCAAATCTGTAATTTACTAAAAACCTGAGGGACCAAATATGTAATTTACTGTTCACTATAGGGACCAAATCTGTAACTCTACAAACATGGAAAAAAAAAATAAAAGCTCAATGACCAAATCTGTAATTTACTAAAAACCTGAGGGACCAAATATGTAATTTACTGTTCATCTACAGTAACTCGTTCCTGGTAAATGTTAGTATTATAATATCATCATTAAAATAATACTTCCACATTTTTAAATACTTATAATAAATTATTAGAAGTATATTTATATATATATATATATATATATTTAATGATTGATTACTATTTAAAATATATTATTACAATATAAAATAAATTATTAATCAAAATCAACGTAACTCATGATTGATTATTATTTAAAAAATTTATAGTATAAAATATATTATTAATCAAAATCATTTCAATTTGTAACTGTTGTAAAAACCGAAAGGAGATAATGTTAACTTAATCCCAAATTAGAGAGTTTAACTAAAATCAAACAAGGGATAAGTTAGTGATCCCAATGAATCTCTAGCTTGAACACTCAAGGGTGTTCTTAGTGTACAAGACAAAATTCTCAAAACATGCAAATATGATGATTCTAAATATGCATCCAACACAAAGTAAGGAGATAGAGTAAGAAGACAACACCAATATTTACGTGAAAACCCAAATTGGGAGAAAACCACGGGTGGAGGAGATCACCGAGAGAAATACACTAGTGAAAAATGAAGATTACAATGCTCTTCAAGGAGAAGAATCACAACTATGGTGAGTGTGTGTATTTGGAGATAGAAATGGGGTGATCTCTAAACATGTTCTCAGCTGTGTTTTTATGCTTGAAGCACAACCTATTTTGGGAAAGAACTCAAGTAAGATAATTTGAGTGTGATCTTGTATAACCCATTTTGGTGAAAGTTGAAAATGGCAAAGTTTAGCCTTGCAAACAAGGTTGATCAGATTTTTGTGGCCCAAGAAAAGAGATTTCAAAAGGGACACAATCCCTTAAAATAACGAAAAAGAAAATCTGCTGAAAAGGTAACTTTTGAGAAAAGTGAACTATGTTCGCGCCCGTGCCCTTTAACCCTCGCGTGCGCGAGCAACTCTGCTGCCTCCAAAACATATGTTTGGTGCGCCCGCGAGCAGACCAAAAATTTGAGGCACCTTTAACAATCTCCATCTTGACTCAAATTTCACCTCCAAAGAACATAACCTAATCAAAAAATCATCCAAGAGCAAAGCTCCACAAAGCATAAACCATCATCACTAGCAAACGTATTGACTTCTCCGAAAATGATCATTAGAAAACTAGTTTCCTCCACCATAGCCCCTCACGGGCTACTTCAAACCACAAGCACCGACCAAGCTCGAAAATGAATCGAACTTAGTCGTAGGAAGAACCTTTGTCATCATATTCGCCAGATTGTCATGAGTGCAAATTTTATTCACCTTGAAGTCCCTTTAGCAATGACTTCAGGCACAAAATGATAACGCACATCAATGTGCTTTGTGCGCTCATGGAACATTTGGTCTTTCGCTAAGAAAATAGCACTTTGATTATCACAGTAGACCTAGTCCACAACCAAATCATTGCTAAGCTCACCAAACAAGTCTTTAAGCTACATCGCTTCTTTAAACGCTTCTGTTATATCCATATACTCCGCTTCGGTAGTAGATAAAGCAACCGTAGGTTGCAAAATTACCTTCAACTAAGCGCACACGAGCCAATAGTAAACACATAGCCCGTAAGAGAACGACGTACATCCAAGTCTTTCCCGTAGTCCGAGTCAACGTACCCTCGACACCATCTCTAGATGTTCCATAATGCAAAGAAGTATCTCTAGTACCGGATAGGTATCTAAGGATCCATTGCACCGCCTTCCAATGCTCCTTTCCCGGGTTGGTCATAAAACGACTTACCATACTTACGACATAGGCCAAATCGGGCCGTGTTCATATCATTGCATACATCAATGATCCCACAACACTTGAATAAGGAACACGTGACATATACGCCTTCTCGGAATTTGAAATGGGACACAATCTTGAAGATATCTTGAAATGTGGAGCTAAGGAAGTAGAGAACGCCTTGGCACCAATCATGTTGAATCTCTTCAACACCTTCTCAATGTAGCCTATTTGACTTAGAGTCAAAGTGCCCGCCTTTCAATCTCTAATGATCTCCATTCCGAGAATCTTCCGTGCATGCCCCAAATCCTTCATCTCAAACTCTTCATTCAATTGATCTTTAACAACTTGGATTTCTTCTTTGCTCTTGGCCGCAATAAGCATATCATTGACATACAATAAAAGGTAGACCATTGCTTGATCTTCACCTCTCATTATGTAGACACAACTGTCATACAAACAACGAGAAAAACCATGTGAGATTATAAAAGAATCAAATTTCTTATACCATTGCCTTGGTGATTGCTTTAGGCCATATAGTGACTTCTTCAAGTGGTACACCATGTCTTCCTTTCCAACGGTGACAAACCCTTCGGGTTGGTCCATAAAGATGTCTTCTTCCAACTCTCCATGTAAAACGTTGTTTTGACGTCTAGTTGCTCAAGCTCCAAATCTTCCAAAGTGACAATGCTTAATAAGGCATGAATAAAAGTATGCTTGACAACGGGAGAGAAAACGTCCGTGAAATCTATACCTAGGATTTGACTAAATCCCTTGACCACAAGTCTTGCATTGAAACGAGAGTCTTCAACATCCGGTATCCCATCCTTTTTCTTATATACCCATTTACAACGAACGGGTTTCTTTACAACGGGAAGAGGAACGAGCTCCCAAGTACCATTTTTTGTAGACTCCATGTCGTCATTAAGAGCCACAATCCATTTCTCTGAATCCGGAGAAACAATAGCCTCATCATAAGTAGAAGGTTCCTCGACCGAATCGATCTCCGAGGTAGCACTAAAAGCATACACCATAAAATCCGCTTCCGCATACCTTCTAGGAGGTACAATAGCTCTCCGACTTCGGTCTCTAGCAATGCATTATGGTGGTTCCAATGATGGTGCATTAGATTGGGAATCACCTTCATTGTCACCATAAGAAATTGATATTGACAGTTGATCGTGAACTTGTGGATGAGATGCACCATTGGTGCGAATTGGAATGTCCACCTCCACTTGAGATCGCCTAGTTTGCTTTTCTTTTGAAATACCCTTCTTTTGAGAAATAGGATCAGACGGCTTGTCAAACATTGATTCTTCATCAAATGTTACATCTCTACTAATCATGGTATTTCGGGCCTCCAGACACCATAAACGAAAACCTTTGACTCCGGTGTGGAACCTAAGAAACATACATTTCACGGTGCGTGGTCAAGCTTCTTGTTATCAATTTTGGCATAAGCGGGAGAACCAAATATCTTCAATAGAGAATAATTTGCGGGTTTGCCGGACCACGCCTCAATAGGTGTCTTCTTGTCAATGGCAAAAAATAGAGAGCGATTAATGATGTAGCAAGCATATGAAGTGGCTTCGGCCACACCGTTTTGTTGAGGAGTATGAACCACCGTATGGTGTCTAGTAATGCCATGAACTCGACAATAGGCATTAAACTCCTCCGAGCAAAACTCCAACCCATTATCGGGATGGAGGTATTTAACTTGCTTGTCGGTTTGCTTTTTAATCATAACTTTCCAATCACGGAAAGAAGCAAACACATCACTCTTATTCTTCAAGAAAAACTCCCAAACTTTGAGCGAGAAATCGTCAATAATAGTCAACATGTACAAAGCACCATCGTGCGATTGTACCTTTGCTGGTCCCCAAAGATCTGAATGCACATAGTCGAGAATACCCTTGGTTGAATGAGTGGCACTTGGAAATGAAACTGTCTTTTGCTTCCCGAAAACACAATGTTCACAAAAGGGAAGTTTATCGATACTTTGACCGTATAACAAGTTTCTTTTGCTTAACTCCGCCATACCGTTTTCGCTCATATGGCCCAACCTCATGTGCCACAACCTTGACTTGTCAGAAAGGGATGATGATGATGCTACCTTGGAATCGCCAAGAATGGAAGTGCCCTCCAAAACATAAAGATTGGCATCCTTTCGTTTGCCTCTCATGAACATAAGAGAACCTCTTGTAACTTTGAGAATTCCACCTTCACCGGAAAAACGATAGCCCTTTTGATTAAGACAGCTAAGAGATATCAAGTTCCTCTTCAAATTAGCAACATGCTTGACATTTCCCAAAGTACGAATGACGCTATCGATCATTTTGATCTGAATATTGCCTTGTCCCACAACCTTGCATAAGGTTCCATTACCAACCCGAATCGAAACCGTACAAGGCTCGTATGAGGAGAACCAATCGCAGTTAGGGCACATATGATAACTGCAATAAGAATCAAGAATCCAATCGGATGAAGACATATTGTCCTCATCCAAGATCACCATGAGGTCACCCGCAAGCTCTTCGACCACTTTGGCTTCACCGGGATCATTTGGCTTTCCTTTGACATTAGCTTTGTTCTTGTTTTGAAGCATGAAACAATAATCGATCACATGACCCTTATTATTGCAATAGTTACAAAACTTGCCTTTATCTTTGGTTTTTGATTTTGACCGGTGACGCACAGGTCTCTTGAAACTTCTATCAAAAGATGTGTAACACCCTCAAAACAGGAAGGAGCAACTAATTTAAAATTTTCAATAATGCCTCAAAGAAAGATAAAGGTATCTTACAACAAGTCTATTCATGAGATACTGTTCTAGATTTAATCATCAACAAATATAAATAAAGCCTTACACACAGACTAATCAAAGGTTGGATGTTACTAAACCCAAATACAAAATGTTATAACCCAAGATAACGGGGGAAGGCTTCACCAAACTACTCACCCTCGAATATAATCTATTTCTCATCTCTTCACAATGTCGTTAGTACCACATCCAACCGGGACCTGATGCACATGCCGAAAAATAAAAAGGTTACGCTAACGCCTAGTGAGTTCAAAAGTTTTCAACATGAATAAATATATCGTTAAAGGAAAGAATGCAATTTAAATCATAATCTTTCAAAATGATTTACCTCAAATATGAAAACGACTCGTTTTCCAATAACATGGATTTTTTTTAAGGGCAAACGCTCTGATACAAAATATTCTTTATAAATTGATGTCGCCCAAAACTCACTCAAACGTGAATAGAAAACGGACTCTCAATTATAAAAATGCGGACAAAACTTTGCATCCGAAACACCCAAAAACACGGGTGGGGCGTAATACTCAATTCGTAAATCATGGAAAACAATCCATATAAATATAATATGCCATCGGAAACATGGAACTAAAATCCAGTACTCACGCGACCATAAAATGGGATGAAACCCAAATGTTAAAACATGGACAATTAAATATCCAAAATACTGCTGGCCGACAACGGGGGAGACCCTTATCCGTTGAGAGTGGAGGAACACAAAAGTTTGCCACTCATACAACGTTAATCGCATGACACTTCACGATATGAAAGCCCAAGTGTCCCTACGACTCCCTTCAAGCTACACCCAAAGAGACGGTTGACCTTAGCGAATATTACCATGAATATCGCCAAAGGCACGACACAGTCGGGGGTTACAACCATGGCATTGCCCCGACATGGCGGAGGCCCCAAATATAAAATCGCCCCTTTAGCTCATGATAACTCAACCGGACTCAACCCTCCTAGTTTACACTTGAAAGGTTAAGGTCATAAAACATGGGTCCCAGAGTCCAACCACGTAATACCCAATTGACCATCAAATAAAGACTGAATTATGTGCCTATGGATCCAATGCAACACAGTCTAACATTACATGACTACAGATGAATGACCCACGCACTCGAGCATGTAATTATCGTAAATATGCAATAAGATGCATTAAGGTGTAAATCGTACATGGGCTCTACATAGAGCCATTAAAACTGGACAAGTGTCCACAAGACTCTTTTAAGTCGAAACCGAGCTAAAATGCTCAAAACCCATTCGACCAACAAATAACGGTCCCCCAAATAATAAAACACACCTAAACGACGTTTATGCCGACACATACTTCAAAGATGTGATTAAGCCAAAACTCATCACGGATTGGGACAAACCATATTCCAAATGGGTTTATACCCTTATGGTTCCAAAATATCTCATAACACGGAGACATGCATTTTCCAAATGGTTTATGAAATCAAATACACCAAAAATGCATACATCATGAATTAGACTTCATTTGTACAAAAATCACCAAAGATGCATAAATCATAAAATAGACTTTATTTGTACAAAATCACCAAAATGCAAAAATCATGCTATTACTTATCAAGATATCCAAATCCCAAATATGGGCATTTTATGAGACTAAAAGAACCCAAGTTTATCAAGTATGAAAACTTATCAAAATACCCAACACATTGACAATTACCAAGTAAAACATATTTTTACTTCAAAATACTCATTTTGGCATTTACATAGTTTTCACAAAGCAACTTTGAAAGTTCAAGAATCTCTAAATCCTAGAGAGAGAAAGTAGGAGCGCCAAAGTAATCTGATGTATATTCAAAGTAAGAGCAAAGTTACAAAAGCAAAGGTCCAAGGGAACACAGATAAGCACTTTAAGCACAGTAAAGACTAGGAAAATAATTACAATGATTACTACAAAATCAGTATTAACAATCTCCCCCTTAGTAATCATTGGCGCAGTGATCTTCAAAAATAATCTTCTGAAACAGCATTGGTCGACTAAGCGACTTTGGAGAATCATTGACGCTCTTCTCTTTGACGAAGTCTATTCAAACCAACTAAAACTTCCAGTCGTCTTAGAGTTGAGCGGAGGTTCAATCTCTCATGAATTGTCTTCAGTGTCCTCTTGAGAAGTCGAATCTCGTCATTATCAACCAGAAAAGCTTTACTTCTTGTTTCCAAAAATCTTCTTTGAGCTTCTTTCAGACGTTGTTCCAACTGAAGCTTGATCACCTTCAAAGTTCCATCTGAGTAATGAGCAATTTCTTCAAATCTGAGAAAGCATTTTTGACTTCAGCCATTCTTGTAGACAACTCCATATGGATCTTGAATAATGGTGAATAAAGGATAAGAATCTAAGTCTGGCAAGCTTCGATTGGGCCTCAGAAGATTTACAACTGGCTGAAAGCTTTCAACAGCCATCTGAAAATCAAACACTCTGAAAAATCTGATTTGTCGTCGAATGAATCTCTTGATAACAAACAGTGCCTGAGAAACATCCTGAGTTCTATGATAAAGATTCCTGAAATGATCAAATAGAAACTCAATATCATCCATAGAAAGATCAGAAAAATTTGCCTCTGAGAAGGTATATCGGTTGCAATCTCTTCTTTCCACTACGAATTCCGGATACCAGATATTAACTAGCTTGTTTATTGTGACGCTGATAACTCGGACAATCAGATGTGGAGAAGAAACGCTATTGTTTCTACGGCGCTGGCACTTGATGAGCATCAAGTATTCATATTGATATGCCTCTGCCTCCTTTTCAACACCAATAATAGCATAAATGTTGATCGGCCTTCTTCTAGAAACGAAAATATTTCTCTGAATGTCTTCTAGAAAAGTTGATCTTTACCTTGAAGCCATATATCTTTGATGAAGATTTCTTTGTCTCTCCTGCCTGGTTAAAGCTGGTCCTTCTTCTTGAATGCTTGGTGAAACCACAGGTTCAGCAGGAGGAACATCAGCTTGTGCTCTAGACGACTGACCTTCTTCAAATGTACCTGAAGGAGCAGAGGTAGTCGGAGCAGTAGCAGCAACAGGAGTAGAAATATCAGGAGTAGCTTCAGGAACAGTAGTATCTTCAGGAACCTCTTCTTGAGAAGGAAGATCCCTATACAACATATCTGTAATCTCTTCATCCTTAGCATCCATAAACACAGAATCATCTTCAGTGTCGGATAAGATGATGATGTCCTCACATTCCTCTTCTTTCACCTTACAAAGCTTCTCGAATCTGACATCATCGTCGTCATCTGAGTTTATCTCAATGAAGTTTGCAAAGAAGTTTCTCATATCATTAGCAATCTCTGAATCATCTATCTCATGAGCCCTTACTGCAGTGTCTGGATCCTCATAAACAACTATCTGCATATCATTATGAATATCCTGTTCAGAAATATTCAAGACATTAGATATTTCAGACATGTCTACATTCTCTAACATCACATTTACAATGTCTTCAACATTGCAGTCTTGAACATCTTTAGAACTCTTTGATTTGTCAGTCGCATCTTCTTGTGTCTGATTCTCTCTAGCAGACGAACTCTCCACCCGCTGTCTCTTATTCATCTCCCCCTAATGACCTTGAGGATCGGGATCATCCTGGTCATACCGGCGTTTAAGAGACGGGCCAGCCTCAGTTCTGCAGCTCTGTTCAAGATGATCAACCTTGTTAGAAAGTTCTGAAAAAGCTTGAGTCATAAAAGACCTAAGATCAGCAAAGCTGGATTGAACTTCTGATTTGAAAGACTTTAATTCTTCAGACAAAGCAGTAATCCGGTCAGAATCAGATGAAGGAACTGGAGGCGGCGTAGGCTGAAAATTCCTTAGAAGAGAAATCAGATCTTGATCTTGATGTTGTGGCGGTGACATAGACAATAAACGCGCGTAAAGTAGATCGGTTAACTCAGAAACCGGAAGATCATGAAGAGAAGATCGTGAAGATGTACCCGTAGGAGTTGATGTAGAAATACCCGGAGACTGCGTAAACGGCGGAGGTAGAGGAATATACATAATAGCAGAAGCAGATGATTGAACTGCAGAAGATGGTTCTCTTATCACAACCCTAGATGGGCGTCTGAACGGAATCACTTCAGGGATAGAGGATGTATCAATTTCCGGAATTTTACCCTTGAAGAAAGCACGCAATTTCTGAATTTCTGCTTGCTTGTGCTCTTCAAACTGCTCACTCATCTTTTGAATTAACTCATTCAAAGTAGAGAATTTAGCCGTTGTATCTCGTACCTCGACTGAAGAAGTCTCGATACTATAAGAAAGAGAAACTGATGTATCTTGAACCTGATGAGAAGTTGAAGCATTGACAAATGCTAAGTCAAGTTCATCAACATGAATATTGGCAACTTCAACGTTAATCGGAACAGACTCTTATTCAGACTGAACCTTCTCTTAAACAACCACTTCTGGTTTCCTGAATTTTCTTCCATAAACCTGAAGACTCGGTTGATCAGCATCATCAACATCATCACCATCAGAATCATCATCATCTCCATTTTTATCTTCATCAACAATATCATCATCAACAGCAGTATCAACATTATTAACATCATCATCCTCAATGTCAATAGCAGCAGCAGTACTAGTTTTAGGATCAAGATCAGCAAGAACATCATCAACTTGTTGAGTTGCAACTGCTTCTTGTTCTGCAGAGACTTCTGCTTCTTGCTCAACAGTTGTTTCAATTTCAATCTCTTTATCAGCAATAACTTCTTCAACTTCAACCTCTTGAACAGCAGCAGCTTGTGTGTCATGGGATGGCTCATCTTGTGCAGCTTCCATGAATTCATTATCCATGCAGTACTCAATGACGCTATCACCGGTCATATCAGCGTAGTTGGCAATTAAAGCATATGGAATGGTCATCGAGAAGTTGAACGATTGCTTCTGTTTTTGAATATATGTCATTTCAGAATCCGGGATCTGAGGCCAATTCAATCGACGAGGAATAGCTGAATTACTCCTTAGCATGTTGCGTACAATCAACTTCATGTATCTGACAAATGGAATAAATTTCCTCTTCTTGTTTGTCCTCTTGTCTTGTACTCTCTCTGATAATTCAGTCCAGAATATGTAGGTATAGTCGACATGCAGGTCATAGACAACTGCATGGAATAACCTCAGATAGTGTTGACTCGCATTGTCAGTGCCAGAATGCTTAGAAGTTAGGCACCTGTTGAGAACTGAGAACAATGCGTACCAGATTGGAGGAAGATTTGACTTATCAAAGTCACTGACCCAATTCAGAGTGCCCCGATATCCCAGATTTCTGATGCCTTCAAGAACATTCTCTTCAGAGGGAAACTAATCGTAAGAAGTGTGCCCTGCTCGAGAGTTCGGTTCTGGAAGTTCTAAGATAAGCCGCAGACGCTTGTATGATAGGAACGAATCAAATTGATCGATCTGTAAATCGAATCGGTGAGGTCGAGCTAGCTCATTCTTTGTAATGGTATGCCACGCCTGCTGTAGATAAACTTCAGGAACATCTGCGCAATAAGAGAAAGCAGGGGCGAGTGGATGACCTTTGAGGATTGAGCATATCACCGGATGAATCTTGATTCGATCAAAATCCACGTAGTAGTTGTTCGGCTTGTATGGCATATACATGATTGTCGGAAAAACATCATTTGGTGTACGTCTAGATGCAGATAGATTTGCTCCCACAGAAGGATAAGACGTCATAGGAGTCTCATGAGAAGCTCGATCAGAAGGGTCATCGAGAATGACATTCTCATCTTGAATGACAGGACCAGTTTGAGTTTGTGAAGTCATTTTAGAACCTGGAAAACAGAAACGAAGAAAAATAAGACAAAGGAAGAAAATCACAAAGATGAAAATTTTTCTAAGTATAGTTTGCGTGACAAGTAGGAAACGCAAAGGAGGTTTGCGCAATGAACTAGAAACGCAAAGACAAGTTTGCGTGACAAGCTTGAAACGCAAACTGAGGTTTACGTAACCAGTTCATAACGCAAAGTAGACTTTGCGTGAGTAACTTGTGAAGAAAACTATACTTGGAAAAAATTTCATTAACAAACAAAACCACAAAGGTTTGTGTGACACATAGGTGACGCAAAGTAAACTTTGCGTGATCAACAGGTAACGCAAAGTAGACTTTGCGCGACCAACATGTTACGCAAACTAGACTTTGCGCAACCAACGTGATACGCAAACTAGACTTCAAACAACACAACATACGAGGTTTGCATTTCTAAAAGATAACACAAAGTCAGGTTTGCATGAGAAACAAATAACGCAAACTATTTATAAAACATAACCACAGGTTTGCGCCAAGAACATCTCACGCAAACCTTCATACTGCAAATTGAAAATGAGTTGGTGGATTTAATTGCAATCGGTGCTGCACTTAATTGTTTTGGTTCCATCAAATTGTTTTTAAAAAATTAGTGGGTTCCAAATTTTGTGATTGGGTGTCTAAATCAAAGTGGGGCGGTGATGATTTCATTTTTTTTTTTGAAAGATAAATGAAAATTTTGAAGATTGCAGTGATGGAAGTTTATTTCATTTGATTATATTTGCACTATTCAAGATGTTTAGTGGAATCATTTTTCTTTGATTGGCTATCAATAAATAATTGGACGGTGCAATGGAGGTGGTGATATTTGAAATAAGTTTGACATTCAAATGGTGATATTCAATTTTTGGGGCGGTGAGTTTCAAGATTGTGTGCACCACATTCAAACAAATGGTTTGCGCCATCCAGTGAAATTGTGATTACATTTTGCGCCACTCAAACAAATGGTTTGCGCCGATCATTGAATTTGTGATTACATTTTACGCCATTCAAGTTGATGGTTTGCGTCATGTTAGAGCACATAATTGTTGGATTCAAGATCATTAAAGTTAGAAGATTGAAAGGTCAACAATACAAGAAGTCAAAGCTGAGAAAAGTCAACTCTTACTTAAAGTCAAAGTCTTTTGTTAATAAAAGTCAAAGTCAATGTATTTCTATTTTTTTGTTTCTTTGTAATTGTCAAGGGTATAAATACCTTGTTTCCTTTGTAATCAGTAAGTAAGTAAGATTGTAAGTGTGTGAATTCAGATTGTGATTGAGAGAGCATATTAGAGAAGAGTTCATTGAATATTATTCTAGTGTGAGAAAGTAGAGAGAGAAAGTTGTAAGTTTGTAATCTTGATGAATGAATCAATGACATATGATTTCGAATTCTCATCTTGATTGTTTGTTAGCGATTAGAACTTGAAATTGGGAATAACAATTGGTATCAGAGCAGATCCAAATCGAAATCAAATCAAGAAATCAAGAAAAGTTTGTTGTTACTGTTCATCGTCACTGTTCATCGAAGTTCAAATCGAATTTCGAGTTTTAGTGCAAATTAGGTGTTGAAATCGATTAGAGTTTGTTCATATAGTATAATCGATCATGTTTGTATGATTTGATTTGTCAATTGCACTGTAATTTTCTTGTAATTTTGGATTTTGTTGAAGTTTTTGTTCACGAGTTCTAAACACTGTAATCGAGTCGATTTGTATAGATTTATGTTTTAGATCGAAATTAGTTGATTGTATTGTGTTCTCGATGAATATGTGAGTAAATTCTCAAAGTTTGGTGCGGAAATTCAAAGTTTAGATTGAATTTTTGGTGAATCAGATGAAGAACACGCAAGGAATCTGAAGAACACGCAAGATCTACAAAACGCGCAAGTTCATTCGTTAGAACGCGCAAGCTGAAGAATCTCAGTTTTGGTCAAAAACGCGCAAGGCATTGTTAGCGAGTTCTAGAAACTCGCTGATCGAAGTCTGCGAGTTTTGAAAGTTGGGAATTTTTTCTAAGGACCAGAACACGCACGTAGTGGTTAGCAAGTTCTACAAACGCGCTAATCGAAGGGTGCGAGTTTGAGCTGGAATAGTGATCTGCGAGTTTGGTTGATCTGCGAGTTTTATCAAAACGCGCTAGTAGTGACTAGCGAGTTTCTCAAACGCGCACGTCTCTATCTGCGTGTTTATCAGTGAATAGTATCTTGCGAGTTTCAGCGACTTGCGAGTTTCAACAATCTGCGAGTTTTGAGCTTCTGCGAGTTCCACCGGGTAGCGGGACCCCCGTGCTAAGTCTGCGGAGGGGGATATAGTTCTTTTTGTGATCAAAATCTCTGAATTTTTTATTTCAAGTTTTTTTCTGTATTTTTGAGATTTCATTTGGATTAACGATCAAGTTCAAGTTCTTTTTGTAACAGATATTCAAGATGGAATATTTTTCTGATGATGATGAAACGAAGATTGAAAAGCTCAAATTAGAGAACAAAAATCTTGTTTCTTCAGTTGATTACTAATCAAAGAGGTCAAAACGATATAATGATGAAAGGAAGATACTAAGAGAAGAAGTTAGTGCTTTAAAGACTATAATGAAGATCTTCTGAAACAGACTTCTGGGCTTAATGAAGAAAAGGTCTTGTTTTTGGAAGCTGAAAACACTGAGTTAAAGAACAAGATCTCAGAATTAGAAGATCACATTGTCAAGTTTCAGCAAACAGGGTGTGCTAATGAAAAGAAGATCTTTGAATTAGAATTGCAAATTGTTGAAGAAAGATTAGTTTTTGAGAAAGAAAAGAAAGAGTTTGCTAAGAAATTCTCCGAGTTTTCCAGAAAATGTGCTGACGAAAAGAAGACAGTTGAGCTGAAATGTTTAAAGCTTTCTCAACAGATTTCTGAGTTTGAGAAAGTAATTATTTTGGAAAGAGAAAAGTTTGCAAAGGAAAGAAAGACCATAGAACAGAAGAATGTTGGATTCTTTAAAGAGATATTTGATGGACAAAAGAATGCTGAAAAAGACTTTGAAGAAGAAAGAATTATATTTGAGAAAGAGATAAAGAAGCTGACTGCAAAGCTATCTGAGTTATCTGAAAGTGCATTGAAAGAGCAGATAACGAAGTCTGAATTCAAGAATAAGATTGACCTACTCATTGAATAAAGAGACAGTTTATCTTTAAAGATAAAAGAGCTTGAAAAGATTGTTTCAAAGGTGGTGGTGACTGAGCATACGATTCCAGAGTCCAAAATCCACTCACCTAGAAATAGTTCAGTTGGTTCTTTCAAGACAGCTGCAAGCTCACATCAGAAAACTGTTTGTTCAAGAAGGTTAGTTAATTCATTTGATCATATTCGTACTACTAACATTTTCTATGATCAAAATGTAGATGGTTCAAATACACAAAGAAGAAGGAGTAGAAGAAGATATGAAAAAGAGAAGCTGGTTTGGAAGGTAAAACCAGTTGAAGATGAGAAGAAGGAAGAAAAGAAAGGAAAGAAGGAAGAGAAGACAGGTAACAAATCATTTGTATCTGCCTCAAATGAAAAGAAGAACAAAGTGCTGAAAGGAAAACCTGATCTTGCTTATTCGAGAGATCAATTGACCAGGTTATCTAAAAAGAGGTATTGTTCTTATTGTCATACATATGATTTTGTTCATAAAGCTAGTGATCATTACCGGTATGGTTCTTATTCAGTTACTCCCATTCAAACTGCAACTAACATACATGGACCCAAATACCAGTGGGTACCAAAACCAAAGACTGATTCTGTGTTGCAGGCACCTACTGTCAAGGGGGAGTAAGAGAACCAAGGCTTCTAAGTACATCAGCTTAGAACCCATACTTCAACGAAGTTTGACTTCTAAACACAACAGTTTAGGACTCACTCTTCAATGATGAAAAAGAAATGCTACTCCCGGGTTGATAAGAGAGTGTACTCAGATACTCAGAAGAGGAAATCAACTTTCAAGGGGGAGTACATAAATTTTTTTGGAAATATGTATTCGGAAGATATGATGAACTACACTTCAAATGAAGTTGTAGACCTCTATCATGTGCCTTTTTCACTTATAAATTTCAGATGCATATTTTCAGGGGGAGTAAAATGATTATGATTTTTGATTATTTCAGATCAGAACTCGTACTTTAATCGTTTTACTGCTTTATGTCATTTACATTTGAATAAATTTTGTGAATAAAAGTTGCTTTGACTAGACTTTGAGACTTGTGCAGAATGAGAGAAAGCTATCAAGATCATATCTTTATGACTTCAGCTGACTTCATGATATTTATGACGAAGAGAAAAGGTTAATTTCTTATCTTAATCTCATATATGGTTGAAAGAAAAACAACTTTCAATCATAGAAAACATGTTCGTAAATGTTCAAACCACTTCCTGATTCTTAAACAGATTTCATGAATTGGAAGTGTGATTTTAAATGTTTTCATTTTTCATTTTGAGCTTCAATAATTAATAAACCGTGTGTTTCCAAAGATAAATACCTGCGTATTGTCTTTTCTACATACTTTCAAGTATTCACACACATCGGTTTAATTTTTGTTCAAATTGTTCTTACCATGTCTCATATTGAAACATATTTTCGATGGTAAGACACCCCACTTGTACTTCAATGAATTTTGAGCGTTATTTCATTTCGAAAAGTTTAGTTCAAGATTGTCTATATTTTTGTTTCATATAGACTATATCCGTTATTCTTGACCATAAGCCTAAATTGATATATCATTTCATTTCTGATCATTTTTCATACAATGTCAGATTTTCAAACAAGTTTCTTGCATTCATATTCATTCATTCAATATACTTGTTTGACAATACTTCAATGTTTCAAATGCTCAAATATTCATGATTATATTTTATGAGCATACATTTATCTGACATTTGTGTATGAGATTTAACTGATAAAGTTAAATCACTTTGAGCAATACCAGTTGAAGATAAGAAAAGCTGGTATGGAGAGTAAAACCAGTTGAAGATAAGAAGAATGATGAGAAGAAGAAAGAAAAGAAAGGAAAGAAGGAAGAGAAGACAAGTAACAAATCATGTATACATGCATCAACAGTCAAGAAGAACAAAGTGCTAAAAGGTAAACCTGATCTTGCTTATTCGAGAGATCAATTGATCAGGTTATCTAAAAAGAGGTATTGTTCTTATTGTCGTACTTATGATTTTGTTCATAAAACGAGTGATCATTACTGGTATGGTTCTTACTCGATTACTCCCATAAGAATTGCAACTAACATTTATGTACCCAAATACCAGTGGGTACCAAAACCGAAAGATGATTCTGTGTTGCAGGCACCTACAATAAAGGGGGAGTAAAAGAACCAAGGCTTCTAAGTACAACAACTTAGAACCCGTACCTCAATGATAAGGAATGTGACTTCAAAACACAACAGTTTAGGACTCGTACTTCAACGATAAAATAATTGATACTCCCGGGCTGATATAAGAGATTGTACTCCGATACTCCAACGAGGATATCAACCTTCAACGGGGAGTACATATTTTTCTGAAATTTTTACATCCGATAGATATGACGAACTACATTCCAAAAGGAGTTTTAGATCTCTATCATGTGCTTTATAACTGACATATTTTAGATGCATATTTTCAGGGGGAGTAAGGATTATGATTTCTGATTATTTCTGATCAGAACTCGTACTTTAATCGTTTTATTGCTTTATGTCTTTTCATTTTGAATAAATCTTTGTGAATAAAAGTTGCTTTGACTAGACTTTGAGATTTTTGCTGGATGAGAGAAGCTTACAAGATCATATCATTATGATTTTTCAGCTGACTTTCTGAGAATTAAGATTGAGCGAAAAGGTAAATTTCTTATCTTAATCTCAAAAGTATCTGAAAGAAGGACAACTTTCAGATATAGAAAATATGTTCTTAAATGTTCAAACCACTTCCCGATTCTTAAACAGTTTTCATGAATTGGAAGTGTGATTTTAAATGTTTTCATTTTATTTGTGCTTAAATGATTACAAATCGTGTGTTTCCAAAGATAAATACTTGTGTATTGTCTTTTCTATATACTTTCAAGTATTCACACACACCGGTTTGATTTCTTGTTCAAATAGTTCTTACCATGTCTCATATTGTAACATAATTTCGATGGTAAGCCGCCCCGCTTGTACTTCAATGTATCTTGAGCGTCATTTCATTTCGAAACGTTATTTCAAGTTTGTCTATATTTTGTTTCGTATGGACAATATCTGTTATTTTGACCATAAGCCTTAACTGATATATCATTTCATTTCTGATCATTTTCATACAATGTCAGATTTTCAAACAAGTCTTTTGCATTCATATCTATTCTTTCAATATACTTTTTTGGAAATATTAACTGATTCATTTGTTGATTCAGGAGTTACCTTTCTTAATTTGTCTGGATTTGAAAAGATCTAGATGAATATCTTGGTTACGGATCAATGAATCAGAGGCTCTTGACAGATCAGATTGATCACAGACATTTCTTGAAGAAAGTTTTGATGATATTGATGCTCTAATCATCAAAAAGGGGGAGAAGAGTTAAAGAAATGTTTGAGTCAGATATGTTAAAGTTGAGAGAAAATGTCCAAGAATTGATTGTTAAAGGAAGATTATTGTTCAAAGATGAAAAGAGTTCAAAATTTTCAGTTTGTTGAAGATAATTTGTTTGTTGAAGATAATTTGTTGAAGCAATCAGATTGGTGTCTTAAGAGGTTTGGTTACAATGTTTGGGAGAGAATGCTACTCTGTTTAAAGATCAGACGTTTAGGAGATTGCTGGATGTTTTTGAAGACAAAGCTTATCAAAGAAGAATTTCATTGTGTTAAGGGGGAGTTTGTAAATCATATTTGTATAAAAGGGGAGATTACAAGAGAAGATAAAGATTGTTCAAAGGGGGAGCTTAATCAAATCGAGCTTAAAGAGAGAAGATTGCATTGTTAAATCTTTTAGTAATGATCTTGATCCAAAGGGGGAGATTGTTAGAGCACATAATTGTTGGATTCAAGATCATTAAAGTTAGAAGATTGAAAGGTCAACAATACAAGAAGTCAAAGCTGAGAAAAGTCAACTCTCACTTAAAGTCAAAGTCTTTTGTTAATAAAAGTCAAAGTCAATGTATTTCTATTTGTTTGTTTCTTTGTAATTGTCAAGGGTATAAATACCTTGTTTCCTTTGTAATCAGTAAGTAAGTAAGATTGTAAGTGTGTGAATTCAGATTGTGATTGAGAGAGCATATTAGAGAAGAGTTCATTGAATATTATTCTAGTGTGAGAAAGTAGAGAGAGAAAGTTGTAAGTTTGTAATCTTGATGAATGAATCAATGACATATGATTTCGAATTCTCATCTTGATTGTTTGTTAGCGATTAGAACTTGAAATTGGGAATAACACGTCACCATCAGTTTGTGCAAAACTGATGTTATTCAAGTTTCTATTTTGCGCCAGATTTTAATTGATCTGATTTATGACTTTCTGTTTTGCAGGTTTTGAATTAATTTGATCTGCAAGTTTAAGTGCTTTGAAAGTTTCAGCGATTGATTTTTTATGAGAATTATTTTTGTTGTGTTGATCTGATTTTGACTTTCAGTCAAAATTTCTGAATTGTTTGGGAACTATCATTCTTATCAAGCTGATTTCTCATTCAAGATGTCAATTATGTATAAGCCTGAGATATCTGTTAGAGAAGCTGAACGAAATACTCTACAAATTAAGAATTCAGAATATCTCAAAAGGATTCAGGAGTTGCAACTTCAATTGTTCAACTGTATTAAAACTCCTGAATGTATAAAGTGTATTAATACTATCTCTAATTTTTCAGGTATCTTCTATGAAAAGGAGAAAGAGATAAAAGAGAAAGAGAGAGAGATTATAAATCTTCAAAGCCAACTGAAGACAACTGAACAGAAATCACCTGAGCTACAAGCAGAATCAGTTGAGCTTCAAAACAAGTTGAAGGCTTTCAAAGAGAATATATTTGTCTTGGAAAGTTCAAATGTTGATCTTCAAAAGAGGATATCTGCATTGTTGTTAGAAAATGCTAATCTGATTAAAAGCATCAAAGCAGATAAAGCTAAAACAAAACTGGAGACATCTTCTTTTCAACAGATGTCTGAAATTTCCAAGAAAACTCTTCAAGAGAAAAAGGATTTGGAGCATAGATGCAGAAAACTTTCCAAGCAAGTGTCTGAGTTTGAGAAGATTCTTATTAACGAAAGAGACACGTTTGCGAAGGAAAGAAAAGTTCTTAAGGATAAATCAACTGAACTTCCCAAACAGATCTCTATTCTACAAGACTTACTTGATAAAGAAAGAAAAGCTTTTCAAGAAATGAAAAAGTCTTTGGAGATTGAAAAGAAGAAATCTGAAAAGAGATATGTTGGGATTTTCAATGAAATTACTGACAAAACCAAGAACTTACAAAAAGATTTTGAACAAGAACGTTCACATTTTGAATCTGAAATATCTAAGCTCAAATCCAAAATAATTGTTCTATCTTCAGATGTCCAAAAAGAACAGAAGGCCAAATCTGATTTGAAACAGAAATTTGACACACTTTCAAATGAAAGAAACATTTTGACCAAACAGATAAAAGACTTAGAAGCTGCAAACATTGAAATGTCAGAAAAGATTACAGCTGATGTGATTAATCAATCACCTGTTGAAAATTCAACAGAATCAATCTGTTCTTTCAAAACAGCTTCAAGTTCTATTAATGAGAAAAATGTTTTGAAAAAGAAAAGTGTCAAATCTCAAACTGTCAAATCAAATCAGATAAGACCATCTAATCTATTTTATGACAAATCTGTTGATGGTTCAACGAGATTCTATGTAAAATCTCTTGGAAAGAATTCTAGGAAAAATCAGATGGTCTGGAGAGAGAAGGGTTCTTCAGATGAAGAGAAGAACAAAGACAAAGCATCTGCATCCACAACCAATGCCAAAAAGAATAGTGAGCATAAAGGTAAATCTTTTGGTCATTCTGATACTCTTTATTCTACTAATCATCTTATCAGGATTGCTCAGAATAAAATATGTTGTTCTTACTGTGGAGCACATGACTTTGTAAGTAAAAACTTTGTCAATTTCTGGTATGGTTCTTACTCGATAACCCCCACAAGAACTGCAACTAACATTCATGGACCTAACTACCAGTGGGTACCAAAGCCGAAAACTGATTCTGTGTTGCAGGCACCTCAAGTCAAGGGGGAGTAAGAGAACAATGGCTCTTGAATAACACAGTTCAAGACCCGCACCTCAATGTCAAGATTATGGCTTCTAAGTACACAGCTTAGGACCCGTACTTCAAAGGAGTTTGACTTCTAAACACAACAGTTTAGGACTCGGACCTCAGCGATCAAAAGATCTTACTCCTGTTTTTGCATCCGATGGATATGATGGTCTACATCTCAAGAGAATTGATCTGATCTTTATCCTGTACTCTTTCAATGATAGATTTTACTGATATGATGGTCTACAATTCAAAAGGGAGTATCTGATCTCTATCCTGTTTTAACTGACATATTTCAGATGCCTAATTTATAGGAGGAGTAAAGGTGATGGCTTCTGATCACATAACAGATCAGGACCCATTCTTCAAAGTTCAGAAGTATGGATATTTTGCTAATATCCAGGGGGAGCTTAAAAGATATAAATCATTCTATCATGATTTGAGGGGGAGCTTAAAGGTAACTATCTTCTGTCCTAGATCTCTGATTGTTTGAAAGAAGAACAACTTTCAAGCATGAAAAACAAGTTCTTAAGTGTTCAAACTACTTCTCTATTCTCAAAAGATTTTATGAATTTAGAATTGTGATTTTAAGTGTTTTTCAATTCTTGAGCTTTAATGTTTAACTGGTCGTATGTTTCTAAAGATCAATACTTGTGTATTATCTTGTCTATATACTATAAGTATTCATACACAACGGTTCAGTACTTCATTTGAATTTGTTATTACCATGTCTCTTAACGACCTAATTTTTCGATGGTAATACCCCCGTTTGCTTTCAAAGTTGTTGAGCATCATTCATCTTTTTCATATTTGTGCTTTCATTGATAAATTGTTTATATTTGTTCATATAAACAAATATCCATTTCTTTGTTACCCTATCCATTTGATTTGATCTGATTGATACATTGTCAGATTCTCAAAACAATTCTCTTGATTTCATTTCATTCATTCAATATTGTTGTTTTGAGAAATCTTCAACGTTCAAATGCTCAAATTTCATTCATAATTTTAAATGAGCATACATTCTGACATTGTTATCTTTTTAAGCTTAACTTTTCAAGTTAAATTGTTGAGCAATCATGCTTTTTAGGACTTACATGGGATTCGTGTGTGAGCTTAAACAGAACTTCCATGGATTCACATAAACCTGTGTTTCCTACCCAGGAAGTTATCCTTGAGTGATTGAGGGGTGAGGGGTCAAAATCAAAGAGTGGGGGAGATAACTCATCCGATTGAGTTATTCTCATTGTGTGGAGCGGTAAAATGAAAATTAGAGTTTGGTTAGAAGTGAGAATAAAGATAAAAAGAAAGAGGGTGTGAGATCAGAGTTAAAAGAATATCAGAACTCTGCACCTACCACTTTCTGAGTCGGGCAGCCACATTTCTGATTGGTTCACATTCTTTGGTGACCATCATTGAAACAGGCAGTGAGCCCATGCCAACTCTTCCAATTACCCCACCAACCACTCCTTTCTTTCTTAACAAAGAAATGTTTCATTTTCTTTGGGGACGCAGCATATATGCTATCTAATCTTCACTCGGAAGATTTAGATATTGAAAAAGAAGAAAAGTTGCCCCACCTTCGCACCTCTTTCATGCACATTGAGTCCGTGCATTATTTGTTGTTGTCTCAACAGTTTACACAATTTGAGCCTTATGAAACACAATCATTGTGCTAAATTCTTTCATACACAAGCACGAGAACACAGAAAATTTGTTTTCCTGTCAGAACATTCATAGATAAACCTTGTGTTTTTCAATGATTGAATGGAAGTCCTGGGGAGTCATTATCAAGTCAGCTCCTTAAATTGTACATTCGTTGTACACAGTAACTTTGTGTTACTGACAGGCATTCCTAACTGTTTCATTTGTTGATTCAGGGTTACCACGTTCATTATGTCTGAATTTGAAAAGATTCGGATATATATCCATTTCATGAATTGACGACTCTCAGATCAAAGCGCCAACTGTCAAAGGGGAGATTGTTATTTGTTTACAAAGGGGGAAATCAAAGTCTGTGCTGAAATTGAAGATGATTTGATGATCATGATGCTCACAATCATCAAAAAGGGGGAGACAATTACAAAGACTCAATTTCAATAACATGAAGTGTTGTCAAAAGTGAAATGTCTTGTGAAGAAATTCAAATGCTTTCGCTTATTCAAAAGTCAAAATCTCTTAAGAAAGTTTGTTCAAAGTTAAATCAAGATGATTTGTGAAAGGTTGTTTTTCTGAAGACAGTCAAGAGATCAAAGTGATGAAGATACAGTTTTGAAAGATTTCTCAGAGATGAAAGAATTTTAATGTCAAAGTTTCAAAGATGTTTCTAAAAGATTCAAGAATTCAGTTTCGCGTTCAAGGCATGTTGACTTTCCAAAGCTTCAATGAGAAAAAGACTTTTCTAGATTCTTCAAGAGCTGAAGAGTAAAGACTGTGAAAGCTTCAAAGTTCAAAGCTAAAGAGACAAAAGTTGAAGAATCAAGAGCTGAAGACTAGTGTCAAATTTTTATTAAATCTTGAATACAAAGGGGGAGATTGTTAAGCCAAAATATTGTATCCAAGATTTATTTAGAAATTCAAAGTTAAAGTCAACATTGTCAAAGTCTTGTAGAAAGTCAAAGATGTATTGTTTACTTAGTTGTTAAGTCTTGTTATAATATAGTGGGTATAAATAGGGATTAAGCTTTGTAATTCTTGAAAAGAACCTCATTGTAAAATCAGAGACGTGTGATATGCTTTCAAGATCTACTTTCTCTCACTACTCTCTCTCTAGTTCATATTGTTCATCTTTTATGAGAATTTCTTGATTGTTTTGGGATTTTATGTTTAACAAACTTGAACTCACCTTGCTAGATTTAGGTTAAATCTAGGTTTCAAATCCAAATTCTTAGCCTCCAAGAATGAAGCTTTCATCATCACCAAATCATCTTCAACAATGAACTAGGGTTTCCAAATAACCCATTTCTCCAAATCTAAAAGAGATGAACCACCAACAAATAAAACCTTTAGATCTACCATGATCCTCATACTAAAACTTGGAATATTCAAAGAAACTTACCACTTTAGGATATACTCTCCACCCAAGATCATCCAAAGGAACCCATCAACCCTTCAAATCCAAGCTTCCAAATACCAAACCTTCATTCTCCTTTAGGATAGATCCATCATGGATGCCCCCAATCTGATCTTCATGCTCCCAAAAATCGCATCAAGAGAGAAAAGGGAAGTGGGAGTGCAATGAGAGAAGTGAAAAGCGGAGGTGGGAATGAGAAAAACCCTAAAAATGGGATTTAAATCGTCCAGAACGTCCCCGCGGCCTTGGCCGCGACCTCAAGTCGCGGGCCAAGCCACGCGTATCTCTATGCCACGGACCACAATGAGTTGTGCGGGCTTATCTGCGGCTTGAAGCCGTGGTCCAAGCCGCGCGTGTCCCTGTTGTGCCTCCTCACGTCTTATGTTAAACCGTTCGCCGACCGTTTCTCTTGACCGGCCGCTGACCGTTTTCCTTGGTCGGTCGTTAACCGTACTTTTAGAATTTACGGGTGTTACAATCCTCCCAACCTTAAAAGATATTTCGTCCTCGAAATCTGGCACCGACCAAACCCCGTAAGTCATATCTAACGGAATTAATTGGTTCGCCATAATTTGGCTCTTCCTGATAACCAAGCTTCGACTCAAAGATTATCCTGATATTGATATATTACCAGCTTCCCTTTCTAGAGAGCACTAGAATTATGGGAGGCACACCTGACGGTTCAAAACGTCGTTCAACCCGGAAAACAAGTCCGACAATTGGATTTTTCTCCACTCACCCGAAAAAAGCTTACAATCATGCGTTGGGGACCTTAGACGACCCCATTTCACAAAACGACTAGTTACCTATCCAAAAAGGGATGCCTCAACAATAATTTACTTTATATACGAACCCGACTATATTCCGTTCAAGGCTGCCATAGTGTTCCTCTTAACGATTCGCCACAAACCCAACCTCCACATTCGATACATCTCACTGATGACGGGACGAACGTCGAATCCTTATTTAAGTCAATTTCCTAGCGTCAAGATCTCGGTTGTCTCCCAACCTTAAATTGTCCATAACACCTCAAGAGTAACTTACGCTCTTAATCAACAATTTCCACCAAGGCTACCTCAAAGCCGACTTTAACCTTAAATACTTCCAGTCGTCCTTTATTGAAATAAGTTACACTATTTCCTTGCCTTCTAGAACACAACAATCCTTGCAGAAACGATCCAACCATAGTTTGACCATATTCTTTTCAATGTCGAGTATCCACAACCAGGTTGACTTTACCTGAGTGATAAGAATCCACATAAAATTGTTGGGTCGGTCACCTGTTGCTGTCGTAAAACGATGTTTCTACTTCCGACAAATTAAGGCCTCCTCAATGATGAACTTCTACTTAATGTCTACCTCGACGGTTTTACTAATTTCTCCAATAACCATGAAAGATTAATCGCACTTTCCTTGATGGAATTCTTAGCACTAGTTTAGTCCAATCCAAACTACAACAAACCTGTTCCTCAAACTGATTACCCCGAACTCCACGGTTACACAACTCCCATAGCGCGTCCAAATATCGATTGTCGACTCAGCAAAAACCTCATTGAATACCACATTACCAATGTCCGATCCCTAACTTGCCAGCATCTAATATCCTAAAGGTTACCACTTAACTTGCAGACATGCCATGATCAACGAAACTACACTAAAGCACCCTAACGGTTACCGTCCTCCAAATCAAGGGTTGACGCCTATCCTCAAAACAACTATCTGCAACGTGGATATACCACCAAGTACTTCATTCCAGACTTACAATATCGAAAATAAAGTTGACGCCTACTCATGGAAATAAAACCCTAAATCATATAGCCTTACCAGCCAACCATACCATTATTATCGACAAACACCCGTTAGGATGGTACTCTACAGAGACATAGCATATTGTCGTACCATCAACCCAGAAATTCGAATCCGACCATACGTAAACAACCACTTAAGGTTTTAACCCGAAGAATTATCGAAGCAGAAGGATTATCACTTAATTAACTAGGAGAAAGCGTAAGCCTAACGTCTCAATTACTTCTGCGTGAACCAGACCATGAAACCGAAGTTCCAAATTCAAAACTAACCATAGGTCCAGTCCTCTGACACTTCAACCTCCGATGACTCCTTTAGTCCTTTAATCACAACTTCTATCGCAAGAGGGTTTGCACATATAGCTCTAACGAGTTCAAGGTTTTTCAAACTACTATGCCGTTTGAAATTTCATAAAACTTCTAAATGCAAAAAGCTTTACAACAACTAATCATATGAATAAAAATCCACTACCGTTTACTCGGTAGGTGTACAAAGCGGTCACTAATGCCACCCATATAAAATCGTTTTGAAAACCATATGATTATTATTCAAGCTAGTAATGACAACAACGAAAGATGTGCAACAAACTTTTCGAATGGGCCATTATGGTCCCAACATGCATCAATTTATGTCGTAAACATAAAAAATTTATGTACCAAGACAATGTGGGACAAAGCGTTTGCACAAAATTCTAGACGAAGAAATGCACGTAATCAAGTTCCAAAAATTTCTCATTTAACCACATGATGACATGAAGGAAAACATGTCAATAAGACCCGCATGTTGAGTTCATTTCCCAAAAGTCAGCAAGACAAAATGTATATGCGATTGGTCAAACGTAAAATAAATTAAATCAATTTTCAAATTTTAGGTTGCACGAATAAAGTGACTTTGTCCAAAATAGTGACTACAAAATCATGCATACCAGCAAATCAATAAAATGCACTGCATGAAATAATAATAACAAAATCAACAACCGAAGAATGCTTAAAGCAACAGTTCGACACGAACCATCAGAGGTCCTTTATATGTTTACTCACACTAAAGGTATAAATCGATTTAGATATTACATAACATACAACGAAATATACTTGTATAAAACCCAGGAGAGAAATCACATAGTATTGAAATTTCCCAAAATACATATGGGATAATGTTCACCAACAAAACTCTCAAGACGTCTCTTATGGTTACGAAAAGACATGTGCAAAACTTACATGAGATAAAATATTGAACAAAACTCATAAGTTAACGCACACCATAACCCGAGTATACGTGTTTCAAAGTGCATCTACGTGACGCAAAATGTCGTAAAATAAAACTCCATAAGTCCCAATAAATTTTCCATGAAACTCGATGACACCCGAAAATTAAATTGTGGCAAGATTTTTGTTCCCAAAAATCAAATAGCATAAGACGAAGTTATGGCTGAAATGTCATAATTTCAATAATTCCTTTTTTCGTTACAACAGGATATAAAGTGACACTTTTCAACAAAACTCGAATGAAATGAAATTCTCAATAAAACTCAAACACCAAAATAATGGGAATAACTTTTTTCCATTAAAACCTTAACATATGTGGAGGAGATCCAATGTCAAGGTCATAAATCACAGTTACTTGCCCGATACCCTAAACAAGGTTAAATCGTGGATATTTACAACATCCGAAAACAAGGATAAAGAAGATCTGAACAAAGTTTGCAATCATGTGCAATAAAACAATTTTTATGCATGTTCAACTCACGATTTAAAATCTCGTGCGTATTAAACGCCTTTCCACGGATCCGAAATACGACCTACATGGAAATTTGGAAAAGTATGAAACACTTTATGCAAAATAATTCAAGAGTAAGTTTTGTGCAAGAATTTTGGTCGAGACCCAAAACCTTAGGTCCGAGCTCTCCAAGTCCAACGATCTCGCTACCGACACCCGGACGCTCAACATCTTAAGGTGACGATAGGCAACTAGACCGGTTAACCTCACGATTTCTCCTCAAAATAAAGTCGATTCAATAGACCTATGGTTCAAATTCAACCAATGATTGGGACCCTAAGCGGTCCACTTAATGCAATCACCATGCTTACCGTTACTCCAAGTGACGAATGCTAAAATCATCGACTCCTTCTAATGATTACCCATTTAGAAACTTCTTCACTACCCCAACAGTCATCATACCAAGTCAGTTCAAGCATACACATGTACCATGTAGGTTCACCACAACACTGGCCAGGTGCAATTATGAATGTACTGTACACGGTCATCCTTGCTACTCTCGATGTGATTCCCGTTGCTAGTGACTCCATCAACCTCAAAATATCGTATCTTAAGGTGCCTATTGGTGTAACTTCACCTTCAATTACTTAAAATAATTCTAGTTTGAGTCTACGGATCCAAAATCAATACTTAATTCTCTGAAACCAACTTGTAATACCCTCGAAAGAGGAAGGAGCAACTAATTTAAAATTTTCAATAATGCCTTAAAGAAAGATAAAGGTATCTTACAACAAGTCTATTCATGAGATACTGTTCTAGATTTAATCATCAACAAATATAAATAAAGCCTTACACATAGACTAATCAAAGGTTGGATGTTACTAAACCCAAATACAAAATGCTATAACCCAAGATAACGGGGGAAGGCTTCACCAAACTACTCACCCTCGAGCATAATCTATTTCTCATCTCTTCACAGTGTCGCTAGTACCACACCCAACCGGAACCTGATGTACATGCCGACAAATAAAAAGGTTACGCTAACACCTAGTGAGTTCAAGAGTTTTCAACATGAATAAATATATCGTTAAAAGGAAAGAATGCAATTTAAATCATAATATTTCAAAATGATTTACCTCAAATATGAAAACGACTCGTTTTCCAATAACATGTGATAATCCCTATTTCAAGTTCTAATCAATCACAAACAATCAAGATGAGAAATCATATGTCATTGATGAATCAAAGATTACAATCTCATAACTTTCTCTCACTAATTTCTCTCACTAGAATGATATACCAAGGAACCTCTTCTCTAATCTGCTCACTCAATAACAATCTTTTCGTACATACTGATTACTAAGACAAGAAGGTATTTATACCCTCAACAATTACAAGAAAACAAACAAAATACAAATATGTTGACTTTGACTTTTATTAACAAAATGACTTTGACTTTCCACTGAGAGTTGACTTTCAGCCTTTGACTTCTTGAACTTTCATCTCCAATCTTTATGATCTTGAATCCAATAAATTTGTGCTCTAACAATCTCCCCCTTTGGATCAAGATCATTACTAAAAGATTTAGCAATGCGATCTTCTCTCTTTAAGCTCGATTTGATTAAGCTCCCCCTTTGAACAATCTTTATCTTCTCTTGTAATCTCCCCTTTTATACAAATATGATTTACAATCTCAAAGAATCAACATTCTCCCCCTTAACACTATGAAATTCCTCTTTAATAAGCTTTGTCTTCAAAAACATTCAGCAATCTCCTAAATGTCTGATCTTTAAACAGAGTAGCATTCTCTCCCAAACGTTGTAACCAAACCTCTTTCAGACACCAATCTGATTGCTTCAGCAAATTATCTTCAACACACAAATTATCTTCAACAAACTAAAATCTTTGAACTCTTTTCATCTTTGAACAATAATCTTCCTTTAACAATCAATTCTTGAACAGTTTCTCTCAACTTTAACATATCTAACTCAAACATTTCTTGTATTCTTCTCCCCCTTTTTGATGATTTGAGCATCGATATCATCAAAACTCTCTCCAAGAAATGTCGTTGAAAGTCTATCTGACCACTGATCTTTGATAATGAGCCTCTGATTCATTGCCAATTCGAACAAAGTATTCATCCAGATCTTTTCAAATCTAGACAAAATATGAGTGTAACACCTGAATCAACAAATGAATCAGTTAAAATGCCTGTCAGTAACACAAAGTCACTGTGTGTAACGGATACACAATATAAAGGAGCTTTTGTGATGTTCACTCCCCCAGGGCTTCCATCCAATCATCGAAATACCACAAAGGTAATTTATATCAATGTTATGACAAAGAAACAAATTCTTTGTGTGTTCGTTCATGTGTAGAAAGAATTAAGCACTAATGATTGCTTTTATAAGGCTCAAAATTGTGTAAACCACTGAGACAACAGTAGATAAACACAGACTCAATGTGCATGATTGAAGTGCGAAGGTGGGGCAGACTTCCTTCTTTTTCAATATCCAGATTTTTCAAATGAAAACCAGATAGCATATGTGTTGCGTCCCCAGAAAAATATGAAACAGATTCTTTTTTAGAAGAAAATGAGTAGTTGGTGGGGTAAAAAGCAAGAGTTGGCATGGGCTAGTTGCCTGTTTCAATAACGTTCACCAAAAATCGTGAAATATTAGTAATGTGGCTGCCCGGCTCAGAAAGTATTTGGTGCAGAGTTTGATATTCTTTTACTCTTATCTCACACCATCTTTCTTTTAATCATTATGCTCACTTCTAACCAAACTCTCATTTCCATTTTCCCTCAACACACAGCCCACACTCATTTTTTTTAGACTCCTCACACTCAATATCTATGGATTAACTTCTTGGGTAGAAATAACTGGTTAACGTGATTCCATAGAAGTTCAGTTAATTCTTAGCACAAAGAACCCATATAATCCTAGAAAGCATGTGTTGCTCAAATGGTTTAACTATAGCAGTTAAAACTCATATACAAATGTCAGATGAATATATGCTCAGATGATATAATCATGAAAATATGAGCATTTTTTAAACATTGAAATATTTCCAAACAAGTATATTGAAAGAATAGATATAAATGCAAAAGACTTGTTTGAAAATCTGACATTGTATGAAAATGATCAGAAATGAAATGATATATCAGTTAAGGCTTATGGTCAAAATAACAGATATTGTCCATACGAAACAAAATATAGACACACTTGAAATAACGTTTCGAAATGAAATGACGCTCAAGATACATTGAAGTACAAGCGGGGCGGCTTACCATCGAAATTATGTTACAATATGAGACATGGTAAGAACTATTTGAACAAGAAATCAAACCGGTGTGTGTGAATACTTGAAAGTATATAGAAAAGACAATACACAAGTATTTATCTTTGGAAACACACGGTTTGTAATCATTTAAGCACAAATAAAATGAAAACATTTAAAATCACACTTCCAATTCATGAAAACTGTTTAAGAATCGGGAAGTGGTTTGAACATTTAAGAACATATTTTCTATATCTGAAAGTAGTCCTTCTTTCAGATACTTTTGAGATTAAGATAAGAAATTTACCTTTTCGCTCAATCTTAATTCTTAGAAAGTCAGCTGAAAAATCATAATGATATGATCTTGTAAGCTTCTCTCATCCAGCAAAAATCTCAAAGTCTAGTCAAAGCAACTTTTATTCACAAAGATTTATTCAAAATGAAAAGACATAAAGCAATAAAACGATTAAAGTACGAGTTCTGATCAGAAATAATCAGAAATCATAATCCTTACTCCCCCTGAAAATATGCATCTAAAATATGTCAGTTATAAAGCACATGATAGAGATCTAAAACTCCTTTTGGAATGTAGTTCGTCATATCTATCGGATGTAAAAATTTCAGAAAAATATGTACTCCCCGTTGAAGGTTGATATCCTCGTTGGAGTATCGGAGTACAATCTCTTATATCAGCCCGGGAGTATCAATTATTTTATCGTTGAAGTACGAGTCCTAAACTGTTGTGTTTAGAAGTCACACTCCTTATCATTGAGGTACGGGTTCTAAGTTGTTGTACTTAGAAGCCTTGGTTCTCTTACTCCCCCTTTACTGTAGGTGCCTGCAATACAGAATCATCTTTCGGTTTTGGTACCCACTGGTATTTGGGTACATAAATGTTAGTTGCAATTCTTATGGGAGTAATCGAGTAAGAACCATACCAGTAATGATCACTCGTTTTATGAACAAAATCATAAGTACGACAATAAGAACAATACCTCTTTTTAGATAACCTGATCAATTGATCTCTCGAATAAGCAAGATCAGGTTTACCTTTTAGCACTTTGTTCTTCTTGACTGTTGATGCATGTATACATGATTTGTTACTTGTCTTCTCTTCCTTCTTTCCTTTCTTTTCTTTCTTCTTCTCATCATTCTTCTTATCTTCAACTGGTTTTACTCTCCATACCAGCTTTTCTTATCTTCAACTGGTGTTGCTCAAAGTGATTTAACTTTATCAGTTAAATCTCATATACAAATGTCAGATAAATGTATGCTCATAAAATATAATCATGAATATTTGAGCATTTGAAACATTGAAGTATTGTCAAACAAGTATATTGAATGAATGAATATGAATGCAAGAAACTTGTTTGAAAATCTGACATTGTATGAAAAATGATCAGAAATGAAATGATATATCAATTTAGGCTTATGGTCAAGAATAACGGATATAGTCTATATGAAACAAAAATATAGACAATCTTGAACTAAACGCTTCGAAATAAAATAATGCTCAAAATTCATTGAAGTACAAGCGGGGTGTCTTACCATTGAAAATATGTTTCAATATGAGACATGGTAAGAACAATTTGAACAAAAATTAAACCGATGTGTGTGAATACTTGAAAGTATGTAGAAAAGACAATACGCAGGTATTTATCTTTGGAAACACACGGTTTATTAATTATTGAAGCTCAAAATGAAAAATGAAAACATTTAAAATCACACTTCCAATTCATGAAATCTGTTTAAGAATCAGGAAGTGGTTTGAACATTTACGAACATGTTTTCTATGATTGAAAGTTGTCCTTCTTTCAACCATATATGAGATTAAGATAAGAAATTAACCTTTTCTCTTCGTCATAAATCTCATGAAGTCAGCTGAAGTCATAAAGATATGATCTTGATAGCTTTCTCTCATTCTGCACAAGTCTCAAAGTCTAGTCAAAGCAACTTTTATTCACAAAATTTATTCAAATGTAAATGACATAAAGCAGTAAAACGATTAAAGTACGAGTTCTGATCTGAAATAATCAGAAATCATAATCATTTTACTCCCCCTGAAAATATGCATCTGAAATTTATCAGTGAAAAAGGCACATGATAGAGATCTACAACTTCATTTGAAGTGTAGTTCATCATATCTTCCGAATACATATTTCCAGAAAAATTTATGTACTCCCCCTTGTAGGTTGATTTCCTCTTCTGAGTATCTGAGTACACTCTCTTATCAACCCGGGAGTAGCATTTCTTTTTCATCATTGAAGAGTGAGTCCTAAACTGTTGTGTTTAGAAGTCAAACTTCGTTGAAGTACGGGTTCTAAGCTGATATACTTAGAAGCCTTGGTTCTCTTACTCCCCCTTGACAGTAGGTGCCTGCAACACAGAATCAGTCTTTGGTTTTGGTACCCACTGATATTTGGGTCCATGTATGTTAGTTGCAGTTTGAATGGGAGTAACTGAATAAGAACCATACCAGTAATGATCACTATCTTTATGAACAAAATCATATGTATGACAATAAGAACAATACCTCTTTTTAGATAACCTGGTCAATTGATCTCTCGAATAAGCAAGATCAGGTTTTCCTTTCAGCACTCTGTTCTTCTTTGCATTTGAGGCAGATACAAATGATTTGTTACCTGTCTTCTCTTCCTTCTTTCCTTTCTTTTCTTCCTTCTTCTCATCTTTAACTGGTTTTACCTTCCAAACCAGCTTCTCTTTTTCATATCTTCTTCTTCTCCTTCTTCTTTGTGTATTTAAACCATCTACATTTTGATCATAGAAAATGTTAGTAGTACGAATATGATCAAATGAATTAACTAACCTTCTAGAACAAACAGTTTTCTGATGTGAGCTTGCAGCTGTCTTGAAAGAACCAACTGAACTATTTCTAGGTGAGTGGATTTTGGACTCTGGAATCGTATGCTCAGTCACCACCACCTTTGAAACAATCTTTTCAAGCTCTTTTATCTTTAAAGATAAACTTTCTCTTTCTTCAATGAGTAGGTCAATCTTATTCTTGAATTCATACTTCGTTATCTGCTCTTTCAATGCACTTTCAGATAGCTTTGTAGTCAGCTTCTTTATCTCTTTCTCAAATATAATTTTTTCTTCTTCAAAGTCTTTTTCAGCATTCTTTTGTCCATCAGATATCTCTTTAAAGAATCCAACATTCTTCTGTTCTATGGTCTTTCTTTCCTTTGCAAACTTTTCTCTTTCCAGAATAATTACTTTCTCAAACTCAGAAATCTGTTGAGAAAGCTTTAAACATTTCAGCTCAACTGTCTTCTTTTCGTCAGCACATTTTCTGGAAAACTCGGAGAATTTCTTAGGAAAGTCTTTCTTTTCTTTCTCAAAAACTGATATTTCTTCAACAATTTGCAATTCTAATTCAAATATCTTCTTTTCATTAGCACACCCTGTTTGCTGAAACTTGACAATGTGATCTTCTAATTCTGAGATCTTGTTCTTTAACTCAGTGTTTTCAGCTTCCAAAAACAAGACCTTTTCTTCATTAAGCCCAGAAGTCTGTTTCAGAAGATCTTCATTATAGTCTTTAAAGCACTAACTTCTTCTCTCAGTATCTTCCTTTCATCATTATATCGTTTTGACCTCTTTGATAAGTAATCAACTGAAGAAGCAAGATTTTTGTTCTCTAATTTGAGCTTTTCAATCTTCGTTTCATCATCATCAGAAAAATATTCCATCTTGAATATCTGTTACAAAAAGAACTTGAACTTGATCGTTAATCCAAATGAAATCTCAAAAATACAGAAAAAAACTTGAAATAAAAAATTCAGAGATTTTGATCACAAAAAGAACTATATCCCCCTCCGCAGACTTAGCACGGGGGTTCCGCTACCCGGTGGAACTCGCAGAAGCTCAAAACTCGTAGAACACTGAAACTCGCAGATTGTTGAAACTCGCAAGTCGCTGAAACTCGCAAGATACTATTCACTGATAAACACGCAGATAGAGACGTGCGCGTTTGAGAAACTCGCTAGTCACTACTAGCGCGTTTTGATAAAACTCGCAGATCAACCAAACTCGCAGATCACTATTCCGGCTCAAACTCGCACCCTTCGATTAGCGCGTTTGTAGAACTCGCTAACCACTACGTGCGTGTTCTGGTCCTTAGAAAAAATTCCCAACTTTCAAAACTCGCAGACTTCGATCAGCGAGTTTCTAGAACTCGCTAACAATGCCTTGCGCGTTTTTGACCAAAACTGAGATTCTTCAGCTTGCGCGTTCTAACGAATGAACTTGCGCGTTTTGTAGATCTTGCGTGTTCTTCAGATTCCTTGCGTGTTCTTCATCTGATTCACCAAAAATTCAATCTAAACTTTGAATTTCCGCACCAAACTTTGAGAATTTACTCACATATTCATCGAGAACACAATACAATCAACTAATTTCGATCTAAAACACAAATCTATACAAATCGACTCGATTACAGTGTTTAGAACTCGTGAACAAAAACTTCAACAAAATCCAAAATTACAAGAAAATTACAGTGCAATTGACAAATCAAATCATACAAACATGATCGATTATACTATATGAACAAACTCTGATCGATTTCAACACCTAATTTGCACTAAAACTCGAAATTCGATTTGAACTTCGATGAACAGTGACGATGAACAGTAACAACAAACTTTTCTTGATTTCTTGATTTGATTTCGATTTGGATCTGCTCTGATACCAATTGTTATTCCCAATTTCAAGTTCTAATCGCTAACAAACAATCAAGATGAGAATTCGAAATCATATGTCATTGATTCATTCATCAAGATTACAAACTTACAACTTTCTCTTTCTACTTTCTCACACTAGAATAATATTCAATGAACTCTTCTCTAATATGCTCTCTCAATCACAATCTGAATTTACACACTTACAATCTTACTTACTTACTGATTACAAAGGAAACAAGGTATTTATACCCTTGACAATTACAAAGAAACAAACAAATAGAAATACATTGACTTTGACTTTTATTAACAAAAGACTTTGACTTTAAGTGAGAGTTGACTTTTCTCAGCTTTGACTTCTTGTATTGTTGACCTTTCAATCTTCTAACTTTAATGATCTTGAATCTAACAATTATGTGATCTAACATGACGCAAACCATCAACTTGAGTGGCGTAAAATGTAATCACAAATTCAATGATCGGCGCAAACCATTTGTTTGAGTGGCGCAAAATATAATCACAATTTCACTGGATGGCGCAAACCATTTGTTTGAATGTGGTGCACACAATCTTGAAACTCACCGCCCCAAAAATTGAATATCACCATTTGAATATCAAACTTATTTCAAATATCACCACCACCATTGCACCGTCCCATTATTTATTGATAGCCAATCAAAGAAAAATGATTCCACTAAACATCTTGAATAGTGCAAAAATAATCAAATGAAATAAACTTCCATCACTGCAATCTTCAAAATTTTCATTTATCTTTCAAAAAAAAAATGAAATCATCACCGCCCCACTTTGATTTAGACACCCAATCACAAAATTTGGAACCCACTAATTCTTTAAAAACAATTTGATGGAACCAAAACAATTAAGTGCAGCACCGATTGCAATTAAATCCACCAACTCATTTTCAATTTGCAGTATGAAGGTTTACGTGAGATGTTCTTGGCGCAAACCTGTGGTTATGTTTTATAAATAGTTTGCGTTATTTGTTTCTCATGCAAACCTGACTTTGTGTTATCTTTTAGAAATGCAAACCTCGTATGTTGTGTTGTTTGAAGTCTAGTTTGCGTATCACGTTGGTTGCGCAAAGTCTAGTTTGCGTAACATGTTGGTCGCGCAAAGTCTACTTTGCGTTACCTGTTGATCACGCAAAGTTTACTTTGCGTCACCTATGTGTCACACAAACCTTTGTGGTTTTGTTTGTTAATGAAATTTTTTCCAAGTATAGTTTTCTTCACAAGTTACTCACGCCAAGTCTACTTTGCGTTATGAACTGGTTACGCAAACCTCAGTTTGCGTTTCAAGCTTGTCACGCAAACTTGTCTTTGAGTTTCTAGTTCATTGCGCAAACCTCCTTTGCGTTTCCTACTTGTCACGCAAACTATACTTAGAAAAATTTTCATCTTTGTGATTTTCTTCCTTTGTCTTATTTTTCTTCGTTTCTGTTTTCCAGGTTCTAAAATGACTTCACAAAATCAAACTAATCCTGTCATTCTAGATGAGAATGTCATTCTCGATGACCCTTCTGATCGAGCTTCTCATGAGACTCCTATGCCGTCTCATCCTTCTGTGGGAGCAAATCTATCTGCATCTAGACGTACACCAAATGATGTTTTTTCAACAATCATGTATATGCCATACAAGACGAACAACTACTACGTGGATTTTGATCGAATCAAGATTCATCCGGTGATACGCTCAATCCTCAAAGGTCATCCACTCGCCCCTGCTCTCTCTTACTGCGCAGATGTTCCTGAAGTTTATCTACGGCAGGCGTGGCACACCATTACAAAGAATGAGCTAGCTCGACCTCACCGATTCGATTTACAGATCGATCAATTTGATTCGTTCCTACCATACAAGCGTCTGCGGCTTATCTTAGAACTTCCAGAACCGAACTCTCGACCAGGGCGCACTTCTTACGATCAGTTTCCCTCTGAAGAGAATGTTCTTGAAGGCATCAGAAATCTGGGATATCGGGGCACTCTGAATTGGGTCAGTGACTTTGATAAGTCAAATCTTCCTCCAATCTGGTACGCATTGTTCTCAGTTCTCAACAGGTGCCTAACTTCTAAGCATTCTGGCACTGACAATGCGAGTCAACACTATCTGAGGTTATTCCATGCAGTTGTCTATAACCTGCATGTCGACTATACCTACATATTCTGGACTGAATTATCAGAGAGAGTACAAGACAAGAGGACAAACAAGAAGAGGAAATTTATTCCATTTGTCAGATACATGAAGCTGATTGTACGCAGCATGCTAAGGAGTAATTCAGCTATTCCTCGTCGATTGAATTGGCCTCAGATCCCGGATTCTGAAATGACATATATTCAAAAACATAAGCAATCGTTCAACTTCTCGATGACCATTCCATATGCTTTAATTGCCAGCTACGCTGATATGACCGATGATAGCGTCATTGAGTACTGCATGGATAATGAATTCATGGAAGATGCACAAGATGAGCCATCCCATGACACACAAGTTGTTGTTGTTCAAGAGGTTGAAGTTGAAGAAGTTGTTGCTGATAAAGAGATTGAAATTGAAACAGCTGTTGAGCAAGAAGCAGAAGTCTCTGCAGAACAAGAAGCAGTTGCAACTCAACAAGTTGATGATGTTCTTGCTGATCTTGATCCTAAAACTAGTACTGCTGCTGCTATTGACATTGAGGATGATGATGTTAATAATGTTGATACTGCTGTTGATGATGATGATATTGCTGATGAAGATAAAAATGGAGATGATGATGATTCTGATGGTGATGATAGTGATGATGCTGATCAACCGAGTCTTCAGGTTTATGGAAGAAAATTCAGGAAACCAGAAGTGGTTGTTCAAGAGGAGGTTGAGTCTAAAGAAGAGTCTGTTCCGATTAACGCTGAAGTTGCCAATATTCATGTTGATGAACTTGACTTAGCATTTGTCAATGCTTCAACTTCTCATCAGGTTCAAGATACATCAGTTTCTCTTACTTCTAGTGTCGAGACTTCTTCAGTCGAGGTACGAGATACAACGGCTAAATTCCCTACTTTGAATGAGTTAATTCAAAAGATGAGTGAGCAGTTTGAAGAGCACAAGCAAGCAGAAATTCAGAAATTGTGTGCTTTCTTCAATGGTAAAATGCCAGAAATTGATACATCCTCTATCCCTGAAGTGATTCCGTTCAGACGCCCATCTGGGGTTGTGATAAGAGAACCATCTTCTGCAGTTCAATCATCTGCTCTTGCTATTATGTCTATTCCTCTACCTCCGCCGTTTACGCAGTCTCCGGGTATTTCTACATCAACTCCTACGGGTACATCTTCACGATCTTCTCTTCATGATCTTCCGATTTCTGAGTTAACCGATCTACTCTACGCGCGTTTATTGTCTATGTCACCGCCATAACATCAAGATCAAGATCTGATTTTCTCTTCTAAGGAATTTTCAGCCTACGCCGCCTCCAGTTCCTTCATCTGATTCTGACCGGATTACTGCTTTGTCTGAAGAATTAAAGTCTTTCCGATCAGAAGTTCAATCCAGCTTTGCTGATCTTAGGTCTTTTATGACTCAAGCTTTTTCAGAACTTTCTAACAAGGTTGATCATCTTGAACAGATGTTGGGTCTGAAATGTGCTAAGGATGGTTACTACTTCTAGACATGACTATTACTACTGTCTGAGGAAGTTAGTACTGCCAGATCACAATTACTACTGCTTGAAGGAGTTAATGCTGCTGAGACAGAATTAATACTGCTTGCTGAGATTAATACTGCTAGTTCAGAATTAATACTGCTCATGAAGATAGTGCTGCTTATGAGATGAAGACTCCGTTTCTGAATGAGACAGCTGTATAGATTGAAGCTAAAGTAAAGGAGATAATTATGGAATGAAGATCAATTTTATTTTGATAATTATCTTGTAATCAGTCTTGTATATATAGTATAGAAGTCTTTGATAGAAATTATGAATTATCATTCATAAGTTTTGTTTTAGAGAGAATTAACCTCAAGACTAGTTTAGATCCTTTCTATAGAGAAGTATATAACGTCTGTTGAGCCTGTTCAACAGATTGAGGTTTTGTGTGTAATCATCAAGTTTGATCAATATAACTTGTGATTTAAGTGCATATACTGTTTCATTGATTGTTAGTGTTAAAGTGTTTTTCCGCAACTTCTTTACCATTGATTCTGAGTATGTGTGAATTAAATTCTTGTTTGAATTTCGATCCTGACAACAGAGCTGTAGAACTGAGGCTGGCCCGTCTCTTAAACGCCGGCATGACCAGGATGATCCCGATCCTCAAGGTCATGAGGGGGAGATGAATAAGAGGCAGCGGGTGGAGAGTTCGTCTGCTAGAGAGGATCAGACACAAGAAGATGCGCCTGACAAATCAAAGAGTTCTAAAGATGTTCAAGACTGCAATGTTGAAGACATTGTAAATGTGATGTTAGAGAATGTAGACATGTCTGAAATATCGAATGTCTTGAATATTTATGAACAGGATATTCATAATGATATGCAGATAGTTGTTTATGAGGATCCAGACACTGCAGTAAGGGTTCATGAGATAGATGATTCAAAGATTGCTAATGATATGAGAAACTTCTTTGCAAACTTCATTGAGATAAACTCAGATGAAATCGATGATGTCAGATTCGAGAACTCGCTAACCACTACGTGCGTGTTCTGGTCCTTAGAAAATTTCCCAACTTTCAAAACTCGCAGACTTCGATCAGCAAGTTTCTAGAACTCGCTAACAATGCCTTGCGCGTTTTGACCAAAACTGAGATTCTTCAGCTTGCGCGTTCTAACGAAGAACTTGCGCGTTTCTTGGATCTAGCGTGTTCTTCAGTATATCGACCCAAATGTTAAAACATGGACAATTAAATATCCAAAATATTGTTGGTCGACAACGGGGGAGACCCGTATCCGTTGAGAGTGGAGGAACACAAAAGTTTGCCACTTATACAACGTTAATCGCATGACACTTCACGACATGAAAGCCCAAGTGTCCCTATGACTCCCTTAAAGGTACACCCAAAGAGACAGCCGACCTTAGAGAATATTACCATGAATACCGCCAAAGGCTCGGTACAGTCGGAGGTTAGAACCATGGCATTGCCCCGACATGGCGGAGGCCCCAAATATAAAATCGTCCCTCTAGCTCATGATAACTCAACCGGACTCAGCCCTCCTAGTGTAAACTTAAAAGGTTAAGGTTATAAAACATGGGTCCCGGAGTCCAACCCCGTAATACCCAATTGACCATCAAATAAAGACTGACTTACGTGCCTATGGGTCCAATGCAACACAGTCTAACATTACATGACTACACATAATTGACCCACGCACTCGAGCATGTAATTATCGTAAATATGCAATAAGATGCATTAAGGTGTAAATCGTACATGGGCTCTACATAGAGCCATTAAAACTGGACAAGTGTCCACAAGACTCTTTTAAGTTGAAACCGAGCTAAAATGCTCAAAACCCATTCGTCCAACAAATAACGGTCCCCCAAATAATAAAACCCACCTAAACGACGTTTATGCAGACACATACTTCAAAGATGTGATTAACCCAAAACTCATCACGGATTGGTACAAACCATTTTCCAAATGGGTTTATACCATTAGGGGGCGTTTGGTTTGCAGGATTCCGTCGGAATCTGATGGAATTGGAATGGTCAATTCCGTTGACCAAATTCCATCCTGCTGTTTAGTTACCCATGGAATGAAATTGAATTCCATGAATTCCTTCAAATGTGGATTTGGTCATTCCTTCTTACAAATGATGGAATTGAATTCCATTCCATCCAATATTCTAAAAATGACATAAATACCCTCCTAACAATTAAAAAACCCTAGCTGCTTCTTTCTTTTCTCATATCGATCTGCTTCAAAGAGAGAGCAGCCATTGTGTCTTCTTCATCTCGTTGCTTCCATCCATCACCTGCAACTCGATAATTAAAAAAGACCTGCAACTCAATAATTCAGCTAATGTAACCCAATCCACACCCATAAACCTCAAAAAAAAACCTAAATCAGCAACGAAATTGGAATCATACAGCACAAAATCCAATTATGGACTATTCAAATTCAACTAAATCCAAACCAAATACCTTGTTCGTGAGCTCAAACTTAGAGATCACTAACGAAGAAACGGAAACCCTAAATCCTAAACGTAATCAGTTTCAACCGAAATCACACCAGAAAATACAATTTATGTTGGTAGTAAAAGTTTGTTGGAGAAAAGGAAAAGGTAGCAAGAGGGGAATACAGAGGAATCAATTGGTAAGAGGCGTGATAGGCGCCTCCCTCTTGTTCAGATACTCCAGAGCAGTGCAAAATTACCCCACATTCACCCCTTGTTTATGGTGAGATTATATATATATATATATATATATATATATATAGGGTGCGTTTTTTTGCAAACCAAACAATTTTTACAAACTATGCAAACCAATCTTATAATAAAAAGATTTTATATAAATAATCTTTTTGATCAAAATATAAAAAATAAATTGTTTAAACATGGAAGGGTATTTTATATATGTTTTTATAAATGGTAAATTACATATTTTTTTCTCATTAAATGTTAATTTTATAATTACTTATAATTAAAAAAAATAAAATAAAAATCAAAGAAAGGGTATTTTTATCATTTTTCAAAATTCCATTCCAATTCCTTAGCAAACCAAACAGACAGATTCCAATTCATTTGACTGATTACATTTCATTCCTGCCAACCAAACAGTTGGTTAAACCTGATAACATTCCATTCCAATTCCTTCCAGATTCCAATTCCTTAGACAGATTTCATTCCTTCAGAAATCATTCTGCGAACCAAACGCCCCTTTATGTTTCCAAAATGTCTCATAACACAGAGACATGCATTTTCCAAATGAGTTATGAAATCAAATACACCAAAAATGCATACATCATGAATTAGACTTCATTTGTAAAAAAATCATAAAATAGACTTTATTTGTGCAAAATCACCAAAATGCATAAATCATGCTATTACTTATCAAGATATCCAAATCCCAAATATGGGCATTTTATGAGACTAAAAGAACCCAAGTTTATCAAATATGAAAACTTATCAAAATACCCAACACATTGACAATTACCAAGTAAAACATATTTTTACTTAAAATACTCATTTTGGCATGTACATAGTTTTCACAAAGCAACTTGAACTCACCTTGCTAGATTTAGGTTAAATCTAGCAAGGTGAGTTCAAGTTGCTTTGTGAAAACTATGTACATTAGGTTAAATCTAGGTTTCAAACCCAAATCCTTAGCCTCCAAGAATGAAGCTTTCATCGTCACCAAATCATCTTCAACAATGAACTAGGGTTTCCAAATAACCTATTTCTCCAAATCTAAAAGAGATGAACCACCAACAAATAAAACCTTTAGATCTACCAAGATCCTCATACTAAAACTTGGAATATTCAAGGAAAATTTCCACTTTTGGATATACTATCCACCCAAGATCATCCAAAGGAACCCATCAACCCTTCAAATCCAAGCTTCCAAATACCAAACCTTCATGCTCCTTTAGGATAGATCCATCATGGTTGCCCCCAATATGATCTTCATGCTCCCAAAAATCGCATCAAAAGAGAAAAGGGAAGTGGAGTGAAATGAGAGAAGTGAAAAGGGGAGGTGGGAATGAAAAAAACCCTAAAACTGAGATTTAAATCGTCCAGACCGTCCCCGTGGCCTTGGTCGCGACCTCAAGTCGTGGGCCAAGTCGCGTATGTCTCTATACCACGTACCATAGTGAGTTGTACGGGCTTATCCGCAGATTGAATCCGCGGGCTAAGTCGTGTGTGTCCCTGTTGTGCCTCCCACCTCTTATGTTAAACTGTTCCTCCACCGTTTCTCTCGACCGGCCGCTGACCGTTTTCCTTGGTCGGTCGTTAACCGTTCTTTTAGAATTTACGGGTGTTACAAGATCTCCCACGAACACTAAGACCTTCGGCCTTAGAATCTCCGACCATCATTATCTTCTTCATCTTTTTCTTGGAACTCAAAGAATTGAGAACATCATCTAATGCAAGAACATCATGGCTATAGAGAATAGTCTCCCTAAAATTGGCATAAGAGTTAGTCAAAGAGCAGAATAATAACAAGCCCAAATCCTCCTCATCATACTTAACATCCATGTTCTCTAAGTCACAAATAATTTGCTTGAACTTAGAAACATGCTCGATTACGGAACCGCCTTCATTAAGCTTGTGACTGAACAAACGTTGCTTCAAGTGCAACTTGTTAGGAAGGCTCTTGGTCAACAACAATTGCTCCAACTTATCCCAAAGAGTCGCGGTTGTTTTTTCTTTCAAAACATCTTGCAAAATATCATTAGATAGATGTAAACGAATTTGAGAAGATGCCTTTAAATCTTTCATCTGTTTTTTGGGTAGAGTCCAAGTAGAAGGCATTTATTCAAAACCATCCAAGGTTTGATGCAAATCCATTTGAATGAGAATGCCTTTCATCTTCACTTGCCACAAAGAAAATCTAGTGTTTCTATCTAAGAAAGGAATATCACATCTCATAGACGCCATAATCACCACAATAATGAGAACCCAAATAAAGTCTTCTACACCAAAAAAAATAACCAAAGATGCCCTGATACCAATTATTGTAAAAACCGAAAGGAGATAATGCTAACTTAATCCCAAATTAGAGAGTTTAACCAAAGTCAAACAAGGGATAAGTTAGTGATCCCAATGAATCTCTAGCTTGAACACTCAAGGGTGTTCTTAGTGTACAAGACAAAATTCCCAAAACATACAAATATGATGATTCTAAATATGCATCTAACATAAAGTAAATAGATAGAGTAAGAAGACAACACCAAGATTTGCGTGGAAACCCAAATCGGGAGAAAACCACGGGTGGAGGAGATCACCGAGAGAAATCAACTAGTGAAAGATGAAGATTACAATGCTCTTGAAGGAGAAGAATCACAACTATGGTGAGTGTGTGTATTTGGAGATAGAAATGATAAAATGGGGTGATCTCTTAAACATGTTCTCAGCTCGGTTTTTATGCTTGAAGCTCAACCTATTTTGGGAAAGCACTCAAGTAAGATAATTTGAGTGTGATCTTGTATAACCTATTTCGGTGAAAGTTGAAAATGGCAAAGTTGAGCCTTGCAAGCAAGGTTGATCAGATTTTTGTGGCTCAAGAAAAGAGATTTCAAAAGGGACATAATCCCTTAAAATAGGGAAAAAGAAAATTTGCTGAAAAAGTAACTTATGAGAAAAGTGAACAGTGCTCGTGCCCACGCCCTTTAACCCTCGTGCCCGCGAGCAACCCTGTTGCCTCCAAAACACATGTTTGGCACCCCCGCGAGCAAACAGGCGCGTGCCCGCGAGCAAACCAAAAATTTGAGGCACCTTTAATAGTAACTTATAATGATTACTAATTAAAATTTTGAAAAAGTTCTAAAAAAATCCAACAATCTTTTTCATTTTTGAATGATTGAGTCTTTAAAAAAATTAATAGAAAAATCATCAAACTTTATCATTTTAAATTATTAAGTCTCTAAACTTTTTTTGAATAAATAAACCATCGTACTTTTAAATTTTGGTTTTTCCTACATGTTTTTAAAGCAAAAAAAAACTAATTGGAACTGGCTAGGAAGATTTTGAAAAAAAAAACGTAATCAGTTTTACCGCTCCTAAACCCTTGGCCATCCTTTATCGCCTCATCATCTTCTACTCTCTCTTAGTGCCTATCAACACCATTGGCACCATGGGTGGACCTAGTAAGAGGGGAGCGGGGTCCCGTGCACCCGCTCACTCGATTATTACAAAAGAAAAAAAAATAATACATCTGAAAGATGCACCCGCTTGATTTTGAAGGGTGTTCTTAAATACTTTGGAATCAAGTTTATGATAGAAATTAAACATTTGTGGGATGGTTAGACTAGCACCTTACATTCAAGAGGTCATGGGTTCAAATCTTATTTGATGTAAAATTTTAAACTTTTTTATTTTTTAATTTTAGTCTTCTGGGCTGACCAAAGCATTAACTCAGACCCTACACTTCTTGTTAATTTTTCTCCCATTTCGATTCGATTATTTTTATTTTTGTAAGATTTTTTTTTTCTCAATGCTGATTTATCTTAAAAATCATCCCTTTTTTATCTCATTTTCAAACAAACTATATTTATTTTAAAGATCAAGTTCGATTCCATTTGAAAAAATGCATTTTATTCCCAAAATCGACACAATTGACTCTTCTATGGTCAAACCGTATTTGATTTCACCTGAGTCAAACCGCGATTTTACAGAACCACTTTAAGGGTGCACCCGCTCAGAAAAATTCCTGAGTCTGCCACTATTTGGCACCTATCGTCGATCTCTCTCTTTTTGATTTTTTTTTTAATTATTCTCCATTGTTTATATGTCTATAAATGCTCCATTAAGTTGTTGTAAAATATAGAGAATTGAAAGAGAAAAAAAATCAAATAAAAACGAAGGAGATCGATGACATGGGCCAAAGGCGGCGATGGGCAGTAAGGACAACGGATAACAATGGGGCGACGAGAAGTGGCATGGGGAGCGATGTCGTTGTGTGCGAGGGATTTGAATGGCGTTGGGTGTGGGAACGAGAAAATTGGTTTTAGGTTTTCTTTACTTTAAAACCTTCGTAGTCGGTTATATGTAGGGGTGAGCAAAATCCGCCCGACCCAACCACCCGAATAACCCGAAGAAGCCCCACCCGATAACCCAACCACCCGAAGACTCGATATCCGTTAATAATTTCGGATAAGTAGGATCGGGTTGGGTATCCAAATCCCCCACCTAACCCGACCCGAATATCCGAAGTCTGGCCTATCTAAATATCTGCTCTCATTCTCTGAAGTTTGACCTCGTCTCTCGTCTCTCCCACCATGCCACCACCTCGTGACTCCATCGACCAGACCACCGACGAGACCACCACCTGGGCGGCTCAGCCCCTCACTCCATCGCCGATCACCGACAAGACCACCACCAGAATCCTCGCTGACCGGCCACAGAATAGAACCCTCTCTCGACAAACTCACGCACCACAGACCACCGAGTCGCCGACCGGCCACTGCCGCCACACCACCCAGGGTGCCACCGCCGCATGCAACGCCTCCCTTATCTCATTTTGTAAGTTGATTTAGGGTTTATTTGCTCCTTAGGTTGTCTTTATATAGGGTTTTTTTTCATCTGAACTTTGCTTTAGCTAGGGTTTTGTATGCTTAATTGAATTCAACTAGCGTTCAGATGTGTTTCTTGAATTTAGATAGGATTTATTAAGGTTTTGGATTTGGATTTGGATATTTAACAATTGTTTTGGTAAGTTAAAACTATTGTGGAGGTTATGCGGGGTGACAAGAAAGGGGTTGAACGGATAGTTGAATTTAGATAGGGTTTATTAGGTCTGCAACTACTGAATGGAAGAATTTGTTTACGGTTTTAATCTCAACCCAAAGTCGATCTGTAACATCCTAAAATTTAGGGTGAATTTAAAATTTGAAAATTCGGCTATATAACATCTGAAATTGAAATAAACCAGTCCACCCAAAAAAGAGACTAAACAACCTGTATAGTGGATATGACAAACTAACCCAAGTGCATGTCAACCCAACACGGGGAACAAAGTATGACAATTACAAACCCAAAACAATTAAAGAATATAAATCGACAACCTAATAATCTAACTTGGACAAGTAAGATTAAAGTCGGGTGTCGCTATTCTTCCAAAAGTGTAATTTCCTATACTTCAATGAATTGGTCACTATATCTTCAAAAAGACCTCTCTCCACCCCAAAGTCATCCTCTCAATCCCCACGAGCCCCACCGCTAGAATGACCTGCCATACATGACCACCAAATAAACAAGTGTTAGGCTAGAGCCTAGTGAGTACAGTTAAGCGGAAATATGTAAATGATAACCCATTTGAAGTCATGTGGCCGATCTAGTCGTGAGCTAAATCAAAACAAACCAAATAAACCATCAGTGTTCATCACATGATACCAATAATTATAAACCACATAGCGAGCTCAACTACTCCAAGTCTATTGCTCAAAAACATCAAGTCAACCACTCCAGGTCTATTCTTGAGAGTTCCAAAACAAGGGAACTCAAACACCAGGGGATTACACCTTACTGTCCATGGGACGCTGCCCGACTGTATAGGCTCACACCTTACTTACCATGGAGCCCGATGTCTATCATGTGCTAAGGTAAACCCAATATCCGGACGAGACATAGGAATATCGTGCCTATGGATCCATTGCACTAAGACCAAATACAAAACATTTACACACTTGACATTAATCATTTACATAAGCGTTAAACCAAATGGTTCACATACAATTTACCGATATGAAATCTAGGCTCCCCAACTTGGAGGAGTCCCACGTTCACAAATCTACTACCATCATGCCATGAATCCCATTTTAAAGATAGATTTTCCCACAACCAAACAGTTACTTGAACTATGATCCAAACCCTAATTTTCTCTTGAAGTGTACCAAACCTTCCTAGAAACGAGGGTAAATTCTTAAATATGTGTAGATTTGTGGAACACTATTATTCATAGTTTAAACACAAAATCCTAACCACTTTTGTTTAGGTCAAAAACCCCAATATTCCCAAAATTCACTTTTAGGTCAAAATACAACAAAACCCATTATATGATTAAGAGGTGTAGATGAAAGTTATAACACATCACTCAAGTAAATATGAAGAGCAAAAAGGTTAAGAAAACTCACCTAGTAGAGTTTGTGAGAAACCCTAGAAAATGCAAGTAGAAGAGGGAGAGTAATAGGAGCTTGGAGCTTAAACCTTAGAACCCTTAATAAATGTGGTCAATCCTACACTAACCAACATAATAATCACCACAAGATTACCCCCATTTATATTGAATGAAGAGAGAAGAAAACTTACCCTAGTCTTCTCCAAAATCGGCTCCAACAAGTCAAAGATGAGAAAATGAGGAAAAAGAGGAATAAGCCCGTCTAAGAGCATTCAGGGCAATCTCGCGGGTTACGCCGCGACTTTAAGTCGCAGCATAAGTCGCCCATGTTTCTAAAATGGAAGTCGGACAGAGGATTACACGGCTTGTGTCGCAGATTGCAAGTCGCGAAGTAACCCGCGTAATCCACTGTTTCACTTTTCCAGAAATCAAGACTTAACACACGAACTAGACTAAAACATGCGATACGCACAATTAGGGTAAACGAAAGATAACTAAGATTTAAAAAAATAAGGGAGGCTAGAAGTCTTAACGATAGAATTAATACAACGAAAATTCATGGCGTTACAATCCTCCCCAACTTGGGGATGATTTCGTCCTCGAAATCCAAATCACTCAAATAGATGAGGATATCTTCGCTTCAAGTCCTCTTCGACCGCCCAAGTCATATTGACACCTCGATGGTGCTTCCACTGAACCTTGACCATGGTGACTTCCTTGTGACAAAGCTTCTTCGTCTTTTTCTCCAAAATCGCTTCGGGCTCCTCAATGCAACGATTTCCCTCATCGATTCTAATCTCGGAGAGTGGGATGACGCTCTCCTCCTCCGCTAGACATTTACGGAGGTAACACACGTGAAAGGTGTTATTAATTCCACTAATTTCTGGTGGGAGTTCCAATTGGTAGGCTTGAAGCCCTACTCGCTTGATCATGGAAAATGGTCCAAGGAAACGGGGACTCAACTTCCCGCGCTTTCCAAATCGAATAATTCCCTTCCAAGGGGATACCTTTAACATGACGCGATCTCCCACTTGGAACTCTATCGGTCGCCTCTTCTTGTCGGCGTAACTTTTCTGCCGGTCTTGAGCCGCCTTCAAACGCTCGCGAATATCTTTGACTTTGTCTGCCGTTTCTTGCACGATCTCTGGTCTGGCGAACTGCTTTTCTCCCGCTTCAAGACAACATACGGGAGTTCAACACTTGCGACCATGTAACGCTTCAAACGGCGCCATCCCTATACTCGTATGATAACTATTGTTGTACGCAAATTCCACCAAAGGTAGGTGTGAGTCCCAACTACCCCCGAAGTCAATTACACAAGATCTTAACATGTCTTCAAGTGTCTGAATCGTCCTCTCGCTTTGACCATCGGTTTGGAGATGGTAGGCCGTACTCAACTTCACTCGCGTACCCAGTTCTTTTTGTAACCCGTCCCAAAAGTGTGACGTAAACCGACTATCGCGATCCAAGACAATGGATAGCGGCACGCCATGACGGGATATCACTTCATCAATATACAACTTCGCTAGCTTGTCCAAGGGTAAAGTCTCACGCATGGCCAAGAAATGAGTGCTCTTGGTCAAGCGGTCCACTATCACCCAAATGGTGTTCGTGGCCTCTCAAGGTTTTCGGCAATTTTGTCACGAAGTCCATGGTGATGTGCTCCCATTTCCATTCCGGGATTTCCAATGATTGCAAACTTCCATAAGGTCGTTGGTGTTCGGCCTTCACTTGCAAGCAAGTCACACATCGTTCCACATAGTGCGCCACATCGAGCTTCATAACTAGCCACCAATACTTTGACTTGTGGGCATCTTCGAGAAGGAGTTCTCGATTGCCCTCGATCTTAGGCACCCAAACTCGTCCGTTGAAAAGCTTTACTCCCCGTCCATATTCCGTCAAGAGTAGATGTTGTTTTGCCATGACCTCTCCCTTGAGGTTCTCTTCTAGTAAGACTTCGGCTTGTGACACCTTAATTCGGTCAATGAGTGTTGACGTCAACTCGATCCGCATGAAAGTAGCCTTAGAACTTCCCCCGTAGTCCTTTCGACTGAGAGCATCGACGACGACGTTTGCCTTACCTGGATGATAAAGCAACTCGTAATCGTAATCCTTTAATAATTCCAACTACCTCCGCTGCCTCATGTTTAGCTCCTTTTGATCAAATATATGCCTCAAGCTCTTGTAGTCCGTATAGAGAGTGCACTTTGTGACGTATAGGTAGTGTCGCCATAATTTAAAGGCAAACACCACCGCCGCTAATTCCAAGTCGTGGGTTGGGTAGTTGACTTCATGAACTTTGAGTTGCCTTGACGCGTAGGCTATCACTTTACCCCTTTGCATTAGAACACAACCCAAACCCATCTTCGATGCATCGCTATACACCACAAAGTCTTCCGTCCCATCGAGTAGAGATAAGATGGGAGCTTCGCAAAGCTTCCTTTGTAGAGCTCGGAACGCCTTATCTTGCCTCTCGGTCCACACAAATTTCACGTTCTTTCGAGTTAGGGCCGTCAACATTGAGGCTATCTTGGAAAAATCTTGAATGAATCTCCGGTAGTATCCCGCCAATCCTAGAAAGCTTCGGATTTCCGACGGACTCTTGGGTGGTTCCCAATTCATCATAGCCTCGATCGTCGCGAGGTCCACTTTTACTCCTTCCTTCGAAAAGACATGTCCCAAAAACTACACCTCTTGAAGCCAGAAGTCGCACTTTGAAAACTTTGCGTAAAGTTTTTCTCGCCTTAGAACCTCTAATACCTCTCGAAGGTGTTGCTCATGACTCTCTTCGTCTTTAGAGTATGCTAAAATGTTGTCGATGAACACAATTACCGACTTGTCAAGGAATGGTCGGCACACTCGGTTCATCAAGTCCATGAATATAGCCGGCGCGTTAGTGTGACCAAACGGCATCACTAGGAACTCGTAGTGACCGTAACGTGTCCTAAACGTCGTCTTTGGAATGTCGCCCTTTGTTACCTTCACTTGATGATACCCCGACCGAAGGTCAATCTTTGAGAAGCAATCTGCACCTTGAAGTTGATCAAACAAGTCGTCGATCCTCGGAAGTGGATACTTGTTCTTCACCGTTACTTTGTTCAATTCCCGGTAGTCGATACACATTCTCATTGAGTCGTCCTTCTTCTTGACGAATAAGATCGGAGCTCCCCAAGGTGACGAACTCGATCGTATGAAACCTTTCTCAAGAAGGTCTTGAAATTGAGTCATCATCTCTCGCATCTCGGTAGGAGCCAGCCGGTAGGGAGCTCGGGCAATTGGAGCTGCTCCCGGAATAAGATCTATCCGGAATTCTACTAGACGATCAGGTAGCAAACCAGGAAAGTCTTCCGGGAATACATCGAGAAAATCGCATACCACTCTAACATCTTCCAGTTTTCTCTTCTCGAGCTTGGTGTCGATTGCATACGCCAAGAATGATGAGTATCCTTTCGCCAAACATTTCCGTGCCTTGATCATGGAGATAATCGCCACTTCGCCCTTCCTTCTCTCACTATAAACTATTGTCGCCTCTTCGTCCATCACGGGTAGTCAGATCATCTTCTTGGAACACAAAATCTCGACTTGGTTTCCCGCTAACCAATCCATCCCCACTACCACGCCGAACCCCCCAATTTGCATAGGCATCAAGTTAATAGGGAATTTCTTCCCTTCAAACTTTAGAGTACAACCTCTCATGACATCCCGGATTATTACTTGGCCCCCGTTAGCTATTTCTACTACTATAGCTTCCTCTAAACTACCCATAGGCACGTCAAGCTTTTGACAGAATACATCGGACACGAAAGAGAAGCTAGCACCCGAATCAAACAATACACGTGTAGGCACGGAGTTTAGGAGAAACGTACCCGACACTACATCAGTTGGGGCCTTGGGTTCCTCAATAGTCATTTGAAAAGCTCTTTCGGCAGCTCTCGGAGGATCAATCTTCTTTTCGCCGTCTCCGTCGGCCATCAACTTCGGGCATTCATCTCTAACATGTCCCGGCTCTCTACACTCGTAACACAACCACCCCTTAACGGGACAATCTTTATAAGCATGCCCGGGCTTTCCGCATTTGAAACAAGCTCCGGGAACGAAATTGCATAGACCGAAATGTTTGCTTCGGCACTTGGAACACCACCTAGCCTCGCGCCTAGGATCGGCTCCCCGTTGGTAGTTGTTGCTAAGAGGTCTTGGTTTCTTGGAGGTCATAGAGTTTCCCTCCCATTTTCTCTTCTCGACCACACGAGAACCTTCCTCTTTGCCCCATTTGTAGGCGTCTTCCATCAGTTGTGCCTCCTCTACCGCCTCTCGAAGAGTAGAGGCCTTCGACACTCTAAGCATCTTACATTCATACCTAGTTCACTTAAACTAATGTTCTGATACCAACTTGTAACATCCTAAAATTTAGGGTGAATTTAAAATTTGAAAATTCGGCTATATAACGTCTGAAAGTGGAATAAACTAGTCCACCCAAAAAGGAGACTAAACAACCTGTATAGTGGATATGACAAACTAACCCAAGTGCATGTCAACCCAACACGGGGAACAAAGTATGACAATTTCAAACCCAAAACAATTAAAGAATATAAATCGACAACCTAATAATCTAACTTGGACAAGTAAGATTAAAGTCGGGTGTCGCTATTCTTCCAAAAGTGTAATTTCCTATACTTCAATGAATTGGTCACTATATCTTCAAAAAGACCGCTCTCCACCCCAAAGTCATCCTCTCCACCCCAAAAAGACCCGCACCCACCCGAAACCTGACATATCCGAATTACATTCGGTCGGATTTCGGGGCTTCTACCCACTACCCGATATCCGATCGGGTTTAGGGTTTGGGGCCCCGACCCGACCCGTCCGATGCTCACCCCTAGTTATATGTAACTTTTTTGGGTTTGAAAGATGTAGGTAACCAATTTTTAAAAATTCGATGGTTTATTTACTAAAAAATGCTTAGGGACTTAATCATTTAAAATGAGAAATTTCAATGAGTTTTTTATTTTAAAAAAATAGTTTAAGAACTCAATCATTCAAAATAAAATAATTTATTGGGATTTCTAAATTTTCCCTTAAAAATATAATGATCTAAAACCTAGTAAAAAATATTAAATTTAGTTTAGGACTAATTAAAAATCATCATTTTTATTTTTGTACGATGAAGTAATGTATAACATCGCCATTTGAGATATTATATAAAAGGTTTATAGTTGTTTTATCCGTTGTGAAAAAATATTTAAATGTTTTTATCTACTACTATATTAAATGTTAAAACGGTTATTTTCAAGATTCAATATTACATTTATATTCTTATAATTAGTATTTAGTTACTTTTAATTCCTTATTTTTTTATTTTTTATTTTAAACACTTATCATATTAACATAAATAATCGTATATAAACTAAAATGTATTAAAAATATATTTCTTTTTTACAAATTATATCATTGTAATCGTCTCGTCAATACCTTCAAGAGTCGTCCTTCATGTTGTAGCCCAGTGGTAAGGTAACATCCTGGGGGGGTCAATGGATGGTATCCCTGACTACCCAGGTTCAAACCCCGTGATGAGCATCCTGTGACATCCATGATCATGGGTCTGCCACATAGTGGTACCCTTAATTGGGCTGGGTCGTGATCGACGGTGATTGGTCGGGTAGCACCCTTAAGTGGGAGCCCAGATACCCCGGGAACGTGTGCATGTGTTAACTTGTCGTTCAAAAAAAAATACCTTCAAGAGACAAATACTGATTTTTTTTGTATTTAATCATATTAAATATCATATATATATATATATATATATATATATATATATCAATTAATTTGTTTTATACTCCTTACGTTTTCATTTTTAATTTTACACTCTTATCATATTAAAAATACATAATCATAGATTAACTATAATAAATTATAAAATGCATTTCTTTTTCTTACAAATCTATACTACTATATAAAAATTCTAAAACAGTTATTTTCAAAATTCTTAAAAATCTATATGTTAAGCTTGATGTATAACTTGTTAAGCCATATACAACCTCTCCACACCCACTCCCCACCAACCTCTCCTTAACCCATGTTCCAAAAAAAATTTGAATTAATAAATTACAATTAATACCCTTATAATTAGTTACTGAATTTACTTTTAATCCTTTATTTTTCATTTTTCATTTTTGAGCTTTATCATATTAACATAAATAATTAGACCTGGCAAAAACTGACACGACACGCTAACCCGAAACGAACTCGACACAAAATAAACGGGTTTGGGTAATACATTTCAACCCGTTTAAATAAACGGGTTGACACGACACGACACGAAAATTAAACGGGTAAGGTCAGGGTCAAAAAATTCAACTCGAAAATGACCCGAATAACCCGTTTATATACATATATATATATGTATATATATAAGTTTTCCTTTTAATGCTTTATATTTTTAATGTTTATTTGATTATAATTTTGAACTATAAATTTTGGATATCTAATGCTTTCATTTGAATTTTGTATATGTATTTTTTTGTCAATTTTCGATTTTTAATTTTAATTTTATAAATGTTAAACGGGTTAAACGGGTTAGGCGGGTCGGTTAGGGTTGGGATTTTCTGACCCGTTTATTAAACGGGTCGGGTTAGGGTTAGACAATTTCAACCCGTTTAACTTTGAACCCGACACGAACTCGACACGACACGACACGTTTGCCAAGTCTATAAATAATTGTATATGAACTAAAATATATTAAAAATATATTTATTCATTTTACAAATTATACAATTGTAATCGTCTCGTCAAAATATCTTCGAAATGAGCTCAAAATTGAATATTATTGGATTTAATCATATTATAAATTAATTTGTTTTATATTCTTTACGTTTTAATTTTTCATTTTACACTCGTATCATATTAAAAACACATAATTATAGATTAACTAAAATACATTATAAAATGCATTTCTTTACAAATTATACCATTATAATCTTTTGGTTAATAATTTCAAAATAATGTATCGAGATTTTTCAAGAATGATGTATCGAGATTTTTTTAAACTTTTGTACATTTTAAACTCTTATATATATTTATCTAACTATACTCCTTTAAAAAAATCTATTACGGTTATGTTGGAACTTTTAAGAGGTACAAATCTCGATATATAATATACAAGTTTCAAAGTTTCAAAACCTCTCACGTTCAACATGATAATTAAAAATAAAATTATTTTTTATTTTTAAATTACACTTTATACACTTATAATTAGTTATTTAATTTACCTTTATATCCCTTTCTTTTTCATTTTTTATTTTACATCATTATCGTATTAACATACATAATTGTATATTAACTAAAATGCATTTAAAATTTTGTTTCTTTTCTACAAACTATAGCACTATAGTTGTCTTATCAATACCAACAAAATAAGTTCAAATGACCAAAGGGCCTTTGGCCTAATGGTATCGGAGCCTTTGGCCTCCTAGGAGGTCAGGGGTTCAAGCCTCACCAAAGGTGAGGAGGGTGTGTGAGTTTATTTGTTGCATTTGCCGTTGCCGTATATAAATATTATATACTTCAAAAAAAAGTTCAAATGTTATGGATTTGAAGACCCCACTATCGAGCGAATCTTTCAAATTTTTTAACCAATTGATCATATTAATCTTGAATTTTATATATCTGATATGCGATTTAAAAACACATAAAACCATAAAATCGGCATCATGTGATGGAGAATAAAACTGAACATGAAACAAGATTATTCTTTCGAGTTCTCAGTTTCAGATTCCAGATGTTTCGTGTCGCATCGCACACAGGTACGTATCTAATAATTGTATAACAAAGCAATTTAAAAATATTCAACAGTTCTAGTTAGCCCAGAAAATAGCCTAATCTATCCAAGGTTCGATCTTGCCCTTTGACTTTGGATCTGAAAACTAGTAAACGATATGGGTTTGATAGTCTTAACTGATCCTAATCAATCTTAGTTTATTTTTTTATAAATGAAAATATATTAATGTTGCTTCCACGGAAGCAATCCACATGTCCACATGAAGCAATCAAGACATTTGAATTTTCAAACATTAATTTTAAGGGAGGTTGGCTAGTCTCGGTTCAATCCGTGGTTGTGCTGATAAATTGGGCTTTAATTTGACTGGTCTTGACTCAAAAGGGTGACTGTTTAGGTCCAAACGATTATATCTGACATGTGTTTTGTCCTCGGATTGGGTTCAAATCGAATTCAGATAACGGCTTTTTATGAATTTCTAGTCTCCTCTCACATCATTTTGAGGTAGCCATGCTATCTACAAGAGATCAAATTTCAATATGATTTTTAATTTAAAGAGATTAGTTATAAACTTGACCATGTTGTTTTCTACTTTCGCGTCACAAAAATAAATAAATCCTAATTTATTTGACAAAATTGCAATCCATAGTTATTATACACCAATTAATAATTATTTACTAAAACATATTGTAAAATTAATCTAGATCCAAAAATTATTGCATCTCTTTCTTGTTAAAAAACCACTTTGAATATTTTGAGGTTGTAATCTGAAAGCCCATGGGCTGGTATATAGCAAAGCCCATTTTATAGCCCATTTTGGGTTGTGTAATTTAATTATACATGCATGCCTTATTATTTGGACAAAAAGTAGATTAGTCGGTCTTACACGTAGGAATGGCAACGGTCCGGTTTCGGGCCGGGGATTATGGTCCCCGTCCCCGAAACCGAAAACCATACCAGTCCCCGAAACCGTCCTGATCCCCGTCGGGGATCTTATCGGGGATCCTCATCGGGTCCCCGCGGTTTCCCCGATCCCCATTGGGGAACCCGTTAAGGCTAAAAAATCACCGTTACCCATTGGTAATATCCGAAACCGAAACCGAAAATTTTAAATTTCTTAAACATAAGAAGATTTAATTTTTAATTTTTTCCTTTTAGGGATTTGATTGGGTTTGGATTTGGGCTTTTAAAATATTTGGTATCTAGTTATTAGTTAATACATAAAGCCCAATGTTTGAAATATATAAATATATATACATATATATACTATCGGGCCGGGCCGGTGAGTACCATCCCCGTTCCCGTTAAAATCCCCGATAACATCCCCGATCCCTGCCCCATCCCCGATAAGACGTCCCCGAACCCGACCCGAAATCATCACGGAGCAAGTCTCTAAGGACATTAATGTGAGGGAACATTTTTTTCTCACTCAGCGGTGGGGCTAGCCATGGGACAGGATTGAACCTGAGACCTATCTTGTATTTAGGCAAAATCATCACGTCCTCTTACCAACTGAGCTACATGTCAGAGGGCCAGAGGCTATACATCATTTTATTAATTTAACATATAAATTTAGTCCGTTAATTTGTTTTAAAATACTTGTTCTTAATATTTTGAGTTGGGAGTCGTTAACGTTAAGAATAATTTGTTATAGAGTTCCGATGTGTATAATACAGAAGTTCAAATGAAGGATATTTTTGTTTTTTTTTTATTGCGTCTTCTTCAACCTCTCTTTTTCTTTAATAGTTTTATCTCAAAAATCAAAATCCTAATTTATTTTAAATTATCAATGTCTTGAAACCCTAATCGACTTCCCACAACTATAAATATAAATAGAGGTTGAGATCCTTAAATGCGGCATTTAATGAAGTGGCAATGGTAGTCATTATTACGTCGTTGTGTTTTTCGTGTAGATATAGAAACAATCACTCTTGGATGACCCAAAGCAAACGATTGCGACCTAAAACAACTGATAATAAGAACAGGAAAAGGTAATTGCTGCCCCAAAGATAAAGGTTATGCAATGGAATCTTTGATCGCTATTCCTCATCCCGGTCGGGAAATAAGATTACATTTCCTACCTCATTTCATTTGGGGAAGGGGGATCCCCATTGATTCTGAATTAATCATTTACGGGATATTTTTAATTATATATATATGTTGATTTTATATTTGAACAACATATCATGCTAAAAACCTTAATCAAATTTCAATTGTTCTATTTGTACAAAAGTAATATCAAACAAACATTGTTCAAACATAAATATATCAATTATATTACTTAATAATTGAAATTTTATACAATCCCATTGTTATATCACTAAAAGTTTCTCCACGAATAATCAATCCAATTATATAAATCAATTTACAAGTTTCCAACATCGTTGTGGATTTAATTCTCATAGTTTTGAATCTTACTCAAATTATATGTGGGAGGTGTCAATGTGTCATTATGGGACATGTTTTGGGTTTTATAATGAAGCATGTACATCGTAATTTCTCTATCTTAAATAAATTCATCTTCTTTTATATAGAGAGAGAGAGAAGTGGGTTTATACAAGAATAACATCTATTTAAAAAACACGATAACAGCCAAGTACATACAAAATCATATACGATTCACGTACAAACTCATACATGATTCATGCGACTTTGCCTCGCGGCCAAAGTCATCCGTGTCCAGTTTTTGCCGGTTAATGTAAAATCACATATGATTTTGTACATGATTTGTTGGTTCCTTGTTTTCATAAATAGTTAGCGTTCTCGTTTGAACCTTCCTCTCTCTCTCTCTCTCTCTCTCTATATATATATATATATATATATATGTATATAAGTTGCGTTTCTTTTGCAAACCAAGCAATTTGTACAAACTATGCAAACCACTATATTAGGAAACAATAGATATATTTATGGATAATGATTATGATTCATTAATAATGATTGTGATATATATGGAAAATGTTAAGTTTATTCATTATAATCATGATTTTAAATTAGGAAATATTAAGTTTATTCACTATAATCATGATTTTAAATTAGGAAACATAATAAAATCATATATTCATTAGACTTGATGAACGGCTAAGATTGGTTTGCATAGTTTGTACAAATTGCTTGGTTTGCAAAAAAAACGCACCCTATGTATATATACATATATATATATATATATGATTTTCAGCAAGAATATTAGTTATATAGTGAAAGGGTAAGAATAGAGAGCTCGACCAGCCACTGTTCACAGATTTGGGTTTTTTTATTTCCTAAAACTATTTGATTCATGGGTGAAATAACATACAAACAAATGTTTTTTTTCCTTTCATAAGGTGAAATGACATATATATATACGAAAATCATGTTTGATTCATGGGGTGAAATGACATACAGACAAAAGTTTTATTTGATTTCATAAGGTGAAATGACATATAGACGGAAATTGTGTTTGATTTTCTAAGGTGAAATAAATTAGTGATGAAATTTGTGTTTGATTTCATGTGATGAAAGAACATATATATGAAAATTCTGTTTTTATTTCATGAGGTGAAATAGTATGTGTTTCATATGGTGAATTTTTGTTACAAAAATGATGATTATACCATTTTCATATGGTGAAACAACTTTTAATTTAAACTATAAGATTAAAACCAAATTACGGCTTAAATCGGTTCTCACGGTTCTCACCATTTTTTGGGTTCTCACATGATTTAACCCCAATATATATATATATATATATATATATATATATATATATATATATATATATATATATATATATATATATATATAAGGGTAGGATATTTTGCAACCCTTGAAAAGGTTGCAACTCTTGCAACCCACATCTTAACCGTCGGATTCATGATCGACGGTTACAACAGATATGAGGCCCAATATTTTTAATTAAAAAAAAGAAAAATAAAAATAAAATAACCGTCGATCATGAATCCGACGGTTAAGATGTGGGTTGCAAGGGTTGCAACATTTTCAAGAGTTGCAAAATATCCTTCCACTTTATATATATATATATATATATATATATATATATATATATATATATTTGGAAGGGTGTCCTATAGGCTATGCCTAGACTAATCCCTTGGCAAATTATGACTATAAGACATCAGCCCCGATTAAATCTCAGTGGCCACAATTGTTGTGTAGGCCTGGATTCGAACTCTGAGTAAATGGGATATTTTACCACATCTCTCAGGACCTTAACAAGTACGTCACAATCCTTGTGATTTATATATTTTAGTTTCGATAATATTTTAAATATAAATGCATTAAAATGTTAGAAAAGTCTTTCGTTGCCTAATAACACGGTACAATGATGCTTATCAAAAACTGTTTGATTCACCAAATGCTTATAAATTATCATAAAGTTCTAAAATCATTTCATAATAATACTTAATTTTTCCTTTGAAGAAAATGTAAAAGATCCTGTTGAATATTTTGTATTATAGATATATGTTTATCTATATCTATACTATATTATAAAACAGACATAAAAAAACTCTTAAAACAAGTCATAAAGCACAAGTTACCATCATTTTATGAAAGATTTTAAAAATCTCTTAATTTACAAGAATCAAAGCACAAGATACATATTACTACTGCAGACTTCTAACACCCACCAATTTGGCTTTCCTTTTATGCAGATTTTTCCATGTATCACTATTAATTAATATATTATATTATTATAAATTTGTTTTAATTATATTATTAAATATGTAATTGGTTTTTTTTATATGTCATTAAAAATATATAAGATTATCATTGAATTTTAACAAAATATTTAATTTTTTTATATATAAAACATTATATTATTAAGTCTAAATTAAACAAATTTATAAAAAATCATTATCATTTTCTCAAAATCATCCAAAATCGTACTGTAAATCAACAAAAAAACAAAAATTAAACATTAAACATTAAAATCGTGATGTATTTCGCTGCATTGCGCGAGTACGCTTCTAGTTATATTATAAAACACGGATAAAAAACTCTTAAATACAAATTATTAGGCACAAGGTACCATCATTTTATGCAATATTTTAAAAATCTATTAATTTACAAGTATCAAAACACAAGATACATATTACTACTACAGGCTTCTAACACCTACCAATTTGGTATGTGCAGGGTCTTCTTTTTATGCAGATATTTCCATGTATCACTATTAATTAATATATTATATTACTATAATTTTGTTTTAATTATATTATTAAATATGTAATTGGTTATTTTTTTTAGATGTCATTAAAATATATAAGATAATCATTGAATTCTAATAAAATACTTAATTTTTTTATATAAAAAACATTATATTATTAAGCCTAAATTAAACAAATTTATAAATAAATAAAAAACATTTTAACTTTCTCAAAACCATCCTAAATTGTACTGTAAATCGATAAAAAAATAAAATTAAACATTAAAATCATGATGTATTTCGTTGCATTACTTGAGTACGATTCTAATTCATCTCAATATGCCAATCTCTCCCTTACTTTCTTTGGATGAGTATGTTTTACCTAGCTTGAACTTTTAGTTTGTGTGTTTGAACATAAATACAAGATTCGTATTGAGGTGGCTATTTTACATTTATTGTGCAATGAATGAATGACAATGTAATAAGTATGGGTTGGTGTCACTAGGATCGGAGATGTTCATTCCAACTAATATAGGTTTCAATGGTTGTACGTGGCTAAAGTGATTGTGGCGGTTGTTGGAGCTGATCATTTACATTTCATAAGCGTACATGACAAACAGGGTGAAGTTTACATGAAACTCACACCCATTAGATGACATAATAGGTGTTTCTCTTCTCTCTCTCCAGATAAGCTTTCTAATTTAGGGATGCTCAAAAAATCGACCAACCCGATCAACCCAACCCGTAAAAAAATCAACCCGAAGTATAATCGATACAAAATTAAGACAACCCGAATCTTTTGGGTTGATATTGGGTTAGGCTCAAAGTAACCCGACCAAACCGATAACCCGATAAACGTTTTATCGACTTCTCTAAAATTATGTATATCTCCCTTTAATATGTATAAGTTACCAAAAACAACTCGACATTAACGAGCAACGGAACTCATAAAATGACATTATTGGAAAGTTATATGTAATATCTAAATATTTGACGAACTCATATATTTTTTTGAATGATGGATCGTATTTCAAAGAAACTTTTTCTTATTTTTATGTTTTCAATATTGTTTTTACATTGTTGAAACACAACCCGACCAACCCGAAAGGGTTGGGTTGCGCTTTTGTTTGGGTTGGGTTGGGTTGAAAATTCTCAAACCGCCGACATTGGGTTGGGTTGTTGAAATGCCTTCAACCCGATCAACCCAACCCGTGAGCACCTCTCCCTTCTATAGAAATTATAGATCAAATAACACAAAACTAACATCCAATGATTCTCATAAACCAAGAGAAATAAACAAGAATATGGCATTTTGATTATAGCAACTGCTCATCAATAAAATCGGTTGTCAAAAAACAGTCTGACACGACCATTATAAACCCCACATGAAATAATTCCAACAACTCGATGAAATCCAACAAATATTCATGACACATCACTTTCACAAAACACCCCAACCCCACATTTTGTCCCTCTCTTTTTAAGTTGGAGAAGTTTAGAGATTCATATCACTTCTTTGGGGTGGGGTGGAATGGTGCCAAGACCACAATATGATAAGAGTTACCTTTGTCTCATGGACCATGGTTCAAGACTGATCAACATGTGACACATAAATAGAAAATACCATTAATTTTGAAATAAAAATGAGGAATAATAAAGCCAAAATAAGAGACTAGGCTCATTAATTAGGGGTAAAAGCGTCAAACAAAAAGAATACAAAATACGATCATTAGGGTATTTATAATTGTTTACGTATTTAAGTCTTATTTAACAGCTATTAACGAGCTTATTTCATGAGTTTATTGAGAGAGAAAAACTTATTTGATAAGTTATAAATAGTTAGTTTATAAGCTAACATTTGAAACAATATATGAAGTAACATTTTTATAAGTTTCAAGTTTCTTTTTATATATTTATTTCAATAAATACTTGTTTGAAAAATTAATTGACATGTCCTTTTATGTAAATTTACATTGTCCTCTACTTTGCTAAACTTGACTAGTTTAACAGTTAAGTTTATTTTTTCAAATATAGCCTTAATTTAATATATCATTATATGTAATTATGTATCCATGGAGATATGTAGAAAAATACTTTTGTTTATTTTTTTTGTGTATAAAGAAAACAAAATAATAATTAATTTATCAATCATACCGAAAATACTTATACATTGTATGAAAAATATATAATTGCATGCACTCAATGATGATAAGCTTTTTCTACTTCTATTTTTTTAGATATTAATATCAGAATGAATTATAAATTTGGTCCATGTGGTTTGTCAAAAATAACACTTTTTGTTACTATAGTTTTAAAATTACAAAATGATTATTTTGGTTTTCAAAAACATCTGGATAGGTCCTTCTTTGTAACGACCGTTAAAAAAATTTCATTCAATGAGGGGCATTTTCATTCTTTTATCAATATTTTGTCTTTTATCTAATAGAAAACCACGCAGACACTACTAAATGGAAGGCTTTTACCTTTGAAATTTTGCTCTGAAAAATCCATAGCTAAAGAAGTGATTCCTTACAAAACCGTCACAAAAGTTGATGGGTAAATTGTTGGTAGGAAACTCAAATAAATGACAGATTACCCAGAGTCCTGATTTATTTATTTTCCTGAAAAACATCGGATTTTATCGGAACAATTGGTATTTTATGGGTAAAAATCATTTGTATCGTAGTGGGAACAAAATCATAAAATCGATTTTGATCGGTAAATAACAGTGTCCATCCATGATGTATTTCGCTTTATAAGGAGCACTAGTATTCTCGTAAACTCATTCTGAAAACACCAAAAGAATTATTCTTCTATAGAATTATCATATCTATTATTCACTTCATAACTTCAGGGTTTGCAGGAGATCCATGGCAAAGTTTTTGAATCTTTCAACTGTTTTTAAATGTATTGCTTTTTCTATGTGTGTGAACACAAATTATACTTGTAATTCTTTCCCCAACACAACTTTAGAGCTTTATTTTGAAATGCATAATGATGATGGGGTTTTGTTTTATGTTCAATACTTCTACGTTTCAGGGACGGCCTTGGGGGTGTTTCGGTGGTGCCGTCGCACGAGGCCTCAAATCGTCTGTGGCCTCCGAATTTTTTGAGTTTTTTTAATATAAAGTATGGTTAGAATATAGGATAATAAAGGCACTCTAATACACAAAGTGCTGCATGAATTACTTGGTAAAGGTGTTTACTCTTGTAAAGTATACCTCGGGTTCAAATCTTCTTATTAACATCTATTTTATAAAATATTTTATTTTTATACTTTTTAATAAACTAGAAGTGTACTCGCGCAATGCACCGAGATGTATATCAAGATTTTAATGTTTTCTTTTATTTTTTGTTTTTTTTATCGATTTATAGTACGATTTTGGATGATTGTGAGAGATTGATAATGATTTTTTTTTTATAAATTTTTTAATTTAGGCTTAATAATATAATGTTTCTTAATTATATTTTAGATTTTTTATATTTTAAACTTGATTTGTATCATGTATTTAGTTATACATGGAGTAATTTTAGGAAGTTGAAGTGATGAGTGATTTTAGGGAAGTTAAAGTTGTTATAGATAAGGACTGAAAGTTAATAAATAACATTAAATATAGTACATAAAGTTTTAATGATTGTTTTTAATAGATTTTAAGTAATTATCATTAAATAGTGGTACATTAAGCTTCAACAATTGTTTTTAAAAGTTTTTTATAGATGCTTTATAATATAGTATAGAATAGAGTTTTTAACATTTTTTTTCGATTAGATGGTTTACTTTCCCACCGCCTACCATAAAATTGCCACTAAAAACATCTCGAACATATTCTCCAAAATGGAGATTTTGGAGATTTGTTCTCCAACAGATTTCCTAAAAATCTTCTTTAAACTGGAGAAAGTATGATAAGAGGATGAAATTCTCCAAATTTGGAGATTTCTCCAAAATGATTACGTAATAGTGTCAATTTATTATTGAAGATATTAAACTATTTGTGTCATTTATGTCCACTAGTAAGATATTAAACTATTTGTGTCATATATGTACGTTGTGCTTATCATTTAATTTTTTTTATTAATTAACTTTCTATTCCTATCAACAGATTAATTAATGATCATATGAGATTTATGAGCATCAATTTAACGATTTAAATGTCAGTTTTATTTTTCTTTGCATCTTATTTATAATTTTTTATATTTTAACATTTTAAGGATTTATTTTTGAGTTTAGTAATAAGTAATATAATTGAAAAAAAATTATAGGGCCACAATTGGTTTTTGCATAGGGCTTCCTAAATGGCTAGGTCGTCCATCCTACGTTCCCCACCATTGATTAGCTCATGCAAGAAAACAAAGAATTTCGTGGGAGAAGAAGGAAAACCTAAAATGAAAGCTCCTCGCTAAATCAAAACCCATCGTTAAAGAAGACGAGGCATCCAAAATCAAAACATGTGGTTAAATCAAAGTCAACGAAGACAAGGAAAACAATTTCTCCATCTCTGTAAATCAAAACCGAGCTTGTGGTTGAATCAAAACCAGAGATGGAGAAGGTTTATAGGAGGAAGGGGCTGCTGGAAGGGGTTGTGTTGGGTCGCTGAAATTGTAGGCAGGGAGACTGGAGAGGGTTCGTCGGACAAAGATTGGGGGAGTGTCCACCGGTGTGTCTCATCAGGTGTTTATCTAGTTTGCTTCAATGGGTTTCATCTGTGTATGTATAAACTAGTGTTGGGCCCGTGCATTGCACGGAAGGATAAATTTTTTATTGGAATATTGAACCGAGTTAAAATGAAACGTAATTTCTCTGTTAACAGTTAATGAAATACAATGTGAAAAACGAATGTATTTTCATAAGTGGTTAACTTGCATATATTCTTAATCGTTTGTTGTTATGAGTTTGTACAATAATATTGGTAATAGTTTTGTGTTATATTATTTAAAACTCAAACGACATGTCTCACAACATATTTATCTGACTATTGACTTCAAGACCTCATAGTATTAGTCGATAAAAATAAAGATATGTATATATATCTTATTCTCCTACTTCGAAAAATATGATTGTGGGTTTTGAAAAATATAAAAAATCCTCAGTAAATAAAATAAAATATAAAAAAGTAGTTTTTCAAAAAAACAAAAATATAGTGGAATATCTTTTGTTCAGTTGCAAGTTCCGCCATTGACACTCGACCGTTCGTCTTCTTCTTGTACTCGGATGATACATAGAGAAGTTATATATATTTATAGTGAATGTATAGAATATTTTAAAATCTTTTATTTTCATTTTCGATTTTACATTTAAATGTAAATATATTAAAAATATGGAAGAATATTTTTATATCTACATCGTTTCTATTTTATTTTCTTTACACTTGGTTAATTTGGAAAGTATTGCGGAATATTTTTATTTTAAAGAATACGATAATTTATTAGTGTATCTCGTTATTTTTTATTTTTTATTCATATCAACCTTCTTTTTTCTTCTTTTAATGCCCGTGAAAAAAAATACGTGTAGATTTTATATTATGCTAATATAAAATACGTGTAGATTTTATAAAATAAAATAGATTTTATATTAGCAAAAAAAATACGGAAGAAAAAAGAGTTTATATTACATCTCATTATGTAAAAAGATTTTATAAAATAAAATATGGAAAAATCATTATGAGATGTAATATAAAAAAATACGGAAGGAAAAAGATTTTATATTACATCTCATTAATATAGATTTAAATGTAAAATCTACATTTAAAATAGATTATATGCTAATATAAAATCTATTTTATAAAATCCTCCACAAAAAAAAAACAAATAGTTATATTAATAAATGAGTATCTATTCCACAAATAGATGATTATGTGAGATATTGTGCTTGGAAATGTTGTATCAAAGCATTAAGAAATTGTAAATTAAGTAATTGGCTTTAATTAGTTGTAATTTGTGCTTAAAATATTGTAATTAAGAGTTTTTATGTCGTTTTTATAATATAGTATAGATTATCATCTATGTATGTATATCATGTATATGTATAAATTATATAATTAATATAATATGATATATATATATATATATATATAATTTATTTTTATTGAAAAAGAGAGTAAAATAGTGAAGATTAAGGGAGATTTTTAACAACCGTTAGAGCAAGGGTCCATAAGTGGACGACAATGCTAACTATGATGATCAAATTGTAGTTTTGAAACTATAGGGACGGAAATTAATACAACTGAGAAACGACATAGGTACGCTTTTCTACATCTCTCTTCAATAATATATATATATATAGAGAGAGAGAGAGAGAGAGAGAGAGAGGGGTAGTTTAATTTACAATCCATGAAAATCTTACAACCCATGCAACCCACTTCTTAACCGTTGGATTAATGATCGACGGTTACAATACGTGTGGGTCCAATATTTTCAATTAAAAAAAAAGAAAAATAAAAACAAAATAACCGTCGATCATGAATCCGACGGTTTAAGATGTAGGTTGCAAGGGTTGTAATCTTTTTCAGGGTTGCAAAATATCCTTCCACTATATATATATATATATATATATATATATATATATATACACTAGGCATATACCCGCGTGATGCAGCGAAATGTGAGTAAAGAATGAGCAATTAATGCTACTTTCTTATAGACATGTCATCAACAATCAACCATGACCTAAGAATCACAACTTATGAAACCCTAAACCCATAAAGATATTCAATAATTAGTTTATATTACAATTATTGACGAAAAAAAATTATAATGATATAATTTATAATAAGAATGAAAGGTATTTTACGATTATATATTTTTAATGTGCTAACGGTGGAAAAAAATAAAACGTATGGATAGAAAACAAATTAATTCGTAGATATTTATGATATTTAATAGTACGGTTAAATTAAAAAACATTCAATATTGGGTTCGTTTTGAAGGTATTGACGAGACGATTATTATGGTATAATTTGTAGAAAAATGAACGTATTTTTCATTGCATTTTTGTTCATATACGTTTATTTGTGTTAACATGATAAGGGTGTAAAATGAAAAATGAAAAAACAAGGGATATAAAGTAAATTAAATAATTAATTATAAGGGTGGTAAATGTAACATTTAATTTTAACGGATTTCCAATTCCCTCTCATGGATTTCTTTATTTTATTTTTAATTCATAGTTACAGTTTTTATCCCTTAAATTTTTTGATAAATTTACTTTATATTTTTTAGTTTTACATTTTATATTTTACATTTTCATTATATTAACACATATAAGCATATATTAACTAAAATACATTAAAAAATAATTTTTGATTTTAACAAGTTACACCATTATAATCGTCTCGTCGATACCTTCGAAATGAGCCCAATATTGAATATTTTTTTGATTTAACTATGTTATTATATGTCATATATTATACATTGGTTAATCGATTTTTTTTAAAAAAGAGAAAATGCATTACATCAAACGTAAGTTTTAACATCAAGATAATAAACATAATAAATATATTGCGTATTTTTTTATTTCAACAGATTCCAGCTTTGATTATTCATTTAAATCAACATATTTACGAGTACGAGTACACTCTATATATTATTCATTCACATCTAATCTACGTTTGTATGGGATAATCCACGACATTGCATCTGAAAGTGCATGATGTGTCAAATGGTGTATGAGTGTGGGCATTGGGTAATCTTCTTTTAATACCCAGTTCATCAATTAATTCTACGCGGATAGTGTCCCATGCATCTTCATGACCACCGAAACAAGTAGATATGACTCGAAATCCACAAATTTCATCGCCTAATACATATTGTACTTGTGCGATGTATGGATGAAATAAAAACTCGGGATTTGATCAAGATATGGAGTTGGAGGGGGGGTTGTCATTGGAAGTAGGAGATATGTCTCGCTGATTCTTTATGACCAAAATCTTCGGGGTTGATAAATGTTGGCGCGTTAGAATAACTGCGTCTACGAGGGTCTTCAATAATATTTTTATTTATTTCAAATAAATTACTTTACTTTATTTCAAATAATATATATATATATATATATATATATATCGAATGATTTTGTTTTCATTGATCGACATGTGATATACCAAAATAATCGAAATTTGTGACATCCACAATTAATCACATGTGATATCCACAATTAATCGACATTTGTGATATCCACAAAATACAACGTAATTATGTATGTTAATGTGATATGTTAAAACGTATTTTTTAACATATTTTTAACATATAATAAAATAATTAAATCAAAAAATATTCAATATTAGACTCATTTCGAAGGTATCGAAGAGACGATTATAATGGTGTAACTTGTTAAAATTAAAAATTATTTTTTTAACGTATTTTAGTTAATATATGCTTATATGTGTTAATATAATGAAAATGTAAAATGTAAAACTAAAAGGTATAAAATAAATCTTTCAAAAGAGTTCAGGGACCAAAACTGTAACTACATGTATCAATAACTACTTTCAAGAACCGTTTAAGCCCTTTAGTATAGGGTGAGGATATTTGCACCCCTACCTATGTGTTAGACACACCCCTACCTATCTATTATTCATCATAACTTAATAATTACATAAACACTCAAATTTATCTATATTTTAATTTTTTTATTGTTTTTCTTTCATTTACAAGTTTTTATTGTTTTATTATTGTAAAATTACAATTAATATTATGTTAAATAATTTTTATTATTTATAAAAAACCACTTATTTTATTTATAATTAATTTAATTATTATTTTTTAGTTTTGTTTCTTTGTATTAATAATATTTAAGATAAAAAGATATGTTAAAAAATATATAAATATAAAGAACAATTAAAATAAATTATTTTATATTATTATATGACAATACTTTTTCTATATTTCTTATTACAAGAATATTTTTTTTATAAATAAAAAATAATACAACATAAACTAATTTATATTTGAAATTTTGATAAAAGTGATGAATTATTGTCTGATTTTTTAAAGGTTGATTCTGATGAATTAATCTTTGGATATTCAAAAACTTAAATATAAGAATTGGTTGATTATTGTTGAAGATTTAAAGCCAGAAAAGATGATGGGTTATTTAATGAACTTCTAAAGTTGTAAAAAGATCAATGTGGTGTTCTACAAGAATATAGATAAAATGAAAAATTATAAGTAATTATATAAATTTTTAAAAAATTTATTCGATTCATGAAATTTATAAAGTTACAAAATAAATGATATATTATATTCTATAAACAATAAGACATGTTGTCTTTTTAGTTTATTTATTTATTTAAAATTCGTTTTATATATAATATAAATAAAATAATAATGACTATGCACTAATTATTATTGTCTATTAATAAAAAAAAAAAACAAAGAAAGAGAGAGAGAGAGAGAGAGAGAGAGTTCAAGAGAGGATATAAGTGAGAAATTGAATTACATGATGTTTTTTCTAATTTCTAGGTGATTTAATGTTGCTTTTAATTACACCCCTAGCTATAGGGGTGCAAATAACAACCCCCTTAATATATAGTATATATATATATATATATATATATTGCAATGTGTAGATCCCAGTACAGTGCAATCAGCAGCAAGTTAATATCAAAGATGAACAGAATATGAATCACAACAACTAGTTTTATGATTGATATGAGATCAAAGAGTTACAGGTTTACAGAAAAGATTTCTGATCAGGAAGAGTAAACCTATAAACTAGTTGTTTTTAAATAATGAGACTTCACTTTCTAACATAACAAATGAACTAAATAATAACTTTAAATACTTAGGCGCGCAGGCCTAATGGGCTTATGGGTCTGGGTCCATCTAATTAATCAACTATTAATGAATTACATTATGCACCCTTATAAATACTTTATTCCACTTTCAACACATAGGACTTTCAGTCCTAACAATCTCCCCCTAAAGTTGAATAAAGCATTTATCTTCTTGGATACTTCATGCCTTGATCTTCTTTCCCTCTTTAATCTTTGAAGACCTTTGGTGTTGCATGTCTTCATGACTTTCCACGCTCCCCCTTGAATAAAGCTCTTGGTCTTCATAGTATCAACTTTGTAACCAGATTCAATGTACAGTAGCCTCGACTGAATGCACTATCACGCAACTTTTAACTGTAGAAACTCAATCACATCGGATCAGCACACAAGAAAGACAATGTGAGAGTTACGTGATATTCCACGGTGCATCTTCAGTTTAAAACAAAGAATATGTCTTTGAACCGCGAGTTGAGTAGACTTTCATCTCAAGAACTTGTTTCAATCAGCACATAGGAGGAATGATAAACAAACTTGTAGCAGACACCATATGATACGGGATAGAAGAAATAAAATATTTGAAAAACTTTCATCTTTGAAAAAATGAAACATCATCTTCATCACTTTGATCTCTAGACTGTCTTCAGAAATAACTTTCTTTCTTTAAAACTTTGAAATTGAACTTTGTAAGATTTCTCCCCCTTTTTGATGATTGTGAGCATCATGAGCATCAAAACTTCTTCAATTTCAGCACTTTCTTTGATCTCCCCTTTTATGATAATTTGACTTTCTCCCACCTGTGATCTGAGTATCCGTCAATTCATGAAATGTATATATCCGAATCTTTTCAAATTCAGACATAATGAACAAGGTAACCCTGATTCAGCAGATGAAACAGTTAGTATGCATGTAAGTAGCACAGAGCCACTTTGTACAACGGATGTACATTGGAAATGAGCTTTTGTGATATTCACTCCCCCAGGGCTTCCATTCAATCATCGAAAAACCACAAAGGAATTTTCTATGAATGTTATGACAAGAAAACTCATTCCTTGTGTGCTCGTGCAAGTGTATGAATGATTGAAGCTACTTAGCTTGATCAGGCTCAAATTGTGTAAACTGTTGAGACAACAACAGATATTACACGGACTCAATGTGCATGAAAAAGGTGCGAAGGTGGGGCAACTTTCCTTCTTTTTCAATATCTAAATCTTCCGATTGAAGACTAGATAGCAGATATGCTGCGTCCCCAAAGAAAATGAAACATTTCTTTGTTAAGAAAGAAACGAGTGGCTGGTGGGTTTATAGCAAGAGTTGGCATGGGCTAGGTGCCTTTTCAATGATGGTCACCAAAGAATGTGAACCAATCAGAAAATGTGGCTGCCCGACTCAGAAAGTGGTTGGTGCAGAGTTCTGATATTCTTTTAACTCTGTTCTCACACCCTCTTTCTTTTTAACATTAAAGCTCACTTCTAACCAAACTCTCTTTTTCATTTTTCCGCTCAACACAATGAGAAAAACTCAAACCGGATGAGTTATCTCCCCCACTCTTTGATTTATGACCCCTCACCCCTCAATCACTCAAGGATAACTTCCGGGGTAGGAAACACTAGTTAACTTGAATCCATGGCAGTTCTGTTTAAGTTCTCACACAAATCCCATGTAAGTCCTAAGAAGAATAGTTGCTCAACAGTTTAACTAGTACAATTAAGCACAAAATGTATGATAACATTGTCAAAATGTATGCTCATGAGATTTGACTCAAAACAAAGATATTGAATGAATGAAATGAAATCAAGAGAATTGTTTTGAGAATCTGACAATGTATCAATCAGATCAAATAAAATGGTTAGGGTATCAAAAAATTGGATATTATGTTTATATGAACAAATATAAACAATTTAGCAATGAAAGCACAAATTTCGAATAATGAAAGATGCTCAACAACATTGAATATCAAACGGGGGTATTACCATCGAAAAATTGTTTTGCTATGAGACATGGTAATAACAAATACAAATGAAGTACTGAACCTGTGTGTGTGAATACGTTACAGTATAAGAATAAGATAATACGCAAGTATTGATCTTTAGAAACACACAGTCAGTTAAACATTAATGCGCAAAAAGTGAAAAACATTTAAATTCACACTTCTAGATTCATGAAACCTTTTGAAAATCAGAAGTGGTTTGAACATTTCAGAAATTGTTTTTCATGCTGGAAAGTTGTTCGTCTTCCAAACAATCAGAGATCTAGAGTTAGAAGATACTTACTTTTAAGCTCCCCCTCAAATCATGATATAATGATTTAGGTATTTTAAGCTCCCCTGGATAGTTGCAAAATATCCAGGTCTGAACGTTGTAGAACGGGTCCTGATCTGTCATGTGATCAGAAGCCATACTTCGTTGAAGTCCGGGTTCTAAGCTGATTTACTTAGAAGCCATATTTCTTCTACTCCCCCTTGACAGTAGGTGCCTGCAACAAAGAATCAGTTTTCGGCTTTGGTACCCACTGATATTTGGGTCCTCGAATGTTAATTAAAGTTCTTGTGGGGGATATAGAATAAGAACCATACCAGAAATGATCACTGGTTTTGTGAATGTGATCATGTGTACGACAATAAGAACAATGGTATTTCTTACCTGACAACCTGAGTAATTGATCTCTCGTATAGATATGATCAGGTTTACCTTTACTCGCTTTGTTCTTCTTGGCATTAGACGCATGTACACATGATTCTCTTTCTTTCAGCTCATCTTCAACTGGTTTCTTCTTCCAGACCAGTTCCTCATCTTTGTATCTCCTTCTTCTAGGACGTGTACCTGAACCATCTATATTTCTATCATAGAAAAGGTTAGTCTTACGAATCTGATCAAAAGATTTAACTGACCTTTGTGAAGAGACAAGTTTCTGATTTGAGCTTGATACAGACTTTTCAAGCACTTTAATCGTTGAAGCGAAGTTGTCACTTTCTTGAACAAGCAGGTCAATCTTCTTCGTGAACTCAGACTTCGTTTTCTTCTCTTTTAGTGCATTTGCAGATAGTTCATATAACTTGGCAGTAAGCCTTTTGATCTCCGTCTCAAACATACTTCGTTCTTCTTCACATCCCTTCTCAGCATCATTTCGTTGGCCGGATATTTCTTTGAAGAATCCCACATTCTTTTGTTCAATGACCTTCTTTTCTTTTTCAAACTTTTCTCTTTCAAGAATGATTACTTTCTGAAAATTAGAAACTTGCTGAGAAAGTTTTATGCATTTCAGCTCAACTTCTTTCTTCTCGTCAGCACATTTTCTCGAAAAATCTGAGAACTTCTTTGCGAACGATTTCTCAAACTCGGATTTATCTTGAGCATGCTTTTGCTCCAAATCAGATATTTGCTTTTGAAGCTCAGCATTTGTATCTTTCAGATGCTCAATCTGCTCCTCAGAACTTTCAACAGATGCTGCTTGTTGGATTTGGACAATTTGAACTTCCAGATCAGAAATCCGTCTTTTTAGTTCAGAGTTCTCAGTTTCCAAAAACTTTACTCTTGAAGACATCTTTGGTCCTGTCATTATCTTTTCAAGATGTTCCCACAGCTGTTTTCCTGTAGCCTTTTTACTGTCTAAACTTACAGAAATCTCTTTTGAAATCTCCTCGGAAATTCCTTGCAAGATAAAAGCTTGAGTCAATTTATCAGCTTCAAATCTCTTTCTTTGCTCATCTGTGTAATCCTTAAATGGTAGTGTGTACACTTCGTGTTTCGTTCTTCCATTTTCTCCCATAAAATAACAAATGTCTGTCGGAGTTTTTCATTCTTCCTTCCCTCAGAGATAATCTGATATAGTCAGCCAAGTCATTTCTGTCGATGAAGTCCAAGAATCTGTCCTTCCATTGCTCGTACTCTCCTCTGAAAAGTACTGGTGGATTCTCATTCGTACTGATTGAAAGAGCTTCGCTTGAAGGCATTCCTTTTGATATACAGGGACTGAACTTGACAAGAGATGAAACTTGAAAGTGCAGGGACCAAAAGTGACAAATTGTGAAACTTGAAAGTTTCGGGTCACAAATGACACACTACTGAAACCTTGAAGTAGGGGGCTAAAAGAAATGCACTGCAAAATGATCGTGAGACAAAAAATTTGACCCTTTTGTACTTTTTTTTTTAAACCAGGTCGAGCAAGGTACCGGTCAAGCAAAGGACCGGTAAAGACAATGTACCGGTCAAGCAAAGGACCGGCATAGGCAACCTATCGGTCGAATCCAAAGGACCGGTAACAACAATGTACCGGTCTAATCTTTTTATCGGTCAAATCAAATCCAATCGAACCAAAGGACCGGAAGAGACAAAAAAATATCGGTCAAAGGACAAAGACCGGTAAACAGGGTACCGATCGAATCAGTGTATCGGTCGAACACAAGAACGATAGAGGCTAAGATTCGGTCGAAGCAAAGACCGGAAAACACAATGTATCGGTCAAACACAATGACCGGTAATCAGAGTACCGATCGAATCAGCGAGTCGGTCGAACAAAGGACCGATATCAACAATACACCGGTCAAAAGAAAGACCGATAATGTCAAAGCACCGGTCGAGTACTATCGGTCGATTAACAAACAGCAGATAAACACAAATAAATAAGAGATAAGACCGATAGTATCGAAGAACACACCGATGAACTCGATGATTTCTGGAACTCGATCGAGATCAAACCCATAAATTTAAATCGATTAACCAACAAATAAGCAGGTCGAATAGCAGTAAACAGAACCGATAAGCAGATTTCAACACAAATCAATCCACCGATAATCACAGATATGCAATAAACAAAAGACCGGATCTGAGTTGCAAAAAAAAATCGATCGATAAACCTTTTCAGAAAAGAAACTTCGACCGATAAATCTTAAAAAAAAATACACAACCCAGATCTGATTAACACATTTCCAGAAAACAATAGATCGACCAATAAGACTCATAAACACATAATCAATTAATGCAGATAAAAGCGATTAACACAAATAATTGATTATAGGATTTTAGACAAACCTTTTTCTGGATCAAACCTTTAGTCTATTTGCTCTGATACCAATTGTAGATCCCAGTACAGTGCAATCAGCAGCAAGTTAATATCAAAGATGAACAGAATATGAATCACAGCAAATAGTCATATGATTGATATGAGATCAAAGGGTTACAGGTTTACAGAAAAGATTTATGATCAGGAAGAGTAAACCTATAAACTAGTTGTTTTTAAATAATGAGACTTCACTTTCTAACATAACAAATGAACTAAATAATAACTTTAAATACTTAGGCGCGCAGGCCTAATGGGCTTATGGGCTTGGGCCCATCTAATTGATCAACTATTAATGAATTACATTATGCACCCTTATAAATACTTTATTCCACTTTCAACACATAGGACTTTCAGTCCTAACACAATGTTTTAAACCTTTTCACAAAATTCTTCTTACAAAACTTATAAGATTTATGTTTGGATCGAGAGCAGATCTAGACATTAATTTCGTGGATAAAAACTGTAGGAACCAGATAATACCCAAATATGGTACTTGGACAGTGGATGTTCAAGGCATAGGACTGGTTGTGTTTTCCTACTAAAAGACTGTGTCGTTTAAAGGACCGTCTGTCACTTTTGGTGATAACTCTAAAGGATCTACTCTTGTTTATGGAGTCTTGTCTAATGGATTTGTAACTTTTAGTAAAGTTGCTTATGTGAAAGGACTCAAACATAATCTTATAAGCATTAGTCAACTTTCTGACAAAGGCTTTTCAGTTAAGTTTCTTGAAAAAAAAATGTTCCATTCTTTCATCAGAAACTATAGAAATTCTGTAACAACCCAAAAGAAGCATAAAAAAACCTAGAGATAACATCTCGAAACGGGTCCCAATACAAGCATACGGAAATTTAGTTTAACACTGATTCAACAGAACGAATCTATCACAACTGAGATAACTAAAAGTCCACGACTAGCACCGCCTCTAGACCCGACTGCCACCAAATCCTATTAACTTCCAACATTTTTCCTTCCCCTTGGACGAAGCCCCGACGGCTCCCTTACCTGAAAATGGGTTTTTTGGACAATTGAAAGTGAGGGTTAGACCAAAGGTCTAGTGAATTCCCAACCTCGGATAATTATAAACAATTTGAGAAAATTAATTATCAAACCATAAATTAAACATGTACCGATCAGTGTAAGTAAATACTCATAAACACGTCCATGAGTAGGACCGATAATCGGATAATAACCGCAATACTGCACTCGGGGCCCCCAGTAGATCCCCATTCGACCCCCTAGTAGATGTCGTATACGTGTGCACAGGAAACGAATTCCAGACACACGGTTAACCATCCCCGATGGTTCTCAACAAGCCATGGCGCATCGTCCTCACAGTAGAATTACACAATCCACACATACGCATCTCATATAAGTGTGAGCATATTAATAATGATAACAAACATTTCTCCCTTTATCCAAAATATCATACCTTTTTAATAAAATGAGGTAAAACCGTCATAAGAATAAATTTCCATTTATAAAGAGTTTGGAATAAGGGAACTCACCTGATAATTTGAACGGTGGCACACAGAAGCTAAAATCAGGAGGACCGAGCCCCTACATTTGATAAATTGCTCATGGTTAAAATCTTACTGATAAGTCTCGAACCAACCCTTAGAAAGTTCATTCCCAATTATAACCGATCTCGGGATTGAAGGGGACTCCAGATCCCACTAACCAGTCTAAGTCTTGAAATAAAACCCAACTAAAGTTGGGCCACGGGCCGACCCAAACTGGGCCTGTCGCCCGCACCCCTCTCTCTCGACTAACGCCACCCGGGCAGCCCGGGTCTGGTGTGCAGGTAGCTCCCGAGTGGAGTCGGGTGATGAGTCCCCGGTTCCCCGGTTGAGCCCCGGGTGGTCCCGGTTGCAAGGTCTCCCTGGTGGATCCCGGTTGAGTACTTTCCCGGTAACCCGATCGATGGATCTCAAGTAAGGGAAACTCCCTATTTCCCCCAGGTGTGGGCGACACTCCCCAGGGCGAAGGAAAACCGATGTGACGCTGCACGGGTTTCGATCGAAAGTCCTATCTATCATCGTTTCCAAATCCCATTCAATTACACATACACAGGTACGGATTTATTCCCAAAAAAACTCTGATTAAAGATTTAAATCTAACATAAACTAGGTTTTCCAAAAGAGAATCATTCCTTCAACCATTTCCAGATTGAGGGTCAAAATAGAGAGATTTTCTCTAATCGACTATCATTTCTAAACCAAGAAACAAGATTAGATAACTTACCCCTTTGAAGAAGAATCCCCTTTATCACCTTGCTTTGATTTCTTGAGCATAACATTATCCATAATGCTCACTCGGAATATCCATCTCATTACAACTTACTCGTGTTCACCGATCTTTCCCTCCGAGCATCTCGATCCACTACCTTAACAAGCCTTTTTGAAACATAGGACACCCACTGCCAAAGAAATACTTACTAAACGGTGCAAGCTTTAGGCCCATCTCTTGGACTGATTTTCCCATGCCTCAACCAAAACGTACACCATATTCCTTTTCCCCCTATCCTTGCAAAATAACAACTTTTAAACATACTCCACATTCTTCTATTTCACTGGACGAGCTTCTAAGTTGTCAGGATCTTAATTCTTAACAAGAATAAACACTCAGAAAACAATATTAAAGAAGCTGCGGAATAGCACTTTAATATTCAGAAAAACAATGAAACAGTGAATCAAAATCACAACTTGTAAACTTGTATTGACAAATTGAAGTTACAATATTAGCAGTCACAAGCTTTTACACACAACCTCAATACTGATGAACAAACTCACCAATACGAATTCTACTTCTCTAGAATTAGGGTTCTAACCTTGAGGTTGATTCTCTCTATTAAAGCTAAAACTTAGAATTATTGTTACAACTAAAGAAAACAAACTATTCTATACATATACTGAAGATAAAAGATAATTACAAAATAATAAAAGATCTTCAGTATAATCTTCCATCATTATCTCCAAGCTTCCATGAATATCTTCAATCCAGCTGTCATCCTTGCCATACAGATCTTCATCTTATAAGCAGCATTAACCTTCAGCAGTATTAATACTCTGAGCAGTATTAAGTTCAGCAATACTAACCATGCTCAGCAGTATTAACTTTGTTCTAGCAGTACTAACTCCAGCAGTACTAACTACTTAGCAGTACTAAACTTCTTTCAGCATTATTAATCTTTGACCAGCAACACTAACCTGTGTCAGCAGCATTAACATCAGAAGTATTAACCAGGTTCTGCTAGCAGCATTAACTGTACTTAGCAATTCTTCAGTTCCCAACAATCTCCCCCTAACTTGACTTTTAGGAAGAGAAGTCAAGTTCTTCAGATGCTCCCAAAATACCATTCTTCAGATCCCTGTATCAACATTTAGCCCCAAACTTTGATTGATCATTATCTGAATCAGATACTTGGCCATTTCTGAGTTTTCAACACATCCAAGCTTCTTCTTTAACATTGCATGAAGCTTCAGTCTGCTGTGGTTGTATACTCTATCCACTAGGAAGTATTCTATGTGATTTCTATCCAAAGTCACTGCATATACTCCACGAGTTTCATATAGAGTCCAATTGTTGACTGTTTGAAACACATTTCTTATGACTCCTTCCACTTCATCAGGTTTGAACATCATACACAGATACTCCATCACCAGCTTTGTGATTGAAATCCCTGGAGCTTTTAACTAATCTGCATATAACTTCATCCCTATTTCAAACATTTCTTCTATATCAGACCTGGAGCATGTTCTGACAATCTTGGCCCAAGTGTTGAATACCTCATACTTTTCATCCTTCCTCTTGAGCCTTATGTATTCCTTTCCATCCACTGTCAATGTATCCCAGTGAATAACTTCAGGAGGCTTTACACCAACAGGTTCAGCTGAAATTGGTTCAGGCACTTTGTCCATCACTACCATGTACATCTTTACATCATCAGTACTTGAAGGCTCTTTCTTTTCAGATGACTCAGGTGCCCCTTTTTCTTCAGCAACCTTCTCAGCCTCTCCTTCAGTTATTCTAGGCTTCTTGGTTATCTTTCTTCTTGCCACCATCTTGGTTCTTTTAAGAGTCCTTAGACTTTCACCAAGAGTGGCCTCCTTCTTTGGAGTTTCTTGCTCATCTGGAAAAGGTTTTTGTAAGAAGTCATTGCTCTCTTTCATCCTTTTCTCCATTTCAACCCTTGCAGTTTCATCCCCTTGAAGCTTGATCATTTCTGCATCATACAGCCCTTTGATTTGCTCAAAAGACATTTTTGAAAACATTTCCTTTTTGATACCTACAGCACCCTTGAGGAAAGTGATCATCTTCTTTCTCTCTTGAGCACCAAGGTATGTCTTTGAAGATTGTCTTTGTCTTTTCTTTGCAGCCATTTTTATCTTTCCAGACTTCCTTAGAGATGTGGCTTTCTTCTTGGCTAGTTCTGTTGCAAGACTTTGTTGATAGGCTTTATTCAGTTCTGCAGCCATTGCTTTTGCCATCTCTCTATCCTTTTCCACTTGCACATTTTCTGCTTCTTCAAGTTCAGCTTGTATCTTTCTAGCCAGAGCTTCATCTGACTCAATCAACTTTTGCTTTTTCATTGGTTGATCAGATTCCACTAGCTTTGCTTTGCCTTTCTCTTTACTCATCACTTTCTGAATACTAGCTTTCTTGATAGCTTCAACATTGTCTTTGATGACAACTCCTTTGGCCTTTGAAGTGACCTTGGGAGTATCATGCTTGGCTTTGATTAATGCTTCAGCTGTCTCAAGTTCTTCCAAATTTCTGCTCTGAAGATCACTTAACACTTCTTTGACCATTTCTACTGCTTCATTTAGTTCAGCAGCATTAACAGTTTCTGCTTCTTTAATTGCTTGAGCAACATTAACTGTTTCTGCTGCTATTGATTCTGTTACTGCTTCTTGTACAACATTTTCTGCAGTTGTTTGCTCCCCCTCAAACTCAACTTCCTCTTGCTCCCCCTTAGCTTTGGCATCTTCCATATTGACATCAGCTGCTGACTCCCCCTTTTTGGGAGCATCAGTCACTGGTTTCCTCCTTCTTAGTACAAATTGTTTCTTCTTCTTTTGCAGAATCAATTTCTTCACCATTTGCTTCAGGTTGACAATCTGTTCTTGTTGTGACAGAACTATCATTTTCAGCTCTTCTATATCTTTGCCCTGTTTGAGCACATCCATGTTGATGTTTCCCATGGTTTCCATCAATTCAAAATAGTTATATCTGTCCTCACCTTCTCCAGAAGTGTTACCCTCTTTTGAAGGATCATTGGATCTTTTTGTAGTGGGAGCCTTCTGCCTAACAGAAGCACTCTCCACCCCCGTGGGTTCTTGGCACCAGGGACCTTTGGATGATTGCTCACCCAAAGTTGCCATGGGGAAGGTCTTAGTTATATTACCACTGACCTCCTCTGTGCTAGCAGGAGTAGTGGCAGCCTTAGCACCCATATGCTCAACCATCTCCTCAGTGAGCACCTCCTTGGGGTTGGGAGACACCCCTGTGGTTTCCCTGTAGATATTCTCTAAAGGAGAATTCTCCCTTAGAGGGCTTAAAGGCTCATTGGGTGATGGTACAAGAAGGGAAGGAGCCTTCTTTACCTTTTTCCTTGTATATGTTTGGGTGATTGGTGAAGTTGGCTTATGAAGTAGAGACTGGGGAATAGATATAGAGTGGGAAGGTTGGGATTGGCTAGCAGTGGGATGGTCTAATGAGGGCCTTGACCCTGCTGCCATACCTTCTTCAGTGTGGGACACTACCATCATTGTAGAGAACAATGGGGTGTCAACTCCTTCCGAGTCCAGAGGGGATCTCTTCATGTTTGAAAAGACCTTACCTTTGGGAATTTTTGGTACATATACCTCATCAAAGTGAGGCATATCCGTCAATTCGTGGGTTATAACTTCTTGTACAAACCTGGGGTACATATAAAAACTCTTTTTACTTCCCAGGTTTGAGACAAGATCACTAAAAATCATTTTAGAAAAATTGTACTTTCTGGCAGTGGCCAAGCAGACCAAAGCATATGCAATGGTGCTGCTAAACTCACTCCATCCAGTAGTCTTTTTAGAGATACAATGCAGGAGGGTATGAACTAGAAAACACCATTGGGTATAAAATTTAGCTTTTGAGAATTTAAAACCTCCCAATTGGCCTCCATACCCCATTCTTGACAAATTTGAGAATAATTCCTCATTAGGAATAGAGGTTATACCTGCAGCATCGTCTAGACGTAGACAGATGCGTATCACCTCTCCAGTAACTGACAAGGGTTTGTCACACACCCTTGTTTTCAGAATCTGCACACCATTCTCTGTAACCATGGTGCCATTAGCCCAGAATTGCCTTTGATGCTCTATGTAGATGGTTGGAGACACAGTTAGAGCATGGGTGATATGGCTCGACTTCAAAAAATCCACTATCTGATGAAAGCCTGCAGCTTGCTTTGGCTTTTGTAGCATCGCAATCTCGTTATGCTCATCTATGAATGCCATGGATGCCATTGAATCTTGAGTGTTCTTGCCTGAAACTTACTAAGGAGCTTGAGAGAGAAGGATTAGAGAGACAATGAACAGTATTCAAAGAGTCGTTATGATCTTTTAGGCGGGCAAAGGGTATTTATAGTGTATGGGACATAAGCAGTATTAACCTAGAGCAGTATTAATTACCTAGCAGTATTAACTGAGAGCAGTATTAACCACTAGCAGTATTAACTAACTAGTAGTATTAACTGAGAGCAGTATTAACTGAGAGCAGTATTAACTGAGAGCAGTATTAACCACGAGCAGTATTAACTAACTAGCAGTATTAACTGAGAGCAGTATTAACCACGAGCAGTATTAACCACTAGCAGTATTAACTGTGCACTGGCAGTATTAAAACTGCACTGGCAGTATTAACTATACTTACTCATTTTGAAGCTTATGAAGGTCTGATCAAGGCAATAACTTCCTGTGATAGATGATTAGCAGTACATAAGTAACCAAAATAACAGGTATATAGACACCTTTTTAAACACATGAGCTCATTCAGAGTTGATCATGCCCACACTTGAGACCAAGAAAGTAAATCTACCCACATCAAAAGCTTTAGTGAATAGATCTGCAAACTGATTGTCAGTATGGACTTTAGCAACTTGAATGAGCTTCTTTTCATTGCAATCTCTGATAAAGTGATACCTGATCTCGATGTGCTTTGTTTTGGAGTGCTTGACAGGATTGTTAACAATGCTTATAGCACTGCTATTGTCAATAAAGATTGGAGTGTGAAGAAATGTTACCCCATAGTCCAGCATCTGATTTTGAATCCATAGAACCTGAGAGCAGCAACTTGCAGCAGCAATATACTTAGCTTCTGTTGTTGATAAGGACACTGTGGTTTGTTTTTTACACTGCCAAGATACTAGTCTTGCACCCAAAAGTTGACATCCCCCTGAAGTAGACTTTCTGTCCATGTTAGCACCACCCAAGTCACTATCTGAATATGCAATCAAGTCAAATGAGGATTCATATGGATACCAAAGACCTAATCTAGGTTGCCCTCTTAAGTATCTGAAAATCCTCTTCACAGCTTGAAGATGTGATTGCTTGGGCTTGACTTGGAATCTGGCACATACACATACTGGAAACATGATGTCTGGTCTTGAGGCTGTGAGATACATGAGAGATCCAATCATTGATCTGTATAGATGGATATCAACATCCTCCCCCTTAAGATCAGCAGTGATCTGTTTGTGAGTTTCCATTGGTGTGCTTGCTGGCTTTGAGTCTTTTAAACCATATTTCTCCAGGATGTCTTGCACATACTTTGATTGACTAATGAAGATCCCATATGTCTGCTGTTTCACCTGAAGTCCAAGGAAGAAGGTAAGTTCACCCATTGAACTCATTTTAAAGCTCTTGTGCATCAACTCTTCAAAGTCTCTACACATCTGATCTTTTGTGGATCCAAAAATGATATCATCCACATAGATCTGCACTAGTAGGATGTCCTTCTTACTTCTTTTAATGAAAAGGGTCTTGTCAATGATGCCCCTTTCAAACCCATTCCCCAAGAGATAGGTAGACAAAGTGTCATACCATGCTCTTGGGGCTTGATGTAGACCATAGAGTGCTTTCTTCAGCTTGTATACGCTGTCAGGATATGAAGGATTTTCAAAACCAGGTGGTTGACAGACATATACTTCTTCATCAATTGTACCATATAAAAATGCACTCTTTACATCCATTTCATAGACCTTGAACTTCATGTATGAGACATAGGCTAGAAACAGCCTAATTGCCTCTACTCTTGCCACTGGAGCAAACACTTCATCATAATCTATGCCCTCTTCTTGAGTGTACCCTTGTGCCACAAGCCTTGCTTTGTTTCTGATCACAATACCTCTCTCATCCTTTTTGTTCCTGAAAATCCACTTGGTGTCTATAGCTCTATGACCTTTTGGAAGGTCTACCAAGTCCCAAACATCCTGTAGTTTGAATTGAAGTAACTCTTCTTGCATGGCTTCTATCCAACTTGAATCCTTCATTGCATCATAGGCCTTCTTAGGCTCAATCTGGGATAGAAAGCAGAAGAGTACTATGTGTTGTTGATCCTGCAGCTCTTGAAGTCTGCTTTGATTCCTTGTTATCATAGGAGAAGAGATGTCTCCTATGACCAGCTCTGGAGGATGATTCTTTTGAGTTCTAGTCTGAAAACTAGATTCTTCATGGATTCCCACCTCTAGATTGGAATCATTTAAGTCAGCTGAGGGGATCACCTCAGTTACTTCTAGCTCTTTATGCACTGAAGATTCCTCTTCTCTTCTTTCTTCTTCACTCTGAATTGGCTCAGATATAGTTTCTTTTTCACAGAATTCAACAGGTTCTTTTATAGGCATAGGAAAGATCACAGACTGAGGAATAATGTCTTGAACTTGTGTATCCCCTGATCCTCCACTCCCTGAACCTGCATAATCATTACTACTTAAACCAAAAGAGTTAGTTAGTGAATCAATGTCAAATAGCCACTGAGGACCAGACCCAATAGGATTTGGTGTGTTCTCATTGCATTTGACATTGTCACTTTCCTCAATTATTCTAGAAGAAGTATTAAAAACTCTGTAAGCCTTACTCTGAGATGAGTAACCAACAAGAAAACCATCATCAGCCTTGCTATCAAACTTTCCTAAGTGAGTTTTGGTATTGAGAATGGTACAAGGACACCCAAAAGGTTTGAAAAATCCTATAAAAGGTTTTCTTTTATTTAAAAGCTCATAAGGTGTCTTGTTTTTAGGCTTGACTACTAGAACTCTGTTTTGGACATAACAAGCAGTATTAACTGCTTCAGCCCAGAAAGTAATTGGAAGTTTTGAATCTGCCAACAGAGATCTAGCAGCCTCAATCAGTGTCCTATTCCTTCTCTCAGCAACACCATTTTGTTGTGGAGTCCTAGGAGCACTGTATTGCCTCTCAATTCATTTTTCCTCACAAAAGGTGTTTAGGTCATGATTTTTAAATTCAGTACCATTGTCTTACCTAATGACTTTTACTTTTTGATTTGTTTGGTTTTCAATTCTTAGAATAAAGGATTTGATCAGTCCACTTGTCTCATCCTTAGTTCTTAGAAAATATACCCAAGTAAATCTAGAGTAATCATCAACAATAACTAGGCAGTATGATTTCTTACCAATACTCATAACATTTGTAGGACCAAACAGATCCATATGCAATAAATGAAGAGAATTAGAGATTGTGTTCACCTCTTTGGACTTATGAGAAGTTTTGTGTTGTTTAACTTTGAGACAAGCAACACAATGATCATCACATGAATAGACTTTAGAAGGCAAACCTCTTACAAGGTTGTTTTTAACAAGTTTATTTATTGTTTTAAAGTTCATGTGACACATCCTTCTGTGCCAAAGTGATGATTCATCCAGAGAAGCTTTTGAAACAAGACAATTTAGGGATGAATCAGATGAAACACTTTCCATATCTAAACAATATACATTATCCTTTCTGGTGGTTCTTAGTAGTATCATCTTTTCATCTACTACCTTGAATCCAGGAGCAAGGATAATGCATTCAGAATCAGTAAATAATATACTATGTTGTTTGTCACAGACCTGTGATACACTTAACAGGTTGTACCTTAACTGTTCAACATAGAATACATCTTCAAAGGTCATTTTACCTTTGGTTACATCACCTTTACCACTGATTTTACCTCCATCTGGAGTATTCCCAAAAGCAACATGCCCACCATCAATCTTCTTGAAGTTCTTGAGGCAAGACATGTTCCCTGTCATGTGCCTAGAGCAACCACTATCAACATGCCAGATGCTCTTCCCCTTGAGCTGTTGGTTGCCCTGCACATTAGATTAAACAATTAGTATTGATTGGGGACCCAAGCCAAAGTGGTCTTGGGTCTCCCTTTCTCATCAAAGTATTTACATTCCTTTTTGATGAGGTTTTTAAAATCAGAACACTTATTATTGGAGTACTTTGTCAAGATTATTGGTCTAGAAGCACTAATACTAGAAGCAACACTATCTTTAGAAGTACTAACAAAGTTAGCAGTACTAACAAGTTTGGCAGTATTAACCTTGTTGGCAGTACTAACAGAGTTAGCAGTATTAACCTTGGTAGTAGTATTGCCTTCTAGCAGCACTATCACTGTCAGCAGCACTATTTGTGGTAGCAGTACTAACAACTTTAGTGCTTTTAGGTATCCAGATCTTGACACTATCTTCCACATTCTTTTTCTTCATGTGGATTTTAGATTTAACAACTTTCTTAGCCACATGGTTCTTTTCTTTCTTCCTATAACCAAAGGGTTTTTGAGTAGGTCTCTGAAAGTTCATCCTTTGGTTCATGGGATTGAAATAGCAATATTTGGCAATGTGATTAAGCTTTCCACAAATAAAACAGGGTTTTGGTCTATTGATTTTACTCAGATCAATCCCTTGTTTTTGTGCCCACTGGTTATTCCAGTTTCTCTGATTTCCCCTTGGTTTATCATGTTTTTGGGGTTCAGATTTATTGCATGCACACTGTTTGCAAGGGATAGGGTTCACAATAGTGGTCTGCTTATAGTGAACCTTCTTATTCTTTCCCTCAGTCTTCTCTATCTCATTGGACTTGACCCAAGTCTTTCCACACCCCTCATTGGTGATAATGTGATTTTCTATAGGAATCTCACCACTCACAGTGTTGTCCTTATTCTTGACAGTTTCTTTCTCAGTTTTATCCTCAACAACTACTTCATCTAAGGGATCTATCTCAGTGGCTCCCTCAGGCAGGTCCTTCCTATCCTTTGTCTCTAACAAGTCTAAACTAGGAGGTATGTAGTTGTTGTTGTAGGGTGGTGGTGTGGTATTGTACCCTATTCCAGGTTTAATCTTGTCATGTATTTGGACCTTTAGAATAGAGTCCATAGCTTTAGAAGCATATGAATACTTCTCAATGTCAAGCTTAGCTTTCTCATACTCACTTTTTATCTTCTCACACTCCTCTTCTTTCTATCTTAGCTTAAACTCATACTAATCTTTCTCCCACTTCCAGTAATTGGTGTCATACATGTGTTGAAGTTCATTGGCTTGGAAACCTCTAATTTGTTCCTCAAATCTCTCAACAATCTTCACATAGTCTTTTATGTCTTTTTCTAATCTCTTCAGGTTATCACTCATACTTTGATTGTGATCCCTGTACCTTTTAACTGTGTCTATGCAACTTTGAGAACAAAGATTAGAAATTACCTCTGTTGGGAGATCAGACACCTCTGCCATTAGAGCTTGGTTTTGGATAGCCTCTTCTGCTTGATCACTCCAATCAAACCCCATACCTTGTTGAGAGACTAGGGCTTGTGCAGAGTTTCTGTTATTATTGAAGCTTCCAGACTGTGCTTGTTGGCGGTTGTTGTGATGAGACACTCCACTTCTGCATTCCCTAGCAAAGTGTCCCTTTTGATGACATTTATAACATTCCACCTTTGATTTGTCAAAACCTGCTCCATCTTCTCTTCTTTGGGAGAAGTTGTTCCTCCCAGTTCTCTTGATGAACTTCTTTACTCTCATAGAGAGCATGATCATCTGCCATTTAATGTCCATCTCTTCAAGATCATCTGGATGGAGTTGTTCCAAGTCATCATTAATTAGAGTAGAATTTCCATGACTGGACAGAAAGGCTTCAAACACAGATTCAGTGCCTTTCTCTTGATTTGTTCCATTAGCAGCACTAACTGATTCAGGGTTGGAAGTAGAATCAATTGATGCTGATAGGAGTGCAGCATTGTGAACATACCCAGAAGGCTTCTTCTTAGCCTCTACCTCAGATTTAAAAACTCTCAGATCATTGTATAGATCATCAAGTTCCTTTTCTTCCAGTTGATCATTCTGTCTGAAAGAGACAGTATACATGGTCCATTCATCACCCAGGGACCTTAAGAACTTCCTGTTTAGATCATCTTGATCAATTTGTACTCCAACTGTAGCTAGTTCACCAATTAGCTTGTTAAACCTGTCAAAAGTTTGAGTCATGGACTCATTCTTGGTTGACATAAAGTTCTCATATTGATGCTTCAGTATAGCCTTTTGATTTCTCTAGGTACTTTTGGTACCTGAGAATCTCTTCTCTAGAGCATTCCAGAGCATTTGTGCATCAGTGCAACTGCAGAATTGGTGTTGATATTCATTAGGAATGGCCAAGAGCAGAGTGCTCACGGCTTTCATCTCTGTTTGCCTTGTCTTTCTTTCTGCATCTGTCTTTGGTGGAGTTCTCTTTCCATCTGTACCAATCTTTCCTGCATCAGATGGGCCATTCTCAATGATGTCCCACATAGAGTAATCAGTGAGAAGAATGTATTGCTTTATTCTAATCTTCCACATGTCGAATTCATTGAATCTAAGCATTGGGACCTTTGAGACCAGGGTACTGTTTGATTCAACAACGTTTTCCATGATGAATAAGATTTCTGAGAATACAGGCTTTGATACCACTTGTCAGTATCTTAATTCTTAACAAGAATAAACACTCAGAAAACAATATTAAAGAAGCTGCGGAATAGCACTTTAATATTCAGAAAAACAATGAAACAGTGAATCAAAATCACAACTTGTAAACTTGTATTGACAAATTGAAGTTACAAGATTAGCAGTCACAAGCTTTTACACACAACTTCAATACTGATGAACAAACTCACCAATACGAATTCTACTTCTCTAGAATTAGGGTTCTAACCTTGAGGTTGATTCTCTCTATTAAAGCTAAAACTTAGAATTATTGTTACAACTAAAGAAAACAAACTATTCTATACATATACTGAAGATAAAAGATAATTACAAAATAATAAAAGATCTTCAGTATAATCTTCCATCATTATCTCCAAGCTTCCATGAATATCTTCAATCCAGCTGTCATCCTTGCCATACAGATCTTCATCTTATAAGCAGCATTAACCTTCAGCAGTATTAATACTCTGAGCAGTATTAAGTTCAGCAATACTAACTATGCTCAGCAGTATTAACTTTGTTCTAGCAATACTAACTCCAGCAGTACTAACTACTTAGCAGTACTAAACTTCTTTCAGCAGTATTAATCTTTGACTAGCAGCACTAACCTGTATCAGCAGCATTAACATCAGAAGTATTAACCAGGTTCTGCTAGCAGCATTAACTGTACTTAGCAATTCTTCAGTTCCCAACATAAGTCTTAGCTTTACTCACTTATTGCAACACGCCAACATTACCTACTCCCGTAATCCTAAATCACCGTTTTCCTCTTACCAGTAACATATCACCATTACGTCTTTTGTTCCACCACAATTCTCACTTGAGGCATTCGAATGGGGCACATAACAATACCCAAGACTCATTATACCCATCTTTTTCTCATTCTTCGAACAGGGTCGACCTATCTACTCGGATCCATTCCTGCTCAGTGAATACTTCAACTTTCCCAGTTAACTTCAAATCTACAACAATACACCACAATCAGTCAAATAAGACATCCTCATTGGCTTAATAGAAACTCCTCCGAAGTTCAACGCACCCAAGAGTAACACGAGTTCTCCTTTTTGGGTGATCGTTAAATATCACTCACCCTTTGACCTCAAGAACAACAATATCGCTACAGCTATATCCAACATACTTGCCACATTTGAACCTCTTCTCCAAATCTCCAAATCCAACATTTACACGTACCCTTGCCTCACATCACCACACACATCATCACCGAACATAACAACATCCATTAACAAATCAATGACTTACACGTCCACCTTGGCCCACCATGCCACCAACTTGTTCACACAATTACCACACCCTGCTAACACTGGAGACCAGGTTCTCGCGATCATTTGTATGCATAAACAATCTTGCTTTCATATTCACCTGTATGCATAAAAAAACTCAATCTATCTCCCGGCTTCGTCTCTTCCCAAATCTAGATGAACCTTAACTCAACATTTCCCGATATAAATCATGCACTCACTTTGATTGTACTAATTACTTCATCAATTACGAACAACTAGGATCTCGCAGGGAAAACTCTTCTACACGCAACAATCTTCCATTACCATAATGCTCCCGCAAGGTTATCCAACATCCGGCGAGTATACACCATCCCTGAAAGACTTACTCCGTCTATATACACCAAGGTAAATTCTTAGAATCCAACTCCTGAAGATGCCCTTAACTCGGCACATCTTAAACAGCTTCTAACATCAATAAAAAAGGAACGACATGATGATACTTCCACATTATCCCCGACAGCAAGAATTTCTGATGCCATCTACCTTTCCCAAACACACCGCATTTAGTTTTGCACTTCACCATCCTCACCTGAAGGAGGTTCAAGGTCTACTTGGTGCGAGGTCTAACTTACAAGACCATTCCAAAACATAGGCTCAACACTTTTTAACATTTCATCTTTGTAGCTCAACCGTACTTCAAGTACGACCATTCACTAACATCAGCACTTTGACGTCTTCAAGCCTTTCACTCCAAACACGACCATTTACTGATAACAACATGCCAAATTACCGAGCAAGATTTCAAACTACCATAATACCATCAACGTCACAGTCCATTTCTGACACTTTCAATATTCCCCTATCTTCCTTAATAAGAATACCGGGAACATAATCATCTAACATTGGCTTGACCGACACATTCCTCACTCTCGAACCCTTCCTTGTCCCTAAATCCAAAAACTCTCACGACCTAATGAGTTCATAGCCTTCATGCACGACGACCCAAAATATTTTAAAAGACATCTCTCGTAATTGAACATTCAAAAGGCAAAACACTTGAAACATCATAAGCACACATGACTCAACACTCCCATAACTTCAAAGTCATGCACGACGATCTCAAGAATCGTTCGCGCGCAAACCTTTGGTAAAACATCACCTTGATCAACTAAAACGATGTTGCGACAATCGTAATATGGAAAGAAATCTTCCCTATATGACTAGAAAAGTTTTGAAGGAAACCGCTTGCACAAATCAAAACAGTCGGCTCTCACACTCATTTATAAGGTATCAACGTCTCAAAACTCATTTTGGTTATAAAGGCTTGCTGCCAAATGTGTTCCTGGTTTTCGCAACGAATTCTATCTCACATGAAAGGAAGTGATATATTTCACAAATCACTAAGTTTAAAGAAAATTTTATTACGCAACGAAAATAGGTTTGTCTTTCCTTTTTAAACACACTCTTGCACGCATCGAATTATTTCCAAAACATGAAATTCGTTATGTATGCCTCTACTTTAAAATCATGAACGAGCCCTCGTAATACCTTTAAAGACACAATGCATGAACTCACTTGCAATTGAAGGCTATTCATTCAGTCGAGGTCAATCGTTGCATCCACACAGCTATCACTGGCACCCTACCTTTGACTAACGGTCACTTTCTTGTCCTAGCATCCACTTGTAGTACAGGTGTTTCACAACCTACCTATTAGATCTCCACCACAAAGTCCTTGTCCTGAGCAAATATTTATAGACCATACAACTTCAATATTTGACCCCTACGGATCAATAATCCACCAAATTCTCTTCACCTCCTGCCCCTTCGATAATTTAATCCATCCTGATATCATCTCTCCAACACCCTTGTCGCTCTATCGTTGATTTGAGAGTCATAGACTCACTTCCTCTACTCGTACTTGAGTTAAAGCTTTCACAATCCTAACCCAATCCTCATCTCCTGTCTGAAATGATCGGTACAACAACTCCCAGCATGGGGACTCACTAGGACTAAAAGTTTACCCTTAATCAGTCATTCACTCAATCCGAACTCAGGAAATTCTACCTTAGGTCGATAAAAAATTGTCCAGAACAATACTCCTTCTAGGGTGTTATCAAATACACCATGACCGATGTCACGCATCACATCATAACCATTGCTAACGCCGCAAGGCCAGAACTTTACTCCATGCTACCCCTTTCCATTGATTGCCTCATCGATAACACTCTCCCAATCATAACGAAAATTAACTATTCGCACACAATTAACACTCTATTGACAACTACGCACAGTAGGGCAATTTGAGTTCATACATGTACCCATAAATTCGCAATTACACTGTCCAGGTGTAATGTAAATTTACCTTACATCACAGCACTCCCTACCTTATATTTAGTGCATTTAGAGTGATCTTCCAAAAGGCGTCCTACATCTCGGTTGTGTCCCCACCACCCCACAGTTTAAGTTTAGGCCCATCCGGTCATCTAAATCCCTTAAACTATAGCTTTGATACCAATTTGTAACAACCCAAAACAAGCATAAAAAACATAGAGATAACATCCCGAAACGGGTCCCAATACAAGTATACAGAAATTTAGTTTAATACTGATTCAACAGAACGAATCTATCATGGCCGAGATAACTAAAAGTCCATGACTAGCACCGCCTCAAGACCCAACTACAATCGACTCTTACTAGCTTCCAACATTTTTCCTTCCCCTTGGACGAAGTCCCGATGGCTCCCTTACCTGAAAATGGGTTTTTAGGACAACTGAAAACGAGGGTTAGACCAAAGGTCTAGTGAATTCCCGTCCTCGGGTAATTATAAACAAATTGAGAAAAAGATTGTCAAACCATCAATTAAACATGTACCGATCAGTGTAGGTAAATTCTCATAAATACATCCATGAGTAGGACCGATAATCGGACAATAACCGCAATACTGCACTTGGGGCCCCCAGTAGATCTCTATTCGGCCCCCTAGTAGATGTCGTATACGTGTGCACAAGAAATGAATTCCAGACACACGGTTAACCATCCCTGATGGTTCTTAACAAGCCATGGCACATCGTCCTCACAGTAGAATTACACAATCCACACATACGCATCTCATATAAGTGTGAGCATATTAATAATGATAACAAACATTTATCCCTTTATCCAAAGTGCGAGCATATTAATAATGATAACAAACATTTCTCCCTTTATCCAAAATACCATACCTTTTTAATAAAATGAGGTAAAACCGTCATAAGAAATAAATTTCTTTTTATAAAGAGTTTGGAATAAGGGAACTCACCTGATAATTTCAACTGTGGCACACAGAAGCTAAAATCAAGAGGACCGAGCCCCTACATTTGATAAATTGCTCATGGTTAAAATCTTACTGATAAGTCCCAAACCAACCCTTAGAAAGTTCATTCCTAATCCTAACCGATCTTGGGATTGAAGGAGACTCCCGATCCCACTAACCAGTCTAAGTCCTAAAATAAAACCCAAATAAAGTTGGGCCATGGGCCGACCCAAACTTGGCCTGCCACCCGCACCCCTCTCTCGACTAACGTCACCTGGGTAGCCTGGGTCTGGTGTGCAGGTAGCTCATGGGTGGAGTCGGGTGATGAGTCCCCGGTTCCCCTGTTGAGCCCCGGGTGGTCCCGGTTGCAAGGTCTCCCGAGTAGATCCCGGTTGAGTACTTTCCCAGTAACCCGGTCGATGGCTCCCGAGTAAGGGAAACTCCTGATTACCCCCGGGTATGGGCGACACTCCTCGGGGTGAAGGAAAACCGATGCGACGCTGCACGGGTTTCGATCGAAAGTCCTATCTATCATCGTTTCCAACTCCCATTCAATTACACACACACAGGTAGGGATTTATTCCCAAAACAACTCTGATTAAAGATTTAAATCTAACATAAACTAGGTTTTCCAAAAGAGAATCATTCCTTCAACCATTTCCAGATTGAGGGTCAAAATAGAGAGATTTTCTCTAATCGACTATCATTTCTAAACCAAGAAACAAGATTAGATAACTTACTCCTTTGAAGAAGAATCCCCTTTATCATCTTGCTTTGATTTCTTGACAACACCCTTCAAATCTTCACCCTCTTGCAAGCTTCTCCTTCTCCTCTCTCTTTCACTCTAGCTGCACAACTCCCAAAAAAACTGAGGGGAATCAAGGAGGGCCTAGGGTTTTACCCCACTTTATGGTTGATTTCCAAAAAGGCCCACAATATTTCTAATTTTGCACAAAACACACCACCTAATTCACACTAGAGTTAAATGAAGATAACGGTTGTTACAAATTCTTTCAGGATTTCACAAAGAAAACGTCTATGTGATTAATATGTCTTCTGCAAAATCTTCTTCTCAAAAGGTATGTTTTTTCTCCAAAGCTTCTTCTAAACAAATTTGGTTATGGCATATATGTCTATCTCATCTAAACTTTAAAATTATTAACAATCTCTCTCAAAAAGGGACTTGTTAAAGGTCTTCCCTCTTTGTTTTACTCAAAAAATAAACTATGCAAAACTTGCGAAAAAGGAAAGCATTCAAAAATCAAGTTTTAAATCTAAAAGTTGTTCCTCAATCACTTCTCCTCTCCGTCTTTTGCACATGGGTCTTTGTGGCCCATTAAATGTTTTAGGCTTAGGAGGAAAGAAATACACTCTTGTGATTGTAGATGAATTTTCAAGATATACATGGGTCTTTTTCTTACATTCAAAAAGTGATGCAACTGGAGAAATTATTCACTTGAATAAAAAGATTGAAGTACTCAATAATACCCGTGTTCGATCTTTAAGAAATGACAATGGAACATAATTCAAGAAGTCTATTCTTGAAGATTTTTGTTCAAACAAAGGCATCTCTCATAATTTCTCAGCTGCCAAAATCCCTCAAAAAAAATAGTGTTGTTGAAAGAAGAAACAAAACTCTATATGAGGTTTTCAAGTCAATGATTAATGATGCATGTCTTCCTACCTACTTCTGGGTAGAAGCTGTGAAAACTGCATGTTTTACTCAGATCGATCTATTATTGTAAAAATTCATCAGAAGGCTCCATATGAACTCTTTTATGGATGAAAGATAAAGATCATCTTGGGAAATTCGATCCCAAATCCGACAAAGGAATCTTTATAGGATATTCTGTTATCTTAAAGGATTATAGACAAAGAAGAAAATATATTGTGAATCAATACATGTTCATTTTGATGAAAAAAGAACTGCATCATCATCCTCTTGTAACACCTATAATGAAGATGAATTCGATGAATGGATTTCTCTGCAATTGCTAAGATCTAATCATGATTCTTTGTTAGATACACCTCCTAATCGTTCTTTAGATCCCTCTTCCTCTCTTAATCAGACCAATGATCAAAGTATCGTACCCACTTCTTCAAAGGTTTAAAATAACATTCCAAACCCCACTAATTCTCTTAAATCCAATATCATTCCTTTTTCCCATCTTCTACCTTGTCAGAAATAAGGAGTAGTCAAATAATGTCTCTTCCTCCTTCCACAAATGGACAAAAAGCCATCCTATCGAGCAAATCATAGGAGACCATCATTCTAGAGTAAAAAACAAAAGATCAGCTAACATGTGTTTGTATGTTAACTTTCTATCTCTTATAGAAACCAAGAAGATTGAGGATTCCATTCAAGATCCAAGTTGGGTAAATGCAATGCAAGAAGAACTTGTCCAGTTTGAACAAAACAAAGTCTGGAACCTTGTTCCCAAACCCATAGATAAATCTATTATTGGTAAAAAATGGATCTTCCAGAACAAAATGGATGAAGGTGGCGTTGTTATCAGGAACAAAGCCAAACTTGTAGCTCAAAGTTATAGTATAGAAGAAGGAATAGACTATGATGAAAATTTTGCTCCATATGCAAGACTTGAAGTTATTAGAATCTTCCTAACCTATGTTGCCTTTAAAAGCTTCAAGGTCTTGCAGATGGATGTCAATAGTGCTTTTCTAAATGGAAAAATATCAGAAGAAGTATACGTAAAAAAACCTCCAGGATTTGAAGATCTGAAAAATCTTGATTATGTATACAAACCAGATAAAGCACTCTATGGTCTCAAACAAGCCCCACGTGTATGGGTGTCAAATAAATAGAAAAAGGTTGGTCAAGAAAAAATCAAAACTTAGTCTCAACATCCACTACTGAGGATGAGTATGTAGCTGTAGGAAGTTGTACAACACAAATTTGTGGATGAAAAATCAACTTACTGATTAAGACATAAGGTTTTCGCTATACCTATTCTATGTGACAATTCAAGTGTTATTGCCATTGTCAACAACCCACTTCTACACTCTAGAACTAAACATATTGATATTAGATATCACTTCATCAGAGAGCACATATCCAAAGGAAATGTGAAACTTCATTTTATTCAAACAAAATATCGGATGGTTGATTTATTTATAAACCCTTGATTTAATCAAGGTTCAAATTCCTAATCAACGAATTGGGAATGCTAAATATAGAAAGTTAATAAATAATCGTACTAACTTATTATCTCATTAATTTTGTATGTTTATCACTCTAAATATTATAAGAAAAATAAAATCAAGAAATATCCTATGTGGATCTGATACTTATCCTATCTGAAGTGTATGAACTTTCAAATCCTATGTGGATTCAACACTTATTATATTTGACATGTTTAAACAGTTAATCCTATGTGGATTTGATGCTTATCCTATCTGAAGTGTATGAACTTTCAAATCCAATGTGGATTCGACAAAAAAAAGATTATGGATCAAAGAGTTCGATCTAATATCTCCATTGGATTTCCAAAATCTAATCAAGAAACCTTTTCTTTCAAATATCAAAGTAATATCTCAGACCTCTTTCATCCGATATTACATCTCCTTCTCAAAGCATTTCATATCATTTGATAATTCTTCCTTTCAGATTCCCTTCTTAACTGAGCTCTCACATCTCCTTCCAGGTGGAACCCTAAGAGTCTGATATAATCCCATGTCATAATCATTATTGCATGTCAAAATTAGAAGCGTCAGCGCTGCTTTTGAAGTCAAATGTCTCTTCATTTGCCAATTCTACCTTATCTCATAATTAACTCTTATATATTAAAACCCTCTTTTAACACTCAGAATTTTACTCTTATCTCTAAAAATAACTGAGTGTTCTTCTTCCTCTTCAAAGTTTCATCAATGACATACATCTTCAAAGCTTCTTCTTCTCCAAATGCTCCATTCTCTAAATTATTGATAAAAGTAGCGTTTAGTACGCATACATGATTGGACGGGACTGGACAGGACATAACTGGTCAGGACTGGACAGGACATGACAAGAGGCTAGGACTGGACAGGACTGAACAAGACAAATGTATGTCTTGTGTTTGGTACGACTAGGACTAGATAGGACAGGACTGGACAAGTTTCCCTAAAAGGTGTTTGATGATTTTATCTGTCATATAATAGTTATAAATAACACAAATATAGTATATCTTTAAATAATTTAATTAAAAACATTTTTATTTTTTTACACAATTTCCATACATATAAATACATACAAAAACAATGGTAGGAAATTTGAATGAAGAATCTGAAATAATTGATGGTAGTTCAAAAAAATCCGATTCATATAAAGAAAAATATAATATTTAATTCAATTTGGAAGATGTCAATGGATTGGCGGATTCATAGTTGCAGCGACAGGTAAAGGTAAAGATAAAGGTGATGGGTGGCTGATGAACGGTGAAGAACGTGAAAGATAGTGAATAGTGGTTAAGTTGGTCTTCCTTCTCAGACAGCATATCCATAGTTACCGCATTCATGCTAATTGCAGGAGGTTATTGCGGTTGATGTGGTGGAGGTATAGGTGGTCGACGATGGTAGTGGTGGTAGCGGTGGACAGTGATAATAGAGGTTATTGTAGTGGAGGAAGAGGCAGAGGTCACTGATGGTGGTTGGCGGTGGTTGGAGTGAGTGTCGGTGGTGGCGACAACAATGGGTGGTGGTGATCGATGGAGGTGGTGATTAGCGGAGGTTGTGGAGGTGATGGAGGAAGTTGTTGTAGTAGTGGAGGAAGATGTGGAAGTGGTCGACGATGGTTGGTGGTGGCTACCGGTGGTCGTCGATGGTGGTGGCGGCCATAGGTGGTGGTGATCGGTCTTAGTGGAGGTGGTCGACAACGGTAGTGGTGGTGGCGATGGCCGATAGTTATGGAGGTGGTGGAGGAGGTTGTTGTGGTGGAGAAATAGGTAGAGGTGGCCGACGGTGGTTGACGGTGGCTACTGGTGGCCGCCGATGGTGGTAGTGGCGGCGATGGGTAGTGGTGACCTTAAGACTAATACCATACTAGGATTATATATGAAATGGAGGTAGATCAGTGATTTTTAATTTTTGTCTCACTTTTGTCTCACTTTTGTCTCATGTTGTTCCACCTATTTTGGTGGAACAAAAAAAATACCATTTTTGTCCCATCTTGTCCCACCATGTCCAGTCTTTGTCTCTGTCCCATGTCGCGCCAAACATGGGACAATGAATTTTTGTCTTGTCCCATGTTACGCCAAACATGGGACAGTGAGTTTTGTCCCGTCCCGTCCCACCCACTCTGCAAAACAAACGCACCCAAAAGGAACGAACTATATTGTTACCTCTCCAAACGGGACGGAAACACATACCACCACATCATCATGGACTCTCTCAAAAAGTCACTTGGTTATGTTCTTTCTGTAAACCCTAAAATGAGCTCCATTTTACTAGGAAACTTCTAGTGCTCTTGCATGTATGATGTTGAAACAAAGGAAGTCACTGCCAGCATTCTCTCAGAAAACGATCTTTCAATCTCTGTTGGTGATGTTGTTCGAGTTCTACACTTACCCTTGTCAGATGAAGAAAATTTTGAAAATCTTGCCTCTGATACTGATCTTGAAGATGTTCTATCTGTCATCGAATATAGAAAAGTTGTGGAAAGAGCTTCTGCAACGAGGACTCTTCTTCGAAAGAACATAAGCAGTGTATGGTACTTTTTCTTCTCTCAACTCACCTATTGTTTGAGCAGTAAAACAAGCGGCTATGATCAATGTCCTAGTTACACCACAAGACTTGCACATTCTTTCATATTTCAAAGAAATGTGAACTTTTCTCAGTACTTCTTTCAAGACTTGATAAAGAAGATTATTGTCAACCAAAAACAAAAACAAGTTCTTTACATCAAAATTTTAGCCCTGATAATCCATGAAATGTTGGGAAGTAAAGTTCCATCCAAAGTACCATTTGATGTGTATGACAATCTTCTCTCATTCCAAACTACTCATACCAAAGTATTCCTATCAGATCCCGCTATTCCTCCAGGTATGACAGCCTTTGCTCAAACTATTGATCTTTCTTGGAATTATCATACTACCATGGAAGCAACAAGGCTTTTTCTAAAAGCTAAAATCGTTTCTCTGAAAAGAACACTTTCCCGAGGAAGATCAACTTCTTCTTCAACAAAAATTCAACAACGGATTAAAATCCACTTCTACCAAATCTGAAGCTTTTGATCGGCTTAAATCTCTGTCGGATTTGGATCTTAAAAAGTTATGTTCCCATATCTCCTTCTGAGATAATGATACCAATGGAACCTTTGGTATCTTCCCATGTCTCACCATCTCCTTCCGATAAAAATTAGGAACATGACTTTGCTCTTTCAGCCTTATACAATAATCCATATCCAAGGGTCCACTTTGAACCCTACGAATAGAATCACTCTCAAAAGTCTATTCTCCATGCCATATATGGCAATGCATCTGAATCCAAAACCGTTCCCTCAATGCCCTCTTCAAAGGACATTGTTGGTCACTCGGATCCTACCCACATAACCACTTCTATATTTCAATATATAGATAGTGTTGATTCATACTTTTCCGAAGTCCTCCGCATAGAATAATTTCTTTCTAAACCCTCTCACTCTCCCTTGTTTGAAACTAATCACTCAAACTTTACCATCTTACTTCGGATGACCCTTTTCTGTTTACCCATCTGAACCCTTCTTCAAATTTTGTCACCCAACAAATTTTGGACATACAAAGACAATTCTCGGAAATAAGACATGTTCAGTCCATTTCCGATCAAAAGATATCAAACAATGAAAAGATGCAGATAGAGGTAGCATCAAATCTCATCTAATGCTTTTTCACCTCTCTGCAAGAATTACACACCAAGGTCGATAATCAGGATGATCATCTTAGAACACTACTTGGAAATCAATCATTCGGCGTCTCCTATCCAACTACATTCACAACTGAAGGTGGGTCACGCTTAATAAAAATCGAGAACTTCCAGGACTCCATTGATTCATCTCTTTGGATATTAACTTCCAAAGTTGATGATCTACTTGCTTCCCCAGTGCTGTTGAGGGGGAGAAATTCAAAAATAATCCTTCTAGCAACACTGATAAAACAACAGATTTAACAACTCAGGGGGAGCAAATCCATTCATCAGCTCAGGGGGCGCAAAGAAAAGACTAAGGAAAACGAAAAATAACACACAAAAAATAATATGCTGAAAGAAAAGAAAGAAAGGAAGTTGCTCGAAGAAACAAAAGAATAGATCACCTGTATCTTCAACCTCCAAAACCGAACTTTGATCTACATGATGTTTTGTAAGCATATTTTGATTATATCTTACATAGATGTGATAGAAAGTTTGATTTACTTCATTTTTGTTTTACTTTATTTTAAACTTATCATGTACTCATTATCGTAAATCGATGAAAAGAAAGAAAATTAAAAAATGGTTAGAAAACAAAACAAAAGGCCTTATAAAAAGAATAAGAGGAAAAAAAAGCAAAGGCAAAAAAAAATCCTAAATGAATCACATAATTTATGAGTTCAGATTTACTTTTCACTTATGAGTTTTGGTACCATTTTGTTAAGTATTCCATCAATGGACATCTATTTGTATTATTAACAAATAGGGGTAGATTGTTAGTCTCAACCATCAAATTTATAAACAATACAAATAGATATCCGACCAAAGACTTAGAAACCCTTTCTTAACTCTTGCCTTAAGAAGCGTATATCCGATAAGCCTCATTCATCGGATATAGCTCAAATAAAACTATCATATGAACCCTTTGTAATAAAAGAAGATCAAGCAAGGTTTCGGGTATGATATGTTAATTGGATCTATATCTAAGTATGGTTTGAAAGATCAAACTCAGTTTTGATCTTTGTGTTATTCTATGTAAAAAATCGATAAAGAAATATTTGTTACTCTAATATGTTGGATTCATACATCATCATCAAAATGCTCAAAGTCTTTATACATCTGATAAATTTACTTCATAGAAGTCTATAGTTGGAATCCGATGTATAGCTTATATTTCGGAATAGACAAAAGATAGGGTTTTTACTTCTAAAAGTCTTATAACTATCTGTATTAATTCAAAGAGCAAAAAGCCTTCAAAAAAATCGAAGACTAGTTGAAGTGAGGTCAAGATAGTCACCAAAGTAGATTGATTTAACATCTAGCCGAGAGAAGATCAATACAAGATAAAGTCAATTAGTAGTCTGATAAATACTACTATTGGCAAGTCGGATCTTGGAATGCAAACTTATCCATTAGCTCACTAACTCTCTTAAACTCTGATTCTAATATGGGAACATGCAAAAGCATGTAAGCCAAAGTAAGTTATAAAGTACTATTTTATTAGTATCATACTTCCATTATTGTTCCTTCTACATATGAAATAATGGGTTGAGTTAACAAATGTCTACATCAACTATAAAGGTTGAAGTGAAAAGTACTAGCATGCATGGATCAGCAAATCAGATGAAGACACATGTTAAAGCTGAAAATTTGCATTTAATGCAATGTTGACTATAAAAGGTGATCATTGTCATTAGTTGCAACTCACCAGTTTTGAAAGAACTTCTCTGTGAAATACAATCTTCTTCCTTCTCTCTTTCACTCTTAGCAAATTTGTCACTAGTCAGATTGTTTAGGAGCACATGTCTTACCTTCCTAACTTCTGTAACAAATTTGTAATTCTATATTTTAATAAAATATAAAATTAAAAGTGAAAGTGAAAATTTATTGAGTTTGTATTCAACCCCCCCTTCTACTAACACATTATGTGTAAGTCATTGTATTCCAGGACCAACAATACATTATAATAAAATTATAGAAAATATAAAATGACTAAACTGCCCTCATGTAACTGACATGTGAATAATTTAACAGAAAAAAATTAATGATTGTTAACCGCAAGGGCCTAAACCAACACAAAATGCAAACTACAGTATTAAATATGTATTATTGAAATCGAGGGGCGAAGTTTTTAGTTCCTGTGGTTTGTTAGAAATTACGTATTTTGTCCCTATGGCTTCGAAATTTTGGTTTTCCTCCTTATCATTTGCAACTCATTACTATTTTAGTCCCTAAGGCTAATTACTATTTTTAAGTATGAGGGACTAAAACAGAAATGAATTTTAAACCATAGGGATGAAAAAAGCAATCAGGTTTAAACCTTAAGAACGAAAATAATAATGAAGTATAGATCATAGGGATAATAATTGTAATTTCAAAAATCATAGGGACAAAAATAAAAAAATTTAACAAACCATAGGGACTAAAAATGTAATTTACTCTAAAATATATGCAGAACGAAAATAATAATGAAGTATAGATCATAGGGATAATAATTGTAATTTCAAAAATCATAGGGACAAAAATAAAAAAATTTAACAAACCATAGGGACTAAAAATGTAATTTACTCTAAAATATATGCAGTTTTGTCCTTTTGTTTTATTAGGACGGGAAAAGCACATGGCCTCTCATTACATAAATAACAATATAAAATAGTTATTTTATCATTTTATAATAAAATATAAATCTGTGAATACAACATTGACACCATGTCTGATTCTGTATTTTTGTATATATATTGGCAAACTTTACAATAATTTTATAAGATTTGTGAATCGGCTTGCAAAATAATATGATACAAGTAATTTATTATATTTTATTACGTAAAAATTATTTGGAAAAAACAACAAATTAATTATCGAATTTTACTGAAAATAAACAATTATCTATTCAAAAACTAAAATTAAAATAAGAGTAAATTATGGATTTGTTCCCTCAGGTTTGGCGTTTGTTACGGAATGGGTTCTTTAACTTCAAAAATTACATGATGACCCTCCCACTATGCATCTTGTTATGGATTTGGTCCCTCCGGGTCCGGGTATAATTTTGTTAAGGATTTGGTCCCTCGAGCCAACGGCCGTCTATTTTCTCCGTTAAGCAGGAGGAGTATTATGGTCATTTTACTTATTTTATTTATTCTTCCATTTTTTTATTACTTTACTTGAATACTCATCTCCTACCTCAAAAACACCAAGAACACCAAGATTCAAAAAACCCAAATCAAACTCATGTTAACAATCAAAAATCCTAAATCAAACCCATATTCAAAGACCAAAATCCTAAATCAAACCCAAATTAAAAAAACCCAAATCATACCAAGTCTAAAACCTAGATCAAATCTAGATTTCAAAATCCAAAACCCAAATTAAAAAAATATCTGAGATAGAGAGAGAGAGATCGAGATACAAAGAGAGAAGAGATCGATCTATCTCTATCGCTCTTCGAAAACCCCTCCGGCGACTTCGTCTTCTCCGACGAGGCTCCGACGAGGTGGTCTTCTCCGGCGAAGCCCCGGTCTGCGGAGCTCTATCTCTCTTTATCTCTCTTCTCTTTTAAGTGGGTTTAATTTTGGTTATTGGATATGAGTTTGATTTAGGTTTTTGATTTATAAATCTAGGTTTGATTTAGGTTTTTTAAATTTGGGTTTGATTTATGTTTTTGGTTTTTTAATATGTGTTTGATTTAGGTTTTTAGTTTTTTAATATGAGTTTGATTTGGGTTTTTAAACTTTGTGTTCTTGGTATTCATCATGTAGAAGATGAATATTCAAGATCTCTCTCTCCTCTTTTAAGTGGGTTTGATTATGTTTAAATCTGAAATTTATTTAGGTTTTTGATTTTTAAATCTAGGTTTTATTTAGGTTTTTTAAATTTGGGTTTTATTTAGGTGTTTGAATAATACTAATATTTAGGTTTTTGGTTTTTTCAATGAGCTTGATTTAGGTTTGTTCTTAGTGTTCATGATGTTCATCATGTAGAAGATGAACATTCAACAAAAACATGAATTTTATCTTACGGATTTGGTTCTTCTTGTTTAAAAAATGTTAAAAGAGATAAAAAAATATAAAAATGACCATAATACCCTCGTGGTTAACGGAGGAATAGACGGCCGTTGGCTCGAGGGACCAAATCCATAACAAAATGCATAGTGGGAGGGTCATCATGTAATTGTTGAAGTTAAAGGACTCATTCCGTGACAAACGCCAAACCTGAGAGACCAAATCCATAATTTACTCTTAAAATAATAATGGGACAATAAATTAATTTTCTTCCCAAAACGTTGCAGAAACATGATTGTCAATTTGGGAGTTTCCTATGAAATGATTAGGTTTATTTAAATTCGAACAATACTAAGAGCATCACAACGTGCTTTTTCAAAGTTGTTTCAAAGCTTTTTGGGAGGTTTTTCAAAAGGGTTGGGATATTTACACCCACCCTAACAGGTCAAATGCACCCTACAAGCCTATCTCACCCTACATTTTGTTATCATTAAAAAGTCAAAGCCTATATATATTACCCATATATCTATTTGCATTTAGGACAATATTTTTTATAAAAAATAATCATGTATATTAGGATTATTATTTAATAATTATTATATTAGGATTATTATTTAATAACTATTATATTAAAATTATTATTTAATTATTTAAAAAAATTTATTTTGGGACCGTGACTTATATTAAAATTATTATTTAATTATTTAATAACCATAAAATAAAAGTATTTTTTATTTTGGGACCATGACTATGGGACTTGGTCCTTTGAATGTTTTATTTTATTATAGTATTTATTCTTTTTAAAAATAAAACTTTCAAGGGCTATAAAAATATAATTTAACTTTGAAACATGTATAAAAACACTTTTTTATAAAAATAATCATGTATATTAGGATTATCTAAAAATAATTATTATATTAGGATTATTATTTAATAATTATTACATTAAAATTATTATTTAATTATTTAATAACCATAAAATAAAAGTATTTTTTATTTTATGTTAAGGAATATGGTATTTTGTTGTAAATAATTTAAAGCTACAAATATAAAATGTTATAATATAAAAGATCATCAAAATAATTTAATTGATAAGTCAATAAATAAAGTACAAAAAGTTTAAAAATATTACAACTCAATCAAGTGAAATAAAATCCGTAGTACGATTACGAGATAAGAGTTGCTCATACGTATTTATTCGGGTCATGTATGGAGTAGCCCATGCGGTTGCACTATCATATTTGAAACGAAACCACTGTTGCATGATACGAGGCATTGGGTACCCTTCTGCCAATGATATTCTGACATAATGATTACCATTAACGTGTCCGATTGCAACAGCGACATATTCAAACCATGGTGGCGGACTAGATCGTAGTGGTAAGAATGTCATGCTACCTGCAGTTGTTAAACAGTGTAGTATCACGTTATACCTTGAAGCAACCAACACACCCATTTCAGGCAAAACCATCCAGTGCATATTGGGTGCACATCTGTCCAACTCAAAGAAGTTCAAGGAGTTGTAAGTATGATACCATACTTCAATGCCAAACATCTCGGCATATTCTGTCTTGTACATTTCCACTTCGATTTTTCCTGGATCTTTTAATGACAATAATGTAACCAAGGGAACGTCCCAACTTTTGCACCCAATCGATTAAATCTTGACGAGACTTAAACACCTCGTCAGTAGAAAAATTTGATGTGTGCATATCATCACCTTGAGTTGTTGGATTTGTGTAAATATTATAATCCTAAACATACAAATGCAAAAAAAAAACTATATTACAAACTATTAAAAAATAATAGCAAGTGAAAATATATCACAAAAAAGTAAGATGAAAATACCTCATCGTTGTAATTCTGATACAAATGCAAATCGTCACCGTGATTTGTTTGGTTTGTGTTAATATCATATTCCTAAATATACATGTACAAAAAAACTAATTTTACAAATTAACAAGTGAAAATATATCACAAAATAGTAAGTGAAAATACCTCAACGTTGGAATTCCAATAAAATTGCAAATCGTCTTTCCAACTATCCATTAACAAGTTAGAACTCGTATAGAGAGAATGTTGAAGTAATCTCTTGTGATTGAAAATACAGATTTACCATCTCTATTTATAACAATAGTAAAATCCATATAATTAAATTAATATAATTAAATAAAAGAATATTAATGTTTTCCAAAATAAAAGTCCAATCGAACTGACGATAAGAGGGTTTTCCAAAAAAAGTCAAATTGTTTTTTTTCCATAAACTCTACCTTTTTCAAAAATATTTTGTTTTTCCAATAAAATCTGATTTGAATTTCTACTGTTTTCAAAAAAAAATTTACCTTTCCCATGTTGGTTTTCGTGCCTTTAAAGAAAAACAGAAATTTGCAATTGCACCCCCCACCTATGGTGGGTGCAAATACAACGCCCCTTTTCAAAAAACAAAAACCTCTTTTTGAGGTTTTTCACATAGTGGAGAGCTTTTTCATTTGAGGTTTTTCGCGAGGTTTTTCGTCATAACTCGTAACTGCACGACCTGCTTTTTCATAGCTTTTTCGTATTTAATCAGTTTTAACTTTATATAATTTTATAAAAGTTTCGTATTTATTAATATATTTAAAGTAATCCTATTTAAATATAATTATTAAATAAATAATATAAATAAATACATAATGAAAGTAATTATATTTTATATTTTTAAAATAATATCTCAAATTTGACATATTTATACAATTTTAACAAATTTCTTAATGACCCACTTTTTATTTTCGGTTATACATACTTTTAAATTTAACATTTTTTATTTTTTATTTTACAAACTTTTTATACAACTTTTATATATTTCTTAATAACCTAATTTTTATTAATTTGTATGAATTTTAATGTATTTATTTTTATAAATAAGAATAAAAATGATATAAAGTTAAAAGAGTGGGACCTTTAATAGTTTAAAAAAGTAATGAAAAAACTTGGATGAGGTTTTTCACATAGTGGAGGTATATAAAGGTTTTTAAGTTGTTGATGTGACAATAATGTATAAGAAAAAAACTATGAAAAAGTTCGGTGAAAAACTCGTACACTGTGGATGCTCTAAAGTATGGAATCCATAATTGGTATATGGAATTGAAGTTTATATATCTATTTAATCTTATTAGTCTTGCATTTTGTACAATATAATAAAATGTAAAAGCTAGTTGTAAATCAAAATGAATATTTAGTTCAAACTCTCATAAAAAAAATCTCAAATTGTGGAGTACTAAAACTGTATGAATAGACATCAACTTTTATTTTGTATTTGAGTATGTTTATCAATTGGTTTAATAAAGTTCAAACCAAAATATTTATATAATAAATTATAGACTTTAATTTAAAAGATTATACAGTAATATGTAGCAATTAATGCTTAATAAATACTTTAATGTTTTTTTTATCAAATGTAGTATAAGATTGGGTCTCGGTGAGAAGTTGAGTTAACGTAAGAAGCGTGAGAAATGATTATCAACCGTTGGATGCACATTATGATGAGATGCACTAGATCAATTCTTTTATGAAGCGTTATTCATGGATGGGTTTGAGATTATAAGTGATCAAGAATTCAGATCCACTTCTCACGCTTCTCACATTAACCCAACTTCTCACACGATCCTTTGCGATGTAGGGTATATATCGGATATAAGTCGTTAGGGCTTAATCAAATGAGAACTCCGTAATTTGTGATAACCGTGAAATTTAGGGTGAACCACTCATTTAAGATAATTAAGGATATCTTTAAATTAATAATAAAGGGTAAACTAGTAATTTTATTTTTGATGGCAACCTAGCAAATAAAAATTTGATAACCTAATATTCTATTCCATTTAAGTATTTTCAATTTCCATATTTATATATCTCATTGATTTAGGCAACCCTTATATTGTTGCACTCTTTCTCATCTATACAACGGGTATCCCAGTGTATACAATATGTATCACAACTGTATACATTGGGCATCACATTGTGCAAAAGGTATCACAACGTATATATAGTATATATTAATGGGTATATAAAGAGAATGATTCTAATTAATGTATCACAATGTGTATAAGCGAGTATAATAGTGGAATATTGTTCACGCCGAAGGTAAGAGGAAAGAGAAGAGATAAGATTTATAAAATACTTAAAATATTCTTTAATTAAAATTACCAAAATTATTACTAATCTAATTTATCCTTTGATTTGTGATCGAGATTAGATTCCGCGGTTATTACAAATTACTAAGTTCTCTCTTTAATTAATAGCCTCCATAAATGTTCATATTTAACATAAGTACACGATTAAGTGTTTTACTTTTGGGAAATGTTTTTTTTTTATTAATATTTTTGATGATTTTAAAACACGTCAGATAAAATGTTTTATCATCCGTTAATTGATGTATTTTTGGTGATTTATGGAGTAATCGACAACTTGCATATTAATTCGTTTTCCAATTACGAAGACCAAAAAATCAGAATAAAATATATATAATTTGTGCACCATTCTATAAATTGTCCCATGCATCATCACATGGGTTGCTTCTTATATATATACACCAATATCTTCTTCTCTTCCACCACCACCGCCGTCCGCCGCTGCTGCCATTTTCATCATATATATATATTCAAGAAGAAACTTGGAGTTAAAAATGGCAACCCAACATGAGAAGCAAAAGAAAGGAGTAGTGTACGTGTACAAACTAGACAACGGAAGCCGCAACCCCCCACCACCAGCGTCGACCTCAAAGAAAGTGGTTTCACGGAGTTGGGGACTACTGAGGAGATCGAAAACCTATCGGGAAAACGAGTTTAATTATGTAGAGCATGAAGATAAAGAAATAGTTCATCAAGAATCCGCAAGAAAGTCTGTTTCTTCGGTGATGGAAGGAGGGAGGAACTCCGCGGTGTCGTTAATGGAGTTGACAGGGAGGAGATCGGTGGGGAACACGGCCGTAGAGATGAATGTAGGGCGGGTGGCGACGGTGCTCCAGGTGAGGGTGTTGGTGACAGATATGCCAGCGTTTATGCAAATACATGCATTCCGGTGTGCTAGAAAAACATTCGACAGCTTAGAAAAATTCAGCCCTAAACAAATTGCTCTTAACCTCAAAAAGGTACGTAATTTCAATTAAAAGATGCCACTTTTATCTTATTTCTGATTAATTACAATGTTTATTATTATTTTTGTCGAATTAATTTTGAAGGGTAAAAAATAGATTTAATTATGATACGGATGTTGTTGAGCATATGGTGGCATGTGCTTTAGATTTGGCTTTTAGTGACGGATTTATTTGCTTTTGGTCCCTCTCTACTCTCTAGTCTAAGTACTAGTAGTAGTTTATTTATACAATTTCAGAATATATATATATATAACTTTTGTTTAATTTTTAAGTTAATTTGTCTGAATTTTTATATTCAACTTATAATTGATAACAAAATTCTATCTTAAAATTGGCGACCAAGTGGACGTGGCCAAGCTTTGCTTTTTGACCACCCATGTGTTAAAAATAACTATTTTTTAATACTATTGGTTTTCAGTAAATATATATATATATATAATCTTAAAAAAATAGAAAATTGAATAACATTCTGGTAGCCCTTGATTTGAAAGGTATGTCCCATACAGGTAAATTAAGGGGGTTTTTGGTTTATGCACGTGTGTATTATGCACTTGTGCATATTACAAATTACTTGTATGCACAAATGCATACCATCCAGATGAAGGACTACCAGAGTGTTTCTTAGTTTTCCCTTTTTTTTAGGTTTTTCCTTCAAACTGATCCTATATATATATATATATATATATATATATATATATATATATATATATATATATATGATTAGGTTCATTTGAGAAATGCTAAAAATATGAGAAATAAAAAAATTATTCTAGCCCTTTATTTGGTCAACATTTGCGGTTTTGACAGTGAAACACTACATAATTCCTTGTGTGATTTGTAGAAGATAGAGGGGTAGTTTTGTAAAATACACGGGACGATGAACCTGTATGATTCATATATGAATTATATGTTCATATATGAACCAATATAATTCACATATGAACTCTTTTAACTGATTTATATATGAACCTTTGTGATTCATATATGAACTATATGTTTATATATGAATCGGTTAATTAGTTCATATGTGAATCACAAAGGTTCATATATGAATCTGTTAATTAGTTCAACTGATTCACATATGAACCTACAGTTAATTAGTTCATATATGGTTAATTGGTTCATATATGAATCGCAAAGTTTCATATATGAATCAGTTAAAAGAGTTCGTATATGAATTACACTAGTTCACATATGAACATATAGTTCATATGTGAATCATACAGGTTCATATATGAACTCATCCCGTGTATTTGTAAAAATTACGAAACTGTCATTCTATTTTTGGAATAGCCGTAACTTTAGACCAATCAAAACCGTAATTGTTGACCAGTCAAAGACGCAAGATTTGACCGGTCAAAGTCGATCTTGACCGAATGAAAGGCTGAGATATTACTTCTCTATTTCTCATATATATATATATATATATATATATATATATATATATAATTACATTATAAATTGTCAATATTAAGATTATTAAATGTTCATTTATTTTTCAAAATAATGTTTATAAAATATTTGATAAGTTGTATAAACTTGAATACGCGTACTACAAAATGTAGATAATGCAAATTAATAAAATTACAAATATTAATATAAATATCAACTTTTTAAATAATTATTTTATTAAATTAATAAAAACTATTTAAATGTATTTTATTAATAAAAATAAAAACAAACATGAAGTATTTAATTATATTATACAAACTTTTATAAAGTTTGTGATTTGTTGATCTAAGATGACAATTAGGCAATAATTAGTTAACTTCATATTTGAAGTTATAATAATAGAATTTATGATGGTTCTTTTGTATCTTTATCAATCTAGTTAGATAACGTATGTTACAACATTTATGTGGGATTAAGGGGTCGTTCATCAAAATGTTTATCGAGTAAGTGCTTACCGGCAAAGACATTACCTTCATTTACCTTATCATACAACATTCGAGACCATCAAAATTGATTGTTGGTAAGAGTCTTAAACCCGGTAAGCGTTTACCGGGTAAGATTCATGTATCTCACTTATCGGGTAAGACTCTAGGTGTTTGTTATGGCTCTTACCGGGTAAGATTCTAGGTAGTTTTCATGCTCAATAGGTAAGGACCGTAGAGTAACTGATACCGGTAAGCACTTACCCGGATAAGTATTTAGTAAACGGCCCCTAAGTTTATGGATTGTAGCCTCAATTAAAGAGGGTTTTTAATGTGATGGAATATTTTTTGAAGCCGAATTAGGAATAGGTTTTGTCTGAAACGTCAGATCAATGATCACCCATGACTTCTGTATATAAGCCCTTTTGAGTTATAATTAATTAAATATTTTGAATTTATATGATACCTATTTTACTTTATTTTGAAATCCTTCATATAGATGATAATTATTAAAATAATTTTGTAAGTTTGACTAATGTACACTTTTTTTTGTGTGTGTGTGTGTGGCAGGAGTTTGACAAGATATATGGGCCGGCCTGGCATTGCATCGTGGGCTTAAATTTTGGATCATTTGTGACCCATGCAACCGGCTGTTTTCTCTATTTTTCCATGGAGAAACTATACATTTTAGTTTTCAAAACAAAAGTTAAAAAAGATGTAAATTAATTTAAAAGGAAAAAAATATAAATATAAAAATAAAAATTTAACCAACCATTGTTGTATTTAATTTTATTTTTTGGATTTGTTGTTTAATTTAAATTTGTCGGCTGATTTTTGTAAGTTAAGTAATTCTTATCTTCTAAATTTCATTTTCTAATTATTATGTAACTTTTGATGTTTTATTTACCATTGACTCAGAAGTACCACGACTTAACTTACTAACCCCACCTTTTTTAGAGGTAAGGAGTTCATGTCTCATCAAAAGTGAGAAATACATATGAGTTTAATTTATCGTATATAAATATTATATACTTAAAAAAAAGTACTTACATATGGTCAAGTTGGTTGGACTGGTAAGATTTTTGTTCACCTATATACATAATACCTAAAATAAAGGCACCTATCACATTTCTGCATCAAGATCCAATTAATTTAGTATGTGTTAATTGGAAATTCTAGGTTTGATAGTTTGGTCATTGGTGTGTCTGTCGACAAGGTTTATAAATCGTGAGGAACACACAAATGTGTGGTTGTAGATAAGGGTTCGTTTTTGCATTTACATTTTCGAAAAAAGTAACACCGGACATAAAACATATTTGACAAACATCTATGTTTTGGGTAATATCGAAACCAGTTTACAAAATCTTGTAGACTTTGATGATATGATACTTACAGAGTTATTAAAATACACTTCTTATTTTAAACTTTTATGTTTACAAAGTAAAATGATTAATATCAATAATTGGCATATATATTGTTTCTCACGGTTCACATCAAACACGAAGTGGAAAATTATGCTTTGACATTTACTCTATATATCATTACATGTGTGTGTGGGTGGGGGAGGTTCAAACGAGAACACTACCATTTTATTAAATGGCGAGAACACTCACATCACATGTGATACTAAATTATAGACGTGGACGACCTTTGGCACAACTTAGGTCGTGGGCCAAGTTGCCCGCACACCACCAGGTTCCCCACGTGTATTATTGATAATGTCGTTTTCGATATTATTATTATGCCTAATTCTTGTCAGTTTTGCTCTGTTTCCAAGTAAACTTAGTGTTGTTCTAAAAGTTTGTTCAAAGTTAAGTACATGTTTTGTCTTGTTTGGAGAAATGAAAGAACCTTAGGGATTATAAGCTTAAATTTGAAGAGTATGAGTGAAACTAGAAGCAAAATTTAAAGAGGAGGTGAATGGTGTTGTTCAAAGGAAGGTTAGAACTAAAAGAGATAATATTTCATGGAAAATAACGCCCAATGTGGGTTAGGCCACTAGTTTATAAGGCTTTGTGGCTATTGTTGGATGCAGGCGACTTTTTATGCGGCTAAACCCACATGGTAAGTCGCATGAAGGTCTATGAGACGATTATAACTTAGTTCCAGCTAGGGTTGAAGAGACTTTTTACACAACAGTTGAGTTTTAAACTCTTTGAGGCGATTTTTGGAATATCTTGGCTTACTTTTGGAGCAATTGAAGGAGGGGAACGTGTTTGGGTTGAAGATTGAACACCATATTCTTTACTTGTGCATAGGGAATCATCATAACAATGACTTTTAACATTCTTTTAGATTTTTGATTGAGAAACAATGTTTAGATCTATGAATTATTCTTGTTTAGCTTTGTTTTCTACCACCTCAACATGAACTAATCATTAGATATTGGGGGGTGGATGATTTTTGGTTTGTAAGCGTATGAACACATAAAGCATCTTAAATTGATAGTCCAGTTAGTAGTAGTCGTAGTTATTGTGATACTCAATCTCTAGTTCCTTTGGTTCGATACTCGTACTTATGTACGTATTACTTGATTCAACAGTGTACTATTGTACACTTGTGATTATATATATATATATATACACTATTTCATGTCGAATAGAACAAATTATAGAAAATACACCAAATCCTCCCTCACCTAGTGTGAATCATGACAACATCTTCAAGAATCATCCTCAAACCATTTGAAGCGAAACAACGCACACCTCTCCTTCTTTTGAAATAAATGTTTAGGAAGAAAACATTCGGTGATAAAAAAGTATGAGCAATACCATCATTGTCCGCTCTAGGCATTCACCTACAATTGATAGCTTGATAGTAATTACATAACTTAAATAAGGGTGAATAGGTTGTTGTGACAATAAATTGGGGAAATAATGTTCAACCCATAAATATTCATTCGTAGTAGTTGTGTTAGAAGTAAATGATGAAGATTTTTTTATACAATCACAAGAAAAATAGAGGAAACATTTTTTTTTCTAAATTATTAGCGAACGTGCATAGATCCTTGATGGATACCACATGTGTCAACTAACGAACACACCTTTAACGTCGAGTCATAAATCATTTGAAAATTTAAGAAAGTTCGTTGGTGAATAACACTACAACAAATTTGACTTTATAAAACACCTAAAATGTTTAAGCATCCTAATAAAATATTTTTTATGACTTAAGTTTATAGGACAAAACCAAAAACCGTCTTATCTAAAAGGGTTCAATAGGTTTATACGCTTTTATGTTTTTCAACAAGTTTTTAAAATAAGGTGTCCTATTAGCTATTTTATATGACACTATTTGAAAAAATGTCATATGTTCTATAAAAATTAGGTTTATATGACGTTTCTCAAAAGTGTCTTATAGAATAGCTAATACGCCACTTTATTTTAAAAATGTCAGAAAAAACTTTAAAAAACGCCTAAAAGCGTCAAATCAACCTATCGTAACACTTTTAAATAGGATGTTTTATAGTTTGGTCTTATAAACTACTAGTGTGCGACCCGTGCGATGCGCGATAGTAGTATTTTTTAAGGAGTACTTGATTTCGTATTCTTTGATCAACCTATTTCTCTTCCATGTTTGTTATTTAAATATTTATTTCTTTGATTGGAAAATTAAATGTTGCATTGAGAATTAAAAATATATAATAAAATGAGCAAATGATGAATTTGGGGGTTAAAGAAATTACACAACTAATCTTTTATTCTATTTTTGTATATCAAATATATTGATTGATCGTAATAAATATTCATTTATATATTGATGATACATAATTAAAAAAAAAGATGAAAGATTTTGGAGTTAACGAAAAGATAAATAAAAGAAATAATGGTGTTGTGCATAAATAAATATATTAATTTATAATTATTGTTACCTTACTTTAACAAATAAAATTATTTGTAATCGATGATTAAGTTATTGATATAAAAGTAAATAAAAATGCATGTTTAATTAATAATATCAAAGTTAATAAAAGTAAAAGTTATATTTCATTAGTTTTTACAAAAAAAAAATTAGATTCATATAACTCAAGTCTTAATTTATAATCATTCTTAACTTACCAATAATTTTTTGATTATGTTAAGAAAAAAAAAATTAGAGTAAACTACACTTTTGGTCCCTGTGGTTTCCCGAAAGTAACACATTTCGTCCCTACAGTTTCGAAAATACAGTTTCGCCATCATGGTATGCAAAAACGACCGGATTTGGTCCCTGCCTCTAACAAATGTTAAAAGAATCCGTTAAGTCAGGGGCGTTTTAGTCTTTTTTTCACCTTTATTTAATTTTTCTTTAAAAGATAAAAAAATTAACTAATATGTATACATATATTAATTAGAGGGACTAAACCCACCCCCTACCCAATCCCTTCTCCACCCACCCCCTTTCCCAATCCCTTCTCCGGTCGACCCCCTCCCCAATCCCTTCTCCTCTCAGGCGAACCCCTCCCCAAACTGACGAACCCCTCCTCGAATCGTCAAGAATAGGACAAAACAGATCGAGATGACACAAAACGAGATCCAGATCGAGAGTGTGACAAAACCACAACCAGATCGAGACTCCGACCCCCTGTTCACAACCAGATCTCTAGTGGACGAACGTTTTCGCCGGTGGACCAACATCACCAAGAACCAACGTCTTCGTCGGTGCTCCATCCATGACCCAAACTCCGACCCCCTGTTTACTTCTCTGTCCATCAGAGCACCAGTCGCACACCACCCTATCTCCATTCGATCTGCAAAACTCCGGTGAAGCCGTCCACTCTCCTACGACCACCGAAGTTCACTTTCCCGTCGCCGGTACCGACAAAAACTCCGATGAAGCATCACCAAGGGATTTTCCCTCCTCCTCCTCTGTACTAGCATCGCGACCCCCTTCGTCTCCTTCTATTTATTCTCCTTCTAGGGTTACTGTTTATGCCAAAAATCTCCCAAGGAAAATTTAAGGTAAATATGTAGCTTAATCCAACCAAAGAAAATATCTCTAATAATCGCACGACAGTAATAAAAGTGAAATAAATGAGACAAGGGAATTGATGACGCGGAAAACCCCTAAAATGGGTAAAAACCGCGGACGAGTATAAGTCGTCGTGCACTATGGACGTCAATCAGGGACGTCGTCCTTGTCAACAAGTGTTACAAGTGAAATGTAATGTAAAACAATACAATAAATTAAAGTCGGTCGTGCGTCGTGTATAATTAGACTTTGATCGTGCGTCGTACGACAAACAGCAAAGGCTTTATCAACTTCAGGAGAGATTGAGTGAGCTTAAGAACGTAATTCGTGAGCTTGTAAAGTCTGAGAATCAGATGTCCGAATGTGAAGTTCAATCTTCATATTTATACTCCAATTATCCGTTAGCAAGTCTTGAATGCATATCTTTAATAAAGTAACCGTTCGATATTGATGATAACATCTGTTATATCCGTTGCTATTGGTAACGTCTTCCGTTATGATTCTCTCATCATAAACGTCCTTGAAATCCTGCATTAAATGTAATATAAAGTATGTTGCAAATTAGTAACTGAAATCATGTCGTACAACAGCCATCGTGGACGGGTTTTGATAGTCTGGTCGAAGTCGCTCAAAGGAAGGACGTCAGTTATTTCTCTGGTCGTGCGACTATGGGCTAATGGACTGTTTGGAATCTAAAGACGTACAACAAAGGACCTTGGTTATTTTTTACCCAAACAGTTTGCCCCCAAATTTAAAATTCAAGCGGCAATTTTTTGAAATTTAAATTTAAGACTAAGACACGTGTTATAAAAGAAAAAGCGGGTAACTTGCATAGAACCGAATTGGTTCGTTTTCAAATGAATGATGACGTCATGCTAGTTAGAATAAACAATTTGACAGCTAATGAAGGACAGGTGTCATACTCTTGTTGAGTGTAATCGAGTGGTTGCCTGACACAAACGACACGTGTCAATCTCATTGACCGTCGATTTTATTTTCTGGCGATTCAATTTTCTGATGATTTGGTTTCCGATTTTCAGTATAAATAAGGATTACCCTCAATCCTTACCTTTTTTACGCTTACCTTTCTAAAGAACACATATCTACGGCGAGATTCACTTTCCGATCGACCAGAATCCTTTCCATTCTAAATTCGAGGTTTAGAACACTATTTAAGGTACGACTTTCCGTTCTTCCCTCTGTGTCGATTTATGCATAAGAAGTCCACATTCAAGAAGCCTAGGAAAGCTTGGGATATTCTTAGTTATTGGTGTGCGACTCTTAACATCCCTGATTTCCAGATGTCGAGTGAACCTGTGAGCATGTTTAGGGAGGAAGAACATTTAGATTACTTTCAGAGTTTGGCTAAGCTTCCAGATGAAATAAATCTGGTGTCGCCAGAAGATTTAAGGCCAGATGAAGTTCCGAAGGGATATTGTGTTTTGTATGAATATCCCTTTAAGATAGGTTTTTCTTGGCCTTTTAGCCCTTTGGTCAGGGCATTTTTAGATGCGTTTGACCTTACGCCTGGACAGTTAATGCCTCAATTCTGGCGGATTGTCCAAGTGATCGATCGTCTTACGGCCGATTGGGAGGTACCGTTCAATGTGAACGACCTCTTGACTGCCTATAGTGTTCGACTGGATAGTTATCACCGGTATAGTCTATTCCCTCGTTCGAAGGGAGACAATGTACTGATACATAACACTGCGGTGAACGATCGTGGTTGGAAACGTCAGTACGTTTTCCTCCAAGTGGCGTCTGTAATTGACGAAGACAGCCAATGGTTGTCATCTGGCTGGAACGAATCGGGTAGGTTTAATGTTTCTGTCGTGCGTTTTTGTCGTGGGTTTTAGTCGTGCGTTTTTTCTGATGTTTTTCTTTATTTGGTAGCGATCGATTTCACTAAAGTGAAGCCAAGGAGAGATTCTCACAATAAGATTCATAAGATCTTGGAGAGAAGTATTACTGATCGCTCATTTTCCCCTCGGTCGAACGACGAGGAAGACGAGGCCGTTTTTGTAGCTGAGGTGACGTCTGTCGAGGGTTCTAGTAGAGAAGGAGAGAGGGAAGAAGAAGAAAGAGAAGAAGAAAAAGAAAGAGAAGAAGAAAAAGAAAGAGAATAAGAAATGACCGGTATGTCGCTCGACAATACCTTTAACTTGTATATCGTACGTCATTTCATTTTTTAACTTCTCTTTTTTCAGAAGATGCAGCTGTAAAGTCGGCTGCCATTAAGCGAGCTGAGCAACTGGAGCTCGCTCGTCAAGGGAGGGAGAAAGTGAGGAAAAGATCTGCCCCTTCCACGGGGGTAGATCCAAGACGTGTCCGAGGCAAGCCTCGGTCTTCGCCCAAGAAGACGGGCGATGCCACTCTGTCGTCCCTTTCAGGGGCGACACCAGCGAAGGAAACCGTTGCTGGGGTCGAGCTTGGAGGCTCGACCAAGGCGACGAAGGATGCCTCAACAATGGGGGTGTCGGGCGTTGACAAGCCCTTTGCCGCACCTTCTTCTTCCTCTAGGAGTGAGGAGAAGAATAAGGAAAAAGTGGGAGAGATGATATTCAAAGCCACTCTCCCAGCTGACTTTATGGCTAATGACGTTCTCGAAAGAGACGTCATTTTTCCACACTTGGCAAATTTTCTCCTCCTGACTTTCTACGATCGGTACAAAGAATCTCGGGTTGAGGACATGGGGGCACATGCTGCTGGCCTCTCTTTCATGGTAAGTTTTATTTATTCTCCTTTTTCATTGCTCATTTTTTACTACTAATTCTTTTCCTTTTGTCGTGCAGGCTTTCCAATCTTGTCTGAGCTTTTATGCTCAAACAGAAGGTCTTAGGTCGTCCTTTCCTGATGTCAAGAAAAGGGCTGACGAGGCTCTTGAAAGAGAGAAGGTCGCCTTGGATTCGGTCGAGGCTGAAAAAACGAAGGTCGAGGGCCTTAAGACTGAACTCACCGATGCTCGAAGTCTACTAGAGATTTCGGATCGTGAGAAGGTCAAGTTCAGGGACCGACTTCTTGAGCTGGAGGCGTTGTCGACTAAGTTAGAGGTCGAAAAGATTAAGGCTGTCACCACTGCTGTTTGGGTAGAAAAGTCCACCAGGCCCTAGTCGTACGATTGGCGATAGCCGACGCCCTTCCTTTGGGTGACCTCGACTAAAATATCTGTCCATCAAATACTGTCGCACGACTTAATTTTTGTTTCTTGATCACAACATACGTTATATTATATTTACATGCAGAATTCAAAGGCATTCATGGACAAAAGATGTAACGGAAATCGTTATTAATAACAACAAGTGTAACAGACGCTGTCATCAATACCAGAAACGGTCTTACGTATTCAATACTTGGAAAACGAAAAGATGGAGTATAAATATGAAGCTGGAACTTCACATTTGGGCATCTGATGTTCAGACCTTAGAAGCTCACGAATTACAAGCTCGCTCAGTCTCTCTCAAAGTTCATAAAGCTTACTGTCGTTTGTCACGCGACGCACGACCGAAGTCTAATTACACACGACGCACGACCGACTTTACTTTATTGTACTATTTTACATTACATTTCATTTGTGACACTTGTTCTAAAGGACGACGTCCCTGATTGACGTCCATAGTGCACGACGACTCACACTCGTCCGCGGTTTTTACCCATTTTGGGGTTTTCCGCGTCACCAATTCTCTCGTCTCATTTTCCTTATTTTTATTATTGTCGTACGATTATTAAAGCTACTTTCTTTGGTTGGATTAAGCTTCACGTTTACCTTAAATTTTCCTTGGGAGATTTTTGGCATAAACAGTTTGGCGCCCACCGTGGGGCCCCATCCAAAGAAAATCTTCGATAATCTTACGACGGACTAACGTTTTCCTTCTAGTGTTCTCTTTTTTCAGTTATTCAGGATAATGGCATTCCAAGGAACTCAAGATCATATCGTGGCTCAAATGAACATGGAGTTGACCGCTGCCCGTGCTCGTATCGACGCCCTAACAACTCAGGCTCGACAAGCAGCTGAAACCATCGAGCATCTAAGAAACCAGAATGGAAATAATGTGACAGGGATTACAAATGCTTATGTTGGTTCCTGGAATATACCCCCTCCGTTACCTAATTATCCTCGTCCACCATCAATTAATCCTGCGACTTTCATAATACCAACTATGCCTATGGCTTCTATTCCATTTAATGGATACGCCTCTGATGCCTCACAGCAGACTAGCATCAATGGATCAGGTTATGTTCCATTGGGTGCTCCAAATGGTGTTCCGTTAGATCCCGTTGCACAAAGACTAAAGCTCTTGGAAGAGCAGAATGAACGTGTCTTGACAATGTTGGCTAAATTATCGGGGGCAGCAGTTTCAGTTGATGTTGAGCCACGTACAGGATTTCAGGCGTCGCCGTTCGTTGATGAAATCGCTTTGGTAGACGTCCCAAAGAAGTACAACATCCCGACCTTCACTCCAAAATATTCAGGCGTCACTGATCCAACAGAACATGTCGCCCAATACAAACAACTTATGTGGACTGTCTCAATACCGTACCAATTTCAAGAAGTCTGTATGTGCAAAAGTTTTGGAGCGACCTTGACCGGAGCAGCTTTACAATGGTTGATTAATCTTAAACCTAAAACTATTGGATCTTTTGCAGAGTTGGTAAATCAATTCACTCAACAATTCGCTAGCAGCCGAAAAATGGAAAAGCAGATGAGCGACCTTTACTATGTCATACAAAAGACTGGAGAATCCATCCGAGACTACTTTAATCGATTTAATACAAAAATGATTAGTATCCGTAACTGCGACGTAAAAACAGCAATTGAAGCGTACAAACGGGGTCTGGACGATAGTTTTGGGTTGTATCTCGACCTTACGAAGTATCCTCCAAAAACTTTTGAAGACGTACGAGCACGGATGCTTGCCCATATGAGGGTCGAGGATGACCTCGCTTTCAGAAATAAACACTCGGGAGACCGAAAAAGCCTAGGTGTTAAAAAGCTAGACTTCAAACCAAAGTCTACCAATTGATCAGAGCTTACTAGACAGATTTCAAACGTCAGATTCGAAAAGAAATGACCGGCAACTTCTAAATCTGTCCAGTATCCTAAGGTATCATCTTATGGTTTCCCTGGATCAGCTAAAAACGTCGTCGTGTCCTTGAAGCAACTCCAGCAAAACGTACGATGGCCAAAGAGAAGTGACAAGGATAGTGACAAGAAGGATAAAACTAAATGGTGCGATTTCCATAATGATTTTGGTCATATAACGGATGATTGCATCGCCTTAAAAAAAGAGCTGTCTTGGCTCAATTCGAAAGGGTATTTACAAGAATTGACGGAAAAGAAATACGCACGCCCCACATCCCCAGAGCATGCTAAAGTGATTAATTATATCACCGGAGGTTCTGATATCTGTGGGACCACATATTCAGCTGCTAAAAGACATGCCAGTCGCGGTCCCGATGACCGACCAATTCCAAAGGAGACACGACTCAAAGAGGACGCAGAACTGGAGGCTATGCCCTTGACATTCGACCAGGCGGATCTCGATTACGTACATCAGAAACATCATGACGGACTGATTATCCAATTGAGTATTGGAAATTGTCAGACAAAAAGGATACTCGTCGACGGAGGTAGTTCAGCTAACATTATCTTTTTTGATGCAGTAAAAGCGATGGGCATCGACAAATCCGAGATTACACGGCGTTCGACCACACTCGTTGGATTTAATGGTGGAGCGACAAACACCATGAGGGAAATCACACTCCCAGTATATGCTAAAGGAATCAACAGACAGACGAAGTTCAATGTCGTCGATTGCTCATCAGCTTATAATGTTATCCTTGGGCGACCTTGGATTCATGACATGAAAGCTGTACCTTCGATGTACCACCAAACTTTGAAATTTCCCACGCAATGGGGAGTACAGGAGATCAAAGGCGAAAGAAAGGTTGCTAGGGAATGTTACAAAGTTTCTTTGAAGCCTCCAAAGCAAACAATATAGCAATTACAGAACCAGGACGTTCCTGGGATTGACGACGACTATCGCTTGGAAGCTGTCGTCCTAAACCAGGATAAGACTGATCAGATGGTTTATGTAGGTTCGACGCTCGACCCTTCCTTCAAAAAGCAACTAATTTCTTTTTTGCAGGATCACTATGATTGCTTCGCCTGGACGCACGAAGACATGGTGGGCATCGATCCGAGTATTATTTCTCATAAACTCAACATCGATCCGTCATTCAAACCTGTTCAACAGAAAAGACGGAAATTTGCTCCTGAGAGAAATAAAGTTATTAACGATGAAGTTGATAATTTGCTTAAAACAGGAAAAATACGAGAAGTCAAGTATCCAGATTGGCTAGCCAACGTTGTTGTCGTCCAAAAGAAAAATGGTAAATGGAGAGTATGCATTGATTTCACCGATCTTAATAAAGCCTGCCCGAAAGATCCATTTCCGTTGCCACATATCGACTCTATGGTTGATGCTACAGCAGGACATGAATTACTCACGTTCATGGACGCGTATTCTAGGTATAACCAGATATTGATGCATTCCGACGATCAAGAAAAAACGGCTTTCATGACGGATAAAGGTATTTATTGTTACAAGGTAATGCATTTTGGTCTTAAGAATGCAGGTTCGACGTATCAACGATTGGTGAATATGATGTTCAAAGAGCATTTGGGCGACACTATGGAGGTATACATTGACAACATGCTTGTCAAATCAAAGCATATGGACGATCATATAGAACATTTGAAGCAGTCGTTCGACATTTTGCGAAAATACAAGATGAAGTTGAATCCGACAAAATGTTCTTTTGGAGTTAGAGCTGGCAAATTTCTCGGTTATATGGTCACACGACGAGGAATCGAAGCTAACCTAGATCAAATCAAAGCAATTGTCGAGCTAAAATCGCCCAGAAATTTTAAAGAAGTCCAACGTCTAACAGGACGTGTAGCAGCATTGAACCGGTTCATCTCTCGGTCGTCCGACAGATGTCACTTATTCTACAATGTCCTGCAAAAAAATAAAGGGTTCGAGTGGACTGATAGGCACGAAGAGGCGTTGCAACAACTCAAGAAATACATGATGTCGCCTCCTTTCCTCTCTAAACCTGAGAAAGGTGAAGCTCTTCAACTCTACCTAGCCGTCAACACTAATTCGGTAAGTGCAGTTCTTATACGAGAAACCGACGGACGACAATTGCCAATCTATTATGTAAGTAAAACTCTACTAAACCCAGAAACCAGGTATTCGTCTATAAAAAAACTTTTACTTTCGTTAGTCATGGACGCTAAGAAGTTACGACATTATTTTGAATCACATCCTATAATTGTGGTAACTAACTTTCCATTAAAGTCTGTGTTAAGAAAACCTGAATTAACAGGACGACTAACTAAGTGGAGCATTTACCTCAGCAATTTTGATATGGATTTCAAGCCCAAGACGGCGATCAAATCGGAGGTCTTAGCAGATTTTCTCTCAGATTTCAGTCCAGAACTAGAAAGTACAATGTCGTCCGATGAGTTAATTGTGGCGACTTTGCACGACACCAATTGGACACTCGACGTTGATGGTTCGTCGAACATACGCGGAACAGGCCTGGGTGTCGTCCTACAGTCTCCACAAGGGGGCAAAATAGTGTATTCCATACGGTGCGACTTCAAGGCAACAAATAATGAGGTAGAATATGAAGCACTGATTGCAGGAATGAAAATTGCTTATGACTTGGGGGCAACATGTCTACATGTCCGGAGCGACTCGTACCTAGTTGTTAACCAAGTTAATGGAGAATTTGCAGCAAAAGATTCAAGGATGATTGCTTATCATAAAATAGTAAAGGAAGAGGCAAAGAAGTTCAGTCGCTTCATAGTCGAACAGGTACCAAGAGATCAGAACACTCAAGCAGACGCAATAGCCAACTTGGGATCAGCACTTATTCGAATGACATTCAACAATATTCCAATAGTCCATCTTACAATACCATCCATCAAAGACGATGGTAATATTTTGGTCGCACCGATTGAGGAAGAAAACTCTTGGTCGGTCGACATTAAAAATTATCTGGAAAACGATCAACTGCCTAATGACAGAATGGAAGCAAGAAAGGTTAGATTTAAAGCATCAAGGTACGTTATTATCAGAGGACAATTATATCGAAGATCTTCAACTGGTCTGAATCTGCGATGTATCACCAACAAGACGCAAGTCCAGAAAATTCTACAAGATATGCACGACGGTGAATGTGGAAATCACTCAGGAAGTCGCAGTTTAGACAACAAGGTATCACGACAAGGTTACTATTGGTCGACATTAAGGCAAGATGCTATCAGGTATGTACAGTCGTGCGACGCATGTCAAAGACACGCAGGTATGTCTCATAAACCCTCTGAACCATTGCACTCAACTTTGATCCCATGGCCCTTTATGAAATGGGGAATGGACATAGTTGGGAAATTACCACCTGCCCCTGGGCAAAAGGTATTCCTTTTAGTTTTAACAGATTATTTCTCTAAATGGGTCAAAGCAGCGGCTTTCTCTCAGATTCGGGACAAAGAAGTCGTTTCTTTTATCCAAACTAACATCATTTGTAGGTTTGGAGTTCCATCTGAAATAACATGCGACAACGGGACACAATTCATCAGTGATCGAACGTGAAGATTTTGTGAAGAAAGGAACATCAAGTTGGTAACATCGACGCCTCGATACCCATAGTCGAATGGTTTCGCTGAGTCAAGTAATAAAACCATTATAAATTCCATCAAGAAAAGACTTAAAGCTGCCAAAGGGAAGTGGGTGGAAGAATTGCCTTTCGTCCTATGGGCTAATCGTACGACACCTCGTACGTCCACAGGACAAACTCCCTTTTCCTTAGTCTATGGATGTGAAGTTGTGTTGCCTATTGAGGAACGACTACCGACTTCAAGGCATACGTCCGTTGAGCATAACTTGGTCGACCTAAGTTATGACCTTGACGCCCTAGAGGAACTTCGAGAAGCTGCTCACATACGCATGGCGTCACAAAAACAAGCGGTCGAGCGACATTTTAATAAAAATGTCCAGGTCAAAGTTTTTCAAGAAGGCGACTACGTCTTACGTCGAGTGTTTCAAAACACTCAAGAACCTAATGCAGGTAAACTTTCCACAAAGTGGGAAGGTCCTTATCAAATCTCTAGTGTCGTGGGTAAAGGAGCTTATAAGATCCAAACCCTCGATGGTCGAGATATCCCACGAAGCTGGAATGCAGTTCATCTAAAGAGGTATTACTTTTAATTCTTTGAAATTAATTTCTTCGATTATTTCTTGGGAAAGATTACTGACTTAAGCATCGGAGGGTCGTTGGTCAAACCAACGACCACCCCACTAATGTTGTTTTTCGCAGGTACGAACGACTCGTTTAAGAATTTTGTGTTAATTGATCGCATGTATATGATCAGTCAACGAAGGTTAATTTCTACATTTGATGGTCAATATTATATTGCCTTAAGATCAATTAAAAATCTCAGCTAATTTCATTATAGTAAGTGATGGTCTAAGTGAATGTTTGTTATAGTCCATCTTTTATTCGACATACGATCAAGTATAAAAACATAATATAAACATTGATAGACAAAAAGAAACCTTATCGTTTAAAAGAGAAAGTTACAAGTTTTAAGGGACGATCACAGACGATCGACCCTTAGAAGATTCAAAAGGCAAAACTATTTCAAGAGGTCGAGAGTAGTGACATCATTGACAATGACAAGATCCAAGACATGGAAGATATTCCACCGGATCAGCAGCGATTGATCTTTGACCTTAAAGCTGAGGAGAAGGAACGCTAGACTGTTCTTGCACGTTGTCCGTCCCTGCTGCCATCTCCTCTTCTCCGCCATCACTCCCGTCTAGATCGTCATCCTCGTCGAGGTCCCTTTCAGTCCCCACCTTCTCAAGATAAGTCTTGAGCTCTTCAGCGGCCGACGCCATAGGATTTTTTCCACTCAGATGACGTCTCATCAAAGCAGCCCTGGCTGTGAGACGAGAGAAGGCTTCAAGCTGCTGATTTTCCTCCTCCAAATCTTTGACGTCACCCTCCAAACCTTCGACTTTCTTCTGGAGAGACGCAACTTCATCAGCATAAGCAGAAGCATCAGTGGTGGTTTTTATTTTCTCGACCTCCAGTTTGGTCGTTAACGCCTCAAGTTTAAGAACGCGATGCCTATACTCGACCTTCTCATTTTGGGCTTCAACGAGTTTAACCTTGAGGCTCTCGACCTTTATCTTCTCAACCTCGACCGCCTTTAGGGCGACCTTCTCCTTTTCAAGAGCCTCATCAGCCCTCTTCTTGACTTCAGGAAAAGACGCCCTCAGACCTTCTATTTGAGCATAAAAGCTCAAACAAGCTTGAAAAGCCTACAACAGTAGCAAAAGGATTAAAAACAAAACAAGTAAACGAAGGAAATAAAGGTAAAATGTAATTACCATGAAGGAGAGACCAGCGACATGGGCTCCCGTGTCTTCCACGCTAGACTCCTTGTAACGATCGTAAAAGGTCGGGAGAAGGAATTTTGCCAAGTGGGGAAAAATAACGTCTATTTCGAGAACGTCATTCGCCATGAAATCAACTGGGAGAGTGGCTTTGAAAGTCATATCTCCCACTTTTTCCTTATTCTTCCCCTCACCTTTAGAGGAGGAAGAAGGCTTCTCAACGCCCGACACTCCCGACAAGGGAATGTCCTTCGTCGCCTTAGTCGAGCTTCTGAGCTCGACACCAGCAACGGTTACTTTCGCCGGTATCGCCCCTGAAAGGGACGACAAAGAAGCCTCACCCGTCTTCTTTGGTGAGGACCGGGGTTTGCCTCGGAGACGCTTTGGATCCACCCCCGCTGGAGGAGCAGATCTCTTCCTTGATTTCTCCCTTCTCTGACGAGCAAGCTCCAGTTGTTCAGCCCGTCTCTGAGCAGCCGACTTCACAAATGAATCTTCAGGACAAAGTAAAAGAGTTAGAAAAGACATGTAACGCAAACTATGAAAATATCGTCGAACGACGTACCAGTCATCTCTTCTTCTCTCTTTTCTTCTCCTTCTTCTTCTTCTCTCTCCTCTCCTTGATGAGAACCCTCAGCGGGCGGAACTTCCGCAACAAAGACGACTTCGTCTTCCTCGTCGTTCGACCGAACGGAAAAAGAACGATCGACAATACTCTTATCCAAAATTCTTTGAATTTTGTCAAGAGAGTCCCTTCTTGGTTTAATTTTGGTAAAGTCGACAACTGATAAAGCAAACAAAGAAAAACATTAGAAAAAGATATTAACGGCAGAACTAAAAACGCCCGACAAAATATGAAAACCTACCCGACTCGTTCCATCCGGATGAAAACCATTGGCTATCCTCATCGTTCAAGGATGCCACTTGGAGGAAAACATAGTGGCGTTTCCAACCACGGTCGTTTACCGCAGTATTATGCACCAGTATGGTATCTCCCTTTGTTCGAGGGAATAAACTATATCTATGATAGTTATCCGCTCGAACGCTATAAGCAGTTAGAAGGTCGTTCAAGTTGAACGGAACCCCCCAGTCGACCGTAAGACGATCGACCACCTGGATAATCCGCCAGAATTGAGGCATCAACTGTCCAGGCGATAAGTCAAATGCCTCTAAAAACTCCCTGACCAAGGGACTAAATGGCCAAGAAAAGCCTATTTTGAAGGGATACTCGTATAAAACACCATATCCCTTCGGAACTTCGTCTGGCCGTAAATCCTCCGGCGTCACTAGATTGACACCCTCTGGAATCCTAGCTAATTTTTTAAAATAGTCTAGATGTTCTTCTTCCTCATAAACACTAGCAGGTTCACTTGACATCTTGAAGTCAGGGACACTCACAGTCGCTCGCCAATAATTAAGACAATCCCAAGCTTTTCTAGGCTTCTTAGCTAAGGATTTCTTATGCATAAATCGATACAGGAAAAAAGAACTAGAAGTCGTACCTTAAATAATGTTCTAAACCTCGAATCTAGAATGGAAAGGATTATGGTCGCTCGAAAACTGAATCTCGCCGGAGATATGTATTATTTGAAAAGGTAAGCGTAGAAAAAGGAAAAGATTAAGGGAAATCCTTATTTATACTGTAATTTGGAAACCGAATCGCAGGAAAAAATCAGATCGCCAATCATCAAGTGAAACGTGTCACCCTTGTTAGGCAAAGCACTTGAGTACGTTCTTCGAATGCATGACACCTGTCCCCAATTAGCTGTCTAAATAGTTATTTTTGCAGGAGATGACGTCATTATATAGTTGGAAACGAACTTATTTGGTTATATTCAAGTTATTCGCGTTCCCCTTACAGCACGTGTCACGTTTTAAATTTAAATTTCAAAAAATTGCCGCTTGAATTTTAAATTTGGGGGCAAACTTTTTGGGTAGAAAAGTCCACCAGGCCCTAGTCGTACGATTGGCGATAGCCGACGCCCTTCCTTTGGGTGACCTCGACTAAAATATCTGTCCAGCAAATACTGTCGCACGACTTAATTTTTGTTTCTTGATCACAACATACGTTATATTATATTTACATGCAGAATTCAAAGGCATTCATGGACAAAAGATGTAACGGAAATCGTTATTAATAACAACAAGTGTAACAGACGCTGTCATCAATACAAGAAACGGTCTTACGTATTCAATACTTGGAAAACGAAAAGATGGAGTATAAATATGAAGCTGGAACTTCACATTTGGGCATCTGATGTTCAGACCTTAGAAGCTCACGAATTACAAGCTCGCTCAGTCTCTCTCAAAGTTCATAAAGCTTACTGTCGTTTGTCACGCGACGCACGACCGAAGTCTAATTACACACGACGCACGACCGACTTTACTTTATTGTACTATTTTACATTACATTTCATTTGTGACACTTGTTCTAAAGGACGACGTCCCTGATTGTCGTCCATAGTGCACGACGACTCACACTCGTCCATGGTTTTTACCCATTTTGGGGTTTTCCGCGTCACCAATTCTCTCGTCTCATTTTCCTTATTTTTATTATTGTCGTACGATTATTAAAGCTACTTTCTTTGGTTGGATTAAGCTTCACGTTTACCTTAAATTTTCCTTGGGAGATTTTTGGCATAAACAACTGCTGCTGCTTCTGCTGACGAAATCGCGACTCTGAAGAAGAGGGTCGAAGATCTGGAGGGCGACGTCAAAGACTTGGAGATGGAGAATAAGCAAATCGAGGCTTTCTCCCGCTTCACGGCCCGAGCTGCTTTAATGAGGCGTCACTTGAAGGGTAAGGATCCTATGTCGTCGGCCTCCGAAGAACTCAAAACTTACCTCGACACTGTCGGGACTGAGAGGGACTTGGATAAAGACGACGAATTGGAAGAGGGTGACGTCGTAGAAGAAGTGGTAGCAGAGGAGACCGTTGTCGTCCAGGGACAACCTGACGTTCCTCCTACTTAATTTCTTTTGAACCTATCATCTAAAGGTCGGCCGTCTGTGGTCGTCCCTTTGTTTTGTAATTTCATCTTCTTTTGGAAATGAAAAAAGTCTCTTTTGTTTATCAACGTTCGTTACTTGCTTCGATTTTTTTTTAAACGTACGTCGAGTAAGTTTAAGAAAATACAAAGTCACTATATATCATACACTTATTAACAAAATCAACTGATATTTTTGACCAACCAAATGCAATTGTCATAATAGTTCATGGATCTCCACATCGAACATCGAATACAGGAATTATCCTTTATCATCAACTATGACCAATCGTATGCGTACAATTGCTCGACATAAGATTTTAACCAAGTCGTGCGTCCCTGCGAAGATCAATGTTAGCGGGGTGGTTGTTGGTTTGACCAACGACCCTCCGATGCTTAAGTTAGTAATCTTGTTAAGAAATAATCCAAAGAAACGAATTCGGAATTTAAAAGAAATACCTTTTTAAATGAACTGCATTCCAACTTCGTGGGATATCTCGACCGTCGAGGGTTTGGATTTTATAAGCACCCTTACCCATGACACTAGAGATTTGATAAGGGCCTTCCCAATTAGTGGAAAGTTTACCTGCATTGTGCTCTTGAGTGTTTTGAAACACTCGACGTAAAACGTAGTCGCCTTCTTGAAAGACTTTGACTTGAACATTTTTATTGAAATGTCGCTCGACCGTTTGTTTTTGTGACGCCATGCGAATGTGAGTAGCTTCTCGAAGTTCCTCTAGGGCATCAAGGTTATAACTTAGGTCGACTAAGTTATGTTCAAGGGACGTATGTCGCGACGTCGGTAGTCGTACTTCAATAGGCAACACAGCTTCGCATCCATAGACTAAGGAAAAGGGAGTTTGTCCTGTGGACGTACGTGGTGTTGTACGATTAGCCCATAGAACGGAAGGTAATTCTTCCACCCATTTTCCTTTGGCAGCTTTGAGTCTTTTCTTGATTGAATTGATAATAGTTTTATTGCTTGACTCAGCTAGTCAATTCAATCTGTTTTGCTCTGATATCAATTGTGTGTCCCTGTGATTAACGATTCAATCAAGTAAACAATTAAGCAATACGATTTAAGCAAACCTGATATTGATTTATCAATCGAATCGAATGATTACAAGTATTGAAGAAGAAATCGATCTCTCTCAATCCCTCTCTGTGTACGACGCACCACCTCAACAACACACACACGCACAAAACCTGATAAACTAATTTATACCTAAAACCTATTTTAAGGAAAAGGACTAAAAAGGAAAATACATAAACAAACTTTGACTATTTGTTACAAAGTACCATAGACTATTTGTTGAGACGACTTTTCCAGCTTTGACTTCAGATTTCCATCTTCAGATAATGATGATCTTGAATCCAATAAGACTGTGCTTTAACAAACCCGACTCTCTCTCTCTCTCTATATATATATATATATATATGAAATTGGTTTTTTCCAATATAAATAAAATATTATATTAACAAATAAGAATTTTATTATTTAATATTTAAAAATATTCAAAAAAAATAAAGAGAAAATGAAATGTTTGCTCATTTATTAACATTTTTTATTAAAAATTAATTCAAAAATATGAGAAAAAAGATAAATGAGATCCTAGCCTCTAGAAGATGTCACCTCATCAAGCATGAGTTTTACTTTACTTTAATATATATATATATATATATATATATATATAAAAATATATACTATTAGTACTTTTAGACATTACTTGTGTCCTATAAAGCCAATTTTGTTTTAGTGTAATAAAAAACACTCGTTAAATTTAAGTATTGACTACTTTAGCATGTTGATAACCTAGTACCAGAACTTGATCGAATGTATTTAGTGATTTGACATGCTTCTCAAGACATTTTCTGATCATTTGTATATTTTCATCCCAACAATCTTGAATGTAAATTATTTTTAGAATAACTAGAAACAACTTGATAAATTTGTAGACTCGTTTGTCAATTATTAAAACTCAGATGGAAAAAAATGTAAATTTTCTAAATTATTAAATTCGTGCAATTGAATCAACAATCTCATTATTGTTTTTTTACGACAACAAACTCTCAACAATTAAAAAAACCCTATAAAATAGTGTTTACCCAAAAAATATCTATGTATTCGCTCAATTTCTTACTTTTTTTTAATTAAAAAGAGAAGAGGATGGAAAAAAGATACGATCATACATTTATGGGCTCTTTGTTTACCTCTTAATGGTTCCATTAAGAGGCAACATCTGATTGTTAAGAGGTGAATCTTGTTTGGCAGAAAAAAATGTTGCATCTTTAATGGTTCCAAAACCCTCTGAATCATTTTGTATCATGGGTCTCCCTTAACCATTAAGCGCCCTGATTTCATTCTGAACAGTTACCAAACAACCATATTTCATATTGCATTATATCATAAGAGCCTCTTAATCATTTTGACCCCTTAATCATTCTGCATCAAACCATTTAGCAACTTCCAAACAATCCCTTAGTTATCCGCTTGATGGAAAGATGCATGACAGGTGCTCCTATGCTTCATTCACCATCGACATTACCTCATACGCTAATCTCCGTCTATCGTCCGTCGTCATCTCCTTATTACTTAAGGTCTAACTAATTCTCTAGTTGTTATTCGACTCTTTTTTGTTTGGGATGAATAACTTTAAAACATTTCTTTTTCTTTCATAATATTGTAAACTTAAACTTTAAGGGATTGTTTGGTTCACGGAATTGGAATGACCAATTCCATTGACCAAATTCCAAGCTCATGTTTGGTTCATGGAATGAAAACGATGGAACCCTTCCAATTTCATTGAATTCCACAATTTAAGGAATTCATCATTACTTGGCTCAAGGAATTGAATTCCTACCAATCAAACACGTGGTCAAATTTCATCAAATTCTTTCAAATTCAAATTCCTTTAATAAATGTTAATTCCATCAAATTCCATTATACGAACCAAACACCCCTTAGTTTAAAACTGACAGGAAAAAAGTTATCCGACGTTCATGGATCCTTGAAAAATATCCATGCATAAAGAGTGACACTTGGGCTACATAAATGATTATGAAAGCCCAAGACCAATTACAGGACAGGTTTTTGAATAACTATTAAATTCTATTACAAAATTTTGGGTTAGGGCTTGTTAGGGACTTGGGACATAACTACATAAGTCATATCATAAATACTAATTGTATAAATTAAAAACTGGACCAAACCTAATAAGGACAACTTATGATCATCGGTCCTATTTCAATTACAGTTTTTTATTCTACCTCTACGGTTGGTTATCAGTTAAAACGAGTGAGCCTTAGACTCAAGATCCATTAGGACATCGTTATGGCCTGATCTTTTCTCGACCTTTGCGTAGATACCAACGGACAAAAATACATTTTGTACCGAGTAGAAATACGTTAGAAAACTTAAAAAAACTAGTTGATGGACGCCCGTGAAACTTCGGAGGACGTTATTAAATTGATTTGTGTTATGTGATACATGTTTGGGTAGAAATTCCAACAGTCCATCGTCGTACGACCAGAGAGATAATCGACGCCCTTCCTTTGATCTACCTTGATTAAAGCGACTAAGTATCCGTCCGACAAACGCTGTCGTACGACTTGATTTCAGTTACTAACCTACAACATACGTTATATCATGTTTAATGCAGGATTCAAAGACATTTATGATTAAAGATTATAACGGAAGACTATCATCAATAGCAATGGACATAACTGACGAAATCATCAATATTAAACGGTCATTCTATTAATGAGCATTCAAGACGTATCAACGAAGAAATGGAGTATAAATATGAAGATGGAACCTCACATTCGGACATCTGATTCCGAGACTTTACAAGCTCACGAATTACATTCTCAAGCTCACTTAGTTTCTCTCAAAGTTCATCAAACCTATTGCCGTTTGTTGCACGACGCACGACCGAAGTCTAAACGCATACAACGCACGACCGACTTGACTTTATTGTACTGCTTTACATCGTATTACACTTGTAACACTTGTTAACAAGGACGACGTCCCTAATTGACGTCCATAGTGCATGACGACTCACACTCGTCCGCGGTTTTTACCCATTTTAGGGGTTTTCCGCTTCACCAATTCTCTCGTCTCATTTACTTTATTTTTACTATAGTCGTACGATTATTGTTGTTACTTTCTTTGGTTGGATCAAACTCCACATTTACCTTAAATTTTCCTTGGGAGATTTTTGGCATAAACAATACATATTTATTTTTCTTTCTAATTTACTAACCTTATAACAGGCTTGGCCCATACATTTAAAAGACAGGTTTTTTTAAAGCCCAAATCCAAATTTCCTTGTGTAAGATTATGGCTACAGAATGGAGTCGCAAAATCCATAAAAGCTCTCAATCTCGAGTTCTCGAGGCTCGACTATCGCCCCTGCTCACACAGAGTCATAATCACGGTCGATTGATAAGTTGAAATTACATATTTCTAGGGTTTTTTTTCATAAAATCGCTTCTTCATTCTAACTTATTTGATGTTTCTGTTGTGTGATTGTCAATTTGTCATCGTTATATTTCAATATTACATCCTCCAATCTTCCATGATACATTTACAAATCTAATTTGGGGGTTTGGGAACCTTGATATAAAGAATATCCATCCGCCAGATCATCAAGGTTCTTACCTTGTTCGTATTGTTTATTTTCTTTTCTGCTGAAACTTCAAAGTGTTGATTGTTCGATTCAAGGCCGACCCTGGGCCTAGGCCAGTGGGGCGATGGCCCAGGACATCATAAATCTGTAGGGCATTGTTTATGCCAAAAATCTCCCGAGGAAAATTTAAGGTAAACGTGAAGCTTGATCCAACCAAAGAAAGTAACACCAATAATCGTACGACTATAATAAAAATAAAGTAAATGAGACGAGAGAATTGGTGACGCGGAAAACCCCTAAAATGGGTAAAAACCGCGGACGAGTGTGAGTCGTCGTGCACTATGGACGTCAATCAGGGACGTCGTCCTTGATAACAAATGATCCAAGTGTAATACAATGTGCAACAATACAGTATAGTAAAGTTAGTCGTGCGTCGTGTGTAGTTAGACTTCGGTCGTGCGTCGCTCCACAAACGGCAGTAGGCTTTATGAACTTTGAAAGAGACTGAGCGAGCTTGAGAACGTAATTCGTGGGCTTCTAAGGTCTGAGAATCAGATGTCCCGAATGTGAGGTTCCATCTTCATATTTATACTCTATTTTTCCGTTGGCACGTCTTGAATGCGTATCTTGCTCATTAATAGAATGACCGTTTGATATTGATGATAGTGTTCGTTATGTCCGTTGTTATTGATGATGGCTTCTGTTATAATCTTTGGTCATAAATGTCTTTGAATCATACATTAAACATGATATAACGTATGTTATAGGTTAGTAACCGAAATCAAGTCGTACGACAGAATTTGTCAGACGGGTTATTGGGTGTTTAGTCGAGGTCGCCCAAAGAAAGGGCGTCGGTTATCTCTCTGGTCATGCGACGATGGATTGTTGGAATTTCTACCCAAACAGTTTGCCCCCAAATTTAAAATTCAAGCGACAATTTTTTGAAATTTAAATTTAAAATTAGGACAAGTGTCATAAAAGAACGCAGGTAGTTCGCATGGAACTGAATCGGTTTGTTTCCAACTAAACAATGACGTTATTTCCTGCAGGATAAACAGTTAGACAACTAATATTGGACAGGTGTCATGCATTCAATGGATGTACTCGAAAAGGTTGCCTGACATGGACGACACGTATCAATTGGCGATTGGCGATTCGATTTTTTGGCGATTCGCTTTCCGATTTTCAGTATAAATAGGGATTGTCCTTTTTTTATGCTTACCTTTTTTAGAGATCAAATACTTCCGGCGAGATACACTTTCCGAGCGATCAGAATCCTTTCCGTTCTAAGTTCGAGGTTTAGAGTTCTACTTAAGGTACGACTTCCCGTTTTCCCTCTTTGTCGATTATATGCGTAAGAAGTCCATAGCTAGAAAGCCTAGGAGAGCTTGGGACATCCTTAGTTACTGGCGTGCGACCCTGAATATCCCAGATTTTCAGATGTCGACCAAACCCGTGAGTGTGTATAGGGAAGAGGAAAACTTAGATTACTTTAAAAAATTGGCCAGGATTCCAGATGAAATCAATCTGATGACGCCGGAAGACTTAAGGCCGGACGAGGTTCCGAAGGGGTACTGCGTTCTGTACGAATATCCCTTCAAGATAGGATTTACTTGGCCATTTAGTCCTTTGGCCAGGGCGTTTTTGTATGCGTTTGATTTGACGCCTGGACAGTTAATGCCTCAGTTCTGGCGAATTGTCCAGGTTATCGAGCGTCTCACGGCCGATTGGGAGGTTCCGTTCAATTTGAACGACCTCATGACTGCTTACAGCGTTCGACCGGATAACTATCACCGGTATAGTCTATTCCCTCGAACGAAGGGAGACAATGTACTGGTGCACAATACTGCGGTGAACGACCGTGGTTGGAAACGCCATTACGTTTTTATCCAAGTGGCGTCTGTGAACGACAAGGACAGCCAATGGTTGTCGTCCGGATGGAATGAATCGGATAGGTTTACTGCTTTGTCGTGCGTTTGTATTTTTTATTTTTTATAACATCCATTCTGATGGTTTCTTTTTCTGTTTGACAGCAATCGACTTCACTAAGGTGAAGTCAAATAGGGATTCCCGCGACAAGATTCAGAGGATCTTGGAAAGGAGTATCGTTGATCGTTCGTTTCTTGCTCGGTCGAACGACGAAGAAGACGAAGTCGTCTTTGTAAACGAAGCGAGTTCGTCGAGGGTTCTTGTCGAGAAGAAGAGAGGAAAGAAGAGGAAGAAGAGAGAGAAGACGAGAAGGAAGAAGAAAGAGAATAAGAGATGTCTGGTATGTCGTTCGACAATGTTTTTCATTTTTGTATTGTATGTCACTTCTTTTCTAACTTAATTATTTTATCCAGGGGATGAACCTGCGAAGTCGTCCGCCTCTAGCCGAGCCGAGCTACTAGAGCTTGCCCGCCAAGGCAGGGAAAAAACAAAGAAGAGATCTGCCCCTTCGGGGGTAGACACAAGACGCGTTCGAGGCAAACCTCGACTTTCGCCCAAGAAGACGAGCGACGCTGCTCTGTCGTCCCTTGCAGGGATGACACCATCGAAAGGAACCGTTGTTGGGTCGAGCTTGGAGGCTCGACCAAGGTGACGAAGGACACCCCAATGTCGGGGGTGTCGGGCGTTGATAGGCACTTTCTTGCACCTTCTTCCTCCTCTAAAAGTGAGGAGAAGAACAAGGAAAAAGTGGGAGAGACAACATTTAAAGTCACTCTCCCATTTGACTTTATGGCCAATGACGTCCTTGAGAGGGACGTCATTTTTCCACACTTGGGGAAATTCCTCCTTCCGACCTTCTATGACCGATTTTTTCAAACTTATATTTTATTATACGTCGAGTAATTTAGGAGGATATATAACTACGGTACATCATACGTTTGACCATTCCATCATTCATTGTAATGAAATCAACTGAGATCTGTGATCGACCTAGTGCAATTGTAATAATGGTTCTCAATTCTAAGTATTGAACATCAAGTGCAGAAATTAACCTTTGTCAACAATTACGACCGATCGTATACGTGCGATCGCATGAGTATTACTCGACATAAAGGTTTTAACTAAGTCGTGTGTCCCTGCGAAAAACAACATTAGTGGGGTGGTCGTTGGTTTGACCAACGACCCTCCGATGCTTAAGTCAGTAATCTTTCTTAAGAAACAATCAAAGGAAATGAATTCGGAATTTAAAAGAAATACCTCTTTAAATGAACTGCATTCCAACTTCGTGGGATATCTCGACCATCGAGGGTTTGTATTTTATAAGCTCCTTTACCCACGACACCAGAGATTTGATAAGGGCCTTCCCACTTAGTGGAAAGTTTACCTGCATTGAGCTCCTGAGTGTTTTGAAACACTCGACGTAGGACGTAGTCGCCTTCTTGGAAGACTTTGATTTGGACATTTTTGTTGAAATGTCGCTTGACCGTTTGTTTCTGTGAAGCCATGCGGATGTGTGCTACTTCTCTAAGTTCCTCTAAGGCGCCGAGGTCATAGCTTAGGTCGACCAAGTTATGCTCAACGGACATATGTCTTGAAGTCGGTAGTCGTACTTCAATAGGTAACACAGCTTCGCATCCATAGACTAAGGAAAAGGGAGTTTGTCCTGTGGACGTACGTGGTGTCGTACGATTAGCCCATAAAACGGAAGGCAATTCTTCCACCCACTTTCCTTTGGCATCTTTGAGTCTTTTCTTGATTGAATTAATGATAGTTTTATTACTTGACTCGGCTAGACCATTCGACTGTGGATATCGAGGTGTCGATGTTACCAACTTGATGTTCCTTTCTTCACAAAATCTTCGCGTCCGATCACTTTTGCCCAGGGGCAGGTGGTAATTTCCCAACGATGTCCATTCCCCATTTCATAAAGGGCCATGGGATCAAAGTTGAGTGCAAGGGTTCAGACGGTTTATGAGACATACCTGCGTGTCGCTGACATGCGTCGCACGACTGTACATACCTGATCGCATCTTGCCTTAATGTTGGCCAATAGTAACCTTGTCGTGATATCCTGTTGGCTAAATTGCGACTTCTTGAGTGATTTCCACATTCACCATCATGCATATCTTGTAGGATTTTCTGGACTTGCGTCTTGTTGGTAATACATCGTAGATTCAAACCAGTCGAAGATCTTCGATATAATTGTCCTCTGATCATGACGTACCTTGATGCTTTAAATCTGACATTTCTTGTTTCCATTCTGTCATCAGGCAGTTGATCGTTCTCTAGATAATTTTTAATGTCGTCCGACCAAGAGTTTTCTTCCTCAATTGGTGCGACCAAAGTATTACCGTCGTCTTTGATGGATGGTGTTGCTAGGTGGACTATTGGGATACTGTCGAATGTCGTTTGATTAAGTGCTGACCCCAAATTGGCTAGTGCATCAACTTGAGTGTTCTGATCTCTTGGTATCTGCTCGATTATGAAGCGATTGAACTTCTTTGCTTCTTCTTTTACTATTTTATAATAGGCAATCTTCCTCGAATCTTTTGCTGCGAACTCTCCATTGATTTGGTTAACAACTAGGGACGAGTCGCTTCGGACATGCAGATGTGTTGCCCCCAAGTCATGAGCAATTTTGATTCCTGCAATTAGTGCTTCGTATTCTGCCTCATTATTTGTTGCCTTGAAGTCGCACCGTATGGAGTACACTATCTTGCCCCCTTGTGGGGACTGTAGGACGACACCCAGGCCTGTTCCTCTTATGTTCGACGAACCATCGACGTCGAGCGTCCAAGTGGTGTCGTGCAGAGTCGCCACAATTAACTCGTTGGACGTCGTTGCTTCTTCTAGTTCTGGACTGAAATCTGTAACAAAATCTGCCAAGACCTGTGATTTGATCGCCGTTTTAGGCTTAAAATCCAGATCATAATTACTGAGGTAGATGCTCCATTTAGCTAGTCGTCCTGTTAATTCGGGTTTTCTTAACACAGACTTCAATGGAAAGTTAGTTACAACAGTTATAGGATGCGATTCGAAATAATGTCGTAACTTCTTAGCGGCCATAACTAACAAAAGCAAGAGTTTTTCTATAGACGAGTACCTGGTTTCAGCGTCTAATAAAGTTTTACTTACATAGTAGACCAGCAATTGTCGTCCGTCGGTTTCTCGTGTAAGGATTGCACTCACCGAATTAGCACTGACGGCTAAATAGAGTTGAAGAATTTCACCTTTCTCGGGTTTGGAGAGGAAGGGAGGTGATGTCATGTATTCCTTGAGTTGCTGCAACGCCTCCTCATGCTTATCAGTCCATTCGAATCCTTTGTTTTTTCCCAGGACGCTGTAGAATAGGTGACATTTATCGGACGATCGAGAGATGAATCTGTTTAATGTTGCTACACGTCCTGTTAGACGTTGAACTTCTTTGAAATTTCTAGGCGATTTTAGCTCGATAATTGCTTTGATTTGATCTGGGTTAGCTTCGATTCCTCGTCGGGTGACCATGTAACCAAGGAATTTGCCAGCTCGAACTCCAAAAGAACACTTTGTCGGATTTAACTTCATTTTGTATTCACGCAAAATGTCGAACGACTGCTTCAAATGTTTTATATGATCGTCTATATGTTTCGATTTAACGAGCATGTTGTCGATGTATACCTCCATAGTGTCGCCCAAATGTTCTTTAAACATCATATTCACTAGCCGCTGATACGTCGAACCTGCATTCTTAAGACCAAAAGGCATTACTTTATAACAATAAATACCTTTATCTGTCATGAAGGCCGTTTTTTCCTGATCGTCGGAATGCATCAATATCTGGTTATATCCAGAATATGCGTCCATGAAGGTGAGCAATTTGTGTCCAGCTGTAGCGTCAACCATAGAATCGATGTGTGGCAACATAAATGGATCTTTTGGACATGCCTTGTTAAGGTCTGTGAAATCAATGCACACTCTCCATTTACCATTTTTCTTTTGGACGACAACAACATTGGCGAGCCAATCTGGATATTTGACTTCTCGTATCTTTCCTGTTTTAAGCAGATTATCAACTTCGTCGTTGATAACTTTATTTCTTTCAGGAGCAAATTTTCGTCTTTTCTGCTGAACGGGTTTGAATGATGGATCGACGTTGAGTTTATGAGAAATAATACTTGAATTGATACCCACCATGTCTTCGTGCGTCCATGCGAAACAATCATAGTGGTCCTGCAAAAAAGAAATTAGTCTCTTTTTAAAGGATGGATCGAGCGTCGAACCTATGTAGATCATCTGATCAGGCTTATCCTGGTTTAAGACGACAGCCTCCAAGCGATAATCGTCATCAGTCCCAGGAACGTCCTGACTCTGTAATTGCTATACTGTCTGCTTCGGGGGTTTCAAAGAGACTTTGTAACATTCTCTAGCAACTTTTCTTTCGCCTTTGATCTCCTATACTCCCCATTGCGTGGGTAATTTCAAGGTTTGGTGGTATGTCGAGGGTACGACTTTCATATCGTGGATCCATGGTCGCCCAAGGATAACGTTATAAGCCGATGAACAGTTGACGACATTGAACTTCGTCTGCCTGTTGATTCCTTTAGCATATACTGGCAGTGTGATTTCCCCCATGGTATTTTTCGCTCCTCCGTTAAATCCAACGAGTGTAGTCGAGCGTCGGGTAATCTCGGATTTGTCGATCCCCATGGCTTTCACTGCATCAAAAAAGATAATGTTAGCAGAACTACCTCCGTCGACGAGTATCCTCTTCGTCGGGCAATTTCCAATGCTCAATTGGATAAGTAGTCCGTCATGATGTTTCTAGTATATGTCGTCAAGATCTGATTGGTCGAACGTTAAGGGCATAGCTTCTAACTTTGCGTCCTCCTTGGGTCTTGCCTCCTTTGGAATTGGTCGGTCGTCGGGACCACGACTAGCATGTCTCTTAGCAGCTGAATATGTGGTCCCACAGACATCAGAACCTCCGGTAATACAATTAATCACCTTGGCATGCTCTGGGGATGTGGGACGCACATCCTTCTTTCCCGTTAACTCTTGTAAATAACCTTTTGAGTTAAGCCAGGACAGTTCTTTCTTCAGGGCGATGCAATCATCCGTTACATGACCGAAGTAATTATGGAAATCGCACCATTTTGTTTTGTCTTTCTTATCATTGTCTTTGTCGCTTTTCTTTGGCCATCGAATGTTCTGTTGGAGCTGTTTCAGGGACGTGACGACGTCCTTGGATGATCCAGGGAAGCCATAAGATGATACCTTAGGATACTGGACAGATTTGGAAGTCGTAGACCCTTTCTTCTCAAATCTGACATTTGAAATTTGTCTGGCAGGCTCTGATCGACTGGTCGGCTTTGGTTTGAAGTATGGATTTTTAACACCTAGGCCTTTCCTGTCGCTCGAGTGTTTATTTCTGAAAACGAGGTCATCCTCGACCCTCATATGAGCGAGCGTCCTTGCTCGTACGTCTTCAAAGGTTTCGGAAGGATATTTCGTAAGGTCTAGATACAACCCTGAACTATCGTCCAGACCCCGTTTGTATGCTTCTATGGCTGTTTTTACGTCGCAATTTCGGATACCGATCATCTCCGCGTTGAAACGGTTAAAATAGTCCCGGATGGACTCTCCATTTTTCTATACGACATAATAAAGGTCGCTCGTCTGTTTTTCCATTTTTCGGCTGCTGGCGAATTGTTGAGAAAATTGGTTCACCAACTCTGCAAAAGACCCGATGGTTTTGGGTTTGAGATTGATCAACCATTGTAACGCTGCTCCAGTCAAGGTTGCTCCAAAACTCTTGCACATGCAGACTTCTTGAAACTGATGCGGTATCGAGACAGTCCACATAAGTTGTTTGTATTGGGCGACATGTTCTGTCGGATCAGTGACGCCTGAATATTTTGGGGTAAAGTTCGGGATGCTATACTTCTTTGGGACGTCCACCAACGCGATCTCATCAACGAACGGCGACGCCTGAAATCCTGTACGTGGCTCGACATCAACTGGAACTGCTGCCCCCGGCAATTTGGCTAGCATCGACAAGACACGCTCATTCTGCTCTTCCAGAAGCTTCAATCGTTGTGCAACGGGATCTATCGGGACACCACTTGGGACACCCAATGGAACATGACCTGATCCGTTGAAGCTAGTCTGCCACGAGGAATCAGAGGCATATCCATTGAATGAAATAGAGGCCATAGGCATGGTTGGGATTACGAAGGTCGTAGGATTAACTGGTGGTGGACGAGGATAATTAGGCAATGGAGGGGGCACGTTCCAAACACCGGCATAAGCATTCGTAGTCCCCGTCACATTGTTTCCGTTCTGGTTTCTTAGATGCTCGATGGTTTCAACCGCTTGTCGAGCCTGAGCTGTTAGGGCGTCAATACGAGCACGGGCAGCAGTCAACTCCATGTTCATCTAGGCCACAACATGATCTTGGGTTCCTTGGAATGCCATTGTCCTTAATGAATGCAAAAAGAGAACACTCGAAGGAAAACGTTAGTACGTCGTAAGATTATCGAAGATTTTCTTTGGATGGGGCCCCACGGTGGGCGCCAAACTGATTATGCCAAAAATCTCCCGAGGAAAATTTAAGGTAAACGTGAAGCTTGATCTAACCAAAGAAAGTAACACCAATAATCGTACAACTATAATAAAAATAAAGTAAATGAGATGAGAGAATTGGTGAGGCGGAAAACCCCTAAAATGGGTAAAAACCGCGGACGAGTGTGAGTCGTCGTGCACTATGGACGTCAATCAGGGACGTCGTCCTTGATAACAAATAATCCAAGTGTAATACAATGTGCAACAATACAGTATAGTAAAGTTAGTCGTGCGTCGTGTGTAGTTAGACTTCGGTCGTGCGTCGCGCCACAAACGGCAGTAGGCTTTATGAACTTTGAAAGAGACTGAGCGAGCTTGATAACGTAATTCGTGAGCTTCTAAGGTCTGAGAATCAGATGTCCCGAATGTGAGGTTCCATCTTCATATTTATACTCTATTTTTCCGTTGGCACGTCTTGAATGCGTATCTTGCTCATTAATAGAATGACCGTTTGATATTGATGATAGTGTCCGTTATATCCGTTGTTATTGATGATGACTTATGTTATAATCTTTGGTCATAAATGTCTTTGAATCCTGCATTAAACATGATATAACGTATGTTATAGGTTAGTAACCGAAATCAAGTCGTACGACAGAATTTGTCAGACGGGTTATTGGATGTTTAGTCGAGGTCGCCCAAAGAAATGGCGTCGGTTATCTCTCTGGTCGTGCAACGATGGATTGTTGGAATTTCTACCCAAACAGGCATCATATTTTAAGCCCAAGTCTATTATACATATGTTTATTTGGGTTTGGGCCTTAACTTTTTTAACTGTTACAAGCCTCTTAATAGCCAACAGACTACTCCTACGCTGTGTTCTCGAAACTCATTTAACGAAGGAAAGGAAAGGGAGGGAAAGGAGAGGAAAGTGAAAAAAACTCGTGTTCTCGAAACTTTTTAAGGAGAAAAAGGAAAGGAAACGGAAGGAAAGAATCGATAACTTTCCTCCCAAATGTGGGAGGAAAGGGAAGGAAAGAAAAAAAAATTAAAATCATTTAAAAAAATTACTGAAATTATTAAAATTATAAAACTACCCAATCTTTCATTATAAGAATATATTTTTACAAGAGTATATTTGTAAAATTGACATCTTTTCTTTCCTTTCCTTTCTCTCCTGTTCAAGAACATGAAAATCTATTTCCTATCATTTCTTTTCCTTCCAGAAAACAAATGAAAAAATTATTTTAATTTCCTTTCTTTTTCTTTTGTCTCCCTTTCTTTTCCATCCATTTATGTTGTTTTCTCTCCCGATTCTCCTACTCGTTCGCTGGACACTGACGCTTCAAAATCTGTTCGGTTCCTACTTCTAAATTCTAATCGAACGACGACAATACATCACGTCGATCACGACTCTTGCTCTCGCTCTCTCAATCGACACTCTCTCTCTCTCACAGTCTCACTCTCGATTCTGATTTCTGACTCGTAACTCTTCCCTACTTCCAGTAATCGACGAGTAATCTACTCGTCAATCGACCATCGACGCTTTCGTTTCATCTCAGATTCTCAGGGGCAGCATCGAGGTATTTTATTTACTATTTACTCCATAATCTCCTCTCGTCTCTGTCGAAGTGTTGTTGTATCGCTGCCTCTCGCTCTCTTTGACTTTGTCCATGTGTTGTGTCGCTGCCTCTCGCTCTCGCTCTGCCTCTAATCTCGACTCTCGCTCTCTCCCTCTGTGAAGACTGAAGTCAAGTTCCATATCTAGGGCAGTAGCCGCTGTCGCTGCTTGCAAGTTGAGTCTTGGCTTCTTTCCCTCTTTCACTCTTTCTAGGTAAAATTTTTATTTCAGAATTTAATCTTAGGTTTATTTGATTATTAGGTTAATTCCAAATTCCAAGCAACCAATTTACTTACTGACTGTGGTTAACTGTTTATTGTTTAGACTTTCAATAAGATTGTGGTCTTGTTGATTTATGTTTTTTCATTGGTATTTTCTGTATGTTTGGGGTTCGATTAATTGCTCATTGTTTATAATATTAACAAACTTGATGATGCCCTCCAACTGTTCTATGAAATGCCATTGTTACCTTAATTTAAAAGACTGAAAGATTGGTTACATAGTTTGATTATTGATCTAAAGAGTACCGATTTTACTTGTTTTCTATGCGATTATGTGACATTTACGTTTTAGGGATAATAATTACAATTTATCAAGATCAATATAGGAAGCCTATAAAAGAATGGAAGTAACATTGTTCCATTGTAGTTACTCAAGAATTGTCTGCCTAATGAGTTATTCCTATATCATTCCTATATTTCTAACTTAAACATCAAGTTGTCTAATATATTCCTAAAAGCTTTCTTAAATAATATTTAGGGGGCGTTTGGTTCACGGAATGAAATTTGATAGAATTAGAATCCATCGAAGGAATTTGACTTTGAAAAAATTGAAATGAAATTTTATAGAATTTGACCACACCTTTGGTTGGTAGGAATTCAATTCCTTCTCTTAAGCCAATGAACGATGAATTCCTTAAATTGTGGAATTCAATGGAGTTGGAAGGATTCCATCGTTTTCATTCCGTGAACTAAACATGGATTTGGAATTTGGTCAATGGAATTGGTCATTCCAATTACTTCAAATTCCTTACAATTCCATAAACCAAACAGCCCATTAGTTTCCTCATGTGCATGGTAAGTGCTGACTGTGGTGGTTTCTTTCATTTGAAAACTATCGATTCACCGGTAAATCCTTGGTCCTTTAAAAAATAGTATGGTTTTTCTATTTTTAGGTTAGGGGCATATTTTAGGTTTTTCGCCTAGGGCATGAAAAACCTCAGGACCGGCCCTGGTTCGATTACTGTGGCGGTCTTTAAAGGAATTCATGATTATTGAGTTAACTATTAATGTTATTGAAACTTGAAGGTGTTAACTGTTGAGTGTTTTAAGTACTTGGCAGTATTCAAAGGAATATGTGAATATTGCGTTAACTTTTAAATGTTTAATTACTTGGCAGACTTCAAATTTTCTGTTGAAACTTGAAAGCAATGCATGAGTATTGAGTAATCTTCACTAAGTAGGTATCAATCATGATATCAAAGCGTTTATGTGATGCTTCTGCAGTTTTGCCTAACAGCATAAGTCTTAAGTGAATGTGAAGTGATATTGTTAGGATATTTGACAATTGCCGATGTTTGCAAATTATTTAGGATATTTGACAATCATATTCATGGACAAGTTTTTAACAAAGAGAAAGACAACCATTGATTCATTCAAGCATAATCTTTTGACACATGTTACTTGTGATGGTTCATTGAAGCTCATTATTGGAGCTAGAAAAATTGAAACCCTAGATTAGTATATTTTAAACCCTCATCCAGAAGGTGTCTTATGAAATGTGTCTCTTTGCATTTGGCTTTTGGGATTATTGACATTTTGAATTGTAATTATTGACATTTATCCACTAATATTACATAAGTTCTTTAAACAAATAGGTTATAAACTTATAATACAGTGATACATTACTTTAAATATTTTTTACATAAGGAACTTAATCATACTGATCGGATGTCCAGACATGGGTTGATTTATTAACTGATTTCTTAATCAGTTCACAAATGTATATATGTCATGATTTTCAAATCATTCTTGTAAACATTTTGTATTTAAAACAAAAAAAGACTTGAAGTTGAAGCAAGTAGGCTGAAATATTGTTTCAATAAGAGGTGTGTGTTATTAGGATTGGACCTGAAAACCAAGAAAGCTAAAATGATTTACAATTTATAATACTAAGGTCATGTATCACCCGATCTCCTGTAGCAATACATAGTCCATGTACGAAATATAATATCAATTCTATGGGGTTTATGTTCTTTGCATACCTTGTAATTTTCACCCATTCGTGTTTCTTAATACAGAGTTTTTTGTTGTTGTCAAGAGCTGATACCACACTTAAAAATATCTTTGATTCCTATCAAAACAGTAGAAATACTTGAATGTAGTTGTGGTACTATGTGAATCAAAATTGATTTAAGAGATAGGTCAGGCTCTCTCACACCTTGATTTGTGTAGTTAAAGAAACACTTTATGATGTGAGAAAAGATTGTAAGCAGTTGTTCATAAATTTTCAGCAGCAAACAGTTAATGTGCATGTTGTAGATCATATTTTTTTTAACCGTATACAGTTATTTCATACAGGATTTGAGTAACTGTTGCTAAATATTTGTGCAATATGTATTCTATCTGATGATTTATAGCTATATATATTAGTTGCTTGTACCAATTGTTTCTACTCGATATTTACTTCTTTCGAACCTATTTTTCTAGTGACAAAACTTGCTGCTTCGTCCTGAAGAACACGTTGGAGGAAATGGATGGGGACTTGAGTATCTCTCTCGACAAACTACCGGTCAAACGTTTGGAAATCATTGAAGAAAATGGAGCTGAAAGATTCCCTCCGTATGAACATCACCTTCAGTTTACTCTAATTTGACATTAGACAGCTCTCTGATCAATAGAGTTCCTGATTATTTTCTTCATGTTTGCAGCGATTTGAGCTACGACGATAACAGGGTGAATCTCATTCGGCGAATAGACTTTGCTTGGGCAGTGGAGAGAGAAGATCCAAACAAGAAGCAGAAGAAAGGTGATACTGCTGCTACTGCTTCTGCTTCTAAAGATACGACATCTTCAGCGCCATGGCCGTGGCAGAGCATGGTTGAGAATCTACAGTTGGCTCACCAAGAGCTGTCTGTTATCATCGATCTCATTAACACGGTAAGTAACAGAGTTATCTTAACTCTAAATTGATATAAACAAAAGACATTATGATGTTTCCTTTATTGAAGGTCTTTTTGGTCCTATAATGATTTCGATCGCCAGTTTTCAGAAATTTGTAGCAATACTAGGATTTATAGGTCGATATTTAGCAATGATCATGGCTCTAACTTGGAGAAGCTAGGAGATTTAATTGATCTCGAAAACCTTAGACAAAGGCTTCGTTGCTCACTATGTAACCCCAAATCAGGGGTTTAACTTGAGATTGATGTGAACGCGTTAGAAGAATTTACTTGTAATGTCAGGGATTTAGGGGATCTTTGGTTCATTTTCATGAAGTCCTGTATAGATAAAGTTGTCAGTATTGATAAATTTGTCTTTATGATATTTGATAAGTTGTTCGGTGGTTATGCTGAATAAACAGTCTGAATGGTGAAAATGACAATTTCACCCTTTGTTTTACATAGAACATTTGTAAACCAAATTTTACAAAAAAAAAAAAATGAACCAAAACCTAGATACACAATCTTTAACCAGAACCCAAATATAAGAACAATCAATTTAACCAAAACAAAAGAACAATATCAAGATGGAGATCCAGATCTCTAAGTCTCTAACCAAACCAATCGATTAAATCAAGCGATTTTTCCGCTTTTCTCACAGCAACATGTTTTCAATCGATTAAATCTGAAAGCTCATCTCACCTGATGAACTCTGTATCTAGAATTGGAGCTCACCGAATCTTCTCTGTGGTTCTTGTACCAATAATGGTGGGATGATGAGCAAAATCTAGTCAATTCACAGCTAAAAGTATAGCATGAAAAATCCAGTGCCTCAAGTAGCAGTCCGAAAGAATGATAATGTAGGTTCTTCCATCTTAACTTTTAATTTACTTTCCACTTAAATCACAGTTCATCTCCTCTGATAACAGAAATCAGAATACCATAAATTATCATCAGAAATTCAAGTTATTAACAGATTCTCAGAGAAAACCAAAGTAAATTAAAAGAAAAGATGTTTTTAAATATAGTTTTACTTTGCACTTGATAGAAAAAATTGGGTAAAAATGAGCAGTCACCAAATATCTCTCCTATCTTCGATTTGGGTAGAGTCCATTCCCCTGATAACACACCTGAAAGTTATGAAGCAATTGCTCACACCTACCTGGTGTTGTTATTCTCTCGCGGGAACGAGAATGCCAGAAGGAAGAAGGAGGCGCTAGAACGCCGATGGCTGGAACGTGACCGAGAAGGAAGAATGCCGGTGGCTGTAGTTGAAGATTTGATGGCTGGAAGGGGAGAGTCAATGGAGGTGAGGCTTTCTTTCGTTGAGGGAGGCTGAAGGGTTTTAATGAGAAGGGTAAATAGGGGAAAATTAGGGCTGAAGCTAGACAAGTGCCTTTTCTTGGCTGAGCGAATAAGTTGTAGGTTGTCCTGCCATAACCGAACACCTAGATTTAAGCTATATTACACCCTATACAGCTCATTAAGCCGCAAACGAACAACCCCTTAGTCTATAACATAGCCACAATTGGTGCTCTATCTTGAAAGACAAAATTTGTGGTTTTTAGGCGCCCTTTAAATATTACTTTTCTTTTGATTATGTAGAATATAAAGAAGATTAAAGTTGAGAAGTAAATTTAGTTTCAACGTCACTGAGGGGCAATATGGAAATAATATTAAGGTTAAGGTCTATTTTGTAGCCTCATTAGGGGATTTAGCTTGAATAAGTTTCTGTTATGCAGGTATGTATTTTAGTATTTTTTTTCCAGAAAGTATCTAAATAAAGGAATAGTAGAATCCTTTTTTGATGCTTGATCGTAGGTTATTCCAGTATGTGATTTTTTTATGTTAGCCGTTTTATGGGTAGGAGTAAAGTAAGCGCCTCTTATTAGTGCTTCCTTTTTAAGTTGCATTTTTAATCTAGAAACTAATATTTGGTCATATGCGAATTAGAACTTTTACACTGGGATGATATTATACTGTAATGTTAATTAGTGCCTTTGGACTTAAACTTGCTTTCTTTGATTTTCCTTTAAAATTTTCTGTGTAGGTAGAGGCTAATGATGCTGTCACAGTGGCTGGCATGACCAGGCCGAAGCAGTTACCTAACGAACTCTTGTCCGACCTTGCCGTATCTACAGCAACAAAACTCCAATGCTTCCGGGTATTTGATCTCGTCTGTCTTGACTTTTCATGTGTAGTGAAACTGTGAAAGGGAGTTTTTGTTTCTATACATATGTTCAACGTCGCTGTCCCTTATTAGTTTGTTACATTATAAGCCAGAGATAACAATGGTCCTTTGTTTAGGTTATCTGTTTTCTCATGAATAAGTTCAGCTTAAGAATATGAAAGTTTTCTTTTTTCTTTTATGAAGTTTCCTTTTGGTCCTTTTGTTTGGGTTATTTTGGTGCCTAAAACTGAAAACTAACCATGGAAAAACAATTGAAAGATGACTAGGATTGAATCTCAAAGATTCACATATAAGATATCAGGCCCCATGCCAATAGAGATTGATTCACACAATTGTGGGTGGTTTAAAAATTTTCAAATATTAAACATCCACTTTGTAATAGAATTGGGAATTACAATGTTATCTACAGAGATACAAATATGAATTAGATTCAAGGAACAATAAAATCAATAAAGGCTAAAATACCCTTACTATTAAGTAGACCAAAATACCCTCATAGGCCTTAACATCCTAAACTACCTTGAGCTTTAGTTTCGATAATGGTATTTCAAAACGGTTGATTAGAGCATAAAGTTTTTGTTGCCCTGGCCTTTGGTCTCTTCTGTGAGGCTAAGGGAATGAATGAGGTACAATCTGAATCAGTTTAATGACAAAATTCCTAGTAACATGTTATGTGATAATTCTCTTTCATGCGAATCAGCTTCTAATGACTGGGGTTCTCCATTTCAGCACCTTGGGAAATATTTTAAGCAATCTGCCAAAGCATTGGAGAAGCAAGTTGCCAGAGAAGCGAGATTCTATGGAGCTCTAATAAGGTCAGCTCTCTACACCTTTTACATATCTGTCTGCATCCTTGAATCAGCCGAGTATTTGATTTATAAACTGTTTGATGTATATGATTTGCTCATTCTATCTGCCATTACTCTCTTTCACAAGCCGGGGGTCTACATGGAATTAGTCGCTCTACTCTGAGGTAGAGGTCAGGTCTGCCTACATCTTAACCCTCCCAGACCCCACCTCTGGGTGGGTATATACTTGTTTGTCTGGTTTGGTTTTATTTTATCTGTCATACACATAGCTTGATAAAAGAGCTTATTGTACTTGAAAATGCATTAGCTGTGCCCTACTGCCGATCTACCTGATATCCTGACCTGCTAACAGACTGCAGCAGAACTGGAAAGTTAAGCGGCACCGCATGGCTGCTTCTGCTGCTGGCAATGAAGGTTTCTACATTGATTTGTTTGACAATACATTATATGACCCAACATCAGTATTTCGTCCGTCCTCAATGTCCACTGTCCGTGTGGAACACGACAGTGCTGGAATGCTTTCTTTGAATTTGCCTTCAAAAGCATGCCACACTCTTCAATTTGGGTTTGTTAGTGGAAATTCTGATACTATTCTGAGAGGATCAAATAGAACAGCCACAAATATATCAAATTCAGAATTGTCTGGAGAAACTAAGAGAGAAGCTGAAAGTGATGATGAAAGTGTAAAAAGAAGGCATTCTGACCTTCGTGAAGTTCATCGCGCGGTTTTTGATGAGCAGGTTTTTTTTTTGGTTGTTATACCTTTTATGCTTCACAAATATTTCCTCTGTTCAACAAGAGTTGCAATATCTGACCCTTCACACTTGTGCAGTTAATCATAACCCAATTTAAATAATGTCCATAAAAGACACTCCCTCCGTCCCAAAATAGATGTCCACAACGAAATGCATACAGTTATGGAAACGTGTAATTGATACACTTTTATATCAACTAAATGACAATTCTACCCTTAATAATAGGAGTAATGAATTTCTTCATCTCATAACAAAGGGTAGAATTAAAAAGTAGGTATTTACTTTTGAAAGTGGACATTTATTTTGGGGCAGACTAAAATAGAAATGTGGACACTTGTTTTGGGACCCGGGCGCGCCGGGGGGGTGTATCTTTTAACTAGGGGTGCTCACGGGTTGGGTTGATCGGGTTGAAGGCATTTCAACAACCCAACCCGTTCGGTTTGGTCGGGTTGTGTTTAAATAAAGTAAAAACAATATTGAAAACATAAAAATAAGGAAATTTTTCTTTGAAATACGATCCATCATTCAAAAGAATATACGAGTTCATTAAATATTTAGGTATTACATATAACTTTCCGATAATGTCCTCTTATGAGTTCCATTTTTCGTTATTGCCGAGTTGTTTTTGGTAACTTATACATATTAAAGGGCAATATAAATAATTTTAGAGAAGTCGCTAAAACGCTTATCGGGTTACTTTGAGCCTAACCCAATATCAACCCAATAGATTCGGGTTGTCCTTTGGGTTGTCCTAATTTTGTATCGATTATATGTCGGGTTACCTCGGGTCGATTTTTTTCCGGGTTGGTCAGGTTGGGTTGATCGGTTTTTTGAGCACCCCTACTTTTAACTATAGCAATCTACATTGAAAAAGATATTATGACCGAACTGAATTGCTATTTGCTACTATGTTCCTAATACTACGATGGGGAAGATAGATAACTAAATTGAAATATATTTCCAAATGTTGCAAATCTTTTGGGACGACGAGATTAGGAAAGTGTTCCATTTCTTCTTGCAACGGAGGGAGCAATTTTGTTTTACTAATTTGTTATTACATTTTTCTGGATGATTTGCAGGTATTTAATTTGATTAATCAAGAAGCATTTGTCCCATCTTTAGGCGTGAATGTGACTGGTATACGAGAAAACCATTTGCAGTTAAACATAGATCAGGAAGCCTCTGTGTTTATTTCACTTTTGTCGTCTACTCAAGATGATCATGTAGTTGGTGATGAAGAAAGTGAGGAAAAAACTGCAGACATACCTATGATTGATGGCTCAGGCTTGGAAGAAGAAGAGCAGCATGTTGAGAAGAAATCATTTCTTCCTAATAGAATCAGTTCTGAAATTCTCTTGAAACAGCTTTTTCATGAACACGTGTTTGTACGAGCAAAGAATAGGTCAGCTTCTCCTAGCAGAAGTCAACTGTTTGGTCAGCCGGCAAAAGACGGGTCAAACCTCTTGGGTCATTTTTGCATGTCTTTGGCTCACAGAATATTTTCATATAAAGTTCTGATGGAGCTAGAAGATCTGGTAATAAATAACCTTTGTTTTTTGATTTTGATTGGACTATATAGGCTATTGACCTTAAATGATAACTGTTCAACTTTTTGACACTTGTAGGCTAGCAGTGTATCATATGTACGTTTGATTTCTCATCCCACTTGGCATTCTCGTACATCTTCATGGACGCTTGTGGTGGACGTTCCTCAGTCCATTCTTCATGCTGGGCATCAGAGCTTGGCAATGGAGAAACATTTCAGAACAAAAGTGGTGGTAAATGATGATTGCATCAACATAGAAGGGGAAGGTGCTCCAAATGTAGTTGGTCTCTTCAAAGGGAAGTCTGAAAACAGCTCTTCCGTAAACAGATATGAGTGCAATTTGGCTGATCTTCATGTCATACTTCTACAACAGGTATGTTTTTAAATGACCCAAAATATAATTCTTTACAACTAGAATTATTTATGACTTATAAGTAACAGGTTGCGAGTCAAATAATCCGGTGGCTGCACGAAGAAGCTGTGACAGTGGGAATGAAAGCAAGCAGGGACTTTTTAAGCCTGTGGTTTGAGGTGGAACAGGGTGAAGTATTAGGTCTGGTGGCGCATGTAGATCCAGAAGGCGGTGAAGGTGGCGGCATATCGTGGTGGTTGGTAATGGGAAATGGAATGGGAATGGGAATGGGAAAATACAAGCAACAGGTTGAAAGAGAGGATTGGGATGGTGAAAGAAAGAGATTGTTAGGTCATCTATCTCTAGATGTGTTGTATGCAACATTGTTGGATCTGGTGACATTGTGTAGCAATGGTTATGGTGGCACCCTTTGACATCATTTTCTTTTCTTCTTATTTCCTTGTCATGTATGATTATGAATTATTAGTACAATGGCCACCCTTGTGAAGTATATATTCATGCACTAATGGCTTTAGAGAATGTTCTTTGGATCGTTTCTACAGTTTTTATGGTATGCTTTGGAGATTGGCACTCAAACTTGATTTGTCTCTTGTTTCATGATGATAGAGAATTTTAAGGTAAAACAACTTCCTGAATTCAGTTTTTGATTCATATGATTATTGTTGTTCCTACTCGGTTCTATTATTATTTATACGAAATCATGTGTTGTGCAATATTTGTTTAGATGATGCACATTTAGTGAGCAAAGTCGATAATAATTTGCGTTATTGTTGGTGAGTTTCATTCGACATGGTGTTTCTAGACAAAAATATGTGAATTTTAGTATTTAAGTTGTGGTCTTTTTTCATTATCATCTAAATGTGTGTAGGCTAAGAGAAACCAATCCACTTTCGCTTCTTTGGAAGATCGAGTCACTTAAGATGGACAACCATACTTATGTTAACATAAGTTGCTTTAGTTTTTGATCTTGTTCAAAAATCCTAGACATAATCTAGCTTTTATACTTCTAATAGTTTTTCAACAAGCTTCATAGGTTATTTTTCACTTTTTTTTCCCAATTATGTCTCTTATATGTTAAGAGCATCTGCCGGTTTCACCCCTCCAACCGGCCGCTATATCCTAAATTTTTTTGCCCGCCACAAGAATTACACGGCATATATGCCGGTTGTTTTATTTTTGCCGGCTATGAGATGGCCCACCATAGAACCACTTTATTTCATTTTTTTATATTATATATATATATATATATATAGGACAATAATCAAATGAGAATCAAAAATAGGTTGAGAACCGTAAAAACCAATCTAATCCATTGATTAATTTTAATCCATGGTCATTAAAGGCAATGACAATTTTGAAATAAATTGGAAGTGAAACAACTTTTAATTACAACCATAGGATCAAAACCAAATTACGGCTTAGATCGGTTCTCAATCTTTTTTTGGTTCTCACATTATTTAACCCCTATATATATATATATATTAATAACTTATTTAATTATGTTTTTAATCTGTGTTATTTAAATTAATGTAATTTTATTTAAATGTAATATTAATTAAAAAATTATCGTTTTTATTTTAATAAGTCTTCATTTAAAATAAATTAATTATTGATTATTTATTATTATAATATGCATTTACAAATTATAATTATGGTTATTAAAAATAATTAATAGTAATAAAATATGTTATTTTAATGTGGGGTCCACAAATTTGGTGTTTTTTTTAGAGTATGGTTGGAGTTGATTTTTTTTTTTTGGTGTTGATGGACCCACCAAATTTGATGTTTTTGGTATTTTATTTGGTGTCAAGGTTGGAGATGCTCTAAGAGGTTGTTTTACATTGTCGTCTAGTTTATTAGATGGTTTTCACCAAACAAGACAAGTTTAACGGCTAATAGTTTGCTTTTCCGCTAACAACTAGCTTATGAGCTAGATTGTGAAACATAGCTTAATCCTACAATTGAAGGCAAGAAATATCAAAAGCTCCTTTCGTTGTATTCCGACATAGGATAAGCTACTAGGGAGCAGTCGATTCACTTGATCTTAGCACAGTAAAAGTTTAAGAAATACAAAGTCTTGGAGATTTATGACGTACACTTGATCATTATTATCAAGATTTCTTTGCAGATTCTCTTTTGCTTAATTGATTTGTGGCCGATTTGGAGCTTCTTGACCCTTCCTTTTGTGGTACATCATCTCATCATCATCATCGTTCATTCATTCGTTATCCCAACACTTGTTTGTTAACTTTTTTTCTATGTTATTCGTTACATTTCACATTGTTCATGGCTTACATATATGGTCATATCGAATTGAAATCCTTTATTCATATTTGACATAGTTTGAATATATAGTTGCTAATTATGGTTTATATTGCAACACAATACTATCAGCCAAATGGAGGAGTGAATTTGTGGATATGGAAGAAAGCCCTAAATCATCATACTAAATAAGAATATATAGTTGGAAATGAAATTTTTTATATATAGTGATTATTGATAGGTAGGTTTTGGTTAATTAAATACCATGTTGGTTTTCTTGTAGTGGAAAACAAAGTGTTTCTTGTTGGTAGATATGAATTATAGTACACGATCTCAAAATGGAGGGTTTGTTTAGTATAAAATAATCAATTCCAAGTTGGTATGAAACATGCATGTTTCTTGTAACCAATTTCATGTATTGACTTGTTTGGTTTGCGGATTCCAAATAAATTGGAATATATATCCCATCCATCAGATTGCAATATTAATTGGATGCCAAGAAATTCAATTCCAATCTCTAAAATTTCGAATGAATCTTTTATTTACTAGAAACGTACTCGTGCAATGCAGTAAGATACATCACGATTTTAATGTTTCATTTTTTTTTTCAATTTACAGTACGATTTTGGATGATTTTGAGAAAGTGATAATATTTTTTTTTATAAATTTGTTTAATTTAAGCTTAATAATTTAATGTTTTTTATATAAAAAATTAAATATTTTAATGACATCTAGAAAAAATAACCAATTACATATTTAATAATATAATTAAAATAAAATTATAGTAATATAATATAGAGTGAATTGTAGATTTGGTCCCTGTGGTTTTGTGATTTCTTTGACCATGGTCCTCATTCTATGTTTATTGTGGATTTGGTTCTTGTGGTATTTAATTTGTCTTGGTCATGGTCCTTCTGACTAACATCTCCGTTAACTTCGTTAAATCAAGGACCATTTTCGCCAATTGCCATTTTTTTGTCCTTTTACTATAAGAAAAAAACAATACTTTTATACACACATATAACGATATCAAAATAAATAAAATAGAATATTATTGTATGATTTGATTGTTTAAATTTCCTAAAAGATTAACTATATTAATACGATTTAATTTTATTAATACGATTTAATAGCATAAATATAGCATAAATAATGAAAATCGATAAAAAAAACTTAAAAATACTTCGAAATCAAGCAAAAAACTTTAAAAATCTCTCGAAATCATGGAATTAGGCTAAAAACACAGCAGTCAATATTGAACGTCGGTAAAAAGATGAAGACACATCGATTAAAACCGTGCTTTTTGTAAAAAAAATTATATATTATATGGTGCTAATGTATGAAAAAATTTCTCGGTTCGTCCCTGATGATGGGGGATGATGAAAAACCCAGGTTGTTTAGGATGGAGATCTTGTATTGGGATTCAATATGTAGCGAACTTTATCGTAGTATTTGGTTGGTTGGAATCCGGTGAGATCTTAAAGATTTGGAAATTGACCAAATTACATATATGCGCTTAGTTCATTCTTCGAAATTTAGTTCGGAAGTTAAATTCCACATATAGTGGAATTTAAATTCCTTGCATTGTAGTAAGGAATTTCAATTCTTTTTCATGCCTTCTTTTGAGAAATACTATTCTTCGAAATTTAGTTCGGAAGTCCAAGTTCAAAGTTAGTTTATTTTCAATTTAATTTTCCTATTTGACAAGGACAAAAGCTACAGGTGATATTTTCTTTTTCTTTATTAGACTGAATTTTATTTTTTAAAATATAAAATTAAATCAAATGATATATTCATCATTGTACATTTTTTGTAAATATAAAATAAACCGTAGTTGTCACAAATGCTAGAGAATTCTATTCATTCCATCGATCGATTGAATGTTTATAATTATTGAACCGATAACGACAACTTACACATTTTCTCACCGTCGTACATGTTATAGTCCTTTATATTCAATCTTTTTTATAAGGGTAATGCTATCACAAATGTTATATGCACCTTCTTCCTCCTTTTTCTTCTTTAAATGTTCGAATCAAATCAAATTATATTGAAAATGTAAAAAATAAAATTTGATGTAAATGTATAAGAGGAGAAAAATAATAGGTAGGCGTGTAATTGACGTCACCCACCCCTTTTTTGAAATATAATCTTTGACAAATTTTATATTAGCCTAATATATAAAAGTCAACAAATATCCAATAATTTTATAAATGAAAGTATTTCCATTATTTATGCTATAATTTAATAATAAAATTAAGTCGTATTAATATAGTTAATCTTGTAAAAAAGTTAAACAATCAAATCATACAATAATATTCTATTTTATTTATTTTGATATCGTTATATGTGTGTATAAAAGTATTGTTTTTTTCTTATCGTAAAAGAACAAAAAAATGGCAAATGGCAAAAATGGTACTTGATTTAACGAAGTTAACGGAGATGTTAGTTCGAAGGACCATGACCAAGACAAATTGAATACCACAAAGACCAAATCCACAATAAACATAGAATGAGGACCATGGTCAAAGAAATCACAAAACCACATGGACCAAATCCACAATTCACTCTATAATATATTAATTAATAATGATACATGAAAATATCTATATAAAAGGAAGACACTGCACATACCAAATTAGTGGGTGTTAGAAGCCTGCAATAGTAATATGTATCTTGTGCTTTGATACTTGTAAATTAAGAGATTTTTAAAATCTTGCATAAAATGATGGTACTTTGTGCCTAATAATTTGTATTGAAGAGTTTTTTATTCATGCTTTATAATATAGTATAGATTGGGTAAAAGCATGAAAATTCAATTTCATGCTATTCAAATATTAAGTAATAAATAATTTAAATTTTTTAATAATAAATAACAAATAATCTATACTATATTATAAAAACGACATAAAAAACTATTAATTACAACATTTTAAACACAATTTACAACTAATTAAAGACATTTACTTAATTTACAATTTCTTAATGCTTTGGTATACTCTTTCCAAGCACAATATCTCACATAATCATCTATTTGTGGAATGGATACTCATTTATTAATATAACTATTTGTTTTTTTGGTCGAGGATTTTATAAAATAGATTTTTTTTATATTAGCATAATCTATTTTAAATGTAGATTTTACATTTAAATCTATATTAATGAGATGTAATATAAAATCTTTTTTCTTCCGTATTTTTTTATATTACATCTCATAATGATTTTTCCATATTTTATTTTATAAAATCTTTTTACATAATGAGATGTAATATAAACTCTTTTTTCTTCCGTATTTTTTTTTGCTAATATAAAATCTACATGTATTTTATATTAGCATAATATAAAATCTACACGTATTTTTTTTTGATAATATAAAATCTACATGTATTTTTTTTTCACGAGCATTAAAAGAAGAAAAAAGAAGGTTGATATGAGTTAAAAATAAAAAATAACGAGATACACTAATAAATTATCGTATTCTTTAAAATAAAAATATTCCGCAATACTTTTCAAATTAACCAAGTGTAAAGAAAATAAAATAGAAACGATGTTGATATAAAAATATTCTTCCATATTTTTAATATATTTACATTTAAATGTAAAATCGAAAATAAAAATAAAAGATTTTAAAATATTCTCTACATTCACTATAAATATATATAGCTTCTCTATGTATCATTCGAGTACAAGAAGAAGACGAACGGTCGGGTGTCAATGGCGGAACCTGCAACTGAACAAAATGTATTCCACTATATTTTTGTTTCTTTGAAAAACTACTTTTTTATATTTTATTTTATTTACTGAGGATTTGTTTATATTTTTCAAAACCCACAATCATATTTTTCGAAGTAGGGGAATAAGATATATATACATATCTTTATTTTTATCGACTAATACTATGAGATCTTGAAATCAATAGTCAGATAAATATGTTGTGAGACATGTCGTTTGAGTTTTAAATAATATAATACAAAACTATTACCAATATTATTGCATAAAGTCATAACAACAAACGATTAAGAATATATGCAAGTTAACCACTTATGAAAATACATTCGTTTTTAACATTGTAATTCATTAACTGTTAACAGAGAAATTACGTTTCATTTTAACTCGGTTCAATATTCCAACAAAAAATTTATCCTCCCGTGCAATGCACGGGCCAACACTAGTTTTAAATAATAAATGATTGTTGAAGGATTATGTGCTATCATCAAAAGGAAGTGATTGAAAAAATATTTTTCTATTATTAGAAATTACCTTAATGAATTTTTCATTTTCTTTGTAAACTTCTCCCTATTTAAAGGGTTTATGATTAATGAGAATTACATAATTTATTTTCTCTATTTACTGCTGTTCTGCTCTGTTTTTCCTATAACACGTTATCAGCACGTACGCTCCCTACAACGAAGTGATCGCAAAATCAAGTTAAAATTCGATATTTGAGGTAAATTTTCTATGTTTAAGTTTTAAAACTTCACCATATTATGTTTTATGCTATGTACAAATATGATAATTTCTAAGAATAAGGTTTTCCTCTATATGTTTAAACTATATTATCATTCTACTGTACTTTATTTATAGACGCAAATTATGATCATTAGCCAATCTCATGAAATCCTAATTCTCATATTGTTTTTTTATGTTTATAAAAAAATTGCATAATATGCGATATCATGATGCATTCAACAACAAAATACATGGAATTGTTCATATATATATATATATATATATATATATATATATATATATATATATATTATATTATATTATATTATATTATAAAAACGGCATAAAAAACTCTTAATTACAACATTTTTAGCACAAGTTACAACTAATTAAAGTCAATTACTTAATTTACAATTTCTTAATGCTTTGGTACAACCTTACCAAACACAATATCTCACATAATCATCTATTTGTGAAATGGATACTCATTTATTAATATAACTATTTGTTTTTTTGGTAGAGGATTTTATAAAATAGATTTTATATTAATATAATCTATTTTAAATGTAGATTTTACATTTAAATCTATATTAATGAGATGTAATATAAAATCTTTTTTCTTCCGTATTTTTTTATATTACATCTCATAATGATTTTTCCATATTTTATTTTATAAAATCTTTTTCCATATTTTATTTTATAAAATCTTTTTACATAATGAGATGTAATATAAACTCTTTTTTCTTCCGTATTTTTTTTTGCTAATATAAAATCTATTTTATTTTATAAAATCTACACGTATTTTATATTAGCATAATATAAAATCTACACGTATTTTTTTGATAATATAAAATCTACACGTATTTTTTTTCACGAGCATTAAAAAAAGAAAAAATAAGGTTGATATGAATTAAAAATAAAAAATAACTATAAATAAAATATTTTAAAATAATCTCTACATTCACTATAAATATATATAGCTTCTCTATGTATCATCCGAGTACAAGAAGAAGACGAACGGTCGGGTGTCAATGGCGGAACCTGCAACTGAACAAAAGGTATTCCACTATATTTTTGTTTCTTTCAAAAACTACTTTTTTATATTTTATTTTATTTACTGAGGATTTGTTTATATTTTTCAAAACCCACAATCATATTTTTCCAAGTAGGGGAATAAGATATATATACATATCTTTATTTTTATCGACTAATACTATGATACATTCGTTTTTCACATTGTATTTCATTAACTGTTAACAGAGAAATTACGTTTCATTTTAACTCGGTTCAATATTCCAACAAAAAATTTATCCTCCCGTGCAATGCACGGGTCCAACACTAGTATATATATATATATATATATATATATATATATATACTAGATTCGACCCCGTGTATTACACGGGATAATTATTAAATCATGGCAAAAAACTTATCTTATAGATATGAATGATCATTGAAAGTACGATACTACTTTTTCAAGCTTTTTTCCCTTCAGAATTGTTTTCTTTTTGTAGTTGTTTACAAAATGTCTTTGTTTTAGTCAGTTTTCATAAAGGAAGTTTTGCAAAAAATTAATAAAAAATATGAATAAATATTAAGAATTTATAAAACAAAATTTATAATAGAACGTAAATGAAATTATTGAAAAGTGCATAGTTAAAATATTAATAAAATAAGAATCACGTATCATAAATTACCAAATACTTCTTTATATACAACATTTTTTGTTCTATTGCTAATTATACCTTCATCATCTATAATTAATATTTTTAAAATTAAAATATCATAATGTCAAGAAAATAAAATTAAAAATTAAAAAAATGTTATTTTATAAAACTTAATGATAAAAATCAAAATTCTTGTATAAAAATTTAAAGTGGATGAGGTTTTTATAAAAAATTCTTGAAGTAAAAATTGATATGAAATAGCCAAAAGAAAATTAAGATAATTTAGTGATTATATGTATCAACTCCAATACTAATCGTGACATATTAATTCGTATATATTTATGATATTTAATAATATAATTAAATCCAAAAATATTCAATATTTGACTCATTTCGAAGGTATTGACGAAGCAATTACAATGGTATAATATGTAAAATATAACAATGTTTTTTTAATGTATTTTAGTTCATATACATTATTTATGTTTATATAATAAGAGTCTAAAATAAAAAAATAAAAAAGTAAGAGATTAAAAGTAAACTACATACCTAATTATAAGGGTAGTAAATGTAAGGTATAAATTAAAAAAATTGAATTAAGGAAAGATTTAAGGAGGAATGAATATGGATGTGTTAAATGAACTTATAATGTAAAATGCGTCTAAATACATGTTTAGGCGGGAAAATGAAAAAATGGGTTCACCAGAAGGCGACACGTGTCCTTCTAGTTACTTATTTATTATATGTATAGATATATATATGTTGTTGGTTTTTGGAGACTTAATACTATATTGTTATCAGCAATTTTCGTTTCTTCTTTATCACTTATTGGTAGATTGATTGGTTGATATGGTATTTTTTTATTACCGTTAAAAAATAACAATAATAATAAATTAAAACCTAGCTTTAATATGTGAAATTTATCCTTAGTTGTTTTTTTTACGTTTACGAGTAATTTTTATTGATGGATTAATTTATTCTTATTTAATAATATGTTCATTATTCGTAAAAAAAAAACTAATTATTGATATGAGCAATCATTTTATATAGTTGGCTAAGCCCTCACTTAGGATGAGTCGTGCGGGCCGCCTTGAAAGAGAATTCCCTTAAACTTGTTGTAAATCTACTTATTAATATAAATAATAATTATATCTTATTAGTTTGTCATAAATTTACTTCTTAATTGATAACTAGTTTATAGTTGTTTATTTTATTTTTATGAAATTGATTTTTTTCCATAACAAATAATACTATAATATCGTTATATTTTATAATCAATAGATCTCCTTGATAACATACACATATATTTTGATTATAATTTTTCATTTTATAAATTGTCATGTACATACACATTATAATTACTTTGTTGGTTAATTTTATTGGTAAACGTTATTTAGGCCAATATTGCATTATTTATTTAGACCCATTGCCATAAATTATTTTAGATGTTTAATTTTATTCAAATCTATATTTTTTTTACATAATATAGTTTCCTTAGTCATAAATCATAATATTTAAATTTTATATCTTAATTACATATCATAATTCTTATAATTAATTACTTGAAAGTTACACTTTCAAACCCATAACTTTTGGTGTTTTGCTAAAAGCTCCAAAAAAAAACATGAAAATATTAAAATATTATTCAAATGTTTATCTTGATTATGAGTTTGTACTCATTATTTTCAACCTTAATTCATATTTGAAAGTTACACTTTCAACCACATATTTTTTTGGCATCGTGCCAAAAGCTCCCATAATGCTGATATGATAATAATTATTCTGGATTTAATTTCATTTCACTTTTTGACCTCATGTCAAAATCTACCAATTAAATAAATCGCAAGATATCGAAAGTATTTTGTCAAAGGGTGTAAATAGCCTAAGATTTGTAGGGACTTAAGAAATCCACGTGATTCCCCTACTACATGAAAATCCAATATATTGAGCGATATATTCTCGAAATTGGAAATATTGATGAAGTATTATCAACCAGAATATGCAAACATGCAAAAATCCATATATGGCTTATGATAATGAAATTTCACATGCATCATAATATATTGTCCATCGACACCCTATTGACCCTAAAACCAACCTTCTAAAAAGTACAAACAAAACCATCATGTTTTGAGACAACATATAAATCTTAACTTTCATAGGAATACCTTTACTAGAAACCCCCAAAGAACTGTGGGATACCCCGTAAGGGATAATCAGGAGTACTCATGAATATGTACTCCCAGAACAAATCATACAGTGGAATGAAACCCACTTACTTGATTATAAAAAGGTAACTGGTCTCAACAAAGAAATGTTATATCCAAAATGCGTCTCAATCCCTGTGGCAAGGAACTCACAGAAAATGACATGATTTATAACATTATTTCCACCTTCATATATCCGTAAATATTAATGAACCAATACAAGTTGGAACACAACCTTTAGACAAGCTCATCAACCTATTGCAAGTGGTTGAGAGACACAACAAGGTTGTTTCAAATAACAACACCAGATATGTCGGGACAAAGAAAATTCCTGAGATCAATAATTAAAGTGTTAGAGGTGGAAACAACTCCAAAGAATACTGAGTGAAAGACCATTTCTCACACGTGGCATCTATGTACCACGTAGAACATGGAAAGGGTCAGGGTCATAACAGTAGTTGGAAGGATTTTCCAATCCTTGGAGCAGAGATGCAACTACCGCCCAATTGATATTGGATAGTCAAAGAAGAAACACGTTAATCACTAGTTCTTTCGAAAAAGGAACAAATTGAAAATAAACTATATCATATTAATTTAAGATTGATTGAGCATATGTTTCCTTGAAATTTATATTAAGCATAAAATAAATATGCACACTCAAATCGATAACCATTATAGATGTAAAGAAATACATTAAAAACAAATACAAAACTCTCGATATTCTCCGTTCCGTGTAGGAATATATCGAGGAGAACTTGAGTTTTTGTAGAACATTTCACACAATCTAAATAGATTGACTAATATTTATTTTATAATTTATCACCAAAATACTTAGACGATGTACTGTCATTTTCTTGTCGGTACAAGATTAATAGTCACTAAAGCACTATTTTAATGAAAATTTTGTTAAGATATTCATATCAACTTGAAATCATATTACAAGAATGGAATTGAGTATATGTACATCAACTACAATGATATAAAAGGAACATATATTAGAGAAATTAACGTGTCAAATTAGTGGATTATCAACGTCATTAAATCATATTTTGTCACCAATAAAGAATTTTTGGACAATGACACATGTATGTTTTGACATAATCACATGGGATACCATTGTCATGACATGGTGATCCGTGTTTTCAAAATACACATAGACACATTCTCTTTCGAGTCAAAGGCAAAAATAAGGCAAATTGCAACTGTTGACTTCTGCAGCATAAGAAGCAACACCATTATCATAATATGCCCTCTCGAATACCTAAAACTTTTGTATACCCTGATCCTTAGCCAAGACAGGAATGAGACCATCCTAAAGCCAATGACATAATACAAAAATATTCCATTCTTACATCGAATACAAGATGATATTTATGGACATAAACATCCAGAATGCGGACCATTTAAGTACTTTATGGTTCTGGTTTCGACACGATGAACGCATGTCATATTATTGTCCACACGAAATGTTGCACTCCTAGCACTAGTTATACGTTTAAGGGCTCACCACCCTGATTATCTTATCAAGTCTACATGACTCAAAATGCTAGAGAATTTTCATCATAAGGATTTGATGATTATTGCATATGTATTGGAATCAATGTAGAGTTTCATATACCCCATATGTATATATAAAATGGTCTCGTAGAAGTTGTCATCAAATAAATATAGATGGTAGCCAAGACATTTGTTATGCGCACCAATTTACCTACATGTGTATGGGGTTATGCAATACTATACGCAACTTTACTTCTTCATTTTGAGACCTATTACTAGCTAACCATTCTCATGTGTAACAGTCGGTAATTGGATATAAGCCTGATATTTTACATTTACGCATGTTTGGTTGTGCAGTATATGTGCCAATTACGACCCCATAACGCAACAAAATGGGTCTTTAAAATGATTAAGTATATTTGTTGGATATGAATCTCCAAAATTTATCCGCTAATTAGAATCCTTGACGGGTGATCTTTTTACCGCTAGTTTTGCGGATTGTCACTTTGATGAGACAGTCTTCCCGTCGTTAGGGGGAGATAGGAAAAGGATTTTCCATGGGAACAACAAGAAGTGTCATTGAATATTCCCACTCTGTCTCATGTTGATCCCCAAACTTCATAATGTAAAGTTGAAGTCAAACGAATCAGACTCGATACCTAATACGGTTAATGTTATTCTAGAAGTGACAAGATCACATATACGAGCTGCAAATATACTCGCAAGGTTAAAGTCCTCAAACAAGGGCACAACATCGCTGGAAAGTGTGTTGCAATCACACATGGTGGAGGTGTGGTTGAGGTCGTAGCTCCCAAACGGAAATGGGGGAAGCTACCTGGTTCGATAGATACTCATCTAAAAGAAGAGAAGAGTAAGGCACAACTATTTGTCATCAATACATAAACCTCTCATGAGATTGTCTCTAATTAAACAATGTCTATGAATCATTACTGGAGGACGCTCCGAAGTTAATATTGATTCCAGATATCAAAGAAATCTCAAATGAATTATGAGAGTGCATATGAGTTGATGGACAGATCATACATACTCATTGATGATATATTTCGCATATAATGTTGCTTATGAGATAATGAGCACATTGACATCGAATGATTCTCAGTTGAAAAATATCAACAAAGAGCAAGTTGGCCTAAATAAGCAATCCAGGAGAATCATATTATTTGATAAATGAACAGGTATTTGGTTTGGTAGTGCTAACCCACCAAGTGTAAAGCCTATAAGACATAGATAAATCATTTGTCATAAAGCGTAATGAGAATAATTAAGTCATAATGTATGAGGCTCTCCTTTGGCACAAGGTTTCTCACAACGCCCTGGATTGACCACGAGAAGACTTACTCTCCCGTGATGGACGTTATAACGTTCTGCTAATTAATTAGCCTAGTAGTTTCCGAAGGACGAGAAATGCAACTCATGAATGTGGTTACCACATATCTCAACGGTGATCTAAATTCAGAGATATATAAAAAGTGTTTGATGATATTACATTACCAAAATCAAGTAACTCTAAACCACGAAATGTGTTTGCAATAAAATTAAAACACTCACTTTATAAATTAAAGCAATATATGCGGTGTGGTATACCCGCCTAAGTGAATACTTGATTGGAAAATGATATATAAGAACGATGAACTGTGCCTTTGCGTATTTATTTAGGAAAACAAGTTCCAGATTTTCAAAGTAGCTTTATATGTCGATGTTATGAACATAATAGGCACTCTTGATGAAATAAGAGTAGTCACACGTTACTTGAAATCTAAATTTGAGATGGAAAATATTGGGAAAACTTGGTTTTGTCTAGCTATTTGAGCTAGGACACCGAGTTTGTGAAATATTAATTCACCGATCGCATATATCTAGAAAATAATCAGGCAATTTAATATGGACAAAGCGCATCAGGTTAGCACTCCCATGATCGGTCAAAGTGTCAGATATAAGGAAAGATCCATTTCTCTCAAGGATGACGACGAAAAAGTGTTGGGAGATGGAATTCCCTACCTAAGTACAATATGCGCATTATTGTACTTAACATAATACACTTGACCATATATTGTATTTCTCAGTTAATTTGTTAGCTAGATTTAGCTCAGCGCCAACGCAACGTCATTGGAATGATATCAAATTAATCTTTTGGAACCATTGACATGGGCTTATACTTTCCCTGTAGAAAGAAAAATGGGATTGATAATGGAACTTCGATACCTACTTATAATGTAAGCAACAAAAGTACTAGCTCTTATAGAAAAACATCAAATAATGTAATGATATGTATTTGCTGATATTAGATATTTGTCTGACCCATACAAAGGTCGTTCCCAAATTGATAAGAAAGTACCGTTGGGAACATGTCGATTGTTTGGAAGTAAACTAAGCAACTTTATGTACCTACCTCTTTGAACTATATTACTCTACATGAAATTGTTCAAGAGTGTACATGGTTAAGGACTATCAATACATATATTAGAGAAGTTAGTGTTTTGAGTTCAACCAATATCCTACTGCATATAAGGAAATAATGCATCATATATCAAAGGAATGAAAGTAAGATACATAAAGGTTGATAACACAAAACATTATCAACTTAAGTTCTATGCAATCAACAACAACAAACTCCCCTCAGGATTTAAATGAATCATGTAAGGTATGTGGAAAATGTGAATATTTTCTAAGCTCTCTTGATTGATGTACAAATCAGGGGGAGTAATAGACAAAAGAAGATGTCTACTAAACATGTATTATTAATAAGTTGTGATCTTTCCTTCGAACAAGGTTTTATTTTTCCCACTGGGTTTTGTTCCTTGGTGCAAGGTTTTAGTGAGACAACAATTTATAAATCATCTTGTATTATAAACCTTTTGATTAATGTACGAATCAAGAAAGATAGTAAACTAAAGGAATAGTTTATTGGTGCATTGTACTCTTTCCTTCGTCTAAAGTTTTTATTTTTCCTACCGGGTTTTGTTTCTTTGGCGTAAGGTTTTAATGAGGCAAGAACTATGCAACATCACTCCTTTGACTCGGCACAAGGGGAGTGTTGAAGGATTATGTGCCATCATCAAAAGGAAGTGATTGAAAGAATATTTTCCTAGTATTAGAAATTACCTTAATGAATGTTTCATTTTCTTTGTAAACTTCTCCCTATTTTAAGGGTTTATGATTAATGAGAATTACAGAATTCATTATCTCTATTTACTGTTGTTCTGCTCTGTTTTTCCTATAACAATGATAATTTTATTATTTTTAGAAAAAAATAGTAATTTATATTAATAATTTTTATAGAGTAAACTACGATTTTCGTCCCTATGGTTTGTTGTTTATTGCTATTTTCGTCCCTGGTCTTTAAACATTGATTTTCTAGTCATTGTGGTTTCCAATTCGTTTCATTTTTTGTCCTTCAAACTAACTCTATTAAATTCAATCGTTAAATAGGGGTATTTTAGTTCTTTTCTGTTTTTTTAATTTTCTATTAATTAATAATTATAATATATATTTTATAATGCGCCCATTTCTCTCTCTCTCTCTCTCTCTCTCTCTCTCTCTCTCTCTTAACGCCTTATTTACACCTCCCCCTATGGTTCTCTCACCGACGTCGGCCATCAACATCATCTCCGACCGTAGCCAATGTACACTGGTGGCCTTCCACCGCCCATTTCTTTCCACCCCTTCACCATCTTATCGCTACACCTTCCCCAAACCTCTCTTTTCCAAACCTGCAAAAAATCCAGCCATAACCATATTTTAAACCCACCAATATGCATGTATTCTTCTTCACAAAGCACCCTCCTCCTCCTTGCACTAGTATCCATCCTCCGCACCTGTTTCATTGACAAAGCGTAACCCTGAAATGCATGGAACTCAACAGGTGGGGAAGCCTGATAGGGCAACAAGCTCAATAGGGATGTTAACAAGTGGTGCTTTTTCTGTAAATGAGAACTTCAAAGGAGAGCTTAGGTTCTTTTTTTTTGTTCTTTGTTGAGCTTAGAGTAGTCTTGCCTGCAAGAATAAAACACTTGCAGCAAATCAAAGTAGAATGAGCAGAATAAATTTAAACTACTCAAGCAAAAACCACATATTGAACAAAGGAGAGCTCCTGTTTTGAGCATATTCACACTAAACTAAATCTGCAAATGACCAAGTAAGACATGTTTATTCTTAAGAGAGAGATAGAGAGGAAGAGAGAGAGAGATAACCTCTTTTCTGGTTTTGTGGATTCTTTATAGCGATACTGGTTTTGTGAAAGAGAGACATTTTGTCAATGGTTTTGTGGTTTTTTTTCTTTTGTTCTGGTTTTGTCAGAGGTGTCAAAAGAACAAGTTGGGGCATGTGTGCCCGTTGTGGTCTTAGTTCGTCGGAGACCGAAGGGGAAGGAGGAAAGGGTTTTGCAGGTGATGCTTGTCTTGGCAAAGAAGAAGAAGGTAAGTGGGTGGCTGAGTTGGTGTGGATAAAGTGGTTGTACTACACACATGTACAATATAATTTCTTTAATGAAAACAATAGGAAAAATAAATAAAAGAGGAAATGACCAAAAAATCTTTGACTTAACGTATTTATTTTAATATAATTAGTTAGAGGGACGAAAAGAGAAGCTAATTGGAAACCACAGGGACGAGAAAAGCAATTTTTAGAGATCAGGGACGAAAATAGCAATAAACAACAAACTATGAGGACTAAAATCGTAATTTACTTTTTTTTATAATACATGATAGAGTGAATTGCAAATTTGGTCCATGTGGTTTGTTGTTTTTCTCACATTTGGTCCCTAATAAATTTTTATTGCAAGAAAATCCCTGTGGTATGCAAAAGTGCTCAGATTTGGTCCCTGAGACTAACTCCGTTAGATTCCCTTCTGTTAAACCCCCTCACGTGCCTTGCACATGAGGGCATTTTGGTCATTTTCCTTTTTTTTCATTTTTGACTAAAACAAGAAATCACAAGGACCAAATCCTCTCCTTCCCGTGAACCATATGTGGTTGTGGAAAAGTAGAAAAAGGAATAAAACCCTAAGTATATCAACAACAAAAAGCATAGAAGAAGTAGAAAAAGAAACAGAAAAAGAAGTAGGTCGGGGGAGGGGAGTCTGGCGATGGGAAGTAGAAGGAGAAGCAGTCCGACGATGGGGTGTCCGACGATGGGGTGTCCGACGATAAGCAGTCGGCGATGGGGTTTCCGATATGAGCAGTCGACGATGGGGTCTCCAGATCCGACCATCTTCCCCCTTCACTCTCATTCTCTTTTATTTTTCAGATCCAACCATGAACAAGGATGAGATATGCACAGACATATCTGGAGGCGATGATGGAGATGATGGTGAAGAACATCCATGGAGATTATGGAGATGATGGGCGGGTGATGGTCAGATGATGGTAATATGAAAAAGGAACATGTGTTTGGATTTAGATTTAGGTTTGAGACTGTGTTTAGACTTCAATTTTGGGTTTGCATCTCTTTGACTTCGATTTAGATTTGTTTTTAGGTTCAATTTTGGGGTTGAATCTTCTTTTTGTGTCTTTTCTAGGTTTGATTTCCAGTTTCAACTTTGGGTTTGAGCGTGTGATCCAGATTATGGGTTTGTATTTGGATTTCGATTACATTTCTAGTTTTTTTTACCTATTACAATTTCATTTCTGGTAGAGGGTTTTCGTTTGAATATGATTTAGTGTTTGTTTTTTGAATTCGATGTGGGTTTTTGATTTTTATAGATATGTGTCACAAGATTTTCAATGAAGATGTTTATAGTGTTCTTGAAGCTGTCATGAAGATATTCATAGTATTCATGAAGATGTTTATATATACTTGCGTTGGTGTGTATAAATATATGCAGGATTTGGTCCTGTGATTTTCAGTTTTTAGTCAAAATTGAAAAAAGGCAAAATGACCAAAATGCCCTCATGTGCAAGGCACATGAGGGGGTTTAACGGGAGGAAATCTAACGGAGTTAGTCCCAGGGATCAAATCCGAGCACTTTTACATACCACAGGGATTTTCTTGCAATAAAAATTTTGTAGGGACTAAATGTGAGAAAACAACAAACCACAGGGACCAAATTTGCAATTCACTCTACATGATAATTTAGATAATTTCACTAGTATTTATAATCAACTTTTAAATTTTGTAGTTTATAAATTAAACATAAAATTGCAAAAGATATTATTAAAGGGTAAAACTATCATTTATCTATTTACATTCTAATTGCAAAACTACATTTAGTGAACCAAACAAAAAGTTCAAAGAATAAAACCATATTCAATTCCACTTTAAAAGTCCAAAACCACATTTGATGTTTTCTTTGACATATTATATTCCTTTGAAAAACATTTTGTGAGTGTTAGAGATTCAGATAGAGGAATGCAAACTAGCAAATTCCTCTATCAGCGAAAAGAGAGCGAGAGCCAATACACTCTAAGTCTACTCTAAATGCAATTCTTTTAGCTGACATAACATAAAAAGTCTCTTCTCCAAGGAGCTTATTATTAAGCAACAACCTCCTTTCGACTAGGGCAACAACTCCCACTTGCACAACTCCCCCCAACAGCCAAGATTTGATTCACTTTCAGAACCTATTCGTCGATTCCTAACCTTAATAGCTTATTCAAAAAGTGTGCAGTAAAGGATCTTTATATTATAGGTAGCCAGCCAAAGCGCTTACCTTTCATCAAAGCGGTCATGAATAGATGCTCCCTTGAGTTTACAAGAGGACATCAACTTTTGTTGAATGGTTAAGGGGTTGTTCATTTGTGGCTTAATGGGCTAAAAGAAATGTGGTGTTTGATGAAATAACTAAGCAAAAAGTGGTATTTTTGTTCATGTAAATGTTTGATATAAATTAGGGTAAAATAGTCATTTATAACATTCAGATTCTCTATACAATACAAAGCATGTAGACAACTTCAACCATACAAGACTTAATGAAAAACAACCGAACAATCCCTATATACTTTGGCACCCAAAGACAAAGAAGGACATGGTAACCAACAAAATGCTCCGAAAGACAAAAGTTACCTAGCCAACAGTTACATCCAATTTTGCCCAAACTTTTCTTGTTCATTCTAACATTCCCAGTTTTCCAATTTCTACAAAACTAATCAAACTTGTTTCTTAGTTAATTATTTGTTAAAAAAAGTGGATGAAAAGTTTGGAAAAAAGAAATGAAAAAGGTATAGTTTGAATCGGATTATGGGAATGTAACCAATCCAATTGCCCATAAAAAACAATATCACAAACCCCTTTTTTTATAAATATGATTGATAGGAAATGACAAAAAGGAAGAGCTCAATATGAAAAAAAACATGAAATGTAAGGCATACAACATATTTGCTTTTTCATATAAATTATCAATGACAATAATATCTTATAGCTTATAAAACATATAATGAAATGTTCTTTCAGTAAAAAAAAAACATAATTAAATGTTAGGATCGATAAGCGTAGGCTACTATTTCAGTTATAAGCAACGTAACGAAAAATATGGTATTTAGACATGATGATATGGCTTATTGTGTTTTGTTTATGGAAGATTATGTACATCGTCTATAAAAGAGTCAAAGAGAGTGTTTGATCTCTTCATATTAGGCATGATTGTAGTTTAACAATTCGAAACATATTATATATTAGGGGTGATTACGGGTTGGGTTGATCGGGTTGAAGGTTTGAAAATTTTTAACCCAAGCCAAACAAAAGTTCAATCCAACCCAAACCAACCCGTTCGGGTTAGTCGGTTTGGTCGGGTTGTGTTTGAACAAAGTAAAAACAATATTGAAAACATAAAAATAAATAAAATTTTCTTTGAAATACGATCCATCATTCAAAATAATATACGAGTTCATCAAATATTTATATATGACATATAACTTTCCATTAATGTCCTCTTATGAGTTCCATTGCTCGTTATTGACGAGTTGTTTTTGATAACTTATACATATTAAAGGGAAATATAAATAATTTTAGAGAAGTCGCTAAAACGTTTATCGGATTATCGGGTTGGTCGGGTTACTTTGAGCCTAACCCATTAGATTCGGGTTGTCCTAATTTTGTATCAATTATATGTCGGGTTACCCCGGATTGATTTTTTACGAGTTGGTCGGGTCGGGTTGGGTTTATCGGGTTGGTCGGGTTAGTCGTTTTTTGAACACCCATATTATATATATATATATATATAGAGAGAGTGAGAGTGAGAGTGAGAGTGAGAGTGAGAGTGTGTTATGTGAGAAATTTTCATTTTAGTGAGAATATGATAAATTGTGAAGGTACTTATATATTGTATGAAGAAACCTACACATTTTATGAGATTGGATTATAGTGAGAATGAATTTTTTGGTGAGAACAAAACTTTTATCTACTTGTTATTAGAATTTTAACAAATTCATGCACGTAAAAGTAATTGGAGACATGTAAAAGTTCGTGAAGATGACCGAAAGTGAAGATAAAAGTTGATTATGGTAGTCGAAGGTAGCTGAATGTCTCTATTTTTTGTCAACTATCAATTGATGATAGTTGAAGGTCCACATTTTTTTAACGGTTAGATCAAAAAATCAATTTATTCAAAAATTTAGAAGTATTCCCACCATTTTCAACAAAAATCTTATTCTTATACATCCAACTTCTATATATAAATGGTTGATTTTAGTATTTGATTATGGAACTCTAGACTTCTGGTCAGGGTCGGTCCTGACATTTTGGAGGCCTTGTGCAAAACCAAACCATAATCCTATATTTTTTTCAATTATATTATTTATTAAACTTTTATTATTAAATTCAAAAGTAATTTTGTTTAATTAATTGTATGTGAAAAAAATAAATAGAAATCAAACGATTTTTATATCGTTAAATTAATGATCATAAATCTTATATGATTAATCCAATAATAACAATAAAGTTATATTAAAATCCCACATTGGTTGGGGAGGGTAACGAGGACTGCCTTATAAGAGATTTGATACCTCATTTGCACCCTTTTAATTGCTATTTGCACCCATTGTTTTTTTTTGTTTTTTATTTTTTGTCTTTTTGTTGTCTTTTCTTTTTCTATTTTATTTATTTGTATTATATTTTTTATTTATTTGTATTATTTGGTTTAAAAAGGTTTTTTCTTTTACTTTTTGGTTTTATTTAAAAATAAATAAATATTTATAAATATAAATATTAGTAATTTTTTATGATTATATAATTATAAAAATAAACATAAATATTACGATTTAACATATAAATAAAACATAAAATAATCTATATTATATTCGATTATTCTAAAATAGCATTATCCGTAGTACAATTAACACGTAAAAGCTGCATGTACTTCTGTATTCGTTCTGAATACGGGGTAGCCCATCCAGCAGCACACAGATAACTGTAAAGGAAAAAATGTCCTACAATTTGCGAAAACGGGTATCCTTCTGTCATATCTAATTTCATATAATGGTTACCATTAACGTACCCAACTGTAAAAACAACATGTTCAGGCCACACTGGTTGAGTGGACCTAAGCGGCAAGTACGTCCCACTGTCGGTCATACTTATAACGTGTAATATCACATTATATTTTCAAGCAATCAAGACACCTATTTCAGGCATTGTCATCCAATGTTCAAATGGTGCACCTTGATCTGATCGAAAGAAGTTTAAAGTGTTGTAAGTAATATTCCAATGTTCATCTCCAAAAGCGTTGATGTACTTTGTCTTGTGTGTATCTAACTCTTCCATCAAGTTAAACCGAATTGTGGGCCATGCATCTTCATGAAGACCTAGAGAGACATCTATTGCTCGGAATCCGCAATTTCCATCACCTATCACATCATGTACCTGTTTGATGTAAGGGTGAAACAATGCTGGGAATTGATTGATGTATGGATGTGCATTATAATTTTTGAACATGAAAGAACTGTGTTTTGCTGGTTCTTGGTAGCTCATTTTTTTCCAAGTCAACAAATCTAGACGCGTTCGAACTACTACGTCTAAGGGGTCTTTCACTTGTAAAAGATGGGTCAACATGAGTTGCAACAAACGGATCAACATGAGTTGCAAATGAGGGATCAACATGAGTTTTTCTGAAAAGCTTATCCTTCAACGAGGATCGTCCACGAGTAGTCTTGTTAACAACAGGTTCACGAACCCATGTTTTTTATGCACTAGCTATCTCTTTTATCTTCCTCAGAAAATTGAACTTACCAGATCTCGATTGCTTGTTAAATTCCTCAGTAAACATATCAATATAATGATATGAATAGTAAATGTTCTCGATATATATTGGGAGAGGTATACGACAATTAAATCATTACATATCAATTATATCATTTTTATCACTTTTTATCAATTATATCATTACATATTGCAACCCAAGAGTGCACGAAGTCCCTTTGGATCCCACTTTCCTGAATCTTTTGTATATGCCAATCACATGCATACAAATATATATATTGTACCAAATTAAAGAAGAGGACATACCTGCAAATTGATGAAGTAACTTAAGATCAATAAAGGGTATTTAGTGGATGAGAGAAGGGTAAAAGAGAGAGGAGGGATGATGAGTTTGCAAAAGGTAAAAGAGAGGAGGGGAAACAAAGAGTATTTATTGGATGGAAGAAGGGAATAAAGCCAAAAAACAAAGGGTATTTATAAAGAGTATTTATTCGTAATACTGCTTCAAGTTGTGAGAAATTAAACATGTAAGTTTCATCCGTTATTGAGTCAACTAATGTCACCCATATATTAAGGTGTACAAAGGGTATTTATAAAAGATATATATGATCACTGTACAAAAACACCATCTACTAGAAAATATGAATACCACCAAGGATAATTTACTCAATCAAATGAAAATTATTTTAAGATCAACCATGGATAAATTTATAAGATAAAATCATATCAAATTAAAAGTTACAAATTTTATAAATTTATAAACAAATTTATAAATTTTATAAAATCAACACACACACACACACATATATATATAAAGATAATGTGTGTATATATATATAAGCAATAATATATATATATATATGTCAAGTGAAATGACATATGATACCTTAAAAATAATTGGCACAAAAAAATTTGCAATCAACACCCCATTCAAAGGGTGCAAATAGCATTGCCCTAATTAGATGTGTTTTAAAACCGTGAGTCTAGGTGTGTGGACAAAACGGATAATATATGGTACGGTTGGCCTGAGATATTACAAATGGTATCAGAGTTGGGAAGGGGACTGGTATGCCAGCGAGGACGCTGCTTACAACATGTGTGGATTGTAAGATCTCACATTGGTCCGGGAGGGGAATGAATATTGCTTTAAAAAAACTAAAAAGAATAACATAATAAGTATATTGTACAATATATATATATGATTTCAAAAGTTTTAATATTTTTTAGCCAATAAGATTTCAAAATTTTTGAAAAATGATTAAAGAAATAATCAATAACAATCAAGAATTTTTTTAATATTCATTAAATAATCAAACAAAGTTAATAGGAAAAAATCATTGAAAAATAAAAATAAATAAGGAATGACCTTGAACTATAGATAGGGGTGAGCAAAACCCAACCGACCCGATCACCCGAATAACCCGAAAATCTCTCACCCGAAAACCCGACCCCCCAAACCCCCAAACCCGAACTAATTCTCGGATACTACAGATTGGGGTGGGTATCCAAAACCCCCACCCGACGGTCCGATGACCCGAACTTATTATTATTATTTTTTTAAATCTATTTTCTAACTCTAATTTCTATTTTCTAAACCTAACTTCTGTCTTCTAGTTCTTGACTCTCGTTCTCGATCCCTCTCTCTGACCAGTCGACCATGGCCCTCGAGGCCTCTACTCTCGTTCGACTACGTTCTGTCTCCTTGACTCTCTGGAACGGTCGAAAACCAGGACATGGGAAGTCAATCCGAGTGATTCGAAGTTCAGGTGGACCACCAAGCTTAATTGAGAGGCGATGTATGAAGCAAGGCTATTGGAAGCCATAAAGGATACCAAAATCTAAGATATGCAGCTTCGCCTTATTCTGGGCGGTATGCAAAAGTTTCTGCATTTCACTTTTTCCTAAACTGTCATTTCTTTTACATTAAACCTGTTCATGAACATATTTTGTATTTTTGTTACTCTAGTATTGGATTGAAATACACAGTAAGTTCCTAACCTGTGTATTGGAATTGATCGATTGAATGCACCACCCGAAGACCTGACTCGAACTTATTCATGACCCGACCACCCGAAACCCGAACTACCCGAAGTGCATTTTGTCGGATTTTGGGGCTCTCTTATTCACCACCCGATATCCGATTGGGTTCTGGGTTTTGGGCCCTGACCCGACCCGTCTGATGCTCAGCCTAAACTATAGACTGGAACTATACCTTGAAAGTGAAAGAACCTAAGAAGAGAAGTTACAAATGTATGGTGACGACAATAAAATAAAATCAAAAAAAGAAAATTGGATTTTAGCCTTCTATAGGTTAATTTAAAGAATGAAATCTAGTATGTATATAGGGTTTTGATCACAAGGTTTTAACAAAAGATTTCAATTAATAATAAACATTATATACGAAAATAAATAAATAAGAAAGCATGATTTTAAAGGCCTACAAAAACAAAAACAAACGAGCTAACTTAATATTTTTGGTATCAATTAATAAATAAATAATTAAAAAAATAACACAAACATTAAAAAAATATATAATTAAAAATAAAAATTCTTTATATAATGAAGTTTTATTTTTCTTTTTTGAATATATATACTTAAGTTACGTTGAAAGTAGAAATTGCAAAAATGTTAAAGAAAGTGTAAAAGAAAAATACATAGGAATTGAGAACTCCTTTCAAGAAAAATAAGGAAAAAAAATGAAGAAGTCTTTTAAAAAAAATTGGAAACTCAATTGTTCACTATAGGATTCAAACACAAAGCATATCCTAAAGAATAAGGAGCACTAACCAAGTGATCCATATGACACCTTGCTTAGGGGATGTTCGGTTGTGGCTTAATGGGTTGTATATCTCATGTAGCTTATTCGCTCAGCCATAATTGGTTGTTCGGTTATGGCTTAATCTGGAAATTAGTGGCTTATTCGCTCAGCCCACAAAATAGAGTCATATAGACTCAGCCCAATATTTTCCCTTACTACCCTTTAGAAGAACAGGCTTCCTTCTCCCCCAAAATTCTTTCTTCCAGCATCTTCTCCATAGATCTGCTCTTCCTGAAATCGAAGATTTCTTGTTTTCCATCTCCATCGATGTCGACCAGCCTTCTTCTTCTTCTTCTTCTTCTTCTTCCTGTTGACCAGCCTTCTTCTTCTTCCTGTCGATGTCGACCAACCTTCTTCTTCTTCTTCCTGTCGACCAGCCTTCTTCTTCTTCCTGTCGATGTCGACCAACCTTCTTCTTCTTCCTGTCGATGTCGACCAGCCTCCATCTCATAACCCTCTTCAAACCTGAAATCGATATACTTCTTCCTGATGATGAAGCTGGGTCACCAAAATCGATGAGTTTTTTCTTCCTGAAATCGAAGATGGGTCACGTTTTTTGCTGGGTTTTTGTTGGTTTTGAGTGTTAGTTGATCTGACTGGACTGTATAAGAACAGAGAGTTGAATGTTGGTTTGATTTTTTGCTCGGTTCTTGTTTTCATCGAATGCATTTCCTAGTCCTTGGTACATCGATTTTCTATTGTCTTCCCATTAATCGATTTCCAAATGTATCAAACCCTCACTTGGTTCAAACCATTCTCGGTTGGTTTCTGATTTCTGTGTTTCATGTTGATTACGGTTTCTGATTTTGGGTTTCAAAATCTGATTTCGGTTTCTGATTTTGGGTTTCAAATTGATTACGGTTTCTGATTTTGGGTTTCAAACTGATTCGATTTCTGATTTTTGGGTTGATTTTGATCTATAGATTGGTTAGGAACAATCTATTTGTTTAGCAGTTGAATTGAATGTTCAATGTAAAACAGAGGGTAAAATAGTCATTTCTGACATTCAGTCTCTTTATTCAGCATACTAACCTAACAACAACTTTTCTGTTAACATACAGACAGCTATATCCAGACAGACAACTATATCCATTCAGGTCTTAACAGAAAACGAACCGAACAGCACCTTAGTTAGATAGTTTATTTTTCTTATATACTAATTATTATACATATAAAAAAGATAAAAAAAAATTGGAGGCCCCCGACGATCGGAGGTCCTGTACGACGGCACCACTCGACACCCCCCCGAAGAACGACCCTGCTTCCGGTGGTGTACAAAGCATTAAGAAAAATAGACGTTTTTAAAAGATGATAAAATAATTATAAAAATAATTTATAGAATTAATTTTTATATCCAACATGACCAAACAAATAAAGTTTATGTTGTGTAAAAAATTATCAATATTGTACGTATTTTTATCTAATTTTACTTTTCAAAAACATATTTTCAAAATATTTAAAGGGTTTGTAATTTTAACATTTTCTGTAAAAAATTATAATGTGAAAGAGATGTATTTTGGAAATTCGTTTTCCAAAACACTTTAAGATGACGTTTGGTTCGCAGAATGTTTTTGGATGAATTGGAATCTGTAAAAGGAAATTGACTTTGAAATGAAATGTTGTTAGGTTTGACCACCTGTTTGGTTGACAGAATTGAAATGAAATTTGTTAAAACAATTGGAATATGTCTGTTTGGTTCACAAAATGTAGCTTTGGAACTGGAATGAAATATTGATAAATGACCAAAATTCCCTTTTTGATAATTTAAATTTTTTAAACAAAAAATGATTTAATAAAATAGCCATTAAAAATACTTTATTTGTAACGGTGGTTCAGATTGGTGGTGGTTCAAATCAGATATGGTCAACGGTAGTTCAGATCATTGGTGGTTGGCGATGGTTTAGGTTGGCAGTGGTCGGCGGTGGTTCAGGTCGGGGGTGGTCAGCGGTGGTTCAGATCGATGGTGGTTCACATCAGCGGTGGCTCAGATCGGTGGTGGTTCACATCGGCGGTGGTTCAGATCGACGGTGATTTAGATCAGCGATGGTCAACAGTGGTTCATATCGACGGTGGTTCATATCAGCAGTGGTCGGTGGTGGTTTGTGTAACACCCCAAAATGGGGTAAATAAATAAAGAGGAAAAAAGGGGAAAAATTGGTTTTTGTTTTTTTGTCACAAGTGTGAAGAAAAGAGTGAAAAGGGGCCAATCATGGCGTTGAAGGAAAATGAGAAGCGACAAAAGAGGTTTATGATCAATCGAACTAAAAGTGAAAAAAAAAGTCAAGATAGGGGTGAAAAGTGTAAGATTGGGTAAAACATTGAAACTAATTAGGCATGGGAATGGGCCCCGACCCGTCGGGTAACCCGGTCCACCCGCCCCGGTCGGGGACGGGGATTCCCCGCTAAACCGGGTATCGGGGACGGGGATCCCCGCTTTACTCAAACCGGGGATGGGGACGGGGACGGGTATGGCACTCCCCGCCCCGTACCCGTATTATATATTATTTAATAAATTAAATATATATATATATATATATATTATATTTATAATAAATTAATGTGCACTCAAAGTTGGTTACGGAAAGAACTTCAAGGTAAAAAATATTTAAATTTTTAGCCATACATGTATTTATATATATATATATTTCTAACTTATCTTACCTTTTGTAGATAAAAAACATGGAGAGTCTAAAGCATTTGATAAAACAATCACATATGATGCGGATATCGAGTAACAAGTAGTGATGTTAATTTTTTGGATGTTGATATGTAATTTTTGTGAAGTCCAAGTGAAAATACAATTAGTGAATGACGTCAACTTTAATGATTTTAAACTTTTAATTTTTAAATCTTGGTGGTGTTTTAGTTTTTAATTTAGTTAAAAAATTTGGTGTTGTAATATTGTTTTTGCTACTGTGTTGTTCGGCCAATTCCCATGCAGAGGTAGAATTTTTGGTGCAAGTAATTTCTTTTGGTTGTTATTGTGTTGTTCCCATGCCATATCTCTTTCTTGAAGAAAGAAGAAAGTTTCTTCTTCTTTTTTAAGTCTTATATATATTGAATATTTTCATTGTTTTTTGGTATAAAAAAAATCCCCGTTTCCCCGTCGGGGATCCCCGCTCCCCGTTGGGGACGGGGATGTGATCATAATCCCCGGCGGGGACGGGGACGGGGACGGATATGGGGGAACGGGGACGGGGACGGGGATTGGGGTCCCCGCCCCATTCTCATGCCTAAAACTAATGGGCAGAATGTAATTACTTGATAGTTAGGGGGTTGTGTCAGGCCTCAACTCCCTCGTACCAGAGGGACCTGTTATGTAAATATGGCATGTCTGAAAATTTTCTGATTTGAAAACGATGGGAGATCTTTGAGGTTTGCTATTGGCTTCTTTAGTCAACTAATATGCCAAATGTTTTAAAGATAAATGAAGAAGACTATCTTATAAACATTTTGGTTCAAAAAACTTAGAATATTACTGAGTTTTGAAGGAGAAATCGGAGCTCAAAAGTCCCTAACCGAAAACTTCGTTTATTAACGATTTGAGGTAAAATACCCAACCAAATTTCGATTTCTTTATATGGCTAGCTTCGTCTTTAAGTCATCTATCAAACCTTAGTAGCCTTATGTCTTAGATTTTAGTTTACAAGGTCCGATTTTGAGTTTTTTTAAATATATTTTCGAGTTATGTAAAAACTGCGACTTTAAATGAGAAAATGAGACTCAATACTTGATGATTTTCGTTGATTCTTGTTCCTATGGTTGAGGAAAATGATTTTCTAGAGTTTTACAAAATGAATCAACAAAAACGGTTAGAAAATGAGGCCGATCGACCATTTTTCCAGTTTCCGACGAATTCACGTATGAAGCCCTGCCATGGCCGATTCCAGTGAGTGGTATTATGGAAGTTTGACAGTTTTAGCCCCTTTACTTTCAAGTGTTATATTTAGGCCAAAAAGTTATTACAAATCAGTCCTTCAACTTTCCATTTGTTTTAAAATGGTCCCAAGTTATTAGTTTTAAAGAAACTTAAAAGTTTCATTTTTTTTAGATTAAGTATTTATATTGGCTATTTCATCTATTCGGGTTTAAGTTCATTAAAGTATTATTATTTGGATTATGTTAACTAATTAATTTAGTTTCTAAATTAATTAAGATATTAACTTAAATTGTTATTTGATTAATATATTACTTTATTTTAGAATATTAGTTAATTAATTAATTATTTTCCTAAGGAGGTATTTATGAAATTATTTAACTAAATCTAAATGACGAGTTTGAAGCTTCGTATTTGGTTAAATATTATCGAGATGCTTTAGTGTGGAGAAAATGATTCTTTTACTTATTAAAAGGATAAATCGACATCAAGAGTCGTTATCAAGCGTAATGCTTAGAGGTTTATTAAATTATTTTGATGGTGTAATAATGTGACTAGAGCGTCGTAATTTGAATTATGTATTTGTTGGGACGCTTTAATTTGGAGAAATGGATTTATAAGATTATAAAATGATTATTTTGACGTTTTAGGACGTCATCGAGTTTTAGACTTGGGTTTTGACTAAAGTTAGTCGAGGTTGATCGCGTTGACCACTGGTTGACTTTACTTCATTGACCCACAAATATTTTTGACGATGAGATCAAATGGAGCTATTTGAGTTATTTAGAGACCCAATTTTGGAGTTTGACTTTAGGTCGAGTCGTGTTGCCCATAGTTGATTTTTGTTGACTTTTGGAGAAATAAGCCATTAATTGGATATGATGGTATGAAATGTGTAGGTTTTCAGTCAAGAGCTATCAATAGCCGATCTACACGCAACCAGGTGAGTCTTCATGAGACTTACAATGGGATGCATACCTATGTACAAATTTATTTTCAGCATTATATGATTTGTATGGTGATGTGTACGTGTGCATGATGTTTCAGTTTACATACATGATACAATATGTTTTACATGTATGTTAAGTATGATCAGTTACATGCTATGTGTTTATTTTGTTTTTAAATTACTCTGGCATGCTATTTCATATGAAAGTTTTATGATCGGTTTTAAGGGTGGGCATTTGACCAGTAAGTCACACGACAAGTGGCATGACCCCGTAATGGGTGTCTAGAAAGGTACATGTCTGACAACCCAGGGAATGCCAGTGACAAAATAACCCTTACCCGACGAGACAGTTTATGAGATCTCTTTTATTTCAGTGTTGCATGTTTTTAGAAAACACATACTACTTGTTACAGGGGTTACAAGTTAATATGTATGATGTGATATGATTTTATTCACGCAAACCATGAACTCACTGAGCTTTATAAGCTGATTATAGTATGCATCTCAGAGACATAAGTTTTCAGGTTGGACAAAGGAAAAAGGGGCACACATAGAGACTTGTCTTGTCCATTTAAGTTTAATATTTATGTTCAGGTATCTAGCATGAATAAATATTGTAACGCAACTCGGTATGTGACGAGTTAGCATTAAGTTACATAATTATTATTTTTTAAGTCTTGTGCTGTAAACGGTTTTAATTTAGCCTTTATTTTGGAGAATTGTTTTAGATTACGTAACACTTTTCAAGGCAAAAAAATGGGTTTCACAAGTTGGTATCAGAGACATAGTTCAAGAGAAATAGGTTTGATCTATAACCTAAGCTTGAACTGTTAGTTGTAAGAATGATACTTCAGCTTTAGGTGTGAATCAATATCAGTATCGTACATTGATCAATATGAGCATAACAAATATTAAACACAACATAATTCAACGTAAGTACATTATAACATTGTTGCGGCAATGCAATAAGTTTAAGTGGATTTATAATTGATCAAATTTTTTTCTCTTAGAGTGATTAGCGTTAAGAATGCACGTAGGGTGCTGAGAAGTAAACTTTTGCAGAGTATGACAGAACAACTAGTATGGGCTTAGGACCGGATGTTAGTCATGTAAGTGTTCAGATTTAGAAGCGTCAAGGAAAATTTGATTTTAATAGCACCAGAAGTGTTAGTTAGAACTTGAGTTGTTTCGTATATCATCAGTTTGCAATTGACAATTTCAGTTTCAGTTAACTTTAGTCATACATGTTAAATTGGGTATGTGTTTTAAGGAGTCACATACCGGGATATCAGTAATTCAGGTAGGGAACTGTAAAGATGCATAAATGATATATGTACCGCGAGGGTGACACTATATACATGTCTATTCAGTTTAGTTAAGTAACTAACACATATTGGGGTCAGTATAGATGGATGGTTCAGATAGATAGATGACCCCCACACTACGTCGAGATTGTCAAGATCTCACAAGTGTCTAGCTTTATATTTTGTTTAAATACAAATTGTTCAAAGTTTTTTTTGCACCAAATTTATTGTTTCAGATCAATTTAAATGTTACTGCTTGAAGTAACATTTGCCCAGGTAATTTTTAGTTTAAAGTCATGGGAATTCAGTAATGGGTTGAGAAACACACTAGTAACGTTATGAACCTGATAACCGTAATATGTAAATCATACTTAGAGAAGTTGTTATAATCGTTATTTGTAGTGTGCTAAGATAATTGAGAAATAAGGCTAAACATATATAACGACAAAAGTTGGTCTCACAACCATTAAAGAGATATGTCGTAAGAAAAAGAAAACTTTCTTATGGTTGTAGATGCAAGGTTTCAGTTTTCTTGGTAATGTGGTTGACAAGAAAGACATCTAAGTAAAAGGTAACAAACTTAGAGGTTGTATCATATTTAAAGCAACCAAGATTAGTAACCAATATATAAGTTTATTTTGGTTACTAGATTATTGTCAGAGATTCATTCAGGGTTCTCAAAATTGTATTTTGAAATGTTAAAATTGACCCAGACAACACATTAAGTTAGATTGAGGTCAAATAGAACATGTATTTCAATTATTGAAAGAAAAAGTAAAGTTATGTATAAATTTGATGGTTGTCGGAAGGAATAGAAAACCTTATATATAACACCCTCAATTTGGAAAGAGCAACTAATTCAAAATTTTCAATAAAATCTCAAATAAAGTTAAAATCTCTTACAACAAATCCAAACCTGAATTACTAATCTAGGTTTAACCATCAACAATTAAATAAAAACTTACACGAAAACTAAATAGAGTCGGGTGTTACTAAAACCCAAATACAAGTTGCTATTCCCAATATAAAGGCGGAAGACTTCACCAAGCTATTCACCCTCGTGGATATAACTAATATTCAACTCTTCGCAACAACGCTAGCACCACTCGTCTACTGGAACCTGATGCACATGCTGACAAATAAAAATGGTTAGGCTTAACGCCTAGTGAGCTCAAGAGTTTTTAACATTTAAAAATGGATCGTTAGAAAGGAAGAATGCAATTAAAATCGTAATCTTTCAAAATGATATGTTTCAATCACGAAAACGACTCGTTTACCAATAATTATGCATTATAAACGAAAGAGGCACCAATATAATCGTTGACCAAACCAAAATGTTTTATGGACTAAAATTCCAATATAAAACGTTCTTTCGTAAATTTAGATTTAACCCAAAACTTACTCAAAATAAGAATAGAGAGGGGACTCCCAATTTTATAAAATGCGGGTAAAACGTTATATCTCAAAATACCCAACACGGGTGGAACATGATACACAACCCATAAACCATAGTTGATAATCCATATAAATAAATATCGCCGTGAACACGGACATTAGACCCAAAACTCACACGAAACATGAATATAAATCTACTCCTAAGTTATGATATTGTAAATAACGCTTCATATTCCGAAACACCCCAAAACACAGTCGGGGAATAATACTCAACCCCTAAGACATGGAATAAAATCATATATGCAAAATGTCACCGAAAACAAATGTATAAAAGACTCAGCCCAAAGACAACACCTTTCGGTGACGGGGGAAACCCGATTCCGTATAATGTGACGTGCATAAAGTAAGCCACACATTACGTTAAATTGGTATTAAGTATCGGGCTCAACATCTTTCAGCATACACCCAAAGATACTTGCACGAAGGACTTACACCATACCGAAGATGCCTAACCGCGCCGCAATGGGGAAAACTAGCGTTCCACCATTGGACAAATAATAAAAGCATCGAGCTCGACATCTTTCAGCGTACACTCATTGATACTTGCACGAAGAACTTATAACCCAATCTGATGCCTAACGTGCCGCACGAAGGACTTATAACCCAATCTGACGCCTAACGTGCCGCGATGTGGAAACCAAATCGTTCCAACATTGGAAAAAATAACAAAAGTGCTCATGGATCCATAGCAGACGGGGATGAAACATTACATGACTCAAAACGAATGAACTAACGCATTCAAAACATGTAATTCTCAAATAAGATGCAATAAATGCAAATCATAACCAAGCGTTCTACATTGAGCTATTAAAACCGGACAAGTGTCCCCAAGACCTAACGAAATCCAAGCCATAAGCTCAACAAATCCAAGAACCCAACGTTGAAAATCAGAAAATGAAATCAAACGTAAACGACCCGCAATAATGCAACCCATGTTTCAAAACACACATATAACTCCAACATAATTTAGATTAGGACAAAACATTTTCCAAAGTGGGTTTATACCTTTTATTCTTTCAAACCATCCCATAACACCCAATAAAATGCATTTACACTAAAAAATATACTCCATGAAATAAATCGTTAAGATACCCAAAATATATGATTTATTTATCAAAATGCACAAAATCCCAAATGTGGGTGTTTTATAAACTCATAAAGTTTAACACTTCCAAATAACCAAAACTTATCAGCAGTTAACAATTTGATGTAAAACACAAACACTTTAAAATAACAATTTTGGCATGTACACCGTTTTCGCAAATCAACTTGAATTCACCTCGCTAGATTTAGGCTAAATCTAGATTTAGGCTAAATCTAGATTTTACCCCCGACTTGAGCTCCTTTGAAGAAGTCCGAAACCACAAGCAAAATCCTTCAAAACCTAGATCCATAAATTTCTAACCATAAGCAAACCCATTCAACCATTAAAATCAATCCCCAAACACATGACATCAAAATCTGCATTTTGGTCAAAACCCTAGTTTTGACCCCAAACCTTCCAAAATCTTACAAACCGAAACCGAAAGAATCAAACACTAGGAAGCCATCAATAAGGCATTTATAACTTATATTAAAGTTTAGAAATGGAAGGGATACACTTACCACTTAGGTTTTGATGAAAACCTAGGAAACCCGAAATGAAGCTTGAGGTTGAAGATGAAGATGGAGATGGTGCACCTTTGATCATAGCTTCCAATATTACCATTTGATGGTGTTTCATATTCATAAAATACAAGGATTTGAGCCAAATATAAGTTAGGGTTTGAAGGAGAAGGAAGGAAAACATTTTAGGAGAGAATAGGAGAAGTTTGGATGAGAGGAAATGAGAAAAAGGCTGAAATTCGCGACTTAACAACAGCCTGCCCTCTTTGGGTAACATTGCCATGCGACATTGCCCTGGGCAATGTCGCTGGTCATAGTCGCTGGTGTGTACCAGCACACGGTACACTCCATGCGATTGTGACAGTGCGACTATGACACTGTCATAGTCGTCGGGCATTGTCGCGGGACCTCTCCGGAGCCCCGAAACTCGACTTTTTCACTGCCAATACCCCCGATACTCCAAGGGACTTTAAACAATACATTTTCCAACAAAACCCCATTGTTTACAAGTCACATAAACGTCTGGGTGACAATTACTTACCGAAAATTACGGGTGTTACAATCCTCCCAACCTTAAAAGAGATTTCGTCCTCGAAATCTAGGTTTCAATGAAACGTTGCCTGCAGGATAGATTGTCCTAATCCATTTTCCAGAACCATGACCATAACCCTTATGCTGATACTCACGACAGCAGCCCCCCCTTGGGCACCTTATACTTATATCCGAGTGAATCATTAACTCACTAAAGCAGTCTTTACCCACAAGACTAAGGTTGCCTCCCAACCTTGGGTGACACTTACTACCTCAAGAGTAGTTTGTGACCTCAACTTATCATTGAACAATACACCTCAACATCAACATACTTCTGAACCCAAACCAAAGTTCGATATCAACTTCCAAAGAATCCTCTAGTTTCTTAATACTCGGTTTTTTATACTGACGAGGCCGTACTCCCGATTCGTACCAATACGCTCTCCATGCAGCTGGTTATTGCAGATCCAGTTATCACTCAACCCGATCTACTTCCAACCTCAAACATTCCATCATAAGGTATTTACCAAGTCAGGAAAGCTTATGCACATCGATACTTAATTACCAAACATCTAATCTTCCTTTACATTCCACCACCGAGATGTCAACTTTTCTCATGATCTAATAGGGATACTTCCAAACATTTCAAGATTCATTGACTTCACGAAACGAGTCGACGCCTAATATCAAAATGGTGACATCGAAAACGTGGGCATCCCGCCCGATACTTCATTCCAGAAGTATTGCCGCATTAAGGTTGACACCTAGCAGGGTACTAAGATTCCCAGTCTTACATTTCTAACCAACGGACCACCATATTTCTTTGCTCACGCAAGCCCATCAAGACGATACACTAGCAACGTATAACATGATGTCAACGGACCATCAATCTGTCAAATCAAATCCAACTACGCACAGAATCACATAAGACCTTATCCCGCAGATTTGCCAAAGCAGAGAGTTCGCCCCTTAATTAATCGGGAGGCATGAATCTATTACCTCCACTATTCATGTGTGAGCCTCTTTATAAATCAAAATCTAAAATTTCCAAAGCTGGCCACGAGTCGGATCATCCGACGACTCAATTCCCAAGGACTCCTCAGTTCCTTGATTACAACTCCTTTCACGATAGGGGTTTAAATCTATAGGCCTAATGAGTTCAATGTTTTCAGCTAATATGCCAATTTAAACTTTTATAAAACCTTCAAATACACAAGCTTTATAACAATCAATCATGCGGTAAAAACCCACTACCGTTTGATTACACTCGAATTTTGTGAGACATTACCAAGATGGCTCAAAGTGTACTATGTACACATATCACGATAGCTAAATATCCATGTTTGATTGTAAAGGATAAATTTTGAGCTAGAGACGTTGATCAACATCGTTGAAGAACTTTGATAGTGAAATTTCACTATCATCTAGACAGACAAAGAAGGATCAGAGTTGATCAAATGGTAAGTTGAGATGATAGACATCACATTGAGTGTGGACAATCAGACTCAATTAGATCAATAACAGACTCTTTGATAAGAGAATTATAAAAAGTAAAGAATGATTAACCATCTTGAGTTTCTGCTAATAGTCTCAGATGAATCTTGTAGATTTTGGAACAAAATATGGGTTACAGCATTGGAGGTCTAAAAAATACAATGTTAGAAGAATTATGTAAATCTTTGTGCCTGGGGAACATCGATAGTTATAAGATGTGTAAGAATTTAAAAATACGTTTTAGAATGTGTAAAAAAACACGTTAAAACGTCAAATCAGTTACAGTAAGTTGGTGAAAGCTCCAAGTTTCAGTAAAGACTAGTATATGCCTGAGAGCCTATGTACAAAGTCAAATTAGTACGGTAAGCATTGATTTGAGAGCCTTCAAACGAAGGTAAGTAAGTGATACAACACGTGTTCCCTACCACATAAATAGATGGTAAAGCGATGTAGAGTATGTATTATAAGTTATGCCATAATACCTCAAGCAGTTTTTAGTATGAATGTTAAGTAAGCATTAGTGACTCCATTAGTTATCACTATATGCATTGCGTATGCATAAGAGTATCAGCAAGAACATTGGCATTATGCATCACTTTCGATAAAGTATTCCTAGTGGTGCTCATTTATCTTAGGTTTGTGGAGGTTTCCCAACAATGTCCATGTTAACGCACACTACATTAATCATTGGGTTTTCAGCCATGAGGTGTGTTGCATAGCTTATGTGGAAGTACATTATGTGCAAGAAATTGTCAAATATATGCATACATATGCGGTAGTCTTATGTTACCAGTATAAGTTAAATAATGACATGAGTACATTAGAAATACATAGTACATGGAAAGCTATGTTAAGGAACAACATAGACCGCTAAGTTCATGCCGGGGACAGAATGATGTTAAAGATATTGCTTCGAATGGGCATAGTCATATATGGCTAGTAAGTTAAACAAAGTCTAAAGTACTTTGAACCAAAGAGTTAATCGCAAGAGTTAATAGGGTGACCTATCAACCAGGCCAACAGAGTTGCAAAGCAAACCGTTGACATTTTTTTTTTCACTTGTCGGATTTGATGAAATGTTTAGATGATGAGTCAGCTATCATAAATTTGGATGGTGTTAAGGTTAATGACACACTCACTTATATAGAGGAGACAGTCGCTATGTTGCTAAAGAAGACGAATTGATTAAGGAACAATAGTACATATTTGGTACTAGTGATTGTGTTAATGAAATTAGAATCCTTAAGATTCAGAAGTTACATGGTAGCCAAAGATTAGACAATGATTGAGAATCCCCAACAGTCTAACCAGTATAATTCCGATGACGAAAATCCTTAAAAGAGGGGAGATTTGTGACACCCCAAAATGGGGAAAATAAATAAAGAGGAAAAAAAAGGGAAAAAAATAAAATTGGTTTTTATTTTTTTGGGTCAAAAATATGAAGAAAAGAGTGAAAGGGGGCCAATCATGGCGTTGAAGAAAAGCGAGAAGCGAAGAAAGAGGTTTATGATCAATCGGGCTAAAAGTGAAAGAAAAAATCAAGATAGGGGTGAAAAGTGTAAGATTGGGTAAAACATTGAAACTAGTGGGCCGAATGTAATTAACTGATAGTTAAGGGGTTGTGTCAGGCCTCAACTCCCTCATACTAGAGGGACCTGTTATGTAAATATGGCATGTCTGAAAATTTTCAAATTTGAAAACGATGGGAGATCTTTGAGGCTTGCTATTGGCTTCTTTAGTCAACTAATATGCCAAACGTTTTAAAGATAAATGAAGAGGGCCATCTTATGAACATTTTGGTTCAAGAAACTTAGAATATTACTGAGTTTTAAAGGAGAAATCGGAGCTCAAAAGTCCCTACCCGAAAACTTCGTTTATTGACAATTTGAGGTAAAACACCCAACCAAGTTTCGATTTCTTTATATGGCTACCTTCGTCTTTAAGTCATCTATCAAACCTTAGTAGCCTTATGTCTCAGATTTTAGTTTACAAGGTCCGATTTTGAGTTTTTTAATATATTTTCGAGTTATGTAAAAACTGAGACTTTAGATGAGAAAATGAGACTTAATACTTGATGATTTTCGTTGATTCTTGTTCCTATGGTTGATGAAAATGATTTTCTAGAGTTTTACAAAATCAACAAAAACGGTTAGAAAATGAAGCCGAGCGACCATTTTTCCGGTTTCCGACGAATTCACGTATGAAGCCCTGCCTTGGTCGATTCCAGTGGGTGGTATTATGGAAGTTTGACAGTTTTAGCCCCTTTTCTTTCAAGTGTTATATTTAGGCCAAAAAGTTATTACAAATCAGTCCATCAACTTTCCATTTGTTTTGAAATGGCCCCAAGTTATTAGTTTTAAAGAAACTTAAAATTTTCATTTTTTAGATTAAGTATTTATATTGGCTATTTCATCTAGTCGGGTTTAAGTTAATTAAACTATTATTATTTGGATTATGTTAACTAATTAGTTTAGTTTCTAAATTAATTAATATATTAACTTAAATTGTTATTTGATTAATATATTACTTTATTTTAGAATATTAGTTAATTAATTAATTATTTTCCCAAGGAGGTATTTATGAAATTATTTAACTAAATCTAAATGACGGATTTGAAGCTTCGTATTTGGTAAAATATTATCGAGATGCTTTAGTGTGGAGAAAATGATTCTTTTACTTATTGAAAGGATAAATCGACATTAAGAGTCGTTATCAAGCGTGTAACACCCTCAAATCTAGAAATAACAACTAATTAAATTTTTTCAAAATATATCAATAATTGAATCACCTAAAATAACAACTTAAGGATTAACTTCAATAAACACAATTCAAACCTTATACAAGATCTATAATAGGGACGTGTGTTACTAAACCCATAAACGATTACTATCTCCAAATGTGTGGAAGACATCACTCAATAGTTACATCCTTCTCGAGCATCTAAATAGCATTCAACATTTCACAGTGCTGCATGAGACATTCCCCAACTAGGACCTGATGCACATGCCGACAAATAAAAAGGGTTAGGCTTAACGCCTAGTGAGTTCAAAAGTTTTCAACATGAATAAATATTTCGTTAAAAAGCAAAAAATGCAACTTAAAACACTATTTCAAAATGATTTTCTTTAAATATGAAAATGACTCATTTCCAATAACATGCATCTTTAAGGATGAACGCCCAAATACAAAACATTCTTTATAAAGTGATGCAACCCAAAAGTCACTCAAAACGTGAATAGAAAACGGGCTCCCAATTTATAAAAACCTGCATAAAACTTTATATCCTGAAACACCCAAAACATGGGTGGGGCATAATACCCAACTCATAAATCATGGAAAACAATCCATATAAATATAATACACCAACGAAAACATGAAACTAAAATTCAATACACACGCGACCATAAAATGGAATGAAATCCAAATGTTAAAGCATGGACCATTAAATATTCAAAATACTGTTGGCCAACAACGGGGGGACCCGTATCCATTGAGAGTGGAGGAACACAAAAGTATGTCACGTATACAACCTTAATCGCATGACATGTCCCGACATGAAGTCCAAATGTCCCTACAACTCCTCATCAAGTTTCACCCAAAGAGTCGGTTGACCTTATCCTCTATCCTCATGGATTTTTACCAGAAGGCCCAACAACATTCAAGGACTACAACCATGACATTACCCCGAATGGTGGAGGTCCTAATGCCTACCCACACATGATAGCACCACCCCGGACTCAACCCTTCTAGTGTCTACTTGAAAGGTTAAGGTCATATAAAAATTATCGAGCTCAAGCTGATAAACGAGTTGATCGATCGCGAGTTCGAACCCATAAACGAGCATCGAGCTCGGTAACTCATAAAATATTCGACCTCGAGCTCGATCCCTACATTGAAATGTTAATCGAGCTCGAGACGAGCTCAAGCCCAGTATTAATTTTTTGAGTCTGGCTCAATTAACCTACTATTCAACTCGGCTCGACTCGTTTACACCCCTAGTTGGATGCACATTAGGATGAGATGCACCGAGATAAGATGCACCGATATGCAGCAGATCAATTCCCTTATAAAGCATGATTCACGACTGGGTTTGAGATTATAAGTGATCAAGTTCAAATCTACTTCTCACGCTTATCACGTTAACGCAACTTCTCACACGATCTTTCGCCAATATATATATATGTGTGTGTGTGTGTGTGTGTGTGTCTATATATATATATATATATATATATATATGGTTGGGTTCCGTTGGGTTCCCGTGAGAAACGTGAGAAATGGTTATCAATCGTTGGATGAGAAATGAACTCACATTAGGATGGGATGCACCGAGATGCATCTGATCAATTCACTTTTAAGGCGTAATTCATGGGAGGGTATGAGATTAAAAGTGATCAACGGTTCAAATCCACTTATCACACTTCTCATATTAACCTTAACTTCTCACACGATCATTCGCATATAGGGTTGGTTTCCGGTGAAAAGTTCAGTTAACTTGAGAAGCTTGAGAAGTTGGTATCAACTGTAGGATACACATTAGGTTAGGATGCACTGAGATAAGATGCACGAGATCAATTATCTTATGAAACGCAATTTATAGATAAATTTGAGATTATAAGTGATCAAAGTTTAGATCCACTTCTCACGTAACTCAACTTCTCACACTATCATTCGCCAATATATAATCATACTTTTCACTAAAGAATATGAACCTGGGTATTTTATTTTAAAAATAAAACATTAAAAATTATTTTGAACAAGATATTAAATTATGATACTTTTAAGACAAAGCGGGAGGAATATTATACTTTTTTGGGGCCCACTAGAAAACAATGTTAAATACTTTTTGTCTCTTACCAAGGATTTTTGGCTTTTTGTGTAACCACTATTTTACTAGTACAATTTTTAAGTATTATTCTTTTGTTTTAAAAAATTTATATTTAATTATTAATTAATCTTTTAGATAATTTTTAAAATTTGCTTTTAAAAAAATTATCAATATTTTTTATATGACTACTAATGAACAAAATATAAAATTAATAAAAGGGTTAAGGAAAAAGCATAATTCGCAATTTTTTGAGAAAAAAAAATGTCGGATGTCTTTTTATTTCTTGTTAATTGAACCTACTTTTTGTTACCAAAAGAAAACAATTAATTTGTTCGTGATTGGCAAAAACGATATGATATAACAATGTAGCGTGTAATAATCTAAAACAGTAGTACGACTCAATAACTTTTAAATTAACTTCAATTTATGATAGTGGTGTATTCAATAATTTTCTTGAGCGGATGCAAAGTCATGGGTTTGATCGGTGGGAAAAGTCGACATAGTTTGATCTGAAGGAAAGTCATTTATGTCGATTTCGGAAATAATATATATTTTCAAATTGAATCGACTTTGACCTTATAAGCAAAACACAAGAATACGTCTTACGCCCTACGTGTTGTTAGCTCAATTCCACCGTTAAGAAAAACTTTTTTTTGGTTGATTTCATAAAATTTTCCAACTTTTAGTATTTTTGATTGTCCTCTTATTTTTTTTCCCTAGGTTTTCAGTTTCTCTTCCTTATCCATCTAGAACTCCTAGTATTAGCAAATCAAAATTAACTATGCATCTTATTTTGCTTTCTTATGCATCTAGAATTTCGAGTAATAATCAAATCAATAACTAAAAGCAAATTAGAAAATACAAACTAACCAACAGGAAATTTATACTTTTGGTAAAAGTTAATGATCAAATTTAAATATTCAATGTGTTACTAAACGTTATTTAATAGAGATTCGATGTTATTTAATTGGTTTTCCAGTTGTTAACAAAAAAAATATGTGCTATCAAACCCCAAACCTCTTTATAGGGAGCTTTAATTCGACAAACAACAAATATCCCGTCAATCACATATTTGTGTTACAAATGTAGTTTTAAAATATTTCAGGGTACCAGGGCCGGCCCTGGCCACGTGCAGCCCGTGCCATCGCACAGGGCATCAAAGTCCGAGGGGGCATCAAGTTGTCATTACTAGTTTTTGATTTAATAATTTGGGAATTGGACAACTGTGCTTTAATTATAAAAACAGGCCAAAGCCTAGTAGTGATGGATACTGAATGTGCATCGTGAACCGGTGAAAGCTCAATATTTCAACAACTCAAGTTGATTTTTATTTAGCATCTTAACGAACAAACATGAACAAACGAGTTTTCAAATCAACGAATATGATCACAAAAACTTTCATTCTCTTTTACGTTCGTTCGTTTAGCATCTTAACGAACGAACAATAACAAACACATTTTCTTTACGAATGAACAAGAATACAAAAAATTCCATTTGTTTACCGTATATTCGTTTGTTCGCTTAAGTTAAACGAACGAACAAGAACACAAAACACTCGTTCTTTTACCATTCATGTTTGTTTACCAAATTACGAACACATTAATGAATCGTTTACACATTGCACAACAATAACAACATATTGTGATATTGCCTCATTGGGCACTTGTTCTTTGCAATGCACAATAGCATAGATTCTGAATTTTATAATTTATCATTAGATTTAGAATTTAGACTTTAGACCTGTAACTTTCTGAGTTTTGTTGTTTACTTACTATGACATTAACTTTGATTTAATTTACTATTTTAGTTAAAACTAATTATAGTTTTCCTTATCTTTTAGTCTAAGTTCCATATATTGAATTAAAGGTTCTATATATTGTGCTACTTTCAATTTGGAAAAGGGGAAAACTAGAAAAGAAGGAAACACGATCTTAATTCAGGTTTTATCCTTTTATCATTCTATATTTTGTAATTTGGGGTTTTGGCTTTTATGTCCTCCGTTTGAATTTTTTTAATTATAATTAATAAAAATCAATGTGAGGATGAGTCATCTGTCTTAACTAGGTTCCAAACCCTTTAAAAAATCGCATGTTTCGTTGTTTGATTGGCTTAAAAAATTAAAAAAATAGGTATAGGGGCATTTTTTTAGCGTTTTCGCACAGGGCATCAAAAACCCTAGGAACCACCCTGCAGGGTACCCTCAAAGTTAAGCATGGGTACCTTCAAGAGGCCTACTTTTTTTTCCCTTTACGGTAATCAAGTAAACGGGTGCATGGGCCCCCACTCGATCCTTAGTAGATCCACCCCTGATCCATGATTGAAATCATCGATAACCCATAACTTTGAACTTATAAGGAACTCACAAATCCAATTTATCCATCCATGTGAAACAGATTGTTACAAACCTCCACTTATTTTTTTGACGTCCGCATTAGGACAAGATTTATGAGGATGGTATAAGAATTGGCAGTGATACCATTTATAACGCCTTATACCCAAAGTAACAGACTTACTTAATAACATCAAAATCACTTTAAAACCATGATATAAGCTATTAGTGGCCTATAACTTGGAGCTTACGAAGAGCTCATAAATCCAATTTTATATCTATATTGGACGTGTTGTTACAACAATAATAAAAATATCTAAAAATATTAACTCTTGTGTTTGAAATCTAATGAATTAACCAAAAGAAGAGTAAACTAAGTTTTTCGTCCTTGTAATTTGTTGAAAACTGTTATTTTCGTCTTTATGTTTTTTAAATTACCGTTTTTCTCCATGTTGTTTACAATCATTGGTTTTTTGATCCCTACGTTTTACAATTTATTGATTTTTTTCATCAATGTGGTTTACATTTCATTATTGTTTTCGTCCCTAATACTTCACATTAAACCATTGGTGGAGTTAGGGGTTGTTTGTTTTTTTTTAAAAACCTCTTAATGACTCTTAATCTGAATCGTTCAGACATTTTTACACAGCACCTCTTATTAATCATAACTAAAATAAGACTTCAGACTTTAGACCTCTTAAAAAACAAACGCCACATTAGTCTCATAAACAAAAACAACAAAAAATCACAAATCATATGAACAAAATCTGAACAAATCATAAGGACGAAAATAACGGTTTATTAGACAAAATATTTGAACACGAAATATATCTTCTACTAAATTAATTAATGGAAAAATTATCTCCTACCGGACTTTTTTCAGTGCTATTTTATTATAATTAAAAAAATTCAATCCAAATGTTTTGAAGATTATAAAAGAAAAAAATAAGATATTGGTTTATAATAATAAATTGATAAGTTATTTAAAACATTTTAGTAAAATACAAATCTCATCCTTGAATTACTATCTACCATTGACTTCGTTTATTAAAAAAAAATTATACCTTTTTGGTCTGAACTAGTAATTATATATATAGAGAGAGAGATAGAGTCGGGTTCAAACGAAAACGGTACCTATTTAAAAGAACATGAGAACGGTAAATCACATACAAAATCATAAGTGAGACTTTTTCCGCGACTTAAGATCGCGGGAATTACATGTAAAATCACTTATGATTTTGTATGTGATTTGCCGTTCTCGTGTTCTTTTAAATAGGTACCGTTCTCGTTTGATCCTCCCTCTATATATATATTGTGTTATACTATCGTAAGGTTTTTCGCCTTGTTTTGTTGGAAATGGTACATGAACATTTTAAAGGGCATAAAGTCATTTTTTTTCTTATCCGGGGTGGTTTTATTTATGGATACACAAGGACATCATAATCGGCCCTTGTTTGATCCGTTTGACGGTCTGAGTTTAACGGTCCTAATACTTTGTGAACAAGGATGTTTAAGCTTTTTTAAAGTCCACCGTTGTTTTCGCAAAAGTGAGTCTAAATGTCGGGGAGTGTCCAAAAGAAAGTCTAGACGCCAGAACCTTCACAAATCAATCTTCGACCAAAATTTGACTGTTCTTGTCCGTATATGAACACCCAATTCTAATTGAATCATTTTCTGGATGGATCTTTAACTAGTCATTGACCTTAGAAGTTGGACCAATTCAAGTCCTTTAACGGTCCTGGGTGCCAATTTCCGTAATCAGTCCTTTTTCTGCATCTAAACTTATAACAACAAGTTCACCAAGTATTGCCACTCTCTGAAACAATAGGAGTAAACCATTTAAGGGAACACAAGATACTCAAGAACCGGGAAGGAAGCAAGAAGGATCGAAACAAAGGGAAGCAGTAGTAGCAACATAGTAAACACTCATATTGTGATGTAGACGAATAATAGATTTTTAGACTTCTAATTTGAGTATTCAGTTGTAGGAAAGGGCAAAACCTGATATTCACCTTAATTTCTTGTTCATTTTCATTACATAAAGAAACAACACTTACTGACAAAATGTGGATTACAACTTCAATACATTAGTTGCTTCACTGATTTATTCTAACCATTTTTAAGAAGAAAAAAAACGTTTAATTGCATTTAAGCGTTTTACAATGTAGACTATTGATATAAATTTAGAGAAAGAAAGAAGGAAAAAACAACGAAAAAAAATATGTATTAAAAATTTTACATTTGATTTTGGGACTAAATGCAAGAAATAACAAAATACTTTTCATTGTACTTTGAAGATTTTACACATTATAACAATGGGTAACCGGTAGCGATAAACGGTATAGTCCACAGTGGGGGCGCAAGTATACACCGAACTATGATCACTACAAGTAATAAATTGGTAAATATATCGAGATCGTATCCACAGGAATTGGACTTCAAAGTTTCGAGTACTAAGTTGAGAATACACGGTTCAATAAGAGAAGAAGAAAATATTTTGAGCAAGTTTGGCGTTTTTAACAACGAAATCTAAATAAGAAATTAAAATGGGTATGGGTGTGTCACTTAAGACAATTGTAGTAACAAAATGGTCAGAAACTTTATGTCACAAAAACGTCTATAAAGATCCTGATCCCTCGAAAGTGAATCTTTATAGATCGTGCCCATAAAGTCATCACTATTGCCGATTCTTAATCTTGCCGATTTAGCTAAGTTGATATAAAAATCAAGTTCTACCAACATGGAGATTTATACCCAAATCTCTTTATGATATAAATCTCGACCGATGTTTGAATCTTAGTAAATCATACAAAATCCATATCTCTACGTGATTATCAAAGACTTTCTCAAATCTTTGTGCATCACTTAAGCCTTATTTCGAATCCGTCCATCTCTGGATCAAAGATCTAATATTAACACTTCAAAGTAATCGACTTATCCGCATTGAGTTTAAGTCCTTACTCAAGTGACCAAACTTAAGAGTTAGCAATAATGGCAACACCCAAGTGTTGCCTACTAATCACAAGTTCGGCTCACACCCACACACAAAGAGGTGTTTAACTAATAACTAAACTGAAAGACATGATAGGAGAAGAGAAATACTTGTAAACTACTTGCATTAAAATAAAATACAAACTACTTGAAAGTTAAAAACATAAATTAAACTACAACTAAAAATGCTAGAGAGCTAGACTTCTACATTGTTCCTATGTTGATGATCTCCACTTGCACTTCAAAGTCTTTTATTTATAGTGACAAGATGGGTAATACCCATTGGATAAATATTGCTATTATCCAATGGACAAAAGAATGTCACATCTCCAAGATCTTTTGATTAATGAGAGTCATACATAAATAAGATTTTCTGAGATTTTCTAATCATTTGTCATCCATATACAACTCATACTATCCTAATAAAAGAAATAACCGACCTTTGTCTAATGGTTCTTGGGTGCCCACAGTGGGCATACTGTGCCCACTACTGAACAGTGGGGGTTTTAACCCAAAAATGATGCGTTTAACATAAAAACATTCTCAACAACTCCAAATGAAAATAAAATAATAAAATGAAGAAACACAAACAAATAAAGAGGAAAACACAACTTAAATGGAAGAAAGGCACACACAAACGATATGTAAATAACGCTCAAAACGAGAGTTATCAGTAACCTGTTATTTGAATTTTGATGACATGACACAAGTTAACTGATAGTTTTGCCATATCATTTTGTTCAGGGGCGGACCTACCCTTCCCCGGGGGGGGGGGTCTCGTGCACCCGCTCGTCCTCGTTTCGTAAGGGGTACTTTATTTTGGGTACATAAGGTGCACTCGCTCAACTTCAGAGGGTCCCGTACACCCGCTCGTCCTCGTTTAGTGAACCTTGTGAGTTTTATCCATATGATTTTGATGTCATTGAAAGGGTCAATATTTCAGGTGAATTAGACTTTGTTGGACCCAAATAGCAGTAAGTAAATAAGAAAAGTATTGTAGAAGGGGGGTTGAATACAATACACACAATTTTTCACTTAATTTAATTCTTATTGATTTGAAATCAAGAATTACACATATAAAACTTTTGATTGTTGCGGAAGAGAACAGATGAATCTGCTCAAACAATCTAACACTAAGAGAAATGAAGAACAATTGTAAAACACTTAGAAAACAATAAGAACTTCGTAGAGAGGAGAAATCCAGACACTTAGAGAACTTGAAGGTTGTAGAGTTGGTGATCTTACATGTTGAACCATCCTCCATATATATAGTGCCTCATGCATTAAATGCATGGGACACCTGTTGAGCAAAGGATGGACACAGGTCTTCAGCAAGGTACATGATGTACCTTTTGTCTTGAGGTGTTTTGGCTTGAAGTGTTGACCTACAGAGGATGGTAGAGACCTTTCCTTAAAAGAGTGTAAAATACAAAACATACTTTTTCTGATCTTCGGATGAGGTCCACGTCAATGCAAGATATCACAAAGATACTTTGTCAGAAAAGTACAATGTGTTTGAGAAATCTTCAGGACTTGAAGATTAAGAAGTCTTCGGTTGCCTAAGAGTTCTTCGACTCCTGAAGACTGAGGTCTTCGGCTCCTAAGACTGAGAGGTCTTCGGCTCCTAAGACTAAGAAGTCTTCGGCTTCCGAAGACTGAGAAGTCTTCGGCTTCCGAAGAGGTCTTCGGCTCCTAAAGACTGAGAGGTATTCGGCTCCTGAAGACTGAGATCGGCACCATCCTGGCCAATGGTGTTGATCAAGTAGGCATACTTGGCTTTAGGCTGAGGAGTCTATCTTCAATCCGCTTTGAGAGATATTCTCCTTCTTTGTCTTTTTCGGCTGATCTTCGACTTCACCGAACATTTGTATAGAAACCAAGTTGCTAAAAGAACCTTAAAATATTCTAAGTATGATGATATAAAATGGAAGATCGGGAGGTCATCTTCAAATCTTCAGATGACCCAACAATCTCCCCCTATTTGAGGATGACATCCATACTAAAGAATAAAATTAAGAGTATACTGAATAATTCAATTTGACCCATTTTTACTCTTTTTGGGTTCTTTTCACATAGACCATTTTTTTTTTTTGTATATCTGACATTTACAGATGAATGAAAAAGTATAGCTATACAAACGAATAAATAATGACAAAACAAATAAATATATACAAAGATATAGAAGACAGTAGCCGGAAATGTTTGAACTTGAGTGGTTGGATGCTCCCCCTCAATTCATACTCCCCCTCAACTAATGTAAGGTGGTTTTGATCACACAGTCCATCGCAAAATTAGTTTCAACAGAGTTTAAGCTTGAGTGGTAAGTTGCTTCCCCTCAACTCATACTCCCCCTCAACTAATTCACGGTGTCGGAAAGTAAGAGGTCAGAAAGTTTTCGGGATCCTCCGAACCTGCTTCTTGAAAGGCAGATTCATCCTTGGATCGTGCAGAATCATCGGGACTGAGAATCCCGGGTGATAGGCTGTGAGGTGGAGAAGAAGCACCTTGGATTGGGGAGGTGTCCAAGTCATCCTTATCAACCAAGGAAAAGGTTGATGAGGGAATAATAGGGGTCCCCGATTTTACAATTGTATCCTTTTGTGAGGATACAAAGGAGGTGGTTTTAGGTTTAGCAGAGTCCCCGGGCCCAGATGAGAAAATTTTAACACCTGCCGATTTTGAAGAACCGGTGGGTGGAGTAGGTGGCTTGGCCCTTGAAACCTTCCTCAGTCTCTTGAGAAGAGAAGGAGGGGAAGAAGGTGAGTGCCTCCGCTTTGAAGAGGGATGTGTGACCGGGGCAACAACTGAAGGTTCTTTCGGTCGTATGGTCATCTTAGCTAGTGCGGAGGTGCCGAAAGCCTTTGAAGATTTTTTCTTGCTAGTCGGCTTCACTTGGGACGGGGCAAATAGGGCGAGGGAGCCTTGGACACCATAGTGTCTTTGGCATCACCCCATTGTAGATCGGGATTTTATAAAGGAGAACATACCTGTCAGTAGAGGGCGATCGGTGTAGAGAGAGGCATTGTTCAAAGTGGTCTTCATGACTTTATAAGTGTTGGTCGAAGAGTCATCACCAAATCAATTAGAGACCAAACAAATTTTCTCCCCCTATTTGATGATGACACCAACACATAGAAAAATAATGGTACGCACACTCAGAAAAATTACAAGACACAAAGAACTTATAAATTCAGTGGCCCTTTTTTTTTGGTTGTTTTTTTTAATGGGCTCTTTTCTTTTTCTTTTTTTTTTGTTATAGGAAAGGAAAAAAACAGGAAGAGAGAATTGGGGGGGGGGGAAGGGGAAAGAAGAAATTTTGGGAAGAAAGATCGAAGAGAAAAAGAAGAGGAGAAAAAAAGGTAATGATGATGAGAGGGTGTGAAGAGAGTTGTGAGATTTGAAGTGGGTAGAGGAAATGGGAGGGAAGAGTGTAGGGAGAGGGAAGAGTGAGAGGGATGGATGGGAGTAAAAAAAATTAATTTTTTTTTTAAAGACCTAAACCGGTAGGCATTTTTTTTTTGAAAAAAATATTCGATGGAAGATAGGGGCCGAATAGTAGGGGAGATGGGGGATGGTGGTTCGGTTGGTGTGGAGGGCCGAAATAGGGAGGGGGGGACGAAAGAGAGAGTCTAGATGTTGAGATGTGTGAGGGGGGAGGTAAACAAAGAGGGGGAAATAAATAAAAAGAAATAGGGGGAGGTAAACAAAGAGAATAAAATAGGAAAAAAAAAGGTGGGGGTGTAGTATGAGGTGAGAGAGAGCCGAAAGAAATAGGAGGAGTTGGGAGAGTGAGGCATTGAGACAAGAGAGAGAGAGAGTGTGTGAGGAAGAGTGAAGAATTTTTTTTTAAACAAACTTCTTTTTTTTTAATTATTATTATTATTATTTTTTTTTGAAAAGGAGGGGTGTGTTTCGGTGGGGTGTGGGCCGAAGGAAAGGAGAGTGGGGGAGAGGGGAGGTTCGGTTGGGGTGTGAGAAAGGATGTGGGTTCGGTGGTGGGGTGGAAGGGATGGGTGGTGTGGGGTCGGTGGGTGTTTTGGGGATTTGGATGGCAAGGAGAGGGAGTTATAAGGGGGGGTGAAGAGGGAAAGAAATAAGGGGGTTTGGTGGGTTTCGGCCGAAGAGTGGGAGAGGAGAGGGGAGGGTGTTCGGTGAGGAGGGAGAGGAGAGAGAGAGCCAAAAAGGGGAGGGCTAGAGAGAGAGAGAGACATCGAAAGAGAGGATAGAGGGAGGGAGAGGATTCGGTGGGGTGGGTGAGAGAGGAGAGAGGAGAGAGAGAGAGAGCCGAAAGGTAGAGAAGAGAGAGACCGAAAGGGAGAGGGTGAGGGAGAGGGGGTATTTGGTTCGGTGGGAGAGGGGGAAGAGAGAGAGAGAAGCCGAAAGAGAGGGAGGGAGGAGAGAGAGAGCCACCGAAAAAGAGGGAGGGAGGAAGAGAGAGAGAGGAAAAAAAATACATTTTTTTTTGTTTTTTGTTTTTTTGATTATCTTTTCTTCTCTCTCTCTTTTTTTATTTTATTTTATTTTCTTTCTCTCATGTTTTTTTTTTCATTTTCTTTTATTTTCTTTCTCTCATGTTTTTTTTTATTTTCTTTTCTTTCTCTCATTTTTTAAGACAAAAGAAACAACATTTAAGGATCGATATTTAACATACCGAGTTCCCCAATTATAAACTTGAACCGAGCTTCGTCAAGAGGCTTGGTGAAGAGATACGCCAGTTGGAGGTCGGTAGGGATGAAGTGAAGTTCGACGTCACCTTTGGAGATGTGATCCCGGATGAAATGATACCGGTTGTCGATGTACTTGGAACGAGAGTGCAGCACCGGATTGTTTGCGATGGCGATCGCGCTTGAGTTATCACACAGAATCGGGATGTGAGAGGACATCTGATTGTAGTCTCTAAGTTGATTCTTCATCCAAAGGATTTGAGCACAACAACTTCCAGCAGCTACATACTCAAGTTCAGCAGTAGAGGTGGAGACTGAGTTCTGGTTCTTGCTGGACCAGCTAACAAGCTTGCCACCAAGGAGTTGGCAGCTGCCAGTGGTGCTCTTCCTATCAATCTTTGATCCTGCAAAGTCAGAATCTGAATACCCCATTAGATCAAAACCTGAGTCTTTGGGATACCAAAGACCCAGATTCATGGTACCTTTCAGATACCGAAAAATGCGTTTAACCGCAGCCAAATGAGATTCTTTCGGATTGGCTTGGTAACGCGCACACAGGCAAGTAGCAAACATAATGTCTGGTCTACTAGCAGTAAGATAGAGAAGGGAACCGATCATGCCTCGGTAGCTGGTGATATCCACAGATACACCATCCAGATCAGCATGGAGTTTCAAAGGTGGCGCCATAGGAGTTTTCATGGGGGAGGAGTTTTCAAAATTGAACTTTTTCAGAAGGTCACGAATGTATTTACTTTGATTTATAAAAATTTCTTCTGAAGATTGTTTAACTTGAAGTCCTAAGAAAAAGGTAAGCTCCCCCATCATACTCATCTCATATTGGCTTTTCATGAGAGAGGCAAACTCATCACACAGTGACTCATCGGTGGCACCAAAAGTGATATCATCCACATAAATTTGAACAAGGATAAGATTACGTGAGGTTTGCTTGATGAACAGAGTGTTGTCAATTTTACCTCTTGAATACTTGTTCTTCAGGAGAAAGTCAGCAAGAGTGTCTTACCAGGCACGAGGAGCCTGCTTTAGACCATAGAGAGCTTTGTCTAACCTGTACACATAGTCAGGGTGTGAAGGATCTTCAAACCCATGTGGTTGTTTCACATAGAATTCTTCAGGAAAGAGAGATGGAAGATCAGCAGGAATAGGTGAAGAAAGAATATATGGTTGAGAAAGTGGGATGATTTGTGGTGAAGTTTGTGGTTGATACGAGAATGAGAGATCAGTAGGAATGATGGAGGAAGGAGAGGTGATATGATGATAAATGAAAAAGAATAGGATAGGGGGATCTTGATTTTCAGAGATGACTATCTAAAGATTGGGGATCGAAGATGAGAGGGTAGGTAGGTCACAGATTTTATGAGATGTGTCTGAGGAGAATGTAACATACGGACTTGAGATAGATGAAGGATTTTGAGAATCTTCATCAACACATGATGAAATCCACCATCATCATCACATGAAGAGATGATGACTTAAGATCATCAAACTTCATATAAGTAGATCCATTTTCTCCGAAGATGGTAGACCAAGTAGGACTTTGAAGAGAAAGAATATCCTACGAAGATTCCTTCATAAGATTTGTTAATGCTCAAACACCTGCAATCACAGAGAAATCATTTCTTTGGTACCCATTTGGAAATGGGTCCTTTTGAATTAGAAGAAGAGGAAGAATCCTTGGAAGCATTTTTATCAAATCTTTCCACAGGACAATCCTTAGCAAGGTGAAAGGTATTACCACAGTTATAACACTTTCTATAGATAAAAACCTTTTTGTAGCTTTGATCACCTTCCTTGTGATGACTGGTCACATTGACTTTCATGGCCTTTGAGGATAGAGAAGTTTCAAGAGGCTTAGGACCCAAGATACCTTTACCAGAGTTAGCTGAAGGAATAGAAGAGGGTGTCTTGGAATTCAGCTTTTTCAACATCACTGGTCTTGGGATAGGAAGAGAAGAAGATTTCTTTGAGTTTTTCTTGGGAAATTTCTTTTTGGGAGGAAGATCGGAAACCTATTTTCCTTTTTCAGAGGAAGAGAATTTATTTGAAGAAGGCTGAGGAACTTTGGTTGGAATTTTGGAAGGTTTGGGTTTAGAAGAGGAAGGCTCATTTATCTTTAAGGAGGACATAGACTCAAGAATGGGTTTAGGAGAGTCTTTTGAGTCTTGGGCTTCCTCATTTTCATGAGGAGAATCAATGCTCTTGGCTTTGATGAAAGTCCCAAACTTGAGATTTTTAGAGAGGTCAGAAGAGTCCAAAGGTTCAGAGTTGTCAGAGTTCTTTTCTGAAGATTCATAGAATGAGGGAAGAGAGAAGGGAGCATGGGTGTCAGATGGAGGTTCAAGGTCAGATTTTCCAAAACCTAGTCCAGACTTGTCATCACAAGGTATTTGATCTTGAAAAATCCTTTCTAAATTTTTGGAGGAACTAGTCCACCTTTTCACAATTTCTTACTCCTTTTTGAATCTTTTGAGAAGTTTATTTTTCTCTTTGGCAAGAGTGAAATTTATGGTTTTCAAATCTTCAAGCTCAACCTTGATTTTGTCAAAGTGTTTTAGCTAAGAAAGACAAATTTGCAGTTGAGAAGAAAGAGATTTTATCTGAGCATTTGCCTTTTTCTTTGCGTCTTTGGCTTCATAGAAGTCAATAGTCAAAGAGTCAAAAGCTTCAATTTTCTCAGCATCAGATAGAGAAAAGAATGGATGTACCTGAGTAGAAGAGGTGGAGCTCTCAGCAGTAACAAGAGCCATAGAGGTGGAAGAAGTTTCACAGTCATCAACATCATCTAGTTTAGCCATGAAACAAAGGTTGGCCATTTCCTTGTCACTTTCGGAAGTTGGTTCATCTGCCTAATCATGAGATTCAGCAAGAAGACCTTTTCCTTTGTTGGCTAGAAAAGAATTTATTTCCTTCTTTCTTTTGTATTTGGCCTTATACTTTTCAGCACAGTCAGAGTTTGAAGGAACAGACGAGTTTGACTTTTGAGAAGAAGGTTGGTAGGAATCAAATTTGGTTCTGACAGACTTAGAGGATGTACGGTTAGAGGAGGGTAGTCTAGATTTATCAGAGGACCTGCTTCTGCACTCAGAAGCAAAATGTCCCTTCCTCCCACACCTGTAACATTCCTCATTTGATTTGTCAGAGGAAGCGGTTTTAGAAATAGTAGAAGAGGATCTTCTAGAAAACCTGGATTTTCCAGAAGAGAAACGAGGCTTGCCTTTTGAAAAGCCTGCCAACATGGCAACACCATCTGTTAGCCGAGCTACAGAGGTTTCCTCTCCTTCATCATCAGCCTCACTAAGATAGGCTTCTGAAGGGTCATTGGGGTCCTCTTGACTATTATTGTTAGAATCAGAAGGATAGGTGATTCGAGGAACACACACAGTATTTTTGGAAGAATCACTGACAAGAGCTAGAGAAGAGCTTTTAATGTCTTTTATGATAGACTTCCTAAGCAGTTTAGTCTGCTCATAGTTGAAGAGGGTGCCATATAAGGCAGTGAGAGGCGTGGAATCAAGATCCTTGGTAGACTTGATACAAGTACAGATATTTTCCCAAAATTCAGGAAGACAGTCCATGAACTTGCACAAGACTTCCTCATTATCATAGATGCGACCCACAAGTTTAAGATCGTTGAGAAGACTGTTAAAACGATTGTAGTAGTGTGAGAGAGATTCACCATTTTCATGAGAAAAGAGTTCATACCTTCTTACAAGAGCAATCTTTCTGCTCTTTTTCACTTCAGACGTACCTTCATAGAGAACACACAGAGTGGACCACATTTCTTTAGTAGTTGAAAAGTTGACAAGGGAGTGGTAGACCACATCAGACAGAGAAAGGGCAATGATGGCTCTGACTTTAGTATCAAGAGCTATAAGACGTCTGTCTTCATCATTATATTTACTGGGATCCTTTACAATGTATCTCCCATTTGCTGGAGTTCTTTCTTCCTCAGAAGAGTCCTCATCAGCATTTCTCTTATCTGCCTTTTTGGCATTGTACCGGTCCCAAACCCTAGGAAGAAAAGGACCTTCATGTAAGATAGTAGGTTATCTGCTGTCAACTCCTTCTAAGAAGAGTATCATACGACTTTTCCACAAGAAGAAGTTATTGGGGTTAAACTTTGGTGGTTTGGCTATAGAGCCATAGTCGTATGAAACAGTAGTGGTGTTTTGAGAAGAAGCATTGTTTAAAGAAGAAGAAGAAGAGGTTGCCATTGTGGATCTAGTTTATTGAGTTAAACTAAACCGCTCTGATACCAATTGTTGGATCCAAATAACAGTAAGTAAATAAGAAAAGTATTGTAGAAGGGGGGTTGAATACAATACACACAGTTTTTCACTTAATTTAATTCTTATTGATTTGAAATCAAGAATTACACATAGAAAACTTTTGATTGTTGCGGAAGATAACAGATGAATCTGCTCAAACAATCTAACACTAAGAGAAATGAAGAACAATTGTAAAACACTTAGAAAACAATAAGAACTTCATAGAGAGGAGAAAGCCAGGCACTTAGAGAACTTGAAGGTTGTAGAGCTGGTGATCTTGCATGTTGAACCATCCTCCATATATATAGTGCCTCATGTATTAAATGCATGGGACATCTGTTGAGCAAAGGATGGATACAAGTCTTCAACAAGGTACAGGATGTACCTTTTGTCTTGAGGTGTTTTGGCTTGAAGTGTTGACCTGCAGAGGATGGTAGAGACCTTTCCTTAAAAGAGTGTAAAATACAAAACATAATTTTTTTGATCTTCGGATGAGGTCCACGTCAATGCAAGATATCACAAAGATACTTTGTCAGAAAAGTACAATGTGTTTGAGAAATCTTCAGGACTTGAAGATTAAGAAGTCTTCGGTTGCCGAAGAGTTCTTCGGCTCCTGAAGACTGAGGTCTTCGGCTCCTAAGACTGAGAGGTCTTCGGCTCCTAAGACTAAGAAGTCTTCGGCTTCCGAAGACTGAGAAGTCTTCGGCTTCCGAAGAGGTCTTCGGCTCCTGAAGACTGAGATCGGCACCATCCTGGCCAATGGTGTTGATCAAGTAGGCATACTTGGCTTTAGGCTGAGGAGTCTATCTTCAATCCGCTTTGAGAGATATTCTCCTTCTTTGTCTTCTTCGGCTGATCTTCGACTTCACCGAACATTTGTATAGAAACCAAGCTGCTAAAAGAACCTCAAAATATTCTAAGTATGATGATATAAAATGGAAGATCGGGAGGTCATCTTCAAATCTTCAGATGACCCAACAGACTTATACTATCACTATGTGCATCAACATGAAAGGTTTGCCAACTTGAATGGTATTAACGAATATAGTGATGGTCGAACAAGTAGGCATCCACTTCAGTTGAAAGATGTTTATCTACAATGAAGCTTGTGAAGTCGTATTTGCGCAATCGAATGGGGGATGAGTTTTTGAATGACGCGGTCGTTTGTGCCGTTGAACAAGATTTGCTTCGCAATGTCAAAGATGATGAGAACATCTCCAACAGTTTTGCTATAATTTCTCAAAAATAGAGAACCAAAAGTGAAAATCTCTAAAAAGTAATACATTCAACTCCAACAGATTTGTTATTTTAGAAAATTTTAAAACAACTTATATTATTATAATATTCTCTAATTTATCATTCCAATACACTTTAATTTTTTTTTTAATATAAAATGATAAAAATTGAATCTCATTGGTGAGATGAAATAAAATAATATTTCTCTCTCCAATTTAAAGAATTATAGAGAGTTCTCTATATTTAGATATTTTTTGATGGTTCTCTATTATAGCAAACAAGATAGCTAGCAATGTTGTTGGAGAAGTATAAAAAACAAAACTATTTTTGTATATTTTAGCAATGTTATTGGAGATGCTCTGATATAATTAACCGCTTTCAAAATATGAGGCCTCGTCAGCAACAATTGTAAAAGGTAACTTGTTTTATCGTTTTAATGAATTCATATGTTTACTTAAAAAAAATCAACTCTTCGTTTGTGCACCCGTTCACCTAAAATCCTAGGTCCGCCACTGATTTGTTCACGTAGAATGTTAACGTGTAATATATTGCATCAGTAACATTTTTTAATACACCATTGTATTTTCAAAATTACTTTATTATAACATCATCATTTCTTGTTGCAACATTGCACTTTTGATTTTTATTTCTTACTAAAATATTGTTTAGTGAACCCAACATATTTTAAAAAATTCATCATTTCATAAACTAAAGAGTGAATTACATTTTTGGTCCCTCGTGAATACCTATTTTTTGGTTTTTGTCCCTTGAATTTGTAAAGTACAATGGTGTTCCAAAAAAACTTGTTTTGGAGCCCAAACTAGTCTCTGACTCCATGTCACTTAACATCGATAGAAGAGCGATGTTAGTTACCTCATGTGCCCCCTCACATGAGGGGCATTTTGGTCTTTTTAAGTCATCTTTTTCATCCTAATCTTGTCTCCAAAAAACACTGATGAACATCAACCATCAACGCTACCCACCACCACTACCACCAGTCCCGTCATCTACCTAGAAATGATTTCAAGAGCAAGTCCATAAATAAATAAATAAAACCAAGAACAACGAAAATGAAATAATCTAACTGATTTCTCAAACCTAGAAATGAAAAAAAAATCAAGAACAACAAAAACCTAAATACAGATGAAATTGAAATCAAGAACAACATTGAAATTAGTAACCAAACCTAAACCTGAATGTGTGGATTGAAACCTAAACAAAAATTAGAATCTAGATAGTGGGGATTAACCAAGAGCCACCGGATTTTCTCACTTGTCAACAGAGACATTCTGTCGTCCTCAACCATCTTCAAACTCCATCGGCCTTCTTTTTTCCGAGTCCTCCTCCACCTTCGTCGTCCTCAACCATCTTCAAACTCAGATGGCCTTCTTTTTTCTGAGTCCTCCACCTTTATCGTCTTCAACCTTCCACATCTTTGATGTCATATCTGGATAAACGGTTTGATTTTTTGAGTAATAGAGTTTATGGATTCTATTTTGCTTTTAGGGTTTGATTTTGAGTAAGAGGATTTTATATTTCAGATATGGATAAAAAACTAGGAGTAGATTCATGAAGAAGCAATCGTTGAACAAATAAAAAAAACATATAAATAAATGTAACAAATACAAAAACATATAAATGTAACAAAAGCAAAAGCGAATCCACAAATACAACAACATATAAATGGATTAGATTAAAAAAAGACGAAGAGGCTTGGGGATACAGGTTAGGCATGCACGACAAAATCTTCAAGGTCGCTAAGACCATCTTCAACCATACAACAAATCTCTAAACTTGCTGATTTGGAGGCTTCAACCGACCGGTAACCTTGAGGATTTTTTATTGGCTTGTGATTTCACATTGCATATTTGCAGTGTGAGATTTTCACTCGGCAAACATGTTGGCCCACCATTAGACTAATAAAAAATTAATTTAATTATCTAATTTATACATAAATTCAATTATTAATAACTATTATTTATTAAAAATTCTTTTCTAATATAAATTTTTAAGTACAATAAATTACTTGAATTAAACTAATTTTTTTGATATAAAATTTATTACTTGAAAATTTGTTGTTTTTATTTTTTAAATAGTTGTCATGAATAAATAAATTATTAATTATAATTATAATGTTTATTTATAATAATTATTGTATATGAAAATGGTTTGATAACATATAAAATATGTTTTTTTTAATATGGTCTCATAAAATTTAGTGTTTTTTAAGAGTACGGTTGGAATTGATATTTTTTTTATATGTTAGAGGGGTTATCATTTTGGGAATTTAATTAAAATGTCCAAACATAAAAAATGGGTACCCAAAATGCCCCAAATCTTATAATTTTTGTCAAAATACCCAATAACTCTGTGTTTTTGGGCCGCGTTTTTTTTGAAAATGCGTGGTTATACGGTTTTGGTCCACGTATGAGCAAAAACACGGGGATAGGTCTGCGTTTTACATATTTGGTCCTCGTTTGGTGCTAAAACGAGGAGTTGGGGTGGATAAAAGCGGGGTTGGTTTGGATGCTTTCATTTGTTGATTTTTAATATATAATTACATTTTATACTCATATAACTATTTAGTTAGTTTCTTTTATACCTTTTACTTTTCTATTTTTCATTTTTCATTTTCATCATATTAACACATAAAATCGTATATTAACTAAAATACGTTAAAAATACATTTTAATTTTAACAAGTTACACCATTATAATCGTCTCTTCGAAACCTTCGAAATAAGCCAAATATTGAATATTTTTGGATTTAATTATTTAAATATATATCATATGTACTACATAAAACGTATGAAACGTATGAATATGTTATTTTTCTTTTTACCATAAAACATAAAACATTTATCATATGTACTACATAATTATTTAAATATATATCATATGTACTACATAATTATTTTTATCGAAGGTTTCGAAGATACGATTATAATGGTGTAACTTGTTAAAATTAAAACGTATTTTTTAACGTATTTTAGTTGATATACAATTTTATGTGTTAATATGATGAAAATGAAAAATGAAAAATAGAAAAGTAAAGGTATAAAGGAAACTAACTAAATACTTATAGGGGTATAAAATGTAATTATATATTAAAAATCAACAATTGAAAGCATCCAAACGAACCCCGCGTTTATCCACCCCCAATCCCTCGTTTTAGCACCAAACGCGGACCAAATATGTAAAATGCGGACCTATCCCCGTGTTTTTGCTCATACGCGGACCAAAACCGTATAACCCCGCGTTTTTCAAAAATGCGGCCCAAAAACACGGAGATATTGGATATTTTGGCAAAAATTACAAGATTTAGGGCATTTTGAGTACCAATTTTTGATGTTTGGGCATTTTAATTAAATTCCCTATCATTTTTGGTGGTTTTGGTGTCTTTTTTTTTGGTATCACGGTTGGTTGGAAATGCTCTAACAAAAGAAATCAAATCTATTGAATGGCTTATTATTTTTAATATTAATTTGTTTTTTTAAATTTTTTAAAGGAAAATAAGGAAATTGGGTAAAAAGACATGAGGGCACATGATGGACTTACCGAAGGCCCTCTCACGACGTTAGTGGGAGGGATGATATTGGACTCCAAACATGGTTTTTGGATCACCAATGTATTTTACGAATTTGAGGGACGAAAACCAAAAAGCAGGTATAGATGGAGGACCAAAAAAGTAATTCACTCTAAATTAAAAATGTATACAAGAGATGACCTTTTTCAATATCGTAGGTTTCATGGCTTAGGGGTCGTTTACTAACTCTTTCTAGGTAAGTGTTGTCCGGATAAGAGTGTTGTCCCGGGTAAGAGTTGTCCTGGGTAAGAGTTGTCCGGGTAAGAGTGTTTACCAAGTGTTTTGTGGTAAGTGTTTACGGACAAAAAAATGACCATTTTAACTTTTTTTGTAAAATCCAAACTTTTTTGTTCATATCTCAACCAAAATCTGTCAAGATTGGGGGAAAACAAAGAACACGAAGATTAATTCGACGAAAATCGAACGAATTACAGTTCTAAAACTTTAAAGAAAATATGCCATATCCAAACATGTTTACACACCTCTAATCATGTACTCAAAATCCCACAATTTTCTTGTTCAAATCTCAACCAAAATCTGTCAAAATTGAGGGAAAATAAATAACAAGAACAAGAACATCTATAATCTATACTATATTATAAAAACGGTATAAAAAACTCTTAATTACAACATTTTAAACACAAGTTACAACTAATTAAAGCCAATTACTTAATTTACAACTTCTTAATGCTTTGGTACAACCTTTACAAGCACAATATTTCACATAATCATCTATTTGTGGAATTGATACTCATTTATTAATATAAATATTTGTTTTTTTGGTGGAGGATTTTATAAAATAGATTTTATATTAGTATAATATATTTTAAATGTAGATTTTACATTTAAATCTATATTAATGAGATGTAATATAAAATCTTTTTTCTTCCGTATTTTTTTATATTACATCTCATAATGATTTTTCCATATTTTATTTTATAAAATCTTTTTCCATATTTTATTTTATAAAATCTTTTTACATAATGAGATGTAATATAAACTCTTTTTTCTTCCGTATTTTTTTTGGTAATATAAAATCTATTTTATTTTATAAAATCTACACGTATTTTATATTAGCATAATATAAAATCTACACGTATTTTTTTTATAATATAAAATCTACACGTATGTTTTTTTCACGAGCATTAAAAGAAGAAAAAAGAAGGTTGATATGAATTAAAAATAAAAAATAACGAGATACACTAATAAATTATCGTATTCTTTAATATAAAAAAATTCCGCAATACTTTCCAAATTAACCAAGTGTAAAGAAAATAAAATAGAAACGATGTAGATATAAAAATATTCTTCCATATTTTTAATATATTTACATTTAAATGTAAAATCGAAAATGAAAATAAAAGATTTTAAAATATTCTTTAGATTCACTATAAATATATATAGATTCTCTATGTATCACCCGAGTACAAGAAGAAGACGAACGGTCGGGTGTCAATGGCGGAACCTGCAACTGAACAAAAGGTATTCAACTATATTTTTGTTTCTTTGAAAAACTACTTTTTTATATTTTATTTTATTTACTGAGGATTTGTTTATATTTTTCAAAATCCACAATCATAGCACAAACTCATAACAACAAACGATTAAGAATATATGCAAGTTAACCACTTATGAAAATACATTCGTTTTTCACATTGTATTTCATTAACTATTAACAGAGAAATTACGTTTCATTTTAACTCGGTTCAATATTTCAATAAAAATTTTATCCTCCCGTGCAATGCACGGGCCCAACACTAGTATATTATAAAACACGGATAAAAAACTCTTAAATACAAATTATTAGGCACAAGGTACCATCATTTTATGCAAGATTTTAAAAATCTCTTAATTTACAAGTATCAAAGCACAAGATACATATTACTACTGCAGGCTTCTAACACCCACCAATTTGGTATGTGCATGATCTTCCTTTTATACAGACATTTCCATATATCACTATTAATTAATATATTATATTACTGTAAATTTGTTTTAATTATATTATTATTAAATATGTAATTGGTTATTTTTTCTAGATGTCATTAAAATATATAAGATAATCATTGAATTTTAACAAAATACTTAATTTTTTACATAAAAAACATTATATTATTAAGTCTAAATTAAACAAATTTATAAAAAAACATTATCACTTTCTCAAAACCATCCAAAATCGTACTATAAATCGACAAAAAAAAATGAAACATTAAAATCGTGATGTATCCCGTTGCATTGCGCTAGTACGCTTCTAGTCACTCAATGAAAACAAAACAAATTCAACTTCAAACCTATATCCAAGAAAGGAAGGAAGCGCAGATCCCCATCTTCATATTCATTCTTTGCTTTTTTCTTTCTTTTATATATCACGAGATCTCCATCTTCTTCGTCTTTTCTCTCTCTCTTTAAATTCATGTACTGTTACCAGCTTTTCTCCTTCCATGTCCTTTCATTGAAGTTTCTTCAATTTTAGTAATGGACCATGCCCAGAAGCTGTTTGATTAAATGGGTCTCCCAAATGTACTTGATAACTCATCTTCTCTTGAACAGAAGAAGCCTGGTTTCAAAGAACTCGATCTGGGTTCATCGTCAGCTAGGCCCACCACTTCAAATTCCGGCACCGGTGGTGGTATACTGGTATTGGTGGGGGTGTAATGCGTACGCCTGACAAAGACCCAATTCATAAATCTAATAGATCCCATTACGGAGAGCTAAATGCTACTACTAGCCCTGCTATTACCATGCCGGAAAAGCTTCGATATGGCTCTGGTGATTTGAATCGGAAGGGGGTCATCGGAGATCGGTTTCCACTGAAGCTCCGTTAATCTATTCCGGTAAGGGAAGAGGGATGAGGAAGGAAGCGGTAGAAACCCTAATCGTACAAGAAAGGAAGGGCGCCTTTTGGAAATAAAGAATCTGACTGGGGTAAGCATGATTTTGATGCTGGTCGTGTAAGTTTTAGGTCAGATTTCGGTCCGATCAGATATTTGGTAAACACGCTGACCGATGATCGAGTCAGATCTGCTGACCGAGTCAGTTGGGTCAGCGGTTAGTAAACAGGTCCTTAGTTTGTAGTGCCAAAATTAAATAAGTAGAATATCCTTTCAAAAAAACTTATCCTAATTATGTTTGTCTAATATATTTATTTTATATCTTTTAATACTTTTTTTAATAAAACTATTACTCATATATTTATGTATTATTAATATATATTTATTAAATTATTCATTAATATTTTCTCTTGAAAAAATATTAATAAAGTACTTTACAAGACATTTAATTATCAATTAAACTATTTTTTTAAGTTAAGAAACTTTACATTGTTTTAAATATATCATGTGGAATGGTTATGTAAAATCATCAATTAATTGGACATTTTTTTAAAAAAAAGTTCATATTTGGTTATGCTAATATAGTAATCAAGATGCAAAGGAAAAGTTTTTATTTAACATTTTCCAAAGGATTGCTAACGATGTTGAAATTGTCATCTATGTTTTCTGATTTGGTCTGGCCCGATCACCTACGTGACTGGCAATTCAAAAGGCTACCAGAGAGTGCATGGGGAGTTTAGAGACCCCCCCCCCCGGGCGGGCTGGGAGGCATCTAACTCATCCCGATCACAATGAGCGGTTCACTATGATGGGTGTTACAAAAAAAGAGTAAACTGCAATTTTGGTCCCTGTGGTTTAGTGTTTGTAACGCATTTGGTCCCTATAATTAAAAAATTACACTTTAGCCACTACAATATGCTATTTGGTCCGAATTTGGTCCCTCTGTCAAACGTCCATCCATTGTCAGACGTTAGGGAAGACCACGTGACTTGCACACGAGGGTAAAACCGTCTTTTTAGGTTAAAACCCCTTTTTACCTCCTCGTTACCTCCAGAGTAAAACCCTTGTTTATATTTCGTCCCTATCATTTACCTTTTTCATCTCTCCACCCCTCCACCATCTTCAAACCTTCTTCATTGAATGCAACCTGCAATGTGGACTATCAGGACAGTCCTTGACGATTTTGATCTACAATACGTCTATGGTAAGTACATTCTTGACAAAGTTTGTGTTTTTTCAAGTGTATAGAGGATTCGAACTCAGATTGCTTACTGTTGGTGTTTTATTGCAGAGCATTACCCTAATCTCATTACATTGAAGATACACCATGGTGGACTTTTTACAAAACGACCTGGAAGGAAGTATATTGAAGGTAAGACTAGTTATGTTGTGGTTGATGTTGATGAGCTTAGTGTCCATGAGATCAATGCCATGGTTCCATGAAGAACTTTAGTTCCATCATAGATTGGGATCTTGAATGCTTGGGTAATAAGGAGCAATTAGTTGAGGATCAGAAGTTGGGAGAAGATGATCCACTTGAAGTTGAAGTTGATGTATTTTATAGTGGAGATGAGTCAGCCATTGAAGGAGAAAGGAAGCGAAATCTTAGAAAACTAAGAAAAGAGCATGCAAATGATGGAGGGAATGTAAATTTTTATGTTGGGGAATGTTTTGGAAATAAAAAGGAGATTAAAGAGAGCATTGCCAAACATTCCATTGAAACAAGGAGAGATCTTTCAATACTGAAGAATGACAGTGTAAGGGTAAGGGTTGTGTGTAGGGGTAAGGTTCCAACATGCACTAAAGAAGTGGGTGAGAGTAGCAATGCAGAGTCAAAGTCAACACAGTACAAAACCTTAAAACTTAAGCTAGTAACACCTTTAAGTTTGTTCTTGTAAATTAATACCCAATTATGGCTTGCACAGGTAGAGCTCATTGTGATGTTGTATTGAACAACATGTGTGAGGTCTTTAATAGACAACTCATTGATGGGAGAGACAAGCCTATAATCATGGCCCTAAACCATATTAGGGAGTACTTGATGAAAAGGATTGTCAAATGTCAATGTAAGGAAGTTTATTGACAGGTTAGATGGATTACTTACTCCCACAACAACAAAGCTTATGAATGAGATCAAGACACAAGCTTCCCAATACACTGTGCTATGGAGTGGGGGCATAAGTATCAGGTTAGTGGACCCTGGATGGAACAATGTGTTGTAGATCTTATTGAGAAGGTGTTGGGTATGAAAATAGGCTAAGTATGGATAAGTGCTGCTAAGAGTTAATACTTCTGATGTTGTTAGTACTGTTTGATTAGTACTGCTTGAAGATTACTACTGCTAGTAGTATTAGTGCAGCTTGAAGGGTTAGTACTGCTAGAAGAGTAGTTAGTACTGCTTGGAGAGTTAGTACTGCAAGTCAGAAATTACTACTGTTAGCATGTTAGTACTGCTGATGATGAAGATATTGCTGGAAGATTAATGCTGCTGTTGTTGATAAAGATGACTTAAAGCGAAAGACAAGGAGATGAAGATAATTATGGAATGGCTGCTGAAGATCAACGTTTTTCTTAATAATTATCTTGTAATCTGTTTTGTATATATAGTCTAGAAGCCTTTTGTTTAAAAAATAGAAATACATAGAACATACGTCTTTTGTTTTTTAGAGAGAATTAGCCTCAAGCTTATTAGTGATCCTTTCATTAGAGAAGTATTGAACGTCTGTTGAGTCTGTTCAACAGATTGAGGCTTTGGTTGTAATCATCAAGTTAATTCAATATAACTTGTGATTTGAATTCATACACTGTTTCATTGATTTATTGTTAAAGTGTTATTCCGCAACTTCTTTAACAAAGTTTCTGAGTGTTTATTTAAATTATTGTTTTGAATTTCGATCCTGACAAGTGGTATCAGAGCGTTAGGAACTCAGAAATCAACAATCATCATAGACGGATCAAACGACAGTGTTCTGGTTTCAAAGGTTCCCATGCTCAAACCTAATGAGTTTGACATGTGGAAAATCAGGATCAGGCAGTATATACTTCTCACAGATTACTCAATGTGGGACATCATTGAGAATGGTCCCTCAAGTGAAGGAGAGATAGGAGCAGATGGCAAGAGACCTCCACCAAAAACTGATGGAGAATGAAAAATCAGGCATACTGAGATGAAAGCCTTCAACACTCTACTCTTGGCAATTCCTAATGAATACCAACATCAATTTTGCAACTGTGCTGATGCCAAAATCCTGTGGAATGCTTTGGAGAAGAGATTTTCAGGTACTAAAAGCACTAAGAGAAATCAGAAATCAATTCTCAAGCAACAATATGAAAATTTTATGTCTACAAAGAATGAGTTTATGACCCAAACATTTGATAGATTCAACAAGTTGATTGGAGAATTGGCCATTGTTGGTGTCAAGATGGACCAGGATGATGTCAATAGAAAGTATCTAAGATCTCTTGGTGAAGAATGGGTAATGTATACAGTATCCTTCAGGCAGAATGATAATCTGGAGGATAAGGAACTTGATGACCTCTACAATGATCTCAGGGTGTTTGAAGCAGAGGTTGAATCAAAGAAGAAGCCATCTGGATATTCTCACAATGCTGCTCTCCTATCATCTACTACTGATGCTTCTGCTAGTACAGAATCAGTTAGTGCTGCTTATGGATCAAAACAGGATGGATCCAATGATTCTGTTTTGGAAGCTTTCTTTGCTAGTCATGCTAAATCTTCTCTTATTAATGATGACCTAGATCAGATCAATGTTGATGATCTTGAAGAGATGGATATCAAGTGGCAAATGGCTATGCTCACCATGAGGATCAAAAGATTCATTAAAAGAACAGGAAGAAACAACTTTGCCATGAAAAGAGAAGATGGTGCTGGATTTGACAAATCTAAGGTGGAATGCTACAAGTGTCACAAGCTGGGGCGTTTTGCAAGAGAATGCAGAGGAGGAATGTCTCAACAGCATGGAAACAACATCAAGAATTCATCTCAAGCACTTGTCTCACAAGATGGAATGGGTTTTGATTGGAGTGACCAAGCAGATGAGGCAATCCAGAATCAAGCATTGATGGCTGAGGTTTCAGAGTCTTCAAGCACGGCAATCCCCACAGAGGTAAAATCTAAACTTTGTTCTCAAGTCTGTCTTGAAACTGTTAAAAAGTACAGGGATCACAATCAGAGCATGTGTGATGATCTTAAAAGGTTGGAGAAACATAGGAGAGAGTCTAGTTTGATCATTGTGAATTTTGAAGAACAGATCAAGGCATACCAAGCCAATGAACTTCAACATTCATATGACCACAACTATTGGAAGTGGGAGAAGAAGGAGTTAGAGATTAAGCTAGAAAAATCTAGATAGGAATGTGAGAAAATAAGGAGTGAATTTGAGAAGGCCAATTTAGATATTGAGAAATTTTCAAATGCTTCTAAAGCAATGGACTCTTTACTCAAATCTCAAGTTCATGACAAACTGAAGAGAGGTATAGTACAACAACACCCCTCCACCTTACAATAACAACTTTATTCCACCCACCTCAGACCTCTTAGAAAGACAAAATAAGAAAGAATTACCTGCAGGAGCCATAGAAGTAGATCCACTAGATACTGTAGTGGTTAAGGCAGAATCTGAAGAAGAGAACACTGAGGATAAGAATAAGGAAGACCAGAAAGAAATTCCCCTAGAAAACCATATTCTTACAAATGAAAGGGGGGGGGGTAAACCATTTGTCAAGAGTGAGAAAGTGGAGAAGTCTAAGATTGGGGAAGAAACTGTTAAGAGTGAGAAAGCTGAGACCTCCAGAAAAGGGAAGGAAAAGGTACAGGGAGATCACTATATGCAAACTACTGTTGTAAATCCCTGTACTTGTCAACAGATCAAGCCCCAACATGATAAAATAAGGGGAAATCAGAGAAACAGAAATAATCAGTGGGCTCAAAAACAAGGAATTGATCTTAGCAAAATCAATAGACCAAAGCCTTGTTTTATTTGTGGCAAGTTGAATCATTTAGCCAAACACTGTTATTTCAATCCTGTTAACCAAAGAATTACTTTTCAAAGACAAATACAAAATTCTGTTGGTTATAGGAAGCAATCAAGACAATTAAGGAACCACATGGCTGATAATGTGAGAACAACTCCAATAAAATCTCATATTCAGAATAAGTTTGCTAAAACAAAAGAAGATATTCCAAGCAAATCAAGGAGTAACACAAAGAATAGAAAAGCAAACAACTTTGTCAAAATTTGGGTTCCAAAATGCACTAAACCTGTTAATACTGCTACCTCAAATAGTACTGCTAACAGAAATAGTGCTGCTGATAGCAATACTACTGCAAACCAAATTAGTATTGCTAACAAAGTTAGTACTACTGACCAATTTAGTACTGCTAATAAGGTTAGTACTGCTGATCAAGTTAGTACTGCTAACAAAGATAGTATTGCTACCAGTGTTAATACTGTCAAGCCTATAATTCTGACAAAGTATTCCAGCCATGAGATTCCTAACTCTGATCATCTCATCCAGACTAAGCTTACTGATTATGAATATGTTGATGAGAAAGGGCAACCCAAGACCACTTTGGCTTGGGTTCCCTCAAAACACTAACTGTTTTATCTTATGTGCAGGGCAACCAACAGCTCAAGAGGAAGAGCATTTGGCATGTAGATAGTGGTTGCTCTAGGCACATGACAGGTAACATGGACTGCCTTCAAAATTTCAAAAGGTTTGATGGAGGACGTGTTGCTTTTGGTGATAATCCAATAGGAGGTAAGATAAGTGGTAAAGGTATGGTTTCAAAAGGTAAGATGACTTTTGAAGATGTTTACTATGTTGAGCAATTGAGGTACAACCTGTTAAGTGTATCACAGGTTTGTGACAAGAAACATAGTATACTATTTAGTGATACTGAATGTATTACCCTTGCTCCAGGATTCAAGGTAGTTGATGAAAATATGATACTACTTAGAACTCCAAGAAAGGATAATGTTTATTGTTTGGACTTAGAGAGTGTTTCAACTGATTCATCACTAAACTGTCTGTTTTCAAAAGCTTCTTTAAATGAATCATCTCTTTGGCACAGAAGGATGTGTTACATGAATTTTAAAACTATGAACAAACTTGTGAAAAACAACCTTGTGAGAGGTTTGCCTCAAAAAGTGTTTTCATGTGATGATCATTGTGTTGCATGTCTTAAAGGCAAGCAACACAAAACTTCTCATAAGTCCAAAGAAATAAACACAATCTCTTCACCTCTTCAGTTATTGCATATGGATCTTTTTGGTCCTACAAATGTGATGAGTATTGGTAAGAAATCCTATTGATTAGTTATTGTTGATGACTTCTCTAGATTTACTTGGGTATATTTTCTGAGGACTAAGGATGAGACAAGTGGACTGATCAAATCCTTTGTTCTTAGGATTGAAAACCAAACAAATCTAAGAGTTAAAGTCATCAGATCTGATAATGGAACTGAGTTTAAAAACAGTGACTTAAACATTTTTTGTGAGACTAAAGGTATTGAGAGACAATATAGTGCTCCTAGGACTGCTCAACAGAATGGTGTTGCTGAGAGGAGAAATAGGACATTGATTGAGGCTGCTAGATCTCTGTTGGCATATTCAAAGCTACCCATTACTTTTTGGGCAGAAGCAGTTAATACTGCTTGTTATGTCCAAAAAAAAGTTCTAGTAGTCAAATCCCAAGGAAAGACATCTTATGAACTTTTCAAAAAGAAGAAACCTTTTGGGTGTCCTTGCACAATTCTCAACACCAAATCTCATTTAGGCAAGTTTGAAAGAAAAGCTGAGGATGGATTCCTTGTTGGATACTCCTCTCAGAGCAAAGCATATAGAGTATTCAACAGTTCTTCCAGGATTATAGAGGAAAGTGACAATGTCAAATGCAATGAGAACACACCAAATCTGATTGGTACAGGTCCTGATTGGCTGTTTGACATTGATTCACTAACTAATTCTTTGGGTTTTAGTAATGTGCAAATTGCAGGAACAAGTTCAAAAAAGGTACAAGCACAGAAGCCAGAGTTTGTGTTGTTCCCTATACCTACAATTGATCCTGTTGAATTTTGTCAACAACAAAAGAAGGATGATTCAGAAACAGAGGATTCTGAACCAGAACAGGCTGAAGATGATAAAGGTGATGAAGAGGATAAAGGTGATAAAGAGGATGCTCATCCTTCAGGTTCAGGAAACACAGGTCCTGAAATGCCCACAGTGTCAGAAGATGATACTGATGAAGAAAATTCTTCAGTATTTGGTGGAAACACTCCTGAAAAGAATGACTCTAATCTGGATGCAAATATTAATGAGGAGGCTGCCCATCAAACAAGAACTCAGAAGAATCATCCTCCTCAGTTGGTGATTGGTGATATCAATTCTCCCATAATCACAAGGCATCAAAGTAAGTTAGGAGGATTGAAAGACTTACAGTCAGGGTTATTGTCCTATTTTCTATTCCATATTGAACCCAAGAAGGCATATGATGCAATGAAAGACCCAAGATGGATAGAAGCAATGCAAGAGGAGCTGCTACAGTTTGTGCTGCAAAATGTGTGGGATCTGGTTGACCTTCCACAAGGACACAGGGCAATTGGAACTAAATGGATTTTCAGGAATAAGAAAGATGAGAGAGGGATAGTGATAAAGAATAAGTCCAGACTTGTGGCACAAGGGTACACACAAGAAGAGGGGATAGACTATGAAGAAGTGTTTGCACCAGTAGCCAGAATTGAGGCAATTAGGTTGTTTCTAGCCTATGCTTCTTTCATGAAGTTCAGAGTATATCAGATGGATGTTAAAAGTGCATTCCTATATGGGAAAATTGAAGAAGAAGTGTATGTTTGTCAGCCTCCAGGGTTTGAGAATCCTAACTTTCCTAACAAAGTATACAAATTAAAGAAGGCACTCTATGGGCTATATCAAGCACCAAGAGCATGGTATGACATTCTGTCTACCTATCTCTTGGAAAATGGTTTTGAAAGGGGAATCATTGACAAGACCCTTTTCATTCAAAGGAAGAAGAAGGACATCCTGCTTGTCCAAAGCTATGTGGATGATATCATATTTGGATCCACAAAAGATCATATGTGCAAGGAGTTTGAGGAGCTGATGCACAAAAGATTCAAGATGAGCTCTATGGGTGAACTCACATTCTTCCTTGGGCTACAGGTTAAACAGAAGAAAGATGACATTTTCATAAGTCAATCCAAGTATGTGCAGAATATACTTACAAAGTTTGAATTTTCAGAAGCAAAGCCTGCAAGCACACCTATGGAAACACACAAACAGATTACTGCAGATCTTGAGGGGGAGGATGTGGATGTTCATCATTATAGATCTATGATAGGCTCCCTCATGTATCTAACAGCTTCAAGACTAGACATTATGTTTGTTGTCTGTGTGTGTGCCAGATTTCAAGTGAGGCCTAAGCAATCTCACTTTCAAGCAGTCAAAAGGATCTTCAGATATCTCAAAGGACAACCTAGGTTAGGCCTTTGGTATCCTCATGACTCACCATTTGATCTGCTTGCATATTCTGATAGTGATTTGGGTGGTGAAAACTTGGATAGAAAGTCTACATCAGGAGGATGTCAGTTTTTGGGTGCAAGACTAGTTTCATGGCAGTGTAAAAAGCAAACCACAGTGTCCACCTCTACAAAAGAAGCAGAGTATATAACTGCTGCAAGCTGCTGCTCACAAGTGCTATGGATTCAGAATCAGATGTTGGACTATGGTATTACTTTTCTTCACACTCCCATCTTCATTGATAACAACAATGCTATAAGCATTGTTAATAATGCAGTAAAGCATTAAAAAACCAAGCATATAGAAATCAGGTACCATTTTATTAAAGATTGCAATGAAAAGAAGTTAATTCAAGTTTTGAAGGTACACACTACTAACCAATTTGCTGATCTATTCACCAAAGCTTTTGATGTGGGTAGATTCACATTCTTGGTCACAAGTGTAGGCATGATAAACACTGAATAAGCCTCTTTTGATTTTCTTCATGTACCATTTCTGTATAGATTCTTCAATGCTTGCTTTCTCATATTTCATTGTGCATGGTACTGCTAACCCTTTGTGTTTAAGTGTTTCAGAATGACAGTTCAGACTATGGTTAAGTATGGTTACTACTGCTAGGTGGTTTATACTGTCAGTGCAATGTTACTATTGCTTTCTTTATTTCTACTGCTCGTAAGTGTTAATACTGCTCGTATGTATTAATACTGCTGGTATGTGTTTCTACTGCTATGTGTTACTACTGCCAGAAAGTGTTAATACTGCTAGTCTATGTTAATACTGCTAGTAAGTGTTAATACCGCAGGTATATGTTTCTACTGCTATTCGTTACTACTGCTTATATGGGTTAATTCTGCGGGTGTGAGTTAATGCTGCTAGGGTATTTAGTATTGGTTTTAACTGAATCCCTTACCCTATAAAATACCCTCTCTGACCGCCAAAACCCAAACGGCTCTTTGAATTTCCAGCGAGTTTTCATCCTCTCTCTCTCTAGAATTCTTGCTTCCCAGTGCGTAAACCCTAGTGTTGATTCGAACCCAAGATTCGATCATGATGGCAGGACTGGATTTTGTTGACGATCACAATGAGCTTGCAATGCTACAAAAACCCAAACAAGCTGAGGGTTTTCATGAAATTGTGGATTTCCTGAAATCATCCCACATTGCATATGCACTCACAGTCAATCCTACCATCTATGTGGAACACATGCGACAGTTCTGGGCAAACGTATCCATTCAAACCTTTGCTGGAACTCAACTTATTCAATCACGGGTCTGTGATAAACCTATCCAAATCACAGAAGGATGCATACACACTCATCTTCATCTAGATGATGACTTAGGTATGTCTACTCTCCCAAAGGAAGACCTATTTCTCGAAATTGGTCGAATGGGGTATGAAGGTCCTACTGAGGTTTATAAGTTTTTCAAAAGCAAATTTTCACCTCAGTGGAGATCCTTTGTTCATACTCTTCAACATTGTCTATCTCGCAAAACAACTGGATGGAGTGAGTTTAGCAGTACAATAGCTTATGCTCTTGTATGCCTAGCTACCTCCAGAAAGTTCAATTTTTCTCAAATGATTTTCAATGATTTGATGTCAAACTTGGATACCAAAACCAAAACCAAAAGATTCTATATGTATCCAAGGTTTGTGTAAGAGGTACTAAATAAGGAATTGACGGATTTACCCTCTTTTGAAGAGGTGTATGTACCTAAACCTCCCAAAGGGAAGGTATTTTCCCACATGAGAAGGCCTAGTAAGGACTTTTCTGGAAAAGACACACCATTGTTCTCTACAATGATGGTTGTGTCTCATTCCCATGGTGAGGCATTAGGGTCGCAGCCCATATCTGACCAACCCACTGATGACCTACCCACACCATTCATTTCAAATGATCCTCCTCAGATCCTTGTTGATAAGCCAATTCCCCCAATCACTCAAACCTATGTAAGGAAAAAGGTACAAAAGGTTCCTTCCCTTCATGTATCTACACCCCAAAAGCCTACAAGCCCTCTGATGTAGTATTCTCCATCAGAGAATATCCAAAGGGAATCCACAGGGGTGTCTCCTAACCCCAAGAAGGTGCTCTCTAAGGAGAAGGATGAGCATGTGGGCAGTAAGGCTCACACTACTGACACTGCACAAGGTGTGGATCAGGACAGTGTGAACATCACTAAGACCTTACCCACGACAACTTTGGATGAGAAATCATCTAAGGGACCCAGGTGCCAAGAAACCAAGGGGGTAGTAGGTGCTTCTGCTAGGCAGAAGGCTTCTACTAAAAGATCCAAGGATCCTTCAAGGGTGCTCAACACACCTAAAGGAGGTGAGGAAAGATATAACTATGATGAATTGATGGAAAAAATTGGTTATGTAAACCTGGATGTACTCAATCAGAATTCAGAGATAAAGAAGCTGAAAAAGGTGATCATTTCTCAACAAATCCAGATAGACAAACTCAAGAAGCTGGTGTTGAATTTGGTGCACAAAAAGAAGAGAAAACAGTTTATCTTGAAGAAAAGAAGAAGTGCTCAAGATGCTTCCAAAAAGGGGGAGAATTAAGAAGCTGAATGTGAGAAGGAAAGCTCAGTTGGCATTGAATTTCAGTTTGAGGGGGAGATTAGTGGTGAAGCTGAAAAGAAGGTTGAAGTAGAAACAGTGAAAGCAACAGAAACAGAAAAAGCAGCAGAAACATTTGTGAAAGCAGCAGAAACATTTGTGAAAGCAGCAAAAACAACAGAGAAAGAAGCAGAAAATGTAGAAGCAACAGTAACTACTGAACCAGAAGTAGAAACTGCCAAAGAAGTAGAAACAGAGACAACAGTAGTAGAAACTGGTATGTCTAGAGAAGAAATAGAGATTGCAGAGACTCTGATGAAGGCAAAGAATGATACTCCTAAGGCCACTCAAAAGGCTAAGGGAGTGGTGATCAAAGAAGGAGGCTCAGAGAAGAAAAGGAAAGAGGTCAGTGTGTGAAAGGCCAAGAAGAAAGGCAAAGAGAAGATGGTTGAGCCTGTGAAACCCTTAAAGAAGCAGAAACAAATAGATTTGGATGCAGAATTGGCAAAGGAGTTAAATATACAGTTTGAAAAGGAACTTGAAAAGAAGAATGAAATCCAAAAAGCTAAAGACAAAAAGCTTGCCTTAGATTTGGCAAAAAGGCTCAATGAAGAATACCAGAAGAGCTTGAAAACTGCTGCAAAAAGGGTTACAATGAAAGCTTCAAAGAAAAGACAGCCTTTAAAGACCTTCCTAGCTACACAGGAAAGAAGAAAAATGATAAACTTCCTGAAAGGATCGGTTGGAGTTCCTGAAGGGATGTTTACCAAAATGTCTTTTGGCAGAATAGAAGACTTATACAAGAAGGAGATGGCCAAGCTTCAAGGAGACTTTTGTCAGAGGGTTGAATTTGAAAGAAAAATGAAAGAAAGACATGATCTAAACATTCAACAGCCTTTTCCTGACAGTAAAGAAGGCACTCCTACAAAATAAAAGATAGAAGTCAAGAAGAAAGAGACTTTAGCTCAAAAGATTGGAGCTATTAAAAGAATGAAGTCAATTGCTTCAAAGAAACAGGCAAAAAGGCCAAGGACTGAGGAAGGTGAGAAAGAGCAGGAAAGTGAAAGAATGGAAGTTGAATCATCAAAACCTACTGTTGCACCTCCTGTAGAGCAGCTGAAACAAGCAAAGCATGTTGAAACTAAAAAGCAGAGTCAAGAACAATCAAGTCAACAATCTTCAGAACAGCCAAGACAATCTGATGAGCAGTTTCATTTGTATATGACAGTGACTGATGAAGAACCAGTGAAAGCTGATCCTATCTCAGTGAAAGCTCCAGAAATTATTCATTGGGATACTTTGGTGGATAAAAGAACATAATACTTCAGAATCAAAAGAATGGGTGACAGGTATGAAGTCTATTCAACTTGGGGAAAGATCATCAGAAGTTGTACCAGAGTTGATTTGGAAGAAATGTACAAAGTTGGTTTGAACTTATATGGTGACTTGTTGAAAGGAGCAGGGATGATCTTAACAAAGATGGCTTTTGTTGGTCCCGGAGGTGCTTTAACAAGATTGTAGAGGGGGGGGGGGTGAATACAAACACAGAAATTTAAAGTTTAATAAATTGTTTATTGATAAATCAAACACAATTTACAAGTTTGTTGCGGAATAATATTAAGACAGACTCAATCTAAACAAACTTAAGAAACACTAAGATGGTTGCACAAGAATTTCAGAGAATAGGGATTAAGGAATATAGAAAACAAAGGTTTCTATTTGGAGTTCAAGGATTGAGCACACCCTCAGATGGAGAGGTGAACTTCCTATTTATACCCTATGCATTAAATGCATGGCAGGGCACTTTACACGTGGCGTTCACTGATTGGCTTTGGAAGTCTGACTTTGGGAGACATGCTTTCAGCCGGATCATGAACAGTGTAGTTGACAGAGTTGTTGTACGAATTGTGGCAGAGGCGTATCCATTCTAACACATCGTACTGAGTTGTGCAAGGTAAGACAAAAGGAAACTTGAAGTATAAGCTTTGTGATCATTCGATCGCTGAATATCTCTTTCTTCAGAGACATCAAGAGTTCAGCGATCGCTGAAGCTTTCCTCATGTTCCTTCGCATATAAGTAGAGTTGTCTTTGCTTCACTGATATCCGCATCAGGTCACTAGTAGACTTTTCTTTGTTCATCAGCTTCGTCTTCGATTCAGCTATGAACATCAGTTGACGCGAGACTTGTCTTCAGGGATTACGTTACTGTTTACATTAGAACTATCAGCAATAACTGAACAGACACAGTTTGATCACTGATAGTGAAACACATACATATTAAATGTTTATAAGAAAGACTATCAGCGATAACTGAACAGACTCAGTCTGATCGCTGATGGTGAAACACTAATACATATTAAACGTAATTTTCACTAAGTACAGAAAAGGGTCGTTATCAAATCACTGAGAGAGTTTGGATCAACAATCTCCCCCTATTTGATAATGACAAAGTAACTGAAGAAAATTACTTTATAATTCAAAATGATGGAATAATCAGGACTCATAACATACATGTCCCAATTACTATTTTGAGGGATCTTTTACAGTACTGATAGAGTTAAGTACTTCACTGAAATTTTCATTAATCCAAGAAAAGAATTACAAGGTATGAAAATTACAAGTACAAGTGATGTACTAACTACTGTAAGTTTAAACTAATAGATTACAAGAAGAAAACTAATCTATCAGCTATCTAAAGAGGGTTTAGGAGGATTGATCAAATACTCAGGTATATCTTCTCCTTTTTGCTTTCGCTCTAAAGATTCTTTGCTAATTATCACTTTGATTTGCTCAGCAGCAGGAGAGAGATCACACCATAAGCACATGAGATCCTTGAGAAGGCCGAGGGGACAGATAGGGATTTTAGAGATTCTTTGAAATCTGAGTTGTTCCTCGTCATCTCTGAAGAAGATTCCAAAAGGTTCTTCGAGTACTTGTCCCGCAACATATGGTCCACCAGGAGGCAGAGATAGATCCAGAACTGAAAGATCAGGAAGAGGACTGAACAGAGCTTCTCTTGAGAATTTGATGGAGGTTTCATTCCTGATCACTGCGACATTTTCAGAGGAGGAGGAGACAAGCTTTCTTCTGATCTGTTTTGGCTTAGAAGGAAGAGCAGACGACACCTTTAATATTGCAGCGACTCTGTTGATGAGAGCATCATTTATCCCTTCAACATAACCTCTGTAGATTGACTTTGATTTCTTCAGTGCGTCTTTGAACTCAAGCCATTCCATATAGTCGAGGCTTTCCAGCTTTGAAACAAACATTGCTTTGCAGCTTCCATCCTCTCTGGTAATCTCCATGGTGACAGAAACTTTGTCCTTCTTCTTTCTTCCAGAGATAGCGACTGAAAAAATCTTCATTGGGTCAGAGCGATAGTCGAGTTTATGTTTGCACCAGTCGACTGAACTATCGCTGACCACTAGAGCTTTTGAGCGTTCCTCTTCAATCTCTTTCAAAAGAGAAGCCTGGACTTCAACTGGTTTCTTCTTCAGTTTCTTGTCTTTGACTTGAGAAGACTGAATTTTGAGAGCCAAAGTGGCATCTCTTTGACAGTCAGCGATCAACTTCTCAGCCCTGACGGATTCTTCAATTTCAGCTTCAGTCAGGAACTCTAGATCTGTTGATTGAGAGGGGATCTTCAGCCGTTGACTCTCCAGATGAGAGATCATCTCTGTTCTTTTCTTCATCTCTTCCTCTGACCAATGAAATGGTCTAGAGGGCCTCCGTGGGTGTTGCAGGGACTCATCTTCTTCATCCTCTTCATCAATCTCTCTTACAGAGATTGGGATTATCTGGTCATCAACTTCAGCAGCTGGAATTATTTGGATCTCTTTACCCTTAAGCAGGGGAGAGAAATGTCTGATCAGAAAATGAAAAAGGTTAGTTTATTTTTATGGAAGAAGAGAGATAAAGGCTAGAAAGAAACAGGGGTGGGATTTTTATAGAAGGATAAGGGAACGAGGGAAAGGCATACCTGAGAAGGATTCTCCTCAGATAGTGAAGTCTTCTTCAGGCTTCCCTCAGCAGTAGCACCTTTGCTTTGGGAAGGGGTTCCTGAAGAAGTTCCATGGCTCCCCCCCTGCTTTGATAACTTCTTTCGAAGCTATCGCTGATGAAGTGACGGCTGAAGAACACCATAGCGATGGATCTTCTTCATCGTCATCATCATCATCTTGATGAGGTTCTTCCTCTTGATCTTCAAGATCAAGGGCTTCATCTTCATCGTCCTCTTCTTCTTCATCATCGATTAAATCTTCGAGAGAAGGAGGGGCTTTTTCAGCAGCTATCTCCCCCTCAACCTGAGAGGGAGTTTCCTTCTGTTAGACCTCAGCAGCGACTTCAAACTCCGTATTTTCTTCAGCTGCCTTCTCCCCCTCCTTGTCATTATCAGGGAGGGAGAGATCTTTGGAAGGAGATGAAGCTTTTGTAGTGGCCAACACCTGAACTTCAGCTTCCAAACTGTCCAGACGGCCTTCAAACGCAGGAAGATCTGACGTATCCTAATGGATGAACTCCATGGCAATATTCAGTGAGGTACGATCGTTCTCTGTGAATGAGGGAGTAGGAGTCGGAGCTGGTGCCTTCAGGTGAGTCAGGATTTGTTGAAGAAGAACTTCACAAGAATCAACCTTTGTAGTCAGGGTTGCAAACTGTTGCTGTGAGTCTTCCCTGACTTTGGCAATCGCTTCTTGGAGAGTAGCGATTTGAGAAACGTCAGCTTTGGAGGCGCATTGAGCTGTGAGCGTTTGCAGTGCTTCACCAGCGGTATGAACAGCGCTAGTGGTGTTGTTGAGAGAGGCAGTAAGAGACTCCACCTTTGCACTCAAACTGTTGACATTGGTGTCAACAGTCTCCAAACTAGGACCTGAAATATAAGTTAGTTTTTGAGAAACAGGCTTATATGGTGAGTTGGGAGAAGTGTTTAAGGTTATAGGGGTACCTGAATTATCAAACATTTTGTAGAATTGTAAAGATTCCTCAAAAGATTGATGTTCAGGTCCTATGGGTCCAAACTGTGGTTGAGTAGAGATAGATGGAGGGTTAGAGATCAAAGAAATAGAAGGACTAGAGATGGGGATAGAAGAAGTAGGGATAGGGGTAGTTACCTCATTTTGTTGTTGAACTGGGATCGTAGGTTGCGTCACTGTTGTTGTGACAGCGACCGAGATCGTTGGCACGGTTGAAATGGGTATCGCTGAGGATGTGGAGAAGAGACCCACGAATGCATCCAAGGAAGTTTGTTGATAAACATCCTTAGGTATTGAGCTAGAGGTAGCTTTCTCCTTGGTCACCTTGGCCTTCTTCGAAGGACCAAGGGAGCCAGTTGATGGTCGTTTGGAAGGGGTAGCGGCAGGGATAGCAGAAGAAGGAACCTCCTGCGTGGCCGCTGAAGACGAAGAAGCGAGAAGAGAGAGTCGGGAGCGAAGTTCAGAGATACTTACCTCATTGGGAAGCAGCTTGACCTCCAGGGAGCACTGACCCACTTTAGGAAAAGATGCATCAGCATTCGTGGGGTAAGTAGCAGGGTAGAGGAACTTCAGGTACGCACAGATGAAGCGTACATAGGGAATCTTTGGATCCCTCTCGGTCTTCGCTATCTTTGACCTTAGATCGTCAAAGATAGTTGTTGCGTAGTCAAAATTTCTTCCGACGATCACCGAGTAAGTCATCTGGACCTGAATCTTGCTGGCCTGGTCCAGTGACCCACTCTTCCCACTCATACACTGAATGAAGTGAGAGAAGATGTAGTTAAGCTGAGAAGGCATGAGCGCCTTCTTCACCAGAGTCAGCTTCTTGTTTGGTATTGTCGTTCTTGGCTTGGGTTCCCAAGAGTATTCCATAGCATCCAGGAATTGGAGGAGTTCAGCATCAGTGGGTAAGGCGTCGAATCCATTCCTGGGTTTGTCGGGAAATCGCAGAGCTTTCCTCAGCCCTAAGGCTGTCATAATCCCTGTTCCAAGTTCAGTGCTGAAGGAGATAGCAGGAACTAGTTCACCCTTTTTGTTAGTGAGAGAGGTCTCTTCAGCGGTAAACCAGAATTGTTGGAGAAGAGCTTTGGAAGGTGTGGGATCCACAGTGATAGCATAGGCAATGCAGGATTGCTTCAGAAATTTTGCGGCTTCCACCAGATGTGGGTATTTGACACCATCAAAGTCAAGGCAAGCAAGATGATTGTTTTTGGGAAGCTCAAAATCAGCGATGGCGAACTTGACGTTCTTAGATGCGACAAGTGCAGATTGAGACATTCTGAATATGAACAGATAGAAGAATAGAAGAAAAGTTTTAGTCTAAAAATAAAGAAGGTTTTCTCAGTTTCTATTTTAGGAAAGAAACATAGAAAAATCAACATATTTGAAGATTAAAAAGGTGTTCTTAATGTAAGAAATAAGAACAAGAAGAAAAACCAAAGATTTTGAATGAAGATAATCAAAAAATTGGTTTTGAAAGAATAACACCAAAAGAAAGATGATTTTATTAAAAAGAATCTTATAAACCCATAATGGAAGTCCATAAATGGAGTATTATGTAAAAAGATTTAGAACAAGAATAAGAAGAAGATCAAGAATAACATGTTGATCTTGAAGGAGATGATGCAAATGCTTGAGAATGCTAGAATTCTTTTGAGAAAGTTTTCTTGCCTTGAAAGTATTTCCAGAAAGCGTAAAATGATAAGAATGGAAAAACATTATTTTTATACGTGAGAGAGAAGGAGAGAGAGTGTGAGAGGCGGGAAAACAAATGTTCATCATGACATGGACACGTCCCACGAAGTTGATTGGATGGAAGGGCAACGGACGAACGTGTCAGAGAAAAGGCATGTCGTGGATTGTCGGTTCAAATGACGTCAGAGAAGAGAGAGAGACTGTTCATTTGTCCGTTTTGAAATTATCGCTGAAGAAAAGTCAGCGATAGATTTTTCTTTTTGAAAGTATCCCTGATGAGAAAGTTAGGGATGAGTTTTCTTTTTAAGAAGGATCACTGACTAAAAATATCAGTGATAAATTTATTTTTCAAAAAGCTTTTAATCATTTGAAGAAAGTTCAGTGATTAAAGTTTATATTTTGAAAAACATCTTAACTGAATGAAGATTCAGTTTCAGTGGTAATCTTCACTTTGGTTAATTTCTTAACCTTAGTGGTATTCTTCACCTTGGTCGATTTTTCAGTTTTAGTGACCTTTTCAGCCTTGAAGGCATTTATCTTCACTTTAGCTGATTTATCAGCTTTAGTGGCAGTTGGACATTTGCTTGCAATATGGTCAGTAAAACCACAGTGATAGCATTTTCTATATTTGAAAATGGTTTTAGGACCAGAAGTAGAAGATTTTGCATGTTTAAGATGAGCAGGTCCAGCTCCAAGAATGCCTTCATCATGAGATCTGGGAGGAATTTTTATTTCTTCAGATCTCGTGGGTTTAAGGTCAATCTTTAGCTTTGGAGGACGGAGATCGAAGATTTCTATCACAGAGCTAGAGGATTGATTCACTGAAGGTTTAGAAGGAACTTTCAGCTTTGTTTTCTTGGTAGCCTTCTGAGGGCGAAGAATGGATTTTCCTTTATCCGCAGACTTAGAGCCTTTGGATTTTTCCTCAGGGATAGAATTTGAAGAATAAGGATAAAATTGATCATAAGAAGTGTCAGAGATAGGAGTGACAAACGTTCCAAACTTAAGCATGGAACTTTCTTCTTTAGGCTCATCCTGTAGTGTCCAAAAGCCAAGACCAGTTTTATCACTTTCAGGAGTTTGAGCATTTATTATCTCAGAGATCTTTGTTGATGATTTGCACCATTTTTCAACATGAGCCTTTTCTGCTTTTAGAGCAGCGATGGCTTGTTCGCATTCAATGCTGATGATTTCATTTATAATGACTTGATCTTTTAACTTCTCTTCTAAAAGAGTTAGTTCTCTGATCTTTTCATGACATTTCTCTAGCTCTTGAGTTAAATGAACATTTTTGTTCTCAGCTTGAGTTTTGTCGTTTAGAGCATTATAAAGATCAATCGTCAGCACATCAACAACGCGACTTCTCTCAGCTTCAGGCAGAGAGGGATTAGTAGAGATAGATACCTGAGATGATATGTAGCTCCTAGAAGGTTCAGATGGTTCTTCCGCTTCCGCTTCTTCTTTAATCTCAGCCATGAGGCAGAGATTAGCGACTTCTTCTTCATCAGAACTTGATTCTTCTGATTCAACCCAGTCATGTTCTTCAGCGATGAGACCTTTACCTTTTCGCTTGTAGCTTTTCAGCTTCTGATATTTGTTCTTCAGCTTTAGGTATTTGTCATCACTGGATCTTCTTGAGGTAGAAGGCTTGAAGACCTTTTTAGACCTGCACTCACTAGCAAAGTGTCCAATCTTTTCACAGTTATAGCAAGTGGCAGTAGCCTTATCAACAGGAGTTGATTTTGGCTTTTCAGTGAGAGAGAGAGGCTTATTTCTTCGGAAATTGCTCTTTCTTGCAAATCTCTTAAAAGAGTTTGTCAAGAGTGCTAAGGACTCATCGAACTCTGAAAGATCAGGGTCTGATAGATCCTCAGATTCATAATCTAACTCAGTGATGGTGAGAGTAGATCGCTGAGATGGAATTATCTCTGAAGAGACTAAAGCAACAGGAGTGCTTTTGGAGTCTTTAGAATCTTTTACAAGATTCTTCTTTAAGAGATTCGATTGCTCATAGTTGAGCAATATTCCATACAGAGTGCTGAGAGAAAGAGAATTTAAGTCTTTTGTCAGCTTAAGACATATTGAATAACTGTCCCAGCTTTCAGGAAGACATTCTAAGAATTTTGTTAGGACCTCAGAATTAGAATAGGTCCTACCAACGGTTCTTAGATCAATGATTAAGCAGTTAAACCGCTGATGAACGTCAGAGAGAGATTCATTCTTACCAGCGATGAAACTTTCATACTGTCTTACCAAGTTAATCTTTCGAGTCTCTTGGATTTCAGTGGTGCCTTCGTATTGAACACAAATGGTTTCCCACATTTCTTTAGAAGTTTTAAGATGCATGATGGAATGGAAAACTTCATCAGGTAGAGCCATTGAGATAATGGTCTTTGTTCTTGAATCTATGCCTACCTTCTTTTTGTCTTCATCACTCCACTGTCTTATTTCCTTAACGACATAGCGTTCAGGGACAACTTCAGTGGTGGCAGTAGCGGGAACTGCAACTATAATTCTAACAGGTTCATAGGGTCCATTTTCTATATACTCAGGTATAGTAGGATCAACACCTTCAAGAAATAGCATCATTCGATTTTTCCATAGATAAAAGTTATCTCTGCTAAATCGAGGAGGTTTAGAGAGTGAACCATTATCATAATAGTTAGTGTTTGTGTTAAGTGCCATTTAGAACAACAAAGAGGAGAATAAAGCAAGATCTTGTTTATCAGATTAAACAGTCTGCTCTGATACCACTTGTTGGTCCCGGAGGTGCTTTAACAAGTTTGTAGAAGGGGGGTTGAATACAAACACAGAAATTTAAAGTTTAATAAATTGTTTATTGATAAATCAAACACAATTTACAAGTTTGTTGCGGAATAAGATTAAGATAGACTCAATCTAAACAAACTTAAGAAACACTAAGATGGTTGCACAAGAATTTCAGAGAATGGGGATTAAGGAATATAGAAAACAAAGGTTTCTATTTGGAGTTCAAGGATTGAGCACACCCTCAGATGGAGGGGTGAACTTCCTATTTATACCCTATACATTAAATGCATGGCAGGGCACTTTACACGTGGCGTTCACTGATTGGCTTTGGAAGTCTGACTTTGGGAGACATGCTTTCGGCCGGATCATGAACAGTGTAGTTGACAGAGTTGTTGTACGAATTGTGGCAGAGGCGTGTCCGTTCTAACACATCGTACTAAGTTGTGCAAGTTAAGACAAAAGGAAACTTGAAGTATAAGCTTTGTGATCATTCGATCGCTGAATATCTCTTTCTTCAGAGACATCAAGAGTTCAGCGATCGCTGAAGCTTTCCTCATGTTCCTTCGCGTATAAGTAGATTTGTCTTTGCTTCACTGATATCCGCATCAGGTCACTAGTAGACTTCTCTTTGTTCAGCAGCTTCGTCTTCGATTCAGCTATGAACATCAGTTGACGCGAGACTTGTCTTCAGGGATTACGTTACTGTTTACATTAGAACTATCAGCAATAACTGAACAGACACAGTTTGATCACTGATAGTGAAACACATACATATTAAATGTTTATAAGAAAGACTATCAACGATAACTGAACAGACTCAGTCTGATCGCTGATGGTGAAACACTAATACATATTAAACGTGATTTTCACTAAGTACAGAAAAAGGGTCGTTATCAAATCACTGAGAGAGTTTGGATCAACAGCTTTGGAGTTTCTGTGCATGATGTTTGACCCTGATAGAGTTAAATATCTTATCAAAGACTTGCATCACAGAGATGGATTTAAAAGTATTGATCATTGGATGCTTTTTGAAAGATCTGGAGTTTATGTCATAACCATTGATAAAAGCTTTCATGAATACTATCTAGTTGATAAGGTGTATGACTACAGCAAAGAAAAGTTGCAAGGGATGCTGAAAGCTAAGTTGGTCTGCAATAAAGGTTCAGAGATGGCAATGATTGTGATTAAAAGAACCATCAATCAAAGTATGGGATTGAATCCTGATCTAGGAATCTGAGCAGTAGTTTTGAAAGCATCATGAAGAACTTAGTCTGAAGAACTTAACTTCTTGTTTTCAAAAGTTAAGTTAGGGGGAGATTGTTGGGTATGAAAATAGGCTAAGTATGGATAAGTGCTGCTAAGAGTTAATACTTCTGATGTTGTTAGTTCTGTTTGATTAGTACTGCTTGAAGATTACTACTGCTAGTAGTATTAGTGTTGCTTGAAGGGTTAGTACTGCTAGAAGAGTAGTTAGTACTGCTTGGAGAGTTAGTACTGCAAGTCAGAAATTACTACTGTTAGCATGTTAGTACTGCTGATGATGAAGATACTGCTGGAAGATTAATGTTGTTGTTGTTGATAAAGATGACTTAAAGCGAAAGACAAGGAGATGAAGATAATTATGGAATGGATGCTGAAGATCAACGTTTTCTTAATAATTATCTTGTAATCTGTTTTGTATATATAGTCTAGAAGCCTTTTGTTTAAAAAATAGAAATACAGAGAACATACGTCTTTTGTTTTTTTAGAGAGAATTAGCCTCAAGATTATTAGTGATCCTTTCATTAGAGAAGTATTGAACGTCTGTTGAGTCTGTTCAACAGATTGAGGCTTTGGTTGTAATCATCAAGTTAATTCAATATAACTTGTGATTTGAATTCATACACTGTTTCATTGATTTATTGTTAAAGTGTTATTCCGCAACTTCTTTAACAAAGTTTCTGAGTGTTTATTTAAATTATTGTTTTGAATTTTGATCCTGACAGAAGGTATGCACATGCAGGAAATGGGAACTGACAGGCATACCTGTAAGCACGTTGTGGCTTGTATTTGGTACATGCAAGAAAATGGAGAGGATGTTGAGATACCAGAGAAGTGGGTGCATCCTAGTTACAACTTCAATACTTGGAAATCAGTTTATGCATTCAACATTGAGCCAATAAGTTGTAGAGAACATTGGCCTCAATCAGATTGCACACTCACTCTCACTGCACCAAAGCATCACACTCCTGTTGGGATGCCCAAAAAGAAAAGAAGAAAGACTGCAAAAGAGTTGAGTCAACCTATTGTGAAGGGTACAAAGCTTGTCAGGAGGGGGAATACAGTAACATGCAACAAGTGCATGAAGAAAGGTCACAATTCTAGGACCTGCAAAGGGCAAGAAGATAGGGCAGCATAGAGGGTGTCTGGAATGATTTGTTTTGTTATATTTTGTTTGGTATTTTTTGTTATGGGTGGTAATATATAGAACAATTTGGTATCTTTTGTTTTGGTTGGTTGTTATCTAGTATGTAACACATATATGGTAACTTATCAATTCCACCGTCTTGAACAATTGTGGTTGTTTTTGGTCACTTCCCATGTTTTAAACATGTTCCTGTTTTATCATGTATGTTTGATCAGTTCCATTAACGTAGAGTTATCAAAAGTGCAACAATTTCCATGAACATAGATTTGTCAAAAAGTACATCAATTTCCGTTAACAAAAAAAGTATATCACTTTCCATTACAGAACATTACAAAAACCACCAAAACCACCAAAAGTACCTAAACTAAAAAAACTATCTAAACGACATCCCATTTTGATCAAGCATGTTCTAACATAAATAAATACAGATAAACAACACCAACTGGTAATCAACAAAAGTTTCCACTTTCGAGCGTCAATTGTCTTCTCATTCAACTGTTGATCAACAATACTCTTGCTTCTTATCAACCTAGGAATCACTTGAATGGCACGTGGACACATTGGTCTGTCAAGCCACCTTACAAACCCACAATTTGTAGCCTGTCAAACAAAACAAAAAAATTAGGAAGGATTTAGGGGTTTTAAAAGGGTTTGAGAGCACCCGACTTACTGGGTTTGAACAACAATAAAACCTTCGTCCACGAGGTTCGTAAAATTGCAGGGTAGCCACACACGCAGATCACCATTGTTGAGAGCTTATTGATTGAGAGAGGGCAGAGGTGTAGAGTTCGTCTTCTTCAAGGAGTTTAATTTGGAGGGAAATGCGTGAGAGTGGGAAGGAATAAAAGGAGTAAAAAGGGGTTTTTAACTTAAAAAGACTGATTTACCCTCATGCCTAACTCACGTGGTCTTCCTTAACGTCTGAAAATAGACGGACGTTTGCCAGAGGGACCAAATCCGGACCAAATAGCATATTGTAGTGGCTAAAGTGTAATTTTAAATTGTAGGGACCAAATGTATTTACAAACACTAAACCACAGGGACCAAAATTGTAGTTTACTCTACAAAAAATAATTTATTCCGTAACATGCAATAGGCGTGTCGTGATATATGAGAAATTTGTAATAATGTTGCTAATATAGAAATGTCCTTTTAAACCTAAATAATTGGACTATTTATTTTAATTTTGATGAAATGGTTTAGTTTAATTACCAGCTAGTTTTTCAGTCAACAACTAATTTATCAATTAACAACTAACTCTTCAGTCAACGAGCGTATCGGCTAATTTTCTAAACATAGTCTAAGTATAGATTATTAATGCATACGATACTTTTCAATTTATAAAATAGTGCTATTTTTGTCTTTCTTTAAATGCTATGAACAGAGTTTTTAAAACCCTCTATTACCTTCTCCAAATAAAAGGTTAATCAATTAAATAAACAACAAATATTCAAAAAAAAATTAGAAATTTCTTTTCATAATGGATCATTTTCCAAAAACTAAAAAATAAAATTTCCATTTATTATAAAGAAGAGTGAATTACATTTTTGGTCCCTCGTCCATACCTCCTTTTGGTTTTCGTCCATTGAATTCACAAAGTACATTGGTTATCCAAAAATCGTGTTTTGGAGCCCAAACTGGGCCCTTCCACTAACACCGTTAAATGAGGTTTTGTTAACTCTATCGTGTACCTATCACGTGAGGGGTATTTGCATCTTTTTACTCATTTTCTCCCACCTCCTTCCTCACCAAGAACACTTTCCACAACTACCACCTACCACCATGCCACCTCCACCATTCACCACCTTCAACCACCGTCAACACATATATCAAAGTAAAAAAACAAAATCAAATTAAAGATGAATATGAATCTTAAGAGCAAGAAACATTAATTTCTAATGAATATAAACAAGTTTAAACGAATTCATTTATAAGATTTGTGATATATAAAAAATCCAAACCATAAAAACATCTAAAATCAAAACCCTAAACCAAATCTTTAAAATCAAATCTCTAAAATAAAATACTCAAACCCCAAACAAATTTATAGAAATCATCAGATCCATATTTCAACTTCAAACCCTAAACTATATAAGAATTTCAACTTCAAATCCTACCAGATTTGGACTTCGATTTCGTTTTTGTTGATATGGATATAGGCTTTAAGTTCATCAGCATTTAAATATACTATTGTCTTCAAGCCCATATGTCGTTTATGGTTCAAAGAACACCATCACCAAGTTTTGACTTTTGGTCTAGATGATGTTTCTAGTTCGAAGAACACCATCACCCTTCGTCTTGATTCTGAGTTCTTGGATCTCTATCACCCCCTAACCTAACTATTCGACTGCATCATCTTCGATTGTGAGTATTCAATCATGGTCGAGAGTTTGGGAACTCCGTCTGATTCGAAGAACACCATCACCCTTCATCTTGATTATGAATTCTTGGATCTCCATCACCCCCTAACCTAACTATTCGACTGCATCATCTTCGATCGTGAGTATTCAATCATGGTCGAAAGTCTAGGAACTCCGTCTGATTCGAAGAACACCATCACCAAATCAAAGTTCTAACTTTTGGTCTGGAACGTTCACTTTCGACCATGTGGTTTGCATCATCTTCGACCCTGTGGTTTGCATCATCTTCGACCATGTGGTTTGCATCATCTTGGATCGTTCATCTTCGAAGTTTTAACTTTTGGTCCGGACCAAAAACAGTGCCATCGATGGTGGGGGACGGTTTTAAGATATGGAGGTTTGGGACTTCAAGATCTATTTTTATTTATTTATTTTATAATATAAAACAACAATTTTTTTATTTTTTAAAAGAAAGTAAAAAAGAAAGTGAATGCCCCTCATGTGATAGGCACATGGTTGACTTATCGGAACTAATTTTAAAGAGTGTTAAGGGGAGGGACCAGTTTGGACTCCATAACACAATTTTTGAACCATCAATGTAATTTATGAATTAAAGGAAAACAAAAAAGGAGGTATAGACAGGGGACAAAAAAAAAATGTAATTCACTCTTTAAAGAAAGAAAAACATTTATTGAAGATGATCCATGAATTTTGTACTTCCAATGCATTAAAAATGGAGTAAAATAAGGTCCAAAAAAAAACACTCTTCTTCCTCTCCAACAACACAACCCTACAAATCTCTCTTTATACTAAAGACTAAATAAAAGACACCAAAACAAGGCTGCAACTTTCTCACAATTGCTGACCAGTTTCTCTCTTATTCTTTTTTCCTTTTCTTTAATTGGGAGGCCACCATTTACATCACTAAATCTCATCATCATCATCCTCCTCCTCCATATGCACTCATAAATCTCTCTTTCTCTTTCACTTAATGGTTTAGGTTAGTTTTTTGGCACTCTTCTTTTTTGGGTTCATCTTCAACACAATCTTCTGCTTGTTAGGTTGCACCATTGGAGCAAATGGGCCCTCTTTTCCACTCAAGACTTTAATGGTGAGAAAACAGTAAAAAGTGGGTCGCTATCTCCCCTTCCTTTCTTCATTTGCTTTTCTTTCTTTTTTTTTCCTCATATCTTGCTGTCTTGCATTTGAGGGTTTTAGGGCAACAATAAAATTCTTTGCGTATGATTTGTGGGTTTTTGATCTACTAGGTTTTGCGAAATGGGATTTTGATTTCATAGGTTTTTTTCTTTATAATTTATGGTGTTTTGATAACTTGGGCTATTTTGATTTTCTAGGGTTTGTTGTATGTATTGACCATTTGGAGATCTGAGCTTGAGTTTCTGCTTTTTGATCAGCTTTGTTGACTATAAATTTTGTGCCTTTTGAGTGTTGTGTTCTTTTCTTTTATCTTCAAATTTTCTTCAACTGGGTATCAAATTCAAGTTGTGGGTGCTTTGCTTCTTGGATTATAATCTTGACTTGTTCTTTCTTTGAAACTTTTGAGTTGGGTTTTTAGAGGAAGAACCCCTAAATCCCTTAATCTATGTTTCCAAGGCAAAGACTGAGGTATATATGCTCTTGAAATCCATTTGATATTTAAATTCGACACCGAAAATGAATCTGGGATCATTTGGAAATGCTTTATTAACAAAACTGATCTTTCTGGCAGGATCAAGAACTTGTTTTGAAGCTGCCATTGGAGATGATGAATTATGAAATCTGCATATAGTTAGCTGATTTCAAGAATGGAAAGAGGGATTCAGCCTCCTTTGGTAAATTCTTCATCTTTTTATAATATCATTTACTATAAAGTAATTAAAGATAGAAAAATCAATGCAGTATGCCAATTGTCATGGTGTTATTATTTCTATCTCAACCAACCTAGCACGATGAGGCCTCGGAATTGTTATCGCAGTCTGAAATGCTCGAGAATTGGTTGGAGTAACAAACACACGAACTTTGAACGATTGGTAGGAAAAGTTGATAAGAAAGGCTGCTTGTTTCCATTTACCTGAAAGTTTTTACAAATGAGGAAGACTCCACCAACTTATAGGGGTCTCCACCTCTAAGAGCATCCGATAACTCGAGTGTTATTGAGCATAGGGGCCCTTTTAGGTTCATCTTGCCAAAATGCTAAGCAAATACTTTCTTGAATTCTATTGTTGTTGTATCATCATCATGTAAGTAACACCCGTATTTGATCCCAAAAGGCTATAACATTTCTGCACATGATTTGATAGAGTTTTTATGATTTAGTTTTAGTCATGTGAAAGATTAGGGTTTATGATATGATAGTTCTTGGTTGTAGTTTGCATCATTGGATGGTGTTTCCAGGGTTTAATCACGTCGATAATTAGCGATTTCAATAGGGTAGGTTTAGGAACTCCAATCCATGGTTAACCTCAACTCTGGGTAAAATTTTGTTCAAAAGTTTAACTAACTAAATGAGCTTGAAACCTGGACCGTTCTTGGTGTTCAAATAATTCGATTCTTGGGTTTAATTTTTCATTCGAATAGTGATAGGAAAACATACTTTTCGTTGTTTCTAGCAGCATTTTTTTAATCAAATTTTTGTTAGCACTGTGCATCAGCTTCTGCCAACATCCTTTTTGCAGGTGGATACAACAGCTTGCTTGTGTAGAGTAGATGCCGGTCTGAAAACCGTCGCCGGAGCAAAAAGATTCGTTCCCGGTTCAAAGCTCTGTCTGCAACCCGACATCAAACCATCAATCCACCCCACCAGACAAAAACCGCCCCGTGACAGAACCCGTAGCCAATCCCCTCTTCTGCCTGGGCTGCCCGATGATCTCGCCATCGCCTGTTTGATACGGGTCCCAAGAATCGAGCACCGCAAGCTCCGGTTAGTTTGCAAAAGATGGTATCGTCTTCTGGCCGGAAACTTCTTCTATTCTCTTCGCAAGAACCTAGAAATCGCTGAAGAATGGGTGTATGTTATGAAGCGAGACAAAGATCGAAAGATGACGTGGCATGGGTTCGACCCAATGAATCAGCTCTGGCAGCCGCTACCACCAGTGCCCAAAGAATACTCGGAAGCCCTGGGGTTCGGGTGTGCGGTTCTGAGCGGCTGCCATTTGTATTTGTTTGGTGGTAAAGATCCCGTCAAGGGTTCGATGAGACGAGTCGTTTACTATAGTGCACGGACTAATAAATGGCATCGGGCCCCCGATATGCTTCGGAGACGACATTTCTTTGGATCTTGTGTAATAAACAACTGTTTGTATGTAGCCGGTGGCGAAAACGAGGGGGTCCAACGTTCGCTAAGATCAGCGGAGGTTTACGATCCAAACAAGAACCGATGGTGTTTCGTTTCGGATATGAGCACGGCAATGGTGCCTTTTATCGGGGTGGTTTATGGCGGAAAGTGGTTCTTGAAGGGGCTGGGGTCGCACCGGCAGGTGGTCAGCGAAATGTACCAACCGGAAACGGACATGTGGACCCCGGTTCAAGACGGGATGGTTTCCGGTTGGAGAAATCCAAGCACTTGCTTAAACGGGAAACTTTACGCATTGGAGTGCAAAGACGGGTGTAAAGTTAGGGTTTACGATGAAGAAACGGATTCATGGAGCAAGCATATCGATAGCAAGATGCATATGGGGAACTCAAAGGCTTTAGAGGCGGCGGCATTGGTGGCGCTTAACGGGAAACTGTGTATCATACGGAACAATATGAGTATTTCGTTGGTAAATGTTGGGAAAGATGGTGGTGGAGGAACAGCGGCAGCGGAGCATTTGTGGGAAACATTGGCCGGAAAAGGGCAGTTAAAGACATTGGTGGCAAATCTTTGGTCGAGCCTGGCGGGAAGGAACCGGCTGAAAAGCCATATCGTTCACTGTCAAGTTCTTCAAGCTTGAGGTTAACAATGGCGGATAATGATTAGATGCTCTCTTCTTCTAGGCTGGCCTCGTATACACACTTGAATGTTTTAGTTGTTGAATCCAAACAATCGAGCACATTTTGCTGATACAGAGCTGAGCTGAAATGGTCGAATTTGTCTAATCATTTTGTACTTCATGTATCAAAAGTAATTATACTTGCCATCGTTTGGTCACTTAACTGGTTATGAATACGTAACCTGTTATATGACACTTGACCCTTAGCTCAAAATGTGTTAACTAATATGGATGTTAGTTACGGGGTTGGGGTTTAATATATTATATGACTTTAAAAAGTATTATATTTGATGGGGACTGAACTGATTATGACCGACCAAAAAATAATCGGTCCCGGTGCTGATCGTGTCTTTGACTGGTTTTCGAGTCTTCATGGCAACCTCAGCTTGGATTGCACTGTTTTGAATAGGTCAAAGAACAGATTGATCCACACCAACACATAGGGCTATACAATGCCTGTAAACCATAGGGATGAGAAAAGCAACAATTTTCAATAAACCACATTGATGAAAATTTGGTCGTTAACTACACCAACCATCAAATGGATTGTACAAATATCTTGATGAACTTTTCGGCACTTGTTAATGAGACCGAACGTAGTAGTAAAGTCAGCTTGTTGCCAGCACCTTGACTGTGCTTGATTGAACTGGTGACATATGTAAACCAAACTCAAGCCCATCACTCTATCAGAAGTTGTAAGAAACAAGAACATTTCCTTTTCTACAAGAAGCATAGTCTTAACCATGGAATGGAATATCCAAGCTTACAACAAAGAACTTGGCTTTCGCCATCCAAAAAGACAATTCATGGTTGGTGGTTTCTTCATACAGCTAAGAAAGACTCGGTGTCAAACAAATTTTAACTCCATCCATGACTCTTACCTACCCGGTCTTGGATGCGGAGAGGTAAGACTTCCCTAGAGAAAAGCACATGTCCCTCTGTCTCTTGTATTCATTGTATCTCAGAAAGAAATAACCAAGATAATCGAAATCAATTGGTGACATTTTTGCCTGTTAATCAATCAACCGATCAATCACTAGTCATAATTAATTAATTATCAATATTAGTCTTGGTATTAGTATTACCTGGATGAGAGCCCATAGAGCCCAATACAAGTGTGAAGCCAACATGTAACAGCTAGTTTCAACATACAGCGCTTTCAAATCCTTCTCACTTACCTGTCACATCATCCATCAATATAATATAACCATTTTCCAAACACATACTTGAATCAAAGGTCCATTTAGGAAGCAAGCCTCGTTAATTTTGAGACACCTAGTCACCCTACGGCATAGGCCTTTTCTGCATAATGTAACCACAACTGACTAACCGGTCCAACCAGGAGCAGTGGTCCGCTCCTAACAGGGTTTCCCCTGGAAAAAGAGGACATGTCTGAGTCTAACTGGCCCCAGTCTGTTTTGGGGACGGTCCTTGCTTGGTGCTTGGTCCCGACCCTTCTGGCCACCTTAATGTCATAGTTTGTGCTACACACACAGATAATGCTAGATAGTCAAGCTCTAGTCTGTAAGGGGACACTTCATTATCATAAAGAAAAGTTGTTCACTTCAACAATTTTGCATTTACTTCGTATCAGTTACATTTGTAACTTGATGTTTGCACATGTTGAGGTTATCAAGGTTTATTTGGACACAACTAGGAAACCCTTTATTGGCAAGCAATGAATACACAAACAAGCTTCTAATTAGATAAGTTGGCATAGATACCTTATCTGGTCTTTCAGGTTGCAAGTAATGCCTGAAGAAATGAAATTGTTCATCCTTATTTGGGTACCTGTGTCATCATTATCGGAGTACAATAAGTTGCAATCTTAGTTCCTTTGGGAAAACAATTCCATGTTTAACCATTGAGAGTCACAGGGTGTACTCTTGAAATGAAAATTGAAGATGTATATGTATGTAGTTATCTGCGCTTTCGTAGAAAGCCATATAAATTCATATCAATTTTGAAGCAAGTAACACAAGTCAAATCTGGACCTTTTCTCATTCAAAACAAAGGGTAATATATAAAAGATGCCTAAGAACAAGATAAGCTTACAAGGTGTAGTCGCAATCATAGCCAGCATATTCATTGAAGTGGTTCCCAATGTCAAACCCTCTGTAACTGTATGATCCATATTCAAAATCTATGATGTAGAGTTTCTCTGCTCCAATAATACATATAAAAAGAGCCATTAAAAAAAAAAAGAACTATGGACAGACATAAAACAGAACAAGTTAGATACACCATCAACTGTTTGGGACTTGTTCCATTATTACATAAATGTAGTTCTCCTACATATCCAGCACTTAGAAGAACAGTGTGTGAAGTAAAATATCTGTAGTCATTGCAAATTATTGTAATAACTTATATCATAAAATTTTGTGGGGGTGATTCTGATAAGTCACCACTCAATTCCTGATGTAAATCACACATTCCATTTCTTTTACTAATTCATCTATGATCATTAAAAAATTATTGTACATCAAGTGAGCAAAGATGATTTATTTCATAAACAGTCATGGTCCGATTTAAATCACAACAGTTGAAGTTTGGAAGTAAAAAGAAAAGAAGAGTAGGGTACAAAGATACCTTCATCATCATTCAGCATCAGATTTCCAGAAAGCAAGTCATTATGAGCAAACACCACAGGAGCATTAAGACTACCTGTCAATTCCTGTCTCGTAATCACCAGAGGTTTCTCCACAAATAAACTATGGTTCTTTCGATTTTGCAAGATTTCAACATAGAAATTATATAAGATGATCTCAAGCTAAAGACAGTGATATATAAATCTAGGCCACTGGGAATATCCTGACTTCTAAAGTCAAAATTTCATATTGAAACCGCATTATTTATGGAAGAAAAATGTTCGGCGTTGGGAAAAGGTGGCACAAGAACGACCAAAGGCTTGCTTGCATTAAACATTCTCAGCATGTAACATATTGTAGCTTCATTTAATACATATGTTATAAAACAATTGAACCTGGAAGCCCAGATGTCACATTACATTATACAAATGTCATTCATGCATGCATCAAACTGTGGCAGGAGCACAGAATTTTAGACCTTACCATAGGTTCCTCATCATAAATGACAAATAAATAAAGTGATGTTGCGCAATACAGTAAAAGAAACTACCTTGAGCTTAATAAGTTCCGTATGGACTTCCTTAAATGAAATTGTTTTGTATTTCTTTTGCTTCTCATGATCATCAAAAGTAAGATTGGATGCTGCAATCAGCAAAACTTAATCTTTCAGCAGTTTATTGAAAAGATAATCCCAGAAAGGAGACAGACCAAAATTTATCTCAAAATTAGTAGTTGCTGTTCTAGCAGCACTAGTGGGAAGATGAGTGATCAGTGATGATGCATAAAAACCACCTCTTTCAAAAAATTTGAAGATGTCATTCCACAGCTGAGGTTCCTTGGATCCTGGAATCTCGACCTGATGGAACCTACTAAGTTGCTTTGCAATTTCCGCTGCTAATTTTGGCTTCCTCAAGTCTGTAGAACATTTAGAATTAACAATCATATTAAATATCGAGCCAACAGCTAGGGGTGCAAACGGATTTTTATTCCATATCCACATTTGATTGGCACTTTGAGTATCCAAACCCGTATTCACATTGAATGGATACTGAAAATGCTGTTTGTGTCCATAAATGGTAGATATTAAAAATAATTAAATTTATCCAAGTATCCATGTACGTTACTAATTATTCATATCTCTGGATCTATTTATATATTTATATATTTTAATATTAATATCTGTTTATCAATCAATACATGAATATTACAAAAATATATAATATAAATAATTGTTGAACAAAATATTTAATTTCAAAAATAAACCAGAAGTTTTACTAAAATACACAATACACTAAAAGGATATTTTTGAATTTATATATCCAATGAATGATTACTTAAAATATTGAATAAATGTTGTCAAATACTAATAATAACATTCGTTTTAAATTGATATGGCTAATATTTTGTACAGACGTGTATACCCATGCAATGGTATTGGATTTAACATCCATTGATGAACCAATAAGGATGTCCAGGCCTTCATATATGGTAATGGGAGATGAACAGTCATGTGGTTTGAGATCACCACGCATAGCAGCATGCACATTTAAATATCAGTTCCAAATCATTTTGACCCTCAAATTCAAATTGGCTAAGTTAGTAAAATTTTGTGTATCTCAAAATGTAAGGCCACACCAAGTCATTTGGCAATATCGAAATTCTATTTTCAGGTATCCAAAAATTAGCGTGTGGTGCTAAAAAAGAACATAATATTTTATAGCTATAACTATAATTACTTAGAAAGAAATATGAAAAGAACCGAAGATAGTCACTTTTTAATTAATAGAAGGCAGCATCACAAATGTGAAATTTGTAATCAGGTAACAGGCTTGAGATCACTGAAACATGACAAGATCACAAGACAAATACCTTAAAGATCCCACTCAAGTATGTTGGTTTGTTGCTTACCTAATGGTTCTAATGTACGAGCATGTATGAATGATTGTACCATTCCATTTCCAAATACTCCTAGCAACTTGGCACCGAATCCTGCAGCTGAGAGGTAATGAATTGCCTATACACAAGGATAGCGAATTACATATGTTACAGAGTTGCAGAGAGAAAGTAGGTTTATGGTTATTATTATTATGTATAGCAAGTACATGAGTTTACACACACACATGTATATATGAAGAGTTAAGTCAGTTGCATGGAAATGATATAATAAAATGTTCTTCACAGTAATTATACTCAACATCCCCCCCCCCCCCGGCGGGTGCGGTGAAGCTGAATGGCATGATTGACAAGCAGCTCAGACCTAAGAAACAAGAATTGAAGTGTAGGCATTCCCTTTGTAAAAAGTCAGCAAGTTGTTGTATACTGGGAACATGGCGAATCTGTAATGAGTTTCATAGAACCATATCTCGAACAAAATGTAGATATATTTTCTATATGTCCCATGCATTGATGAAACTCCCAGTTAGCAGCCAGTAATTTTGCACCAATATTATGCTAAACCTCCAGTACCGTTCACATATGCGAGGAGGGGAAAGTAAGGCAGGCAGGCAGTCTGAGCTTTAAGTGAACAAGGGGAGATAGAATAAGTACAGGGATAAGGGTAGTTTTGTAATTGGACTAGGTCAAGTGGTTGGAGGGTGTTATGTAGAGAAGTCTGGTTAGTTGAGAGGGTATTCTATTTTCTTTATAATTCCTTGAGTGGGAGTTTGGGAGAGTATATGACCTCTCGAATGTCAGATGATCTGTAATCATTCAGCTAATATAGATTTAGAGTGCGTTTGTTTCCATTTTATAGCAAATTGGTATCAGAGTGGTGAGATCGTGGGAATGGCGACAAGAAGCATGGCCAATTGTGTGGATGATCTCGAATCAAACATGAGAATTCTAGGGAACTAAAGTGGTTTTATAGCTAAAAGAAGTATGTTGGATCTTGTTGGGTCTGAAATGTGCTAAGTCCAGATAGTGCTGCTAAGTATTGAAGATTACTACTGCTGAAGACTTTAGTACTGCTACTTGAATATTACTACTGCTAGTAGTATTAGTGCTGCTTGAAGGGTTAGTACTGCTAGAAGAATAGTTAGTACTGCTTGGAGAGTTAGTACTGCCAGTCAGAAATTACTACTGCAAACATGATTAGTACTGCTGATGATGAAGATACTGCTGGAAGATTAATACTGCTTATGATGATAAAGATGGTTGGTTGCTTAAAGCGAAAGACAAGGAAGTTGAAGATAATTATGGAATGGATGCTGAAGATCAATGTTTCTTTAATAATTATCTTGTAATCTGTTTTGTATATATAGTCTAGAAGTCTTTTGCTTATGAGAGAGATAGAATATACGTTTTTGTTTTAGAGAGAATTAGCCTCAAGATTATTAGTGATCCTTTCTTTAGAGAAGTATTGAACGTCTGTTGAGCCTGTTCAACAGATTGAGGCTTTGGTTGTAATCATTAAGTTAATTCAATATAACTTGTGATTTGATCTCATATACTGTTTCATTGATTTATTGTTAAAGTGTTATTCCGCAACTTCTTTAATATAGTTTCTGAGTGTTTAGTTTAATTCTTGTTTTGAATTTCGATCCTGACAAGTGGTATCAGAGCTAAAGGAACTCAGAAATCAATAATCATCATGGACGGATCACATGACAGTGTTCTTGTTTCAAAGGTTCCCATGCTCAAACCTAATGAGTTTGACATGTGGAAAATCAGGATCAGGCAGTATATCCTTCTTACAGATTACTCAATGTGGGATATCATTGAGAATGGTCCCTCCAATGTAGGAGAGATTGGAGCAGATGGCAAGAGACCTCCACCAAAGACTGATGGAGAAAGAAAGATGAGGCAGATTGAGATGAAAGCCTTGAGCACTCTGCTCTTGGCAATTCCTAATGAATATCAACATCAGTTTTGCAACTGTGCTAATGCCAAAATCCTGTGGAATGCTTTGGAGAAGAGATTTTCAGGCACCAAAAACACTAACAGAAATCAGAAAGCAATTCTCAAGCAACAATATGAAAATTTTATGTCTACAAAGAATGAGTCTATGACTCAAATCTTTGATAGGTTCAACAAGTTGATTGGAGAATTGGCCACTGTTGGTGTCAAGATGGACCTGGATGATGTCAACAGAAAGTTTCTAAGATCTCTTGGTGAATAATGGGTAATGTATACTGTATCATTCAGACAGAATGATAATCTGGAGGATAAGGAACTAGATGATCTCTACAATGATCTCAGGGTGTTTGAAGCAGAAGTTGAATCTAAGAAGAAGCCATTTGGATACTCTCACAATGCTGCTCTTCTATCATCTACTACTGATTCTTCTGCTAATACTGAATCAGTTAGTGCTGCTCATGGCTCAAAACAGGATGGATCCAATGATTCTGTTTTGGAAGCTTTCCTTGCTAGCCATGCTAAATCTACTCTTATTAATGATGATCTGGAGCAGATCAATGTTGATGATCTTGAAGAGATGGACATCAAGTGGCAAATGGCAATGCTCACCATGAGAATCAAAAGATTCATTAAAAGAACCGGAAGAAACAACTTTGCCATGAGAAGAGAAGATGGTGCTGGATTTGACAAATCCAAGGTGGAATGCTACAAGCGTCATAATCTGGGGCACTTTGCAAGAGAATGCAGAGGAGGAATTTCTCAACAGCATGGAAGCAACAATCAACAATCAAAGTCCACTAGCTATAACAGGAACCCATCTCAAGCACTTGTCTCACAAGATGGAATGGGATTTGATTGGAGTGATCAAGCAAATGAGGCAATCCAGAATCAAGCATTGATGGCTGAGGTTTCAGAGTCTTCAAGCACTGCAATCCCCACAGAGGTAATATCTAAATTATGCTCTAAAGCCTGTCTTGAAACTGTTAGAAAGTACAGGGATCACAATCAGAGCATGTGTGATGATCTTAAAAGGTTGGAGCAACACAGGAGAAAGTCTAATCTGATCATTGTGAATTTTGAAGAACAAATTAAGGCATACCAGGCCAATGAACTTCAACATTCATATGATCACAACTATTGGAAGTGGGAGAAGGAGTTAGAGATTAAGCTAGAGAAGGCTAGAGAGGAATGTGAGAAAGTTAAGAGTGAATTTGAGAAGGCAAAATTAGACATTGAGAAATTTTCCAATGCTTCTAAAGCAATGGACACTTTACTCAAAACACAAGTTCATGACAAACTGAGAAGAGGTATAGGCTACAACAACACCCCTCCACCTTACAATAACAACTTTATTCCACCCACCTCAGACCTCTTAGAAAGACAAGATAAGAAAGAATTACCTGCAGGAGCCACAGAAGTAGATCCACTAGATACAGTAGTGGTTGAGGCAGAATCTGAAGAAAAGAACACTAAGGAGAAGAATAAGGAAGACCAGAAAGAAATTCCCCTAGAAAACCATATTCTTACAAATGAGAGGGGAGGTAAACCATTTGTCAAGAGTGAGAAAGTAGAGAAGTTTAAGATTGAGGAAGAGACTGTTAAGAGTGAGAAAGCTGAGACCTCCAGGAAAGGGAAGGAAAAGGTACAAGGAGATCACTATATGCAAACTACTGTTGTAAATCCCTGTACTTGTCAACAGAACAAACCCCATCAACATGATAAAATAAGGGGAAATCAGAGAAACAGAAATAACCAGTGGGCTCAAAAACAGGGAATTGATCTAAGAAAAATCAATAGACCAAAACCTTGTTTTATTTGTGGCAAATTGAATCATTTAGTTAAACACTGTTATTTCAATCCTATTAACCAAAGATTTACTTTTCAAAGACAAAATCAAAATTCTATTGGTTATAGGAAGCAATCAAGAAGATCAAGGAAACACATGGCTGAGAATGTGAGAACAGCACCAATGAAAACTGGTACTGCAAAATCTCATATTCAGAATAAGTTTGCTAAAACAAAAGAAAATACTCCAAGCAAATCAAGGAGTAACTCAAAGAATAGAAAAGCAAGCAACTTTGCCAAAATTTAGGTTCCAAAAGACACTAAATCTGTTAGTACTGCTAACAGAAATAGTGCTGCTGATAGCAATACTACTGCTGACCAAGTTAGTACTGCTAACCAAGTTAGTACTGCTAACAAGGATAGTACTGCTACCAGTGTTAATACTGACAAGCCTATAATTAAGACAAAGTATTCCAGCCATGAGATTCCTAACTCTGATCATCTCATCAAGACCAATCTTACTGAGCATGAGTATGTTGATGAGAAAGGGCAACCCAAGACCACTTTGGCTTGGGTTCCCTCAAGAAACGAACTGTTTTATCTTATGTGCAGGGCAACCAACAGCTCAAGAGGAAGAGCATTTGGCATGTAGATAGTGGTTGCTCTAGGCACATGACAGGTAACATGACCTGCCTTCAAAATTTCAAAAGGTTTGATGGAGGACGTGTTGCTTTTGGTGACAATCCAGTAGGAGGTAAGATAAGTGGTAAAGGTATGGTATCAAAGGGTAAGATGACTTTTGAAGATGTTTACTATGTTGAGCAATTAAGATACAACCTGTTAAGTGTATCACAGGTTTGTGACAAGAAACATAGTATATTATTCAGTGATACTGAATGTATTATCCTTGCTCTAGGATTCAAGGTAGTTGATGAAAATATGATACTACTTAGAACTCCTAGAAAGGATAATGTTTATTGTTTGGACTTAGAGAGTGTCTCATCTAATTCATCACTAAACTGTTTGTTTTCAAAAGCTTCTTTAGATGAATCATCTCTTTGGCAAAGAAGGATGTGTCACATGAATTTTAAAACTATGAACAAACTTGTGAAAAACAACCTTGTAAGAGGTTTGCCTCAAAAAGTGTTTTCATGTGATGATCATTGTGTTGCTTGTCTTAAAGGCAAGCAGCACAAAACTTCTCATAAGTCCAAAGAAATAAATACAACCTCTTCACCCCTTCAATTATTGCATATGGATCTTTTTGGTCCTACAAATGTGATGAGTATTGGTAATAAATCATATTGCTTAGTCATTGTTGATGACTTCTCTAGATTTACTTGGGTATATTTTCTGAGGACTAAGGATGAGACAAGTGGACTGATCAAATCCTTTGTCCTTAGGATTGAAAACCAAACAAATCTAAGGGTTAAAGTCATCAGATGGAACTGAGTTTAAAAACAATGACTTAAACAGCTTTTGTGAGACTAAAGGTATTGAGAGACAATTCAGTGCTCCTAGGACTCCTCAACAGAATGGTGTTGCTGAGAGGAGAAATAGGACATTGATTGAGGCTGCTACATCTCTGTTGGCAGATTCAAAGCTACCTATTACTTTTTGGGCAGAAGCAGTTAATACTGCTTGTTATGTCCAAAACAGAGTTCTAGTAGTCAAATCCCAAGGAAATACACCTTATGAACTTTTCAAAAAGAAGAAACCTTTTATTGGATTTTTCAAACCTTTTGGGTGTCCTTGCACAATTCTCAACACCAAATCTTATTTAGGCAAGTTTGAAAGCAAAGCTGAGGATGGATTTCTTGTTGGATATTCCTCTCAGAGTAAGGCATATAGAGTATTCAACAGTTCTTCCAGGATTATAGAGGAAAGTGACAATGTCAAATGCAATGAGAACACACCAAATCAGATTGCTACAGGTCCTGATTGACTGTTTGACATTGACTCACTAACTAATTCTTTGAGTTTTAGTCATGTGCAAATTGCAGGAACAAGTTCAGAACAGGTACAAGCACATAAACAAGAGTTTGTACTGTTCCCTATACCTACAGTTGATCCTGTTGAATTTTGCAAGCAAGAAAAGAAAGATGATTCTGAATCAGAACAGGATGCAGCTGATAAAGGTGATAAAGAGGATGTTCATCCTTCAAGTTCAAAAAACTCAGGTACTGAAATGCTCACATTGACAGAAGATGACACTGATGATGAAAATTCTTCGGTGTATGGGGGAAACACTCCTGAAAAGAATGACTCCAATCTTGATGCAAGTATTAATGAGGAGGCTGTCTATCATACAAGAACTCAGAAGAATCATCCTCCTCAGTTGGTGATTGGTGATATCAATTCCCCCATGATCACAAGGCATCAAAGTAAGTTAGGAGGATTGAAAGACTTACAGTCAGGCTTGTTATCTTGTTTTCTATCCCAGATTGAACCCAAGAAGGCATATGATGCAATGAAAGACCCAAGTTGGATAGAAGCAATGCAAGAGGAGCTGCTTGTTGCTGAATTTGTTCTATTATAGTATGTAATTTTAGTTTGTAAAAGTTTCTACACTTATCATTTTGAAAATGAACAAAACAAAACAAAACAGAATCGACTCATCCCATGCCTCCTTGGGTGATCTCGACCATTGAAAACGACCCCTGTAAACGAGAAACCGAGACTGACTTCAGTAGGCTATCTGATCAGAAGTACAGAAGAGACGAGCATTAGGTCTCTGTTTTAGATGTGACGAGAAATATGCTCCCGGCCATAAGTGCAAAAGGAAAGAAATAAGTGTGTTGTTGGTGCAAGAAGACGACAGTGACGAAGCTAAAGGGAAAGAGGTCGAAGGAAAATTAGACTCGACAAATGTTATAAGAAGTGCATCTAAATTTAGTGGTTGGTATAATGAATCCTAAAACGATGAAGATGGAAGGAATTATCAGGGATCAGAAAATGGCAGTGTTGATCGACAGTGAAGCAACCCATAATTTCTTATCCAAAGAGGCGGTAGATAAGTTGCATTTAGAGGTGGTGAGTACAAGGGGTCACAGCATCATAATGGGAACGAGAAATGTAGTGAAAGGTGAGGGGATTTGTGGAGATGTGGTGATCCATATTCAAGGGTCGGAGATCAGAGACGAATTTTTACCACTCCAATTGGGGAACAACGATGTGATACTCAGAGTTTAGTGGTTAGAAACCTTTTTTTCTTTTTCCTTTTTTTTTTTTGGGGGGGGGGGGACTTATACGAATTGGAAGTTGCAAGTAATGAAGTTCACATTGAGATGGGAAACCATTACTCAAAGGGGCTGTTTGGTTCATGGAATTGGAAGGAATTGGAATGGTCATTTTCATTGACCAAATTCCAAACTCGTGTTTGGTTCATAGAATGAAAGCGATGGAATCCTTCCAATTCCATTGGACTAGGCCAAGTGGTTGGAGGGTGTTACGTAGAGAAGTCTGGTTAGTTGAGGGGGTATTTTGTTTTCTTTGTAATTCCTTGAGTGGGAGTTTAGGAGAGTATCTGACCTCTCGAATGTCAGATGAGTCTGTAATCATTCGGCTAATACAAATTTACAGTGTGTTTGTATCCATTTCATAGCATATTATCACACCGATAGGTTGATGACCAGTAGATACAGAAAGCTCCTTCATCAAATGTGTAAGCCAGCAAAGTTCAGCAGCCGCCATATCAAGTGCTCGATGCTCTGCCTATATACTGGAGTGGGCGACTGTTGTTCTTAAAACTCCAACTAATAAGATTTCTTTCAAAAAAATATAGAACCCACTCATAGAATGATGATCATCAGGACAAGCCTAGTCATTGGACTTGTGAATAACAAGATCATGAGTATTAGTGCCTTTAAGATACCACAAGATTCGCTTGACAACAGCCTAGTGTACATTAGTTGGTGAATGAAGAAACTAAGATGCTTTATTTACCAAATACACATATTTTGGGCAAATGAGAGCCAAATAAAGTAGAGCACCCACTCTGCTGCAAACAGAGAAGGATAGGATAAGGAAGTTCCCTAATAACGTGACATTTGCTTGCCCGAACATACATGAGTAGAAATACAAGCACAATCACTGAAACCGGTGCAACCGAGTAAATCAACAACTGATTAACCACAAGCCTAATCTGTAAAATCTGTTTGCACCCCCAAGAAAATAACTCAATTTTTGTCCAAGTTTTTGAGAGCAAATTGAGCATATAGCTTTAGGAATTAGCTCAACAGCAAATGCAAATGAATTCCCCGTAATAATAATATCATCAACATAGACGAGTATTTAACATCAAAATGTGGTTGTAACATGCACAAATAAAGAATTATTTGAAATGCACCGAGTATAGCCAAGAGTATGAAGTGCATAGGGTAATTTCTTGAATCATGATCTCGAGCATGTTCGAGTCCATAAAGGCCTTTTTGAGAAGGCATAAATGATTAGGTTTGTCATGATCAACAAAACCAGGGAGTTGTGTCATATACATCGTTAGTAAGATCACCATCAAAAGAATCGTTGTGGGTTAACCACTAGACTTAATATTTTAGAGTAGTTAACCCCAACTATTTAATGAAACCCTTTGGCAAGAAGTCGAGCTTTATGGTGGCTTATAGTACCAATATGAGTTTTGTTTAAATTTGTAAACCCATTTGCACCCAATAACTTTGGCATAGTATTGTGTAGGAACTAGTATCCAAGTCTAATTGGAGATCGAGGTCAAAAATTCACAAAACAAAGCATCAAGCCAAGGTTGATTCCCATTTGGTGCAAAAACTGAAAAAACATTGTGGCCAGGCCAACCTTTCATAGGGGTAGGGGGTAGGGGGTGGGGGGTTTGCCGGTTCTAGTACTTTGTGGCGGTAGGCCTAGACCATGTGGATTAGTGGTGCCCATACCACTATAGGACTGAGATGGGAAAACATTTTCAAAGAAAGTAACATGTTCAACTTGTATAGGTTTTGGAGCTTGTAAGGATCATGACAAAGATAGCCTTTGTGATTAGTAGTGTAAGCAAGAAAGAGGCGTGGAATGGATTTAGGAGATAGTTTAACGGAACGAGTAGCTCTAAGAAATGGAAAATAGAGACAACCAAATGTGTGGATAAATGTGCAATAAGGGAAAGAATGATACAAATTTTCAAAAAAGAATTTGTTGGACAAAACTACAGACGGCAAATGATTGATGAAAAATGCTGTTGTAGAAGGCAAAAGTTAAAAGTGAATAGAGATGCCTATTGTTAGGCATAATGTGGTGCAATCTTCCCCATTAGATCTTTCATATGAAAGCAAATATGTGAGAACTGAATTAAGTCGGGTTATCTCAAGCTAATTGAGAAATAGATAATATGTTTTTAGTTAGTCCAAAGACAATCAAAACATTTTCAGGGCAAGTCTGCAATTGAGTAAAGCTAATAAAGATGAGCCAAGGTGTGTAATTGATAGTTGTGTACCATTTCCGGCCGTGATAACATTAATTCTAGTGTATGAGCCAATATTTATGACGAGGTCTGGATCAGGGGTTATCGTGCGTCGTAGCTCTAGAATCTAGCAACCGAACCTTGTTAGAAATCTAGGTTTCGTGATATATCAATGAATCGAGTATGATATATCAATGAATCGGACTCGGATAGTATTTTGGATTGTGCGAAACGCCTTTCGTTAGGTCAGAACTTATCCAACAAGGAATTTCGGTACCTTAGGACCGTTATAGTTACGGCCGCCGTTCACCGGGGACGAACACTTTCTAAAGTAATATTTTGACCCTATTAATGCCCCCGAGTTTCACGAAATCTACTTTTGGATAATCCAAAATCACATTCTTGTTTTTAGAAAAAACAAGAGCAAAACACAAAGGTTTTTGTTATGTTGCTATGTTAGAATTGAGACTGAAAACTCGCTCATTTTCTGTTGTTCATCACTCCTATATGTATGTGTTGACCGGCAGTTATATTATATTGGAGGTTGTCGGGCAATTACCAATGGTTGCAAATATTTTGGGTCAACCTTTCAGGTCAGCTTCAGTGAGGGCACTCGCTAATCAACTTCAGTGACTCGATACTGACGGCAGACAATGACTCAACACTGAAGGCAGACACTGATCAATGCCAATGACCCAACCAATTGACACCCCTAGGTAAGAGGCGGTATGATGTTGGTAAACAGCCCCTAAGCGGGAATTGGTTGGTTTTGTTGGGATGTAGGCTTAGGCCCATTGATCAGAATAGGGGGAGGGGGAGGCGCAGATGGGAGTCGGCCCTAGGCTCTCTACCCTAGTTTCCTTAATTAGGAGTTTACCCTAATTATGTTTGTCTATTTATTGATCTCATTGTACTTGTAAACATTGTAGCACCTAAATAATAAGAAAAACCCTAGTTGCCCCCGTGGACTAGCACGATCACCCTGGTCGTGTGAACCACGTAAATTCTTGTGTTCTTCTCTTGTTTTCGGTTCAGTGCAGATTGTGTGTGTGTGTGTGACGTTTAACCTAACAATTGGTATCAGAGCTTTAGGCTCTTGATCTGTTACACTCAACCACTGCCTGCCGCCGCCGTGCCGTTGCACTGCTGTCTACCGCCGCCACTGCCGCCGCTGTTTGCCGTCGCCGCTGCTAAAAGATTCCTTGTTTTTCTGTTTGTCTATCGCCAACAGTTTGGAATAATGGTTAAAGACGGAAAAAATAGGATTGAAAAGTTTGACGGGCAAGATTTTGGATGGTGGAAGATGCAAATTGAGGATCTGCTGTGTCAGAAGGACTTGGATCAAGCCTTGACAGGAATAAAACCCGAGAAGATGGAAGAAGCTGTATGGGCTGCTCTAGACAGAAAAGTCGTGGCTGTTATCAGATTTACACTGGCCAAGAATGTGGCCTTTAACATTGTGAAGGAGACTACTGCATGTGGATTGATGAAAGCTTTGTCAAACATGTATGAAAAACCTTCTGCTTCTAACAAGGTATTTCTGATAAGACAGTTAGTAAACACCAGAATGAGAGAAGGTATGTCTGTTACCTCACACATTAATGATTTCAATACCATTATATCCCGCTTGTTATCTGTTGATATTAAGTTTGAAGATGAAGTCCAAGCTTTGCTCTTGTTATCCTCGTTACCGGAAAGTTGGTCGGGAACTGTCACAGCCATTAGTGGTTCAGCTGGAACCTCTAAACTCACCTTTGAAGGCATACGTGATTTCATCCTAGGAGAGGACATAAGAAGACGGAGTTCTGGAGAATCATCTAGTGCTTTGCTAAGCATTGAAGGGAGAGGTAGAAAGACAGAAAGGAGTAATGGCAGAGGCAGATCAAAGTCAAGAAAAAGGAGCCAGTCAAAACCAAGGAAAGACATCCAATGTTGGAAGTGCAAAGAACCTGGGCACTTCAGAAATCAATGCCCTAAACAATCAGATGGAAATAGAGAGGTGAACGCAGCAATTGATGATTTAGAAGAAGCCCTTATCTGCTGTGTTGAGAATTCAGCAGAGTCTTGGATCTTGGATTCCGGTGCATCCTTTCATGCTACTTTCAGCACGAAGATGATGAAGAATCTACGGACAGGTAACTTTGGTAAAGTTTGTTTACCATCGCACTCTTGACATCACCGGAATAGGTGACACAGACATAAAGACTTCATTGGGTACCACTTGGACCTTGAAGGACGTTCGGGTCATTCCCAGCCTTAAGAAAATGTTGATTTCCACTGGGCAGTTGGACAACCAGGGATTTAGAACTACCTTTGGTGATGGGCAATGGAAGGTTGTCAAACAAAACCTTGTAATTGCCAGGGGTAAAAAGCGAGACACCTTATACATGGTTGATGTTCCTGATAACGAGGTGAATGCAGTGACCAGTGGGCTGAATCCTTCCAGATTGTGGCATCAACGTCTCGGCCACATGAGTGAAAAGAGAATGAAGATGCTCGTTGCAAAAGGGAAGCTTCCTAATTTAAAAGGGGTGGATTCAGAGTTCTGTGAATCCTGTGTTCTTGGCAAGAAAAAGAAGGTATCCTTTGTGAAGACGGGTCAGACACCGAAAGCTCAAAAATTAGAGCTTGTTCACACGGACGTTTATGGACCGACACCAGTTTCTTCCTTGGGAGAATCGAACTACTATGTGACCTTCATCGATGATTCAACACGCAAGGTATGAGTTTACTTTCTTAAGAATAAGGTTGATGTTTTCAATACTTTAAGAAATGGAAAACTGTTATTGAATTGGAAACTAACCTGAAGGTAAAGTGCTTGAAGTCGGATAATGGTGGGGAATACATTAGCACAGAGTTCACTGACTATTGTGCTGAACATGGCATTCAGATGATAAAGACAGTTCCAGGCACTCCTCAGTAGAACGGAGTGGCAAAAAGGATGAACATAACTTTGAATGAAAGGGCCAGGAGTATGAGACTTAATGCCGGGCTTCCAAAGACGTTCTGGGCTAATGAAGTTAACACTGCAACTTATCTTATCAACCGAGGAATATCAGTACCATTGGGCTTCAAGATACCAGAGGAAGAGTGGAAAGGTGAAACAGTGAAGTATGAAATGCAATGCCTATTATGATCTGATGAAAGATGGTGACAAGTTGGATGCAAAATCCAAGAAATACACCTTCATTGGATATGGCTCAGATAGTATGGGCTACAGGCTTTGGGACTTTGAAAGCAGAAAGGTAGTCAAAAGTAAACATGCAACGTTCAACGAGGCTGAACTTTATAAAGACAGGAGCACAGTAAACTCAAATGATCAGAAAGAACAAGTTGAGTTTGAAAGTGATGACATCAGAATCAGAGGGCCAGAAGATACCCAGGATAGTGGGAGTACTGAGCCTGATTTTTAGAATAGTGATGAGTCTGAAGATGTTCATGAAGACAGTGAAAGCTCAGAGGATGAAGAAGAAACATCTTCTCCAGTACAACCTCAACCAGTTGAATCACACTGGGTCAGGAGATCCACCAGAGTCTCTAAGCCTCCTAAAAAATACATCCCATCAGTCAATTATCTTCTTTTGACCGAGAATGGTGAACCAGAAAGTTACTCTGAAGCAGTCAAGCTGAAAAATTCGTTGCAGTGGGAGCGTGCAATGAAAGAAGAAATGGGATCTCTAAACAAGAACAAAACTTGGGTTTTAACCAAGCTTCCGCAAGACAAAAGAGCGTTGCAGAACAAATGGGTATTCAGAATCAAGGAAAAGCATGATGGGTCTAAACGGTATAAAGCCCGTTTAGTGGTCAAGGGTTTTCAACAGAATAAGGGGATTAATTACAATGAAACTTTCTCTCCAGTGGTGAAAATGACCACCATCAGATTGATCTTGAGTATTGTAGCTGCAGAGGGCTTACATCTAGAGCAGCTAGATGTCAAGACAACATTTCTACATGGTGACCTTGAAGAGGATAGGGGTGTCAAAAATAACCGAAACCGAATAACCCACCCGAACCAAATGAAATTTAGGTTAAATGGTTTTGGGTTATTCGGTTTTGGGGTTAAACGGTTCGGTTAACCGAACAAGGATCCTTATTCGGTTCGGTTTTCGGTTAATTTTTTCCTAATTCGGTTAAACCGAATAACCCGAATAATACATCCTACTAATATTTTATATATTGCATGTTTATAAAAAATAAACCTAAGGCATGTTATACTATTATTATTTTACATATTTTATTGATATATAATGTTTTTTTATTGAGAGTAGATAATGTTTTTTCATTAGATAACATTTTATGCTTGAATTACATCGTCGCATGAAGAAAAATATTGTCATATGGTAGAAATAGATTTTGATAGATGGTGTATTTTACTTAATATAAGCCAATTATTGAGTATGAATGTATGATACAATTATATATAATAAGCAAGAGACATGATTTGAACACATTATTTGAACAAATGTCTAACGAAAAAATATAAATCCTTATTCGGTTTAACCGGTTACCGAACCGAATAACCCGAAACCGATTAAACTGAACCTTATTTGGTTTGGTTATCGGTTAGTTTTTAAAAAGCTTGAAAACCGATTAACCCGGACCGAATAAACCGAAAACCGACCGAATAACACCCCTAGAAGAGGATATCTACATGGCACAACCTGAGGGGTTTCAGGTTGCTGGTAAAGAAGATTGGGTCTGCAAACTGAAAAGGAGCTTGTATGGTCTAAAACAAGCACCTAGGCAGTGGTACCTGAAGTTTGATAACTTCGTGGAAAGGACCGGGTACAGCAAATGTGAGACGGACCATTGCTGTTATGTGAAGAAATTCAAGGGCTCCTATATCATCCTACTTCTCTATGTAGATGATATGTTAATTGCAGGTGCAGATATGAAAGAGATCAGGAAGTTAAAGAAACAAATGTCTGAAGAATTCGAGATGAAAGACTTGGGTCCAGCCAAACAGATACTCGGTATGAGCATTGCTAGAAACAAGAAAGATGGATCTTTGACACTATCCCAGGAGAAATACATCGGGAAAGTGTTAGAAAGATTCAAGATGAACGATGAGAAAACAAAACCTAGAAACACACCCTTGGGAAGTCATTTCAGCCTTACCAAAGACCAGTCTCCTAGATCAGAAGATGAGAAAGCAGATATGGCTAAAGTTCCTTATGCATCTGCTATTGGTAGTCTCATGTACGCCATGGTTTGCACGAGACCAAACATAGCCCATGTCGTCGGGGTTGTTAGTCGCTTTATGTCAGATCTGGGAAGAGAACATTGGGAAACAGTCAAATGGTTGCTCAGGTATTTGAAGGGTACTTCAAAGTTGGATTATGTTTCAAAGGTAAAGATTCAATTCTCAGAGGATATACTGATGCTGATTTGAGTGGATGCAAAATGACATTTAAAAGCACTACTGGGTACGTCTTTACAGTGGGAGGAACAACAGTTAGTTGGATGTCCAGACTTCAGAAAAGTGTGGCTTTATCAACAACAGAAGTTGAATACATGGCAGTTGCTGAAGCAAGTAAAGAGCTAGTGTGGTTAAAGGACTTTCTTGAAGAACTTGGGAAAAAGCAAGTTGATTACTCGTTATACTGTGACAATGAGAGTGCAGTGAAACTTGCTAAAAATCCAGTCTATCATGGGAAAACAAAGCACATTGGGAGGAGATATCATTTTGTCAGAGAATTGATCCGTGATGGTACGATGAATTTGAAGAATATCTCAGGTGCAAAGAATCCAGCAGACATGTTCACCAAGTCTGTGACGCAAGATAATCTGAAGTTTTGCATGACTTCAGCTGGCCTTCAGGAATAGTGTTGAGAAGGCAGGTGGCAACTAGGGGGAGATCAAGCTCAGTTGGTGTTTACAGAAGTACAGAGGAGTGTAGGTGAACGTGTTTCGAAGCCTCCAAGTGGGAGATTGTTGGGATGTAGGCTTCGGCCCATTGATCAGAATAGGGGGAGGCGCAGATGGGAGCCGGTCCTAGGCTCTCTACCCTAGTTTCCTTAATTAGGAGTTTACCCTAATTATGTTTGTCTATTTATTGATCCCATTGTACTTGTAAACATTGTAGCACCTAAATAATAAGAAAAACCCTAGTTGCCCCTGTGGACTAGCACGATCACCCTAATCGTGTGAACCACGTAAATTCTTGTGTTCTTCTCTTGCTTTCGGTTCTGTGCAGATTGTGTGTGTGTGTGTGTGTGACGTTTAACCAAACAGGTTTGTCTTGGTACAAAATTGACACCCCTAGGTAAGAGGTGGGAATGTTTACCAAACCAAAAAAAGGGCTCTGATTGCCGACTGCGCTCTGAGCGGAAGCAGTGAAAAAAAATGCATCTGACCGGAATCAGAATTCAAGCTTTCCTTCTGAACCCCTCTCCTCATTCCCATGGACCCATTATCCATCCCTAGTTTTAAGGCGTCATGAAGAAAAGGTCATGAAGATCAGTGAGCATGCATAACTATTAGGCATTTTACCTGGTGAACTTTCAGCTATAAATCTGAGGGAGGATATAACATACCAAATACAGCAACACGTGCCAAACAAAGTCTATTCATATCTTACTTATGTGACGAAATGTTACATTACAGAGCGTAGACTGCAATAATATAATGAATTATCCTCGAGGCAAAAGATTGTGCAATCAACAATGTGTTCTTTTTCTTCTCTAATGATCAAGTGTATGATGATAGTGGACAATTCAGAAAATATGCATTTCTTCAGATTGATTAGCATCAAATGGCACCTGTACGGACATGTACACTTTGCACAGTGCAGCATGTAACCAGATACAAGAAGTGATAGCTACCAAATGATGCAGGAAGAAGGATGGCAAACAATATCGTGTTTGGATTCGTTATGGAAACAAAATCACATTTACATTAAGAAACTAGAGAGATTTGATCCTCTCAAGTCTTGTATAAATACATGTACTGTTGAATGTAAATCTGTAAATAATAGAGAACAATTTGCTCTAATCTCATGATGTCTACATTAAGAAAGATGGGCTGTGTCAATTTGAAGGAGCTTATGACAAGGACTATTGGTTGTTTGCATAAAGATGTTCTAACATTAAAAGAACCCACAGATATTCAGATACTGACCTGTAGTTCCCTTTCTCGATTGATAACGTATTCCGTATTTGGACCATAAAGTCTAACAGTCATATGTACCATGTTCCCATTGTGTTCCTTTACGGATACCTTGAGCACTACAATAACAAATGCATTTGGTTATTACACTAATCTCGGGCACTAAAATCCAACTGGAGAATTAAAAGAGGTCTTCATATAAAAAACTGATATATCTTGATCTTCAACTATCACAAAATCATGTCTCTTTCTTTAACGATAAAGTATGGTTGACTCAAATCTAATTGTTGCAAATCGATAACTGGTCTAACTATGAACGAATAAAATACCTACAGAGATTTGTAATGCCACCAGACACTCTCTCAGCAAAGAAGTGGGATTCATCCAAATTTGACCATTTGTGGAACAGGTCTTTGCAGAGCCTTCTGCAATAGCCAAATCATAAAAACCATGGAAGTTGATCAATGACATCAAAACTGAAAGTCCCTAAGATCTTAAGAAACCAAATTAAAACGTCCAAACAAATATTTCCTTCATTCAAACAAAATAAAGAAAATAAAAAAACAGTTGCAAGTTGGCTTTAAGATCCAATGGTCTACTTGTCACTATTAATTCAAAATGTTTTAATGATGTCCTTAAGTGCCTTAAACAAACACTAGTAATAGATAAATATAGGTCATAAACTGGTAAGAAAAATCCATATCAATTGCAGATTTGCCCATAAAAGAAGGTAGATTACATGAACACCTAGTTGATGTAATCAAAGTAAATATTAGATGATCTTGGATCAGTACATGTTATGTCTTTCTATTGATGTTCATATATGTTTTCAAATATACAACTAACACTGAATTTCCTCCAATTGGAGCGCCGATAAGAACAATGCAAGCTCAATTCAAGAATAATGCCGCTCCTTTATTTCTTGGCAAAGATGTCTTAATATATCAATTTAGTTCACCCAAGGAGGCATGGGATGAGTCGATTCTGTTTTGTTTTATTCATTTTCAAAATGAAAAGTGTAGAAACTTTTACAAACTAAAATTACATACTATAATAGAACAAATTCAGCAACAAGATCCAACATGCTTCTTTTAGCGATAAAACCACTTTAGTTCCCTAGAATTCTCGAAACGTATGATTTGATTTAATTCAAACCTGAGAAATCATTCAGACATAAGAACTAATGAATCGATTTTAGATGCATCTACGTTTCTTCTGGTTGATATGATGAATCTTTCTTATAAATCCATCTAGGTTTCTCCTGGTTAATATGATGATGAATCCCTCTTACAAATCCAAACAAAGAAGAATAAGATTTCATTCAACCGTTCACGATCAAATTAAGTCCAAATCATGTCGAATGCATCAAGCAAAAAAAGAAAAGAAAAGAAAAGGAGAATTTGAAAAGCTAAAGAGGCGTGCGTACACGAGGCTAGGTTTCATCTCCGGTACACGAAGTGAGTGGTCGACGGTAAGAGAAGAAAAAGGAATCTGAAGGTTGCAGTTATTAGGAGCTTCACCGGCTACATCCATGGCGTTCAAGACGTTCGCTGCGACTCTTGTTTGATTGAACAAATTCAAATTGGAAAAGACTACGCAGTCTTTGGGGCCCGTTTTTAATTTTTATTACATGATCTATCAAGTCAAAAAACATCTTAAAAATGGTGATTTTGTTGTTTCAATAACTCTTCTAAAACCTTCTTTAAAATATTTAAAATAGGGAAAATATAACAGCGATGATAAAATTCTCTAAATTTTTTTATTTTTACAAAAATAATTATTTATGAAGGAGAAATAACTTTTTATTTATTTTATTAATAAAATTGTTTGAATTTAAATGTTTAAGAGAGAAATAATATTTTATGAGTTGTATTAAATATTTTAATAATATAATTAATTGTATAATCTTCGAATTAGGGAATACTAGAATCGTATTCGCGCAATGCAGCGAGATACATCACGATTTTAATGTTTCATTTTATTTTTTATTTTTTGTCGATTTACAATACGATTTTAGATGATTTTGAGAAAGTGATAATGTTTTTTATAAATTTGTTTAATTTAGTCTTAATAATATAATGTTTTTTACATAAAAAATTAAGTATTTTGTTAGAATGCAATTATTATCTTATATATTTTAATGACATATAGAAAAAATAATCAATTACATATTTAATAATATAATTAAAAAAAAATTTATAGTAATATAATATATTAATTAATAGTGATACATGGAAATGTCTGCATAAAAAGAAGGCCTTGCACATACCAAATTGGTGGGTGTTAGAAGACTGCAATAGTAATATGTATCTTGTGTTTTGATACTTGTAAATTAAGAGATTTTTAAAATCTTGCATAAAATGATGGTACATTGTACCTAATAATTTGTATTTAAGAGTTTTTTATCCCTCCTTTATAATATAGTATAGATGTTGGAGAGGAAGGTAATCTTCAGAATAATATTGTTATAGTTTCATTATTAAGATTGGTTTTCTTTCCTCTATACATTTCATAAGTTCATGGTTTATAATAATAATAATTAGAGTAAATTATTGATTCGTTCCATGTGGTATATTGAACACTTCAACACATGGCGGTACGCATTTTTTATGGCAAGAATCGTTACCTCTTACTCGTTGAACACCTCCTCACTGGAATCGCACACACCATTGCATTTGATGCAAAATTGGTTCATGGCAGCTTTCTTTGTTGCACTTATTACATGAAACATAATGAAATCGAGTAAATCACAAACTTGTTTAATGTTGGGTGTTGCATAGATTAAGTAAAAGTGTTTGTTTGTTTGTAGGGCAAATAAAAGCTGGAAGGTCGACCGCTTCCGCCTCCAATGCAAATATAGAGCCTGTAATAGGCAGAACAAGGACAAGACAAGGTGACAAAATGAGCTTGAATGTCGTCAATGGTAAAGTGCATGATGCAAGTGAAGGTATGCAAGACATTTCGGAAGGTATTTAATGAACTAATTTGTTTATCTTTAGTACTAATGTATTACATAAAATCCAAAGTTTATATCTATTTTCATTTTATGATAAAGGCTTGCATAAATAGTTTAAATTATTATTAGTAGTTTCTTTTAAGTGTCATTGCAAGCAATGAATCAAATAAGGATTTTCATCATTTTGATGATGGATATTTTAACAACAGATGAAAGATATTGTTTCATGTATAATGTTTAATGAATATGTGTAAATAGTGATAACAATTTGAAATGGAAAAATCCAGGTTATATTACACAGTCTGCGGAGATGGTTGCAATAAATGAGGACATAAGTGACAAAGCATGACCATACAAACCAGAGAAAGTAAGTACTGAAGCAGATAAGGGGAAAGGGTCTGCTAAAGAAGATTGCATAAAGGACATCACGAAAGGTATTACCAATAGTAAGTAACATTCATAACCTGACATTTTTCATGATTTGAAACACCAAATTGTTATAATAATATGCACAGATCATGATGGCGGTAAGAAACCGTCTTCAAAACATGGAGATAGCAGCAAAGAGGTAGGTAACATAGATTCATAATACAAATTTCTTATCTTGGCGTATGACAAATTTTATTCTTCGTTTTCACATTCACAATTTGCAAAACAGATAAGGTAAATTCCGTCGGACATAAAGGTTACCAACAAAAACGTAAGGGTAATATATATAAAACTATTATATAATATCTCTACTTTACTATCGGTACATTTAAATGTTTGCATTTGTTACAGACGTGGATTCGAATAGTGACTTTGAAATGGGTTTTAAAGCCCATGAAGGAAGCCCTGCAATGTGCACAAGAAGCAAAAAACCACATCAGACAAGCGAAACCAGACCGTTGAAGATGAAACTATTAGATCGTGAAGACAAAGTAACAAACGCATCATTAAAGCTTGTTGAGTCAATGAAAGGTAATACCATGTTACTATGCTAGAAAATCTAGATTATTACATTGTTATTCATAAAACTAAACCCTTAAATTAACATGAAGATGTTGTTGCCCCTGGATGTAACAAAATAACACAGAATTCAACGAAGGAGAATGAGCAAATGAATGTGGGAGAAGGTCATATGCAAACAGAATCGAGCCATGCTAATGAAGACAAGTTAAATACTTTACGGACAAGAACATCACTGCGTGTGTTGCACGATGCAATTAAGGGACTAAATGATAATCAGAAGGAAACATTAAGGAAAATGGGTTTGGGCGTACTTTTGGATATGACACTAAATGGTATTCAATCGAAGATGGGGTTCTACGTCGTTGATGCATTAGATACTAAGGAGATGCATTTGAGGACTCATGAAGGAGTAATTGCCATTTCAATGGAATCAATACACGACTTACTTGGGTTGCCTATTGGATGGATAAACCTGTTAGATTTTGATGAGGGTGGAAGTGATAAAAGAATCCGGAACGAATGGAAGGCGAAGTTTGCTAAAAGGAAGATGAGACAAATGGACCTTTTAGATGTGATACAGAAGTCTAATGATGATGAATTCACTTTCAAACTAAACTTCTTGGTGTTATTCGTCAACATAATGGCAAAGAGGAACACAATGGGATGTTGTAACTTCAATTTCCTCTCACGCATACATGACGAGGAGATGATACCGAAGATAGATTGGTGTAGATACATCTACACACGGCTTCGTGCAAGCAAATCGAAATGGAATCGCGATAATAACAACTGCTTCTACGCAGGACCATTGACTTACTTGACTGTAAGTTAAATAATTACATTAACTTACTACTTAATAATGTAAATTTTGTTAAACTTAAATGCAATGAACGTAATATCTTTCTTTTGTGCAACATGTCAGTTGTTATACGTTGAGGAAACCAGGTGCTCATCAGTGATTGTTCCCGATAAGAAGCCACCCCTATGTGCGTGGACATATGATTTGATGAAGATGCGAGAGTCACGTGATATAGCAAACGGCGGGTTTGGAAGACAACCTTTGAAGAAGCCTGCCAACTCCATAAAGGAAATCAATGAATTTGTTCAACCAATAGATGAAAGTAACGGATGTCGATCAAAGTCTCGTGAAACCACTATGGAAGTTCCCACCTAAAATAAAACTTATTTCTCACTATGATACATACATTTGGTTTTATTAACTGTTGTATCATCTAATGATGAATGACAACCTCGGGAATACATTAAAAGAATCGAGGATAAGTTGTCCGTTTTTACGAAATGAAAGAGGAATTGGATGCTGATGTAGCTACTGCATCATCTCAATTCCCAGATGAAGATGCATTCGTTTGCCTAAAGGACAACCTGGATATGTTGGGTCATCTAAAGATTTGAAGATGACCTCTCGATCTTCCATTTTGTATCATCTTACTTAGAATATTTTGAGGTTATTTCTAGCAGCTTGGTTACAATACAAATGTTTGGTGAAGTCGAAGATCAGCCGAAAAGTCAAAGAAGAAGTGTTTCTGTCAAAGCGGATTGAAGATGAACTTCTCAGCCTAAAGCTAAGTTTCCTACCTATGTGGATCAACACCATTGGCTAGGATGGTGCCAATCTCAAATCTTCAGGAACGTGAAGATGATCTCAAATCTTCAGGAACATGAAGATGTTCTCACATCTTCAGGAACCTGAAGATAATCTCACATCTTCAAGATTCTGAAGATGTATGTGGTGATCTGTGTCGACCTGTCTCTCTATTCAACAAACTTGTCTTTGATAAGTTTTGGTGGGAAAATATCATCGTCATAAACACATTGTACTTTTATGAGAAAGTATATTTGTGATATCTTGCATTGACGTGGACCTAATCTGAAGATAAGAAAAAGTGAGTTTTGTCTCCTACACTCTTCTGAGGAAAGGTCTACACCATCCTCTGCAGGTCAACACGTCAAGACAAAAGGTACATCCTGTACCATGCAGAAGACTTGTGTCCTCCCTTGCTCAACAGGTGTCCCATGCATTAAATGCATGAGGCACTATATATAGAGGATGCTCCACCATGCAAAGATAACCAGCTCTACAAGCCTTCAAGTTCTCTAAGTGCCTGGCAACTTTCTCTCTACGAAGTTCAATTGTTTTCTAATTGTTCTTCATTCTCTTTGTGTAAGATTTTTTGAACAGATTTCATCTGTTCTCTTCCGCAACAATCAAAGTTTTCTATGTGTAATTCTTGATTTCAAATCAATAAGAATTAAATTAAGTGAAAAACTCTGTGTATTGTATTCAACCCCCTTCTACAATACTTTTCTTATTTACTTACTACTAACTGGGACCAACAACTGATATTATAGCAGGTTAGTTTAACTCAATAAACTAGATCTGCAATGGCATCCTCTTCATCTTCTTTGAACAATGCCTCATCTCAAAACACTACTGTTGTATCATATGACAATGGCTCTATAACCAAACTACCAAAGTTCAACCCTAATAACTTCTCCTTGTGGAAAATTCGTATGATACTCTTCTTAGAAGGAGTTGACAGCAAATATCCTACTGTTTTACATGAAGGTCCTTTTATTCCTAAAGTTTGGGACCGGTATAATGCCAAAAAGGCAGATAAGGCAAATGTTGATGTTGTTTCTTCTGAGGAAGAGAGAACTCCAGCTACTGGGAGATACATTGTAAAGGATCCCAATAAATATAATGATGAAGACAGACGTCTTATAACTCTTGATACTAAAGTCAGAGTCATCATTTCCCTTTCTCTGCCTGATGAGGTTTATCACTCTCTTGTTAACTTTTCTACTGCTAAAGAAATGTGGTCTACTCTGTGTATTCTTTACGAAGGTACGTCTGAGGTGAAAAAGAGCAGAAAAATTGCTCTTGTAAGAAAGTATGAACTCTTTTCGTATGAAAAGGGAGAATCTCTCTCAGACTACTATAACTGTTTTAACGGTCTTCTTAACGATCTTAAACTTCTGGGTCGCATCTATAATAATGAGGAAGTCTTGTGCAAGTTCATGGAATGTCATCCCGAGTTTTGGGAAAACCTCTGTACTTGCATTAAGTCTACCAAGGATCTTGAATCTATGCCACTCACTGCTTTGTATGGCACTCTCTTCAACTATGAGCAAACTAAACTGCTAAAGAAGTCTATCACAAAAGACATAAAAAGCTCATCTCTAGCTCTTGTCAGTGATTCTTCCAAAAATTCTATGTGTGTTCCTAGAATCACCTATCCCTCCGATTCTGACCATGATAGTCAAGAGGACCCTAATGATCCTTCAGAAGCCTATCTTAGTGAGGCTGATGAGGAAGGTGAGGAAACTTCCAGTAACCCTCATTTTTCTTCTAGAAAATCTAAGTCTGGCCAAAAATCTTCTTCTATCTCAAAATTCTCTCCCTCCGATAAACCAACTGAAGAATGCTACAGTTGTGGGAAGAAAGGCCATTTTGCTTCTAAGTGTAAGAGTAAACGTTCCGGAAGATCCAAAGGTTTCTCCTCATCCTCTCAATTTTCTTCTAAATCAGAACGGAGCAGACCTGAAATCTTCAGCCGATCTCCCTCCCGAAGATCTGGAAAATCCTCTCTCTCAACCAATTCTGAGCGTGCTGAAAAATACAAGGCCAAATACAAGAGAGAGAATGAGAGAAATGAATCCTTGCTCAAAAAGGGAAAAGGTCAAATGACTAAAACCCATGACTGGGTAGATGAACCAACTTCTGAAAGCGAGAAGGACATCTCCAACATTTGCCTTATGCCAAAAATAAATGATATGGAAGATCTTAAAGGACATGCATCCTCTATCACTTTAGTCTTTGCTGAGTGCTCCTCTTTTTCCTCCCAGGTACATCCCTTCCATTCTCTTTCTGATTCTGAAAAGATTAAGGTCTTTGACTCTTTAACTATTGACTTTTATAATGAAAATGATGCACAAAGAAAGGCCAATGCTCAAGTCAAATCTCTTTCTTCTCAACTTCAAATTTGCCTTTCTCAACTCAAACATTTTGACAAAATCAAGGCTGAACTTGAAGATTTAAAAACCATTAATTACATTCTTGCCAAGGAGAAAAATAAAATGCTTAAATGCCTTAAAAGGAGTAAGAAATTGTAAGTAAATGGACAAGTTCTTCCAAAAACCTTGCAAAAAATCTTTCAAGACCAAATGACATGTGATGATAAGTCAGGTCTTGGGTTTGGAAAAATGGATGTTGGCCTTTCTTCTACTCAAGTTCCTTCTTCCTCTTCAAAACTCCCTTCTTTCTCTTCTGAATATACCGAGTCTGATTCTGAAGACTCTCATTCCATGCATTCTTAAGATCATCGTGATTCTTTAAAATTTGGAGTGTTTGTCAAGGCCAAAGAATCTACTCCTACGCCTCAACCTCAAGAAGATCAAGGTTCAAATGATCTTGTAAAACCCATTGATGATCTTCTAAAATCATTAAATCTTGATGAGGCTACCTCTTCTTCTTTAAATTTCTCAAAGAAGAATTCTCAACCTTCTTCTAGAAAGTTTTCTAACCTTGACAAAGGAAAGTCAGTAGTCTCTGATTTCCCTTTGAAAAGAAAAATCTCTCCTTCCTCCAAAGGTGAATCTCATGCTCCTCCTACCAAGTTCATTCTCAGATCTGTGAACTTGAGGAAACCCAAATCCATGGGTAGCTCAAACTTTTCTCTTCCTTCATTTGAAAAAGGAATTCTTGGGTCCAAGCCTAGCTTCTTATCCTCTTCTTCAAAATATGTCAAAAACAATGTTAAAAGTCAAGGAAAGGATCTTGGTCAAAATGCAAAGAAAATTTTCATTTACAGAAAATGTTATTACTGTGGTGATACTTTTTACTTTGCTAAGGATTGTCCAATGGAACGCATGAATAGAAAGGATCCTGAAGATTCATCTTCTTCTTCTTCTTCTTCTTCTAACCCAAAAGGACCCACTTCAAAATGGGTACCAAAGAAATGATTTCTCTGTGATTGTAGGTGTTTAAGCATTAACAAATCTTATAAAGGAATCTTTGTAGGATATTCACTCTCTTCAAAGCCCTACTGGGTCTACAAACTTCGGAGAAAATGCATCTAGTCATGTGAAGTTTGATGCTCTTAAGTCACCTTCTCTTCATGTGATGATGATGAATTAAATTGGTGGATTTCATCATGTGTTGGTGAAGATTTTCAAAATCCTTCATTTAGCTCAAATCCATATGCTCCTTTCTCCTCGGATACATCTCATCAAAATGATGATTTACCCATTTTCTCATCTCCAATCCATGATCTTCAGATAGTCATCTCTGAAGATCAAGATCCCTCCTATCCTATTCTTCCCCATTTCACTCAACCTGAATCTTCTTCCATCATTCCATTTCACACCAGCTGGTCCCATTTCTCAACATATTACTTCATCCTTTCCTGTCGATCTCATCACTCCTGCCGATCTTCCATCCCTCTCTCCTGAAGATCTCCTATTAAACTCTCCTCTACAACCTTCATTTCTTCGTCTTCTTCCACCAGCTACTAAGTGGAAAAAATATCATCCTATTGACCAAATCACTGGTGATCAACAAGCTGAAGTTCAAACTTGAAGAGGGGTAGGAAATATTTGTCTTTATGTGAATTTCCTATCCATCTTTGGACCAAAAGGAATTGAAGAAGCTCTAGCCGATCCATGTTGGATAACATCCATGCAAGAAGAGCTCTCTCATTTTGAGAGAAATAAAGTATGGAGACTTGTTCATGAAGAAATCTATATGAAATAACCACATGGATTTGAAGATCCTTCATATCCTGACTATGTGTATAAATTGGACAAAACTCTATATGGCCTCAAGAGCCTGGTATGATACTTTGTCCACTTTTCTTCTAGAAAACAAGTACTCTCGAGGTAAATCGACAACATCTTGTTCCTCAAGAAGACAACAGGTAATATCATTCTTGTTCAAATCTATGTGAATGACATCATCTTTGGTGCCATCAATGAATCTCTTTGTCGGGAGATTTTCTCTCTCATGAAAAGTTGATATAAAATGAGCATGATGTGAGAGCTTACATTTTTCTTGGGTTTACAAGTTAAACAAACTTCTGAAGGGATCTTTATAAATCAACTACTTTCATGATCTCCTAAAGATTTTTTTTGAAAAATGTTCTCCTATGAAAACTCCAATGACACTCCTCTCTTAAAAAAAATCTAAGTTTTTTTTTCCAGCTAACCGATGGTTTTTCAAAATAAAATCATTTTTTTCAGCTAGCCGATGGATTATTAAAAAAAAAACTTTTTTTCCTCTTCCAGCCGACGTTTTAAAAAAAAGTAAACAAAAAAAATTTAAAAAGCCTGCTACCGATGGATTTTAAAAAAAAGGTTGCCGATTTGGATTTTGTTTTTAAAAAAAATGAAAAACAAAGGTTGCTGCCATGGATTTTGTTTAAAAAAATTTTGAAAAACGAAGGCCGTTGCCGTTGGATTTATAAATAAATAAAAAAAATCATTTTAAAATTTTTTTTGGCTGCTGCCGATTGTTTTAAACAAAAAAAAATTTTAATTTTTTTTCTTATTCAGCCGATTGGGTTTGGTTTAAAAAAATCACTTTTTTAAAAATCCCCATTGTCGTTGTGACTTTTAAAAAAAAATAGTTTTTTTCTTCTTTTCCTCCTGCCAATGGAAACTTCTAAAGAACAAAAAAAATCTCTTTTCTCAATTCTGCCGATCGAACTATAAAAAAATTCTTTATTTTTCTTTCTCTTCCTGCCGATGGTTTTTGGTATTTCAAAAAAAAAATATATTTTTTAATTTTTTTTCGGACCTGCCGATTTGGTCCGTTAAAAAAAACTTTTTAAATTTTTTTTTGGGTTGCCTTTTCGGTTTAAAAAAAGATTTTTTACTAGTCGATTGGGTCCTTTTACAACTCACCGATTATTTTTCTTTTCCCTATCTTTCTTCCCTATTTTTTTTTTCTTTTCCCCGAAATGTCTCTTCGAAATTTCTACCCGAAAGAAATTCTTCAAAATTTCTTCCCCAAAGAAACTGTGTGAAAAATTATTTGTGTGACATTTCTTCCCTACCTACCGCTGAGCCAAATCACTCTAGACACACACACACACACACTCACCCTCATTTTTTTTTACCATACTTTCAACTCTTCAACACCTCTCACCTTTACCTCTTCCTTCATCCCTCAAAATCTCTCATCCCTCAATCTCTCACATCCACCCTCACCTAGCCGATCCACCACCCCATCTCTCAACTTTCCATCTCCCACTCTCTCCCATCGGCTTGCCTACCCCACCCTTCCCTTAGTCGATCTCCACACCAAACCCCCTATCCTCCCCATCGGCTACAACACCGTCGACCACCCCCATCGACACACTCCCCCCTTCGGCTACCTCCCTCCCCCCCCCCCCCCCGAACTCCATCACACCGCCGACCCCGTTTCGCCCTCTAATCCCTCTAGCTGACGCCTCTAGCCTCCCTCCTAGCCGACCGCACCACTAACACCACCGATCTCATCAATCGACTATCCCCTCAGCCTCCACCACCACCAAACCTCCATTCGGTAGCCGACCAAAAACCCAAGCCGATAACCTATCGGCAGCCGACCAAACACCACCTAAACCCTCAGCCGATTAGCCCCTCCGCCGAACAACCCCTAATCGGCCCGCCGACCCTCCCACCTCTCGGCTTCACCCCCTTCGGCCTCCACTCTCCAGCCGATCACACCCTCTCTCCTAATCCCATCTTTCCTATTCCACCCATAACACATCTCACCCTACCCCAATCGGCCACCCCTCCTTTTCTCACCCAATCGGCTACCTCCCGCACCACCTAGCCGAGCCCACCCACCCCTAGCCAATTTATTCTACAACCAAACCCCCCCCCCCCCACATTTTATTTTCAGCCGAACTAACCCCCTCACTCACCGATATCCACTACCCGAAATTTCTTCCCGATCCTCTCTTCCTGTTTTTTTTTCTTTCCAACAAAAAAAACACAAACAAAAAATTCCGAAAAAGAGTCCAAATTTTTTTTTGGCCATTTAATTTATGAGTTCTTCTCGTCTTGTAATTTTTCTGAGTGTCAATACCATTTTTTTCTATGTGTTGGTGTCATCATCAAATATGGGGAGAAAATTTATTTGGTCTCTAATTGATTTGGCGATGACTCTCCGACCAACACTTAGAAAGTCATGAAGACCACTTGGAACAATAACTCTCTTTCCACCAATTGAGCTCTCAGCCCTAGGTATGATTTCTTTAATAAACCCTTCTTCCACTCCTAAGTTTCCTCTAAAGAGGCTTAGGAAACCTTTTGGGGACAAACCATCTCAACCAGTCACCGATTCTCAAAAATCGGAGTATGTTGAATTTGTTTCTTCTGGCCCAGGGAATCTGTCAAACCTAAAGCCACTTCCTTTGTATCCTCACAAAAGGATACAATTGTAAAATCGGGGACCCCTATTATTCCCTCATCAACCTTTTCCTTGGTTGATAAGGATGACTTGGACACATCCCCAATCCAAGGTGTCTCTTCTCCACCTCACAACCTATCACCCGGGATTCTCAGTCCCAATGCTTCTGCACGATCCAAGGATGAATCTGCCCTCCCAGGAGCAGGTTCTGTAACACCCTAAAAATGACGTAAAATAAAACTTAAAATTTTGGCAACATGATGGCTAAAAGTAAGGATTTAGAACCTGTAGTGAAGAACAACTAAAACCCCAAGACATGGGTTAGTTTGTACAACCAAGTGTAGCGTTAAAAAAATGAAATATAATACACAACAACCTAATTAATCTAGAACAATTTAATTAACTAGATTAAATGTGGGTGTTGTTATGTCTCCAAAATCGCTCTTCTCTCAAAACCCCAAAATACCCGAACCATGGGTGCTCCTAGGTGTGCTTTTGGCGAATCAAGGTGCCCTAGACACACCGCTAACCGAACCTGTGAGTCAAAGAACACATGCACAAGTGTTAGGTTGAATTCAAGAAGGATTTACAAGAAGTTCACATTTATCAAGAGTACAAACAAAGCAAGTAAATGTTACCGATACGCCTATAGATTAAATTCGTGCCATCATCCCGTTTTGGGAAAATCAGTTACAACCTGTGCGAATCACCAGAGATAAACTCCAAATAACGGGGAAAACCCGTTCCATCATGGGAGACGAGAACACGTGAGTGGAGTCACCCGTGATGTTAAATTGGATTTCACCACATATCCCGGTCCTAGTTCCCATGCCATGCCAGACATCACAATCCTCGGACCGTTTATTCCTCTAACGTTTACTCCGTCGAGTTACACCCCAAGGACTTACGGACATGGATCCCTATCCAAAGTAGACGAGTTACAACTCGGAGACTTGCGTCACCTATTGCCTACTCGCTAAAGACCCAACGGTCAACAATCACCTTTTGTATATAAACCATCTAATTCCTCGTGCACAAGGGATTAAACATAACCTTTACCTCTAGATCATACTCACATAGATAAATAGCACATTTCATGCGATGAACATTTTTCATTCAAGGTTACTTTAAGACTTAGTTCATGCATGCATCTATTCCACTGCTTGAGTGGCATCATAGTAACCACACTAGGTGACATGAACCCAACTGCTGATAAGAGTAATTATTCACATTTTCCATATCCAAAAATAATCATTTACCATAACATTCATTTCATACATAGAAAGACCATTACTCATTAAATGATTCACAACATGTTAAAACCTCCGTACATGGTAAATACACAAAACCCTAGATTTAGTTTACTTGAATACTTTGAAGTGTTCACATGAGCAAATAATAATGCAAGTAAAATAGTTGAGGTTTAAGAGACTCACCAATAGGATTGTAATGTAGAACCCTAGAATGAGAAATGGATGGAAAGAGACTTGGATCCTTTGAATCTTGGAGAAGTAATTGCTTCTATAACCTTAGAACCCTAATAAACACCAACCATTAATGATCCAACAACCAATCATTAAATGAAGAGAGAAGAGGGAAGAAGTGTGTGAAAATTGCACCTTTTACTGTGTGTGTTTGACCTCAAAGCTGAAATACCCAAAATGATACCCAAAACCCTCCAAAAATCGCATTAAATGAAATTTACCCGGCTGGCCCTTCGCGCGACTTTGCCCTGGCGACAGTGCCATTGGCACAGTCGCAGGGCACAATCGCGGCAGATGTACCGTAGGTGGTACACCCCACGCGACAATGCCCTGGCGACAGTGCCATTGGCACAATCGCGGGGCATAGTCGCCGGCTCTACCCCGACCACTGCCCGTTTTCCGATTCGACGTTAAAACTTGACTCCAACCAATAATAAAAATACTAGGTTACTGTAGGAGCTTTTAAACATAATCCAAGACTGAAATTCATCAGATGAGGTCTAAAAATTCGGGGTCTTACAGGTTCATAGGATCCTGAAAACTTTTTGACTTCTTACTTTCCGATACCGTGAATTAGTTGAGGGGGAACAACTGACCACTCAAGCTTAAACTCTCTTGAAACTAATTTTGTGATGGACTGTGTGATCAAATCCACCAGACATTAGTTGAGGGGGAGTATGAATTGAGGGGGAGAAACCAACTAGGGTTTGCATCGGACGGGTCGGGTCGGGGCCGTAAACCCTAAACCCGATCGGATATCGGGTACTGGGTAGAAGGCCCGAAATCCGGCCGAATGTAGTTCGGATAATTCAGGTTTTGGGTGGTCGGGTTTTGGGTAAATTCAGGTAGGGTTTTCATAAGGCTCAATTGATTTGAAACACAATCCATGGTCCAAAATCAAAAGGATTCAACTAATTTTTTTTTTCCAAATTTCAATTCCAAGATAGTAGATGGAGAGTCGACGAAACAAGAAGACCATAAATATTTAGCAAAAGACAATCCATAATTATTTCAATTCCAAGACAATCCATAAATATTGGTCCAAAATAAAAGGGATTCAAATTTCAACTACAAGGACAAGAAAGCCTAAAACTTACTTAGCAAAAGATGTGTCGGTGCTCGGTGGAGTCGTGGCTGGAGTTGACGTGCGCCGGTGGCACTAGGGGAGTGGGAGGGCGCCGGTGGGACTGTGGGAAACTGGGACATTGGTGGCTTAATAGGTTTTGTTCGCCGGTGGGACTGTGAGAATGAGAGAGATCGAGAAGAGGAGAAAGGTTTGAGAAGAGAATGACGAGAAGAGTGAGAGAGGTTTGAGAAGAGGAGTGAGGTCTGAACTTTCTGATAATCTGATATATAAAACATTTTTTTTAAAAAACTAGCCTAAGTTCGGGTTTTCGGGTCGGGTCGGGTGGGGTTTTGGAAACCCAGCCCGATCCGTTGTACCCGAGAATTAAGTCGGGTTCGGGGGATGGGGTTTTCGGGTGACGTTTTTTCGGGTTAATCGGGTTTCGGGTCGGTCGGGTTATTCAGGTCGGTCGGGTTTTGCACACCCCTAAAACCAACCACTCAAGTTCAAATAATAACGGCTACGGTCTTCTGTATCTTTGTATATATTTATTTACTTTCTTGTTCTTTATTTTTTTGTTTACTTAGTTTGTACAGCTATACTTAATTCTTTTATTCATTTGTAAATGTCTGGATATACTTAAAAAAAAAAGAATGGTCTATGTGAAAAGAACCCAAAAAGAGTAATGAAGGGTCTAAATGAAATATTCAGTATACTCTTATTTTCATTCTTAAGTATGGATGTCATCCTCAAATAGGGGGAGATGTTGGGTCATCTAAAGATTTGAAGATGACCTCTCGATCTTCCATTTTGTATCATCCTACTTAGAATATTTTAAGGTTCTTTCAAGCAACTTGGTTACAATACAAATGTTCGGTGAAGTTGAAGATCAGCCGAAAAGTCAAAGAAGAAGTGTATATGTCAAAGCGGATTGAAGATGGACTTCTCAGCCTAAAGCTAAGCTGCCTACCTATGTGGATCAACACCATCGGCTAGGATGGTGCCGATCTCAAATCTTCAGGAACCTGAAGATGATCACAAATCTTCAGGAACCTGAAGATGATCTTAAATCTTCAGGAACTTGAAGATGTTCTCACATCTTCAGGAACCTGAAGATGATCTCACATCTTCAGGAACCTGAAGATGATCTCACATCTTCAAGATCCTGAAGATGTATGTGGTGATCTGTGCCGACCTGTCTCTCTATTCACCAAACTTGTCTTTGATAAGTTTTGGTGGGAAAATATCATCGGCACAAACACATTGTACTTTTCTGAGAAAGTATATTTGTGATATCTTGCATTGACGTGGACCTCATCTGAAGATCAGAAAAAGTGACTTTTGTCTCCTACACTCTTTTGAGAAAATGTCTACACCATCCTCTACAGGTCAGCACTTCAAGACAAAACACCTCAAGACAAAAGATACATCTTGTACCATGTAGAAGACCTGTGTCCATCTTTTGCTCAACAGGTGTAAGATCCCACATTGGTTGGGGAGGGGAAAAAAAGTTGCCTTATAAGGGACTGGATACCTCCTCTACCATATGAATTTTAAAACCGTGAGTCCGGGTGTGTGGACAAAGCGGACAATATCTGGTACGGTTGGTCTGGGATGTTACAGATGGTATCAGAGCCGGGATCCGGACTAGTGTGCCAGCGAGGATGCTGGTCTCCCAACACATTGGTTGGGGAGGGGAACAAAAGTTGCCTTATAAGGGACTGGATACCTCCTCTTCCAGACGCGTTTTAAAACCGTGAGTCCGGGTGTGTGGACAAAGCGGACAATATCTGGTACGGTTGGTCTGGGATGTTACAGATGGTATCAGAGTCGGGAGCCAGACTAGTGTGTCAGCGAGGACGCTGGTCTCCCAAGGGGGTGGACTGTAAGATCCCACATTGGTTGGGGAGGAGAACAAAAGTTGCCTTATAAGGTACTGGATACCTCCTCTACCAAACGCGTTTTAAAACCGTGAGTCCGGGTGTGTGGACAAAGCGGACAATATCTGGTACGGTTGGTATGGGATGTTACAACAGGTGTCCCATGCATTAAATGCATGAGGCACTATATATAGAGGATGTTCCACCATGCAAAGATAACCAGCTCTACAAGCCTTCAAGTTCTCTAAGTGCCTGACAACTTTCTCTCTACGAAGTTCAATTGTTTTCTAAGTGTTTTTCAATTGTTCTTCATTCTCTTTGTGTAAGATTATTTGAACAGATTTCATCTGTTCTCTTCCACAACAATCAAAGTTTTCTATGTGTAATTATTGATTTCAAATCAATAAGAATTAAATTAAGTGAAAAATTGTATGTATTGTATTCAACCCCCCCTTTGCAATACTTTTCTTATTTACTTACTGCTAACTGGGACCAACATGAGATATTTTTAAGAAGAGGATGTTGGGAAGATCATGGTAATTCAGGGAACAAGAAGCCCAAAGGTAGCAAAGAAGAAAAATGTCGCGAAGATACATGCATCATGTCAAAGGAGATAGTCCTTAGCCAGTTGCAACCGAGGAATGATTGGAGTGGCATATCCTACATACCACCTCCGTTTACGAATAAGGGGACTTCACCAAGAGCAGACAGAACTAGCAATGCAGAAGATGAGACAAATCTGTCAGAATCAAAGGGAAAAAAGAAGTTTAGGGATCTAAGCCCTCCCACTTTTGTCTCTATTTGAGTCCAACACAAAAATCAAATGCAATTGATATACAAAGAGAGGAACAACTGGAAACGCCAACAACTACCAACTTAATGTTTGGAAGTTCGTCCTCAGGTAAGTAGCATCTTTAATATATCATGGCTAAACAACTATGTAAGTCACTAAACTTGACCTTGTTTAGATTTTATTTTTTTGGTATTGTAACTAAAAGATCCACACTAATGAGACGTGGTTTTTGTGGAAACATTTATGAACAAGTTTGTTTAAGGACAAGTTGGATTAATAATGAATATGATGTTCATATGATATGCAAGAAACAAGTAATGTAAATTTAAATTGGTTTCCATTTGATTATGAATTGCACCATAATAATATGCACTGAATCCAATTTGCATTTTAAATGAATCTGAGTTACATTAAAATAATTGGCCTAATTGAATCCAGGTTGCATTGTAAGTGAATCTGAATTTCCATGTAATGAATCCATGTTGCATTGTAAGTGAATCTGAATTTCCATGTTGCATCTAACATGAATCCGAGTTGCACAATACATTTTGCAATTGTTGTTTAGAGGTGTTTTGTACTGTTGATCCAAGTATTTGCCACTTTAAAATATATAGACCCATTTGAACTTGTGAGGCAGGTTTTGGCACAATTATATCGTGCAAGTCAATGAAGGACATTACACATGGAGATGATATTTGCAAAGGTGATTATGGTGGGATTACTCGGGCAGGACGGCGAGAAGTGAATTTGGGTGATCACCTACGGTCACCATTTTTCAACAGGATTGTGGAGATCAACGTCACCTTGGAGGATAAACGGTTTCAAGAATGGGCTCTGGCAGGTTTTGAAGGAAAGTTGTAAGTGTCTATTTTTATCTTATTTACATTGGATGTTAGTTTTGAAAACAAACACAGTAACACCAAACTATACATTGTAGTAACGATCTTTTTTTGCCTCCAATTGGGAACAAAATGGAACGCCATGCATGGGAAAGGCTGGCATCAACGACTAGAATCCACCCACAATTCATTGATGCATGAAGTGCGCTTATGAATTACGAAGAGCGATACCATAGCCGAGATTCATTAAAGCGCTATTTTTTCAAGTTGGAAGTCATGGTAAGTGATTCTTGCATTTATAGCACAAAACAACACATCACTGAGATATACGATTTAACAATTTAAACTGCATTGATTGTAGGCTAAAACAAAATTACATTCGGAACATTGCAATTCGAAAACACAATACAATTTGTTCCGAAAGAGTTTATTGTCATCAACAAACAACAACTTGGACATACTCAAGATGCGGGGCATCGACCTAGTAATTACATCACCTTACTTTTGATAGACAAACACATTATTACATTTTAAATAATAACAATGGTTGCTTTGTTCAACAGGTGTTCTTCCCGATGATGGATGCCACCCATTTCTACTTGGTAGTTTTTAACCTCAAAACTCTATCGATTATTATCACAGACAACCATAGTAGGCGTGTTGGTGATTTGGAAGACCTGATAAAGATGTACAAAGGGGTTTCAAAGGGGTTTCAGACAAACTGGTAATATGTGATGTATTCATCATCAATTAATAATATGCATATTATAAATAAAATCGTATACTAACAAGTTGTGTAATTTGGCAGCAATGTTGCATGATAAAACATCTGGCTTCTGTAGGCCATGCTGCTGCGCAGGTATTTGAGGATAATGGTCCGGAAAGCTTGGTTATGGATTGGCAAAAACATCGAAACTCTGATGACAGTAGGGTCTTCACAATGAGGCATATGGAGACTTACATGGGGGATGTGCTCACATGGAGGATGGGTAACCTGAAGGAAAGAAACAAGAGTCCCAACTTGCTGATTTGTGTATGAAGTACACAACAAAGATGATGCTCAGTGAGTGCAACCAAAAAAGGAATTACGTGGTTGATCAAGTCAAAAAGTATCATTCAATCGATGAATCCGTGTCAGGATCGAATTCTCAACAAGAATTATGAATACCCAAAAACAATATCAAAGAAGTTGCGGAATAACACTTTGATATTCAATGTAACAGTAAACAAACAGTATATGATTAACAACTTGTAAACTTGTATTGAATGATTAAAATCACAAGATTACACACTCAACCTCAATCTTGAAGAACAAGCTCTTTCAAGACGAATTCTACTTCTCTAGAATTAGGAACTATGCCTTGAGGTTGATTCTCTCTAAAACAAAAACTTAGAATTAAATCTATATTAAAACTATTCTGTCAAATCTATATATATACTGAACAAAAAGATAATTACAATAAATAGAATATCTTCAGTATATCTTCCATGAATATCTTCAGAATATCCAGCTGTCATTCTTCTAACTCAAATCTTCATCTTATAAGCAGCACTAATTGGTTGGCAGTATTAACTACTAAGCAGCACTAACCACTAGCAGCACTAACTAGCTAAGCAGTACTAACTTTGTTTAAGCAGCACTAACTTTGATTAGCAGTATTAATTCTACTAGCAGTAGTAATACTCAGCAGTATTAACTATTGAAGTCCTCTGGCAGTAGTAATCTTGTACTAGCATCATTAACCATACTTGGTAAATTCTTCAGTTCCCAACAATCTCCCCCTAACTTGACTTTTAGGAAGAGAAGTCAAGTTCTTCAGATCTGATCTTCAAGATGCTTTCAACACCTCAGGTTCAGTTTCCCAAATTTGGATCTAGCTCCAAACTTTGATTTACAGTTCTTCTTACCACAATTTTAGCCATCTCTGAATCCTTTGTGCATACCAGTGTAGCTTTAAGTATCCCTTCTAGCTTCTCCTTGCTATGCTCATAAATTTTGTCCACCAGGTAGTATTCATGATAACAGTTGTCAATAGTAATCATGTATACTCCACAGTTTTCAAATAGTATCCATTTATCAATCTTCTTGAATATAAACTCATGATTATGATCTTTAATCCTATAAGCCACTCTTTCTGGATCAAACATCATGCACAAGTATTCCAATGTTACCTTGAGAAGATTTTCTTCAGTACCTTTCAACACAGGCTCATAGAGTTTCATCCCCACTTTGTACAATTCTTCTATATCAGCTCTTGAACAACTTCTGATAACTCTCCCCCATGTTGAATATGCTTCAAATGAACCATCAGCTCTCTTGATTCTGAAGAAATTCTTTCCACTATCTCTTAGAATGTCCCAGAAAATGATCTCTGGAGCTTGCATAGAGATTGGAACAGCCTTCAAAGGTTCTACTATTGTCATGTAGAGATCCATACCCTCATCAGTTTGCTTATTGAACTGTTCTGAAATTTGTACTGATTCTGCTAAAGGTACATCTGAAGGCTTTGCTGCATATTCTGCTGTTTCTTCCACTCTAGGCCTTTTAGACTGCTTTTTGGAAGCAATTGTCTTCATCCTCTTCCCAGATTTGGCTTCTACACCAACACTCTCAGGTTCTTCCTTCATCTCCTCAGCTTTGTCTTTTGAGGGTGTGGTTTCCTCAGGGAATGGCTTTTGAATATTAAGGTCATGCCTTTCCTTCATTCTTCTCTCAGCCTCTTCCCTTTGGGCTGAATCCCCTTGAAGCTTAGCCATTTCTTTCTGGTACAACTCTTCAACCTGAGTGTATGCCATGTTGGTGAACATCTCCCCCTTAACACCAATTGCTCCTTTCAGGAAATTTATCATTTTTCTTCTTTCCTGATTGGCCAAAAATGTTTTGGAGGGTTGTCTTTTCTGTTTCTGTTTCTGAATTTGCATCTTTTTGACTTGAAGTTTCTTGGCCTGAGCTGCTTCTTTTATGTTTTTCTGATATTCTGCATTCAACTTTCTAGCCATGATCTTTGCAAGTTCTCTGTCTTTTTCTGTTTGCAACTGTTCCTCCTTTTCCATTTGGTCTTGAAGCTGCTTTGCTATTGCCTCATCCATTTCAATCTGGTTCTCTTTCTTTGCAGGCAGTTCAGCTTCAACCATCTTCTCCTTTCCTTTTCCTTTTGACTCCTTTGCCTTTTCTGTTTCCTTCTGTTGAATTTCTCCTTCATTGATGACTACTCCCTTGGCCTTTTGAGTAGCCTTAGGAGTGTCATTTTTGGCTTTAACTAGTGTTTCTACAATCTCTAGTTCCTCCACAGAAAGCCCTGCTGTTTCTTTTATCTCAGCAGCATTAACTGTTTCTGCTGCTTGAGCAGTATTAACAGTTTCTGCTGCTGCTTGTTCTATTTCAGTTCTTGCTTCTTGCTCCCCCTCAACTGTTTCTTTATCTCCTTCACCATCAAATCTCTCCTCAGAATGTCTTTCCTTCTCTGTTTCATTCTCTTTATTCTCCCCCTTGTTGGAAGCATATTTTTCAGGTTTCCTCTGCCTTAACACATATTGTTTTCTCCTCTTCTTCTGTACAAGCTTTGTCACCATCTTCTTTAATTTGGCAATCTGAACTTGTTGTGACAGGATTACCAGCTTCATCTCTTCAATTTCTTTCCCTTGTTTAAGAACATCTTGGTTGATGTTGCCCATTGTTTCCATCAATTCATAGTAGGTATATCTGTCCTCACCTTCTCCAGAAGTGTTACCCTCTTTTGATGGATCATTGGATCTTTTTGTAGTGGAAGTCTTCTGCCTAGAAGAAGCACTATCCACCCCCTTGGTTTCTTGGCACCTGGGACCTTTGAACGATTGCTCATTCAAAGTTGCCATGGGGAAGGTCTTATGTATGTTACCACTGACCTCCTCTGAGCTAGCAGGAGTAGTGGCAGCCTTCTCACCCATATGCTCTTCCTCCTCCTCAGAGAGCACCTCCTTGGGGTTGGGAGACACCCCTGTGGTTTCCCTGTAGATATTCTCTAAGGGAGAATCCTCCCTTAGAGGGCTTAAAGGCTTAGAGGGTGAAGGTACAAGAAGGGAAGGAGCCTTCTTTACCTGTTTCCTTTTGTATGTTTGGGTGATTGGTGACGTTGGTTTATCAAGAAGAGACTGGGGAATTGATTTAGGGTGCGAAGGTTGGGATTGGCTAGCAGTGGGTTGGTCTAATGGGGGCCTTGACCCTGATGCCATACCTTCATCAGTTTGGGACACCACCATTATTGTAGAGAACAATGGGGTGTCAACTCCTTCCGAGTCCCCAGCAGATCTTCTCATATTTGAGAAAACCTTGCCTTTAGGGGGTTTAGGTACATATACCCCATCAAAATGAGGCATATCCGTTAATTCGTGGGTGATAACTTCTTGGACAAACCTGGGGTACATATAAAAACTCTTTTTACTTCCCAGGTTTGAGACAAGATCATTAAAAATCATTTGGGAAAAATTATACTTTCTGGCAGTGGCTAAGCATACCAAAGCATAAGTAATGGTGCTACTGAACTCACTCCAGCCAGTAGTCTTTTTAGAGATACAGTGCATAAGGGTATGGACAAAGAAACGCCATTGAGGTGAGAATTTTGCTTTTGAGAACTTGAACACACCCAATGGGCCTCCATACCCCATTCTTGTAAGAGTAGAAAACAGTTCATCATTAGAGATAGAAGTTATACTAGAGGCATCGTCTAGACGTAGACTAATGCGTATTACCTCTTCAGTAACTGTCAAGGGCTTGCCACACACTTTTGTCTTGATCATTTGCAAACCATTCTCAGTAACAATGGTGGCATTTGTCCAGAATTGCCTTTGATGCTCGATATAGATTGGTGGCGATACAGTGAGAGCATGGGCAATATGGGTTGTCTTGAGGAAATCCACAATCTGGTGGAAACCAGCGGCCTGTTTGGGCTTCTGTAGCATCGCGATTTCATTGTGCTCGTCTATGAATGCCATTGATGCCATTGTTCTTGAAAGTTCTTGCCTGAAACCTTTGAACTTGAGAGAGAAAGGGTTTAGAGCGCAAGTGAACAGTATGCAAAGAGTCGTTATGAACTTTTAGGCGGGCAAAGAGTATTTATAGTATTCGGGACATAAGCAGTATTAACCTAGAGCAGTATTAACTGAAAGCAGTATTAACTGAAAGCAGTATTAACTGAAAGCAGTATTAACCACTAGCAGTATTAACTAACTAGCAGTATTAACCACTAGCAGTATTAACTAACTAGCAGTATTAACCACTAGCAGTATTAACTAACTAGCAGTATTAACTACTTAGCAGTATTAACTGACTAGCAGTATTACCTACTTAGCAGTATTAACTACTTAGCAGTATTAACAATGCACTGGCAGTATTAACAATGCACTGGCAGTATTAACAATGCTTACTCTTTTAAGCTTGTGATGAACTGAGTACTGCTATGTATTCCCTGAAAAGGAAGATTAGGACCACCAAGAATAAACAATATACAGGTATTGAACCACTTTTTGAGAAGGTGTTTATTCAGAGTTGATCATTCCCACACTTGTTACCAAGAAAGTGAATCTACCCACATCAAAGGCTTTGATGAATAGATCAGCAAACTGGTTGTCAGTATGAACCTTTACAACTTGAATAAGTTTCTTTTCATTACAGTCTCTTATGAAGTGATACCTGATCTCAATGTGCTTTGTCTTTGAGTGCTTGACAGGATTATTCACAATGCTAATAGCACTGCTATTATCAATAAAAATTGGAGTGTGTAGAAAGGTTACCCCATAGTCCAACATTTGATTCTGAATCCATAAGACTTGAGAACAACAACTTGCAGCTGCTATGTACTCTGCTTCTGTTGTAGATGTGGACACTGTGGTTTGTTTCTTGCACTGCCATGACACTAGTCTTGCACCCAAAAACTGACATCCTCCAGAAGTAGATTTCCTGTCCAAGTTTGCTCCACCTAGATCACTGTCTGAGTATGCAAGTAGGTCAAATGACGAGTCATGAGGATACCAAAGTCCCAATCTGGGTTGCCCTTTGAGATATCTGAATATCCTCTTAACAGATTGATAGTGAGATTGCTTTGGTCTAACTTGGAATCTTGCACATACACAGACTGGAAACATTATATCTGGCCTAGATGCTGTAAGATACATGAGAGAGCCAATCATGGATCTATAGTGATGAACATCCATTTCCTCCCCCTCAAGATCTGTTGTTATCTGCTTGTGTGTCTCCATAGGTGTGCTGGCAGGTTTTGAATCTGAGAAACCAAACTTGGTTAGAATGTCCTGCACATACTTGGACTGGCAGATAAATATTCCATCTGACTTCTGTTGAACTTGGAGGCCAAGGAAGAAAGTAAGTTCCCCCATGGAGCTCATTTTGAACCTTTGATGCATTAGTTCCTCAAACTCCTTGCACATGTTGTCTCTTGTAGATCCAAAGATGATATCATCTACATAGATTTGGACCAGCAAGATATCCTTCTTCTTTCTCTTGATAAATAGAGTCTTATCAATGACTCCTCTTTCAAAGCCATTTTCCAAGAGATAGGATGACAGAGTGTCATACCATGCTCTTGGAGCTTGATGCAGTCCATAAAGTGCTTTCTTCAATTTGTATACCCTGTCTGGATAGCTTGGGTTTTCAAACCCTGGTGGTTGACAGACATATACTTCTTCTTCAATTGAGCCATAAAGAAATGCACTTTTCACATTCATTTGATAGACTTTGAATTTCATATAAGAAGCATAAGCCAGGAATAATCTAATTGCTTCTATCCTGGCCACAGGTGCAAATACTTCATCATAGTCTATTCCCTCTTCTTGTGTATACCCTTGAGCCACCAGCCTTGCTTTATTTCTTATCACTATACCTCTTTCATCTCTCTTATTCCTGAAGACCCATTTTGTTCCTATTGCTCTTTGGCCTTTAGGAAGGTCTACTAGATCCCAAACATCTTGCAGCTTGAATTGCAATAGCTCTTCTTGCATGGCTTCTATCCAACTGGACTCTTTCATAACATCATGTGCCTTCTTAGGCTCAAGCTGGGATAAAAAGCAAGAAAGCACTGTATGCTGTTGGTCTTGCATTTCTTGCAGCCTGCTTTGATTTCTAGTCATCATAGGAGAGGATATATCTCCTATTACCAGCTGTGGAGGATGATTCTTTTGAATTCTGGTGTGATGATTAGGTTCTTCATTAAGTCCCACCTCTAGATTGGAGTCATTCAACTCAAGTGGGGTGTTTTCAGCAGCTACTTCTGATTCTTTATTGTCTTGAGTCTCCTCATCTCTACTTTCTTCTTCACTCTAACTTGGTCCAGTAGATGATTCCTTTTCACAGTCTTCAACAGAATCCACTGTGGGTATGGGAAAGATCACAGATTTAGATATACTGTCTTGGACTTGGGTAGTTCCTGATCCTCCACTCCCTGAACCTGCATAATCATCACTACTGAAACCAAAAGAGTTAGTTAGTGAATCAATGTCAAATAGCCACTGAGGACCAGACCCAATTGGATTTGGTGTGTTCTCATTGCATTTGACATTGTCACTTTCTTCAATTATTCTAGAAGAAGAGTTAAAAACTCTGTAGGCCTTACTCTGAGATGAGTAACCAACAAGAAATCTATCATCTGCTTTGCTATCAAACTTACCTAAGTGAGATTTCGTATTGAGAATTGTACAAGGACACCCAAAAGGTTTGAAAAATCCAATAAAGGGTTTTCTTTTATTTAAAAGCTCATATGGGGTCTTGTTCTTTGGCTTGACCACTAGAACTCTGTTTTGGACATAACAGGCAGTATTAACTGCTTCAGCCCAGAAGGTAATTGGCATATTTGAATCAGCCAACAGAGATCTAGCAGCCTCTATTAGTGTCCTATTTCTCCTTTCAGCAACTCCATTCTGTTGAGGAGTCCTAGGGGCACTATATTGTCTTTCAATTCCTTTTTCTTCACAAAAGGTGTTTAGATCAAGATTTTTAAATTCAGTCCCATTGTCTGATCTAATGACTTTTACTCTTTGATTAGTTTGGTTTTCAATTCTTAGGATAAAGGATTTGATCAGTCCACTTGTCTCATCCTTAGTCCTTAGAAAATATACGAGGTAAATCTAGAGTAATCATCAACAATAACCAAGCAGTAAGATTTCTTGCCTATACTCATAACATTTGTAGGACCAAACAGATCCATATGTAATAACTGGAGACAAGAAGAAATTGTATTTAGCTCTTTGGTCTTATGAGAAGTTTTGTGCTGTTTGCCTTTAAGACAAGCAACACAAAGATCATCACATGAGAAGACTTTTGAAGGTAAACCTCTTACAAGGTTGTTTTTGACAGGTTTGTTCATAGTCTTGAAGTTCATGTGACACATCCTTCTGTGCCATAGAGAGGATTCATCCACAGAGGCTTTAGAAACAAGACAGTTTAGGGATGAATCACTGGAAACATTGTCCATATCTAGACAATAAACATTGTCCTTTCTTGGAGTTCTAAGTAGTATCATGCTTTCATCAACTACCTTGAACCCTGGAGCAAGGATCATGCACTCTGTATTAGTAAATAATATGCTATGTTGTTTGTTACAAACCTGTGATACACTTAACAGGTTGTACTTCAATTGATCAACATAGTAGACATCCTCAAATGTCATCTTACCTTTTGTAACATTACCTTTTCCACTTATTTTACCACCAGTAAGATTATTTCCAAATGCAACATGTCCTCCATTGATATGCTTGAAATCCTGAAGGCATGACATGTTGCCTGTCATGTGCCTAGAGCAACCACTATCAACATGCCATATGCTCTTTCCCTTGAGCTGTTGGTTGCCCTGCACATAAGATAAATCAGTTAGTATGAAATAGGAACCCAAGCCAAAGTGGTCTTGGGTACCCCTTTCTTATCAAAATACTTGCATTCTTTCTTGACAAGATTTTTAAACTTTGACTCCTCATTTCTGGAGTACTTTGTCACAATGATAGGCTTGGAAACACATTTGCTAGAAGCAGTACTGGTTTTAGAAGTTCTAACTGCATTAGCAGCACTTGCATGCTTAGCAGTACTAACCTTATTAGAAGTAGTAACTGTGTTAGCAGCAGTAACTGTGTTAGCAGTATTCATCTTTGAAGAGGTACTAACAGTATTAGCAGCATTAAAATTTTCAGCAGTACTAACACTGGTAGCAGCAGTAATGCTTCTAGCAGCACCATCTCTGTCAGCAGTACTAACAGTTTTAGTGCTTCTAGGCACCCACATTTTAATACTTTCCTTCAAAAACTTTTTCTTCATGGGGCCTTTGTTTTCAGCAGATTTCTTCACCACATGTTTCTTTCCAGCCTTCCTATAACCAACAAGTTTTTGCACAAATCTTTGAAAGTTCATCTGTTGGTTAATAGGGTTAAAGAAACAGTACTTAGCCAAATGGTTTAACTTTCCACATATGAAACAAGGCTTTGGTCTATTGATTTTACTCAGATCAATGCCTTGTTTTTGTGCCCATTGGTTATTCCAGTTTCTCTGATTTCCCCTTGGTTTATCATGTTTTTGGGGCTTAGTTTTATTGCATGCACACTGCTTGCAAGGGATAGGGTTCACAACAGTGGTCTGCTTATAGTGAACCTTCTTGTTCTTTCCCTCAGTCTTCTCTATCTCATTGGACTTGATCCAATGCTTTCCACATCCCTCATTGGTGATTATGTGGTTTTCTATAGGAATCTCACCACTCACAGTGTTGTCTTTATTCTTGACAACTTCTTTCTCAAATTTATCTTTAACAACTACTTCATCTAAAGGATCAATCTCAGTTGCTCCCTCAGGTAGGTCCTTCCTATCCTTTGTTTCTAGCAAATCTGAACTAGGAGGAATGTAGTTGTTGTTATAGGGTGGTGGTGTGGTATTGTACCCTATTCCTCTTCTCAGTTTATCATGAATCTGAGTTTGTAGCAAAGAATCCATTGCTTTGGAAGCATTTGAAAACTTTTCTACATCTAGTTTGACTTTAGCTAGCTCTCCTCTTAGCTTTTCACTCTCTTCTTTGGATCTGGTCAGTTGAAGTTCTAAGTCATTCTTCTCCCACTTCCAGTAGTTTGTGTCATAAGAGTGTTGAAGCTCATTGGCTTGAAAATCCTTAATCTGTTCTTCAAATCTCTCAACTATCCTCACATAATCTTTTATGTCCTTTTCCAATCTCTTAAGGTCATTACTCATGTTCTGATTATGATCCCTATACCTTTTAACAGTGTTAATGCAATTTTGAGAACATAGATTGGAAGTTACCTCTGTTGGGAGATCAGACACCTCTGCCATTAGAGCTTGGTTTTGAATGGCCTCTTCAGCTTGATCACTCCAATCAAACCCCATACCTTGTTGAGAGACAAGGGCTTGTGCAGAGTTTCTGTTATTATTGAAGCTTCCAGATTGTGTCTGCTGGTGGTTGTTGTTGTGAGACACTCCACTTCTGCATTCCCTAGCAAAGTGTCCCTTTTGATGGCATTTATAGCATTCCACCTTAGACTTGTCAAAACCTGCTCCATCTTCTCTTCTTTGAGAGAAGTTATTCCTTCCAGTTCTTTTGATGAACTTCTTAACTCTCATAGAGAGCATGGCCATCTGCCATTTAATGTCCATCTCTTCAAGATCATCTGGATGGAGTTGTTCTAAATCATCATTAACAAGAGAAGAGTTTCCATGACTGGCTAGAAAGGCTTCAAATACAGTTTCAGTGCCTTTCTCTTGAGTTGCTCCATTGGCAGTACTAACTGATTCAGGGATGGAAGTAGAATCAATTGATGCTGAAAGGAGTGCAGCATTGTGAACATACCCAGAAGGCCTCTTCTTAGCCTCTACCTCAGATTCAAAAACTCTTAGATCATTATATAGATCATCAAGTTCCTTTTCTTCCAGTTGATCATTCTGTCTGAAAGACACAGTATACATGGTCCATTCATCACTCAGGGACCTTAGAAACTTTCTGTTCAAATCATCTTGATCAATTTGTACTCCCACTATAGCAAGTTCACCAATAAGCTTGTTGAACCTGTCAAAAGTTTGAGTCATGGACTCATTCTTGGTTGACATAAAGTTCTCATATTGTTGCTTCAGAATGGCTTTCTGATTTCTCTTGGTACTTTTGGTACCTGAGAATCTCTTCTCTAGAGCATTCCAGAGCATCTCTGCATCAGTGCAGTTGCAGAACTGATGTTGATATTCATTGGGAATAGCCAAGAGCAAGGTGCTCAAAGCTTTCATCTCAGTCTGTCTAGCCTTTCTTTCTGCATCAGTTTTTGGTGGAGTTCTCTTTCCATCTGCACCAATCTTTCCTGCTTCAGAAGGACCATTCTCTATGATATCCCACATAGAATAGTCAGTGAGGAGTATGTACTGCTTGATTCTGATCTTCCACATATCGAATTCATTGGGTCTGAGCATTGGAACCTTTGAGACCAGAGTACTATTTGATTCTGCAAAGTTTTCCATGATGAATGAATAGATGTTTCTGAGAGAACAGGCTCTGATACCACTTGTCAGGATCGAATTCTCAACAAGAATTATGAATTCCCAGAAACAATATCAAAGAAGTTGCGGAATAACACTTTGATATTCAATGTAACAATAAACAAACATTATATGATTAACAACTTGTAAACTTGTATTGAATGATTAAAATCACAAGATTACACACTCAACCTCAATCTTGAAGAACAAGCTCTTTCAAGACGAATTCTACTTCTCTAGAATTAGGAACTATGCCTTGAGGTTGATTCTCTCTAAAACAAAAACTTAGAATTAAATCTATATTAAAACTATTCTGTCAAATCTATATATATACTTAACAAAACGATAATTACAATAAATAGAATATCTTCAGTATATCTTCCATGAATATCTTCAGAATATCCAGCTGTCATTCTTCTAACTCAAATCTTCATCTTATAAGCAGCACTAATTGGTTGGCAGTATTAACTACTAAGCAGCACTAACCACTAGCAACACTAACTAGCTAAGCAGTACTAACTTTGTTCAAGCAGCACTAACTTTGACTAGCAGTATTAATTCTACTAGCAGTAGTAATACTCAGCAGTATTAACTATTGAAGTCCTCTGGCAGTAGTAATCTTGTACTAGCAGCATTAACCATACTTGGTAAATTCTTCAGTTCCCAACAATCCGTCAGGATGCAAATCAGGCACCAAGCTAATGTGATACGTTTTGATCGGTTGTGCATCTGAAAACTATATTAGGCTTCGTTAGTTAATGTTTTATTTTATGGATATTACTCTATTATTTTGCTTTGAGACGAATTAGGTTTATCTTAAATTGGTATCTTGGATTAGGATATTATTGGGATCATTTGGCGCCATCATTTTATAGTTTTTGTTGCAAATATTAACAGGTTTAATAAATTGCGCCAATATATGGTTTATATTCCATCTTGTGAGCTACATAATTGTTTCTTTGCATGAAAAGCTACATATTTGTTTCTTCGCATGAAAAGCTAACACATATGTAAGGTTGATGGTTATAGGGTTATAGAAAGCATCTACAATTGGACTTCACTTGTAAAAATAATCCATTGCTTATTAAAAAATGCTTGAATATATAAGAATAAATCATACACGTTTATAGAAGATCCAGAATATATGAAATGAAGAAGAACACTTGTATTCAAGTTCATATCACACAATTATGCCACCAACTATGAGATGCATTTATTACTTTAAAAACCTATATTAAAAAAAGCTTCTCTAACTAATGAAAGAGGTATAAGACAACATGTGTGGCATACCTCAAGGAAGGAGTACGAAATGACACACAAGCATAAAAGAAATTACCAAACAAAATAGATTTCATTGAAATAAATCCACGAACAAAGTTAAAAGTTTGTAGTACCAAAAATTACCAATGTAATGAAAACTTAGTTAGTCTAATAGAATAATCCAAGCTTCATAAACATAACTAATTCTTATCACTTACTACCATGACATGTCGGACAATTTCTTGAATCGTGTGAGGTTAACTGGAAACATAAGCGACACCTTCTCTTTGGTGTCTTACCCTTAGATATAGCTTTCTCAGCGCCCCAATAAATCTTTTTCCAGTTCCGCAACCTTTATTGCGAATGCCCTTAAGATGAAGTATGTCCACTGAATCTGGAGCAGGCACTCCTAAACACTTTTCAAATGAAGCTTGGTTCATTTCAGCAATAGATTGTCTTAGAAGCTCGGTTGCATTAGCCACATCCCACTTCTCAATATGGTCAACAAAGCTAGATAAAGCTTCTTTGTCTTGCCTGACTTGAGCGATAACCCGCTTAAAAACATTAAACGCCTTCCCCATAAGTCTCTCTTTCTCCTCATCAACTTCTCCGTATCTAAAACAAACGGGCAACCACTGAATTGGTACTAATTCACGTCTCCATCGACGAAGAATGTACTTCTCCGGGATACAATCGGCTTCATCGTTCAACATAACCTGTAGTGCATGGCGACATAAAATTCCATTTCAGACAAATAAATTGAAATTGCATTATATTGTGTTGTCCTTTTTTATTTGCACCACCTGCACAATAACATAAAAAGAATTGGATGCAAATAATACAATGTTGAATAAGACTCATAAACCAAATAATAAAAAAAATTGATAAGTTGTCACCTTATATGTCGCCTTGACCTCCTTACGCTTGTTCTTATGTGTTATCATGTAAATCATGGTATCACCGTCCTCCACACATTTTCCCCAACCACAACGCCATATCGCCTTCCGAATCTCGTTTTGCACTTCCAAAAAAATCGTCCTCATGTAGACTTTGGCCGCTTGAGCCTCGATGTCACAAGGGGACACCAACCACGGTACAGAACATTTGGTAGTAACCTCAAGCGATCCATGCTTGCCTCTTTGTTCATCTATTGGATTATCAAAAGCACTGATAAACCAAACTAGATCGTTATGGAAATGAGCGTACACATTGAAAAATGTGTTGATGCTTTATGATCATGAAGTCGTCTTCATTAACCCAGACATATGACAATCCTTATAATATGCACGAATCCAAGATTCCCTAATGCTATACATTTCGTCAAACCAATCATCTCATCGTAACCCATACGAATCAATCATCTCATTCCACTTCTCCTCAAAAACCACCGGTTCTAGATGAACATCCCAAACTAACTTGTTGAAATCATATATAAATGCAGTACTATGTGCTAGATATGCATTAATCTAACACGTTTTAACAAAAAAAAATAAACAGTAAAAAAATAATCTCTATTAATAATATAGATATAAAATGTACCACAACGTAAATAGCTGCACTATTTTATACCTTTGATGAAACTTTTTTTGTTATGTGCCACATACACAAACGGTGCTTCGAATCCGGAAATGCAATCGGAATGGCTTGCTTTATTGCCGCACATTTGGTCGATAATGACAAACTGAGGTTGTTGTCAATGGGCTTTCATAAATGCATTAAGAATCCACGTATAATTAGGGACCGTTTCACCATTGATCAGCGCAGCTCCAACCACAACCGATTTTTTATGGTTGTCAATAGCCACAGAGGGATCAAACACCATTGCATGCCTATATAAAAAAATTAGTAACTACGGTAACTTAATTAATGTAATAAATTGTGAATGAAATAACATACTACTTCTTACTGATTAGTACGGTAGGTTGCATCAAAATAAAGCGCATCCCCAAACATCTTGAAATTCAATCGTGTTGTTTCATCCGCCCAAAAAATGGAAATCAACTGCTTATCATCGCGCTTATACTCGAAAAAATATTCCGGGCATACTTTGCGCCTATTTTCCAAATTATTGATTAACATCTGTGCATCTTTAAATCCAACATATGCATTCATATCTCACTTAGAGTTTTGATAATCCCTTGCGGTACTACTAGAAAACTCAAGGCCACCTTTGAGTACGTTACACATACGATGAGATTTCGTTATCCCAATCTTAGAAGTGAACCCGTGGTACACAGTTTTGTGGACGGCGTATTGCATTTGTCTTCTAGAACGCAAAAAAATCATCTCATCCGGCGTAAATATGTAACACCCATAATTTCGGAAAACTCTTAACCCATATTATCGTATCGTCTGACCATCATAAGGGAATTTAGTAAGGTTTTACTTTCCTATCGTAGCGGAACAATCGAGGATCGAATCGGACGTCAAAAACGGAAGGAAAAAGGGGGAAATAGACCCCCGCGTCGTGGTACCCGACCTTGGGTCACGACCCAGGCCTCCCAAGTTGCTATGGTCGACCCAGAAGGGCAAGTGCGGTTTACAAGTCGCGGGTAAAGCCGCGGGAATGGTCTGGACATTTAAAGTCAAGGTTTTGAGGGCCATTCTTCATTTGGTCATATCTTGAGAATCCTAGGTCTGATTTGGGCGATTTTTGGACCTAGAGACTCGGTTTTTGAAGCTTTACAAGTAGAAATAGAAGAGAATTGAAGATATTGGGTGAACCAAAGGGTTTATAGTCAAGGTAATCTACTCATCTTTTCATATAAAAAGCTAGGGTTTGGTGTTCTTCATCTTCTCTTGGTATCCTTAGGGTTTAGTATAACTTTGTGAATGTTGTGGTAAGGAAACCTTGTAGAAATCTTGGAGCAAGTGGAAGGATTCAAGATCTCATCAAAGGAACTCAAGTTTGTGGGTAAAACCTAGATTTAGTCTAAATCTAGCAAGGTGATTTCTAGTTGCTTTGAAAAACTATATACATGTCAAAATGCACATATTTTGGGGTTTTGAAAGTATACCCATGAGTTTACTTCATTTTGATAAGTTTTGTGAATATTTGTACACTTACACATATTTGTATTATAAAATCTTTGAAAATGGTTTAACATTATTTATTGAGGTGTTTAGGTCACCAGAAAGGGGATTTTGAACACATGTTACCCGCACACTTTACATTGATGAGTTTTATGGTTAAATGGGTATTTGTACATACTTGGGATGTCAAAGCTTTATGATGGTTTTCTAAGTATGTTTGGGTGTTTTATCATAAAAAATGATGTTTAAACTAACTAATGGAGATTTATTGGAGAATTTAGGCAACATATTGTGTTGTGTTTTACTTTGTGAAAAGTTGGTACAAATACATATTTTGGGATTTTACTCTACTTATGAGTTTTGGGATATTGGAGTTTTAAACTATTTTGGCTTTAATAGTGTGAGTAAATGGAAACAGTCAATCTTGACATTATGAGCATTATGGGAAATTGTGAATCATACGGTTTAGGCCTTTGGCCAATGATATGTTGGAGAAATACTAATTTTGGGAAAGTTGTACATCGGCTTATATAGCCATATTGGCTCTATTTTAGTGTCAAATATTTTATGATGCCTTATGGCTTGATTTATACTCTGATTTTTGGGACGTTTTCCGGTTTAAATGACTCATTATGAAACGTTTTATGGAAATGCAATTATTGCACAAATGTTGGTTATTAGATGTTTTGGATGCATTAGTTCATTTATATGGAGTCATGTAATGTTTAGACTGTAATGCGATGGATCCATAGGCATAGGAGTTGATTTGTTCATCATTGAGCTTTTAACGTCCATGTTTGAGTCTAGTGAGTGGTCCCCAAGTCATGTTTTTATGTAAGCTTGCAGTGGTGCTCTGCAGAGCCGTATACGAAGCTAAGTCTTGCGGTGGTTCCCATGGTGAGCCGGATACGGGGACTTATTACTTTTGTGGTGACACTCATCTAGAGGTTGAGTAGACACTAGGTTCATTTAGGTATCTTGCGGTGGTTGCTCAGAGGAGCCGTATACGAGGATCCATGGCCTTGTGTGAATCTCGAGAACGTTGATAAGTGGCTTAACTTTGTGTTCCTGCCACATTCGATGGAATCGGGTCTCCCCCGTCACCGAAAGGTGTTATTTTTGGGTATTCCCTTACCCATGCTTTCGGTGTTGAAACGTACCATTTTATTTACACAAATAATATTTTGGTGAAATACCGTGTGGGTGCATTTTAGAGAAATTCGGTAGTTGAATAATTATTTAAAATGGGTGTTTGGCATTAGAAGTAACATGATTTGCAAATAAAGCCCTTTTCATAACTAATGTTTCGGGAATGTTCGTATTTAGAGTAAAATGTTTGTTTTAAACGTTTTATGATTTATATGATGAAAACTGTTTTAACTCACTAGGCGTTAAGCCTAACATTTTTTCTTATCAACATGTATATCAGGTCTTAGATGGAACTGAGTGCTGAGTAGGGCTTGGTAGAAGTTCCGATGGATTGACAATAAAGACGTCAACTAGTTTTGAGAAGATAGCAGATTTGGTGGTTTTAGTAACACCCGACGGACTTGTCCCCGTTTGTGGGGATTAGATAGTTCCGTTAAAACTATGATACTTGTTGTAGCGTTTTTTTCCTTTTGTAAACTTCAGATGTTTTTTATTTCGAGGTATGTATTTAAGGGTGTTTTGGGAAGTTTTAAATTGTCTGTTATTTTCAAATTTTAGGGGTGTGACAAGTTGTGTAGATCCCAGATATAGTGCAATCACGATATAATAATTGTTAGTGTATTTTATTGTATCCAAGATTTAATGAGAAAAGTCAAAGTCAAAGTCTGTAAAGTCAACATTGTCAACCGTTGTGGTGTGAGAGTTTCTATATTGTGAGTGTTTAGCCTTATGAGAGAAGTGTTGTTCATATAAATAGTGATAGTGTTGTGAATGTTTGTAACATATAGTATTGTAACTGTCAGACTTCAATACACACGACTTGGAATTTCTCTCACTACCAATGTTTTAAAAACCGGTTTTTTGGTTGACCCGGTGTGGTGACCGGGTCACGGTTCAACCGGGTGGTTGACCCGGTTTCAAAAATTTTACGTAATTTTCATTTTCTTGCATATATATACATATATATATATGTAGGGGTAGGTTCAAACGAGAAGCTAAGCATTTTGCGAGAAGGCGAGAAATATTTAATCATATATGATTAAACACATGTTATATTGGCAATACATAAACGTTTAATCATACATGATTAAACACACTTACAAGCCGTGTAATCATATATGATTAAACATTTCTCGACTTTTCGCAAAATGTTTAACTTCTCGCATGATCCTCCCTCTATATATGTATATATATAAAACCAAGAATTTGATGTACACAAGTTAAAACATTAAAAATACACATAACAAAAAGTTTATATCAATCCAAAAACATTAAAAAAAACACATAACAACAAGTTTTATATCAATCTAAAAACATAAAAAACACAAATATAAAAAAAAATATTTTTTTAACCGGGTCAACCCGGGTTTTTGCCGGTTCAATCATACCGGTTCAACCGGTTTTCTCAAAAACCCGGCGGTTCGATCCGGTTCATAAATCCCCAAAAACCCGGTGATAGTTGACCCGGTCTCTCGACCGGTTCCCGGTTCAACCGGTTGAACCGGCCGGGTCGACCCGGGTTTTAAAACATTGCTCACTACTCTCTCTCTCTCTCTCTCTCTCTCTCTCTCTAGATCTTAATGTCATATCTTGAATCTTGTGCTTGATTATTGGGAATTTGACATTTACAATTGGTATCAGAGCTGAACCCAATCAAATTCAGATTGATTGGATTACCACTGTGGATCAGATTTCTTGATTTCATTCAAGAACACGTAGAACGATATCTCAGAATACTGTTTGATCGAATTAAATTGTGTTAGTTAATTTTTGAGATTAAAGATGATTTCATTGGATTCGTGGAATGTAATAGATCACTTTGCATTCATATTGTTTCACGAGTTATTCACTCAATCTGTTTCAATTTTGGATTTTGGAAATTTTCTTGAAAAACCATACGAACATTGTATCGTGATCAAATGTATTGTAATGTTGAGTTTTTAGACATAATAGTTCTTGAGAAAAATGTTTAGAATTGCATTTCGAGCATATTGGTTCAACTTGTAAATCGAATTGCATGTTGAATTGAACTTTGAAACGATTTTTGAAATTCAGAGGCAAGAACACGCTAGATCTGAAATACGCGCTAAGGAAGAACACTCAAAATCGAAGAACGCACAAGATGAAGTGTTTCATGTTTTCTGCGAGTTTGGACTAGTTTGCGCAAAGATTATTCTGCGAGTTTTTGATTTGTGTAAATAGTCTAAGCGTGGTTCGCGCACGAAGTGATTTGCGAGTTTCTCGATCGCGCACAAGCTATCTGCGAGAAGTGCTTTGAACAATGACTTGCGAGTTTCATAGACATGCGAGTTTGAATTTAGCGAGTTCTACAGTTGTGAAAATTGTCTAAGTATGGAACGCACAAGAGTCATTTGATGTGCGAGTTTACATTTGTTTGCGAGAAGTGATCTAGATCAAATATATTCTAAGTCTGAAACGCGCCCGACATTCCTTGCAAGAAGCTACTTCGCGCACATCTTACGTGCGAGTTTCTCAAAACGCGCAAACAGAGGTTTGCGAGTTCCTTGTTCGCGCACAACACGTTTAGCGAGAAGCTCAGTGAATAGTGTCTGGCGAGTTATTTGGTGTGCGAGTTCTTGTGATTTACGAGTTCTGGAGTTAGAATTTTTCTGAGATTATTTTTCAAGTGGTGATCTGAATTTGACTTTTAGTCAACTTTTCTGAATTGTTTGGGAACGATCATTCATTTCAAGTTCATTTATCATTCAAGATGACTACTACAGATGAGAGAGGAAATATTGTACTGTCAGCCAGAGATGTTGCTGTCATGTATATGTCTGAGATACCAGCAATAGAAGCTGAACGAAATAAACTGAAAAATCAGAATTCAATTCTTCTTAAACAGATTCAGGAGCTTACATCTAAATTGTCAAATTCTGATAAAACTCTTGATTGTATAAAATGTGCTAATAATGCTAATTCTGATTTTGCAGGTATCATCAGAGCAAGAGAGAAAGAAATCAAAGAGAAGGAGAAAAATATTGCTTTAAAAGAAAATATCATTGAGACATGTGAAAAAGAATTAACGCTGAAAGAGAGAAAGATAAGCAATCTTCAAAGCCAACTGAAGACAACTAAACAAAAATCATCGGAACTGCAAGCTGAATCAGTTGAGCTTCAACAAAAGTTTAAGGCTTTTGAAGATAAGATATCTCCTTTGGAGTCAAAGACTGCTGATCTGAAGAAAAGCCTCCATCCAAGCAGATAAAGATAAAGTTGATTCAGAGAAATCTTCTACTCAAAAGTTATCTGAATTTTCTAAGAAAGCTATTCAAGAGAAAAAGAATCTTGAGCTTAGATGTCTTAAACTCTCAAAGCAAGTGTCAGAGTTTGAAAAGATTTTAATTACAGAAAGAGACACGTTTGCTAAAGAGAGAAAAGTTCTTGAAGACAAAAATATTGAACTTCCCAAACAAATCTCAGTTCTACAAAACTTACTTGAGAAAGAAAGAAAAACTTTTCAAGAAAAGAAAAAGTCTTTTGAGATTGAAAAGAAGAAATCTGAAAAGAGAAATGTTGGGATCTTCAATGAAATTTCTGATAAAACCAAGAACTTGGAAAAAGATTTTGAGCAAGAACGTTTAAATTTTGAATCTGAAATATCTAAACTCTTATCCAAGATAACTGTTCTATCTTCATATATTCTTAAAGAACAGATGGCTAGAACTGATTTGAAACAAAAGTTTGACACAATTACTGCTGAAAGAAACATTTTATCCAAAAATATAAATGACTTGGAAGCTGCAAATGTTAATTTGTCAGAAAAGATTTCAGCTGATGTGATTGATCAATCACCTGTTGATAATTCAACAGAATCAGTCTGTTCTTTCAAAACAACTTCTAGTTCTATTCATGAGAAAAATGTTTTCGAAAAGAAAAGTGTCAAACCAAATATTGTCAATTCAAATAAGATTCGTCCATCTAATATGTTCTATGATAAAACTGTTGATAGTCCAACGAGCTTTTATGTCAAATCTCTTGGAAAGCATTCAAAGAAAGGACAGATGGTCTGGAGAGTTAAAGATTCCTCAGATAAGATAAAGAATGACAAAGCATCTGCATCCACATCCAATGCCAAAAAGAATAGTGTGCATAAAGGCAAATCTTTTAGTAAACCTGATATGTTTTACTCTACTAATCATCTTATCAGGTTGGCTGAAAAGAAAATATGTTGTTCTTACTGTGGAGCACATGACTTTGTAAGTAATAATTTTGTCAATTACTGGTATGGTTATTACTATGTAACCCCCAAAAGAACTGCAACTAACACTTCAGGACCCAAAGACCAGTTGGTACCAAAAGCTAAATCTGTGTTGCAGGCACCCAAGGTTTAAGGGGGAGCAAGAACAATGGCTTTTGAACAAAGTAGTTCAAAACCCAAACTTCAATGTCCAGAATTGTGGTTTCTGATTACAACAGATAAGGACCCGATCTTAAATGTTAAAGGACTATGACTTCTAAGTAACACAGCTTAGGACTCATTCTTTAATGTTAAAGGATAAGGATATCATGCAAATATCCAGGGGGAGCTTATCAGAATATAAATCATTCTATCATGATTTGAGAGGGAGCTTAATTGTAAGTATCTTCTGATCTTAATCTCTGATTGTTTGAAAGAAGAACAACTTTCAAGCATGAAAAATATTTTCTTAAATGTTCAAACCACTTCTTGTTCTCAAAAGATTTTATGAATTCAGAAGTGTGATTTTAAATGATTTTCATTATTGAGCTTTAAAGTTTAACTGGCCGTGTGTTTTCAAAGATCAATACTTGTGTATTATCTTATCTATATACTGTCAAGTATTCACACATACCGGTTCAGTACTTCATTTGAATTTGTTATTACCATGTCTCTAAACGAAACAATTTTTCGATGGTAATACCCTCGTTTGATTTCACTGTTGTTGAGAATCATTCATCATTTCAATCCTTGAGCGTTCATTGCTAAATTGTTTATATTTGTTCATATAAACAAAATGTCAAGTTCTTTGATACCTTAACCTTTCATGTTTATATTCATAATATTTGATCTGATTGATACATTGTCAGATTCTCAAAACAATTCTCTTGATTTCATTTCATTCATTCAATTTTCTTGTTTTGAGAGATCTTCAAAGTTCAAATGCTCAAATTTCATTCATATATTTGATGAGCATACATTTTGACAATGATATCATGTGCTTAACTATTCAAGTTAAATTGTTGAGCAACTATTCTTTTTAGGACTTACATGGGATCAGTGTGAGTGCTTAAACAGAACTTCCATGGATTCACGTTAACCAGTGTTTCCTACCCAGGAAGTAATCCTTGAGTGATTGAGGGGTGAGGGGTCTTAAATCAAAGAGTGGGGACTCATCCGGTTTAGTTTTTCTCATTGTGTTGAGCGGTAAAATGGAAAGGAGAGTTTGGTTAGAAGTGAGCTTAAATGTTCAAAAGAAAGAGGGTGTAAGAACAAAGTTAAATGAATATCAGAACTCTGCACCAACCACTTTCTGAGCCGAGCAACCACATCTACTGATTGGTTCACATTCTTTGGTGACCATCATTGAAAAAGGCAGTGAGCCCATGCCAACTCTTGCAATTACCCCACCAACCACTCGTTTCTTTCCCGACAAAGAAATGTTTCATTTTCTTTGGGGACGCAGCGTATCTGCTATCTAATCTTCACTCGAAAGATTTAGATATTGAAAAATAAGGAAAGTTGCCCCACCTTCGCACCTCTTTCATGCACATTGAGTCCGTGTAATACTTGTTACTGTCTCAACAATTTACACACTTTGAGCCTGAAAAAGCTTGAGTAGCTTCAATCATTTCTACACTTTCACGTACACACAAGGAATGAGTTTTCTTGTCATAACATTCATAGAAAATTCCTTTGTGGTTTTTCAATGATTGAATGGAAGCCCTGGGGGAGTGAACATCACAAAAGCTCCTTTCCAATGTACATCTGTTGTACAAAGTGGCTCTGTGCTACTTACAGCCATACTAAATGTATCATTTGTTGATTCAGGGTTACAATGCTTAATTTGTTTGAATTTGAAAAGATTTAGATGAATATCTCGTGAATTGACGGATACTCAGATCAAAGAGCGCAGATTGTCAAATTATTATAAAGGGCGGAGATTGTTAGTTTTTCACCAAAAGGGGAGATTATTAATCAAAGACAGTGATGAAATTGAAGATGTTTTGATCATCATGATGCTCACAATCATCAAAAAGGGGGAGATAATTTTTAAAAGATTTCAATTTCAAAAAGAAATTTTGTGAAAAAGACTTAGGAAGAAATTCAGAAAGTTCAATTCAATCAAGTCTGATGAAAAGAAATTATTCAGAGATGTTTCCAAGACAAGTCAAGATGATTCAAGAAAGTTTGTTTTTCTGAAGACGATTCAGAGATTATAGAGATGAAGACACGAGATCAAAGATTCCGCAAAGTTAAAAGATTCCTGAAGTATCAAAGATCAAAGAAGTTTCAAAGAGTTTCAAAGTTTTGTTCAAGACTAGATGACTTTTCAAAGGCAAAGTGAAAGACTTTTCAAGATTCTTCAAAGCATCAGAGATTGAAGATTGCCAAAGCTTCATCGTGTAAAGTTGTCAAAGTAAAAGTTTGAAGAATCAAGTGCTAAAGACGATTGTCAAATTTTTATTAAATCTTGAATTCAAAGGGGAAATTGTTAGTGTATTTTATTGTATCCAAGATTTAATGAGAAAAGTCAAAGTCAAAGTCTGTATGGTCAAAGTCTATAAAGTCAACATTGTCAACCGTAGTGGTGTGAGAGTTTCTACATTGTGAGTGTTTAGCCTTATGAGATAGGTGTTGTTCATATAAATAGTGATAGTGTTGTGAATGTTTGTAACATATAGTATTGTAACTGTCAGACTTCAATACATACGACTTGGAATTTCTCTCACTACTCTCACTCTCTCTAGATCGTAATGTCATATCTTGATTCTTGTGCTTGATTATTGGGAATTTGACATTTACAATAATCAAGAAACAATAAGAATCAATCACAACTGTTGGTCATATGATTAGATTTAACAGTAAAGGGTTTAGGTTTACAAGATAATTTCTGATAAGCTAGAGTAAAACTAGGTAAACATAACTTTAAATATGATGCGACCAAGACTAATGGGCCCAAAAGCCCATTTACAAAATAATTTTTGAACAATTACAATTCATACCCTATAAATGCGTTATACAACTTTCAACGCACTAGGACTTTCAGTCCTAACAATCTCCCCCTAAAGTTGAATAAGGCATTTATCATCTTGAAATCTTCAGGCCTTGATCTTTTTTCCCTCTTGAATCTTTGAAGAACTTTGATGTTGCATGTCTTCATGTCTTTCCAAACTCCCCCCTTGAATAAAGCTCTTAGTCTTCATAGTTTCAACTTTGTAACCAGATTCAATGTACAATAGCCTCGACTGAATGCACTACTGAGCAGCTTTCAACTGTAGGAACTCAACACATTAGATCAGCACACAAGAAAGATAATGTGTGAGTTACGTGACATTCCACGGTGCAACTTCAGTTTAAAAACAAAGAATCTGTTTTTGAATCGCGAGTTGAATATGCTTTCAGCTTCAGAACTTGTTTCAATCAGCTCATAGGAGGAACAAACTTGTAGCAGACACCACATGATACGAGATAGAAGAATTTATGTTACTCCCCCTCAGATTTTTCTAAATCCCCCTCAACTTTTGCTAGCTCCCCTTCAACATAATGATATGTGTCTTTGAATTGTGTGACATTCTCCCCCTCTTGATGATTACGAGAATCCTGAGCATCATGTAACTTCAAAGAATAACAGGATGAGTAGCAAAATACCAGATAAAACAATTCGGTAACCAAGGGTAACATCTAACACAGATACACAATAGTATCTGTTATCACACCAATTAACATTGTGTGGCCTATTTTTAGAGTTGGCAATGGGGTATCTCTGATAGGACTTCCAGTTATCACCGAAGTAAAATATTAAAAATTACTTCTCAAACTGTTCCGGCAATATCACAAAGATATGCAAGGGGAATCACAAAGATTCGTGCGTGTGTGAAAGAAGTATAAATCATATCGATTAGGCTCAAAGATTGATTCAACCTGGGACGCATGTTAGAAATAAATAGACACAGTGAGATGAATATGAAGTTCGGAGACCGGAGCTGATGTCTTCCTTTTTAAATATCTAAGACCTCCGAGTGAGGAATAGATATATTATGTGCTAAATCTCCGTGCTTATATGAAACAAGTATCTTTTGAGAGATACTTGAGTGGCTGGGTGGGGTGACACGAGTTATTGACACTGGGTCCATGTCTATTTCAATATCCATCTCCAAAGAACGAGAATGAATAGATTATGTGGTAACCCGGATAACTGACTCGGTTTGGTAAGGACCAATAATTATTTTAAGTCCTGTCACATCCGCACCATTTTTTTATTTTTTATTATTTTTTTACTCCGAACTCATCTATCAATCTAGACCCCTCACTGATATCTATGAATTGGATGTGTTTCTTGCGTAGGTCCTTCCGGTTCTGGATTGACCATAGACACATTAAAAGCCCTAACACTCATTTAACTCGCCAAAATAGAACATTGAAGTACAAGTCAAAAAATTGAAGTACGAGTCCTGAACTGAAATGTTCAGAAATTGTTAGAGCAGAAATATGTTGGATACAAGATCATGTAGACTGAAGGTCAAAGTACAAGAAGTCAAAGCTGAGAAAGTCAACTCTCATTAAAAGTCAAAGTCATTTTGTAATAAAGTCAAAGTCAACATGTTGTATTTTGTTTGTTTTCCTTGTTTTAGTTGTAGGTATAAATACCTTTATTTGTTGTTTAATAGATAGATGGCTAGAGTTTGAATTCACATTTTCAGAGAGAATTTGTAGAGAGAGAGAGACTTCTAGAGAGAGAAAGTTGTAATCTTTGAGTTTTGAAAATTGAATCAAACATGTAATTCGGATCATCTTGTTTGTTTGTTTTGTTTGCCATTAGAATCTTGATTTCAGGGACACACAATTGGTATCAGAGCAAATCCAGATCGAAATCAAGAAAATATAGAAAGTCGACATTGTTTCATTGGGTTCAGATTTAATTTCTGAATTTGAGTGTGTTTTTCGTGTTGTAATTGGATTGTTAGTGATTGATTAGAGTTCTAGAATGAGTTTGTATAGTTTGGTTTACGAATTGCACTGTAATTTTCACGAATTTCTGATTTTTGATTCATATGGACAATATCCATTATTTTTTACCATAAGCCTTAATTGCTACATCATTTTATTCTGATCTTTTTCATACAATGTCAGATTTCAAACAAGTCTCATGCATTCATGTTCATTCATTCAATATACTTGTTTGAAAATACTTCCATGTTTAAAAATGCTCATATCTTCATGATTATATTATGAGCATATACATATCTGACTTGTATTTGTGCTTTAACTGTTCAAGTTAAACCATATTGAGCAACATTATGCTTTATAGGATTACATGGGTTCTTTGTGCTAGGACTTAAATGAACTTCTATGGTTTCACGATTACCAGTGTTTCCTACCCAAGAAGTTAATCTTTAGTGATTGAGTGTGAGGAGTCTAAAAGAAATGAGTGTGGGATGTGTGACGAGGTAAAATGGAAATGAGAGTTTGGTTAGATGTGTGTTTAATGATTAAAAGAAAGAGGGTGAGAGAATAGAGTAAAAGAATATCAAACTCTGCACCAACTACTTTCTGAGTCGGGCAGCCATATTACTAATGTTTCACAATTCTTGGTGAACATTATTGAAACAGGTAACTAGCCTATGCCAACTCTTGATCAAAACCCCACCAGCCACTCATTTTCTTCTTAAAAAGAAAGTGTTTCATATTTTCAAGGGGACGCAGCATATACTCTATCTGATTTTCATTTGGAAAATCTGGATATTGAAAAAGAAGGAAGTTTTCCCCACCTTCGCACTTCAATCATGCACATTGAGTCTGTGTTTATCTACTGTTGTCTCAGTGGTTTACATAATGTTGAGCCTTATAAGCAATCATCAAGTGCTTAATTCTTTCAACACTTGTACGAACACACAAGGAATTTGTTTTCTTGTCATAACATTCATAGAAATTTCCTTTGTGATGTTTCGATGATTGAATGGAAGCCCTGGGGGAGTGAACATCAAAAAGCTCATTTCCTATGTGTATCTGTTACACATAGTGACTTAGTGTTACTGACAGACATCTTAACTGATTCATTTGTTGATTCAGGTGTTACATTTCTATTTTGTCTAGATTTGAAAAGATTTAGATGAATACATTGTTCGAATTAGCAAAGAATCAAAGGCTCATGAAAGATCAGTGGTCGGAACAAACAATGACATTTCTTGATGAGAAAGTTTTGATGAACCAGATGCTCTATTCATCAAAAAGGGGGAGATGATTTACAGAAATGTCTGGATCAAAAATTTCAGAAATTTGAAAGTTTGAAAGTTTGGATAAAGAGTTGAAGAAGACAAAGTTCAAAGTTTGAAAGATTGTTCAAGCAAAGTCAAAGAAATTCTGAAGATGTGCTGATTTTCTGAAATTTTATTTGAAGATTATTTGCTGAAGCAAGTCGAGCTAAATCTGAATATTAAAGTTAAAGATCAACCAAAAGAGGAAGATTGTACTCAGATTGAGCTTAAAGGGGAGATTTAAAGTCCTTCAATGCAACTAAAGGAGGAGATTGAATTGCTAAATCTTTCAAAGATGATCTTGAATCCAAAGGGGGAGATTGTTAGAGCAGAAATATGTTGGATACAAGATCATGTAGACTGAAGGTCAAAGTACAAGAAGTCAAAGATGAAAAAGTCAACTCTCATTAAAAGTCAAAGTCATTTTGTAATAAAGTCAAAGTCAACATGTTGTATTTTGTTTGTTTTCCTTGTTGTAGGTATAAATACCTTTATTTGCTGTTTAATAGATAGATGGCTAGAGTTTGAATTCACATTTTCAGAGAGAATTTGTAGAGAGAGAGAGACTTCTAGAGAGAGAAAGTTGTAATCTTTGAGTTTTGAAAATTGAATCAAACAGGTAATTGGGATCATCTTGTTTGTTTGTTTTGTTTGCAATTAGAATCTTGATTTCAGGGACACACAGAAGTCGATATGAAAATTTAAACACATGGTACTCCCCCTCAAAAGATGGTATAACCCTTGATTGTAGTCATGTGACGTGAATAATCATAATTAAATCACACATGACATTCCTGCAAAACAGATTAGGAAGATTTTGGTTTTGGTATCCATGTTGTGCTGGATCCTTGATGGTTAGTTGCTTTAGCTTTTAAGCTATTAAACTGAGGATTGGGGATGCTATAAGTACCATACCAATTATTAACATACCTTGGATGCACAAAGTCACTCTTTCCAAAGTGAATGCAACAAATTTTTGCTCGGCGCATGCTGATCAACTTTTCTATAGAATAAACATAAGTAGGTGAATCAGTCTTGGAAATAAATGACTTTGTATCAACTACAGGAGAATCATGAGACTTGTTTCTATCACTACTTTCTGTAGTTGGTTTCTTTCTCCAAACCATCTTGACTTTTCGAAACACTTGATTATTTGAATCATCAACAAGAGAATTATAGAAAAGATTTCAAGTACGAATCCGATCTTTTGAAAATTCATTTGATTTGACAAACTTCTTCGAAGAATTAGATGTAGAAGGTGAACTTGAAGAATAAGGAGACTGAACTACAATATCGAGACTGGCTTGTTCAGATAAATCAACTTTTGGATTTATTTCTTCAAGTTTCTTGACTTTTGCGGATAAAACATTTCTTTCTTCTAAAATCAAGTCAAATTGTTTTTGTAAATCGGATTTTACCTTCTGTTCTTTCAAAATCTCTGTTGCTAATCCAGATAATTTCTTTGAAAGCTTATGAATCTCAGTTTCGAAAATCTTTCTTTCACTTTCAAAATCCTTTTCTATATTGTTGCGTTTATCATATATCTCTTTAAAAACCGCAACATTCTTCTTTTCAAGCATTTCCTTTTCACTCTCAAAATCTTTTTGCTCTTTCTCAAAAGAATCTCTCTCAATTATCAAAACATTTTCAAAATCAGAAATCTGTTTTGAAAGTTTTGCATTTTGAGCCTCAAAAACCTTTCTTTCATCGAAAACTTTCTTTGAAAGCTCGAGAATCTTTCTTTCAAGATTCTTCCTTTCATTTTGTCAGGATCGAATTCTTAACAAGAACAAATTCTCAGAAACTAATATCAAAGAAGTTGCGGAATAACACTTTGATATTCAATAAAGCAGTAAACCAAAACAGTAAATAATCAACAACTTGTAAACTTGTATTGAATGCTTAAAGTTACAAGATTAAACACACACAACCTCAATATTGATGAACAGACTCACCAATACGAATTCTACTTCTCTAGAATTAGGATCTATGCCTTGAGGTTGATTTTCCTTTTTTTTTTTTAATCTTCGAATGAATAAATTAATAATTTTTAAACTATTCTATCAAATCTTTACATATACTGAATAAAAAGATAATTACAATAAATAAAATATCTTCAGTATATCTTCCATCATTATCTTCAAGTCTTCCATGAATATTTTGATTCTTTCCAGCTGTCATCCTTTCCATCTGATTCTTTAAGTCAAAAGCAGTACTAACTATGCTCAGCAGCATTATCTTCTTCAAGCAGCATTAACTTCTAAGCAGCACTAACCACTAGCAGTACTAACTAGCTAAGCAGTACTAACTTTGTTCAAGCAGCACTAACTTTGACTAGCAGTATTAATTCTACTAGCAGTAGTAATACTCAGCAGTATTAACTTTGAAGTCTTCTAGCAGTAGTAATTCTGAACTAGCAGCATTAACCATACTTAAGCTTTTATTCAGTTCCCAACAATCTCCCCCTAACTTGACTTTTAGGAAAAGAAGTCAAGTTCTTCAGATGCTCTTCAAGATGCTCCCAAAACTTCATAATGGCCTAAATTCCAGTATTTGCATCCAATCCTAAACTCTGATTGATGGTTCTTTGGATCAAATATTTAGCCATCTCTGAATCTGGAATACATCCTAGCTTTTTCTTCAGCATGGCATGAAGCTTCAATCTGCTATGATTGTACACTCTATCCACTAGGAAGTATTCAGTGTGATTTAAATCCAAAGTCACTGTATATACTCCACTAGTTTCATATAGAGTCCAACTGTTGACTGACTTGAATACATTCTTGATCACATGCTCTACTTCTTCAGGTTTGAACATCATACACAGATACTCCATTACCAGTTTTGTAATTGACATCTCTGGAGCCTTCAGTATATCTGCATACAACTTCATTCCTATCTCAAACATCTCTTCAAGATCTGACCTAGAGCATGTTCTTACAATCTTTGCCCAAGTATTGAACACCTCATACTTTTCATCCTTCCTTTTTAGCCTTATGTATTCCTTTCCATCCACTGTCAATGTATCCTAGAGAATTACCTCAGGAGGCTTAACTCCTACAGGTTCTGCTGAAATTGGTTCAGGCACTTTGTCCATCACTACCATATACAAATTTACATCATCTGTGTTTGATGGCTCTTTCTGTTTAGATGACTCAGGTGCCCCTTCTTCTTCAGCAACTTTCTCATCCTCTCCTTCAGATACTCTAGGCTTCTTAGTTGACTTTCTCCTTGCCATCATCTTGGTTCTCTTTAAAGTCCTTAGACTTTCACCCATAGTGGCTTCTTTCTTTTATGGTGTTTCCTGCTCATCTGGAAATGGCTTTTGTATCAGAAGGTCATTACTTTCTTTCATCCTCTTCTCCATCTCCACCCTTGCAGTTTCATTCCCCTGAAACTTTAACATTTCTGAATCATACAACTCTTTAATCTTCTCAAAAGACATTTTGGAGAACATCTTCTTTTTGACTCCTACAGCACCTTTGAGAAATATAATCATCTTGTTTCTCTCTTGGGTACCTAGGAATGTCTTTGAGGGTTTTCTCTTCTTTGCAGCTGTTTTTACCACCACTGATTTCTTCAGAATTGCAGCTTTCTTCTGTGCAATTTCGGTTGCCAGGCTTTGTTGATATGCTTCATTTAGTTCAGCAGCTAGAGCCTTTGCCATCTCCCTGTCCTTTTCAACCTGAACTCTTTCTTCCTTTTCAATGTCATACTGCATCTTCCTGGCTAAGGCTTCATCTGATTCAACCAACCTTTGCTTCTTGACTGGTTGATCAGATTCCACCATTTTTGCTTTTCCTTTGTCTTTGTTCATTGCCTTCTTACTGTTATCTTTCTTGATCACTTCACCTTGTTCTTTGATGATTACTCCTTTGGTCTTTGAAGTGACCTTGGGAGTATCATTCTTGGCTTTAAGTAAGGTTTCTGCAATCTCAAGATCTGTTAATACTTCTTTCACTGTTTCTGCTGCTTGTTTAATTTCAGCAGTATTAACCATTTCTGCTGCTTTACTTGAACTACCAGTATTAATGGTTTCTACTGCTTGCTCTGTTGTTACTGCTGCTTCTTGTGTTTCTATTTGCACTGATTCTCTTTCTGTTTCTGCTTCCTGCTCCCCCTCAACATCAAATTTCTCCCCCTCATCACCGTATTTCATCTCTTCAAGCTCCCTCTTTTCTATAGCTTCTTCCATGTTGATCTCCCCCTTTTTGGGAGCATCATTCCCAGATTTCCTTGCCTTTGATGCTCGATATAGATTGGAGGCGATACAGTAAGAGCGTGGGCAATATGGCTTGACTTGAGGAAATCCACAATCTGGTGGAACCCAGCGGCCTGTTTGGGCTTCTGTAGCATCGCGATTTCATTGTGTTCATCTATGAATGCCATTGATGCCATTGAGCTTTGAGAAAATCTTGCCTGAAAGCTTTGAACTTGAGAGAGAAAGGTTTTAGAGCGCAAGTGAACAGTATGCAGAGAGTCGTTATGAACTTTTAGGCGGGCAAAGAGTATTTATAGTATTCGGGATATAAGCAGTATTAACCTAGAGCAGTATTAACTGAGAGCAGTATTAACTGAAAGCAGTATTAACTACTAGCAGTATTAACTAACTAGCAGTATTAACTGAAAGCAGTATTAACTACTAGCAGTATTAACTAACTAGCAGTATTAACTGAAAGCAGTATTAACTACTAGCAGTATTAACTAACTAGCAGTATTAACTGAAGGCAGTATTAACTACTAGCAGTATTAACTAACTAGCAGTATTAACCAACTAGCAGTATTAACCAACTAGCAGTATTAACTACTAGCAATATTAACTGTACTTACTCCTTTAATCTCTGGAAACACTGAGTACTGCGATACATATCCTGAAAAGGAAGATTAGTAACACCAAGTATAGACAATATACAGGTATAGAACCACTTTTTGAGAAGGAACTTATTCAGAGTTGATCATTCCCACACTTGTTACCAAGAAAGTGAATCTACCCACATCAAAAGCTTTGGTGAATAGATCAGCAAACTGGTTATCAGTGTGAACTTTTACAACTTGAATAAGTTTCTTTTCATTACAGTCTCTTATGAAGTGATACCTGATCTCAATGTGCTTTGTCTTTGAGTGCTTGACAGGATTATTCACAATGCTAATAGCACTGCTGTTATCAATAAAAATTGGAGTGTGTAGAAAGGTTACCCCATAGTCCATCATTTGATTTTGAATCCATAAGACTTGAGAACAGCAACTTGCAGCTGCTATATACTCTGCCTCTGTTGTAGATGTGGACACTGTGGTTTGTTTCTTGCACTGCCAAGAAACTAGTCTTGCACCCAAAAACTGACATCCTCCAGAAGTAGATTTTTTGTCCAAGTTTGCTCCACCTAGATCACTATCTGAGTATGCAAGTAGGTCAAAGGATGAGTCATGAGGATACCAAAGTCCCAATCTGGGTTGCCCTTTGAGATATCTGAATATCCTCTTAACAGCTTGATAGTGAGATTGCTTTGGCCTAACTTGGAATCTTGCACACACACAGACTGGAAACATTATATCTGGCCTAGAGGCTGTAAGATACATGAGAGAGCCAATCATGGATCTATAATGATGAACATCCATATCCTCCCCCTCAAGATCTGCTGTTATCTGCTTGTGTGTCTCCATAGGTGTGCTAGCAGGTTTTGAATCTGAGAAACCAAACTTGGTTAGAATGTCCTGCACATACTTGGACTGACATATGAAGATTCCATCTGTCTTCTGTTGAACTTGGAGTCCAAGGAAGAAAGTAAGTTCCCCCATGGAACTCATTTTGAACCTTTGATGCATTAGTTCCTCAAACTCCTTGCACATGTTGTCTCTTGTTGATCCAAAGATAATATCATCAACATAGATTTGGACCATCAAGATATCCTTCTTCTTTCTCTTGATAAATAGAGTCTTATCAATAACTCCTCTTTCAAAGCCATTTTCCAAGAGATGGGATGACAGAGTGTCATACCATGCTCTTGGAGCTTGATGTAGTCCATAAAGTGCTTTCTTCAATTTGTATACTCTGTCTGGATAGCTTGGGTTTTCAAACCCTGGTGGTTGACAGACATATACTTCTTCTTCAATTGAACCATAAAGAAATGCACTTTTCACATCCATCTGATAGACTTTGAATTTCATGTAGGAAGCATAAGCCAGGAATAATCTAATTGCTTCTATCCTGGCCACAGGTGCAAATACTTCTTCATAGTCTATTCCCTCTTCTTGTGTATACCCTTGAGCCACCAGCCTTGCTTTATTTCTTATCACAATACCTCTTTCATCTCTCTTATTCCTGAAGACCCATTTTGTTCCTATTGCTCTTTGGCCTTTAGGAAGGTCTACCAGATCCCAAACATCTTGCAGTTTGAATTGCAATAGCTCTTCTTGCATTGCTTCTATCCAACTAGATTCTTTCATAGCATCATGTGCCTTCTAAGGCTCAAGCTGGGATAAAAAGCAAGAAAGCACTGTATGTTGTTGATCTTGCAATTCTTGTAGCCTGCTTTGATTTCTAGTCATCATAGGAGAGGATATATCTCCTATTACCAGTTGTGGAGGATGATTCTTTTGTATTCTGGTGTGATGACTAGGTTCTTCATTAAGTCCCAACTCTAGATTAGAGTCATTCAACTCAACTGAAGTGTTTTCAGTAGCCACTTCTGATTCTTTCTTTTCTTGAGTCTCCTCATCTCTACTTTCTTCTTCACCTTGACTTGGTCCAATAGATGGTTCCTCTTCACAGTCTTCAACAGGATTCACTGTGGGTATTGGAAATATCACAGATTGAGATATACTTTCTGAGACTTGTGTAGTCCCTGATTCTCCACTCCCTGTACCTGCATAATCATCACTATTGAAACCAAAAGAGTTAGTTAGTGAGTCAATGTCAAATAGCCACTGAGGACCAGACCCAATTGGATTTGGTGTGTTCTCATTGCATTTGACATTGTCACTTTCTTCAATTATTCTGGAAGAAGAGTTAAAGACTCTGTAAGCCTTACTCTGAGATGAGTAACCAACAAGAAAACCATCATCTGCTTTGCTATCAAACTTACCTAAGTGAGATTTGGTATTGAGAATAGTACAAGGACATCCAAAAGGTTTGAAAAATCCAATAAATGGTTTTCTTTTATTCAGAAGCTCATATGGGGTCTTGTTCTTTGGCTTGACTACTAGAACTCTGTTTTGGACATAACAAGCAGTATTAACTGCTTCAGCCCAGAAGGTAATTGGCAATTTTGAATCAGCCAACAGAGATCTGGTAGCCTCTATTAGTGTCCTATTTCTCCTCTCAGCAACTCCATTCTGTTGAGGAGTCCTAGGGGCACTATATTGTCTCTCAATGCCTTTCTCTTCACAAAAGATGTTTAGATCAAGATTTTTAAATTCAGTCCCATTATCTGATCTAATGACTTTTACTTTTTGATTAGTTTGGTTTTCAATTCTTAGGATAAAGGATTTGAGCAGTCCACTTGTCTCATCCTTAGTCCTTAGAAAATATACCCAAGTAAATCTTGAGTAATCATCAACAATAACCAAGCAGTAAGATTTCTTGCCTATACTCATAACATTTGTAGGACCAAACAGATCCATATGCAATAACTGGAGACAAGAAGAAATAGAATTTAATTCTTTGGTCTTATGAGAAGTTTTGTGCTGTTTGCCTTTAAGACAAGCCACACAATGATCATCACATGAAAAGACTTTTGAAGGTAAACCTCTTACAAGGTTGTTTTTAACAAGTTTGTTCATAGTCTTAAAATTCATGTGACACATCCTTCTGTGCCAAAGAGAGGATTCATCCACAGAAGCTTTTGAAACAAGACAATTCAGGGATGAATCACTATCAACATTTTCCATATCTAGACAATAAACATTGTCCTTTCTTGGAGTTCTAATTAGTATCATGCTTTCATCAACTACCTTGAACCCTGGAGCAAGGATTATACACTCAGTATTTGTAAATAATATACTATGTTGTTTGTCACAAACCTGTGATACACTTAACAGGTTGTACTTCAACTGGTCAACATAGTAGACATCCTCGAATGTCATCTTACCTTTTGTGACATTACCTTTGCCACTTATTTTACCTCCAGTAAGATCATTTCCAAAAGCAACATGTCCTCCATTGATATGCTTGAAATCCTGAAGGCATGACATGTTACCTGTCATGTGCCTAGAGCAACCACTATCAACATGCCAAATGCTCTTTCCCTTGAGTTGTTGGTTGCCCTGCACATAGGATAAATCAGTTAGTTTGAATAAGGAACCCAAGCCAAAGTGGTCTTGGGTACCCCTTTCTCATCAAAATACTTGCATTCTTTCTTGACAAGATTTTTAAACTTTGACTCCTCATGCTTGGAGTATTTTGTCACAATAATAGGCTTGGAAACATTTTTGCTAGAAGCAATACTGATTTTAGAAGTACTAATTGCCTTAGCAGCACTTGCGTGCTTAGCAGTACTAACCTTGTTAGCAGTAGTAACTGTGTTAGCAGCATTAATATTTTCAGCAGTACTAACACTGTTAGCAGTAGTAACTGTGTTAGCAGTACTAATATTTTTAGTAGTACTAACACTGTTAGCAGTAGTAACTGTGTTAGCAGTACTAATATTTTTAGCAGTACTAACACTGTTAGCAGTAGTAACTGTGTTAGCAGTACTAATATTTTTAGCAGTACTAACACTGTTAGTACTTCTAGGTACCCATAGTAAAATACTTTCTTTTAAAACCTTATTTTTCATAGGGCCTTTACTTTCAACAGATTTCTTCATCACATGTTTCTTTCCAGCCTTCCTATAAACAACAGGTTTTTGCACCAATCTTTGAAAGTTTATCTGTTGATTAATAGGGTTAAAGAAGCAATACTTAGCCAAATGATTCAACTTGTCACATATGAAACAAGGTTTTGGTCTATTGATTTTATTAAGATCAACTCCTTGTTTCTGAGCCCATTGATTATTCCAGTTTCTTTGATTACCTCTTTTTATACCAGAATTTAGGCTCTTAGCTTTATTGCAAGCACACTGTTTACAAGATCCAGGATTCACAACCGTGGTTTGTTTGTAATGGACCTTGTTGTCCTTTCCTTTGATCTTCTCTATCTCCTTGGACTTGACCCAGATTTTCCCACATCCCTCATTGGTGATAATATTGTTTTCTAATGGTATCTTTTTACTCACAGTATTATCCCTATTCTTACTAGCTTCTTTCTCAGTCAAATCCTTAACTACTACCTCATCCAAAGGATCTATCTTAAGAGCTTCCTCAGACAAGTCCTTTTTCTCCTTGGTTTCTAACAAGTCTGAAGTAGGAGAGATATAGTTGTTGTTGTAAGGAGGAGGTGTATTGTTGTATCCAATACCAGGCTTCATCTTATCATGAATCTGAGCCTTTAGAAGAGAATCCATTGCTTTTGAAGCATATGAAAACTTTTCTATGTCAAGCTTAACTTTAGACAGTTCCTCTTTCAGCCTATCATTCTCTTCTAAGGACTTAGACAGTTTGGTCTCTAACTCATTCTTTTCCCACTTCCAATAGTTTGTGTCATAAGAGTGTTGAAGTTCATTAGCTTGAAAGCCTTTGATTTGCTCTTCAAATCTCTCTACTATCAACACATAATCTCTTCTGTCCTTTTCCAATCTTTTGAGGTCATCACACATACTTTGATTGTGATCCCTGTATCTTTTGACAGTGTCTGTGCAAGATTTAGAGCAGAGATTAGAAATTACCTCAGAGGGGAGATCAGACACTTCTGCCATAAGAGCTTGGTTCTGAATGGCTTCCTCAGCTTGATCACTCCAGTCAAATCCCATTCCTTGTTGAGAAACAAGGGCTTGAGCAGGATTTTTGTTTTGATTGTTGCCTCCATTCTGAGCTTGTTGGCCTCCATTCTGAGTTTGTTGGTGGTTGTTGTTTGGACCAGCACTCCTGCACTCTCTAGCAAAATGTCCTTTCATATGACACTTATAGCACTCCACCTTAGTCTTGTCAAAGCCAGCTCCATCTTCTCTTCTTTGAGAGAAGTTGTTCCTTCCTGTTCTTTCAATAAACTTCTTCACTCTCATAGATAACATGGCCATCTGCCATTTAATGTCCATCTCCTCCAGGTCATCAGGGTGAAGTTGATCCAGATCATCATTAATCAATGAATTGTTGCTATGACTGGACAAAAAGGCTTCAAAGATAGTTCCAGTGCCTTTTTCTGAATTTACTCCACTGGCAGTACTAACTGCTTCAGGGTTGGCAGTAGTATCAGTAGATGTTGAAAGAAGTGCAGCATTGTGAATATATCCAGTGGGCTTTTTCTTGGATTCTACCTCAGTTTCAAAAACTCTTAGATCATTATATAGATCATCAAGTTCCTTCTCTTCCAGATTATCACTCTGTCTATATGAGACAGTGTACATAGTCCATTCATCCCCAAGAGATCTGAGGAACTTTCTGTTGATATCATCTTGCTCCATCTTCACTCCTACAGTAGCCAGTTCACCAATGAGTTTGTTGAACGTATCAAAAGTTTGAGTCATAGACTCATTCTTTGAAGAAGTGAAGTTCTCATACTGTTGTTTTAGAACATCTCTTTGATTTCTTTTGATGCTTTTAGTGCCAGCAAATCTTTTCTCTAAAGCATTCCAAAGAATCTGAGCATCAGTGCAGTTGCAAAATTGATGCTGGTATTCATTGGGGATGGCCAAGAGCAAAGTGCTCAAGGCCTTCATCTCTGTTTGTCTTATCTTCCTCTCACCATCTGTCTTTGGTGGAGGTCTTTTCCCATCTGGTCCTATCTTTCCTGCTTCAGAAGGACCATTCTCAATGATATCCCACATTGAGTAATCAGTGAGAAGAATATATTGTCTAATTCTGATCTTCCACATGTCAAACTCACTAGGTTTGAGCATTGGTACCTTAGAGACCAGAGTACTGTTTGAATCTGTAAGGTTTTCCATGATGAATGAATAGATATTTCTGAGAGAGTCTTGCTCTGATACCACTTGTCAGGATCGAATTCTTAACAAGAATAAATTCTCAGAAACTAATATCAAAGAAGTTGCGGAATAACACTTTGATATTCAATAAAGCAGTAAACCAAAACAGTAAATAATCAACAACTTGTAAACTTGTATTGAATGCTTAAAGTTACAAGATTAAACACACACAACCTCAATATTGATGAACAGACTCACCAATACGAATTCTACTTCTCTAGAATTAGGATCTATGCCTTGAGGTTGATTTTCCTTTTTTTTTTTTAATCTTCGAATGAATAAATTAATAATTTTTAAACTATTCTATCAAATCTGTACATATACTGAATAAAAAGATAATTACAATAAATAAAATATCTTCAGTATATCTTCCATCATTATCTTCAAGCCTTCCATGAATATTTTGATTCTTTCCAGCTGTCATCCTTTCCATCTGATTCTTTAAGTCAAAAGCAGTACTAACTATGCTCAGCAGCATTATCTTCTTCAAGCAGCATTAACTTCTAAGCAGCACTAACCACTAGCAGTACTAACTAGCTAAGCAGTACTAACTTTGTTCAAGCAGCACTAACTTTGACTAGCAGTATTAATTCTACTAGCAGTAGTAATACTCAGCAGTATTAACTTTGAAGTCTTCTAGCAGTAGTAATTCTGAACTAGCAGCATTAACCATACTTAAGCTTTTATTCAGTTCCCAACACATTTAAAAAAGCAACTCTTTCTTTTTCGATCTTCTTCTCAAAATTGGAAATCTTTTGTGTGAGTTCGAGATTGGATTTCTCTAAAGCACTGATCTCAGTTTTTAGAGATTCTTCTAAATCTTTTCTTTTCTTTTCATGCCCATCCAAATTTTGTTGAAGATTAGCTTTCTCAGCTTGCAAATCCTCAATAAGTTGCCAACTTCTTCTTTCGTTTGCTTGTAAACGTTCAATCTTCAGTCTATTATCTAGGTCACGAGGTGACTCATACTAAGGATGATATTCATCATCAAAATCCATTGTTACCTGTAAAACTTGAATTCCAGGGACCAAAAGTGACAACGAGTGAAACTTGAAAGTTTAGGGATCAAAAATGATAAACTTTGAAACTTTGAAGTACGGGGACTAAAAGAGAAAAAAAATCAAGTTGCACTGATATGATCGTGAGACAAAGTATTTGATCCGATTTTTTTAATCACAACTTTGGACCCGGGAAACGAGGACCCGAGAGACACAAGGACCCGGGAGACACGGACCTGGTAGTGCGAGGACCCAGGAGTGCAAGGACCCGGGAGAGATAGGACCCGGGAGAGCGAGGTTTCGAGAATGTGAGGTATCGGGAGACAACAAACCGGGCGATAGAGACAACCCGGGCGGCAACAACCTGGGCGATAGGGACAACCCGGGCGACAACAACTCGGGCGATAGGGACAACCCGGGCGACAATGTCCGGGAGTAAGGATCAACCCGGGCAAGGCAAGGTCCGGGCGATTAACCCAGATCGATCTTCGAGAAAAACAACGATCAATCTCAGAAACCAACCAAATAAACAATGTAATCAACCAGAACGATAAAATTTAAAGCATATTAATCGAAATCAACTTAAATACCTAAATCTTAAGTTTAGTAAGCACTTTAGAACAATCGCAACCCAGATTTGAAGATTAAACTTATCTGGGTAAGATGACCCAGACAATTACCCAGAGGCCTAAATCAAAAATCGAAATCAATAATTTACCCAGTTTATCACCCAGAGACCGAAATCACCGAAATAAAAAACGAACGAAATCAAAGATTTCTTTTTCAGAAAACAATAATAGACAAACCCAGATTTTGAAGAACTTCATATTTAAGAGCTTGCACCCACAGATTCAAATCACTCAAAGGAAACATAACTCAACTTAACAGGATCACAATATGCAGACGACCAACATGAAAAAAATCGATAAACAATAATGAACAATGATTAAACCAATAATTAAGCGATTAAAGGGTTTTAGACAAACCTTTTTGGATCAAAAATCTTGTCTCTTTGCTCTGATACCAATTTTAGATCCCAGATATAGTGCAATCACAATATAATAATCAAGAAACAATAAAAATCAATCACAACTGTTGGTCATATGATTAGATTTAACAGTAAAGGGTTTAGGTTTACAAGAGAATTTCTAATAAGCTAAAGTAAATCTTTCTAATGACCACTCTTAACCTAAAACTAGGTAAACATAACTTTAAATATGATGCGACCAAGCCTAATGGGCCCAAAAGCCCATTTACAAAATAACTTTTGAACAGTTACAATTCATACCCTATAAATGCGTTATACAACTTTCAATGCACTAGGAATTTCAGTCCTAAAAAGTTGGCATCAGAGCTCTAGTTTAAGTGAACTAGGTATGGATCTTAGATGCCTAGACTTAAGCTGAGACTTTAAGTTATGACTTGTTCGTTATGGGTAGAGCTTTTAAGATAAGAGTGGGTTGTAGTGGTCGATAGAAATGCACTAGTTAAGGGTCGTAACTATGGTGACGAGGATTCTTATGTATATTATGTTCATAATTTCACATAGCCACCGTTGTTATGAATATATTGTTACGTAAGTGTGCTTGACTCTACCATTATTACGATACCTGCTATGTGTAATAGTACGTCTTCGTTGCTAATACAGTGTTGGTGTAAGATCTTAACCTCATTCTCGTGTGTGTAAGAAAAGAATGGCAGATGCATGGAGGGAAACACAAGCTCAAGAGGCAAACAATGTGGGCTGTTGGATAACGTGGTACAATTGATGAAGTCGACTATGGAGCGACAAGAGGAAAGGATAGTGAAAGTGTTAGAGATCAGAGATGTCGATGACCGGAGACGTGAAGTAGTTAATGAGCATGATGTGAGGAGTCTTGGTGCCACCGAGAATGTGATCCGGATGGAGGATCTTGTTGCTGCTTATATGAGACATAGCAGGAGGACCTGCTCATAAAAGAACTTTCTATATAGAAAGCCGCCAGAGTTTTCAGGGACTGACAGTCCGGTGGTGTGCATGAATTGGATCCAAGAGATGGAACAAGCATTTGACGCTAGTGAGTGTAAGGAAGAGCAGAAGGTGAAATTCGCCTCCCACATGATGAGGGGTCGAGCTCTTACTTGGTGGAACGTCACCAAGACCACTCTTGGAACTACTATTGCTTCTTCACTAACATGGGATGCTTTAAAAAAGAAAGTGTTGGATGAATATTGCAACGAAAGGGCGATCGACAAAATAGAAGAGGAGTTCTGAGCCCTCAAGAAGAGAAACATGTCGGTGAGAGAATACTCCAACCTCTTCATGGAGAAATTAGATCTAGTGGGACATGTCGTCCCAAATGAGAAGGACAGAGTCAAGGCATATCTGAAAGGTCTTTCGGCCGACATGAAGGCGATGGTCTGAATTTCTAAAGTCTCCACCCTCCGAGAATCAATAGAAGAATCGCAATTCATGGAAGATGTTTATACTCGGAGTAATGAAGAAGAGGTAGCGATTAAAGAAAAGAGAAAACAGGAGGACCGGTTGAGTCAACCCCAAGAACGCAATGATCATGGTGATGAAATGGGGGTTGGCTATCATAGGAAGGCAAAATGGTGTCAAGAATGTCGAGTCAAACATGCGGGTAGGTGCAATCCCAACCCCATGACATGTCTCAAGTGTGGGATGTTGGGTCACTCCCACCGAGATTGTCCCATCAAGAGCACAATCTGTTTCATGTGCAAAGAGTCGAACCATGTTAAAGGAGATTGTCCACGCCCGAGGATGGACGAAAAGGCAGACAACAGTCAGAGTCTCTCAAGACAAGGGTGACCCCGATGGAAATGTCAGGTACATCTTCCAGAAACTTCAATCTTAGTTGTCTATTTTTCTAGTTGAGTCTTAGTCATATTTGGACATTGATTGTCATTATGTCCTTTTATGGTCGGTGTGCTATTAAATTCTAGAGCTTGTCTATGGAAGCGATTTCAACGTTCTGCGAAATCTTAGAAATTCAAGAAAAGGGTATTGGATAATAAGTCACTTGGATTAAACCAGGAGTCGTCATTAAACAAAATTGAGGTTTTAAGACGTGAATTTTGGTGGTTAGTGTCAAATCAAAGTTGTACATTTTGGCATTTGGGGTGCCATGTAGGAAAATGCAGAATGAAGAATATTGTTGCTTTGGAAATAAAGGTGTGTTTGTGAATAACCCTAAGGAAGGATTTCCTCACATCATATCTCCATTATTGGACTGGACTAAGAGGAATCAGATAAGGTTTCAACTGCCTATGGAAACTACCGACTAACATAATGTGGTTTGTCATGTTCCCACCCGTGCCTGCAGGAAAAGATTCGTGTGGATTTTTGCATCAAGTAAAAGTAAATTGTCAGCGCAGTTTGGTTTAGATAACCACCGTTAATGCGAAATATGGTACTAAACTTGAGGATTAGTAAGAGAAGCGAAAAACGATTTATGGTTTGTGCCTTGCAGGAAGATTTGCGTTAAGTTATAGGAAGAGTGAGGGTCTCAACCTTGGGAATTGATAATATCCACGTTTAAGATGATTCGAGGTTAACATGATTTTGTTGTTCGGATGGGCTTCAGACTCAGAGTTTTGAGGTATCAATATAGTTAACACCTTTGGGTGTTGTGGATCTGGGCCACTTCTACGGCAAACCGTTATTTGGGTTGTTTAGGGCTATTTAAGTGGAGAACCGTGTAAATTTTTAGAGGTAAGAGTGAGACCTTTTCTAGCCCACGAATGCTCGTTCGCAAAAGAGTTGGGTTGGAATCTTTTAGGCGGATTGTTACTGGAGGCCTTTGGTCTGATAGAGTGAATTACCGAAACATTTGTAATCTTGGAGGAAGTAGTGGCCCATGGATTTTAAATAAGGCTAGGGCCTTGGTTGTCTCTTGCATGACTGTCCGCGGTAAGTGTTTCGTCTTTAGCTTAGAGTCGACGGTTCTAAGATTTTGTTGTAGATCCTTTGTGTTGAATTGCCCAAAAGAAAGGCTAAGTTGGGATCAACCGCCTCTCCGAGTGAGGAAAATTTAAGATTTGGAAAGTGTCACTAAGCTTTAACCTTACTTAAAGAGTTCTAGATAGACGACAATGTTCGGAGTGAACCTCCTCTTTTAGAATTTCCAGATAGTCATTAGGCATTAAGCCAATGGTCCTTGACTGGATATGCGAGCTAGTGAGTCTGAAAAGGGCACCGTAGGTGTTAATGATGTTCCATTGGGTAAACACTTCGCACGGAGCCATGTGGTCAAGTTAAGGTCGAAAATCTTGTGTGAATCGGCGTTTCGTTTGAACTTTCCAAGCGAAGGACTTGGAGAGAGGTATGAATCATCTACGTTCAAGATGAAAATTCTTCCTTGTTACACTGGGATACATTTATTAGGCAAGGGTGCCTAGAAATTGGGAGAAGACGCGGTGTTATTAATCAATAATTATGTATCCAGTAAGGACCGCTTGTGAAAGGAAGTTAATTCTAGTTGGGGTTGCAATCCAAGTTGTAGCATGTTCGCATGTTGGAAGCTTGAGTTCGTTGGAATTGTGTAAAGGCATGTGAGGCCTAAATCTACACCGCACGAAGGACGTATCCAAGTTTAGATTTCGAGGACGAAATCATTTTCCAGGTGGGGAGGGTTGTAACACCCGTAATTTTGGAAAACTCTTAACCCATATTATCGTATCTTCTAACCATCATAAGGGAATTTAGTAAGGTTTTACTTTCCTATCATAGTGGAACGATCGAAGATCGAATCAGACGTAAAAAACGGAAGGAAAAAGAGGGAAATGGACCCCCGTGGCTTGGTGCACGACCTTGGGTCGCGACCTAGGCCACTTAAGTCGTTGTGGTCGACCCAGAAGGGCACGTGCGGTTTACCACACGACCTCAAGTCGCGGGTAAATCCGCGGGAAAGGTTTGGACGTTTAAAGTCGAGGTTTTGAGGGTCATTCTTCATTTGCTCATGTCTTGAGCATCCTAGGTCGGATAAGGGCGATTTTTGGACCTAGAGACTCGATTTTAAAGCTTTACATGTAGAAATAGAAGTGGATAGAAGATCTTGGGTGAACCAAAGGGTTTATAGTCAAGGTAATCTACTCATCTTTTCATCTAAAAAGCTAGGGTTTGGTGTTCTTCATCTACTCTTCGTATCCTTAGGGTTTGGTAAAACTTTGTGAATGTTGTGGTAAGGAAACATTTTAGAAATCTTGGAGCTAGTGGAAGGATTCAATATCTCATCAAAGGAACTCAAGTTTGTGGGTAAAACCTAGATTTAGTCTAAATCTAGCAAGGTGATTTCTAGTTGCTTTGAAAAACTATATACATGTCAAAATGCACATATTTTGGGGTTTTGAAAGTATACCCATGAGTTTACTTCATTTTGATAAGTTTTGTGAATATTTGTACACTTACACATATTTGTATTATAAAATCCTTGAAAATGGTTTACATTATTTATTGAGGTGTTTGGGTCACCAGAAAGGGGATTTTGAACACATGTTACCCGCACACTTTACATTGATGAGTTTTATGGTTAAATGGGTATTTGTACATACTTGGGATGTTTGGGTGTTTTATCATAAAAAATGATGTTTAAACCAACTAATGGAGATTTATTGGAGAATTTAGGCAACATTTTGTGTTGGGTTTTACTTTGCGAAAAGTTGGTACAAATACATATTTTGGGATTTTACTCTACTTATGAGTTTTGGGATATTGGAGTTTTAAACTATTTTGGCTTTAATAGTGTGAGTAAATGGAAACAGTCAATCTTGACATTATGAGCATTATGGGAAATTGTGAATCATACTGTTTAGGCCTTTGGCCAATGATATGTTGGAGAAATACTAATTTTGGGAAAGTTGTACATCGGCTTATGTAGCCATATTGGCTCTATTTTAGTGTCAAATGTTTTATGATGCCTTATGGCTTGATTTATACTCTAATGAGTTTTGGGACGTTATCCGGTTTAAATGGCTCATTATGGAACGTTTTATGGAAATGCAATTATTGCACAAATGTTGGTTATTACATGTTTTGGAAGCATTAGTTCATTCATATGGAGTCTTGTAATTTTTAGACTGTAATGCGATGGATCCATAGGCATAAGAGTCGATTTGTTCATCATGGAGCTTTTAACGTCCATGTTTGAGTCTAGTAAGTGGTCCCCAAGTTATGTATTTATGTAAGCTTGCGGTGGTGCTCTACAGAGTCGTATACAGAGCTAAGTCTTTTTTGGGCAAAAAAAGTTGATACTGGCAACCCTGACCGGCCCCATACCTGACCCTGCCTACTCGGACATCCGTATGAAGAGGCATTTTGAGGCTCACTCAGCGGTTGTGGCTAGCCCCCCCGGGGGGGGGGGGGTCTGGGCTCGAACTCAGGACCTGTTAGTATACGAAACTAAGTCTTGCGGTGGTGCCCATGATGAGCCGGATACGGGGACTTGTGACTTTTGTGGTGACACTCATCTAGAGGTCGAGTAGACATTAGGGTCATTCGGGTATCTTGCGGTGGTTGCTCAAAGGAGTTGTATAAGGGGATCCATGGCCTTATGTGAATCTCGAGAACGTTGATAAGTGGCTTAACTTTGTGTTCCCACCACATTCGATGGAATCAGGTCTCCCTCGTCACCGAAAGGTGTTATTTTTAGGTATTCCCTTACCCATGCTTTCAGTGTTGAAACATACCATTTTATTTACACAAAAAATATTTTGGTGAAATACCGTGTGGGTGCATTTTAGAGAAATTCGGTAGTTGAATAATTATTTAAAATGGGTGTTTGGCATTAGAAGTAACATGATTTGAAAATAAATCCCTTTTCATAACTAATGTTTCGGGAATGTTCGTATTTAGAGTAAAATGTCCGTTTTAAACGTTTTATGATTTATATGATGAAAACTGCTTTAACTCACTAGGCGTTAAGCCTAACATTTTTTCTTATCGACATGTATATCAGGTCTTAGATGGAACTGAGTGCCGAGTAGGGCTTGGTAGAAGTTCCGATGGATTGGCATTAGAGACGTCAACCGGTTTTGAGAAGATAGCAGATTTGGTGGTTTTAGTAACACCCGACGGACTTGTCCCCGTTTGTGGAGATTAGATAGTTCCGTTAGAACTCTGATACTTGGTGTAGTGTTTATTCCTTTTGTAAACTTCAGATATTTGTTATTTCGAGGTATGTATTTAAGGGAGCTTTGGGAAGTTTTAAATTGTCTGCTATTTTCAAATTTTAGGGGTGTTACAAAATAACTCATGGTTATGAACCTTAATGAATTTATATACCTCGTATCTCTGTCGTTCTTTAACTAAGTGGATCTTCAAGCAAGCTCCACACCCCGTCCGCTTAATGATCGAATTACGATGTTTCCTATTACCTTGAACTACATCTAATGAGTCAAAATAATTATTCGGAGGCATACCCTCTTGCTACAAACATAAAAACGAGCCGTAATGACACCTAGTTTATTTATCTGATCAACATATTTTTGATTCATAATAATTCCCTACTTTAGGCTTCAATGAAACATCTAATTCCCTACTTTAGGCTTCTCAATGAAACATCTACATTTGGATACCAAAACTTTGAACCGATTGGTGTTACACCGACATATTCGAAATCTAACAACAAAACAAAATTAAACTCTAATAATAATTGCATTGTATACTAACAAAACACAACAATGTTTATGTCAATTTGCATTAATGCAATTATTCATTAACTTGCATCTTAAAGATAGATTTAGAAAAAAAAAATTGATTGCATACAACATGGACATCCTGGTTCACAAATAAAATCAATAACATCAACAACAACGAATCTACCATTAGGAAAAATTATGACAATTGCATGCATGACTTATTAGCGAAATTTAGAGCAAGGATTCATAACAATTTTAACTTAACGCATAGAAATCGATTGACATAAGCATCAAAAAATAAAACTATCTAACAAATACAAACCTTCCTCTTCATCTTCTAGGATTGCTTGTGAAACTTGTTCGTTCGACTTCATTGCACCTAATGTTTCGTCATCTTGATCGTTCGACACATGATAGTTAGTATATAACAATGACGTCTTCCCCGTTGGAATAAATTGGTCATCCTCCAGGTCGGCGGGCCAATGAGCATTCCTCGATTCCGGTTACTATTCGATCATCCTAAGAATATTCAAACAATGTATCCACAGCCTCCACCGTAACGTGTTGTCCATTCGTTCTCAAAAAACTCTTCTCCATAGAATTCAACACTTCAGCGGTGCTGGAAGACGAACCCGTATTCATCTTCACGGCGCAAAAAATATCTATATCAATGCAATAAATAAAAAAAGAAACAACGAAGAAGAATTTCAATTGCATGAATACATGAAATAATGAAAAAGAAGTTCAATTGTCGGAATACATGAAATCATAATCAATGGAGAAACAATGTGATCAAAGGCAGAAGAGGATGTAACACCCTAGTTTTTCCTTTGTAAGTTGTATTGGTCTCGGAGGTGCTTAACAAGTTTGTAGAAGAGGGGGGGGGGGTTGAATACAAACACAAAATTTAAAGTTTAATAAATTATTTATTGATAAATCAAACACAATTTACAAGTCTGTTGCGGAATAAGATTAAGTAGAACTCAATCTAAACAAACTTAATAAAACACTAAGATGGTTGCACAAGAATATAGAGAATGGGGATTGGAGAATATAGAAAACAAAGGTTTCTATTAGATAGAAAGATGAAGGCTAGAGGTGAGAACACTCTTCAAATGAAGAGGTAATCTTTCTATCTATACCCTATGCATTAAATGCATGGCAGGGCACTTTACACATGTCCTTCATTGATTGGCTGAGAGAGTCTGACTTTGGGAGACATGATTTCGGTCGTATCATTAATAGTGTAGTTGATAGAGTTGTTGTACGAATTGTGGCAGAGGTATGTCCGTTCTGACACATCGTACTGGTTGTGCAGGGAAAGACAAAAGAGACTTGAGGCATAAGCTAAGTGATCATCGATCGCTGAATATCTCTTCCTTCAGAGATATAAGAAGGTTCAGCTATCGCTGAAGCTTTTCCTCAGGTTTCTTCGCGTATGAGTAGAGTCGTCTTTGCTTCACTGATATCCGCATCAGGTCAGTAGTAGACTTGTCTTTGTTCAGCAGCTTCGTCTTCGATTCAGCTATGAACATCTGTTGACGCGAAACTTGTCTTCAGGGATTACGTTAAATGTTTACATCAGCAACTATCAGCGATAACTAAACAGACTCAGTCTAATCACTGATAGTGAAACACTAATACATAGAAATCCTTACAAGAAAGACTATCAGCGATAACTGAACAGACTCAGTCTTATCGCTGATGGTGAAACACTAATACATATTAAAACGTAATTTTCACTAAGTATAGAAGAGGTCGTTATCAAATCACTGAGAGAGTTTGGATCAACAATCTCCCCCTATTTGATAATGACAAAGTAACTGAAGAAAATTACTTTATAGTTCAAAATAATGGAATAATCAGGACTCATAACATACATGTCCCAATTACTATTTTGAGGGATCTTTTACAGTATTGATAGAGTTAAATATTTCACTGAAATTTTCATTAATTCAAAGATAGAATTACAAGGTATGGAAATTACAAGTACAAGTGAGGAACTAACTACTGTAAGTTTAACTAATAGATTACAATAAATAGAAAACTAATCTATCAGCTATCTAAAGAAGATTCTGGAGGATTGACCATATAGTCAGGAATTTCTCCTCCTCTTTGTCTTCGATCTGAAGATTCTTGACTGATGATTGCCTTGATCGGTTCAGCAGAAGGAGAGAAGTCACACCATAAGCATAGGAGACCCTTGAGATGGCTGAGGGGACAGATAGGAATTTCAGAGACTCTTTGGAATCTGAGTTGTTCCTCATCATCTCTGAAGAAGATTCCAAAAGGTTCATTGAGTACTTGCCCTACAATATATGGACCACCAGGGGGCAGGGATAGATCTAGAACTGAGAGATCAGGAGGAGGACCAAACAGAGCTTCTTTTGAGAACTTGATGGAGGTGTCGTTTCTTATTGCAGCGACATTCTCAGATAAGGAGGAGCCAGGGTTTCTTTTTAGTTGCCTTGGCTTGGAAGGAAGAGTAGATGGCACATTTAGGATGGCAGCGACTCTGTTGATGAGAGCATCATTTATCCCTTCAACATAGCCTTTGTAGGTTGACTTGGATTTCTTCAGCGCATCTTTGAACTCTAGCCATTCCATGTAACCGACGCTTTCCAGCTTTGAAACGAACATAGCCTTGCAGCTTCCATCCTCTCTGGTTATCTCCATAGTGACAGAAGTTCGGTCCTTTTTCTTTCTCCCTGAGATGACAACGGCTACGATCTTCATTGGGTCAGAGCGATAGTCGACTTTATGTTTGCACCATTCGACTAAGTTATCGCTGACCGCTAGTTATTTTGAGCGTTCCTCTTCAATTTCCTTTAATAGAGCAGCCTGGAATTCCACTTGTTTCTTTTTCAGCTTCTTGTCTTTGACCTGAGAGGACTGAATCTTTAGAGCAAGAGAGGAATCTCTTTGACAAACAGCTATCAGTTTCTCAGCTCTGACAGATTCTTCGATTTCGGATTCAGTCAGGAACTCTAGTTCAGTAGGAGTTGTTTGAGGAGGGACCTTCAGCCGTTGACTCTCCAGATGAGAGATCATCTCTGTTCTATTCTTCATCTCTTCCTATGACCAGTGAGATGGTCTTGAGGACCTTCCTGGATGGTGCAGGGCTTCTTCTTCTTCATCTTCTTCATCAGCTATAAAAGCTGGGATTATTGACTCATCAGCTATAGAAGTTGGGATTATTTGTAGTTGCTTACCCTTAAGCAGGGGAGAGAACTGTCTGGTCAGAAAATAGATAAAGAAGGAGTTAGTGTATGTTTGGGAAGAAGAGAGATAAAGGCTACAAAGAGATAGAGGGTTTATAGAGAGATGCAGGGACAAGAGTGAGGCATACCTGAGAAGGATTCTCCTCAGATAGTGAAACTTTAGTCAGGATTCCCTCAGCAACAACACCCTTAGATATGCTTTGGGAAGGGGCTCCTAAAGATGTTTCTTTACTCCCCCCTGTTGTGACAGCTTCTTTCGAAGCTATCATTGATGATGTGGCAGCTGCAGAAAACCATAAAGATTGGTCTTCTTCATCGTCATCGTCATCATCTAGATGTTGCTCTTCATCTTGATCTTGAAGATCAAGATCTTCATCTTCTTCATCCTCATCTTCTTCTTCTTCAAGTAAAACTTGATCGAGCAAAGATGGAGGGGCTTTGTCAGCAACCTTCTCCCCCTCAACATGAGAGGGAGGATCTTCCGGGAGAACCTCAGCAGCAACTTCCTCTTTATTTTCTTCAGCAACTTTCTCCCCCTCTTTGTCATTATCAGCGAGGGAGAGGTCTTTAGGTGGAGTGGAAGGTTGTGCAGTGGTCAACTTGCGGACTTCAGCCTCCAGACTTTCTAAACGTATTTCAATCACAGGGATGTCTGAAGTAGCTTGATGAATGAATTCAACAGCTATGTTCAGAGAGGTGCGGTCAGCCTCTAAGAAGGAAGGAGAAGGAGTCGGAGTTGGTTCATTCAACTTTTCAAGGACTTGCTATAGAAGAGTTGTACAGGAATCAATCTTCGTAGATAACCCCTGGACATTGTCATTCAGAGAATCGAAGCGTCCCTGAAGAAGTTGAGTATCCTCCTTCACTTTGAAGAGCTCCCCCTGAAGAGTTGAGATTTGTAAGGCTTCAGCTTTGGTGGAGCAGGTAGCTGTTAAGTGCTTCAGCTCTTCACCAACGGTATTGACGGCGTTGGTGGTTTCGTTGATGGAGGTGGTGAGAGAATCCACCTTAACACCTAAACTGTTGACATGAGAGCCAACAGTCGCCATATTAGGACCTGAAAGAAAAGTTATCTTCTGAGTAACATGCTTGTATGGAGAGATGGGAGTTATATTGGTGGGTTTAGGTATACCTGATGGTTCAAACATCTTGAAAAATTGCATGTCTCTTTCAAAGGTTTGAGCATCAGGTCCTAAAAATGCAACGTGAGGTTGTTGTACGAGAGAAGGAGGGTCAGAGACCAAAGAAATAGAGGGATTAGAGACGGGGATAGAAGAAGTTGGGAGTTGGGTAGTTACCTCAGGTGGTACTGATATGGGTGGTTGTGTCACTGATGTTGTGAAAGCGACTAAGATCGCTGGCACGGTTGATGATGGTATAGCTGAGGATGTGGAGGAGAGACCCACGAAATCATCCAAGGAAGTTTGTCGAGAAACTGCCTCAGGTATTGAACTAGGGGTAATGGTCTCCTTAGTCAATTTGGCCTTCTTTGAAGTACCAGAAAGACTAGTAGATGGTCATTTAGAAGAGGTTTTAGCGGCATGGCTAGCAGAAGAACGAACCTCCTACGTGGCCGCTGAAGTAGAAGAAGTGTGGAGAGAGAGACGAGAGCGTAGGGTAGAGATACTTACCTCGTTGTCCAGTGGTTTGACCTCCAGTGAACGCTGACCCACTTTGGCGAAGGAGCCATCAGGAGTAGTGGGGTAAGATTTGGCGTAGAGAAACTTCAGATATGCACAGATGAACCGTACATATGGGATCTTGGGATCCCTCTCCGTCTTCTCTATCTTTGACATAAGATCGTCAAAGATAGCGGTGTCAAAGTCGAAGTTCTTTCCAGCGATGACTGAGTAAGCCATCTGGAGTTGAACTTTGCTTTCTTGATCAAGGGAACCACTTTTCCCACTCATGCACTGAATGAAGTGAGAAAAGATGAAGTTCAGTTGGGAAGGCATGTTTGCCTTCTTGATGAGAGTCAGCTTCTTGTTGGGAATTGTGGAGCGGGGCTTGTTGTCCCAACAATACTCCATATCATCCAAAAACTGGATGAGTTCAGCATCAGTTGGCAGAGCTTCAAATCCATTTCTGGGTTTGTCAGGAAACCTGAGTGCCTTCCTCAGGCTGAAAGTTGTCATCATGCCTGATCCTAACTCAATGCTGAAGGAGATAGCAGGAAGCTGGTCACCTTTCTTGTTGGTGATAGAGGTCTCTTCAGCTGTAAACCAAAACTGTTGGAGAAGCGTTTTGGAAGGTTTGGGATCAACAGTGAGGGCATAACCAATGCAGGATTGCTTCAGGAACCTAGCAGCTTCCACAAGGTGTGGGTATTTGATACCGTCGAAGTCCAATCGTCCAAGATGGTTATTCTTGGGGATTTCAAAATCAGTGAGAGTGAACTTGACTGTCTTGGAGGCAATAAGAGATGATTGTTCCATTTCTGAATATGGAAAGGATGAGAATAGAAGGAAAGGATTAGAGTCTAAAAATAAATAAGTTTTTACCAGTTTCTATTTGGAGAAAGAAACGTATAAAAACTAAAATATTTGAAGATTAAGACATTGTTCTTAGTTGAAGAAGGAAGAACAATGAGAAAACCAAAGGTTTTGAAAGAATAAAATAAAAAAGAATGATTTTAATGAACAAAAATCTTGTAAAACCCCTTAATGATGGAACATATATAGGAGTATATAACAAAAATTTTAAAAGAAAAAGAAGAACAAGGTAACCTGTTGATCTTGAAGAACAAATACCAGAGGAGGTGTTTGCTAGAATTGCCTTGAGAGAGAGAGTTCTTGTTCAAAAAGATTTCCAGAAAGTGCAAAAGATAAGAATGAAAAGAAACATTCCTTTTATACGTATAGAGAGAGAGGCGGGAAAACAAATGTTCATCATGACATGGACACGTCCCACGAAGTTGATTGGATAGAAGGGCAACGGACGAACGTGTCAGAAAAAGGCATGTCGTGGATTGTCGGTTCAAATGACGTCATGAGGAGAGAGAAAACGTTTCATTTGTCCTTTTTGAAATTATCTCTGAAGAAAAGTCAGAGATAGATTTTCCTTTGAAAGAATCCCTGATAAAAATTCAGAGATTGATTTTTTATTTCAAAAAGATCACTGAAGAGAAATGTCAGTGATATATTTTGTTTATCAAAAAGCTTTTAATCATTTGAAGAAAACTTCAGTGATCAAAGTTTTATTTTAAAACGACTTACTGAATGAAGATTCAGTGATTGAGAGTAAGAGAACATACCTGAGATTCAGAAATTTATTCAGAGATTGAGTGATAAAGGGGAACTTATAATCACTGACGTAATGCATGGACGATGAAGAGTTACTCTTCAAGATTCAGCATTCCAAGCTCACTGATGAAAAAGTTGAATCTTGTCTCATCAAGAGGTTTGGTAAACAAATCAGCTAGCTGATAGTCAGTGGGGATAAAGTGAAGTTCAATATCACCATTCATCACATGATCTCTGATAAAATGATATCTGATCTCTATGTGTTTCGTCTTTGAATGTAGCACTGGATTGTTTGCTATAGCGATAGCACTAGTGCTGTCGCAATAGATTGGAATATTTGATAGGTGAAGGTCATAGTCTAATAGTTTATTTCTCATCCATAAGACCTGAGCACAACAACTTCCAGCGGCTACATATTCAGCTTCAACTGCAGAAGTGGACACCGAATTTTGCTTTTTGCTTGTCCAGCTTACCAGCTTTCCTCCTAGAAGTTGACATCCACCAGTGGTGCTCTTTCTATCGAGTTTACAACCTGCAAAATCACTATCGGAATATCCATTTAGATCAAACCCTGAGTCTTTGGGATACCAAAGACCGAGGTTAGGAGTCCCTTTTAGATATCTGAAAATTCGCTTGACAGCGATCAGATGGGATTCCTTGGGTTCAGACTGATAGCGTGCACATAAACAACTAGAGTACATGATGTCAGGTCGGCTCGCTGTAACATACAGCAGGGAGCCTATCATTCCTCTATAGGCAGTGACATTAACAGGTTTTCCATATGGATCTTTGTTAAGTGTCAGAGGAGGTGCCATAGGAGTCTTCATCGCTGAAGTTTGTGTTAAATCAAACTTCTTTAGCATGTATTTAACATACTTACCTTGGCTGATAAAAGTACCTTTGTCAGATTGTTTAATCTGAAGGCCAAGAAAATATGTCAGCTCACCCATCATACTCATTTTGTATTCTTTTTTCATTCTTTCAGCGAAGCGAGTACATAGAGATGGGTTAGTAGAACCAAATATGATGTCATCGACATATATTTGTACAAGAATAATATGACCTTTTATCTTTCTGAAAAATAATGTATTATCAATTTTGCCACGTTCAAATTTTTCAGAGATAAGAAAAGATGAGAGAGTGTCATACCAAGCACAAGGGGCTTGTTTTATACCATAGAGAGACTTATCCAATTTATAAACATAATTTGGATACTTAGGGTCATAGAACCTTGGAGGTTGTTCTACATAGACTTCTTCATTCAGCTTTCCATTTAGGAACGCTGATTTTACATCTATTTGATACACAATGAAGTCTTTGTAAACTGCATAAGCTAAGAATAGTCTAATTGCTTCGAGCCTATCCACAGGGGCAAAGGTTTCATCATAGTCTATGCCTTCCTCCTGTCTGTATCCTTGAGCAACAAGTCGAGCCTTGTTGCGGGTTACAGTTCCATGTTCATCTAACTTGTTTCTAAACACCCATTTGGTTCCTATAATAGTTTTATCAGATGGTCTAGGAACGAGATTCCAAACTTTGTTGCGAGAGAACTCAGTCAACTCTTCTTGCACAGCGCTGACCCAGTTTGGATCTCTGAGGGCATCATCAACCTTCTTTGGCTCAATTAAAGAAATAAAGTTGACAAAGAGACAGATATTACCTGAACTTCGTCGTGTCTGAATACTTGCATCGGGATCACCAAGAATTTGATCTATAGGGTGATCGCTGGTCTATCGCTGAGCAGGAGCATGATCACTCATTTCAGAAGTTGGATCAACAATAGGAATGTTCACTGATGAAGAAACTTGAGGTTCATCAGCGATTAATTGTTGAGTGTCAGACAAACCATTGTTTTCTTAGAGGTGTTCAGACAAAGATGGATCTGATGGAAGTAAGGTGTTTAGAGTCTCTGGTGAGATCCATGAGTTGGATTCAGCGTTAGGAGGTATGATGTTTGGATGATCATCAGCTGTTGTAGGATTTGTGTGATGATGGTTTGAGAAGAAAGGTTCTGTTTCTCTGAGAAAACATCCAAGCATTTAACTCTTCATTGTCAGCGATTGGTTTAGAGTTTGTTGAGCGAGTTTCATCAAAACTGACATGAATTGTTTCTTCCACAGATTGTCTCCTCTTATTGAAAACTCTGTAGGCTTTGGAGATGGAGGAATATCCTAGAAATATTCCATCATCAGCTTTTGGGTCGAACTTTCCAAGTTGATATTTGTTGTTTAAAATAAAACACTGACAACCAAAGATATGAAGAAAACTGATAGAAGGCTTTCTTCCATGAAAAAGTTCATAAGCTGTCTTTTCAAATCCCTTTACTATCAGCGATCTGTTTTGAGTAAAACATGCAGTGTTTACAGCTTCAACCCAAAATTGAGTAGGGAGGTGAGAATCGCTGAGCATTGATCTAGCAGCTTCAATGATCGTTTTGTTTCTTCTTTCAGCGACTCCGTTTTGCTGAGGTGTTCTTACTGAAGAGAAGTTATGAGAAATTCCCTTGTTCTTAAAGAAATTGTTCAGAGAACAATTTTTGAACTCAGTTCCATGATCACTTCTTATTGAACGAACAGTGAGATTATTCAGCACTTCCATCTTTATAACAAAAGATATTAATTCTTCTGGAGTATCACTCTTGCAGCGAAAAAAGATAACCCAGGTGTAGCGAGAGTATTCATCTACAATGACAAGTGTATATTTCTTTCCAGCTATTGATTGGATGTTGACAGGGCCAAACAAATCCATATGCAAGAGTTAAAGAGGACTTGTCACTGAGGAAACTTGTTTAGACTTGAAACTAGCTTTTGTCTGTTTTCCTTTTTCACATGTTGAGCAGAGAGATTCTTTAGCATATGAGTGTTGAGGAAGACCAGAAACCAGTTCCTTAGATGAGAGAGAATTCAGGGTTTTGAAATTTAGATGAGATAGCCTTTTGTGCCATAGCCAGTTGACATCAGAAGAGGCTTTAGAGAGAAAACATATGTTTTCAGTGGTAGTAGAGTCCATATCTATTACATAGACATTTTCTTTACGATAACCACTGAGAGCAAGTTTTCCTTTCTCATTTACCACTGAACATGCTTTCTTGGTAAAGCGAACTTCATAGTCTTTATCACATAGTTGATTGATGCTAAGAAGGTTGTGCTTCAGTCCATCTACATAAGCGACTCTTCTGAAGGTAGTTGTCTCATTGCTGAGGACACCAAACCCTCGGGTATATCCTTTTCCATTTCCACCGAAGGTCACAGAGGGACCTTTCTCTTCCTTGTATTCAGTGAGCAGGTCTTTTTGTCCAGTCATATGACGAGAACATCCACTATCGAGATACCAGATGCCCTTTGATCCCTGCAAACATAAGGAAGATTAAGCTTTGTTTGGTACCCACTTTTCAATGGGTCCTTTAGGGTTAGTGGAGATGAAAGGTTCAGCAATCTTCACAGCAGATCAAGATTCAGCTTCAGTGGTAATCTTCACCTTGGTTAATTTCTTAACCTTAGTGGTATTTTTCACCTTGGTAGATTTTTCAGCTTTGGTGACCTTCTCAGTCTTGGAGGCATTCATCTTCACTTTAGCTGATTTATTAGCTTTAGTGGCAGTTGTACATTTGCTTGCAATATGGTCAGTAAATCCACAGTGATAGCATTTTCTATATTTGAAAGTGATTTTGGGACCATGAGTAAAAGGTTTTGAGAATTTAAGATGAGCAGGTCCAGCTCCAATAATGCTTTTATCATGAGATCTGGGAGGAATTTTCATTTCTTCAGATCTCTAATCTCTTAGGATTAAGATCAACCTTTTAACTTTGGAGGACAGAGATCAAAGATTTCTATCACAGAGCTAGAAGATTGATTCGTTGAAGGTTTAGAGGGAACTTTCAGCTTTGCTTTCTTGGAAGCCTTCTGAGTACGAAGAATGGATTTTCCTTTATCCGCAGACTTAGAGCCTTTGGATATTTCCTCAGGGATGGGATTAGAAGAAGAAGGATAAAACTGATTATAAGAAGTGTCAGAGATAGAAGTGACAAACGTTCCAAACTTAAGCATGGAACTGTCTTCTTTAGGCTCATCCTGTGGTTTCCAAAAACCAAGACCGGTTTTATCACCGCCGGTAGCTTGAGCGTTTATTATCTCAGTGATCTTTGTTGAGGATATGCACCATTTTTCAACAGTAGCCTTTTCTGCTTTTAAAGCAGCGATGGATTGTTCGCGTTCTATGCTGATAATTTTTTTACAACAACTTGATCTTTCAAACTTTCCTCTAAAAGAGTCAGTTCTCTGATCTTTTCATGGCATTTTTCCAGTTGTTCAGTTAAATCAATGTTTTTTCTTTCAGCTAGAGATTTGCCGTTTAGAGCATTGTAAAGATCAATCGTCAGCACATCAACTGCGCGGCTTCTCTCTGATTCAGGTAGAGAGGGATTAGTAGAGATAGATACCTGAGATGATATATAGCTCATAGAAGTTTCAGTTGGTTCTTCCACTTATTCTTTAATCTCAGCCATGAGGCAGAGATTAGCGACTTCTTCTTCATCAGAACTTGATTCTTCAGATTCAGCCCAGTCGTGTTCTTCAGCGATGATACCTTTACCTTTTCGCTTGTAGTTTTTCAACTTTTGATATTTCTCCTTCAGCTTAAGGTATTTGTCATCGCTGGATCTTCTAGAGGTAGAAGGTTTGAAGACTTTCTTCGACCTGAACTCACTTGCAAAGTGTTCAATCTTTTCACAGTTAAAGCAAGTAGCAGTAGCCTTATCAACGGGGGTTGATTTTGGCTTGTCAGTGTGGGAGAGAGGCTTATTTTTTCGGAAATTGCTCTTTCTTGCAAATATCTTAAAAGAGTTTGTCAAGAGTGCTAAGGACTCATCAAACTCTGAAAGATCAGTGTCTGATAGATCCTCAGATTCAGAATCTAACTCAGTGATGGTAAGAGTAGATCGTTGAGATGGAATTATCTCTGAAGAGACAAAAGCAACAGGAGTCCTTTTGGAGTCTTTAGAATCTTTTATAAGATTCTTCTTCAAAAGGTTTGATTGCTCATAATTAAGCAATATTCCATACAAGGTGCTGAGAGAAAGAGAATTTAAGTCTTTTGTCAGCTTGAGACATATTGAATAACTGTCCCAGCATTCAGGAAGACATTCCAAGAATTTTGTTAGGACCTCAGAATTAGAATAGGTCCTACCAACGGTTCTTAGATTAATGATTAGGCAGTTAAACCGCTGATGAACATCAGAGACAGATTCATTCTTACCAGCGATGAAACTTTCATACTGTCTTACCAAGTTAATCTTTCGAGTCTCTTGGATTCCAGTGGTGCCTTCATATTGAACAAATATGGTTTCCCACATTTCTTTAGAAGTTTTAAGATGCATGATGGAATGGAAAACTTCATCAGGCAGAGCCATAGAGATAATGGTCTTTGCCCTTGCATCTATACCAACCTTCTTTTTGTCTTCATCACTCCATTGTCTGATTTCCTTAGCAATATAGCGTTCAGGAATAAAAGGAGTGGTGGCAGTAGCTGGAACGGCAGCTATGATTTGGACAGATTCAAAGGGTCCATTTGCTACGTACTCAGGTATAGTGGGATCTGCACCTTCAAGAAATAGCATCATTCGATTCTTCCAGAGAGAGAAGTTATCTTTTCTAAATTGAGGAGGTTTAGAAAGTGAACCATTATCATAGTAGTTTGTGTTTGTGTTAAGTGACATTAGAATAACAAGGAAGAGAATAAAGCAAGATCTTGTTTATCAGATTAAACAGTCTGCTCTGATACCAAAGGTTTCTATAAGATAGAAAGATGAAGGCTAGAGGTGAGCACACTCTTCAGATGAAGAGGTAATCTTTCTATTTATACCCTATGCATTAAATGCATGGCAGGGCACTTTACACGTGTCCTTCATTGATTGGCTGAGAGAGTCTGACTTTGGGAGACATGATTTCGGTCGTATCATGAACAGTGTAGTTGACAGAGTTGTTGTACGAATTGTGGCAGAGGTATATCCGTTCTGACACATCGTATTGGTTGTGCAGGGAAAGACAAAAGATACTTGAGGCATAAGCTAAGTCATCATCGATCGCTGAATATCTCTTCCTTTAGAGATATAAGAAGGTTCAGCTATCGCTGAAGCTTTTCCTCAGGTTTCTTCGCGTATGAGTAGAGTCGTCTTTGCTTCAATGATATCCGCATCAGGTCACTAGTAGACTTGTCTTTGTTCAGCAGCTTCGTCTTCGATTCAGCTATGAACATCTGTTGACGCGAAACTTGTCTTCAGGGATTACGTTAAATGTTTACATCAGCAACTATCAGCGATAACTAAATAGACTCAGTCTAATCACTGATAGTGAAACACTAATACATAGAAATGCTTACAAGAAAGACTATCAGCGATAACTGAACAGAATCGGTCTTATCGCTGATGGTGAAACACTAATACATATTAAAACGTAATTTTCACTAAGTATAGAAGAGGGTCGTTATCAAATCACTGAGAGAGTTTGGATCAACAAGTTGCTTTGTTTAACTTTAAAATCCAATTGAGAAGACAAGGTTTACTTAGTGAAAGTGTTGGGATGAAACCATTTGGGAAACCGATCAAAAACACTTGAAATCAGGAACAACAACAACTTGCACGACTTTTCCCGTAGGCTCAAGACCACGTGGGTTGTCGCATAAGTTGTGGTGGTTTCAATTCAACGGTAGCGTGCAACTTTCCCCGCGACCTCAAGTTGCGTGGGAAACCGCGGGAGAGCATCTGGTCGATTTATTTAGGTTTTGACCCTCAAGACCCTCATTTAATCCTCCATTTTCTCCGATCTCACTCTCCCTCTTCTCCCACTTCATTTAATTCGATTTGAAGCATTGAATGCTCCATTTCTTCACTTATTCAAGGATTTCCATCATCATTCAAGTTGGTGAGGTCTAGAGTTCAAGGATTTGGCATCTCACTTCTCCATCTTCACTCCAAGATATAGGGTTTCTAGGTTTTTAACCAAAACCCACATTGTGAGTATATTCTCAACCTTTAAAACCTTATACATGTCAAAACCATGATTTTAGACTCCTAATCATCTCCTTGTTCACTTGTTCTTGTATAAAATGATTTTTTTACCTAACTTTGCTTTTGGATATTTTTAAGGTCTCTCACTATATTATGGATTTCCTCCGCCTTTACCGCTTTAACCAAGAAGAATGTGAAGTTTGTTTGGGTCGAGGCGCAAGAGAATTCGTTCTAGACCTTACAAAAGAAGTTGTGCGAAGCTCCGATTCTATCTCTACTCGAAGGATCGGAAGACTTCGTGGTTTATAGCGAAGCTTCGAAGATGGGTCTAGGATGTGTCTTGATGCAAAGAGGTAAAGTGATTGCATACGCATTGAGACAACTCATGGTTCATGAGAAGAACTATCATACCCATGACTTGGAGTTAGCGGCGGTAGTGTTCGCCTTGAAGCTATGGCGACACTATCTCTATGGCACAAAATGTACACTCTACACGGATCACAAGAGTTTGAAATATGTCTTTGATCAAAAGGAGTTATACATGAGGCATAGGCGGTGGCTCGAGCTACTCAAGGATTATGATTGTGAGTTGCTCTACCACCCCGGTAAGGCGAACGTGGTAGCCGATGTGTTGAGTCGGAAGGACTATAGAGGAAGCATTCGGGCTACCCTTTCGAGAATCGAATTGGTGTCAAGCCTCATTGAGAAGATCAAAACATCTCAAGAAGAGGCGTTGGGGGAAGAGAACCTCAAGGATGAAGTGATGACGAAGCAATGATTCCTCTTGATGTTGGATAGTCGTGGGGTGAAGTTGTTCAACGGGCGTGTGTGGGTGCCCAAAGTTGGGGGCAACTGAGAACTTCTTCTTGAAGATGCCCATAAGTCCAAATATTCTATTCACTCGGGGAGTATGAATATGTACAGGGATTTGAAGCTTCATTACTGGTGGCCGGTAATGAAATTAGATGTAGCATGTTACGTGGAGCGTTGTGTGACTTGCTTGCAAGTGAAGGCCGAGCATCAACGACCTTACGGGAGCCTTCAATCCCTAGAGATCCCCGAGTGTAAGTGGGAACATATTACCATAGACTTTGTAACTAAGTTGCCCAAAACCTTACGAGGTCATGATACTATATAGCTAATAGTTGATCGTTTGACCAAGAGCGCTACCTTCTTGGCCATGCGCGAAACTCTACCGATGGATAAGTTGGCAAAGCTTTACATCGATGAGGTGGTTTCGAGGCACGAAGTGCCCTTGTCCATTGTGTCGGACCGCGATAGTCGGTTTACTTCAAATTTATGGGATGACCTGCAGAAAGAGCTTGGTACGAGAGTGAAGTTGAGTACGACCTACCATCCCCAAACTGACGGCCAAAATGAGAGAAAGATTCAGACCGTAGAAAACATGCTAAGGTCTTGTGTGATTGATTTCGGTGGTAATTGGGACTCTCACCTACGTTTGGTGGAGTTCGCTTACAATAATAGCTACCACTCGAGTATTGGAATGACACCATTTGAAGCTTTATATGGGTGAAAATGCAGAACTCATGTGTGCTGGCTTGAAGTGGGCGAGAAGCAATTTGTCGGTCCCAAGATAGTGCAAGAAAAGGCTTACAAGGTAAAAGGCATTCGGGAACGGTTGAAAGCGACTTAAGATCGGTAAAAGAGTTATGTTGACAAGAAAAGATGGTCGATGGAATTCCATGTAGGAGATCGTGTGATGCTCAAAGTGTTCCCTTGGAAAATAATAATCCGATTCGAAAAGCGAGGGAAGTTGAGTCCCCGTTTCCTTGGACCCTTCATAGTTCTCAAACGTGTGGGACTTCAGGCTTACTAATTGGAGTTACTGCCATAAATGAATGGGATTCACATTACGTTCCACATTTGTTACCTTCAGAAATGTTTAGCAGAAGAGGAGAACATCATTCCCCTTTCGGAGATAAGAGTGGACGAGCGTAACCGTTATGTGGAGGAACCCGACACAATCCTAGAGAGAAAGTACAAGAAACTTCTCCACAAAGAGGTCACGATGGTCAAGGTGCAATGGAAACATCATCGTGAGGCCAATGTGACGTGGGAAGTCAAAGAGGACATGAAGCGGAGATACCCTTACCTTTTTGTGTAGCGTAGATTTCGAGGACGAAATCATTTCCATGTTGGGGAGGATTGTAACACCCTAGTTTTTCCTTTGTAAGTTGCTTTGTTTAACCTTAAAATCCAATTGAGAAGACAAGTTTTACTTAGTGAAAGTATTGGGATGAAACTATTTGGGAAACCCATCAAAAACACTTGAAATCAGGAACAACGGCAACTTGCGCGACTTTTCCCGTGGGCTCAAGACCGCGTGGGTTGTTGCGTAAGTCGTTGTGGTTTTGACTCCAGGGTAGCATGCGGCTTTACCCACGACCTCAAGTCTCGTGGGAAACCGCGGGAGAGCATCTGGTCGATTTATTTGGGTTGTGACCCCCAAGACCCTCATTCAATCCTCCATTTTCTCCCATCTCACTCTCCCTCTTCTCCCACTTCATTTAATTCGATTTGAAGCATTGAATGCTCCATTTCTTCACTTATTCAAGGATTTCCATCATCATTCAAGTTGGTGAGGTCTAGAGTTCAAAGATTTGGCATCTCACTTCTCCATCTTCACTCCAAGATATAGGGTTTCTAGGTTTTTAACCAAAACCCACATTGTGAGTATATTCTCAACCTTTAAAACCTTATACATGTCAAAACCATGATTTTAGACTCCTAATCATCTCCTTGTTCACTTGTTCTTGTATAAAATGATTTTTGACCTAACTTTGCTTTTAGAGATTTTTAGGGTCTCTCACTATATTATGAGACTCTTTTGATGAAAGTATTCTTGAGAAAATGGAACTTATGAATGGTGGTTGGTTTTAGTGATGATTATTGTCAAGTTTATAACAAATGGTGGACCGACCTTTATGAAAGCAAGTAAGTTATTTTATGGAAACATTTACATGAACTATATGTGTGATTATAGTTCTAGTCACAAGTATAACTGTGACAAGCGTTAGACTATTACTAGTGGATCCATAGGTATAGAGTCGGCTTAATTTGGGTAAATCCCCGTTTGTATCTAGTTGAGTCATTGGACCCTAGGAAGGCAACTTGGTACGGTTATATGGGACCGGATACTAGCCGTGGGTCGTAAATGTAAATCCTAGTGAATGAGTATGACTAGGATCATTGAGTGCCCTCCCCCACATCTGAGTACGAGCCGGCGAGTTCGTGGACTTGATCCTAGAATGGTAAGCTCAATAACTTGGAGAGTGACCTACTTTTGTGTTCCGCCACAATCCTTGGAAAATCGGGTCTCCTCGGTCATCGCAAGATGTTTTTTGGATCGAAAGGTCCTTATGTGGTTGTCATTACATTTTATAAATCTAACTCATTGAAAGATTATTGATTTATGGTACTCAAACTTTTCCAATCTATTGATATAGACTGTTTGCTCTCACTAGGCGTCAAGCCTAACACTTTTTCTCAAATGACATGTATAACATATTCTGTTAGCGGTGGGGTTCCCAAGAATTGAGGGACGAGTGTTGGCCATTATGGCATCTTTTGGACACATACCTTTTGGACATTGGCGTACAGAAAGGGATAGAGATTTTAAGAGAATTGGGTTGACAACCACCATAATCTAGATTTAATGATTTAGATTAGTTTGTTGTTAACTTGTTGTCCATTCCTTGTATTTGTATACTCTGCTACAGTTTCCCCTTTTGGGTGTTTAAATTCTATTTAAGATGTTATTAGTAGCCTTACCAGGTTTAAATTTATCCCTATTTTTAGGGTGTTACAGAAGAAATTCAATTGGCATAAATAAAATATTACGTTTACCAGGTTTCTCATGATAAGGATTCTCCAAAATAATCAAAATAATTAAGAATCACTATAATTAAGGAATCTAATTAATTAATTTAAAATAATAAAATAATCATTTATATCTTACCGAAACTACCCTTTACAAATTAAAAAAATTAAAAAATAAAACAATTTTAAATCAATGGTGATTAAGGGGTTTGCATGGGTTGCAAGATTTGGTTAGGTTGCATATTAACGGTGACCTATATAAATATATATATATATATATATATATATATATATATAGAGAGAGAGAGAGGGGGGTGTTCAAATGCAACCCTTTTTAATGGTGCAACCCCACCTATCTACCACTCATTTTGTTTTCACCCTTTTAATTAAAAAGGTGAAAATAAAATGAGTGTTAGATAGGTGGGTTGCACCATTAAAAATGTATATATATATATATATATATATATATAGAAAGAGAGAGAGAGATAGAGAGAGGACAAATCAAATACAAACCATATAAATGTTACACATCTTATAAACCAATCTCAGCCCTTGATTTTGTATATTTTGAATTTGTTAGGCAGTTATCAAATCAGTTGGAGATAAGGTTAAAAGAAAATTTTAGAACCAATTTAATCCACATCGTTGATATTCATTTGTTTATCTGTGGTTGAGATTGGTTTGTAAGGTGTGTAATATTTACATGGTTTGTATTTGAAGTGGCATATATATAGTGTTAGGTTCCGGTGAGAAGTTGAGGTTAACGTGAGAATCATGTGAAGTGTTTATCAACTGTTAGATGAGAAATAGATGCACATTAGGATGAGATGCACCAGATCAATTCCCTTGTGAAGTGTGGTTCATGATTAGGTTTGAACCCTTGATAGACGATGGATCGTATGAGAAATTGAGTTAATGTGAGAAACGTGTGAAGTGGATTTGAACCCTTGATCACTTATAATCTCAAACCCACCCATGAATTGCTCTTTATAGGGGAATTGATTTGGTGCATCTCAGTGCATCTCATCCTAATGTGCATCAAAGTTTAATAATCACTTCTCACGCTTCTCACGTGAACTTAACTTCTCACTGGAACCCAACCCTATATATATAGAGAGAGAGATGAGATCAGGAGAGAACCTTAAAAAATAAAAGAACTGAATAACTCATCCTTACTATTAGATTGAGATGATCCAATGGATGAGATTAAAAAGGTGGTTATAACCACTTTTTTCATTAACTAAAAATATTTCCTCCTAATTTTAAAAATCGAAAATTAGTCAAACAACAAAAATTGGAGGGAAACAAATTACACCAAAAAACATGATCATTTTATTATCTTTAATTTGACAGTCATTTTGATATATGTTTATCCGATTTTTCTTGATTCTTCTGTTCTTTTATTTTTCATGGTTATCCCTGGATTTTTTTTTTCATATATATATATATATAAATCACGACACACTCTTTCGTTCCCACCTCAACCTCTGCCACACATCAAACTGGTTATGGCCATGGGCTACCATATCGTCGCCATCTCATCCATTCACCATTGTAACCCTCCAACACCCATGGAAGTTCATAATCCATCGTCACTCTCAAAAACCCATGTAACCCATCATCATAGTCACCTTACAAAACCCATCATCATCGCATCCTTAATAATAATAAATAAATAAAATCCACCAACTTTACACACATACACATTGTGGGGGTCATCACATCCAGGCCCGACCCTGGCTATGGCTATAGGCCAGTGGGCGATGGCCTAGGGTAGTAAAGAGCCCAAGGGCATCATCTGTTCAAGCCCATTTATACTTTGGTAGGTTTCGTTTTGGGCCAAGTTGCCATTTTCCAGTTCTGAGCCACCCGCCACCTCGGTATCCGAAGTTGGTCGACCTGCTCAGGTTAGTGAACCATGAGCATCCTTGGTTCGTCATCACTTATGTTCTGAACTTTTCGTTTCGTTGGATATTTCTTTTGGGCTTTTTGTGGTACTTGTTGTTGTTTTGTTCTAACTTATAACTCCATGGGTTGATAAACTTTATTGCGTATTGCTTTGTGGTTTGCTTCTGTTGATATTCTCATGTATGCTTGTATCTCTTTTGTCGTTTCTATTATAATCTCTTTCAGGTACCCTCTCGGGATTGTGTCCATAATTTTTGAGTTTAACATGATATAGGTCATTCTTCGTAATTTTAGCCCATACACTTTCCCATTTGACACCAAGCCTAACAAATACTCAAACCAAAATTGTCTTGCATTTTTCCAATGAGGACATTTAAGGTTTCAGTTTGGGGGTAGGGACGTTTACAAAAAGAAAATTATTTTTTTGATCACCCAAAGCCAGAGTGGCCACTTCTGTCACACAGTGGCGACAAAAGCAAATCGAAAAATTCAAAATGGGTTGAGTCAAAAATCGAATGGTAATGGTAAAACAAAAGAAAATTTCGTCAAAACCAAAATTAGTTTGGAGTCGTGCAAAAAGCCAAGTTTGGGAGTCATATCAAGTAATTAAATTGAAAACCCAAATACACAAGCCCAAAACAAGCCATATTTATTAAAGTCAAAATTATGGATTACATGAAAGGAGGTGGTACCTTTTCGAGCGAGAGTGCTTCATTCAAATCAAGAGTCATGGAAATGTTCGATGTAAGTTTTTCCATTCAAGCAAAAATCTGATTAGTCAACCCTTTTATCATCTTTCGAGTTCTTTTTCTTTCATTATTTTTACTTGAGGACAAGTAATTATTCAAGTTTGGGGGTGTGATAACTCTCAAATCTTGAGAGTTATTTCCTCACTTTTCTTTCTTATTTTTGCCACTTTCTTGCCCATTTTGCCCTCTCTCTCCTTCATTTGGTCTAATATGTTCCAACATTGTGATGAAGTTTCAATGATGCAAAATTTGATTTTTCTAACTTTTTGTGCATCAAAGTGGCCACTTTGGTCACCACAATGGCGACTAAGCCTTGGACATTTATGGAAAAGTGCTTTTTGAAATAGAAGAAAGAGGAACCTAAGCTTTCACAGGAATAATCAAGGAAAATGACAAAATTTGGAAGTCAAATGAAGTTTCAACACTCTTCCATAAAGTGGTTTTTTAGGTTTTGTCAAATCACTCATTTTCTCTTCAAAAACACTATACAAAGAGCCTTGGGGCACCATTGGAGATCATCCCTTCCAGTAGAGTTTCTCATATCTGGAACTTAGCATTTACTTTTCATTTACTTATTAAGTTCTTAGTTGTAGTTGCATTTAATTTTCTTGTAATTTCCATTTCTTGTAACAGCATCACCACTGTGGCGACAAAGTGGTGACAACTTTCTACTTTTATTTATGCAAGTTATGTCTATGTATTCTTCTTATTCTTCCATGTTTTTTACTTTTATTATGAGCTAAACACCCCTTTGGGTGTGGGTATGAGCCAAGACTAAGACTAGTAGGCAACACTTGGGTGTTGCCATCGTTGCTAACTCTTAGGGGGTGTTTGGTTCGCAGATTCTGATGGAATCTGATGGAATTGGAATGTCCAATTCCTTTGACCAAATTCAATTCCCTTGTTTGGTTCATTCTTTTCTATGGAAGGAATGTGTGAATTACACCAAATTCCACAAATAAAGGATTTGAACATTCCATCCTAAAACCCAAGGATTTCAATGGAATGGAATCTTATATTTTGATAATTCCAAATTTACCCTTTACTCTAAACTAAACCCTACTAATATTGATTATCAGCAAACACAAACTATCTCTCTCATCTCTATCTCCCTCTCTCTCCTCTCTCTGCTCTCGCTATCTCTCTCTCCTCTCTCTCTCTTCCCTCTCTCTCTCTCCTCTCTATTTCTCTCCTCTCTTTATCTTTCCTCTCTCTCACCTCCACTCTCTCCTATCTCTCTCCTCCCTCTCTCTCCTCTCTCTCTTCCCTTTCTCTTTATCTCTCCTCTCTCTCTCCTCTCTCTCTCTCCCTCTCTCCTCCACTCTTTCCTCTCTCTCTCTCCTCTCTCTCTCCCTCTCTCCTCCACTCTTTCCTCTCTCTCTCCTCTCTCTCTCTCTTCCCTCTCTATCTCTCTCTCCTCTCTCTCCTCCTCTCTCTCCCTCTATCCTCTATCTCTCCTCCACTCTCTGTTCTCTCTCCTCTCTCTCCTCCTCTCTCTCCCTCTACCTCTCTCTCCTCTCTCTCTCTCCCTCTCCCTCTCTCTCCTCTCTCTTTCTCTTCCCTCTCTCTCCTCTCTCTCTTCCCTCTCTCCTCTCTCCTTTCTCTTTCTCTCTCCACTCTATCCTCTCTCTCTCCTCTCTCTCTCTCCTCCACTCTCTCCTCTCTCTCTCTCCTTTCTCTCTCTATCCTCTCTATATCTCTCTCTCCTCTACTCTCTACTCTCTCCTCTCTCTCCTCCACTCTCTCCTCTCTCTCTCTCTCCCTCTCTCCTCCTCTCTCTCCTCTCTTCTCTCTCCTCTCTCTCCCTCTCCCTCTCTCTCCTCACTCTCTCGGCATCATTCATGTGCTAAAATAATAAAAACATTTTTTGTTAAAAATTAAACTATTTAATTACTATTTAATTAAAGTAATTTTTGTTTAAAAAATTAAAATAATCAAAAAGGGTATTTTGGTCATTTACCAAAATTCCATTCCAATTCCGAAGCTACAATCTGTGAACCAAACAAAAAAATTCCAATTCATTTAACAGATTCCATTCCAATTCTGTCAACCAAACAGGTGGTCAAACCTGACAACATTCCATTCCAATTCCATCAAAGTCAAATTCCTTTGACAGATTCCATTCCATCCAAAAACATTCTGCGAACCAAACGCCCCCTTAGACTTGGTCACTTGAGTCGAGACTTTAACTCAACGCGGACAAGCCGATCACTTGTAAGTGTTAATATTATATCTTAGACCCAGATATGGACAGATCCGGAAATACGGCTTGAGTGATGCAAAGAAGATTTGAGAAAGTCTTTTATAACCACATAGAGATACGGGTTTTTGCATGATTCTAACTAAAGTTCAAAATGTCAGTAGATATAGGTGTCACAAAGAGATTTGGGCTTCTATATCCATACTGGTGGAATTAAAATCCTTAGAGGTTTACTTAGTTAAATTGGCAAGTCTTGAGTCGACAATAGTGGCAACTTTGTGGGTGCAAGTGGCCACTTTCTGTGAAAACTCACTTTCGAGAGAAAGGGGTTTTTATAGATATTATGTATCACTTGTTTCTAACCATATTGTTACTACATCTATCTTAGTTAATGCTTGTACCCACATCCTATCTTTTAACTTGTTGATTACCTTAATCGTTGTTTAGCTTAGTTAAAACTCACCAATATTGATATTATTCTCAAAACTCAAACAAGCACTAGAAGTTCATGAATGTCTCTAATTCTTAGTTGACTAGTCCCTGTGGAAACGATCTTGGTACTCTACCACTTTATTACTTAATAGCGATCATAGTGTCTGGTGTGCACTTGGATCGCCACTGTGGCAACACAGGTGGCCACTTTGTGGATCTATACGATTTTCCACTATCACCATTGGTTTCTGTTCTACAACATCCTTTCCCTTGTAACCAAAATGTGAATCAGACGCGGTCATTTCTTCATCCTCTTCGTCTATGGAGGCTTGCAATTTTAACTCATCAACCAATCTTGCCTCTTCTTCTTTAGATTCGCATCGACTTTGAGAAGATACATACACACTAATCTGTTTTTTCATGCTTTGAATTTGAGCCCTTTTCTCCTGCTGGAACTTGAATGTTTCCTGCTGAAATGAACACAAAGTCGTATTAAGATATATTAGTTGGACCATCTCTTCAAGAGACATACCTGAGTTCTCATAATAGTGTTGGGTTGTTGGTTCATAGTTAGAGAAAGATTGATCTTGCCATCCATACTCGTACTCGTTTGGATATGGATGGTCTTGCCATCTCGGATGGTAAGTGCTTGAGTACAAGTCAAAAGTGTTGGGAATTCAGAATTTGCACAAGTATGGTTAATGCTGCTAGCACAACATGGTTAGTACTTCTGAGACAGATTAATACTGCTAAACAAGATTAATACTGTTTGATGAAGTTACTACTGCAGAGCATAGTTAGTACTGCTAAGGGTTACTACTGCCAACTTCATTAATACTGCTGAACATGGTTAATGCTTCTGAACATGGTTAGTACTGCTTATGAGATAAAGACTTCGTATGGCAATGAAGACAGCTGTATTGATTGAAGATATTCATGGAAAGTTTGGAGATAACTTTGGAAGATTATACTGAAGATCTTTTATATTTTGTAATTATCTTTTATCTTTAGTATATGTATAGACTTATTGAGAATAGTTTAGAATTAATTTTTGATTCTGAGTTTTTGTTTTCATAGAGAGAATCAACCTCAAGGTTTAGAACCCTAGTTCTAGAGAAGTAGAATTCGTATTGGTGAGCTTGTTCATCAATATTGAGGTTGTGTGTGAAATCTTGTAGCTTTAAATCATTCAATAAAGTTTACAATTTGTGATTTCTGATTCACTGTTTCATTGATCTTTGAATATTAAAGTGTTATTCCGCAAACTCCTTTAATATTGTTTCTGAGTGTTTATTCTTGTTAAGAATTCAGATCCTGACAAGTGGTATCAGAGCTAGTATTCTCAGAAACCTTTATTCATCATGGAAAACACAGTTGAATCAAACAGTACTCTTGTCTCAAAGGTTCCAATGCTCAGATCTAATGAGTTTGACATGTGGAAGATAAGGATCAAGCAATACATTCTCCTCACAGATTACTCTATGTGGGACATCATTGAGAATGGACCATCTGATGAAGGAAAAATTGGTGCAGATGGAAAAAGAACACCACCAAAGACAAATGCAGAAAAGAAGATAAGGCAGACAGAGATGAAAGCCTTGAGCACACTGCTCTTGGCTATTCCCAATGAATATCAACACCAATTCTGCAATTGCACTGATGCACAGATGCTTTGGAATGCTCTAGAGAAAAGATTCTCTGGTACCAAAAGTACCAAGAGAAATCAGAAGGCAATACTGAAGCAATTGTATGAAAATTTTATGTCAACTAAGAATGAGTCCATGACTCAAACTTTTGACAGGTTTAACAAGCTGATTGGTGAACTAGCTACTATGGGAGTACAGATTGATCAAGATGATGTAAATAGAAAGTTCTTAAGGTCCCTTGGAGATGAATGGACCATGTATACTGTTTCATTCAGACAGAATGAACAACTAGAAGAAAAAGAACTTGATGATCTGTACAATGACCTTAGAGTGTTTGAATCTGAGGTGGAGGCAAAGAAGAAGCCTTCTGGATATGTTCATAATGCTGCACTCCTATCAGCATCAATTGATTCTACTGCTAACCCTGAATCGGTTAATGCTGCTAATGGAGCAAATCAAGAAAAAGGCATTGAATCTGTTTTTGAAGCCTTTCTGTCCAGCCATGGAAACTCTTCTTTAATCAATGATGACTTGGAACAACTTCATCCTGATGATCTTGAAGAGATGGATATTAAATGGCAGATGGCCATGCTTTCCATGAGGGTAAAGAAGTTCATCAAGAGGACTGGGAGGAATAACTTCTCCCAAAGAAGAGAAGATGGAGCAGGCTTTAATAAGTCAAAGGTGGAGTGTTATAAATGTCATCTGAAGGGACACTTTGCCAGAGAATGCAGAAGTGGAGTGTCTCACAACAACAACCACCAACAAGCTCAGACTGGAAGCTTCAACCAGAACAGAAACTCTGCTCAAGCCCTTGTTTCTCAACAAGGAATGGGGTTTGACTGGAGTGATCAAGCAGAAGAGGCTACTCAAAACCAAGCTCTCATGGCAGAGGTATCTGATCTCCCAACTGAGGTAAGTTCTAATCTCTGTTCTAAAACTTGCATAGACACTGTTAAAAGGTACAGGGATCACAACCAGAATATGAGTGATGACCTTAAGAGGTTAGCAAAAGATATAAAAGACTATGTGAGAATTGTTGAGAGGTTTGAAGAACAAATTAAAGGTTTCCAAGCCAATGAACTTCAACACTCATATGACACAAACTACTGGAAGTGGGAGAAAAAGGATCTAGAACTCCAACTGACAAAGTCTAAAGAGGAGAGTGAAAAGTTGAGAGGGGAGCTAGCCAAAGTTAAGCTAGATGTAGAAAAGTTTTCCAATGCTTCTAAAGCAATGGACTCTTTACTACAAACTCAGATTCATGACAAGCTGAGAAGAGGAATTGGGTACAATACCACACCACCACCATACAACAACAACTACATCCCTCCTACATCAGACTTGCTAGAAACCAAAGATAGGAAGGACTTGCCTGAGGGAGCCACTGAGATAGATCCCTTAGATGAAGTAGTTGTTGAGGACAAAAATGAGAAAGAAGTTGGTAAGGGTAAGGAGAACACTGTGAGTGATGAGATTCCTCTAGAGAATCACATTATTATCAATGAGGGTTGTGGAAAGATTTGGGTAAAATCTAAGGACATAGAGAAGACTGAGGGAAAGTCTAGTAAGGTCCATTACAAGCAGACCACAGTTGTGAATCCTGTTCCTTGCAAATAGTGTGCTTGTACTAAATCTGAGCCCCTAAAACATGATAAAAGGAGGGGTAATCAAAGAAACTGGAATAATCAGTGGGCACAAAAACAAGGGGTTGATCTGAGTAAAATCAATAGACCAAAACCTTGCTTTATTTGTGGAAAGCTCAATCATATTGCTAAATACTGTTATTTCAATCCTATGAACCAAAGGATGAATTTTCAAAGATCTGTGCAAAAACCCTTTGGTTATAGGAAGAATGAAAGGAACCATGTGGCTAAGAAATCTGATAAATCTAAAAGCCACATGAAGAAAAAGACTGTTGAGGAGAGTGTCAAGATGTGGATTCCTAAAAGCACTAAAACTGTTAGTACTGCTACCATAAATAGTACTGCTGACAATGATAGTGCTGCTAGAAGCAATACTACTGCTACCAATGTTAGTGTTGCTAAGAGTATTAGTACTGCTAAAACTAACATTGTTAGTACTTCTTCTAATGTTAATACTGCTAACTCTGTTAGTACTTCTAACTCTGTTAGTACTGCTAAACCTGTTAGTGCTGCTAACTCTGTTAGTACTTCTAATGTTTGTGCTGCTAAGCCAATCATCTTGACAAAGTACTCTAGTAAAGAGTGCTCTGAGTTTAAAAATCTCATCAAAAAGGAATGTAAATACTTTGATGAGAAAGGGAGACCCAAGACCACTTTGGCTTGGGTTCCCAGTCAATACTAATTGTTTTTATCTTATGTGCAGGGCAACCAGCAGCTCAAGGGGAAGAGCATCTGTCATGTTGATAGTGGTTGCTCTATGCACATGACAGGGAACATGTCTTGCCTCAAGAATTTCAAGAAAATTGATGGTAGACATATTGCCTTTGGAAATACTCTAGATGGAGGTAAGATCAGTGGTAAGGGTGATGTAACCAAAGGTAAAATGACCTTTGAAGATGTATTCTATGTTGAGCAATTAGGGTACAACCTGTTAAGTGTATCACAGGTTTGTGACAAAAAGCATAGTATATTATTTACTGATTCTGAATGCATTATCCTTGCTCCTGGATTCAAGGTAGTTGATGAAAAGATGATACTACTAAGAACTCCCAGAAAGGATAATGTCTATTGCTTAGATATGGAAAATGTTTCAACTGATTCATCCCTAAACTGTCTTGTTTCAAAAGCATCTTTGGATGAATCATCACTTTGGCACAGAAGGATGTGTCACGTGAACTTTAAAACTATGAATAAACTTGTTAAAAACAACCTTGTAAGAGGTTTACCTTCAAAAGTCTTTTCATGTGATGATCATTGTGTTGCCTGTCTCAAAGGCAAACAACACAAAACTTCTCATAAGTCCAAAGAGTTGAACACTATCTCTAATTCTCTTCAGTTGTTGCATATGGATCTGTTTGGGCCTACAAATGTTATGAGTATAGGTAAGAAATCATACTGCTTAGTTATTGTTGATGATTACTCTAGATTTACCTGGGTATATTTTCTAAGGACTAAGGATGAGACAAGTGGACTGATCAAATCCTTTATTCTAAGAATTGAAAACCAAACAAATCAAAAAGTAAAAGTCATTAGGTCAGACAATGGTACTGAATTTAAAAATCATGACCTAAACACCTTTTGTGAGGAAAAAGGAATTGAGAGGCAATACAGTTCTCCTAGGACTCCACAACAAAATGGTGTTGCTGAGAGAAGGAATAGGACACTGATTGAGGCTGCTAGATCTCTGTTAGATGATTCAAAACTTCCAATTACTTTCTGGGCTGAAGCAGTTAATACTGCTTGTTATGTCCAGAACAGAGTTCTAGTAGTCAAGCCTAAAAACAAGACACCATATGAGCTTTTAAATAAAAGAAAACCATTTATTGGATTTTTCAAACCTTTTGGGTGTCCTTGTACCATTCTCAATACCAAAACTCACTTAGGAAAGTTTGATAGCAAGGCAGATGATGGTTTTCTTGTTGGTTACTCATCTCAGAGTAAGGCTTACAGAGTATTTAATTCTTCTTCTAGAATAATTGAGGAAAGTGACAATGTCAAATGCAATGAGAACACACCAAACCCTATTGGTTCTGGTCCTCAGTGGTTGTTTGACATTGATTCACTAACTAACTCTTTGGGTTTCAGTAGTGATGATCATGCAGGTTTAGGAAGTGGAGGATCAGGGGATGAACAAGTACAAGTACAAGACATTATTCCTCATTGTGTGATCTTTCCCATACCTACAATGGAACTTGTTGATTTCTGTGAAAAAGAGACTATGACTGAACCAATTCAGAGTGAAGAAGAAAGAAGACATGAGGAGAATCAAGTGCATGAAGAGCCAGAAGCAGATGATGAGATCACCTCAGCTAACTTAAATGAGTACAATTTAGAAGTGGGAATCAATGAAGAACCTAGTCATCAGACTAGAACTCAAAAGAACCATTCTCCAGAGCTGGTCATAGGAGACATCTCTTCTCCTATGATAACAAGGAATCAAAGCAGACTTCAAGAGTTGCAGGATCAGCAACACACAGTACTCTCTTGCTTTCTATCTCAGATTGAGCCTAAGAAGGTCTTTGATGCAATGAAAGACTCCAGTTGGATAGAAGCTATGCAAGAAGAGTTACTGCAGTTCAAATTGCAAGAAGTTTGGGACTTGGTAGACCTTCCAAAAGGTCATAGAGCTATTGGCACCAAATGGATTTTCAGGAATAAAAATTATGAGAGAGGAATTGTGATCAGGAACAAAGCAAGGCTTGTGGCACAAGGGTACACTCAGGAAGAAGGCATAGATTATGAAGAAGTGTTTGCCCCAGTTGCAAGGGTAGAGGCAATTAGGTTATTTCTAGCCTATGCCTCATACATGAAGTTCAAGGTATATCAAATGGATGTGAATAGTGCCTTTCTATATGGTACAATTGATGAAGAAGTATATGTCTGTCAGCCCCCTGGATTTGAAAATCCATTATATCCTGACAGAGTATACAAACTGAAGAAAGCACTTTATGGTCTACATCAAGCCCCAAGAGCATGGTATGATACTTTGTCTACCTATCTCTTGGAAAATGGGTTTGAAAGAGGTATAATTGACAAAACCCTTTTCATCAAAAGAAGAAAGAAGGACATCCTACTTGTTCAGATCTATGTGGATGACATCATCTTTGGGTCCACAAAAGATCAGATGTGTAGAGACTTTGAAGAGTTGATGCACAAGAGCTTTAAAATGAGTTCAATGGGTGAACTTGCTTTCTTCCTTGGGCTTCAAGTGAAACAGCAGAAAGATGGAATCTTCATAAGCCAATCAAAATATGTGAAAGACATCCTGGACAAATATGGTTTATCAGACTCAAATCCAGCAAGCACACCTATGGAAACACACAAACAGATCACTTCTGATCTTGAGGGGGAGGATGTTGATGTCCATCTTTATATATCAATGATTGGATCTCTCATGTATCTCACAGCCTCAAGACCAGATATTATGTTTCCAGTGTGTGTTTGTGCCAGATTCCAAGTCAAGCCAAAGCAATCACATCTTCAAGCTGTTAAGAGGATTTTCAGATACTTAAGAGGGAAACCTAGATTAGGTCTTTGGTATCCGTATGAATCTACTTTTGACTTGATTGCATATTCAGACAGTGACTTGGGAGGTGCTAATATGGATAGAAAGTCTACTTCAGGGGGATGTCAGCTTTTGGGTGCAAGACTAGTATCTTGGCAGTGTAAGAAGCAAACCACAGTGTCCTTATCTACAACAGGAGCTGAGTACATTGCTGCTGCAAGTTGCTGCTCTCAGGTTCTATGGATTCAGAATCAGATGTTGGACTATGGGGTAACCTTTCTTCACACTTCAATCTTCATTGACAATAGCAGTGCTATAAGCATTGTTAACAATCCAGTCAAGCACTCCAAAACAAAGCACATCGAGATCAGGTATCACTTTATTAGAGACTGTAATGAAAAGAACCTTATTCAAGTTGCTAAAGTTCATACTGACAACCAGTTTGCTGATCTATTCACTAAAGCTTTTGATGTGGGTAGATTCACCTTCTTGGTCACAAGTATGGGCATGATCAACTCTGAATGAGCTCATGGTTAAAAAGTGATTGTATACCTGTTATTTGGTTGTTTTTATTGTTACTAATCATCTTTCTCAGGAAGTATATTGCCTTGTTCAGACCAACCCAAGCTTCAAGAGTGTAAGTATAGTTAATGTTGCCAGTGCAGTGTTAATACTGCTAGTGGTTAATACTGCTAGTGGTTAATACTGCTCTCAGTTAATACTGCTAGTTGGTTAATACTGCTAGTAGTTAATACTGCTCTCAGTTAATACTGCTAGTTGGTTAATACTGCTAGTAGTTAATAATGTTCTCAGTTAATACTGCTAGTAGTTAATACTGCTCTCAGTTAATACTGCTAGTTGGTTAATACTGCTAGTAGTTAATACTGCTCTCAGTTAATACTGCTAGTTAGTTAATACTCCTAGTAGTTAATACTGCTCTCAGTTAATACTGCTAGTAGTTAATACTGCTCTCAGTTAATACTGCTAGTAGTTAATACTGCTCTCAGTTAATACTTCTAGTTAGTTAATACTGCTAGTGGTTAATACTGCTTATGTCCCGAAGTGTATAAATACCCTTTTTGCCCGCCTAAAAGTTCATAACGACTCTTTGATTACTATTCATTTGCTCTCTAACCCTTTTTCTCTCAAGCTCTTAGTAAGTTTCAGGCAAGAACACTCAAGCTCAATGGCATCCATGGCGTTCATTGATGAGCACAACGAAATCGCGATGCTTCAAAAGCCGAAGCAGGCTGCTGAATTTCACCAGATAGTCGATTTTCTCAGAACAAGCCATATCGCGTATGCCCTTACAGTGTCACCATCCATCTACATTGAGCACCAAAAACAATTCTGGGCAAATGCCACCATTGTTACTGAAAATGGTGTGCAAGTTATCAAGACAAGGGTGTGTGACAAACCCTTGACAGTTTCTGAAGAGGTAATTCGCATTAGTCTACGTCTAGACGATGCCTCAGGTATCTCATCTATCTCTAATGATGAACTGTTTTCAACTCTTACTAGAATGGGGTATGGAGGCCCATTGGGTGTTTTTAAGTTCTCAAAAGCCAAATTTTCTCCCCAATGGCGGTTCTTTGTCCATATCCTGATGCACTGTATTTCTAAAAAGACTACTGGATGGAGTGAGTTCAGCAGTACCATTGCTTATGCATTAGTCTGCTTGGCCACTGCCAGAAAGTACAATTTTTCTAAAATGATTTTCAATGACCTTGTGTCAAACTTGGGAAACACAAAGAGTTTTTATATGTACCCAAGATTTGTACAGGTAGTTATAACCAATGAATTGATGGATATGCCTCACTTTGATGAGGTATATGTACCCAAAATCCCCAAAGGTAAGGTCTTTTCAAATATGAAGAGATCTCCATTGGACTCGGAAGGAGTTGACACCCCATTGTTCTCTACAATGATGGTGGTGTCACACAATGAAGAAGGTATGGCTTCAGGGTCAAGGCCCTCATTAGACCATCCCACTGAAAGCCAATCCCAACCTTCAATCAGTATATCAATCCCTCAGACCCTTCTTCAAAAACCAACTTCACCAATCACCAACACGTAATCAGGAAAAAGGTAAAGAAGGCTCCTTCCCTTCTTGTACCTTCACCCATAAAGCCTTTAAGCCCTCTAATGGAGAATTCTCCATTAGAGAATATCCATAGGGAATCCCCAGGGGTGTCTCCCAACCCCAAGGAGGTGCTTACTGAGGAGATGTTTGAGCATATGGGTGAGCAGGCTGCCACTACTCCTGCTAGCACAGAGGAGGACAGTGGTAACATCAATAAGACCTCCCCCATGGCAACTTTGGGTGAGCAATCATCCAAAGGTCCCAGGTGCCAAGAAACCAAGGGGTGGAGGGTGCTTCTGCTAGGCAGAAGACTTCCACTACTAAAAGATCCCATGATCCTTCAAAAGGTGGTAACACTCCTGGAGAAGGTGAGGACAGATATGACTACAATGAATTGATGGAAACAATGGGCAACATCAATCTGGATGTCATCAAACAAGGCAAAGACATAGAATAAATGAAAATGGTAATTCTGTCTCAACAAGTACAGATTACCAAATTGAAGAAAATGGTGACAAGATTGGTGCAAAAGAAGAGGAGAAGGCAGTTTCTTTTGAAGAAGAGGAAAAATGCTAATGATGCTTTCAACAAGGGGGAGAATTCAGAGGCTGAAGCAGAAAAGGAAAGTACATCTGAGATGGGATTTGATGGTAAGGGGGAGAAAGCTGCAGAAACAGAAGCACAAGCAGTAGAAACAGACAAAGTTCAAGCAGCAGCAGTAACAGAACAGGTAGCAGCAGTAACAGGGCTATCTGTTGAAGAATTGGAAATAGCAGAAACTTTGGTAAAAGCAAAGAACGACACTCCTAAGGCTACTCAAAAGGCCAAGGGAGTGGTCATCAATGAAGGAGGCCTTGAAAAGAAGAGAAAAGAAAGAAGTGAGGCAGGTTTGAAGGATGCAAAGGGTAAAGCTAAGATGGTTGAATCTGAACAACCTTCAAAGAAGAAGAACCAAGTGGAGTTAGATGAAGAAGTAGCAAAACAACTCCAAGCTGAGATGGAAAAGGAGGAACAACTCCAATCAGAGAAGGACAGAGAGCTTGCACTGGAGATGGCCAGAAAGCTCAATGAAGAATATCAAAAGAGCATAAAAACTGCAGCTGAAGTCAAGAAAATACCAGTCAAAAGAATGCCAGTCAAAAAGCATAAAAGACAACCTTCCAAGACCTTTTTGGCCAATCAGGAAAGGAGAAAAATGATAAATTTCCTGAAAGGTTCAATTGGTGTCAAAGGAGAGATGTTTACTAATATGGCATACAGTCAAGTTGAAGAGCTCTATAAAAAGGAAATGGCTAAGCTTCAAGGGGACTCCTCACAAAGGGAAGAGGTTGAAAGAAGGATGAAGGAGAGACATGATCTAAACATTCAACAACCATTCCCTGAGGAAGTCACTCCTACCAAAGAAAAGGCTGAAGACACTAAAGAAGAGAATGTTGGTATGGAAATGAAATCTGCAAAGAGAGTAAAGACCATAGCTTCCAAGAAACAGTCCAAGAAGCCAAGGGTTGAAGAAGCTGAAATAGAGGCAGAACCTTCAGTTACACCTTCAGCAAAATCTGTGCAGAACCCAGAGCAGTCCAATAAGCAATCTGATGAGCAAGTGGGTCTTTATCTGACTGTAATAGAACCAGTTCAGGTTGTTCCCATTTCTGTGAAAGCACCAGAAGTCATCTTTTGGGACATTCTGAGAGACAACAGAAAGGATTACTTCAGGCTTAAAAGAGTTGGTGATGTATTTGAAGTATATTCAACTTGGGGGAAAGTAATCAGAAGTTGCTCTAGAGATGATCTTGAAGAGATGCATAAGGTGGGAATAAAGCTTTATGAACATGTTTTGAAAGGAACTGAAGAAAGTCTACTAAAGATTGCAATGGAATATCTTTGTATGATGTTTGAACCAGAAAAAGTGGTTTACAGAATCAAGGATCTACATCATGAGTATGGGTTTAAGAAGATTGATAAGTAGATACTCTTTGAAAACTGTGGTGTATATATGATCACAATTGATAATTGTTATCATGAGTAATACCTAGTGGACAAAGTGTATGATCATAACAAGGAGAAGCTGAATGGGATGCTGAAAGCTAAGCTAGTATGTGCAAAGGAATCAGAAATGGCCAGAATTGTGGTAAGAAGAACAATTAATCAAAGTCTGGGTCTGGATCCGAATTTGGGCAACTAAGTTGTAGTGTTAAAAGCATCTTGAAGACCATAAATGAAGAACTTGACTTCTCTTCTCAAAAGTCAAGTTAGGGGGAGATTGTTGGGAATTCAGAATTTGCACAAGTATGGTTAATGCTGCTAGCACAACATGGTTAGTACTTCTGAGACAGATTAATACTGCTAAACAAGATTAATATTGCTTGATGAAGTTACTACTGCTGAGCATAGTTAGTACTGCTAAGGGTTACTACTGCCAACTTCATTAATACTGTTGAACATGGTTAATGCTTCTGAACATGGTTAGTACTGCTTATGAGATGAAGACTTCGTATGGCAATGAAGACAGTTGTATTGATTGAAGATATTCATGGAAAGTTTGGAGATAACTTTGGAAGATTATACTGAAGATCTTTTATATTTTGTAATTATCTTTTATCTTTAGTATATGTATAGACTTATTGAGAATAGTTTAGAATTAATTTTTGATTCTGAGTTTTTGTTTTCATAGAGAGAATCAACCTCAAGGTTTAGAACCCTAGTTCTAGAGAAGTAGAATTCGTATAGGTGAGCCTGTTCATCAATATTGAGGTTGTGTGTGAAATCTTGTAGCTTTAAATCATTCAATAAAGTTTACAATTTGTGATTTCTGATTCACTGTTTCATTGATCTTTGAATATTAAAGTGTTATTCCACAAACTCCTTTAATATTGTTTCTGAGTGTTTATTCTTGTTAAGAATTCAGATCCTGACAAAAAGGATCTTAGTTTGGGCTAGGAAATCCTCCGTAAGTATAGGCCGACTCGGTGTTGCAGTGGAAATATGGATATGTATCCATTGGATGAGTGTTGTGAGGATACATCCCAAATATTCCTACTTGCGACACCTCTCTACTAACCATCTGCTTCACAATATTGGTTAAATTTGAAATTTTTGACTCAAGGGAGGAGAGACGTACCTCAATTGGATCGCACCCCATGATGGTGTATCGTGACCCGTAATCATATGGATTATATGCCATAATAAATATAAGAAACACTTAAAACCACTTGGCGTTAGACACACGATTAGCTTACAATGAAAATTAAAGACTAAAGACTAAAGACTAAAAGGAAAAATAAACAATAAATAAAACGTAAAAACTAACAACAATCAACGTTGCCAATCCCCGTCAACGGCACCAAAAATTTGACGGATGTCGAGTCCGACAAATAATAAAGTCTTAATACCTCAAATTACAATCTAAATTGTAATAGTGGCAAGTAGGGTCAATTCCATAGGGATTAGATGTGAATGTGTTAAACTTTTACGCTTTATGTAAAAAAAAGGGGGATTGGATTGAGATAATAAACTAAACATGTAAAATTAAAGAAAAAAGCGAATAATTATAAACTAATAATGAGTTCAAATAATTGACCGGACCGTGTATCATAGACTTGTCATGAAAATATTTTCTCATTTTATTCCAGAATGAGTATCAATACGCATCGATACACCATTTGTCAAGTGTCGATTAGCACGATAAGCTCAATGACTAATTTCTAACCGGTTAATCTAATCTAGTTACGAACGTAGAATTCAATTACCGGTTTCTTTAATATTGAACAAATACTATTCCTAGCCAATGACCGGACGCCGACCATTTAGACTAGATTAAGCAATTCTACACTACTATCAATTAACACGATTATCAATTGAAGCAATGTTTACTACCAATATAAAACTAAGAACAATTATGGATTCAAAGATAAATATAGTGATACACAATTAGGTTAAACAATATGAGGGTACCTACTCAAAACGATATGAAATTGTTCAACAAGTCTCAACACAATCCGAGTCAAATGATTATAAACTCATTGCTCGATGGAAAAAGATTAAAACGAAAGAAATGTAAACTCTACAATCTAAAATCACCTAATTGATTGAAGAAATACAACAAAAGCTTCCCTAAAATCGTCTCCTCTCTTCTTTGCGATTTATGGTGTGATTCCAATCGATTCCCCCTCAAACGACGGTTTTCAATCGATTTTATACCCTTCCATCAAACTCGCTTGAAAAGACGTGGGTTAGAAGTTGAACACAGTAGCAAACACGAGTATTGCACGAGTTAAATAGGCAATGAAGTCGCCCACCATGGAAATCGAACGATATTCTTGATTAGAAGAACCCTTAGACCTGGACATTAACTTGGACTTTGCTGCTATTGGACCTTCTTTTTCTTTCCTTTTTTTCTTTGGACTGCGACTTCTGGGCCAAACAAAGCATCTCTTCAATTTCTTGATTTTGCTTTTTTTTTTCTTTTCTTTGTTGCACCCCACGACCCATAAACACAAACCAAACCAACAAGAAAATAAATTTGTTATTTTCTTTTTATTTTCTCAAATTAAATGGTTTCAAATAATTAAATAGTAAATACTAACTCAAGTTAATATGTATTTTTTAAGCATCCGATTAGCATTAATTATTGGGTAATTTTATATCAAAATGTATAAAATATATCACTTATCAGTGCCGGAGGAAGCAAGCGGTTCTAAAAACGAAAAAATCGATGGATAACCAAAAATGACAGATTGTTGTGTAGTGCTTGGCTCAACATATGCAAAGATGCAACAATGGGTACTGACCAAAACAAGCTAAAATTTTGGAACCGTGTACTAGAATATTACGATGTAATCGTAACACGAGTTCTCAAAAAAGTAGGAATCGTCAAGCACTTCAGAATCGTTGGAGTTGATTGAATATGTTGTTTCAAAGTTTGTTGGGTGTTACGAACAAATCCTACACCGACGTGAAAGTGGGCTGAATGAAGAAGACAATAAAAACAGAGCATTAGAGTTATATCATTCGTTGGAAGGTGGATAATTCAATTTCTTGCATGCTTGGGTTGAATTGCATGATCAAGAAAAATGGATCAGTCAACGAGAGAGACCTGTAGAGGTTGACCTAGTAGAAGATAGGGGGTCGAAGAGAACAAAAAATGATGGTTCGGGCCAATACACCTCATCATTCTCAAATACAAACACATCGACCCGTGAGCTAACGTCGATTGCTCGTCCAATGGGAAGGAAAACTTCAAAGGATAAAGGTAAATATAAATCCTTATCAACTAACTCTATCGACTGTATTGATAAGGCGATGAAAGAACAATTCAATCCCGATGCTGAAAAAATAGAAGCAATGAACAAATATACATAAGTTATAAAAGAACGAGATGGAAAAAAAGAAGAGCGAGAGAGAAAGAAAGAGGAAAGAGAGAAAATGAAAAATCAACTTAAAAAAGAAGAATTGACAATCAGGTTGATGGAAATGGATCCATCAACTATGACAAAGCAGCAACGAAAATTGTACGATAAAAGAAATTCGACAACTTTTATACGAATAAATATGTAACTTTATTTGTGTTATTTTATTAATCATACGTATTAGATTACATTATATGTAATTTAATCAATATTGTACGTTTTAATATATCTAATTGTAATTTTAGGTAATTATAAAATTTAATGTTTAAATTAATATAACTATATTATATTTATATTTTATTTAAAAAATAACATGTATACATACATAAAATATTTTTTTTAAACAAGAATGATTAATTTAATTGAAAAATAAATTGATATATTAATTAAAAAAAGTATTGTTTTATATAAAAATTAGTTTATTTAAGTAACTAAAAGAAAATAAATTGAAAAGTGGGGTTAGATTGCCATATAGGCTCAATGTTTTAAAACCCGGTTTTAAGGTTGACCCGGTGTGGTGACCGGGTCACGGTCCAACCGGTTCAACCGGGTGGTTGACCCGGTTTCAAGAAATTTTATATATTTTTTATTTTCTTGCATATATATATATATATATATTTGAAGGATATTTTACAACCCTTAAAAAAGTTCAAACGAGAAGCTAAACATTTTGCGAGAAGGCGATAAGTGTTTAATCATATATGATACACAAGCTTAATCATATATGATTAAACACATGTTATATTGTCAATACATAAACGTTTAATAATACATGATTAAACACACTTACAAGCCGTGTAATCATATATGATTAAACACTTCTTACCTTCTCGCAAAATGTTTAACTTCTCGCATGATCCTCCCTCTATATATGTATATATATAAAACCAATAATTTGATATCCACAAGTTAAAACATTAAAAATACACATAATAAAAAGTTTACATCAATCCAAAAACATTAAAAAAACACATAACGACAAATTTTATATCAATCCAAAAAAAAAAAAAAAAAAATTTTTTTTTTTTAACCGGGTCAACCCGGGTTTTTACCGGTTTTCTCAAAAACCCGGCGGTTCGATCCGGTTCATAAATCCCCAAAAACCCGGTGATAGTTGACCCGGTCTCTCGACCGGTTCCCGGTTCAACCGGTTGAACCGTCCGGGTCGATCCGGGTTTTAAAACATTGTATAGGCTTGCAGTACCAATTGCAATTGTTGCAATTCAAATGTGATATCGCCTTTCATGTCACAGTTTTTGGTTTTGCATTTGGAAATGAAATGCATGTGTGGAATTTTCCAACCCTTTTTAATTATACTATTATATTTTACATAAATAAAATGTATATATTTTATTTTTTATCAAATGTAACTTATAGCACTTGTAATTGTAAAATACAATCGATCCACGTATCAGTGCAAGAAAAAAGAGCCATTAAGAGAATCTGTTTCTCCACACCACATAAGACACTCGTTATTCATTTTAGAGAACCACTCCTTAATTGTAGGGCCCACTTGAAAAAAAAAATTAACTCTTTTTTAATATATTTTGTTTTCATTTTATTTTGTACTAGAAGCGTACTCGCACATTGCAGCGAGATACATCACGATTTTAATGTTTTATTTTATTTTTTTTGTCGATTTACAGTATGATTTTGGATGGTTTTGAGAAAGTGATAATGTTTTTTTTTATAAATTTGTATAATTTAGGCTTAATAATATAATGTTTTTTATATAAAAAAAATTAAGTATTTTGTTAAAATTCAATGATTATCTTATATATTTTAATGACATCTAGAAAAAAATAACCAATTACATATTTAATAATATAATTAAAACAAAATTATAGTAATATAATATATTAATTAATAGTGATACATGGAAATGTCTGCATAAGAGGACGACACTGCACATACCAAATTGGTGGGTGTTAGAAGTCTGCAGTAGTAATATGTATCTTGTGCTTTGATACTTGTAAATTAAGAGATTTTTAAAATCTTGCATAAAATGATGGTACCTTGTGCCTAATAATTTGTATTTAAAAGTTTTTTATCCGTGCTTTATAATCTATACTATATTATAAAGCAGACATAAAAAATTCTTAAAAACAAGTCTTAAAGCTTAACGTACCATTATTTAATGCTAATTATTTAAAAAACAACCATTAAATCTATATGTACTACATTCAATGTTATTTATTAATTTTCAATCATTATCTCTAACCATTTTAACTCTCCTAAAATCATTTCTCACTTTTTATTCCCCTAAAATAACTCTCAACATAATAAAATATAGAATAAAAATCAAATTTTAAATATAAATAATATAAAATATAATTAAAAAAATCTAACAGAATATTTTATAAAAAAAATTATATTATTAAACCAAAATAAATTACATTATATTATTAAGTTTAAATTAAACAAATTTATATAAAAAATCATTATCACTCTCTCACAACCAACCAAAATCGTAATGTAAATCGACAAAAAACAGAAAATAAAATGAAACATTAAAATCATGATGTATCTAGCTGCATTGTGCGAGCACACTTATAGTATAGTATAGATAAGATATAATAAAAATTGATTTCCATGTCTCTCTTCACTTTTTTTTCCAAAATTGATTTTATGTATTAAATAGGAATTTATACTATCTTATAAATCATATTTACTAAAGTCTTAAAAACAACTTCTGATGCATTAAGCACCGCTGATTTATGCATAAAGTCTTAAAAACAACCAAAAATACATAAAGTACTGTTTTTTTTATGCACAAAGTCTTAAAATCTCTTAATTACAAGTTATATATGCATATGGTACAACTTGCTCAACAACTTTTCTACTCTCGATGTTCTTCCCGCTCCCGAGAAGATGCATCCTCTCCCAAGAAAGTCTATTCATTATCTCGATGCCGATTCTTGCTCCCGAGGTTTAATACCAGGTTCTTTCCGAGAAGATATTCTATACAAGTTCAGTGCCATGTTCTTCCCACTCCAGAGAAGATGTGTTCTACTCTCGATGTTCGGTCCTGTACCAGGTTCAATTTATAGATTTCTCTTCAAAATAGTCCATCAATTGTCACGATCTCTATGTAGATTTCTTCTGTTCCAATTTCTAACATCGCTCTCACTCTTTGCCTTATACCAGGTTCAATCCCTCGATTTCTTCTCAAAATAGTCGATCGACTGTTGCCATCTATCTCTGGATTTCTTCTTTTCTGACATCGAGTTCGACTTTTGGCTCGAGTCTTCTCCATTATCTCTGTGATTAAAGTATGTCAACGGGTTACATTTAAGAGATTATTTATGATGGTTTTAAAATTGGGAGGTAAGATATCTTCATCTCTTCTTTTCTCCACGTCTCATTATTGATGACATAAGTGGATGAATCCTCAATTGTTTTTTCCAAATCGCAGTTTTTTGATAAAGTTTCTTTGGAAAAAATTTGAACATTTTTTTGGTTTAATTATCTTTGATTAACAGGGTTTTTTCTATTAGTTTTCCGATCTAGGTTTCCAAGTCAAGGAGCTTAACAGGTTTCATCTTCGATTAACAGGTTTGTAGTCGATTTTTGTTTGTCATTGCTTCTTTATCTTCAAATCGTCATTTTTGTAGTCGATTTTTTTATTTTCACATTGTTATGGTTCTATTTCTACACATGATTAGTCATTTCGTATGCAGTATTTCACTTTCTGAAGACATGGCCTTTTCGTAATTTTTCTCGATTAGATTTGGACAAAACTGTTGTTTTGGTGGTTCAACTTTTGCGGGTATTTGAGTATGATTTGATTTCATTTTTATTCAATGTTTGATATGATTATTGTTCTTTTTTTGTCTTGCTTCTTTGACAGGTATGATTATTCGGGCTACAGAGTGTCTACCGGTGAGAAGTTTTGTAATGTGAGCGAAGATTATGGGGATTGATGAAGATGGTAATTTGTGGGAAAAGGGAGACAAGGTATGTGATGGAGTCAACTTTAGTCAAAGGGGTTTGTTGAGCAAAAGAAGGGGTGTTTCCTCTTTCTCTTGTTCCATGCTCTTTTATTCCTTTCTCTAGCACAAATACTTTCTCTACAGTTGCATATGAAGGTTTTGTGTCAAGGTTTGTGACCTTTTCAATGATACTTCGCCTTAGAAAGAAACAATTTATTGTTCAATCTATGAACTAGTTGTTTGGATTTGGTATGGCAATCATTAAAGTTCATAGATTGTAATCTATGAACTAGTTGTTTGGATTTGCATCTCGACGCATTGCGCAGGTACACTACTAGTAATCTTAAAAATTGATAATAAATAAAATTTATCTATAATAATGTAAACTGAAAATATCATAATTCTTAATCACTATGATTTTTTTCTTAATCACCTGAGTCATGAAATCCCAAAATATATTATTCAAAGTTACTTGAGAATGGGAAGGTAACACATCTGAGTCATGAAATCCCAAAATCAATAGAGAGTTGAAAATTTTTCATTTTGATTTCATTACAATATCTTCAAATAAAATAAGAAAATACCTCAAACTCCTTGAGTGTATCATCTATGAAGTATCAATGAAAGAATCTAATGAAACTATGAAAGTCAAACCAATTATTGCATGAGATAATTCATTTGACGAGATAAGATTTACCAATTCTAGTACATAGTAAAAAGAGTAGTAATATGCAAAAACTGAAAAAAGTAAAGAACTTGACATGTGCTATCTGGAACTGCTTCCTAGAGTCCCTAGATATGTTTACTTCCCGATTTTATGTCCCAACTTTAATATCGCCTGCAAGTGAATATTACTTAAATAAATTAAACAACACAAAGGGATAAAAAATAGACAATCTTAAAACTGGTCATATAGTTGATGAGGCTTGAATGGTTTGCCAATTAGAGTCGTCAATAGAAAGGATAAATGCAACTTTTGAAGGTAAACTCAAGTTCTACTTCAAATATTCAATAACAAACAAATCTAAGCATGTGAGTGCTTGAGTTCTTTTAACTATGAAATATCAATAAAAGATGATGTATATCTAACATCAACGTCATTCTATATGTGGTACATTCTGTAAAGTTTGACCATAATCAACAATATTTTTCTTGAAACGTTTTAATTCCTAACTGATTTTGAAGCTAAAGAACTAGTTCTCCGCTCATGGACTAATCAGTGTAGAAACCAGTATGGTAGTTTTGTAGAACATCTTATAAGAATTTTAATAAAATTTCCCAAGTAATTCTAACACTAAAACATTGCAAGATCAGACCATAAATGAAGTAATTGTAAATGACATATTTCGAGTGACATCGATAACAAATTCATAGTCATGCTTGCTATATCTATAATCTTGACTGTATAATTTGATGATCAATACAAATATTAGTAGACGTTGCTCTTCAAACCCACAAATAAATAAATTACTTAACAGGAAACAAATAAACCTAATCTAAACAATAAACATGAAACAAATAAATCTTATCTAAACAATAAACAGGAAACAAATAAACCTAATCTAATTTAGAAAATTCAGAAACAATAAACTTAATCTAAACAAAAAACAGATAAACATAATCTAATTTAGAAACATCCTCAAATCTACAAAAACATAAACATTATAAATTTATACTTTAGAAATTTATCAATCAAGAGAGTAGTGTAGCAGATGAACTTTGAGAACGAGACTTAAGAGAGCAACGACGGAGCCTGAAGTAGGGCAGAACCACCATTCTGACAGAGACTTCGAAAGACGAATAGTGTTGGAGAGGGGCAGATGCAGAAGACTGTTAATAGAGGCAAAGATCCAGAGAGCGTTCAAGAGGGGCAAAAGGTTGTCGATAGAGGCAGAGAACGTTCGAGAGGAACAAAGGCAGAGATCGTCGTAGTGTGAAGTGTGAAGCGAGGGTGAGAGGGAGACGAGTTGGTCTAGGGTAGTGATCGGCAACGACACGTCGAGTCAGGCGGCGAGTGGGATCGTTCGGAAGCCGAACCTAAGGAGGGCAGAGACCGGGGGGAATGGCGAGAGGGTAGCAGCATGGAGAGGGTTGTTCTTGCAACAGAAACCCTTAATCACCCGATCCAATCACAGTGATACTTCCAAAAGCTCACGTTTCGGTCCTCCAAACCCGCGATACGGTCATTATGCTCTTGGTATAAGTCTCGAAGCTCCTTTAAAATCATAGTCTGCTCCTCTCATTGCTTGGCTAGTACCTGTAGCCATGCGGCTGAGCCATAACCTGTACTGGTGCTCTCAGGTTGTTGGGTTTGCGAGGAACTCTCTCCCACAGTCGGCTTTGCAATAGGTGGTGGCTTAGGTAGTCCAAGGCTGGTGAAGGGAGTGGAGCCTCGCCTGAAAATCGAGTCGAGCGCATAATGCACTGAACCGTACCTTGGTCAATACGAGAAGAGCTAGTGCAAATCTCGTCACTTGGCAATGATGGTACATGGGCTGCACTCAAAAGTTTGGTTAGCAAAACAGGAAAAACTATCCATGAATCGATCTGCAAAGCAGCAAGTCGGAGAGCATCGAGTGCGATCGGGCCAAAGTCAAACGGTAGTTCCTTCATGATACAGTAAAGAAGGATGCATTTCTCCTTCGAGAATGTGCAATCGTGGGTCGTAGGCAACAGATTATGCCTAAGAAACGGGAACCACAAACTAGCCTCCATATTGAGCGTTCCCGTTTGAATGCTCAATTTGGTCAGGTCAAAACTTGGCAGAAACTATGCCATCATCAAAGTGGTTGCAATCTCCATATTGGTTTCAACAGTGGTGCTCTCCAAGATTTTGGCAAAATGACAAGTAGATGGGACCGCCATACCAAAGGCTTTAGACAAATCTCGGGCCCCAAAATGTACATTATTCCCCTGAATGGAGACTGTGGTGTCACCAGTCTCTGCTATAGCAACGTACAACTCATAAAGCCAAGAGGCATTCGCCTTTTCGGGATGTAGGATAGCTCTTTCCCATTTGAAAGTTATGGGATGATGTTTGATATGTGGAATCGAGTTGGCCAACTGGGGATTGAATCCTCGTTCCATCAATAATTTGGAGGCGGGAAGAAGATTATACCTGCCATTGGGTGGAGGCTTAATGGTAGAATGCGTACGTGGCTTCGATGAAGTGGAAGATGAAGCATGGGTCGTTGACACTTAGGTTTAAGAAATGAAACGGTACGCACACACTTGCGTTTTGGCATGCATCCTGCTTCCGGGGTGTATTCTTGATCAGAAGCCGAAGATGAGACCAACGTTTTACCACTGGCCTTCGAAGTATCAATAGGGGAGGGTGCGGCCTCAGAGGATTCAGACGATGTACCATTGGTGGCTTTAGTACCAGATGAGGAACTAGAAGTGGCCACCTTATCGGCACTGTGGCTAGGGCTTTTTTCAAGTCGTTAGTCAGTGGGTGAAGGTGGTGGTTCAAGGTTTGGAGTACCAATGGAATCCCCAAGTTGATTTAAGTCAAACTCGGGTCTGGGTTCTGATGGACCAAAAAGGGGGTGGAGGAAGTCGCCAACATCACCCAAGCGGGGTTGAGGGTTGAACAGGGCTGTGGTAGGGTGGGTTTTTCGAACGGCGGCGACGATGGAAGGGATGGTGGTAAGAGGTGGTTGAGTGGTGGTTGGGAGCGGTTCATCAACAGTTAGGGTGGGTTAAGATATGCATGAATTGATGAATTAGGCCAAATTTTTTATTTTTTAGCTTAATTGTGGATTATTGTTTGTTCAGCAATGTGTTAGCATGTTTTTAAGGCTTAAAACTTTTATGGTGATGAGTTTTGATGCTTATATAGCACGAATGAGCTTGATGATAGCGCATAAAGTAGATTAGTAGGTGTGTTCTGGTCAATTTTGACCCTTGTTAATCTTTTGAACAAAACCTAAACACCGTGAGACTTTGAGCCTTTTTGATTGAATATTTAGCATCAGTCTCACTTTCATTCTTGTGTGATTACGTCTTTCTTAGCTTTGTACTTCTAGAACTTGACTCATCTTTCCTTAAGATTACACTGATTTTTGCATGCTATTAAACATGATAAAGGCCATCTTTTGCTTCTTGTTGTTTTAGCCAATTAGCCTAAGTCTACCATTTTGTGTTAATTTTCCAACCACAACCAAGTTTGAGCCTTAGATTATTTTATTTGTTACCCAAGTTCTAAACCTACTGAAACACTACCCACCGACTAATTGCCAATGGAGTGGTCCGAATACCCATGTGTGCCCGAGAAGCGGAACTTATATGTTGGGAGAAAGAAAAGAAGAAGAAGAAGAAGAAAAAGCAATGAAAAAAATATTGAAAAAGAAGAAAAAATATGTATAAGAAAAATAATATTTTTGTTAATAAAATCAATAAAACAAGACGAAAAAAAGGATGATAAGGTCGAATATATGTATACCATCGTTACTTCCTATCATCCAATGAGAATGTGCTTTGAAGAAAATATCTGAAGATCTCGTTGTTGCTTGAAAACTCATTTAGTAATCGGGTTCACCATTTGGCTTGAGGTCTTTAGCCACTCTTTCCCATACATATCTTAACCTCACCCAAAGCCGAATTACTCGTTATACCTCAAAAGTTCTTTTGATTTATATGCATGCTTTTAATCTAAGTAGTGGAGAGTAAGAGATTTTTCAAGCCTATCGTAAGTGCATGTAAGTAAGAAGATGTTTTGAGCCATATAATTTATACTCAAAGAGTGACTTGAGTGTTTGTTTTAACTTTACCATTCGTGAGAGTGTTCTTGAGATTAACTTGGGTCTCATTGATTGTGTGTGCTCACTAGTTGACGCTATGTTGTGAATCTAAAGTTCATGAATTGTTATATATGTTGACACTCTCGTCTATTTCCATTTTACCATTACATGTCAATTTAGTCATTGTCGAGGACGGACAATGGTCCAAGTGTGGGGGTATTTGATAAGTGATATATTTTAGACATTTTGATTTAAATTAGGGAAAATTGCATCAAAATGGAACCAACTTTAACTAGGGATGGCAAAAAAGCCCGAACCCGACGGGGAAAACCGAAAACCGAACTTTTCGGGTCGGGTTCGGGGATGGCTTATCGGGGACGGGGCGGGGATCGGGGATGTTATCGGGGATTTTAACGGGGACGGGGACGGGGACGGGGATGGTGCTCACCGGCCCGGCCCGGCCCGATAGTATAATATATATATATATTATATATTTCAAACATTGGGCTAAAAGAATATAGATATATATATATATACCAATTAAAGCCCACATCCATCAACCCAACCAAATCCCTAACAGATAATTTGGATTACCCTCACAACCTCACTTCAAATCTCAGTATCTCTCACTGTCTCACAGCCTCACTTCAGAGTTCAACGGCCGACTTGGCGACTTCTCAGTTTTCAATTTCAAATCTCACTTCTCGATAGTCGGTCCTCACTAGTCGTCGGTCGTGTTGTTTCTCGATCCTCACTAGTCGCCGGTCGTGTTTTATTTCTCGGTCCTCACTAGTCGTCGGTGCTGCTACTGCTTCGCCTCGCTGGTCACCGGTGCTGCCTCGCCTCGCCGGTGCTGCCACACTAAGGTATGTTTCCCTTTCTTTTCCCTTTCTTATATACCAATTCTTCCTTTGTAACTTTGTGAGATTTGAAATCTGAGATTTTGTAATTTCGTGAGATTTTGTAACTTTGTGAGATTTGAAAGATTTGAGGTAATTACAAAGTATATCAACTTGTTTTTGAGGTAATTTGGTACTTCGTTTTAAAAGATTTGAGGTAATTTACAAAGAACATTGATGATGGTTAGAATTTAGTTTTGAATGATTTGGTACTTAGTTTACAAAGAACATTGATGATGGTTAGAACTATGCCCACTAAATTATATGTTCATTTGGAAAAGAAAAGGAAGAAATAATTAGCAATAAACCAAATGTCGAAAGACACATATCTGCTCCATAAATTACAATGCAGCAGCAGTACCTAAAGTCAGTTTAAGAAATATGAATCTTTCGGTTTTGGGTATTACCAACGGGTAACGGTGATTTTTTAGCCTTAACGGGTTCCCCGATGGGGATCGGGGAAACCGCGGGGACCCGATGGGGATCCCCGATAAGATCCCCGACGGGGATCGGGACGGTTTTGGGGACCATTTTGCTTATCGGTTTCGGGGACGGGGATACCAATCCCCGGCCCGAACCCGGCCCGTTGCCATTCCTAACTTTAACCCTATTTCTGTTTTGGGGAACCAACTTTCAAAATCATCATTTTGGGGTTTATAGCAAAGTTTACATTTTTTAAGGATCTGATTAACTTGTTAACTTGTTAATGATGATTTGGTGACAATATTTTGCCAACTAAGATTACATGCCATAATTATAGTTAATTAAAAAAATCTAAATTGATTACATGGCACACAAAATTCCCAAATAAAAAAGAAAAACTTCAATGTCTCTAACCTAGCCACACTCCGGCACCCTATTCTTCTCCTTCTCTGACGCCTTATTTGAACCCCCCACATAAGTCCTCAACGTATTCTTCAAATGTCATTCCAGTTAAAACGCATAACCCAGTCCCTATCAGTCCCTTTGATTTGACGCATAACCAAGAGTTTCTAGTTAAAACACAACATCTAAGAATAGCGAGTGCAATGTCGAATGATCAAAAGTCAACCGCTGCTATAGAAAGCATAACCAGGGGATCGAAATTTGTTGACAAAGAGATAGTTGATAGTACGTCGGAAACTCCATGATCAGGTTGATTACAGCTTGTAGAGGCGGTGGTAGAATTGAATCGAATCAACGGTGATATCCAACTCCTCTCGTGATGGGTTGAAGAATACAATGGTGAAAATAGGGGAAGAAGAGAAGAGCGGTGGGAGTGTTGAATGTAGGTTAAAGGGGGTGGGGGAGTGTTGAAATTTGCTTATGCGACTTTGGTCGCCGGAAAAAATGGAGGACCACCATGATGGGTAATTGAAGTGTAGATCCCAGTATAGTGCAATCACGAACAATAATCAACAATGAAGAACAATAATATAGCCACAACCTCTAGTCATATGATTAATATTCAAGAAAGGGTTTAGGTTTACAGAGAGAATATCTGATCAGTAAATGTAAACCTATTGACTAGAGAATTATGAATAATGAGACTAAACTTCTAAACTAACTAATAATGCCTTTATATACTTAGGCTTACAAGCTTAATGGGCTTATGGGCTTTGGGCCCAACTATCAAATAACTATCAATTAATTACAATTTGAACCCTTATAAATACTTTAATCAACTTTTAACGCACAGGACTTTCAGTCCTAACAATCTCCCCCTAAAGTTGAATAAGGCATTTATCTTCTTGAAATCTTCATGCCTTGATCTTCTTTCCCTCTTGAAACTTTGAAAAACTTTGGTGTTGCTTGTCTTCATGTCTTTCCACACTCCTCCTTGAATAAAGCTCTTGGTCTTCATAGTTCAACTTTGTAACCAGATTCAATGTACAATAGCCTCGACTGAACGCACTATCAAGCAACTTTCAACTATAGAAACTTAACACATCGGATCAGCACACAAGAAAGATAATGTGCGAGTTACTTGACATTCCACGGTGCATCTTCAGTTTAAAACAAAGAATTTGTCTTTGAACCACGAGTTAAATAAACTTTCAGCTTAAGAACTTGTTTCAATAAGCACGTAGGAGGAACAAACTTGTAGCAGACACCACATGATACGGGATAAAAGAACCAACCTTGAAATCCAATGGCTTTTCAACCTCAAATTTAAGAAATGACTTTGAAATTGAACTTTGTAAATCTCTTCCCCTTTTTGATGATTGTGAACATCATGATCATCAAAACTCTTCAATTTCAACACATTCTTTGATCTCCTCCTTTGTGATGAACTAACAATCTCCCCTTTATGATAATTGGACATTCTTCACCCTTTGATCTGAGTATCCGTTAATTCATGAAATGTATATATCTGAATCTTTTCAAATTCAGATATAATAGGAATTGTAAACCTGAATCAACAAATGATACAGTTAGTATGCCTGTAAGTAGCACGGAGCCACTTTGTACAACGGATGTACTTTGGAAAGGAGCTTTTGTGATATTCACTCCCCAGGGCTTCCATTCAATCATCGAAAAACCACAAGGAATTTTCTATGAATGTTATGACAAGAAAACTCATTCCTTGTGTGTACGTGCAAGTGTAGAATGATTGAAGCTACTTAGCTTTCTCAGGCTCAAAAATGTGTAAACTGTTGAGACAGCAACAGATATTACACAGACTCAATGTGCATGAAAGAGGTGCGAAGGTGGGGCAACTTTCCTTCTTTTTCAATATCTAAATCTTCCGAGTGAAGACTAGATAGCAGATATGCTGCGTCCCCAAAGAAAATGAAACATTTCTTTGTTAAGAAAGAAACGAGTGGTTGGTGGGGTAAAAACAAGAGTTGGCATGGGCTCACTGCCTGTTTCAATGATGGTCACCAAAGAATGTGAACCAATCAGTAGATGTGGCTGCCCGGCTCAGAAAGTGTTCGGTGCAGAGTTTTCATATTCTTTTAACTCTGTTCTCACACCCTCTTTCTTTTTGTCATTAAAGCTCACTTCTAACCAAACTCTCTTTTCCATTTTTCCGCTCACCACAATGAGAAAAACTCAACCGGATGAGTTATCTCCCCCACTCTTTGATTTAAGACCCCTCACCCCTCAATCACTCAAGGATAATTTCCGGGGTAGAAAACACTGGTTAACGTGAATCCATGGAAGTGCTGTTTAAGTTCTCACACAAATCCCATGTAAGTCCTAACAAAGAATAGATGCTCAACAGTTTAACTAAACAGTTAAGTACAAAGTGTATGATAACACTGTCAAAATGTATGCTCATAAGATTTGAGCAATTGAACTTTGAAGATTTCTCAAAACAAAGATATTGAATGAAATAAATGAAATCAAAAGAATTGTTTTGAGAATCTGACAATGTATCAATCAGATCAAATGAAATGGTTAGGGTATCAAAGAATTGGATATTTTGTTTATATGAACGATTATAAAAAATTTTGCAATGAAAGCACAAGATTAGAAATTATGATTGATGCTCAACAACATTGAATTTATTTCAAACGGGGGGTATTACCATCGAAAAATTGGTTTGTTATGAGACATGGTAATAACAAATTCAAACGAAGTACTGGTCCGGTGTGTGTGAATACTTGACAATATATGGACAAGATAATACGCAAGTATTGATCTTTGGAAACACACGGTCAGTTAAACATTAAAGCTCAAAATTGAAAAACATTTAAAATCACACTTCTAAATTCATAAAATCTTTTGAGAACCATAAGTGGTTTGAACATTTCAAAAAACGTTTTCCATGTTCGAAAGTTGGTCTTCGTTTAACCAATCAGAGATCTAGATCAGAAGATATTTACCTTGAATCTCCCCCTTAAATCATGATAGAATGATATAGATCAGATAAGCTCCCCCTGGATATTTTCAAAAAATATCCAAGTCTGAACATTAAAGAACGGGTCCTGATCTGTTGTGTTCAGAAGTCGAACTCCGTTGAAGTACGGGTTCTAAATTGATTTACTTAGAAACCTTTGTTCTTCTACTCCCCCTTGACAGTAGGTGCCTGCAACACAGAATCAATTTTAGGCTTTGGTACCCACTGGTATTTGGGTCCATGAATGTTAGTTGCAGTTCGAATGGGAGTAATGGAATAAGAACCATACCAGTAATGATCACCAGTCTTGTGAATAGGATCATGTGTACGGCAATAAGAACAATAATATTTCTTACCTGACAACCTGATTAATTAATCTCTCGAGTAGATATGATCAGGTTTACCTTTACGCGCATTGTTCTCTTTGGCTTTGTGTGTATGTACACATGATTTCTTCCCTTTCAGCTCATCTTTCTTCCTATCTTTCTTCTCACCTTCAACTGGTTTCGTTCTCCAGACCAATTCTTCTTCTTTGTATCTCCTTCTTCTATGATATGTACTTGAACCATCTATATTTCTATCATAGAAAATGTTAGTACTTCAAATCTGATTAACTGATTTAACTGACCTTTGTGAAGAAACAGTTTTCTGATTTGAACTTGATGCTGTCTTTTCAAGCTCTTTAATCTTTGAAGAAAATATGTCTCTCTCTTTGACAAGAAGGTCAATCTTCGTCTCACATTCAGACTTCGTTTTCTTCTCTTTCAGCACACTTTCAGATAGTTCAGATAACTTCATAGTTAGCTTTTTGATCTCAGCCTCAAATATGCTTCTTTCTTCTTCAAATCCCTTTTTAGCATCCTTTCTTTGACCAGAAATTTCCTTAAAGAATCCAACATTCTTCTGTTCAATTTCCTTCTTCTCCTTGACAAACTTTTCTCTTTCCAAGATTATTACTTTCTCAAAATCAGAAACTTGCTGAGAAAGTTTCGCATTTTGAAGCTCAAAACCCTGTCTTTCATCAAGAACTTTCTTTGACATATCAAGGATCTTTCTTTCAAGATTCTTCCTTTCGTTTGAGAAATCAACTTTTTCCTGTTCAAAAACAGCAAGTCTTTTCTTCAGATCCAGGTTTTCACTCTCCACATCTTTACGTTTCTCTTCAAGTTCCAGTGTCTTCTCTTCTCGTGCTTCAAAATCTGCAACTTTTCGTTCAAGTTCAGATATTTTCTTTGAAGCTTCATGTAGATCCTTTTTCTTTATATCAGCTGCTCTTTTAAGATCTGAAATCTCTTGGTTAAGAGAATCTATTTGTTTAAAAAACAAAGGGTGATATGAATGTGATTCTAACTCCATTTCAAGATCTTTATTCCTGCGCTTGAGCCAGTCATTGTCGTCCTGTAACCGAGAAATTTGAAGATAACTCATTGTTACTTGGAAAGCTTAAAGTCTAGGGACTGAACTTGACAAGAGATGAAACTCTAAAGTGCAAGGACCAAAAGTGACAACGTGTGAAACTTGAAAATTTAGGGTCACGAATGACAAACGACTGAAACCTTGAAGAACGAGGGCTGAAAGTGACACTAACTAAAACTTAAAACTAGAAGAACTAAAAATGACACAAACTGAAACTTAAAAACTAGAAGGACTAAAAATGACACAAACTGAAACTACTAACTAGAGGGACTAAAAGTGTAAAATTTAAAACTTCTAACGGACTTAACTGGACACTAACGAAAATGGACGAAAATTGAAATAAAACTTAACTAAATTAACAAACTAACTGACACTAATTGGACTAACGGAAAATGGACCAAAAAGTAAAGAACTTAACGGCAAACTAACGGATTTCGTTAGTTACTATTCATCATCTTCTCCAATGAGACATACCTGCAAAACTCGAAAACGGTTAGAAATTTTCAATGCAAAGCGATCGTTAAAGCTCCCTGATCAGTCCTCAACAGATTAAAACTCAATCGGTCAACCCACGATCACAAACGAACCAACCGAAAGTTTTTCGCAAAACGATCGAAAACTTAAAAAATCAGTATGGGTTAAAACTTTTCGACCAAAAATGATCGTTTATGTCCCCTTAAGCTCCCTCAACTGATTAAATCTCGAAGCAATCCCTCAAACTCTCGAACGAAGCAACCGAAGATTTTTCGGAAATCGAACGAGAATTTAAAAAAATTGATATGGGTGAAAATTTTACGATAAAAAACGATCGTTTAAGCTTTGTAAACAACCCTTACTAGTTTAAAAACTCAAAAACTTTATTCCCGAACACTACCGAATCAACCGAAAGATTTTTTCGACAACTGAAAAAAACTCAAAACTTGTTAGGTTGGATCTGCTGGACCGTGAGAGGAGACCCCGGGAGATAGTTCACCGGGGGTTTACGGTCCGGTCGATTGACACCGGACGAGGACGGTACCGGTCGAGATGACCCCGGGAGATAGGATACCGGTCGAATGACACCGGTCGCAACTTTGGCTTGACACCGGTCCCCAACTTTGGGTTGATACCGGTCGAGATATAAGGTCCGGTCGATAGACCCACACCACACCGGTCGAGATGCAAGGCACCGGTCCTTGCAAGGCACCGGTCACAAAGCCCTTAGCGATGGAAAAAAATGATATATATATATGTATGCGATAATGATATATATATATATAACTATGTATGTATGAGATAGATATAGAAATAATCAAACAAACCGTCGGTCGACCAAAGAATTCCACCAACCCACTAAGGTTAAATTAACCAATCACAACAAGGTGGTAATTGTAACCAAAAAATTAACCAATTGTAGTATACCGGTCAAGAAAATGTAGCGGTCAAGCAAAGTACCGGTCGAACAATGTACCGGTCGCAGGGGTCCGGTCAATAGGGTCGGTCGATAACTATTCCAGATAACAAATAGATACTTATCGATAACAGATAATTCGATTAAAATCGATCGAAAGTAAACTTTTGAACCCAGAAAAAAATTAATAGAACCCAGAAAAATAATCAAGTTTTACTCGATCGATACCTTAATAGACCAGAAATCAATTGATTGAACTTAACCAAAATAAAAAAATCACTTGAACACAGATCTCTGATTGAACAGAGAGAAAAAAATATCACTTGATTTTTCCAGAAAAAATCAATCCAGACTCAAATAATCATAAACGCAGAGATCGATTTATGCAGAACAATCACCAATCCAGGAATCGACAAAAACGATTTGCAGATATGATTAGATCTTAAGCAGTTCAATAACGCAGATATGAATAATCTTTAACCCATAAAAAGAATCGATCAATTGATTTTTTTTCCCAGATAATCAGATAAACACATTAAAAATTAAATAAGCGATTAAAGGGTTTTAGACAAACCTTTTTGGATCGTATCGAATAAAAATAAATTTGAACTTGCTCTGATACCAATTGTAGATCCCAGTACAGTGCAATCACGAACAATAATCAACAATGAAGAACAATAATATAGCCACAACCTCTAGTCATATGATTAATATTCAAGAAAGGGTTTAGGTTTACAGAGAGAATATCTGATCAGTAAATTTAAACCTATTGACTAGAGAATTATGAATAATGAGACTAAACTTCTAAACTAACTAATAATGCCTTTATATACTTAGGCTTACAAGCTTAATGGGCTTATGGGCTTTGGGCCCAACTATCAAATAACTATCAATTAATTACAATTTAAACTCTTATAAATGCTTTAATCAACTTTTAACGCACAGGACTTTCAGTCCTAACATGAAGCGACAAAGAAGGAAGGATGAAGGAGATGAGGGGTTTGTGGGGTGTCAGGAAGTTAATTGAGGAGAAAAATTCTTTTTCTTTTCTCTTTAATTTATTTTAATTACTTTACGATGATATGGCACTATATAAAAATCCACATAATATTTTCTTAATTTACCATATGCCACGTCATATTAAAATGACCAGTTACCTATTCAACCGGTCAATAAGACTCTTAAATAAATGTAAACTTTGCTATAAATCCCAAAATTATGATTTTAAAAGTTGGTTCCCCAAAACAGAAATATGGTCAAAATTGGTTCCATTTAGATGCAATTTTCCCTTTAAATTACTCAATAATTAATGCTAACCGGATGCTTAAAAAATACATATTAACTTGAGTTAGTATTTTCTATTTAATTATTTGAAACCATTTAATTTGAGAAAATAAAAAGAAAATAACAAAATTATTTTCTTGTTGGTTTGGTTTGTGTTCATGGGTCGTGGGGTGCAACAAAGAAAAGAAAAAAGACAGCAAAATCAAGAAGTTGAAGAGATATTTTGTTTGGCCCATAAGTCGCAGCCGAAAGAAAAAAAAGGAAAGAAAAAGAGGGTCCAATAGCAGCAAAGTCCAAGTTAATATCCAGGTCTAAGGGTTTTTCCGATCAAGAGCATAGTTCGATTTCCATGGCGGGTGACTTCATTGCCTATTCAACTCGCGCAATACCCGCGTTTGCTACTGTGTTCAACTTCTAACCCACATCTTTTTCAAGCGGGTTTGATGGAAGGGGTATAAAATCGATTGGAAACCGTTGTTTGAGGGGGAATCGATTGGAATCGCACCAAAAATCGCAGAGAAGAGAGGAGACGATTTTAGGGAAGCTTTTGTTGGTATTTCTTCAATCAATTAGGTAATTTTAGATTGTAGGGTTTACATTTGTTTCGGTTTAATCTTTTTCCATCAAGCAATGAGTTTATAATCATTTGACTCGAATTGTGTTGAGACATGTTAAACAATTTCATATAATTTGATTTCCATTTATGTAAAACTTGATTTAATTGTTTATCATAGTTGGGTAAATCAATTTGAGTAGGCACCCTCATATTTTTTAACCTAATTGTGTATCACTATATTTAGCTTTGAATCCGTAATTGTTCTTAGTTTTATATTGGTAGTAAACATTGCTTCAATTGATAATCGTGTTAATTGATAGTAGTGTAGGATTGCTTAATCTAGTCTAAATGGTCAGCGTCCGATCATTGGCTAGGAATGGTGTTTGTTCAATCTTAAAGCAACCGGTAATTGAATTCTACGTTCGTAACTAGATTAGATTAACCAGTTAGAAATTAGTCATTGAGCTTCTCGTGCTAATCGACACTTGACAAACGGTATATCTATGCGTATCGATACTCAACCATTCTGGAATAAAATGAGAAAAATCTTTTCATGACAAGTCTATGATACATGGTCCGGTCAATTATTTGAACTCATTGTTAGTCTATAATTACTCGCTTTTTGCTTTAATTTTACATGTTTAGTTTATTATCTCAATCCACCCCTCCCCCTTTTACATAAAGCGTAAATGTTTAACACATTCACATTTAATGCCTATGGAATCGACCCTACTTTCCACTATTACAATTTAGGTTGTAATTTGAGGTATTAGGACTTTATTATTTGTCGGACTCGATACCCATCAGGTAGGAGATTTGGTTGTGTAGAAAATTCTGGAAATTGAGAAGGATGAGTAGTAGGATTTGGGTAAAACGACATTTGAAAATTGTGTGGATAGTTTGGGAAATTTGAATTTTGGTAATTTGGCATTTGAAAATTGTTGGGGTTCATCATAGGAAAGTTAGGATTGTGGCACATTGGAGTAAGAGGATTTATGTCTTGTGCATCCTCATTTTAATTATAGGATGAAGGTTGGAAGAAATTGAAAAATGGGTTGAATTGTGGATTTGATGGATCCATTAGAAAATTGTAGCAAATGAAGAGATATAGCAGAGTATGAGAGTGAATTGGATTGATGGTGTGTTTTGAAACCTCAAGCCTACACTTTTATATAATGGTAATGAAACCATATGTCACGGGTGAACAATAACGTCCACTGAAGACATCACGGGTGAATAGTAACATCCACTATAAACATCACGGGGAACAGTAACGTCTACTATAGACGCACATATGAACAGTGCCAAATATCACATATGAACAGTGTCATATATGTGTTCAATAATGCAAGAATTTGATATAAATACAACTAGATGTGAGCCTATTAACCATAACACTATTTTTTAAAAATGTCTGAATCTAAGAGTGATTCTTCTTCATCTTCTTCGTCTTCAACATCAAAAAAATTTGTTCAATGGCTTGTTAATGATTCTTCCTCCAAACTTACTACTCAATATGTTGCCTTACAAAAACAACATATAGTAGATGCAACTTCTTCATCAAAACGTAAAAAGAAAAAAAGAAGAAATATAGAAAGAAATCGTAAAGATGGAGATCGACGGCTATACGAAGACTATTTTTCCGAGAATTCGACATACAATGACGATATATTTCGACGTAGATTTCGAATGCAGAGACCATTGTTTCTTCGCATAATTGAAGGTGTGAATAATCAGAATCGATACTTAGAAAGTGGTATCGATTGTACTGGAAAATCAAAATTATCACCTCTTCAGAAATATATTGCGGTTATACGAATGTTAACATATGGTGTAGCTGCAGATGCCGTTGATGAATATTTACGAATTGGTGACACCACAACACTAAAATGTGTTAAGAAGTTTGTACGAGCTATTATTGCAGTGTTTGGGGACGAGTATATACGAAGACCAAATGTCGCTGACCTTCAACGATTACATTATATTGGGCATCAACGCGGTTTTCCAGGTATGTTAGGAAGTATAAATTGTATGTATTGCGAGTGGAAAAATTGTCCCGTGGGCATGGCACGGACATTATGTTAGAGGGAATCATAAAACTCCAACAATTATGTTAGAAGCAGTTACTTCACAAAATTTATGGATATGACATGCTTTTTTTTGGCTTCCAAGTACATTAAATGATATCAACGTGCTATATCGTTCTCCTATCTTCCACGAGGTCTTAGAAGGAAAAGCACCAAAGATTAACTTCTCTATTAATGGTAACAACTATAATTTAGGATACTACCTTGCAGATGGAATCTACCCTAACTGGGCTACGTTTGTGAAGTCCATCCCATTACCCTAATGTAACATCCACCCTCCTAAATATGCTTAAATGGTGATGAAGAATTTGTATTATATGTTAAAACATGTTTTATGTGTTAATTATGTAAAAAGGAGAATTTGCTAAAATGTTAAGTGTTATAGTGAGATATAAGTAGAGCCCATAGTTGGATTGATATGTAGGAGGTAAGATTGGTGCTAACACATCACAAATGACATAATTAGATGATGAGAGAGTTCAAAATACAAAGTGCATTGTTTAAATGGAAATCGGGTAGGTCACTAGAGTGCCTAAATGGGAAAATTCTACCCAAAACTTGAACGGATGATCCAAATTGAGTGAAACAAGTTGGAACACCCTAGATCAATATATTAAGAAGTGCTATAAGTGACGGAACTTAAATAAAGCCAACCGTTTGGGAGTTATAGAAGTACGATGTTATAAGTGATAAATATCAACGTAAGATTGGAAAATGGACCTCTGGGTTGAATTAGAGGCTGAAATTTTATACTTAAGCTTCTTATACATTAATTAAGGGATCTGGAAAGTTTCGTGCCAATCGGAGTTGAAACGACCCAGATACGCATGAGGGACTAAATCTGCCAACAATGGAAAAATATGTTGACTTTTTGACCAAAATAGTTCAAAAACGGGATTTTCACTCTTGTTTGATAAATTCCAGCCCCAAATCAGTCACACACACTCAAGGTGCGATTCTCACATAGTGTACTCATCCAAGCTCAAAATCAAGAAGATTCAACAAGATTTTGATGAAATTGAAAGATTAAACAAAGGTATAAACACTATCTTGAACCCATTTCATGATTTTTGGTGTTGATGGTGATTTAAGGAATCTAGGGTTTCATGTGGTTAGGATTTTTGGTATTTTCATGTTAAAAAAAAAAATGGTTGTATAACATGATATTGATGCTAGATGATGATTAGTTTATGTTTTTTTGATATTATCATGAAATTAGGGTTTATGATGGGTATGAATTTTAGTGATTAAGTATATTTCTTGTTAGAATATGGTATCAGAGCAGTAGTTTAAGTGAACTAGGTATCAATAAGTGGTACTTAGACTTAAACTAGGCATTGATGTTGTATAGTAAATAGGTAATGATTATACGGGATATGGACCACTAGGAAGGACCGAGGTTGGGTAGGGGACCAGGAATAGAATAATCTTTTATACTCTGCATATTATTATTAATATTATTTATATATATATATATATATATATATATATTTTTTCTTTCTTTTCAGTACGATGGCCGATGGTGACGCCGCCAGTCACACCCCACCAAATCCCGAAGTTGGAGAGAATGCTCCAAATCTTCCCTTGAATGACGATGAGATGCCATTGTCTCCTCGAGGTGAGCGATTGATGAGAAGGCTCACTACATTCATACAACAAACTATGGAACAACAGAAGTACGATGTTGAGAAACAAGTAACCGTTAAAGGAAAAGAAAAGGTCACATGCGACACGTCAAAGCCCAAAACCGATCGTGTATCGTTCAAAGTGTTCCGTAGCAGTGGTGCCACAGAATTCACCGGATTCGCTAATCCTGTTGTGGCAATTCAATGGTTGCAAAATACCGAAAAGGTGTTTCGGATCACACGGGTCTGGAACGAAGATAAAGTGAACTATGCGACTGCTATGTTCATCGATCGGGCTTTAATTTGGTGGAATGCTACATATGAATCTCTGAGCGAGGATGTGAGGGATAATATGACGTGGGAGTCGTTTAAGACACAATTTCATGCTCAATATTGCCCGGCAGATTTACAGAGAAGGTTAGAGAAGGAGTTCTTGGAGTTGAAACAGGGAAATTTGTCGGTGATCGAGTATGAAACACAGTTCAATCAGAAGGCACAATTTGCCTTACGATTCTTGACATCGGAACGTGATCGAATTGATCATTTCATAGACGGATTGCGAAGGGAGATCAGAGACTTTGTTGCAAACCGTGATATCCCTGACTTTAACAGAGCCGTGGAATATGCTCGACGTCGCGAGTATGACTTGACGAGACGTGATGATGATCCGTTCCCTTCATCAAAAAGGCAACGTATTGAGAGAGCATCTTCAGTACCCGCTCACCGACAATCTCGTTTCCCCAACCTGAGGAGAACTCATTCTCAGACTACTTCACGAGAACCGTCACAGGCTTTTAGTCTACAGGTATATTTGTAAATTAAATATTTATTGATTATGAATTGTGAACTAAATGTGATCTTTTACAGCCCAACATGCCACGAGATTGTCGGAGATGTGGCAAGACACACCACGGTCGGTGTGATATTGACCGGTCTGTGGTCAAATGTTTCTGTTGTGGTGAGATGGGCCACGTTCGTACAAATTGTCCTCACAGGGAAAGAGCATGTTATTCTTGTGGCGTTTTAGGTCATCGACAGCGGGATTGCCCCCGTATGAAACGGGACGAAAGTAAAGCATCTGTACAACGACCCGTGACTATCGGTACTTCTGTTCAAAAGGAGGAGGTACCCAAAGCCAGAGCCCGTGCATTTCAGATTACTGCAGAAGAAGCTCGCGAAGAACCCGACGTTGTTACTGGTATTCTCTTGTTAAATTCTAGACCAGCACGTATTCTCTTTGATTCTGGTGCTACAAACTCGTTTGTTTCACATATGTACACTCGTTATTTGGAATCTGTGCCTACAAGACTTCATAAACCATTAACTGTTGACACGGCTAATGGTATCACTCTTATAGCTGACAAAGTGTATAGGGATTGTATTTTAGTATTAGACGATCACGAGTTCTCAGTTGATTTGATACCGATTGATATTCGCGGCTTCGATGTTGTGATTGGGATGGATTGGCTAGCAAGGAACCGTGCTGATATTATTTGCTCTTTGCGGATGATTCGGATACCAATCGATGAGGGGGGTTATTTATACGTTTACGGTGAACGACGAATTGGTGACATAAAAGTAATTTCTATGTTAAAGGCACGACGTTATTTATCTAAGGGATGTTCTGCTTTTCTGGCATATGTTCTAGATGCATCAAAGGAAGTGAAAAAGACAGTGAAAGATGTACCGATCGTATGCGAGTATCTAGATGTTTTCCCCGATGATTTGCCTGGGCTACCACCGGACAGGCAAGTAGAGTTCCGGATCGATTTAGTACCTGGTGCCGCTCCTATCGCTAAGACGCCCTATCGTCTCGCACCGGCGGAAATGAACGAAATGATGAGCCAGTTACAAGAATTGTTGGATAAGGGTTTCATCCGACCGAGCACTTCACCCTGGGGTGCCCCAGTATTATTCGTGAAGAAAAAAGATGGTTCCTTCCGGATGTGCATAGATTACCGGGAACTGAACAAGGTAACCATCAAGAATAAATACCCTTTGCCACGAATTGATGATCTATTTGATCAACTACATGGTGCAAGTTATTTCTCCAAGATCGATTTGAGATCAGGATATCATCAACTTAAGGTACGTGAGGAGGATGTGCCTAAGACAGCTTTCCGCACACGATATGGACATTATGAATTCCTTGTCATGCCATTTGGACTTACGAATGCACCTGCAGCATTCATGGATTTAATGAATCGAGTGTGTCGCCCGATGCTCGATAAGTCCGTTATTGTCTTTATTGATGATATCTTGGTATATTCTAAGACCGAGGCCGATCATGCCGTGCACCTTAGAGAGATGTTGGAGTTGCTGAGAAATGAACGATTATATGCCAAGTTCTCGAAATGTGATTTCTGGCTCCGTCAGGTTCAATTCTTGGGGCATACGATATCTTGCGATGGTGTTTCCGTGGATCCATCGAAGATTGAGGCAATACAGAAATGGGAACAACCTAAGAATGCCTCAGAAGTACGTAGTTTTCTCGGCTTGGCGGGTTACTATCGACGATTCATAAGGGATTTCTCGAAAATCGTCGTACCCCTCACTTCTCTCACCCGCAAGGATGTGAAATTTGTTTGGACCGAGGCTCAGGAAAATGCATTCCAGACTTTAAAAGACTGTTTGACGCATGCACCGGTACTTACCTTACCTGAAGGCAGTGATGATTTCATAGTATACAGTGACGCGTCAAAGCTAGGATTGGGTTGTGTATTGATGCAACAGGGCAAGGTAATCGCATATGCCTCACGACAGCTAAAAGAATATGAGAAAAACTATCCAACCCATGATCTTGAGCTAGCAGCGGTTGTCTTTGCTTTAAAACTCTGGCGTCATTATCTGTATGGCACGAAATGCCAATTGTATACTGATCACAAGAGTTTGAAATATCTTTTTGATCAACAAACCTTGAATATGCGTCAGCAACGGGCCATGGAGTTGATTAAAGATTACGACTGTGAGATACTCTACCATCCGGGTAAAGCTAACGTAGTGGCGGATGCGTTAAGTAGGAAGGCGTATATCGGATCTATGTGTTACGCTATCACTCATACGTCGGTAGAGTCTACTCTTATCAATGACTTACAGAGATGGCAGACTGAGGCTTTGAAGCCGGAACATGTCAAGTCTGAACGCATGGTGGGTTATTTAGATTCTCTAACTGTCGATAACCGCGGAATTAAAGTCTTCAAGACCCGAATCTGGGTACCGAGACTTGGAGGCTTACGAGAGATTATCTTGAAGGAGGCGCATAAGTCAAGATTATCCATTCATCCAGGAAGTACAAAGATGTACCACGATTTACGTATCGACTATTGGTGGCCGGGAATGAAAGTTGATATCTGTCGTTACGTTGAAAAGTGTGTCACATGTTTGCAGGTAAAGGCCGAACATCAGAAGCCATACGGAAGTTTACAGCCACTCGATATACCTGTATGGAAATGGGAAGAATTGACTATGGATTTGGTAACAAAACTACCAAAAACCCCACGACAGCACGATAGCATTTGGGTCATTGTGGACCGACTGACAAAGAGCGCACATTTCCTTCCTGTTCGGGAATCATATACAATGGATCGATGGGCACAACTTTATATTAACGAGATTATTGCTCGTCATGGCGTACCATTAAAGGTAATCTCAGATCGTGATTCACGTTTCACATCTAAATTTTGGTCCGGTCTACAGAGGGAATTGGGAACGCGAGTTGCATTCAGTACCACGTATCATCCACAGACCGACGGACAGTCAGAGCGTACGATCCAAACACTCGAAGATATGTTACGAGCTTGCGTACTTGAGTTTGGTGGAAGTTGGGATACTCACTTGCCCTTGGTTGAATTCTCATACAATAACAGCTATCACTCGACAATCCGAATGGCTCCTTTCGAGGCTCTGTATGGACGTAAGTGTCGTACGCCTCTTTGTTGGCGGGAAATGGGAGAAAAAACTCTAGCTGGTCCAGAATTAGTACAAATCACTCATGACAAAATTCTGATTATACGAGAAAGGATGAAAGCAGCACAAGACCGACAAAAATCCTATGCTGACCGACGCCGGAGACCAATTGAATTCTCTGTTGGTGATATGGTTATGCTTAAAGTCTCCCCATGGAAAGGTGTTTTACGATTTAAAAAGCACGGTAAACTCAGTCCTCGTTTCATCGGACCATTCAAGATATTGGAGCGTGTTGGAAAGCAAGCATATCGGCTTGAGCTGCCAGAAGAACTCACAGGTATCCATGATGTTTTTCATGTTGGTTATCTAAGGAAATGTCTCGGTAAACACGAGGAGGTGGTGCCATTAACAGAAGTCAAAGTAGACGAGAAACTGAGATATGTTGAAGAACCCGAGGCTATCATAAATGAACGAAAGGTGAATCTGCGCAACAAGGTTGTGGAATTGGTGTTGGTTAAGTGGAAGCATCATCGTGGGCCAAATCGGACTTGGGAAAATAAAGCAGAAATGATGGTGAAGTACCCGACCCTGTTCGAGCAATGTTGATTCCGAGGACGTAATCTTCAAAAGGAGGAGGTATTTGTAACATCCACCCTCCTAAATATGCTTAAATGGTGATGAAGAATTTGTATTATATGTTAAAACATGTTTTATGTGTTAATTATGTAAAAAGGAGAATTTGCTAAAATGTTAAGTGTTATAGTGAGATATAAGTAGAGCCCATAGTTGGATTGATATGTAGGAGGTAAGATTGGTGCTAACACATCACAAATGACATAATTAGATGATGAGAGAGTTCAAAATACAAAGTGCATTGTTTAAATGGAAATCGGGTAGGTCACTAGAGTGCCTAAATGGGAAAATTCTACCCAAAACTTGAACGGATGATCCAAATTGAGTGAAACAAGTTGGAACACCCTAGATCAATATATTAAGAAGTGCTATAAGTGACGGAACTTAAATAAAGCCAACCGTTTGGGAGTTATAGAAGTACGATGTTATAAGTGATAAATATCAACGTAAGATTGGAAAATGGACCTCTGGGTTGAATTAGAGGCTGAAATTTTATACTTAAGCTTCTTATACATTAATTAAGGGATCTGGAAAGTTTCGTGCCAATCGGAGTTGAAACGACCCAGATACGCATGAGGGACTAAATCTGCCAACAATGGAAAAATATGTTGACTTTTTGACCAAAATAGTTCAAAAACGGGATTTTCACTCTTGTTTGATAAATTCCAGCCCCAAATCAGTCACACACACTCAAGGTGCGATTCTCACATAGTGTACTCATCCAAGCTCAAAATCAAGAAGATTCAACAAGATTTTGATGAAATTGAAAGATTAAACAAAGGTATAAACACTATCTTGAACCCATTTCATGATTTTTGGTGTTGATGGTGATTTAAGGAATCTAGGGTTTCATGTGGTTAGGATTTTTGGTATTTTCATGTTAAAAAAAAAAAAAAATGGTTGTATAACATGATATTGATGCTAGATGATGATTAGTTTATGTTTTTTTTGATATTATCATGAAATTGGGGTTTATGATGGGTATGAATTTTAGTGATTAAGTATATTTCTTGTTAGAATATGGTAGTGTATCATGATTATGATGGTAATGATGAATGCATTCAAGTAATTTTACAAGCTTATGAACAAAATGTACAAGTCTTAAAGCATATGGTACAACTCATAGGTAAAGGTTATGGAATGAGAAATTATGCAAGATTTCATGAAGTTTTGCTAGAAATAGTTAAAATATGATAGTTTATGATGAAAATATGAAATTAGGAGCATTTAGAGTTGAATTGGCTTTTGGAACATGTAAAAATGAAGATTTTTGAGTGGAATGACAATGTAAATACGCAGACTTTGAAAAATTGTATAAAATCACAGAAAAATCGTAAAAGGGTGATTCCAGTGGCATTAGAAAGGTATAAATGTCTAGTTTATTTTATATGAAGACATTATAACCTAATTACAGGTTTAAGATGTGCTAAAAATGCATTTAGTACAGGGCTATCAAGCTGAACTTTGACAGCTTGTAGCTGCTGTGTTGTAAAATTTATATAAAATCAAAGAAAAATCCAATGGACATGAGGTCAGTGGCATATGAACGATAAAAGAGTCTATTTTATTTCTTGTATAGAAGTCAGAATGTAATTTTGAGTTTAAGATGGTTAAAAATGTGTTAGAACAGAGGGTTATACAGTAAAATTGGAATATAATGAGATAGTGTAATTATATACTTATGGAATTGAATATGTATACTCCAGGGAGTATAAGAGTATAATTGGAAGCTTTTGGAGTGCCATACATACTCGGACTACAGAGTTGGAACGACACATTCGGTTGGACCATTTTGTGCACTGTGAGTTTATATGAAATACATGTTTATGAGTACTTATATGTATATGCACTTTCGTTTGCATTAGTTGTGTTTCATGTATTCGTAATGTTTAACAAGTGTAAGTCCCTATGATTCCGGTTGGTATTTGTATGATCTTTTTGCGATGTCGGTCGAGTCCGGATCCGCGACTGTTTTGTTGATCTCTTGGTGAACCGTGAATACGGGTACTACTTCGTGTAGTACGCTGGAAAGCGGTGTATGTCCACGTATCCCAGGGAGACGGAGGTTGGGTGTGGCATACCGGTCCGTTGTACTCACGTATCTCGTGTGTTAGGAGACGAGTGTGAGTACTATTCTGCACGTACCCAGTAGATGAAGGTGGGAGTGGTGCACTATTCTTGATATTTTATAATTGATTCATGATATGTTTACATGATACGGTACTTGATCCATGTGATAGGTGTTCGTATGGCACGATTGACATTTCGTTGTCGATCTTGTCGATAAGAACGTATGTTGTTGTTGAACTTATGATGTATTGATTTTCTTGATATTGTTATGTTATGTTTATGAGTCTGGTAAGTCTTTTGGAATGTAATTATGGAATTCTCCGAGTTGTTGGTCTTCGATGTTATAATAGCTTTTCGTTTCGAGATTTCGTTTCATTCTTCAATGAATATAACTATATAAGGCATTATAACCATGTATTTTCATATAGAACTCACTAAGCTTTATAGCTTACCCGTTGTTGATTATTTTTTTCAGGAAAGAGGATTGTAGACAAAGGTAAAGATAAGGAATCTTAGTTCGGGTGTTGTTTCAAGCGTTGATTAAGATCTTTTGGGTATATTAGTACTTGCTTTTGGTGTGTTATATATAAATATGTAAATTTTCTATCGGGTAGATATGTCCCCGGTTGTTTGTAAGTAAACTTTAGGATTGTAAATCTTAACTTTTGGGTTGGCTTATGTTTTGGAAAAATGGATAAAACGTAACAATTTAAAGCGGACATTTCGAAGTCTCGATTAAAAATTAACATCCCGTATTTTTGGTGGTTTTAAAATGATCACTTTTGGAGATTAAAATAGAGATTTGAAAGTTTTGAAAACCGTGATGTTACACCTAAAGTCAAAAACATCAACTATTTGCAAAAAAACAAGAATCAGTTAGGAAAGATGTAGAAAGAGCTTTTGGGGTATTACCATCACGATTTGCTATAGTTAGAGGTCCATTATGCATGTGGTTCAAGAAAATAATCGGAGAAATACTACAAGCTTGCGTAATAATGCACAACATGATTATGGAAGATGAACGTGACTCGTATATTCGTCAATTTGATTTCACAGATGATGTTAATTTTAGTATATATAAGCCTCAAGTTTCTCGAAATCATCTTCCAGAGTATGAAAATCATCTTCGAAGTCATGCAAGGAAACATGTTTCACAATAATCAACTGCAAGTAGATTTGGTTGAAAAGATTTGGGGCTGATTTGAAGGAGAAGAAGACAATAATTAATGTAATATTTCATTTTTATCTATATGTAATTTTTTTAATTCGATAAATGTTGTGTTTTGATATAATTTAATAAATTATATATTAAACTAAAATGATAAATTATAAAATAAATAAATTGATTGTATTATATTATTATATCATATAATAATCCGTTTATTTGAAATTAATGTAATGTTTATATTTTAATTACCATTAAATTAAAATAAATAACTATATATCATGTTATTAACTAAATAAATATGAATGTATATAATAATTTATAAAGTAATTAATAAATGTTGTAGTAAGGACCACTTTTAAAAGTGTAGGTGAATTGAATGTGTGTAGAAGGTAACTACAAAAGCTATTGCGGCACAATTGAAAGTGTAAGTGAATTGCAGGGATGTGGATGATTTAAAATGAAGCACGATTGTCCTATGTGGTATGGAGAAACTAGTTCTCCCAATGGTTCTTTTTTTCTTGCACCGATCTGTGGACCGATTGTATTTTACAATTACAAGTGCTCTAAGTTACATCTGATAAAAAATAAAATATATACATTTTATTTATGTAAAATATAATAGTATAATTAAAAAGGGTTGGAAAAATAAAAACTTCAACAAGTTTTCTCAAATTAACTTTCAAAAAATTAGTTGATGACTTACTAAACCAAAACAACGTAGTATAACTGACTCAAAACATGGGGTGATGAATGACATAATCTATGAAGGTCCTGCCTCAACCACTAGGATTGAGAGGTTGTTCCCATGAATACCGTTAGCTTCTGCACAATGCAAATGTGTGTGCAAGGGAACTATAAACAGTTAATTTGTATTCAATTATGTGTGCATGCTTCAAACGTACAATGTAATTAGATAAAACATGTAATTTTCGATAATTATCAAACATTATCTTAGTTGGTTTATTTGGTTTGGTTATATGATATAAGATTATTCGCAATTGGCATTTGTGTAATGTATAACCATTATACTTAATATCTTGTATAAAACAACCATAATACTTGAATAGATTAAAAAAAAGACATCAATACTTGCAAAAATGAACATTTTGAAGTGCGAAATCCTCGCCCACGCTAAAATAAAGCATGATGCATTGGAAAAAACTTATTTTGTCTCTAAAGAGTCCTTAGAGTTTTGCATAATCTATTTAGAAAAATCTTTTTAGGATGGTGGGAGTTTGGTTATGATACTTTATGCTCGATACATTTGGGGTAGAATGATGGGTAGAGCTTTCAATTTGTTGACGATGACTTTGAGCTCATGTAGTTGCTCTAATATCAATTTGTCATCAACTTTGAAAGTCAAGATATTTAAAAATAAGATATTTGTTCATACCTTTATCATGATGCTTGTATTCAAGTGCAATCCACAATTCTATTAATAGGTAATTGACACATTTAAATAAAAAAAAGGTGGTTATATAATAACTTAATAAGTTATTGATGTGTCTACGACATAGTTCCTTGTCTTCTTTTCCGAGCATGTGTTGCGATACATAAAAGATGAAGTTGAAGGGCTGTTGGATGTTAAACCCAAACTTAATGGAAATGTACGTGAGTTCTGCTTGAAAGAAAAAGCGAGAAGGAAACCATTTTAAGGTAGTCGAAGTCTCTCAAGATCGGTGGAAAGGACAGACATTTGTCATTTACGTTCAACATAAATTGACTTATAAGAAAAATACAAAAGTTGGAAGCAGAAAATTGTTAATGGAAGTTCAATAAGGAAAGTCGATATTCAAAGGAAGCAATTCAACGACAAAATCATTAACTAGTTTGTTGTTTATTGGCATATTATGTGCCAGTATGTTTAGCATTGAATTTGCATAAATTAAAGAGTTTAGAAAGCATAAATGACGAAAATGGATCTTTTAATGCATTTTTGTGATAAAAGTGGGTTAAATTCTGAATTGATGCTTGTATCAGTATTAAAATTGTTGTTTTGGTGTTTAAAGATGTTTGTATACATAAAAGTTAGTTGAAGGTAGATATATGTACATGAAAGTTTTGTTCTTACATTCTTATCATAACTATTATTTTCATTGGAACCTAATCCTATATACATATGTGTGTATATGGTTTGAGTTAATATGAGAAATGTGAGAAGTGGTTATCAACCATTGGATGCACATTAGAATGAGATGCACGGAGATAAGATATATCAGATCAATTCCCTTATGAAGCACAACTCATGGGTGAGTTTGAGATTATAAGTGATCAAGGGTTCATATCCACTTCTTACGTTAACTCAACTTCTAACACGATTCTTTGCCTATACGTGTGTGTATATATATATATATATATATTTGGATATTCTAATTTTTAATTTTATCAAGATTGAAGTTTTGTGTCATTTTATGAGAAAAAGAAAAATTGATGAAAGGGTAGAATGGGGAAGTAAAATTGAAATCCCAAACCGTAACCATAAGCTTCCCTTCATCCAAGGACTACATTTGTACGGGTTTACAGCGCTCTTATTTTTCACTCTTTTATCATCCCCCACTCTCTCTGTGTCTGCTTTTTTCTAGGGTTTGTTTTTCGTTTCGTTCTCCAATCATTCATTCAATCTAATCAAGACACAACATGGAGGAGATTACGGAGGCCGTGCACAACATAAGCATCTCAAACGACCCTCACAAGAAGAATCGCATTCAGGTCTCCAACACCAAAAAGCCCCTTTTCTTCTATGTTAATCTCGCCAAGGTAAAATTTACGTGTCATTCATGTTATTTTGGATCTGAATCATGTGTTCCTGGAGATTGATTTTGTTTTGTTGCAGAGATATATGCAGCAGCACAATGAGGTGGAGCTTTCCGCCCTTGGAATGGGTAAATTTTCATCTTATAACTCTCTACTCATTGATTAGTTTGATTACTATCGCTACCTGCTTTAATGTAACGGTCAATTTCAATTTGTTCATATGATGCTTGTCTATATGTTAACTGTTCATTTCCTGCCATTGATATGGATAGTTATTGAGTATGTGTGTGTGTGTGTTTATGTGTGTAGTGGAGGATTTTCTTTCTCTTTACATTTTTTTCATTACAATCGTCTTATCTTGTAGATACTTGTGTTTTGTTTTGCAAATTTGATTGATTAACGTGTTTTGGGTTGTTAGAGATGTATATACAGTATTATGAATGATGGCTTAACATGTATTTTAATTATTTTCCACATGGGGAATATTTTTGTTTTGTGGGGTAATGTTCTACTTAGAGATGGTATTTGGGTAAAGTAGATTCATGTAACCTTATCACTGTTGACTAAAAGTTGCATGATTGCATCTTATGCGGTAAATGTTTTTCCATATGTTGATTAGATGATGGAAGGGGACCATCGTAGGAAAATATTGTAATGTTTTGTTGGTAGCTGGCTTATGGCTTTATGAATTTTGACAATGTTTTTATAAAACGTCTTGAGTTGCTACCTGGTAAGATGTTCTCCATCACTTGTGTAATAGAGAAGGAAAACACAATATGCTCCTTAATTACAATTTCGGAAACTAATCAGCGATATATATGACCATGATTTACCAACCCAAACTTTCTACCATTGTACTTCATGCCTTCTAATAACTAGCTTTGAAATTAAATGAGCGTTGTTCTACAAATATACCCCTCACACTTCATGGATTTAACGTTGCTTATAAACCACTCCTGCTGTTAATGAGTACTTTGCAAAATGTGATTATGCGGCAATAGGTTTACTGATAGTTGGCACTCGGGAACTCGTTTATACGTTTGTTGATTCACTTCTCTTTCTCTCGATTTGTTTTGTGCTTATACACATAGTTGTGAAAAGCGCGCCTGAGGCGCGCCTAGGCTAGGATTTTTAGAAGTCAAGGCGAGGCACATTGCAGAGGCGCACCAAGGCGCAGTTTGCCTCTTAGAATTCTGCAGAAAAAAACTTAATAATCAAGTCAACTATAATATTAATAATGCCTTTTTAGTTTTAACCTCCTAGACTTCTACAAAAAGGAGTTATAAGGCAAGTGATAAGTCTATATGATCTATTCCATTCTTATCTCCTATTAAAAAGAGTAACTAGATAATTCTCCCTATAAATACAATCCATATCTATTCTTCTCCCTATAAATACATTCGTATCTTTTTATATGATGGTATTTGAGTTGTGTATTACTATGTGTGTATGTATGTACGTATTTATGTGTGTGTGTATATATATATATTATTTTATAATTCAATGCGCCTCGCATTCGTGAGGCCCGCGCCTCACGCCTAGGCCCCAGGACCCCTTTGCGCCTAAGTGCGCGTTGCGCCTTTAACAACTATGCTTATACATGTATGTCTATATCCGTCATAAAATTTGACCCTGGTGTTAGCTGGTATTTTTAAGCCGATAAAATAGAAAGACCAGACGGATGATAGGAGTTATGCATTATTGTGGATATGGGTTGCAACGTCTCTGGCCTGAGAAAATGAGAATGGGAACATGAACTTCTGATCTTACCTCTTTTAAATTGTCTTTGGTCTACAAGTGTTTCAGTTGCACCATAGGTGATTTCACTGCTAACAAAATGTCATAGTTGAAAGAAAATGAAAATCTGACTATTAGCCATCAAAGTGATCCAAGTGATATGGTAGTATGTTATATTCATGTCTTAAAGCCTTTGATTTCTTTGCGTAAACTTTCTGGTGGGTTTCAAGCACCAACTGGTTCGAGATAAAAAGACTTGTTATAGATTGCTATAATTTACTTCTGTTTTACACGTATCGGTTACCAATGTGGCTACTTCCTAAAGGATAAAGCATTTGAGTTGGTTTCTAGTGGAATGCTTGAAATTGGTTGGATAGCAATAATATTGAACACACTATTATTGGATGGTTCACAAGTTTTGCATTTTTATACATATGTGAATGCTAACAGCATAAACTTTGTTAACAAGTTACTCTGATCGTTCCTTCCCGCAGCCATTGCGACAGTCGTGACAATAGCAGAAATTCTCAAGAACAACGGATTTGCTGTGGAGAAGAGTAAGGATTTTATGGACTGTTAATTTTGCATTTGTAAAGTGTGCATGTATTGTATGTGTTAACTATGATTAAAAACAATGCAGAGATAATGACATCCACCGTTGACATGAAAGATGAATCTAGAGGACGTCCTATCCAGAAAGCAAAGGTAAATATGCTTTTTTGTTGTTTGTCTTGTGTAAAATATAACTGTAGTTGATTGATATTGATTTGGTTTATTGTTGATTAGATTGAGATACTGCTGGGGAAGACTGATAAATTTGATGAACTGATGGCTGCTGCTGCTGAGGAAAGGGGGGAGGTTGCAGATGGCGAAGAGCAGCATAGTTAAATGTGGTTGTGATGGTTGTTGGTATTTGGTAGTAGACATTGGCATAATCTGCTGCTAATTCAATTTTGTTTTGTTGGATGCTCTATATGCATATACAGATCTCATTTCTTTTAACTTCTTGCTCTTCTCTCTGCTTGCTTCATGTACCGAAAATGGGGTTTGATTTTTTAATCATTGTATCTCACTTTTTTGTAAATCAGATTGTGAAAGTGCCAAAAAGATGTTATATATTCCGAGTCGTTTTGCAGGAATGTAAATACCAAAAAGAAAGAATTGCAACTCTAACGGCAGCTGTCAGACTCGAACATTTGTCTTGTATAAATATATGATTCTGGAACCAACAAAGGCTTCAAGTTATTGCTTGTGGAGTTGTGGGTGGTATTAGAGATGTATAAAGAACTGGTTAACTGATGAGTTATAGGCCCATTTTGGTGCTAAATTTTGAACTTAGAGACCGGTTAAAAGAAGTCCGGATAAAACCTGAAAGCCGATCCTTAGTTAACCAAAACCTGATAAATTTGTTCAAGGCTTGAAAAGATTCGGTCACTCCAATTATTTATTATGACTAAAAAATTAAAAAAAATCGAAACAATAGTTTGTGGTCATTAATGGTGAAATTAATGTAAGAAAAATTATAAAATATTGTTAAAGATATGGTTTTGTTTTTTTCATGACTCAGACTTTAAACCCAAAATACAATACAAATGGAGTTGAGAGCTTTAGATCTGAACATGATTAAATTTAATCACTTAGGCAGGTTTGGCAAACTAACTGATAACCTAGCTTATCAGTGTTGGTGACTGATAAGCTAGCTGATAGCTGATAAGTCAGCCGATGAACAAATCATATTTGACAAAAATATAGATTATAAGCATGCAAAATGACCAAAAAAAGACATTGAAAAAAATAGTCAATATTTCATAATATAATTAAAATAAATTTCTGATAATATAATTAAAACAAATTTCTAATAATACAATATGTCAATTAATAGAAACATGATAGTAAATAAGAATTAAATAATATAATATATTAATTAAAAGAATTTAAAATTAATTATTTTATATATGTACTATAAATTTTGAATTTGTTAAAACAAATTTTAGAAAACATCTACATTAATTTATAATTTTAAATAGCCATTACATATAATACGAATAAAGATAAAATTGATCAATCTCAAATATCCTAATTAATTAATAATTTTTCATAAAAATATAATTAATAATTAAATTAAATATTTTATTAAAAACATTTAATACAATTTTATGTAACTTACATAAACATATTTAGAATTGTTAATTTAGTTTTTGATAGTTAAAATATTGAACAGTAATTAAAAAAACAATAATATAAAAATAATTGATGTGATTAACAATAATTCTAAATAATTAATATCAATATATAATTAAAATTAATTAATAATTTTCAATTGATAATAATTACTTTTAATTAGTATATATTAACATTAGTAGTAATTGATTTCTATTAATATTTTAAAGGTGACAAAGGCTATCAATTAAATTAACCGCTTCAATCCAAGTAGCTTATCAATAAGTTTGTTTATAAGTAGTTTATATTCTTCCAAACATGTATTTAAAAAATAAGCTAACTTATTTTTATTAAACAATACCTTAAGAAGGTTAATAATGAAGAAAAAGATTCAATACGACCAAAAAAAAATCAAATTCAAGAGAGGAATATTCATGAAGAATAAAAAAAGAACGTTAAAAGAATTAATCACTTTATAATTTAACTAATTTTTACATTTTATGATTAATCAATTTACAATGAAAAGAAAATTCGAGTTTTTATTAAAATAATTTTCCAGTTAATTCTTTTATATTTGTATTTGCCTTTTAAATTGATTTTTTTAAGTAGGGGTGTGCAGAAATTCAACCGATCCAATAGGAACCGATCGACCATAATTGGATATCCAATTGTAATTGGATCGGATCGGATTGAAAATCTCAACATCCAATTTGGATCGGTCGGTTCTTGGATGGCAGTCCAGAACCGACCAACATCCAATTAACCATCCGATTACCATCCAGTTTTCCATCCAACTATTTTTTTTGCAATTTTTAAATCTAAATTTGTTTTGTGTTGGTTTTTGAATTTTTAGTCTCACTTATGTTGGTTTTAACACAAACTAAAAGTAATTAATTAGAACATTGCATTAAATTAACACGTTGGATGGATCTGATAATCCATTGGATGTCGGATGGATCCAATCATTCATTGGATTGGAAAAATTCAACATCCAATGGATGATTGGATCGGTTCGGTTCCCTTCACATCCATTGGATGTCAACCGATGAACACCCCTATTTTTAAGAACCCCAAAAGAACTGGTTAGGACCGTCCATCGATCAAGATTTGGTATTAATTTTTTGGTCAAGGACCGATTAAGACCTAGTCTTCGTGCACCTCTAGGTGGTATCAATTCTCTGCAATGAAGTACATTTTTGATTTGAACTTATCAAGTTATAGTTGATGTTGTGGCTGTCAGACTGAAACATATATATATCAATTGTGTACAAAAAATACATGTCAAATACAGAGGTAGACTAATTGAATCTTATATTAGGGGTGTTTGCGGTCCGGTTTGGGCGGTTTAACCCCCCAGACCACAAACCAAACCGTAAGTGGAGGTTTATTTATTTTTCAAACCGAGCGGTTTGACATCAAGTGCCCAGACCGGTCAAGTCGGACCGCGCTTTAGACGGTTTGGTCGACCGGTTTAGGCGGTTTGGGTCTTTTAGTGGACTTTTAAGTTTAAACATAAAAACATATAAAACTTTGAATTTTAAAGGCTCGTTGGCTTGAGTCCATTTGAAATAAAGAACAAAGTTCACAAAAGTTAACTAAATGTCCGAAGACAAAACACTAAAAAAAAAGTTAATATGCAAAATGCAAATAAAATCAACGACTTCACTTCTTCATTTTTTCGTTCTTTGTATTCCACAATCCATAAAGATTTTAATCTTTTAAAATACCTTGGATCTTTTTGTATATACTTGGATATTTAGGCTTTATATCATCTATTCTTTATAATAAAGGTATATATAAAAAAATATATATTTATATATTTGGCGGTCGGTTTGGTCCAAACCGCCCAAAAAAACCTCCAGACCGCAGACCGGACCAGACCGCCCGGTTTGGCAATTTTTCAGACCAGACCGGACCGTCAGACCGCTCAAACCGCCAAAAACGGTCCGGTTTGACTTGGTTCGACCGGTTTAAACGGTCCAACGATTTTTTGATTTTTTCCTTACTAAACATCAAAATCTACTTATTTATATTTCTACTACATGGCTTTATTCGGACATTAGAAATAGAATATTGAATGTGTAATGGTGATCCTAAACCGCATACGATGTCGTTTTATGGACCAAAATGCTTCCTGTACCCGTTTCACACCTGCTCTCATTTCTCCGTAGAACCCTAACCCCTCTTTTCTTATTAATCCTTAAAACCCTAGCTCCCGCTCCTTTCTTTCAGTGTATCCGCCGAAAAAATGGTAATCTCTCTTTCTCTGTCGTCTTTCACCTTTCAATATGTGTTCCACTTTGCGTTTTATGCTCAATAACAAACGTATATGTATTGAATGGATTTGAATTTCTATGGTTTTTGTTTCAATTTCTTTTGCAGACTGGAGAAGCAGTAAATCCGAAAGCCTACCCATTGGCTGATGCTCAGCTTACAATAACAATATTGGATCTTGTTCAACAAGCCGCTAATTACAAACAACTCAAAAAAGGTGCCAACGAAGGTATGATATTTACCCCTTCAGAAACCCTAATTCTCTCGATTATTTTGTAAACTATAACGTATATATGGCTGTGTTGAATCATAGTGATTTCTGAACATGTACATTGGTGAAATACTGGGACCCAACAATTCACCCGTCAATTAGTTTTTACTGAAATGGTTGCGTACATAATAGAGATTTTAATCATATGGGTATGTTTGACGTTAAATACTTGTAATGATTTCGCAGCTTGTACATTAGTCGTATATTGGGGCCTAACGATCCAGCCCTCAGTTAATTTTGTTGAAATACTTGCGTACTTGATAGAGATTCTAATCATATGGTTATGTGTTTGTGTTCTTTTTCTATATTGTTTGGAAATTAATTAATTGTGGTCATTAGCTTGTACATACATAATGGATATACTAATCATATTCACAGTCTTCTTTTTATCGCGGAACATTGGGTCCCAACAGTTGCCATTCACTAGAGTCCCTCTTTTGTGGTTGATGACATTTAAAACACAATCCAAAGCTGAAATGCATTTCTGTTGATAAACAGGAAAATATATAGGCGAGCCTTGGAGTGACAAAGTAAGTTTATTTTGTGATAGCATGATCCAAGTTTGAGTCATGGCGACTACCTCTTACTTTGTAAGACAGTTGACACAAGGGAAAGACTGCCTACAAAACTTCCTTTCCTAATCCCATTAAAACAAGAAGTCTTAGTGCGATAGACCAACAGGGTCGCCCTTTAATTATATAAGAAATCTGGGTAGTATATTGAATTTTATAAATATGATTGCGAGTAAATGAGTTTGGAACCTTGATAATAAGCCAAGATCATTTCAATTGGGATTCTAACAAATGGGTAAGATTTGATACTACCATGCTGAGTTTACACACTTCAAGCATCCAATAATCAAAACATAATCATATAATCCTACATGTATTCGTTTTTCTTGGTGAACTCTGTATGTTTTGCCTAATACATCGTTACCTGAAGATATAAAACTCATTTGGCAACCTTCATGCTTTAAGATTTCATTGTGTAAAAGTAAAATGTAATGTATGCTATATCATACACATCAAGTTAAAATACTCTTGGCAGGAATTCATTACTCTTGTGATTATTGATTTTGTCAGGGTCAAAGTTTGGACCCGAGTTATTCGGTTTAGGATTAGTTAATGTATTTCTAATATTAGCGTCGATCCCTCGAAACTACAGCTACAAAGACCCTGAACAGGGGTATATCTGAGTTCGTAGTGATGGCAGCTGATGCTGAGCCCCTTGAAATTATTCTCCATCTTCCTCTGCTCGCTGAAGATAAGGTACTTCTAGTCTGATATTTTATGATTTGAACACACTCATGAATTATAGATGGAATGAACAAACACTCATCCTTGTATTTTCAAAGGGTGGCTACTGAGCACTTATCTTCGTTTGGCAATCAGTTTGATGTTCAAATGGGTTTTATGTAGGCATTGATGAACTAATTATCATGATTTTCTTTTGTTTCTTGGCTTCCTGCGTGTGTTTATGTATACCAAGTAGCAACCGTTTTGGTGTATTTATAGTTTATAAGGTCTGGCAATGCTAGAGAAATAAGATCAGAATGGAACTAATTAACAATCCTGTTTTGGTATATGAGTGCATTCAATACAAACTGTGATCTTGCAAGGTTTCTCTCTGTCTGGCTCTGTGCTCCCAAAGTCCTTTTTTTATTTATCATGCATCTTTTCTTTTAATACTATGTGTGGGCTATCTGATAAACTTAGGGCTATCTTACTTGTTAGATGGTTCTTTTATAAATTCATAATGAAAAAAAAGCAAAATTATCAATTGTGGTTTGAAACTTTGAACTTGTTTTGCTCATCATGATGGATTCCTTACAAGTTACAAACAATTTTCATGAAGGCTTAGTCATGTGAAAATACCTGATAGCTTCATGTATACATTTGCCATCCACTTATCTTGTTTTTACATTTTTTATGTAGTTTTTTTCATTCATGCCTATTTACTTTTTGCATTGAAAATTGATTCTTGGGTAATGTGGGAAATTCAATTTTCTAATCGAGTTCCGTTGCTATTTGATAAGCACTTGATCTTGTTTGGAGTATTGCTTATTCCTTGGTAACGAGAACTTACAATGAACAGATACTTTTTTTTTGTATAAAATGGAAATGAACAAATGGTCCGCATGTGGTTTTGGCAGAATGTACCCTATGTTTTCGTTCCCTCAAAGCAAGCTCTTGGACGAGCATGTGGAGTCACAAGATCCGTCATTGCATGTTCAGTTACCTCTAACGAAGGAAGTCAATTAAGATCCCAAATACAGCAGCTTAAGGTTACCTAATTACCCTTCTAATTACTCTCCTTATCTTAATTGCCACTATTTCATGGATTTTGACCGCTTTGCTTGCAACTTCAGGATGCCATTGAGAAGCTCTTGATCTAAGAAAAATGGAAATTCGGTGTGATGGGCCTTGTTGGATCGTGGTAATCTTGTGTTCCGTTAGAGGCTTTGACTGAGAGTGGTGGTGCTTCGCCTTTCTTTTCTGTTATTTCTTTATAATACCAATGTTTCTTTTTTTATAATCTTTGTGAAGCATTGTTGCAGTTTGAGAACTACTTCTTTCGAGTTATCTGTCAGTTAGTCGGATTCATTTTTGTGCTGACATTTTTATTTATAAACTAGTGCCAATGGCTGATAGTGAACCCTTCAGGCATTAACCATGTTACATGGTGAAAAGCTCTTGGCTGGTGTAAAACAAAATACAAATGGGATTTCTTGTGCATTTTTTTCTTGGGTTGTTAAGATTGGATTGTAAATATTGTATCTTTTAGTGTGAACAGCTACATCAGGCCTGAGCCCAGGATTCATGTTGTTTTTGTCCTAATGTGATTTCTGGGCACAAACAATTATTAGGAAGTAAATTACTAAATTGGCCTTTGACCTTGTAGCCAACTTGTATATTTTGTCCATAAGTCTTTTCTTGCATTCATTGTCTTTAGACTTGAAGCTTTACATTAATCAAAGTTTATGGGAGAGACAGATTGAGACCAGGGTGTGGCAAGAAATAGGGGTGTCGGTTAACTAATTCGGCTTCATGTTAGGGAGGTCGACAATGGAGATAATCATCTCATCATGCGGCTCGTGAAGGACCATATGTTTCGTAGACCTAGAGAAGATCTATGATAGCGTAGCTTTGAGACATGATTTGGAGAAGAGATGGGTACCACAAAACTGACTTGTGTTACAACATTTCCAATAGCATCTTCAAAATTTCTCCAGAATGGAGAACTAAAAATCAAAATCTCCAAATATATATATATATATATATATATATATTCATCTCCATCATTCTCCATTTTAGAGAATCAAACATTGATTATAATATTAAAATAATCATTCATCTATTAAAATATTATTTCTCTCTACATATTTAATTTCAAAGTTTTCTATTGATCCCCTCACTTGATAATCATTTTTGGGATGATCTCCATATTTGGAGAAAAAACCCTTCTTTCTCCTAATTTATCCATTTTGGAGAAGCTATTGGAACAAAATATTAGCTCAAAATCCTCAATTTTTCCATTTTCTCTAAAAGGGAGAAGTTATTGGAGATGCTCTTAGGGCCCCAACACTAAGGATCAAAATACTAATCCCATTTCTCTTTGCCTTCATATTGGATGAGTTTTTGTAAAGGATCCAAAGATAAAGGGTGTACCCCTTGCACCTTATTTCTAACGACGGAGGGGTAATGGAAACGAAAAGAGAGGTGAAAGTGTAACACCCTCAAATTTGGAAATGACGACTAATTTAAAATTTTTATTAATACACCAAATAAAGGATAATTCATTTTCTACAAATCAATACTTGAATTACCTCAAATAAAAATTCTAGACTTAACATCAACAAATAGTAAACCAAGTCTTATATAAAGATTAAATAAAGGTTGGGTGTTACTAGAACCAATAACTGTTGCTATCTCCAAAAACGGAAGACGTCATTGAATAACTAGATCATTCACGTGCGTGAGTTCAAAAGTTTTCATCATATTCATATAAATCGTTAAAATGAAAGAATGCTATTTAAATCACGATTTCTAAAATGAAATGCATTAAATATGAAAACAACTCATTTTCCAAAACTCACCATTTTCGGGATAAAAACCCCAATACAAATCTTTCCTTCAAATATATATTTGAAACCCAAAACTCCCTCAAAACGTGAATAATGATTAATGCACAAATACTAAATTTCGGATAAACTTTATTATCCAAACTACCGAAATATGAGTAAGACTCAAACCCCAAAATTATAACTTATGGAGAACACTCCATACTCAAAACATCACAAAAAAAACTTGGATAGAATTACATACACAAAACAACACCTTTCGGTAACGGGGGAGACCCGATTTCCATGGTTAGTGGTGGAACATAAAGTAGACCATTTTCCAAGTTATAGAGCTCATACTAGGACCCATGGCCACAAGCTCACCGACTAATACTAAGATGTGGATGAGGGCACCCGAGGATCCTAATCATACTCAATCACTAGGATTACATTTACGACCCATGACTAGTATCCGACTCCACATAACCGTACCAAGTTGCCTCCGATTACCCAATATCTCAACTAGTTGCAAATGGGAAATAACCATCCCTTAAAAACTGACTCGAAAATTACATCATAGGGTCAATGACAGATGTTTGACTTCAAGAGACCGCACCATAAGGCCCTCGATAACCCAATGACTAATCCTAGTCCCAACATGGAAATAACCGTCCGTTTTAAAACGATAGAGACTAACTCCTATGCCTATGGATCCATTGCATTATAGTCTATAGCATTACATGATTTCAATTGAATTACCAAAGCACTCAAAACATGTAATTATCAAATGATACGCAATAAACACAAATCATAATCAAAACTCCACAACAGACTATTAAAACCGGACAAATGTCCCCAAGACTCATCTTAGTCAAAACCGAGCCAAAATTTCAACAATTTATTTGATCGTACAATAAAAGTCAGTGTAAACAATAAAACATATTTAACCAACGGTTATGCAAACACAATAACCAAAAGTATTATTAACCCAAAACTCATCATTGGTTGAGGCAGACCATTTTCCAAATGAACTTATACCCTTATATTTCTAAAATGTCCCATAACACAATAATATTCATTTTCCAAACGGTTTATAAGATCAAATAGGCTAAAAAGACATTTACGTCAAATGACCTCCATTTATATATTAAATCATCAAGGAAACATATCAACCTGGTTTATTTATCAAAATGTCAAATGACATGTTATATTTTTTGAGTCATTTTGCAGGAATGTAAATACCAAAAAAAAAGATTGCAACTCTAACGGCATGTTGCTGCTCTCAGACTCGAACATTTGTCTTATATAAATATATGATTCTGGAACCAACTTGTGTTATAGGCTTCAAGTTATTGCTTGTGGGTGGGATTAGAGATGTATAAAGAACCGGTTAACTGACTTTGCACCGGTCAAAAAAAGAACGGGTTATAAAAGGCCTGGCCCATGATGAGTTATAGGCCCATTTTGGTGTTAAATTTTGAATTTGGAACCGTTTAAAAAAAGTCTGGATAAAGCCTGAAAACCGGTCCTTAGTTAACCAAAACCTGGTCTGGTTAAGGCCGGGTCAAATCCCGATTAAAGCTCAGCCAAAGCCTTATAAATTTTTAAGGCTTGAAAAAGATTCGGTCACTCCAATTATTTATTATGACTAAAAATTTAGAAAGAAATCAAAACAATATCTTGTGGTTATTAATGGTGAAATTATTGTAAGAAAATTTATAAAATATTGTAAAAGATATGGCTTCAGTTTTTTCATGACTCGACTTTAAACCCAAAATACAACACAAATGGAGTTGATAACTTTAGATCTGAACACGATTAAATTTAATCACTTAGGGTATGTTTGACAAACTAGCTGATAAGTTAGCTTATCAATCTTAAATTAGTTGGTGACTGATAAGCTAGCTGGTAGCTAATAAGTTAGCTGATGAACAAGTCATGTCTAGCAAAAATGTAGCTTATAAACATGTAAAATTACCAAAAAAGACATATTGAAAAAAAATAGTCAATATTTCATAACATAATTAAAACAAATTTCTGATAATATAATTAAAACAAATTTAATATAATATATCAATTAATAGAAACAACATCTATACTATATTATAAAGCACGAATAAAAAACTCTTAAATACAAATTATTAGGCACAAAGTACCATCATTTTATGCAAGATTTTAAAAATCTCTTAATTTACAAGTATCAAAGCACAAGATACATATTACTACTGCAGACTTCTAACACCCACTAATTTGATATGTGCAGGGTCTTCCTTTTATGCAGACATTTCCAAATATCACTATTAATTAATATATTATATTACTATAATTTTTTTTTAATTATATTATTAAATATGTAATTGATTATTTTTCTAGATGTCATTAAAATATATAAGATAATAAAAACTTAATTTTTTTTATATAAAAAACATTATATTATTAAGCCTAAATTAAACAGATTTATAAAAAAAAAACATTATCACTTTCTTAAAATCATCCAAAATCGTACTGTAAATCGACAAAAAAACAAAAAATAAAATAAAACATTAAAATCGTGATGTATCTCGCTGCATTGCGCGAGTACGCTTCTAGTAGTAAAGAAAAATTGAATAATATAATATTTTAGTTAAAAGAATTTAAAATGTATTATTATATATATATGAGATATGTGTGACAAGGTCCTTCTAAAGTTGAAGGGGAATTTCTACCGAGTAACCATTAGATCAACTATATTTTATGATACACAATGTTGGGCCAGAAGAAGACATGAGAGGAAAATGAATGTGGTTGTGTTGTTTCCAAAAAGTAAAGGCATAAGTAAACAAGTATTGTAGAAGGGGGTTGAATACAATACTAAAAAAATTCATTTAATTTTAACTCTTAATTGATATAACTATTAAGAATTACACATAGAAAAACTTTAAGATTGTTGCGGAAAAGAACAGATAAATCTATCCTAACAATTATTCACAAAGTAATAGGAAAAGCTTAAACACAACTTGAATACACAAAGATTAAAGCTATGAAGTTTTAGAGAGAGAGAGCAAGGTTTCCAACTTTCTACTTGAGTGCACTGAGATCTCTTTTCAAAAGCGTAGTTTGCATTGAGAAGTTCTTCACCTTTAAATACCACATTGTGCATTAAATGTTGAGTACACTTGTCATCTTGGTATTGGATGTCAGATATTTTCTTACAAAAGGAATAAAGTATTTGATGTGACTCATCATAAAGCAAAGTTGACCTTTGTACCTTGAGAAGACAACACCTCAAGGAAATATATTTGGCAAGTTTCCGTTTTCTGATCTTCTGGAGAAGGTCTCCATCATTTCAGAATTTAGGTGAAAATCTTCTATGCAATAGAATGTTCCTACTCTTTTTGTCAGAAGGATGTTGGCAAAGAGGGGACTAGCCTATTTATAAGATAAATTCGGCTACCACAAGGTCCTACCAAATTGAAGAGCTGTAATTCGGTAGGTAGGATACATGTCAATTAAGAAGAGGTAATTCGGCAGGTAAGTAGCTTAGTAAGGTTGGATGTTTATCTTGATCCGCATCTGAAGATTTACTTCTTGCTGACTTCGGTTGGTCTTCGACTTCACCGATATTTTGAAGCATGACTAAGCTATTACAAAGAACCTTACAATATTACAAGTATAAGGGATGTACAAATATCACAAGATAAGATTGGTAAGCCGTAGGGGAGGTCATCTTCAAATCCTTGATGACCCAACATGCTGAAATGAGGATGCTTAGATGGCCTTATAGTTGAACCATGTTAGGTAGGATACCAAACAAAGTCTTTGGAGTAGAGTTTGGAGTAGTGCCTATCACTGATGAAATGAGAGAGGGAAGAATGCGTTGGTTTGGGTACTTTTTGTAGGAGCCAGTTCTCGTCCCTAGTAAGGAAGGTGGAGAGCGTCAAGGTCGAGGGTATGAGGAGGATGGGTAAACCGAGGAAGGCGTGGGGCAAGCAATTGAGACCAGACATATCGTCTTTACACATTTCAAAATTCATGACATCGTATATGAATTTGTGAAGACACAAGTCAAAGGTCGTAAGCACTATGTAACAACTGGAATAGGGGTGTGCAGAAAGTCATCCGATCCAATAGAAACCGACAGATCCAATTAGAACCGACCGGCCATGATTGGATATCCAATTGTAATTGGATCGGATTGGATGGAAAATCTCAACATCCCATTTGGATTAGTCGGTTCTTGGATGGCAGTCCAGAACAGGCCAAAACCGACCGAACCGAACGGACCAACATCCAATTACCCATCCAATTAACCATCCGATTACCATCCAATTTTCCATCCAACTATCATCCATTTTTTTTTCAATTTGTTTAAATCTAAATTTGTTTTGTGTTTGTGTTTGAATCCTTAGTCTCACTTACGTTGGTTCTAACACAAATTAAAAGTGATTAATCAATTTGTTTCATTGTTAGAAAATTGCATTAAATTAACACATTGGATGGATCCGATCCGATATGATCATCCATTGGGTTCCGGATGGACCCAATCCGATCCAATGGATATCCAATCTGATCCAATGGATATCCAATAAAAACACTGGATGAAACCGAACCGATCTAATCATTCATTGGATTGGAAAAATCCAACATCCAATGGATGATTGGATCAGTTCGGTTGGAAAAATCCAACATCCAATGGATGATTGGATCGGTTAGGTTCCCCTCACATCCATTGGATGTCAACCGATGAACACTACTTATATACATTCTCATTGTGAGAAGGGGTCATTTGAGCGTATCTAGCTATTGTTCTTGTGAAATGACCCGATAAGCTAGGTATCATACTTGCACATTTTAAGGGGGGGGGGGGGGGGGGAGGGTAGGGTGCCGACAATTATATCGTCTTTTGTTTAGTGGGTTTGTACCTTCTGGTGCACCTTTATTCTCTTTACAAGTTTTATTATTCATTCTTGTTAAATTTTTCTTCGATTTTCCTAATATGCTTCACTTATCTCTTTTCTCTCTTCAAAACTCTTGTCCAACCTTTAGAACCAACATTTTCCCTTGCAAAATCCTATTCTCTAAACCTCTTCACAAGACAGAAGTCTTTATAGAAACAATCTCTTTATTCTTCAGGTTAGATGTAAGACTTCCATACATTTGTCTAGATACAATTCCATATACGATTCATTGGATTAGTTTATTTTGGTTCATCTGGGGACACTTTTATTTTTACTAGGATAAAATATTTAAAATGTATTATAATAATAAGAATAAACTATGACTTTCTTCTCTGTGGTTTCACTACTAGAAAATGGCTTATTACGGACCAACAATTTCCGACGGACCTTATCTGTCGGTAATTACCGACGGAACACCGACGGAAAAATAAAATTTGCGATAGATAGACCATCCGTCGGTAAATATATATATTTCCGACGGATCACCGACGGATATAAAATTATTTTATTTTATTTTTTTAATATTTAAATCCGTCGGTAATTTTAATAATTTAATAAAAAATAATTTTTTCCTGATGTCCGTCGGTGATCCGTTGGAAATTACCGATGGATTACCGACAAATTACTGACGACATTTAGAATTCCGTCGGTAATAACGTTTGTGTATGTATGTATGTATGTACATCATGTATGTATGTATGGATATATGTATGTATGTACGTATATACGTATGTGATCATGTATGTATGTAGATGTACGTATTTGATCATGTATGTATGTATGTACATCATGTATAGTATGTATGTATGTATGTATGTACGTATGTGATCATGTATGTATGTACATGTACGTATGTGATCATGTATGTATGTATGTATGTACATCATGTATAGTATGTATGTACGTATGTGATCATGTATGTATGTATATGATATGTAGTATGTATGTCTATAGATCATGTCTATGTCATGTGTGTATGTATGTATATATGTCTATGTATATGTCTATATATGTATGTATGTATGTCTATAGATGTATTGTATACATATGTATTGCTTGTATGTATATGTAGGGGTTGTTTGTTTTTTAAAAAAAACCTCTTAATGGCTCTTAAGTCTGAATCGTTCAGACATTTTTACACACCACCTCTTATTAATCATAACTAAAATAAGACTTAAGACTTTAGACCTCTTAAAAAACAAACGACACCGTAGTGTATATTGTCTGTAGATGTATTGTATACACATGTATTGCTTGTATGTATTTAACACATATACATCTATATCATGCATGTCTATGTATGTGTGTATGTATGTCTATAGATGTATTGTATACATATGTCAGGATCTAATTCTTAACAAGAATAATAACACTCAGAAACAATATTAAAGAAGTTGCGGAAAAACACTTTAATATTCAACTATCAATGGAACAGTAAAATAGAAATCACAACTTGTAAACTTTATTGAATGATTAAAGTTACAAGCTTTCACACAAAACCTCAATCTTGATGAACAGGCTCACCAAGACGAATTCTACTTCTCTAGAACTAGGATTATAAACCTTGAGGTTAATTCTCTCTCTAAAAACTTATCAATCAAAAGTTAATTCTATCAAAGACTTCTATACTATTTATACAAGACATATTACAAGATAATTATCAACATACAATTGATCTTCATTCCATAATTATCTTCTTTACTTTAGCAAGACTTCTATACAGCTGTCTTCATTCCATACTGAGTCTTCATCTCATAAGCAACACTAACTTTCTTCAGAAGTATTAACCATTTTCAGCAGCATTAAACTCCTCAGCAGTATTAATCATGTTGGCAGTAGTAATCCCTTAGCAGTACTAACTACTAGCAGTACTAACTCTCCAAGTAGTACTAACTATTGAAGTAGCAGCACTAACTTTTCAAGCAGTATTAAATCTACTAGCAGTAGTAATCATGATATACTAGCAGCATTAACCATACTTGAACAAATCTTAAATTTCCAACAATCTCCCCCTAACTTGACTTTTAGGAAGAGAAGTCAAGTTCTTCAGATATGGTCTTTCAAGATGCTTTCAAAACTTCAGCTTAGTTGCCCAAATTTGGATCCAGTCCCAGACTTTGATTGATTGTCCTTCTTATCACAATTCTGGCCATTTCAGATCCTTTTGCACACACTAGCTTGGCTTTCAGCATTCCTTTCAGCTTCTCCTTGCTATGATCATATACTTTGTCCACTAGAAAATACTCATGATAGCAGTTATCTATTGTGATCATGTAGACACCACAGTTTTCAAAGAGCATCCAATGATTAATCCTTTTGAACCCATACTCATGATGCAAATCCTTGATCCTGTACACCACTTTTTCTGGTTCAAACATCATACACAAGTATTCCATAGCAACTTTTAGTAGACTTTCTTCAGTTCCTTTCATAACAGGCTCATATAGCTTTATTCCCACCTTATGCATTTCTTCTAAGTCAGCCCTGGAACAACTTCTGATCACTTTACCCCAAGTTGTATATACTTCAAACAAGTCACCAACTCTTTTGAGTCTGAAGTAATCCTTTCTGTTGTCCCTCTAAATATCCCAAAAGATGATTTCTGGTGCCTTCACAGAAATGGGAACAACCTGTATTGGTTCTATTAAAGTCATGTAAAGACCAACATGCTCATCAGATTGATTTGGTTGTTGTGCACTTTGACTTGTTTGCTCTGTATGATCTGCAACAGATGGTTCTGCCTCCTTTTCTGCTTCTTCAATCCTTGGCTTTTTGGACTGTTTCTTGGAAGCTATGGTCTTTACTCTCTTTGCAGATTTGACTTCCACAACAACATTCTCTTCCTTCTTTTCAGCCTTTTCTTTTGAAGGAGTGGTTTCCTCAGGGAAGGTTTGTTGGATGTTGATATCATGCCTCTCTTTCATCCTTCTTTCAGCTTCTTCCCTTTGAGAGGAGTCCCCTTGAAGCTTTGCCATTTCCTTTTTATATAGCTCCTCGACTTTGCTGTATGCCATGTTAGCAAACATTTCTCCTTTTACACCAATTGAGCCTCTCAGAAAGTTTATCATTTTTCTCCTTTCTTGATTGGCCAAATAGGTCTTAGAGGGTTGTCTTTTCTGAATCTTTGAAGGTAGTCTGTGCTTGGTTGCTTTTACTATACTTTTCTTGTCCTCAGTTGCAGCTTTCAAACTCTTTTGATATTCTTCATTGAGCTTTTTAGCCATATTCAGTGCAAGCTCTCTGTACTTTTCTGATTGAATTTGTTCCTCCTTTTCCATCTCTGCTTGAAGCTGTTTTGCCACTTCTTCATCTAGCTCTATCTGTTTCTGCTGCTTTAAAGGTTGTTCAGGTTCAACCATCTTAGCCTTTCCTTCTTCAATTCTGCCTCACTGATTTCTTTGCTTTTCTGCTTAAGACCTCCTTCTTTAATGACCATTCCCTTGGCCTTTTGAGCAGCCTTGAGAGTGTCTGTTTTGGCTTTTAGAAGGGTTTCTGCTATTTCTATCTTTTCAACAGATAACCCTGTTACTGTTGCTTGAGCTTTTTCAGTTACTGCTGCTTGTGCTTTTTCTGTTACTGCTGCTTTACTAGTTTCTGCTTCTTTGTTTTCTGTTTCCCTATTCTGCTCCCCCTCAAATTGAGCTTCCATACCACTAGTACTGAGCTTCTCCTTTTCATCCTGTTTCTCCCCCTTTTTGAAAGCATCTCCCCTCTTCTTGAAGATAAACTGCTTTTTCTTCTTTTTCTGTACCAACCTCATCACCATCTTTTTCAATTTGGTAATCTGCACTTGTTGAGACAGAATAACCAATTTCATCTCCTCTATATCTGCTCCCTGTTTGATGACATCTAGATTAATGTTGCCCATTGTATCCATCAATTCTTGGTAGTTATATCTGTCCTCACCTCCTTTGGGTGTGTTTACCACCCTTGAAGGATCCTTGGATCTTTTAGTAGTAGAGGTCGTCTGCCTAGCAGAAGCACCTACTACCCCCTTGGGTTCTTGGCACCTGGGACCTTTGAATGATTGCTCATTCAAAGTTGCCATGGGGAAGGTCTTATTGATGTTACCACTGGCCTCCTCTATGCTAGCAGGAGTAGTGGCAGCCTTCTCACCCATATGCTCATGCATCTCCTCAGTGAGCACCTCCTTGGGGTTGGGAGACACCCCTGTGGTTTCCCTATAGATATTCTCTAATGGAGAATTCTCCATTAGAGGGCTTAAAGGCTTTGTGGGTGAAGGTACAAGAAGAGAAGGAGCCTTCTTTACCTTTTTCCTTATGTAAGTATGGGTGATGGGTGAAGTTGGTTTTTGAAGAAGGGTCTGAGGGATTGATATAGTGATTGAAGGTTGGGATTGGCTTTCAGTGGGATGGTCTAGTGAGGGCCCTGACCCTGATGCCATACCTTCTTGATTGTGGGACACCACCATCATTGTAGAGAACAATGGGGTGTCAACTCCTTCCGAGTCCATGACATATCTCTTCATATTTGAAAAGACCTTGCCCTTGGGGATTTTAGGTACATAGACCTCATCAAATTAAGGCATATCCGTCAATTCAGTGGTGATAACTGCCTGGACAAATCTTGGATACATATAGAAACTCTTTTTATTGTCCAAGTTTGACACAAGGTCTTTGAAAATCATTTGCGAGAAATTATACTTTCTGGCAGTGGACAAGCAGACCAAAGCATAAGCAATGGTACTACTGAACTCACTCCATCCAGTAGTTTTTTTAGAAATACAGTGCATAAGGGTATGAACAAGAAAACACCATTGGGGAGAAAATTTGGCTTTGGAGAACTTGAAAACACCCAATGGGCCTCCATACCCCATTCTTGTAAGATTGGAAAACAGATCATCATTAGAGATAGATGTAATACCTGCGGCATCGTCTAGTCGTATACTGATGCGAATGACCTCTTCAGAAACTGTCAAGGGTTTGTCACACACCCTTGTCTTGATAACCTGCACACCATTTTCAGTAAAAATGGTGGCATTGGCCCAAAATTGCTTCTGGTGCTCTATGTAGATTGATGGTGACACTGTAAGAACATGAGCTATATGGCTGGACTTGAGAAAATCGACTATTTGATGAAATCCAGCAGCCTGCTTAGGCTTTTGAAGCATTGCGATCTCGTTGTGTTCATCAATAAACGCCATTGATGCCATCGAGCTTGAGGAGTCTTGACTAAAACACACTGGTTTCTTGAGAGAAAAAGGTTAGAGAGAAGATGAACAATATTCAAAGAGCCGTTATGAGCTTTTAGGCGGACAAAGACGATATTTATATGATTCGGGAAAGAAGAAGTATTAACTAACTAGCAGTATTAACTGAGAGCAATATTAACCACTAGCAGTATTAACTGAGAGCAATATTAACCACTAGCAGTATTAACTAACTAGAAGTATTAATGCACTAGCAGTATTAACTGAGAGCAGTATTAACCACTAGCAGTATTAACCACTAGCAGTATTATCTGATACCTGAAGTAGTAACTTTGCACTGGCAACATTAAGACTGCACTGGCAGCATTAACTATACTTACACTATTGAAGCTTGTGTTAGTCTGAGCAAGGCAATACACTTCCTGAGAAAGATGATTAGTAGCCCCAAAAATAAACAAATAACAGGTATACAATCACTTTTTAAACATGAGCTCATTCAGAGTTGATCATGCCCACACTTGTGACCAAGAAAGTGAATCTACCCACATCAAAAGCTTTAGTGAATAGATCAGCAAACTGGTTATCAATATGTACTTTAGCAACTTGAATAAGCTTCTTTTCATTGCAGTCTCTAATAAAGTGATACCTGATTTCAATGTGCTTTGTTTTGGAGTGCTTGACTGGATTGTTAACAATGCTAATAGCACTGCTATTGTCAATGAAGATTGGAGTGTGCAGAAAGGTTACCCCATAGTCCAGCATTTGATTCTGAATCCATAGAACCTGAGAGCAGCAACTTGCAGCAGCAATGTACTCAGCTTCTGTTGTGGATAAGGACACTGTGGTTTGCTTCTTACACTGCCAAGATACTAGTCTTGCACCCAAAAGCTGACATCCTCCTGAAGTAGACTTTCTATCCATATTAGCACCTCCCAAGTCACTGTCTGAATATGCAATCAAGTCAAAGTTTGATTCATAGGGATACCAAAGACCTAATCTAGGTTGCCCTCTTAAGTATCTGAAAATCCTTTTAACTGCTTGAAGATGTGACTGCTTTGGCTTGACTTGGAATCTGGCACACACACACACTGGAAACATGATATCTGGTCTTGAGGCTGTGAGATACATGAGAGATCCAATCATTGATCTATAAAGATGGACATCAACATCCTCCCCCTCAAGATCAGCAGTGATCTGTTTGTGTGTTTCCATAGGTGTGCTGGTTGGCTTTGAGTCTGATAAACCATACTTATCAAGGATGTCTTTCACATACTTTGATTGGCTTATGAAAATTCCATCTTTCTGCTGTTTCACTTGAAGCCCAAGGAAGAAAGTAAGTTCACCCATTGAACTCATTTTGAAGCTCTTGTGCATCAACTCTTCAAAGTCTCTACACATCTGATCTTTTGTGGATCCAAAGATGATGTCATCCACATAGATCTGAACAAGTAGAATGTCCTTCTTACTTCTTCTAATGAAAAGGGTTTTGTCAATTATTCCTATTTCAAACCCATTTTCCAAGAGATAGGTAGACAGAGTATCATACCATGCTCTTGGGGCTTGATGTAGACCATAGAGATCTTTCTTCAGTTTGTATACTCTGTCAGGATATGATGGATTCTCAAATCCAGGGGGCTGACAGACATATACTTCTTCATCAATTGTTCCATATAGAAAGGCACTCTTCACATCCACTGATATACCTTGAACTTCATGTATGAAGCATAGGCTAGAAATAGCCTAATTGCCTCTACCCTTGCAACTGGAGCAAATACTTCCTCATAGTCTATGCCTTCTTCCTGAGTATACCCTTGTGCCACTAGCCTTGCTTTGTTCCTGATTACTATTCCTCTCTCATCCTTTTTATTTCTGAAAATCCACTTGGTGCCAATTGCTCTATGACCTTTAGGAAGGTCCACCAAGTCCCAAACATCTTGCAATTTGAACTGTAGCAACTCTTCTTGCATGGCTTCTATCCAACTTGAATTTTTCATTGCTTCATAATCCTTCTTAGGCTCAATCTGGGATAGAAAGCAAGAGAGTACTGTATGCTGCTGATCCTGCAAATCTTGAAGTCTGCTTTGATTCCTAGTCATCATAGGAGAGGAGATGTCTCCTATTACCAGCTCAGGAGGATGATTCTTCTGAGTTCTTGTCTGAAGACTAGGTTCTTCATTAATTCCCACATCTAAATTGGAATCATTTAAGTCAGCTGAGGGAATCACATCAGCTGCTTCTGGCTCTTCATGCTCTGAATTCTCCTCATCTCTTCTTTCTTCTTCACTCTGAATTGGTTCAGCAACAGTCTCCTTTTCACAGATTTCAACAGGGTCCATTGTAGGTAATGGAAAGATCACAGACTGAGGAATAATATGTTGTACTTGTTCTTCCCCTGATCCTCTACTTCCTGATCCTGCATGATCATCACTACTGAAACCCAAAGAGTTAGTTAGTGAATCAATGTCAAATAACCACTGAGGACCTGAACCAATAGGATTTGGTGTGTTCTCATTGCATTTGACATTGTCACTTTCCTCAATTATTCTAGAAGAAGAATTATATACTCTGTAGGCCTTACTCTGAGATGAGTAACCAACAAGAAAACCATCATCTGCTTTGCTATCAAACTTTCCTAAGTGAGTTTTGGTATTGAAAATGGTACAAGGACACCCAAAAGGTTTGAAAAATCCAATAAATGGTTTTATTTTATTTAAAAGCTCATATGGTGTCTTGTTTTTAGGCTTGACTACTAGAACTCTGTTTTGGACATAGCAAGCAGTATTAACTGCTTCAGCCCAGAAAGTAATTGGAAGTTTTGAATTAGCTAACAGAGATCTAGCAGCTTCAATCAGTGTCCTATTCCTTATCTCAACAACACCATTTTGTTGTGGAGTCCTAGGAACACTGTATTGCCTCTCAATTCCTTTTTCCTCACAAAAGGTGTTTAGGTCAAGATTTTTAAATTCAGTACCATTGTCTGACCTAATGACTTTTACCTTTTGATTTGTTTGGTTTTCAATTCTTAGAATAAAGGATTTGATCAGTCCACTTGTCTCATCCTTAGTCCTTAGAAAATATACCCAAGTAAATCTAGAGTAATCATCAACTATCACTAAGCAGTATGATTTCTTACCTATACTCAAAACATTTGTAGGACCAAACAGATCCATATGCAACAACTGAAGAGAAGAAGAAATTGTGTTCAACTCTTTGGACTTATGAGAAGTTTTGTGTTGTTTGCCTTTGAGACAAGCAACACAATGATCATCACATGAAAAGACTTTTGAAGGCAAACCTCTTACAAGGTTGTTTTTAACAAGTTTATTCATTGTTTTGAAGTTCATGTGACACATCCTTCTGTGCCAAAGTGATGATTCATCCAAAGAGGCTTTTGAAACAAGACAGTTTAGGGATGAATCAGTTGAAACATTTTCCATATCCAAACAATAGACATTATCCTTTCTGGGAGTTCTTAGTAGTATCATCTTTTCATCAACTACCTTGAATCCAGGAGCAAGGATAATGCATTCTGAATCAGTGAATAATATACTTTGCTTTTTGTCACAAACCTGTGATACACTTAACAGGTTGTACCTTAACTGCTCAACATAGAAAACATCCTCAAAGGTCATCTTACCTTTTGTTACATCACCCTTACCACTAATCTTACCTCCATCTGGAGTATTACCAAAGGCAACATGCCCTCCATCAATTTTCTTGAAATTCTTGAGGCAATCCATGTTCCCTGTCATGTGCCTAGAGCAACCACTATCAACATGCCAAATGCTCTTTCCTTTGAGCTGCTGGTTGCCCTACACATTAGATAAATCAATTAGTATTGGCTGGGAACCCAAGCCAAAGTGGTCTTGGGCCTCCCTTTCTCATCAAAGTACTTACACTCCTTTTTGATGAGATTTTTAAATTTAGAATCCTCTTGACTGGAGTACTTTGTCAAGATGATTGGTCTAGAAGCACAAACACTAGAAGCAGGTTTAGCAGTATTTGAAGAAGTACTAACAATGTTAGTTTTAGAGGTACTAAAACTCTCAGCAGCACTAACATTGATAGCAGTAGTATTGCTTCTGGCAGCACTATCTTTGTCAGCAACACTATTTGTGGTAGCAATACTAACAGTTTTAGTGCTTTTGGGAATCCACATCTTGACATTCTCTCTTACAGTCTTTTTCTTCATGTGGCTTTTAGATTTAACAGTTTTCTTAGCCACATGGTTCTTTTCATTCTTCCTATAACCAAAGGGTTTTTGCACAGATCTTTGAAAATTTATCCTTTGGTTCATAGGATTAAAATAACAGTGCTTAGCAAGATGATTCAATTTGCCACATATGAAACAAGGTTTTGGTCTGATGATTCTACTCAGATCAACTCCTTGTTTCTGAGCCTACTGATTATTCCAATTTCTTTGATTTCCCCTCCTTTTATCCTGTTTTAGGGGCTTAGATTTATTACATGCACACTGTTTGCAAGGAACAGGATTTACAACTGTAGTCTGCTTGTAATGAACCTTTTTGGACTTTCCCTCAGTCTTCTCTACACCATCAGATTTGACCCAATCCCTTCCACCACCCTCATTGGTAAGAATGTTATTTTCTAAGGGAATCTCAACATTCACATTATTATCCTTACCCTTTCCATCTTCTTTCTCAGTCTTGTCCTTAACAACTACTTCATCTAAAGGATCTATATTAGTGGCTCCCACATGCAAGTCCTTTCTATCCTTGGTCTCTAGCAAGTCTGATTTAGGAGGGATGTAGTTGTTGTTGTATGGTGGTGGTGTGGTATTGTACCCAATTCCTGGTTTAAGCTTATCATGGATTTGGACCTTTAGAATTGAATCCATGGCTTTAGAGGCATATGAAAACTTTTCCACATCTAGCTTAACCTTGTCTAGTTCTCCTCTCAACTTTTCATTCTCTTCCTTGGACTTTGTCAGTTGGATTTTTAGATCATTCTTCTCCCACTTCCAGTAATTTGTATCATATGTGTGTTGAAGTTCATTGGCTTGGAAACCTTTGATTTGTTCCTCAAACCTCTCAACAATTCTCACATAGTCTTTTCTATCCTTTTCTAACCTCTTAAGGTCATCACTCATATTCTGGTTGTGATCCCTGTACCTTTTAACAGTGTCTATGCAAGTTTGAGAACAGAGATTAGAAAGTACCTCAGTTGGGAGATCAGATACCTCTGCCATGAGAGCTTGATTTTGAATGGACTCTTCTGCTTGATCACTCCAGTCAAACCCCATTCCTTGTTGAGAAACAAGAGCTTGAGCAGAGTTTCTGTTCTGGTTGAAGTTTCCAGTCTGTGCTTGTTGGTGGTTGTTGTGAGACACTCCACTTTTGCATTCCCTGGCAAAGTGTCCCTTCATATGACACTTGTAGCATTCCACCTTTGACTTATCAAATCCTGCTCCATCTTCTCTTCTTTGGGAGAAGTTGTTCCTCCCAGTTCTCTTAATAAACTTCTTCACCCTCATAGAAAGCATGACCATCTGCCATTTAATGTCCATCTCTTCAAGATCATCAGGATGAAGCTGTTCCAAGTCATCATTGATTAAAGAGGAATTACCATGGCTGGAAAGAAAGGCTTCAAAAACAGATTCATTGCCTTTTTCTTGATTTACTTCACATGCAGCATTAACTGATTCAGGGTTAGCAGTAGAATCAATTGATGCTGATAGGAGTGCAACATTATGAACATATCCAGTAGGCTTCTTCTTTGCTTCCACGTCAGATTCAAACACTCTTAGATCATTGTATAGATCATCCAGTTCCTTTTCTTCTAATTCATCATTCTGTCTGAATGAAACAGTGTACATGGTCCATTCATCTCCAAGAGATCTGAGGAACTTTCGATTGACATCATCTTGTTCCATCTGTACTCCAACAGTATCCAAATTACCAATTAACTTATTGAATCTGTCAAAAGTTTGAGTCATAGACTCATTGTTTGAAGATGTAAAATTCTCATATTGCTGCTTGAGAATATCCCTTTGATTCCTCTTAGTGCTCTTGGTGCCAGCAAATCTCTTCTCTAAAGCATTCCATAGAATCTGAGCATCTGTGCAGTGTTGAAACTGATGTTGATACTCATTAGGAATGGCCAAAAGCAGGGTGCTTAAGGCTTTCATCTCCAACTGTCTGACTTTCTTCTCACCATCAGTTTTTGGAGGTGGTCTTCTGCCATCTTGTCCAATTTTACCTTCAGCAGAGGGACCATTCTGAACAATGTCCCACATAGAACAGTCTGTAAGGAGGATGTACTGCTTGATCCGAATTTTCCACATGTCAAACTCATTAGGTTTGAGCATGGGAACCTTTGAGACAAAAGTACTGTTTGATTCACCTGTGTTGTCCATGATGAATGAAGGTTTCTGAGAGTACTTTGCTCTGATACCACTTGTCAGGATCTAATTCTTAACAAGAATAATAACACTCAGAAACAATATTAAAGAAGTTGCGGAAAAACACTTTAATATTCAACTATCAATGGAACAGTAAAATAGAAATCACAACTTGTAAACTTTATTGAATGATTAAAGTTACAAGCTTTCACACAAAACCTCAATCTTGATGAACAGGCTCACCAAGACGAATTCTACTTCTCTAGAACTAGGATTATAAACCTTGAGGTTAATTCTCTCTCTAAAAACTTATCAATCAAAAGTTAATTCTATCAAAGACTTCTATACTATTTATACAAGACATATTACAAGATAATTATCAACATACAATTGATCTTCATTCCATAATTATCTCCTTTACTTTAGCAAGACTTCTATACAGCTGTCTTCATTCCATACTGAGTCTTCATCTCATAAGTAGCACTAACTTTCTTCAGAAGTATTAACCATTTTCAGCAGCATTAAACTCCTCAGCAGTATTAATCATGTTGGCAGTAGTAATCCCTTAGCAGTACTAACTACTAGCAGTACTAACTCTCCAAGCAGTACTAACTATTGAAGTAGCAGCACTAACTTTTCAAGCAGTATTAAATCTACTAGCAGTAGTAATCATGATATACTAGCAGCATTAACCATACTTGAACAAATCTTAAATTCCCAACAACATATGTATTGCTTGTATGTATATGTGTATGTATGTCTGTAGATGTATTGTATACATATGTATTGCTTGTATGTATATAGCACATATATGTCTATATCATGCATGTCTATGTATGTGTGTACGTATATGTGTATGTATGTCTATAGATGTATTGTAACATATGTATTGCTTGTATGTATATTGCACATAGGTCTATATCATGTCTATATATGTATGTGTGTATATATATGTATGTCTATATATATGTATAGTATGTATAAATATGTCATATATGTATGTATGAATGTATGTGTATAGATATATGTTATTCCCAAATCTATCAAGTTCTTAATGTAAAACAGAAATCAATATGAGAATCGAAGCTACATGTCATTGATTCAATCACAAGAATTACAAACTCAACTTCTCTCTCTACTCTCTCACTAGAAAGATATTCTAATCTGTTCTTCTCTCATATGCTCATTCTCAATTACAATGATTTCACAAATGACTTGCTACAACTTACTTACAACTTACAAAGACTTCAAAGGTATTTATACCTCCATACAAATACAAGGAAACAAACAAATACAATATGTTAACTTTGACTTTTATTACAAAATGACTTTGACTTTCCATGAGAGTTGACTTTCAACCTTTTGACTTCTTGACTTTTCATCTTCAATCTTTATGATCTTGAATCCAAAAAATCTGTGCTCTAACAATCTCCCCCTTTGGATCAAGATCATTAGTAAAAATATTTAGCAATGCGATCTTCTCTCTTTAAGCTCAATTGAAATAACTCCCCCTTTGATCAACCTTTATCTTCTCTTGTAATCTCCCCTTTGATACAAACATGATTTACAATCTCCCCCTTAACACTATGAAATTCGTCTTTGATAAGCTCAGAAAAATTCTCTCCCAAAGATGGTAGAAACAATCTTCAATAATCTCTTCAGAACTATCACAATACTCTTTCAAACTTCAGAAAGAAATTATCTTCAGATTTAGCACGACTTGCTTCAGCAAATAATCTTCAAAGTCTTTCAGTTCAATCAAATCTTGAACATCTCTCCCATATCTTGAATTTCGGATATTTCTTTTTCTTAATCTTCCCATTTCTGAATTAAACTTTCCTTTTCAAACATCTCTTGAAACAAATACTTGTAATGGACATTTCTTCAAACTTTATCTTCTCCCCCTTTTTGATGATTAGAGCATCGATATCATCAAAACTTTCTCCAAGAAATGTCGTTAACTGTTCCGACCATTGATCTTTCAAGAGCCTTTGATTCTGTGATCCGTAACCATGTATTCATCTAGATCTTTTCAAATCCAGACAAAATATTCGTGTAACACCTGAATCAACAAATGAATCAGTTAATATGCCTGTCAGTAACACGAAGTCACTGTGTGTAACGAATACACAATATTAAGGAGCTTTTGTTATGTTCACTCCCCTAGGGCTTCCATCCAATCATCGAAACATCACAAAGGAAATTTCTATGAATGTTATGATAAGAAAACAAATTCCTTGTGTGTTCGTGCAAGTGTAGAAAGAATTAAGTCATCACATGCTTATAAAGGCTCAAAATTGTGTAAACCACTGAGACAACAATATATAAACACAGACTCAATGTGCATGATTGAAGTGCGAAGGTGGGGGCAGATTTCCTTTTTTTTCAATATCCAAATTTTCCAAATGAAAATCAGATAGATTATGTGCTGCGTCCCCTTGAAAATATGAAACACTTTCTTTTTAAGAAGAAAATGAGTGGCTGGTGGGGTTTTAACAAGAGTTGGCATGGGCTAGTTTCCTGTTTCAATAATGTTCACGAAGAAATGTGAAACATTAGTAATGTGGTTGCCCGACTCAGAAAGTAGTTGGTGTAGAGTTTGATATTTTTTTACTCTGTTCTTACACCCTCTTTCTTTTAATCATTAAGCTCACATCTAACCAAACTCTCATTTCCATGTTACCTCAACGCACATCCCACACTCATTTCTTTTAGATTCCTCACACTCAATCACTATGGAGTAACTTCTTGGGTAGGAGACACTGGTAATCGTGAATCCATAGAAGTTCATTTAATTCCTAGCACAAAGAACCCATATTCCTATGAAGCAAATATTGCTCAAAATGGTTTAACTATATCAGTTAAAGCTCAAATACAAATGTCAGATGTGTATGCTCAGAATATAATCATGAAGATATGAGCATTTTTAAACATTTAAGTATTTTCAAACAAGAAAATTGAATGAATGAATATGAATGCAAGAGACTTGTTTGAAAATCTGACATTGTATGAAAATGATCAGAAATGAATGATATAACAATCAAAGCTTATGGTCAAGAATAATAGATATTGTCTATATGAATCAAAATACAGACATTATTGAAAGAACGTTTCGAAATGAAATGACGCTAAAAAATATTTGAAGTACAAGCGGGGTGTCTTACCATCGAAAAAATATGTTTCAAATTTGAGACATGGTAAGAACTTTTTGAACAATAAGTCAAACTGGTGTGTGTGAATACTTGAAAGTATATAGAAAAGACAATACGCAAGTATATATCTTTGGAAACACACGGTTTGTAATAATGTAAGTACAAAATAAAAATGAAAACATTTAAAATCACACTTCCAATTCATGAAATCTGTTTAAGAATCGGGAAGTGGTTTGAACATTTAAGAAAATGTTTTCTTATGACTGAAAGTTGTCTTTCTCTCAACCATATCTGAGATTAAGATAAGAAATTAACCTTTTTCGCTTTGTCTTAAATCTCATGAAGTCAGCTAAAGTCATAAAGATATGATCTTGATAGCTTCTCTCATTCTGCATAAGTCTCAAAGTCATGTCAAAGCAACTTTATTCACAAAATTTATTCAAATATAAAAGACATAAAGCAGTAAAACAATTATAGTACGAGTTTTGATCTGAAATAATCAGAAATCATGATTCTTTACTCCCCCTGAAAATATGCATCTGAAATTTGTCAGTAAAAGGCACATGATAGAGATCTACAACTCCTCTTGAAGTGTAGTTCGTCATATCTTCTGAATGCATATTTCCAGAAAAACTTATGTACTCCCCCTTGAAGGTTGATTTCCTCATTTGAGTATATGAGTACAATCTCTTATCAGCCCGGGAGTAGCATCTCTTTTTCATCATTGAAGTACGAGTCCTAAACTATTATGTTTAGAAGTCAAACTCCGTTGAAGTACGGGTCCTAAGCTGATTTACTGAGAAGCCTTAGTTCTCTTACTCCCCCTTGACTGTAGGTGCCTGCAACACAAATTCATCTTTCGGTTTTGGTACCCACTGGTATTTGGGTCCATGTTTGTTAGTTGCAGTTCTTATGGGAGTAACTGAGTAAGAACCATACCATAAATGATCACTTGTCTTGTGAACATGATCATGTGTACAACAGTAAGAACAACAATATTTCTTACCTGATAACCTGATTAATTGATCTCTCGTGTAGATATGATCAGGTTTACCTTTTCGAGCTTTGTTCTTCTTTGCTTTTGTCTCATGTACACATGATTTCTTTCCTTTCTCGTCTTTCTTCTCATCTTTCTTCTCATTTTCAACTGGTTTCTTTTTCCAGACTAGTTCTTCTTCTTCTTCTGAAAGTATCTGAACCATCTACATGTTTATCAAAGAAAAGGTTAGTAGAACGAATCTGATCAGAAGATATAACTGACCTTTTGGAAGAAACAGGTTTCTGATGTGAGCTTGCAACTGTCTTGAATGAGCATTCAGAATCAGCTGGATCATCTCTAGGTGTGTGGATTTGTGACTCTAGAGTCATGTGCTCAGTCACCACCACCTTGGAAATGATATCTTCAAGCTCTTTTACCTTTGAAGAGTAATTGTCTCTTTCTTTGACAAGTAGGTCAATCTCTCTTTTGAACTCAGACTTCTCTTTCTGATCTTTCAATGCATGCTCAGATAGTTCAGATAACTTGACAGTCAGCTTTTTAATCTCAGCTTCAAATACGCTTCTTTCTTCTTTAAATCCCTTTTCAGCATTGTTTCTCTGACCAGATATCTCTTTGAAGATTCCCACATTCTTTTGTTCAATGGCTTTCTTCTCCTTGGCAAACTTTTCCCTTTCCAGAATGATAACTTTCTCAAAGTCAGACACTTGTTGAGAAAGCTTTATACATTTTAGCTCAACTGCTTTCTTCTCTTCAACACATTTTCTTGAAAAATCAGAAAATTTTCTTTGCAAACCCTTTCTTTTCAGTCTCAAAATTAGATCTTTCTGTGTAACACCCTAGAAATAAACGTGAAATAAAATTTCGGAAATATAGGCAATATGACTTAGCATTTGGTATAAACCTCCCAAAAAGGGATAAAGTACTAAACCTTTACAAAAACCTGAGAATGAATATGGAAATCAACAACAAACTAATCTAAATACATCTATCTAGATTACATCGGTTGTCGACCCAAAATCACCAAAAGAGGGGACTTAAACAATGCTCAACATTGACTACTAGTCATTCCAAAAATGCCTCTAAGACATGCTCGTCACTCACGACCTTGGCACCCCACCGCTAAGGGAACCTGTTATACATATCATTTGAGAAAAAGTGTTAGGCTTAAAGCCTAGTGAGAACATACAGTTTATAGAATTCAAGAGATATAAACATTTGTAACATAGATAAATCTTTACAAGACTTTTAGTTTACAAAAGAAGATCTTTATCAAGAAAGGACAATCGGTCCAAAAGTTCATCTCGCGATGACGGGGGATACCCGATTTACCAAGGGTGGTGACGGAACACAAAAGTAGGCCACGACCCGAGTTGTGAGCTAAATACTTGGAATCCATGGCCACGAACACTTCGGAATGTACTAAGATGTGAGGGAGGGCCCCCGAGGAAACCAAGTCATACTCATTCACTAGGACTACATTTGATCCATGACTAGTAACCGGTCTCACATAACCGTACCATAAAGGCCCCCGAGGATCAAATGCATCCATAGCTACAAAATGGGGAAAAGACATCCCAATAATATAAGTCGACTCAAAACCTAGGGATCCACTAGTAATAGTCTAAACTTGTCACAATAACATGTGTGACCAACCAAAGCTAAACATATAGCTTCCAAAAACATTTATAACCAAAATGCCTTTTTCAAGTTTAACTGCTGATAAGAATGAAAATCATAAAATGAGTTCATATACATTCTTTCAAATAACCCATATAATTGTACAAGTAAAACTTCATTTTCCTTCAACTAAGATGAAACCTCATTACATTTCATAAAAAGATTAGGAACCCTACAAATCTCCCAAAACTCAAGTTAGGTCAAAATGCAATAAACTTAAATCCAAACCCAAGGAGATATGTAGGAGTTCAAAATGTAAGCTTTGATATGTATAAAGTTTGTAAAATGATAGTAGGAACTCACCAAGTAGGTTTTAGAAGAAACCCAAAAACCTAGATCTTGACCTTAGGAGAAGATGACAATGGAGGTGGTGTTGAAGCTTCCAAACCGAAACCTTGGATGGAAACCTTGACTCTAGCAATAAATGGTGAAGATTGGTGGTTGGAGAAACCCTAGAAGAGTAAATGAGGAGGGAGAGAAAGGAGAACTTGGAAAGGAAGAAAGAAATGAGGATGAATGATATTTGGGGAAATATTTCATTAAAACTCACGCTGATGGAGCCCCTGACACGACGCACGACCCATGCGTTTTTGCTGAAGGGCAACGCACGACCCGTGCGTAGCCCACTGCCGTCACCCTTGACCTTGCGCACGACCCGCGTGTTCTTTCTGAAGGAGGACGCACGACCCGTGCGCCCTGTAGACCAGCGCAGGCAACCCTTTTTCCTTCTTTCAACAACACAAAACCAAACGAAATTCGGGGTGTTACATTCTGCAACCATCTTTTTCTCCAGAACATAAATCTTTCTATTCAATTATTCATTCAAACTTTCTAAATCCTTAGCTTTCTTCTCATAACTTTGAACAGATGCTTGCTGAATCTAGGCAATTTGATCTTCAAAGTCTGAGATCTTTCTTTTCAGCTCTTTATTCTCAGCTTCTAGACTCAGTATCTTTTCATCATTCATCCCAGAAGTCTGTTTCAGAAGATCTTCATTAACGGTCTTTAATGCACTGACTTCTTCTCTCAGTATCTTCCTCTCATCAGAATATCTCTTTGACCACTTTGAGTAGAATTCAACAGATGAAGCAAGATTTGTGTTCTCTAATTTGAGCTTTTCAATCTTCGTTTCATCATCATCAGAAAAATATATCATCTTGAATTATCTGTTACAAAAAGAACTTGAAAAATGATCGTTAGAAATTCAGAAACTTTGATCACAATAAGAACTTTGTTCCCCCTCCCAAATCTATCAAGTTCTTAATGTAAAACATAAATCAATATGAGAATCGAAGCTACATGTCATTGATTCAATCACAAGAATTACAAACTCAACTTCTCTCTCTACTCTCTCACTAGAAAGATATTCTAATCTGTTCTTCTCTCATATGCTCACTCTCAATTACAATGATTTCACAAATTACTTGCTACAACTTACTTACAACTTACAAAGACTTCAAAGGTATTTATACCTCCATACAAATACAAGGAAACAAACAAATACAATATGTTGACTTTGACTTTTATTACAAAATGACTTTGACTTTCCATGAGAGTTGACTTTCAACCTTTTGACTTCTTGACTTTTCATCTTCAATCTTTATGATCTTGAATCCAACAAATCTGTGCTCTAACAATCTCCCCCTTTGGATCAAGATCATTAGTAAAAAGATTTAGCAATGCGATCTTCTCTCTTTAAGCTCGATTGAAATAACTCCCCCTTTGATCAACCTTTATCTTCTCTTGTAATCTCCCCTTTGATACAAACATGATTTACAATCTCCCCCTTAACACTATGAAATTCGTCTTTGATAAGCTCAGAAAAATTCTCTCCCAAAGATGGTAGAAACAATCTTCAATAATCTCTTCAGAACTATCACAATACTCTTTCAAACTTCAGAAAGAAATTATCTTCAGATTTAGCACGACTTGCTTCAGCAAATAATCTTCAAAGTCTTTCAGTTCAATCAAATCTTGAACATCTCTCCCATATCTTGAATTTCGGACATTTCTTTTTCTTAATCTTCCCATTTCTGAATTAAACTTTCCTTTTCAAACATCTCTTGAAACAAATACTTGTAATGGACATTTCTTCAAACTTTATCTTCTCCCCCTTTTTGATGATTAGAGCATCGATATCATCAAAACTTTCTCCAAGAAATGTCGTTAACTGTTCCGACCATTGATCTGTCAAGAGCCTCTGATTCTGTGATCCGTAACCATGTATTCATCTAGATCTTTTCAAATCCAGACAAAATATTCGTGTAACACCTGAATCAACAAATGAATTAGTTAATATGTCTGTCAGTAACACGAAGTCACTGTGTGTAACGAATACACAATATTAAGGAGCTTTTGTTATGTTCACTCCCCTAGGGCTTCCATCCAATCATCGAAACATCACAAAGGAAATTTCTATGAATGTTATGACAAGAAAACAAATTCCTTGTGTGTTCGTGCAAGTGTAGAAAGAATTAAGTCATCACATGCTTATAAAGGCTCAAAATTGTGTAAACCACTGAGACAACAGTATATAAACACAGACTCAATGTGCATGATTGAAGTGCGAAGGTGGGGCATACTTCCTTCTTTTTCAATATCCAAATTTTCCAAATGAAAATCAGATAGATTATGTGCTGCGTCCCCTTGAAAATATGAAACACTTTCTTTTTAAGAAGAAAATGAGTGGCTGGTGGGGTGTCTTACCATCGAAAAGCGGGGTGTCTCGATCTCTCCCTCTCAATCTCTCGATCTCTCCCTCCATCTCTCCCTCTCAACGACCTCTCCATCTCTCCGACTCCCATATGGGATGCGATAACGGAGTTATGCACATTCTTTCATGTAATCTGCTCAAGGGTGTTACACTTAGAAGACTTGATTCCATTGCAAAAAAGTATCGTTCAAAAAATTTGTAAGTTGGAAAAAGTCTTCCCGCTCGGATTCTTTGATTCTATGGAACACTTAGTGATACATTTGACACGAGAAGCCATAAATGGTGGGCCGGTCCAATATAGGTGGATGTATCTTTATGAGAGGTAAATGAACTTTGCCATTCAAATACTTTTCATTCAAATACTTACCTATTTATTTTCTAACACGTATTTCAATCGTTGTTTAGGAAACTGGGGTCGTTGAAGAGGACTGTTAGAAACAAAGCAAGGATGGAGGGGTCTATCGTTGAGTCTTATCTAGTAAATGAACTCTCCACCTATTGCTCCCTGTATTTTGATCCACAGATAGAAACTCGACATAATCGCGAGTCAAGAAACTTTGCCCCAGATATTCCTAGTTCTTCAGGAATAGACGATCGCTTGAGCATATTCAAGGTTCCATCTCGTAGATTATTCGAGAAGGGGGAAAAGACCATCTTAACTCAATCCGAGATTCATAAGATCCACATATATGTGTTGTTGAATTGTGAAGAAGTTCTACCTTTTCAATGGACCTTCGATGAGTGGATACGACAAAGAGAACCTCATCTTGATGCAGTTGCACGAGATAAAGCTCGGGATGAAAGGTTTTCTACTTGGTTCGAACAACACGTGAGTACAAAAATATGAAATTTACGTATGTAATGTTACACATATGTAATTTATTTCTTATTTGTGGTTTTATAGGTCATGCTCGGATTAGGCGATTTCTCCGATCATTTGAAATCCCTAGCACGTGGACCGGGCCGATATGCTTGGTCGCATAAGGGATATTTTGTCAATGGTTACAAGTTTCATACGGTAACACATGTTTCTGGGCGTGTCACATATAATAGTGGCGTATGTGTGAGAGGATCTTGTTATGACGACTCCGAGTTTGACTATTACGGATTGTTGGACGACGTGTTAGAGGTGGAGTATTACGGTGTGGGCTATTGTGTTGTAGTTTTGTTCAAGTGTACATGGTTTGATAGTCCAGAGGGAGTTAGAGTCGACCCTAAACATGGGTTGGTTGATATCTGTTAGATCACAGTTTTATTGGACTCAAGATCATCAATTATGAAGACTAAAATCTGAAGTCAAAGCTGGAAAAGTCAACTTTCATTAAAATTGTCTAGGTCCTTTGTAATAAATAGTTAGAGTTTATTTTCCTTGTATTTTGGGTATTTTAGTCTTTTTCCTAAAATAGGTATGTGGGCCTTATAGGCTCTAGGGTTGTCTTGTGCAAGGGTGTGCCTAATTGAGAATTATCAGCCGCCAAGTTAGAGAGAGAGAGAGCTTAGAGAGAGAAAATCCTCTCAAGAGAAAAACCTTTGTAATCATTTGGTATTGTTGAATCAAAACAGGTTTGTTTAATCTCTTGATTGTGATTATTTGTTTATGTGATAAGAAACTGATTCTATTGGGACAATCAATTGGTATCAGAGCTTAACCAGATTGAAATCAAAAGAACACAGTTCGACACTGTTCCATCAATACCCAGATTTGATTTTTGAATTTTTGTGTGTTTTTCGAGTTGAAATCACTTGGGTTGAGGTCGAAATCAGTTTTAGTTTGAGTTTGTATTGGTTTATTTGAGTATTGCACTGTAATCGATTCTCATTTTGATGATTTTGGTGTTTTGGTGTTCACGAGTCCAGTACACTGGTTCATTAATCGAATCCTTTTTTAGAGTGTTTGTTTTGAAATTAATGGGTTGTAATCTGTTCTAGATGTGTTTGTGGTCTTATTGTCAAAATTTCGAGTTGTAATTCGAACTCTAGATAGGTTTTTGAGATTTTCAGAGTCGACTTTCGAAGAATAGTTGAAGAACACGTTTTGCGCTAGTTCATAGTGCGTTTGCGCCAGATCAAAGTTCTCAAAGATATCTTTTGCGCCAGCCTCACATAGCGCAAATCACTTTTGCGCCAACTACTTGTAGCGCAAAGCTGTATTTTTGCTCCACTCAAGACACCGGTCCACACCGGTCAGCCAAGACACCGGTCCACACCGGTCGGACAGACCCGGTCGCAGACACCGGTCGCGGACTCCGATCACATACCCCGGTCGCAGCACACCGGTTGAAACACCGGTCGAAGACGGGACACCGGTCGAAGGCAGGACACCGGTCGAAGGAGGGCACCGGTCGCTCAACACCGGGCCTCAAGACCCCGGTTTGCGCCATCAGCTTCTCGCGCAAACCTCCATTTCGCGCGACCCACTTCTGGCGCAAAGTTTCTTTTGCGCTAGCTCCTCTTAGCGCGAATTATCTCTTTTGCACCAGCTCCTCTTAGCGCGAATTAGCTCTTTTGCGCCAAAGCCTCCTAGCGCAAATTGCCGTTTGCGCTACTGCCTTAGCGCATTTCGGGGTTTTGCGAATTTTGTGCTAATTCTGTATAGCTTGCGGAATTTATACTTAGACAAATTTTTGCAAACTGTAATATGGCCTCTAAATGTCAAAAAAAAAAAAAATTCTAGGGGCGCTGCCCCCATACCCCCGCAAGGGTGTTGCCCCTTGACCCCACCCGCTAACCGGGTAGCGGAACCCCTGTGATAAGTCTGCGGAGGGGGACAAAGTTTTGTTCTTGATCAAAATTTTCTGAATTTCATTCTAAGATTTTCAGTATTGTTTGATTTTATCTGGACTAACGATCGATTTCAAATTTCTATTGCATATCTTTTCAGAAACAGGATGACTTCCAGAGAAGCTCTCGCCATCGGAACTCACACAAAGCCACCAGTACTCTTCAAAGGAGAGTATGAGAAATGGAAAAATCAGTTCATAGATTTCATTGATAAACATGAATTAAGGGATCTTATTAGAATATCTCTAAGAGAAGGGAGTATGACAACTCCAAGGAGAGTCTTTACTGTTATAAAGAAGAATGGAGAAAGAGAAAAACAAGAACTTCCATTACCACTTGATATGTACTCAGACGAGCAAAGAAAAAGACATCAAGATGACTGTTTAGCCATATCTTTTATATTGCAAGGAATTTCCGAGGAGATTTTAAAGGAGATTTCTATCAAGTTAGAATGCAAAAAGGCTACAGGAAAGCTGTTATGGGAACATATTGAGAAGGAAGAGATAACACACTTGTGCTTGATGGGTCAGATGGAAGCTGAAGCTGACTCTGATGAAGAAGATAACGAAGAGGTATGTGATATGACCAAAGCAGATTTCTTGAATCAAATGCATGCCACGATGACTAAACTCCAAGAATTAGAGTCTAAACTTAAGCGTGAAAAAGGTGTCATTAATGATAAAAATCAGTCTTTACAGAAACTTAGCAATGATATCGCGGAGAAAAATGTATTGATTGAAGCGTTGCATAAGAACATTGACACCAGCACAAAAGAGAAGACTATAATTCATAAAGAGTTAGCTGAAACAACTTCTAAATATAGAATGTGTGAGTTTGAATCAAAAGAGCTTTCTAAAATGTATTCTTCGCTTTCAAAAGAAAAGAAATCTTTAATTGAAAAAGTGAATGCTTTGGAAAGAAAATTATATATTTTGGGTCAAACTGAACAAACCATTCATCTGAACAAACCTAAAGAGAATCCTGAGTGTTGGGGACTTGGTTACAAAAACCCACACCACCTCAAAAAGGGTATATCTGAAGTGCCTTCTCTTTATGATTTTGGATTTATGAGACTGGCACCTCAATACCCTGAACTCAAAGTTTTCTGGACTAGTCTTTCTGAAGAGGATAAAGCCAAGGAATATGCTAAAAGAAAGAACACAACCAAAGTTCAACTTCCATTTCGTTATGAGAGGTTGAATAATAGTTATAGTTCTGATAAATCAAAATCTCTTTCAAATGAATATTTTGAGAGTTATTCTGTAAAAGAAATGGAGGATAAGCCCATCGAAGGTAAGCTTTATGTTCCTCCTCTCATTTTGGAAACTAAAATTTCTGAACTCGAGAATACTCTCAAAGAAGAAAGGATCTTGATGGACTTAGAACAAACTGTATTTTCTACTGTGTTCAAATATACTGAGTTTTCTAAATTATCCAAGGCTTTAAAATCTGATGACAGGTCTGGTTTATTTGATAATGAGTTTGATTTTGTAAACTCTGATGGTGGTTTAGATGACCGTGTTGGTGATTTTGACTTTAATGCTAAACTTCCTAATCATTCTTCTTTTGTTGTTAATTCTTTTGGATTACCAAGTGTGTACGTAAAAGGTGAAGCATCAACGAAAGTTGATAAATCAATTCATGTGAAAAAGAAAGTTGCCAAAGGTAAAAAGAAGAAATCTGGGCATTCACAGAAACATATCAACACTGTTAAGTCAAAGAAGAAGCATTTGTTTGATTCTCACCATTCTAACTCTAAAATTTCAAATGTTTCAGATCTGAGAAAGAAAATGCATGAAGTTAAGTCTGAATGGCAACCAAAGAAGAAGAAAAATGAGAATGCTACATCATTTTCTAGTGCTGATTGTAATAAGAAGACTAATAGTAAAGATGATTTGATTGAGAATGTTGCTATTTCTAAACCAAAACTTGTCGATTCTCGCAAGAAATATTCCATACAACAATTATTCCAGTTAGCTCCATCTACTAGAAAGTTTTCAAATTATGGTAGAAATGATTATGCTTCTCGAAAATATTCTGATGTTTGGTTTGACACATATCATGTATATTCTCATCGTTCTAATTCTTCATATGGTTTTCAAAAGAAAAGCGGACCCAAATTTAAATGGGTGCCAAAATCATGTGCTAACACAGTTGGACCCAAATACCAGTGGGTACCAAAGAAAAGGTATGAATCTGTGTTGCAGGCACCTTCTGTCAAAGGGAAGTAAGAGAACTAAGGCTTCTAAGTAAATCAGCTTAGGATCCGTACTTCAACGAAGTATGACTTCTAAACACAACAGTTTAGGACTCGCACTTCAATGATCAAAAGACTTTACTCCTAAGCTAAATGATATTGTACTCCTAGATCATATCTGAGAAGATCAACATTCAAGGGGGAGTACATATTTGTCTGAAATTTTATGCATCCGACAGATATGGAGATCTACATTTGAGGGGGAGTTAATGCATATCTTTTACACTGATATTTTTCTGATGCATAATTTCAGGGGGAGTAAAAGGCAATGACTTCTGATTACTTCAAATCAGAACTCGTAATTTACTTGTTTTACTACTTTATGTCATTTAAATTTCTGTGAATAAAGTTGCTTTGACTATGACCTTTAGACTTTTGCAGTTTGAGAGATGCTTACAAGATCATATCTTTATGACTTTAAGCTTGACTTTGTGAGATGTAAGATTGCACGCAAAAGGTATAATTCTTTATCTTCATCTCATATATGGTTGAAAGAAAGACAACTTTCAATCATAGAAAACATGTTCTTAAATGTTCAAACCACTTCCCGATTCTTAAACAGATTTCATGAAATGGAAGTGTGATTTTAAATGTTTTCATGATCTATTTTTGTGCTTCAATGCTTAACAAACTGTGTGTTTCTAAAGATATATACTTGCGTATTATCTTATCTATATACTTTCAAGTATTCACAAACATAGGTTTAATTCTTTTGTTGATTAAGTTATCACCCTGTCTCATATTGACCAATTTTTCGATGGTGATACACCCCGATTGTATTTCAAAGAATTTTGAGCGTCATTTCATTTCAAAACGTCATTTCAAGATTGTCTGTATTTTGGTTCATGTAGACAATATCCATCATTTTTGACCATAATCCCTGATCATTTTTCATACAATGTCAGATTTTCAAACAAGTCTCTTGCATTCATATTCATTCATTTAGTATACTTGTTTGAAAAGACTTCAATGTTTCAAATGCTCAAATCTTCATGATTATTTTCTGAGCATACAAACATCTGGATTGTATTTGAGCTTTAACTGATAAAGTTAAATCATCTGAGCAACACCTACTTTCTAGGAAAACATGCGATCTTTGTGCTAGGACTTAAATGAAACTTCTATGGATTCACGTTAACCAGTGTTTCCTACCCAAGAAGTTAATCCTTAGTGATTGAGTGTGAGGAGTCGAAAAGAAATGAGTGTGGGATGTGTGATGAGGTAAAATGGACAAGAGAGTATGGTTAGATGTGAGCTTAATGATAAAAAGAAAGAGGGTGTGAGATCAGAGTAAAAGAATATCAGACTCTGCACCAACTACTTTCTGAGCCGGGCAGCCACATTGCTAATGCTTCACAATTCTTCGTGAACATTATTGAAATAGGCAACTAGCCCATGCCAGCTCTTGACATTAACCCCACTAGCCACTCATTTTCTTCTCAACAAGAAAGTGCTTCATATTTCAAAGGGGACGCAACACATTTACTATCTAATTTTCATTTGGAAAATCTGGATATTGAAAAGAAGGAAGTCTGCCCCACCTTCGCACTTCAATCATGCACATTGAGTCTGTGTTTATCTACTGTTGTCTCAGTGGTTTACACAAATGTTGAGCCTTTATAAGCAATCATCCGTGCTTAATTCTTTCTATCACTTGCACGAACACACAAGGAATTTGTTTTCTTGTCACAACGTTCATAGAAATTGCCTTTGTGGTGTTTCGATGATTGAATGGAAGCCCTGGGGGAGTGAACATCAAAAAGCTCCTTTCCAATGTGTATTTGTTACACACAGTGACTTCGTGTTACTGACAGGCATTCTAACTGATTCATCTGTTGATTCAGGGGTTACATTCCTAATTTGTCTAGATTTGAAAAGATCTAGATGAATATCTTGGCAGATTGACGGTGAATCAGAGGCTCGTGAAAGATCAGTGGTCAGAACATTCAAAGACATTTCTTGTGACAAAGTTTTGATGATATCGATGCTCAATTCATCAAAAAGGGGGAGAGCTTATTAAGGAAAAGGAGGAGAATACAAGATTAAAGAAATGTCTAAGTCAGAAAGTTCAAATTTTGAAGAAATTTTCTTTGAAGATACTCTGCTAAAGCATTCTGAGCTGAATTGAGAGATAATTTCTTTCCATCACTTGAAAGAGATTTTATCTACATCTTTTGGAGAGATTTCTATTCTTTGAAGACAAAGAGGGAGATTGCGTCTTCTGAGCTTAAAGAGAAGATTAAATTGCTAAATTCTTTTGGTAATGATCTTGATCCAAAGAGGGAGATTGTTAGATCACAGTTTTATTGGACTCAAGATCATCAATTATGAAGACTAAAATCTGAAGTCAAAGCTGGAAAAGTAAACTTTCATTAAAATTGTCTAGGTCCTTTGTAATAAATAGTTAGAGTTTATTTTTCTTGTATTTTGGGTATTTTAGTCTTTTTCCTAAAATAGGTATGTGGGCCTTATAGGCTCTAGGGTTGTCTTGTGCAAGGGTGTGCCTAATTGAGAATTATCAGCCGCCAAGTTAGAGACAGAGAGATCTTAGAGAGAGAAAATCCTCTCAAGAGAAAAACCTTTGTAATCATTTGGTATTGTTGAATCAAAACAAGTTTGTTTAATCTCTTGATGTGATTATTTGTTTATGTGATAAGAAACTGATTCTATTGGGACAATCAATATCAACTACAAGTATAGACTCAGAGGTGAAGACTATTACGTCCTAGCATCACAAGCGGAACAAGTGTATTACACACCCTATCCTTTAGGAAGTAAGGATTTAAAGGACTGGTGGGCAGTTGTGAAGACCAAAGTCCGTGGAATATATGAAGTTGCAGAAAGAACTATCGATGTGTTGGATGATGATAACGTAGATGGAGAACCGTTCTTTCAAATTAACGAACGGGTAACTCATAATACAAACACTTAGGTAAATGAGGACCTCGATTCCGTCCCTCTTGTCACTAGGGAGCTCAACGTAGTCGCCACAAATGACGAAGCTAGCGAGGAAGATGCATCAGATCACGAAGCTAGCGACGAGGAAGAAGAATTTGAAGACGTGGACGATGATGAAGATAACGAAGACGAACTTATGTTATCTGATCACTCGTCTGAGAACTAGTGTGCCTTTCTTATGTAGACATTTTTTGTGTTATTCTCTATTTTGTGTTAACCATTCTCTATGATTTATGTACACTTATATCATTTATGTAGACATTTTCGTGTTAACCATTCTCTATTTTGCCTTTCTTATGTAGACATTTTTGGGTCTTATGATTTATGTACACTTATATCATTTTGTGTTAACCATTATATATTTTTAGATGTCGGGATGCCCTTCTAGGGGTAGTAGGGGTAATAGGGGTAGGGGTAGGGGCAGTAGCAGCTCCGCCGGGTGTGGTGACCCCCACGCCGCTGAGTTCACCGAGGAAGGACTAGATCAGATCCAATCTGATGACGGACTAGCAGCGAGCTCTAGGGTTAGAGGCCCGAATGTTGCATCACAGACGCCCCATCCAAGTAAGCGACCGCCACTTTTGTTGTCTGAAGCGGGCGGGTAAGTAGATATGATATATTATTTATTCTAGTACATAATAAACCGATCCTAATGTTTTTTTTATGTTGTATATTTTGCAATTGTGAAGGTTTAGGGACAAGTCGGCAGTCCGGAGGGCCGTTGCCGTCTTTAAGTCCATGTTCGATGGTCCGTAGGATCATTTTAGGGATGTCCCTGATGAGCACTATACACGGATGTTGGATCGATTACGAGTAGATATTTTACTCTATTTAACTAATTGAGTGGATTTATTTTTACTTAATCCAAACAATGTGTTTGCAGTTATATTATAGTTGGCCTCCTGAGATGGACGCCAACGTAGTAGCTACATTCCGGTGTATCCTAAATAATAGGTACGCGGACATGATGAGAGATGCCCGTCTATTCTCCCAGGGCAGGGCTTTAACCATTGATGGTGTCCAGTTCGACGGACGTGACTACACATTCTTGCCGCACACCCTTCAGAGTGGATTCAGAGTGAGTTTTGGGTTCATATGATTGAGCAAGTTTGTTTTGTTTTGAATACTTGTATCTGGTTGTACTAGGATTTATTTTGATTTATGTCTTCTTTTTAACAGGTATGGAACACCGATGCGTTCCGACGTGTATCTGCGGCCAATACGGCCAATCGGGCCACCGAGTATGAGGGGATGACATCCAGACACTGTACCGGATCTATTAGTACCGATATGCATCGGGACCGCATGGTAATTTATCATACATTAGACTAAATGTATATAATTGATTAATATATATATACATGATTTTATTACCTACTAACAATTTAAGTTGTCTATTGTACAGAGATACATGGGGCCGTGAGCCTACTAGCGACGAGGTTTGGGAGGCTACACACTGCACCAACATGAAGCTTGTTCCGAGTGCGACTGGTCCGTCCACGGATCCTCCGATCTACGTTTACCCAAAGGCGGCTCATATGGCGGTAAGTTCAATTATGCATGACTAGATTTTTGTTTGTTTTATAAGATAGATAGAAATTATAGCAAACTTAGTTTGGACTGCCATTGTTAGGCAGATGATATGATTGTTTTGATAAAAGCAGGTCATTGATATATATATATATATATATATATATATATATATATATATAGGTTAGTTGAAATATATATATATATATATATATATATATATATATATATGTTCAAATTACAGTTGAAATGCTGCCGAAATTTCTATAGGTTAGTTGACTTGACAATGTCTAATTTGGTAAACTGTAGGATAACTACCATCGGATTAGGAAGGATGAGTACACGGACTTACCTGTCAACAATGTACCTCCCAATGACGCCGAGTTGTGGGAGCGTAGTGTCGGAGGATGGCGTAAGGGCCGTATTTTTGGATTGGGGACCAATCAGGATCCCTATTATTCTATGACCGGTGATTCAGGTGCCAGTTCGAGCGGGAGCACGAACGACCGTCGCGATGAGGAGGTATGCTTGTCAAATGTTGTTTAACATTGTCAATCATATGTTTGTCAAATGTTGAATTTCAGTTGAATGAGCCGAGACAGAGGGTAGAGAGAGGAAGCAGAGAGGATCCAGATGCAGGAGCGACTACAGAGAGAGAGGAAGCAAAGAGGAGGCAAATATAGGAGCGAATAGATCAGTTTGACGCGTTCATTAGGAAGTTTCAAGATCACCCCTTTCCCCCTCCGTAGGATTACGTTTTTGTACTACGTTTATGTATTTATAGATATTAAATTAAGGTTTTGTACAGTTTAAAACTTAGTATTAATTAAAAATTGACAGGTTTTGTACAAGTTAAAAACTGGAATTTTTAATTATTAAAAAAAAAATTAAATTACCAACGGATAATCCGTCGGTAAATGTTTTTTAATTTAATTTTTATTTATTAAATATCCGTAGGAAATCCGTTGCTAAATCCGTCGGTGAAAATCCGTCGGTAATCCGTCGCAAAAAAGAGACCGTCGGTGATCCGTCGGAAATTAACACGCCGTCGGTGATCCGTCAGAAAAATAAGTCGTCGGTGATTCGTCGGTGATCCGTCGGTAATCTGAACGCCGACCACTGCTACACGACGACCATTTACCGACGGATCACCGACGGATTTGTCCGTCGGTGATAAACATCTGTTTTGTAGTGTTTATTAAAGATTTCCATTTTGGTCCTTATAGTTTTAAAATTACGTTTATTGTTATTGTGACTTGCATTTTATTTCTTTTTTAGTCCATGGGACTAAGGGACCGTTTATGAAATGCTTACCCGGTAGGTGCTTACCGAGTCACTTACCTTGCATATGAACATGAAAAGTAACAAGAATCCTACCCGGTAAGAGCGCTGTCAAGGACTGAATGTCTTACCCGGTAAGTGAGCGGAAAAACTCTTACCCGATTAACGCTTATCGGGTAGATTATTGCATTAGACACCCTTTTGATAAGACAAACGAGTTTCTTGAATTTTACCGGTAAACACATACCGGATAACCGTTTAGGTACGGCCCCTTAACACCATTATTAAACAGTTGTTAAAACCCCCAAAATATGTATTTTCATTTTCTTTTAATTATTTTGACCACCCACAACTCCGACCCCGACAAGTCCACCCATAACAGTTCCTATACCCCATTTACCTTTTTTCATTTGACCCCCAATTTATTATTGATATTTATAGAAAAATCATTATTTATGTATTTCTTATTACCTGAAGATCAATTATAAAAACATATATATTTTATTTTTATTTTTATAAATAGTCTATTTTTATTAATCAAAATTTATAATAACTAAAAAATCAATATAAATTTATAAATACTCTATTGTTATAATATTAAAAATGTATAAATCTTTTTTTATAAACTAGTTTTTAATAGCTATAAACTAAAAAGTTTTATAACCAAATTTCACTTAATTAGCTTATTATGTATATTTTTAGAGTTATTGATAAAACTAACAGGTCATATAAAAAATCATATAAATATAAAAAATAGTAAATTTGTTACAAATGTCTTAATGATACAATTTAGATAAAGAAAAAATGTTGTCTATTTAAAAATTGGTTTATTGAAATTATTATTAAGTATATAAAATTTAGTGCTAAATGTTACGATTACTTATTTTTCTAATAATCAAAAAGTAAATATAAAGAAAGAGTTTAGAAAGAAAGTGATGTAGCTTTGAATTAAAAAAAAATAGACACATTTTAGTTATTGATAACTATATTTGTTAAATTATAATAATGATAATTATAATTTATTAAAATGATAATCATAATCATAACAAAAATAGATTTGTTAACTTATATTGATTTTTGGTCATTGTAAATTTTGATCAATAAAAATAAATAAATTATGATAATAAAAGAATATGTGTTTTTATAATAGATTTTTAAGTAGTAGTAGTAATAATAATAACAACAATAATAGTGATAGTAATAATAGTAACAATAATAAATACTACTAGAAAGCCATAAATAACTTAACTGTTAATATCAAATTATCAATAATTACAATAATAATAATAATAATAATAATGATAGTAATAATAGTAACAATAATGATTGATGATAATTATGGAAGAAATAACAAGCTAAAAGGGGGAGGGTGTTCAAATGAAGAACGTAAAGGGGGTTTACGAAGTGTTTGTGGGTTTAGGAGGACGGGCGAAATTCATAATAATTAAGAAAACAAAAAGATCATGGTTTTGAGGTTTTAACAATCGTCAATGACAATGTTAGTTTTAGGAACGAAAAAAGATATAAATTACAAACTTCACTGATGATAAACATAATTTTAAATCATCGAGATAAAAATAATTTTTTTTGAACAGCAAGTTAACACAAACACACGTTCCCGGGGTATCCGGGCTCCCACTTAAGGGTGCCACCCGACTAATCCCCGTCGATCAAAAACCCAACCCAATTAAGGGTACCACTATGTAGCAGACCCATGATCATGGATGTCACAGGATGCTCACCACGGGGTTCGAACCTGAGTAGTCAGTGGATGGTATCCACTGACCCCCCAGGATGTTACCTTACCACTGGGCTACAACATGAAGGATAAAAAATAAATTTTTTTGATAAACCACATAGACATAAATTATGTGGAAGTTTTGAATGTTTATCGGTGGATTCAATTGATGCATCAAAGTTGTATTTACTTTGAATCCGGTCAATTTTGTGAAGGAAAAAACTTTAATGATGGAAACACAAGCATTGGAGCTTTTTGTGGGTTTCTCTTTCAAATCATCATTTTGTTGAAATAAAACCTTTAATTTTCCCTCAAAAATTAAAAAGAGAATATCATTATTTAAAGATAAAAAAGCATATAATATTTCGTTGTCTTATCTATTTGATATTATTTGTTTAACTTTCATTCATTATTTACATGTCTCATATTCTTATTAGTGGGGTCTATAACTTTTTGCATTTGGAAAGTTTTGGTCATCAAAGATGAAGATGAACTCTCTCTCATGTAGTGTAATGATTTACTCAAATTTTTTAATTGAAGTCGGCATCGTCATTGCAAAGTGTTTTTGGAATTGTTTAAAGATAGATCGTTTTTGGGGATAATGTATAAAAAGGTTATTGAAGTTTGCAAAGCTTTTCTAAAGATCACATGATGATGAAATCCAAGTTTTAAGTCAGTGTTGTTTATATTAAATTTGGTCAAAAGACCCTAAAATGACAATACTGCTTAAATCCATGTTATATAAAAGTATAAAAATCTAATTTTTTAAGGGGAGGTTGATGCGGTTAAAGGGGGAGGACGGTGGTGAGCAGGGGGAGATGAAGGACAGTGATGCGGTTGACAGGGTTGCGGAATTTTCGTTATGACTTATAATTTACATGTATACATTGAATGAAATTTGAATATCAAATTTCGAATTCAAAACTAAAATTTTGATTAAAATTTTAAATTTTATAAAAATATCATTGAATTTTCTATTACTTTTTTATTTAAGACTTCTTAAATAGAAAATCGAATGGAAGTTGGAAGGATACTATGAGCATTTTTCTAATTTCTTTTTAATATGTATTTGACATACATGACACTGATTGAAACTTGGGTGACATTTTTAGCTGTTTTTATAATTGGATCAAACTTTTAACAAATTCATGTTGTAGACTTTTTATGTATAATCCCAATAATTTTACACTTCAATTTTTTAAAAAAAGATATAAATACAAATCCAATTTTGTACGTTAGTCCACCATTACTAGTGTATATACATCTAGTTTTGTGCACCTTTAACTATTGTTGCTAAATAAAACCTATTTTGAGTCAAATCATGCTTGGTGGTGATGTGTCTAAGTGTTTAATTAGTAGAAAGAATTATTTCGTAACAATGAATTCATTTAGAATAATCCGCTTTCTATTCCATCAAGTCATCATACTCATTAGGACTAGTCATCATCACCTTACCGAAAATAAACACTCAAAAATCTTATTGTTTTATCTATGTTAGTACAACAATTTATAGACCTTCATAATAAAACATAAGACTTATGTTCTATGTTTTTAGCGTCACCACCTCTTGTATATTAGGTCCATTTTCAAAAGAAAAATCTTTATTCACTTCCAGTGTATATGATGGTAGACGCGAATCACATGATCTTTGTCGGCTAAAAAAAATATGTTAAAATTTTGGGAAAAAAACAAAAAAATGATGTCTTTGGGGCCCAAAACTTGCTAAAAGAGATGGGTAGGTTTTTCCTTCTTAGATTGGGTTGGTAGCATTAATAAAAAGTAGTCCCCTCTATGTGGATGTGGGTAATGAAGGTTTTATAACCAATTGTTTAAAGAAAATTGATCGGTTATACTCTTTTTATAAGTACTTATTATTTGATTTGTGGAATGAGATTCATTACCACTTTATTGAACTTTCAACGGCTTACAACAATCCAAACATAACAACTTTAATAAAATAATTTTTAGAAAAAAATAATGCAAATATTTTATTAATCGTGTATTATGTTATCTTACTGGATGAAAATGACTTACTAGTTGATTCTCACTCATCTTGTTTGCATGTATATTTCGGTGTTCCTAAACAGAACTTTTATGTTAATTCTTCTAATGGATTGCTTCGGAAAACGTCTATGATGGAGCAAAATTTTCATTGTCTATTTTATTGACGTATTCATGATAATTTATTGGGCAACATTATAACATCCCAAATTGGAGATATGTAAAGTAAAGGGAGTAACTTTTGTGAAAGCATGATTAATATAGTTTGAGGACTGATTGTTGCTAAACGAAAGCCTACTGGGCCAAACTGTATTTATGGAAAATATTTTCAATTAGAACATTTCCAAGAGAGTTACAAATTGAGAGGAGGGGGGGGGGGGATTTCTAAGAGGATAATTCGAGTCTAGAAGTAGAGAAGGTAGCAAAGTGAGGCTCAGAGTCTCATAAACAAATAAGCGAGATTAAGACAATAATTTTACTTCAAGTTTACATTTTAATGCTTCTATAGTAGCATTTCATGTAATAGCATGATATAACATCGAAATGGAATGGGTATGAAGTCATAAGACTAAAATGAGCACAAATTTATTTTATTAGTATTTGAAGCATGATCCGTGACTATGGGCGAGATTTAAAGCACGATATGTTAACGTAATGGTTGTTTAGGCATGAAAAGTGAAGATATACATGATAGTCACAATTTGGTGCAAGAAAAATGACTTAATAATTGATGTTCAATTGATTATAAATGCTATTATGTTTACATTAGTTTGATCACATGCCCATGTGAGATGAAGGTGAGTGTAAAGGTGGAGCTCATAAGGTTTCATAAAAGGTGAGACATATGATTGATATGAGGTCAGAGCTTGCCTGTAAGCTTGCACAATTAATTAACCTACATGGGCTTAAGCTTGTTTATAAGGCAACTTTGACTAGTCAATGGAAACTCAGTCAAGCAAGCTAGTCTAAGCTTGTATAGATGTAAGTGGCTTGAACATAAGCTCAAGGTCGCATCAAGGTAGCGTTGACTATACATGAATTTGTTCAATAAAAGATGGTAAATTTGAATAGTACAATTGAACGACATTCTAATCTTTTCCATTGCCCTGTTACACATGTACCTATAGATTGACGGGATGAGTAATAAATAATATAAATTATAGAAGTTCATACAATATATCATATAAAAAGTCTTACAAATATAACAACAAAAATGTTTTGAAATAACAAAGTAACATATGAAATTCACTTTAATAGAATCACTCTTCTAATCTTCTTCGAAAGGCAGAGCCAGGAATTAGGAATCGTCAAATTGGCTATTAGAGTAAAATCCTAAAATATTATACCTAGACTAAATGTTAAAAGATATAATTAGGTAAAGACTAAGGTGACGTTTGTTTTTTTAAGAGGTGTTGAATCTCATTTCACTTCTGATTGACAAAAGGTGGTGCTGAAATCTAAAATATGAATGAATAAGACTGTTTGTTTTTGTAAACTGATAAATGTCTGTTTTTTTTAAATTGTCTATTTTACCCATCAAAATATTATAATGTTGAATTTATATATAAATTTATACAATTTCACATATTTATTCATCATTATTACGAAATTTACATCTAAATTATAAAATTAGCATTCATTTAAATGAAATTATGCCATTGACTCTATTTAACACATTTAAATCCTATTAAATACATCAATTGACCCAAACAATGAAAAATACGAACAAAGTTTTGTAGCAACTAAAATCCTTATTAGTGGCAACTAAAATCCCCATACCATCTGATCCTTGCACCATCTTCTAAACCCGGAAGCATACCATCAATCTGCAATTCTTCCGGTGTAACACCCCTAAAAATATGGGTAAATTTAACCCTGAATAATGATATGGGTAATAGTTTAAATAAATAAATCACCCAAAATGGGGATATAGTAAGGCGTTTACAATTCAAAATACGTGAGATACTTCAACAACCTACTAATCTAAACTAGTCTAAGCTTGGATTAAGAACGGTTTCACTATCTCCTTCCAAAAGAATCCTGTCCACAAAACCATTCGCCAAAAGTTAATCTTCACAAAACGTGTCTTTACCGACAATCTGACTTTTCGCTCAAGCCCGAGGAGTCCCACCACTAGAATGACCTGATATACATGTCATTTTAGTAAAAAGATTTAGACTTGGAGCCTAGTGAGAACAAACAGTTAGATAATAAAGTTACAAAATGATAGAATAGTTTGACATAGTTTTAACTCAAACATTTGGTAATAAAAGTCGATCGACCCTTGGAAGGGTACCAACATCAAAGATGACGGGGGAGACCCGATTTACCAATGATAGTGATGGAACACAAAAGTAAGCCACAATTCATGTTATATAAGTCGCACTCATGGATTATAATCAATATGATATATCAAGCTCAACCACTCCAAATCTATTGCTTGTGGAGCCCCAAGTTCAACCACACTAGGTCTATACCTTGGGTTGTCCAAAATCCGAGTTTAGCCTTAATCACTATGGAATTACATTTTACCGCTCTTGGATGGTCCCCGACCATGTAGGCCTACACCTTACTTTCAAATAGAGACTCAATGCGTATCCTGAGCTATAACAAGGGAATTTAATATCCCAAGATAGTTATCACAATACGAATTCTATGCCTATGGATCCATTACATTATTGTCTAACACGTTTATATAACAAGGTATGCCATAGTATACCAAATACGATAAGCTTTTGCACAAATAAAACATAAGTGAGTGAATGTCATATTTAAATCAATATAACCATTATTTTACCAAAATCACTATGAGCACCACAACTCATCTAAATCAACCATTAGTTTTATTTATGTGCAGGGAATCATCCCCCATAAATCATTTCAACAAAATACTCAAAATGGTCAAAACCTTAGTTTTTGACTTAACTTTCCGAAACCATCCAAATGAGGAACTGTGTAGTAAAAGCCTTGAGGAACCATAAAAGATGCATTTAAGACTAATGAAACAACATATTTAGTACATATCCTCATTTACCTTCAAATAAGCAAAAACCCTAAAATCTCCCAAATTACTCAAAATTAGGTTAAAGTTCATAAAATGAGAAATGTGTTTAGGAGATGTTTAGGAGAATAAATCAACAAGGTTTTGACATGTATAAAGTTTTGTAAAGAGTAGGATGAACTCACAATGCCAGGTTTGATAAAACTCAAAAACCTAAGAAATTTCATTTTGGAGAGGGTGAGATGAATGGCTCCTAGTCTTTGCTTCCAAATCCTAGCTTGATGATGAAAAATCACTTTAAAACTCAAGAATCAATGCCTTAAATGCTTTACAATCCGAAATAAATGGAGAGGGTTCGGTTTGGGAGTATTTGGGAGAAGGTGGATGAGAGTAATGCATGAAGTGAGCTGAAAATCGAGTTTAAAACCCTCAGGCCCCGCAAGCGACTATGCCATGTGAAAGTGACATTGTCACTATCGTGAGGCATTCTCGCAGGGAATGTACCGAGCGCCCATGGATACCCACAATTTTGCCAAGCGAGAGTGACCATGTCACAACCGCGAGGCATTCTTGCCAAATATGTATCAAGAGGCTCTAGCCCTTGGCGACTATGACACAACGATAGTGACCCTACACTATCGCAGGGCACTATCGCCCCAGTCGTACTGAACCCGAAAGTTGACTTTTTCTCACCCGAACTCTCTCGACTCGCTTAAAGACGAAAAGTACACATTCCTAATTATTAGACCACTAACTTAGAACTACTAAATTTTCTTACCGAGATTCCGTGTTACAATCCTCACCAACTTGGAATCGATTTCGTCCTCAAAATCTTAACTATGAAAAATAAATAGGGATATCTCCGCTTTATATCCTCTTCGCTTCCCAAGTCAAGTTGGTGCCACGATGATGTTTCCATTTCACCTTGACCATTGTGAATTCCTTATGACAAAGCTTCTTTGACTTCCTCTCTAGAATCGCATCGGGTTCCTCAATACAATGGTTGCCCTCATCAACCTTGTTAGTGCAAAATATTGTTGTATTCAAAATCATCAAGATTGAAGACAAAACCTCAAGTCAAAGCCTCAATGAAGAAAGTTAAAGTCAACTATGCTTAAGTGAAAGTCAAGGTCAAGGTCAAAAGCTTTAAGCCTTGTTAGTTTTCTTAGTTGGTATTTCTTTGTAATAGATCTTAGGTATAAATAGGATTTTGTTTCTTGTTAATCTTGAAGAACATATTGAGAGAATATATTGTAAAGAGAGAAATATTGTAGAGAGAGAAAGAGAGAGCTTTAGAGAGAGAAAACTTGTAATCGGTTTCTATCAATGAATATGAGATCTGGAGCATGATATAGTTGTTATTGTTTAACACTTGCTAATTGGGACTATCAATTGGTATTAGAGCAGACAAAAATAAGATTTTTGGATTAAAATTGAAGAATTGTTGCTATTTTTCAAGAAGTCGCAAGTTTCAAACTGTCAAGATTCGGATTTGGTGATTTCGTGTTGTTCTTGCTTGAAATTTGATTGTATTGTACTCGTTTTGTGTAATAGATCAAATTGTAGTTAGGTTGTATAGACTAATTCACAATCATTTGTGTGAATTTTGGTGTTTTGTAGAAATTTTTGCTCGAAATTTATAAACACTAAGTTTGGATCGAATTTCATTGTATTGTTATTTTTAGCTGAAATGATCAACTAAAGAAGTGTTCAGAATCTTGTCATGGACCAATCTACAAAGTTCTATGGATTAATTTGAAGTATTGATCGAATTATGGCTGAAAAGGTGTTATGAGTTCGACTTTTTGAAGAACTCGTAAGATCTAAAAAACTCGCAAGCTTCATAAGGAACTCGCAAGACTCAAGTGGTTGTCGCAAGCTTCAAGAGTTTTTGATATTTTTGTGCAAGTGAAAATTTCTCAAAGTGTGGAACTCGCAAGAAGGCTCTTACGACATGTGCACTTCTCGCTTCTTATTGCACAAGTAAAGTGAAGAACTCACAACAAGAAGCATACGTCAAGTGAACTTGACGCAAGCCTAAATATGTGTCAAGTTACTGTTCATATAGTGAGATTTGCGACAAGTTTGAAACTTGCATCACTCGGTCTGCGAGTTGTGAGGTTCTCTCGACTCTAGACATTTACGACAAGTTCAATTTATGGTTCCTTCGGTCTGTGAGTAGTTAACTTCTCGGTTGATTTTCTAACTTCTCGTGTATAGTACTTTGCGACAAGTTTGGTTCAGTGTTTTATGACAAGTTATACTCTGTGTTCTTTGCGACAAGTTTGTTCTTACAACAAGTGTGTCCTTTAGTCTGCGACTTCTGGACTTAGTCAATTTTCTGATAAGTTCCAATTTTTAAGAAAAGTTTCTGATTTTTGTTAACATTCAAAGAAAGTGATTTAAAGATGACTTCCAAGGATGCATTGGCAATTGGTACATATGTCAAACCATCAGTTCTTTTCAAAGGTGAATGTGAGCAGTGGAAAGATAGATTTTTAGACTTTATTGATCGACACAAAAATGGTGAGTATATCAAACAGTCCATTGATGAAGGTGTGATGAAGCCTATAACTACAGAAGTTCTAGATGATGATTCCTCAGATAGTGAAGATGGTACTAAACCTAGAGAGCCTAAGACAAAGAAAGTTCTTCTTGATATTTCTAACTACACTGCTGAACAGAAAAAGAGGTATAAGGTTGACAAGCAAGCAAGATTTTTACTGCTTCAAAGCATTCCAAATGAGATCTACATCAAAATTGACATCTATAAATGATGATAGGTTATAAAATTGGAAACCAGATGAAGGTGGCTAATTGCATCAATAATTATGAGGAATTCAAAGCAAAAGAAGGAGAGAGTCTGGAATCAACATATGATAGATTTGTTTCTTTGTTAAATGAGCTAAAAAAGAATAAAGTGAAGAAGAAGAAGCAGATAGAGAACAATGTTAAGTTTCTCAGCATCTTACAACTAGAATGGAAGAAATTCACTCATCAGATGAAACAAATGAAGGATCTCAATGACATCCCACTTCATGAGGTATATGAGACTCTCAGACAGAATGAGGAGGAAGTGGAAGTGATCAGGGATGACAAGAAGAAAGCTGAGAAACCAATTCAAGATCCAGTTGCTCTAGTTGTTGAAAGGAAAGAGAAGAAGAAAGAGAAGAAGAAAAAGAAGATTGTAATTTTTGAGTCTGATGGAGATGATAGTGCAATTTCTAATTTAGATGATGGTGAAAGTTTGAAGCAAGCAATGATTCTTTTGACCAGGTCATTTCAAAATAAATTCTACAAGAAGCCAGGGTCTAACAATCAAAGGTATTCATCTGGGTCGAGAAATTTTGAGCACAAAGAGAGAGTGGAAGGAAAGAAGAGGTATGAAGAAAGAAAGTTTGATGATAGGAGATTAGAGGAGAAGAAGTATTTGAACAAGTATGAGGAGAAGAAGACAGAAGAGCTAGTGAAATGCTACAATTGTGGCAAGATTGGGCACTATGCCAAAGACTGCCGAAAGCAGAAAGTGAATAACTCCGATTACTACAAGAATAAGATGCTGATTGCAAAGCAGAAGGCTGGAAAAGCACTGATGGTTGAAGATGATCATTGGCTTGATCTGACAGATTCAGAGGATGAGAAAGATGAGGTTGATCATATGTGTCTGATGGGCAAGCAAGTTACCTATGATGAATCTGATGATGACACATCCGATGAGGTAACTAATTTAACTGAATCTGATTTTTTAAAGAAAATGGAATCTATGACGGTTGAACTTCAGGATCTATAGTTAAAGCTTAAAAAGGAAAAAGGCATTGTTGAGAAAAAGCGTCAAACAATATTTAATCTCAACAAAGATGAAAACAATGTTGATTGAATCTTTGAACAATGACGTCAGTACTTTTGAAAAACAAAAGACTGTTCTTGAAAATCAAATATCTGAAGCAAATTCCAAGTTCAACTTTTGTGAACTAGAGAAGAAAGAGTTTGTTCGAAAATATAAAGATTTAAAATCTGTTAACAAGTCTTTAATTGCAAATATTAGTGGTTTGGAAGAAAAACTTTATACAAGAGGCTAAACTGACCAAACCATTCAGATTAACAAACCTAAAGAATTCACATATTTCAACGCTTATTGGGGAATTGGGTATAACAACCCCCATTATCTGAAGAAAAGTAATTCAAAACGACCAACTGTTTATAACTTTTGATTTTCTACAGTTGAACGATAAACACCCGAAGTTAAAAGTCAGATGGACTGTCATCTGAAGAAGTGGAAGCTAAGGAAGATATGAACAGGAAAAACACACTTAATATGCAACTACCATTCTGTTATAACAAACTAAATGAGAGTTATCTTAATGATCAACCAACATTTCTTTCTAATGATTATTTTAAAAGTTATTCTAATGAATAGATGGAGGCTAAGCTTGTTGAAGGAAAAATTTATGTTCCTCCTCTCATCTTAGAAAGCAAAATTTCTCAGCTTGAGAAAACTTTAGAAGAAGAAAGAATTTTGGTTGACTTACAACAAATTGTGTTTTATACTGTTTTATTGAACATTGATTCAAAGACTGATATCAAAACAAAAGATAAATCAGAATCAGACAGAGTTTGTGAGAACAACTCTACTGATTCAGATGCATCCTCTTGCAAAGCTTTTATTGGTGATATCTTTTGCAAAGTATCACCATGATTTTGAACAAATGCCCTATCAAAAATAGTTTTCAAAAGAATTTAATGATTTCATGTTTCCACAATATTCCAAAGCATCTCAATCTTTAGATGATGATGATCTATTTGATGAAGTTGATTTCTTGAATTCTGAGGAATGTTCTGATGAGTGTTTGGATAAGTTTGATTTTAATGCAAGACTTCCAGATCATAATAACTTTGTTGTTAATTCTGAAGAGTTACCAAGTGTATTTGAAGTTGGTGACTCGTCAATTAAAGTTGATGACATAGTTCCTGTAAGTGCTTACTATGCTAAAGGTAAGAAGAAGAAGCACTCACAGAAACGGAACAACACTGGTAAGTTTAAAAAGAAACAAACTCAGTATTCTCATTGTTCTAACAAGCATAAATCTTCTGTTTTAGATATGAGATACAAAAGATCTGAAGTAAAACTTGAATGGAGGAAGAAGAAATCCACAGAGAATGTGGAGTCATCAAAATCATTTCCTACTTCTGATTGTAATAGGACAATAGATACAAGTTCTGATGTAATTGATCAAATTTCTTCCAATAAACAAAAACTTGTACTTCCATGCAAGATTTATACAATAAAGTAATTGATTCAATTATCTTATGATTATATTCTTTGTTCTACATGTGAGGAATTGATTTTGTTGATCGTAGTGTTTCTGATAATTGGTTTGGTTCATATCATATATATGATTTTGCTAGATCAAATGTTTTTAGAAAGAAAAGAGGACCCAAATTTCGTTGGGTGCCAAAATCTGAGACTAACCAGAGAGGACCCATTGACAAGTGGGTACCTAAACATGTTGTTTCTTGATTTCTCTTGTGCAAACCCGTTATATGTGGTACTTGGATTCCGGTTGTTCTAAGCATATGACTGGGAGAAAAGATATTTTATCTAACTATACAGAGAAATTTTGTGGCAATGTGCGTTTTGGGAATGATCATTTTTCACCAATTCTTGGATATGGAGATGTAGTTCAAGAGAACATAATGATAAAGAAGGTGAGTTACGTTGAAGGCCTAGGACATAATTTATTCAGCATCAGATAGTTCTTTGACAAAGATCTAGAGGTTAATTTCAAGGTCAAGAGATGTTGTGTACGGACTAAAGACGGGAAAGAACTCTTGGTCGGCACTCGAAAGTCAAATCTCTACACGATAAATCTGTCCAATGTCAAACCCGAAAGCGCTGTCTGTCTACTCTTTAAAGCCTCTACGCAACAAAGTTGGTTGTGGCATAGGCATTTTTTTCGCCTCAACTTCAGGTACATAAACAAGTTGGTAAAGGGAAATTTGGTGAAAGGTTTACCTGAGCTTAAATATGAAAAAGAACATCTGTGTGATGCATGTGAGAAAGGGAAGATGAAAAGAGCTTCACATAATCCTAAGACTGAAAAGAATACAAATGATCCCTTGGAGTTACTACACATGGACTTTGATGAGTGGATAACTTATCACACTTTTCATCACTTTTTATTAGGATTTTCTAGCTATTTTATTTTCCCAACTACCATATTTTGAGTCTTTTATTCTACTTTTCACCATTTATTGAGTTGGGAGCTAAGTATTAGAAGTTTACCCTATTTATGTGTTTAAAGTATCAAATCACTGATGAGTAATGCTGCAGCAGGAGTCACAGCATGGGACTGCAGTCAAGGACGAAGCTTCATAACCTTTTTGGTTGGTGTAACAAGAGATTTGGGAGGAGACTTGGAGGAGTTCGGTTAAGGAGGAAGTGGAGCAGAGCATATATGCTCTTTTTATTCCTTGTGTTTCCTTACAAGATGCTTGTTGTACCAATATGTTGACATTTGATTCCAAGCTTGTAGTGAGGCCCATGTCCCTTTTTACTTTGATTCCCTTTTGATGCTTTCTTAGATGCTAAGTTAGGAGCTCCTCTATGTATAAATAGAGGGCTCAATTCAGTAGTTTAAGCATGTTCCACCGGTTAGATAGCTCACATAGCTATTTTAACTTGTTTCTATAAGTAATTTTAATATTAATTTATTAATTAAGTACGCTACTATTCAGTGTCGCAACACCGTTCACAGAACCTTTACATTTCCTTGTCATTTACAATTTGACTTTAAATTAATGTTTTACATTTATGTTACTTACATTTACGCATTCCAATTCCAGTCATTTACTTTAATGCATTTTCTTATTGTCTCTCTAATAATGTCGCACACCTTGTGTCAAGCGATGATGGGGTAAGTCCCTAGCTTTGGTGTAAGGGATGATTGGGAGATAAAAGCCTATGTAACTTTGGATTAATGTTTTGCTACTAGCTATCAATTTCACTATTCACTCCTTGTTTCTGAGTTTCATCCAAGTGCTTCTTGATGAGGTGACGTACATTGTTTCACTTGGATGAGTTAGGTTGATTGCAAGTTATCGTAAACTTCCGAACACTAAAGCGTTATAGGGGTTGTAACAAACCACTTCAATCTTTATTGATTGTAAACTATACGAAGAGAACAATAATATCTATGTGGAATCGATTGGGTCGCCTAATTAGTTACTGCTGGTAAACCTATCCTAATATGAACCTTGCAAAAGGGTTGTGCGAACCGATAGTGAAGTTGAGAACTAGTGCTGCAGCATCTGCTGCAGCATGAGTCGTGTTATTTAGTTGCTTACAACTCCAGTCGGATCTTACACCCTTGCTTTCTTTTAATCTGTTCAAGCACTTTAATTTACAGTTACCAACACTCAAATATCATTCCTTCCAAATCTCTTTTTGAAATCACCTTTTAAGGCTAACTTGAGAATCGCGGCTTGTTTTATTGTCTTTGTGGGATCAATACTTGGTACTTAGTACCACTTTATTACTTGTTCAAACGATAGTGGTTTAACATGTATACTTGCATGTTATTCCATTTGTGATTTTTGGGTTACATAATCTTCCGACCAGACTTATATGGTCCAATGTGTACTCAGAGTATAAATGGCAAGCGATATGTCTTGGTGATAGTGGATAATTACTCGCGATACACTTGGGTAAAATCCATAAGGTCAAAGGACGAGACTCTCGAAATCATCATCTCGTTCCTAAAGAGTGTCCAAGTGAATGTGAAGAGAATAGTGAAGTTTATTAGATCAGATAACGACACAAAATTCAAAAACAAAACTGTTAAAGATTATCTCGAATCGGTTGGGATAACACATCAGTGTTCTGCTGCCAGAACGCCTGAACAGAATGGAGTAGTTGAAAGAAGAAATAAGACTCTTGTTGAGGCTGCACGTACTATGCTTAGCCAATCTGACTTACCTATATTCTTGTGGGCTGAGGCTGTTTTGAGTGCATGTTATACGCAAAATCGTTCAATCATTCATTGTCGGTTAGGTAAAACACCATATGCTCTTATAAATAATAGAACACCAAGCATTAAAAATTTCCATATTTTTAGCTGCAGGTGCTATGTGCTAAATGACAAGGAGAACTTGAATAAGTTCAGTTCACAAGGTGAAGAAAGGATTTTCATCGGCTACTCTCACACATCCGCATCATATAGAGTTTATTTGAAGATATCAAAGATTGTTGTGGAAAACGTAAACGTCACATTCGATGAAGCAATGGAAGTGGCTTCTGAACAAAGCAGTTTAGAACCCGTGAGAACAGGAGTTTTAGCTTCTGCACACATCAGTCAAGAACCTAGTTCTAGTGTTTCTAATTCTGATAAAGCTTCAACGTCTACTTCACATTTAACATAATTAGATTTATTGTTTAAACATTTTTATGATGAGTTTCTAGGGTCTAAAGTTTATAAACCTGTTGTGATTGATAGTTCAGACGATTCAAATGAACATCAACCAATCATTTCAGATGTCTCTACTGAACTTATACCTCCAGTTTAGGAGGAAACTCAATCATTTCAAACAGAAACTCCATCAGTTAAAGATACAACAAATATTGAACAGCCAGAAGTTGCACAATCACTTGGGTATGTAGAATTGCCTATTCAACAATCAACAAGTGTTGAACCAGCTGACTACTGCACCTGTAACTTCAACTGAACCCCAAGATGAAGGTTAGTTAGATGATCATGATCAATCTACCTATGCTCCGCTCCCTCACACTAACAAGTGGACCAAAGAGCACCCGGTACATCAAATTATTTGAGATCCTTCGAAACCGATAAAAACTAGGTTTGCAACAACAAATGAGTGCTTGTATGATTCTTTCTTGAGCAAGATAGAGCCGAATCGCGTATCTGAAGCGCTTGAAGATCCTTATTGGATAGCAGCCATGCAAGAAGAACTTAATCAGTTCGAAGCTCTGAAAGTATGGCGATGAAGGTAAGACTATTATTGGCACTAAATGGGTATTCAAGAATAAGAAAGATGAAGATGGTGTAGTTATTCGAAACAAAGCCTGACTTGTAGCTAATGGATATCGACAAGAGGAAGGCATTGATTACTACAAGACATATGCTCCAGTTGCACGCATCAAGGCAATTCGAATGTTTCTCGCGTATGCTGGACACAAGAACTTACTGTCTATCAGATGGATGTGAAAACGACTTTTCTGAATGGCATTTTGAAGGAGTAAGTGTATGTTTCTCAACCAGAAGGGTTGGTAAGTGATGAGAAGCCAAACCATGTCTACATTCTCGACAAAGCCCTTTATGGATTAAAACAAGTCCCTCGTACCTGGTACGATGTTCTTTCAAAATTCCTAGTCAAGTCCGGGTTTTCTAAAGGTAAAAATCGACACTACTCTCTTCATTAAGAAAGAAAAAGGTGATATTATTCTCATTCAAATTTATGTTGATGACATAATTTTTGGGTCTACAAACCCTAAGTACTGTAAGAATTTTTTTGCCTTAATGGTGTCATGTTTTCAGATGAGTATGATGGGAGAGATGAATTTCTTTCTCGAAGTACAAGTCAGACAATTTTCCACAGGGATTTTTATAAATCAAGCTAAGTACATTTGTGACATTTTAATGAAATTTAAAATGGAAAATTGTACACCTATTAGCACCCTGATGGCATCAGGGACTAAGATCAGAGTTGACCTATATGGGAAAGTTGTTGATCAAAAAACCTATCGAGGTATGAATGGTTCCTTAATGTACTTAATGGCAAGTCGACCTGATATTATGTTCCCGACATGTTTGTGTGCGATATATCAGGACAAGCCTAAAGAGTCCTATCTTTCGGTTGTTAAAAGAATTTTTAGATATCTGAAGGGTACCACAGATCTTGGTTTGTGGTATCCTAAGGATACAAGATTGAACTAACTGCATATTCAGATGTAGATCATGTTGGCTGCATGTTAGACAGGAAGAGTTTGTCGGGTCACATTCAATTCTTGGGAGACAAGGTCGTAAGCTGGGCATCGAAGAAACAACTTTGTGTATCCATTTCAACAACCGAAGCAGAATACGTAGCTGCTACCAGATGCTGTTCTCAAGTGTTGTGGATGAGGAAACAGTTACGAGACTATGGATTCCAATTTAACAAGATCCCAATCTACTGTGATTCAAAGAGCACAAACTCTATATCTGCTAATCATGTCTAAGATACCAAGACGAAGCACATTGATGTTAGATATCACTTTATCAAAGACCATGTTGAAAAAGGTATGATCGCGTTGTACTTTGTAAACACGGATTATCAGCTTGCTGATCTTTTCACTAAGTCGTTAGATGAAAAGAGATTTAATTTTGTGATTTCAAAACTAGGCATGCTGAATCTTAAAACATGATCTTTACATAATCCGTATATGAGTTGTACAGTTTGGTTTATAATTTTATTTATGTCTTTATTTTTAATTCTGAAAGATATCTACACTGAAGGTTTGCTCATAATTTCAGGGGGAGTGTGTACTAAGACCAAGATGATCAAATTTCAGGGGGATTTAGATAATTTGCATATGATTTGTACTGACAAATATTCTGAATGCATATTTTCAGGGGGAGTTAAGGACTTCTAAACACATCAGTTTAGAACTCAATCTTTAGTGAAATGTTGACTTTTGATCAAATCAGATCAGGACTCGTGTTTCATTGTTTTACTTTGATTGTGACTTTGATATTTTGACGACGTTTTGACTTTATGAAAATTTTGAGAGGGAACTTACAAGATTTTATTCAATCAATCTTGACTTTGAGGCGGATTTATGACATTTGTGATTAATGTAAGATTTTTCTAACCTTAATCTCATATTGTTTGAAAGATGGACGACTTTCAAGCATGAAAACATATTTTCTTAAACATTCAAACCACTTATCGATTCTCAAAAAGATTTTATGAATTCTAGAAGTGTGATTTTAAATGTTTTCATTTATGAGATTTAATGATTAACTAACCGTCTGTTTCCAAAGATTAATACTTGTGTATTATCTTTTTCATATACTGTTAAGTATTCACACACATCGGGTTCAGTCTTTCTTATTGACTTTGTTATTACCATGTCTCATATTGATACAAATTTTCAATGGTAACACACCCGTTTGAATTTCAAAGTTTTTGAGCATCAAATTCATTCAAATATAAGCGTTTCTTTCAAAGAATTGTCTATATTTGTTCATATAGGCATATTCCAATTCTTTCATGACCTATGCTTTTAATGTTTATCATTAATATTTGATTTTTTCGATACATTGTCAGATTCTCAAACAAGTTTCTTGTATTCATTTCATTCATTCAATATACTTGTTGTGAGAAATCTTCAAAGTTCAAAATGCTCAAATATTCATGACATTTTTGAAGAGCATACATTTATCTGACATTGTAATTCATATTACTGAGCTTTAAATGTTTATGCTAAACTGTTGAACACCATATTCTTTTAGAACAAATTTCATGGGATCAATGTGTGAGATTCAAAGACTTCTATGGATTCACGATAACCAGTATTTTCTACCTAAGAAGTTATCCTAAATGATTGAGAGCGAGGGGTCATATATCAAAGAGTGGGGGAGGAAGTTCATCCGGTTGAACAACCTCATTGTGCTGAGTGGAAAAATGGAAAAGAGAGTTTGGTTAGAAGTGAGCATACTGATAAAAAGAAAGAGGGTGTGAGAATAGAGTTAAAAAGAATATGAAAACTCTGCACCAACTACTTTCTGAGCCGTGGCAACTACATTACTGTTGTTTCACAATTCTTTTGTGAAAATCGTTGAAACAAGCAGTGAGCCCATGCCAACTCATGACTTAACCCCACCAGCTACTCATTTCTTTCTCAACAAAGAAATGTTTCATATTTTCTGGGGACACAACACATAATCTATCTAATCTTCATTTGGAAGATTTGGATATTGAAAAAGAAGATAGTTTGCCCCACCTTCGACCTTCGATCATGCACATTGAGTCATGGAAAACTTGTTTTCTTAACAGTTTACACAATTTGAGCCTGATAAAGCACAAAATGCTTTATTCTTTCATGCATAAACACGTACACACATAAAATTTGTTTTTATGTTGGAACATTTATAAAATTACCTTGTGTTTTTTCGATGATTAGATGGAAGCCCTGGGGAGTGAACATCACTAAAACTCCTTGTACAATACATTTGTTGTACTAAGTGGCTCCATGCTACTTACAAGCATTTTAACTGATTCATTTGTTGATTCAGGGTTACATTCAATTATGAATTTGAAAAGATTCGGAATCATTATGAATTGGGATGTTACTATATCAGTGGAGATATCAGATGATAATATTGGTTAGTAATTGAAAGAATGCATTTTTTGCAAAGTTTTGATGATGTTCATGCTCACATTCATCAAAAAGGGGGAGAAGTTATCAAGAAATGATAGTTTGTGAAGATTCAGTCTCAAGTTTATGGGGAGAAGATATAGAAAGATAAAGCAGATTCAAGATTTCTAAAAGTTTGTTCAAGATTATAGAAATTTTCTTTGAAGATTGTATGAAAAGGAAAAGTGGACGAAAGTTGAAGATAATTTCTTTGTTGAAGAAATTACATGTCTACAAAGAGGAAAATGTGTGTGAAAGATGATAAAGATTGTTTTTGACTTCAGGGAGAATGTTGAAAAAGACATTTTGCTTTTAAAGGGGAGATTTTTAAAATTTGAATTTAGTCCAGAAAGAGGGAAAATATCTTCGAGGAAAGTTACTCCAAATGAAGACATCAGTGTAAAGGGAGAAAATGTTTGTTAAAACTGAATTTGTTCCAAGAGTGATTTAGACTACCTGAGAAGAGCAAGTCAATACAAAGGGGGAGATTATCACTTTATCTTTTGAAGTATGGTCTCGAATACAAAGAGGGAGAATGTTAGTGCAAAATATTGTTGTATTCAAGATCATCATGATTGAAGACAAAACCTCTAGTCAAAGCCTTAATGAAGAAAGTCAAAGTCAACTATGCTTAAGTGAAAGTCAAGGTCAAAATTTTTAAGCCTTGTTAGTTTTGTTAGTTGGTAATTCATTGTAATAGATCGTAAGTATAAATAGGATTTTGTTTCTTTTTAATCTTGAAGAACATATTGAGAGAATATATTGTAAAGAGAGAAATCTTGTAGAGAGAGAAATAGAGAGCTTTAGAGAGAGAAAACTTGTAATCGATTTCTATCAATGAATATGAGATCTGGAGCATGATCTAGTTGTTGTTATTGTTTAACACTTGCTAATTGGGACTATCAAACCCTTATCTCCGAGAGGGGAATGATGCTTTCCTTTTTTGCTAATCACTTTCTAAGATAACAAATATGAAATCTATTATGAATTCCATTCATTTCCAGTGGAAGTTCCAATTGGTAAGCCTGTAGTCCCACACGTTTTATTACTGTAAACGATCCAAGGAAACGGGGACTTAGCTTCTCGTGCTTTTCGAACCGGATTATTCCTTTCCAAGGAGACACCTTTAACATTACCCGATATCCTACTTGGAATTCCATTGACCGTCTCTTCTTGTCGGCGTAACTTTTCTAAGGATCTTGAGCCGCCTTCAAGTGCTTCGAGATGCCTTTAACCTTGTCGGTTGTTTCTTGAATGATTTCTGGTCCGATAAACTATTTCTATCCCGATTCCAACAAACATATGGGAGTCCTACACTTTCGCTCGTATAAGGCTTCAAATAGTGCCATACCAATGCTCGAGTGATAACTGTTGTTGTAGGCCAACTCCACCAAAGACAGATGAGAGTCCCAATTACCACCAAATCGATCACACATGATCTCAACATGTCTTCCAACGTTTGGATTGTTCTCTCGCTTTGACCGTCGGTTTGGGGATGAAAGGATGTGCTCAACTTCATTATTGTACATAATTCTTTTTGTATGCCATCTCAAAAGTCAAAGTGAATCGACCATCACGATTCGAAACAATTGACAAGGGCACTCCATTCCTGGAAACCACTTCGTCGATATACAACTTTGCTAACTTATCTATTGGCAAGGTTTCTCGTATAGCTTGGAAGTGAGCATTATTGGTCAAATGATCGACCACTACCCAAATAGTATCGTGACCTCTTAAAGTTTTCAGCAATTTAGTCACAAAATCAATTGTGATATGTTTCCACTTCCATTCGGGAATCTCTAGAGATTGAAGACTCCCATACGGTCGTTGGTGTTCAAATTTCACTTGCAAACATGTCACACATCGCTCCCCGTAGCTTGCCACATCCAACTTCATAACTGGCCACCAATAGTGTAGCTTCAAATCTCTATACATTTTTGTACTCCACAGGTGAATGGAATATTTGGACTTATGAGCCTCCTATAGAAGTAATTCCCGGTTGCCTCCGATATTGGGCAATAAAACACGCCCTTCGAACAATTTTATTCCAAAGCTATCTTCCGTCAATAGTGAGCGTTGTTTCGTCATTACTTCTTCTTTAAGATTTTCTTCCGACAAGGCTTTGGCTTGGGAAGTCTTGATCCTTTCAATGAGACTTGACACTAGTTCGATCCTTGAAAGGGTGTCCTGGATACTTCCACTATAGTCCTTTTGGATCAAAGCATCGGCTACCACATTTACCTTGACCAGGTGGTAACGCAATTCATAGTCATAATCCTTGAGTAATTCGAGCCATCGTCTCTGCCTCATATTTAAGTCTTTCTGATCAAATACGTACTTCAAACTCTTATGATATATGTAGAGGGTACATCTCGTGCCATAGAGGTAGTGTCTCCATAGCTTCAATGAGAATACTACTGCCGCTAATTCCAACTCATGAGTAGGATAGTTTCATTCGTGATCCTTGAGTTGTTTCGACGCGTAGGTGGTCACTTTGCCCTTTTGCATCAATACACAACCCAAACCCATCTTGGAAGCGTCACTATAGACTACGAAATCTTTGGTTCCTTCGGGTGAGGATAGGATTGGTGCTTTACAGAATTTCTTTTGAAGAGTTCGAAACGCTCTCTTTTGGGCATCGATCCATACAAACTTTACATTCTTCCGCGTTAGAGCCGTCAAGAAATAAGCGATCTTTGAGAAGTCTTGAATGAATCTCCGATAGTAGCCTGCTAAACCCAAGAAGCTTGGGGTTTCGGATGAACTCTTAGGCGGTTCCCAATTCATCATGGCTTCAATCAATCTTTGAGGGGTCCACCTTTACCCCATCTTGGGTGACCACATGCCCAAGAATTGCACCTCTTGTAGCCAGAAATCACACTTGGAGAATTTTGCATATGACTTCTCTTTCCTTAGCACTTCTAGAACTTCTTGAAGGTGTTGCTCGTGATTTGACTCATTCTTGGAGTAGACGAGTATATTATCAAGGAACACGATCACCGACCTAGCAAAGATGGGTCGACATACCCGGTTCATCAAATTCATGAACACCTCCGGTACGTTTGTAAAACCAAACGACATCATTAAGAACTCGTAATGAGCGTAATGCGTTCTGAAAGCTATATTTAGGATGTCGTCCTTCTTCACCCTCACTTAGTCGTATCCCAAATGTAAGTCAATCTTTGAGAAACAACCCGCTCCTTAAAGTTGGTCGAATAAGTTGTCAATCCTTGGGGGCACTTGTTCTTTATGGTTGCCTTGTTCATTTCTCTATAATCGATGCACATCCTCATGGAACCATCCTTCTTCTTAACGAACAAGACCGGAGCTCCCCAAGGCGATGAGCTCAGTCTCACGAATCCTTTCTCGAGTAGATCTTGAAGCTACACCATCATCTCTTGGATCTTGGATGGAGCCAACCAGTAAGGAGCTCTAGCGATCGGAGCTACCCGTGGAATAAAATCAATCTGGAACTCTACTTGTCGATCGGGTGGCAAACTGGACAAGTCATCCGAGAATACATCAGAAACTTCACACACTACCTTCACGTCCTTGAGCTTCTTCTTCTCGAGCTTGGCATCTATCACGTATGCCAAAAGGAGGAACATCCCTTTACCATGCACTTACGTGCTTTAGAAATGGTTATGATTGCAACATCTCCTTTTCTCATTTATCCATATATGAATACAACTCCACCGTCCGAGATTGGGATTCGGATCAACTTCTTTGCATATAGGATTTCAACTTAGTTTTCTACCAACCAATCCATCACGATCAGTATCTCGAAACCACCAATCAACATAGGCAATAAATTGATCGTAAACTCTTTCCCCTCAATCTCATGAGTAAAACTCTTCAAAACTGCGCAAATCACTACCTGACCACCATTAGCTATCTCTAGTACTAAGAAATTCTCTAGCACACTAGTGGGCATAGGAAGTTTTTGGCAAAAAAGATTCCGACAGAAAGGAGAAGCTTGCACCAGAAACAAATAAAAAACGGACAGGTATGGAGTTCACAAGAAACGCACCCAAAACCACATCCGCCGACCCCTTCGCCTCTTTCGCCGACATTTGAAAAGATCTAGCTGGTACTATCGGAGGGTTATCTTTTCTTCCCCATGCTTCCTCCCACTTTTAGCTTCGGGCATAAACTTCGAATGTGACCTGGTTCTCAACACTCGAAACACATGGGCCCTTTGAGTGGGCAATCTCGAATGGTGTGACCAGGCTTACCGCACTTGAAACAGCTACCTGGAGCAAAGTTGCATGGACCGAAATGTTTGATTCGACATTTGGGCACCACCTAGCCTCTCGCCTAGGGTCGACCCCACGGTTCTTGGTGAAGGTTCTTGGTTTCTTGGAGGGTACCAAACTACCCTCCCTCTTTATCTTTTCTCCAAATCCGGCTCTCTCTTCCTTGCCTTGAGCATAGACATCTTCCATAACATGGGCCTCTTCAATTGCCTCTCGAAGAGTAGAGGCCTTTGCATTGTGAACCATGACCATCATATCGGCAGGCAAGCCTTTGAGATAAGCCTTTATCTTCTCTTTCCCAGTTGGTGCCACGTGCCCCACCAAATCCAGTTTCTCCATAAACTGTCGGGTGTAATCCCTAACCGACATGTTCCCCTTTTTGAGAGCTTGAAACTCTTCTTCAATACGTTTGATCGCTCATTTATTGCAATAGTCTTCCATGACCCTTTTTTGAACGAGGTCCGAGTTAGTCGTGCTGGAACAGTAGCATCAAGGGTGGACTTGGTGACGTTCCACCATCTAAGAGTTGGGCCCCTTAGCATTTGAGAGGTGAGCTTCACCTTCTGACCTTCATCACACTCGCTTGACCCAAAAACCTGTTCAATCTCTTGGATCCAATTCATAAAATCGACTGAATTATCCTAGCCTGAGAATTTCGGTTGCTTGCTACACATAAAGTTCTTGTAAGAGCAAGTTATCCCGCCTCGCCCAACGTCGGCAATGGCGTGCTCTTCCATCCTAATAACATTTTTGGTACCCCCGGATCCCACCACTGCATTCTTTGCCTGTTAGGACTGAAAGTCCTAGTGCGTTGAAAGTTGTATAACACATTTATAGAGTTTAATTGTTTTATTTAAAAGCATTGTAAAAGCCTTATTTGTTAATTGGGCTTAGTCTTGTTTAATGAGCTTGGGCCTTAGGGTTTAAGCCTTGGTATAAATATGTTAATATTGCTAGGGTTTTGGTAAGAATGGTCATCATAGGTTTACACATATTCATCAGAAATTCTCTCTGTAAACCTTAAACCCTTGATTGATAAATCTAATCATATGACCAGCAGTTGTGATTCAATCTTTGTTTATTATTGATTATTATCATGATTGCACTGTTTCTGGGACCAACAATTGGTATCAGAGCGGGATCGAATTAATTTTTATTCGATACGATCAAAAAAGTTCGTCTAAAATCCTTATTTTTATCGATGTTTATCGACTTTTGCCTCTCTCGATCGCTTTCTGTGTTCATCAAATTCATGGGTTTTGGTTTGTGTTTATTTGTTAAAGTTATCAAATTCAATATGGATTTATGGTTGATAAACAAAATCATTGATTAATTCCTATTTTTAAAAAGTTGTTTTTATCGCATTTGGAGTTGATCATCATATTTATCGAAGAATACGAAACCCAGTTCATCGAATTCCCAGGTTCTCCAAGTTTCCCAGTGTCCCCAAGTTTCCCGGTACCACCCATTTCCCGATACCCAGTACCTTGGGTTTCCCGGTACTTTGCCTTTCTCGGTACCATTTATTTTTCCCGGGGCCTTGCTAACTCCCGATTTGTAGCAACTCCCGGTATCATATCTTTTCCCGGTTTGTAGCAACTCCCGGAACCTTCTCTTAGTCTAGGAATTGAGTGTTTGTCAATCTTTTATCAAGGTCAAATTTGGAGACTGTTTCCTTGTCCCTCATCAATCTCACCTTCATTTTCCCACCAATAGTAAGGATAACTGCGGGTGCGCTTCCTCGAGGACTCCATACTCTGAATTTGTCTAAGAATAGTATCTCCACCATTGAAGATCTTTAAGAACTCACAAGATTGTGTGTACTTAATCTTAGCTACAACCGAATTCTCAGAATCGGGCATAGTCTGGCGTCGTGTTATTCGTTGAAAGAACTGTACATGGCCGGAAACAAAATAAGCGAGGTGGAAGGTCTCCATCATCTACAATTAAGGTTTGCATGTTCAGGTCGATCTACAAACACAGGCTTTGAACAAACTTCAGGTTGATCTTGCTCCTCAACACGTTTGAGCAATAAGTTTTCGAGTTTAAATCGTTTTTCGAAAAAGTTTTTTGGTTGATTCGGTAGTGATCGTGGATGAACCTTTTCGATTGTAAATTGTTAATGATCATTTATGAAGCAAAAACGAACTTTTTTGATCGAAAAGATTTCACCCATGTCAAGTTTTTAAGATTTCGTTCGTTTTCTGAAAAAATTTCGGTTGCTTCGCTTTTAATCGTGAGTTGATCATTTGAACTATAAATTGTTAAGGTGTGTTCATGAAGCCTAAACGATAGATTTTGGTCGAAGAGTTTTAACTCATACCGAGTTTTTAAGTTGTCGATTGTTTTCCGAAAAGTTTTCGGTTGGTTCGTTTGTGATCGTGAATTGACCGTTTGAGTTTTAATGTGTTAAGGTGTGATCAGGGAGCTTTAACGATAGTTTTACATTGAATAATTCTAACCGATTCGAAGTTTTGCAGGTTCGTCTCAACAAAGGAGATGATGAATAGTGTTTCCGTTAAGTGGCCGTTAAATTCTTTACATTTTGGTCCTTTTTCCGTTAGTCCAGTTAGTATCCGTTAGATTGGTTTGTTTTATTTCAATTTTAGTGCTTTTTCCGTTAGTTTTCAGTTAAGTCCGTTAGAAGTTTCAAGTTTTACACTTTTAGTCCCTCTAGTTTGTAGTTTCAATTTATGTCATTTTTGGTCCTTCTAGTTTTAAGTTTTGATTTCTGTCATTTCTAGTCCTTGTAGTTTTAAGTTTCAGTTTGTGTCACTTTTGGTCCTTGCACTTTGAAATTTTCATATATTGACAAGTTTAGCCCCTGGACTTCAAGCTTTACAGGTAACAATGACTCATTTGGTTCATCTTGATACTTCAAAAGGAGATATGTTCAAAATCATTAGAGATTTGGAAGCTGATAAAGATGTTATTCTTACATATATGGAAAGCTCATAAGGTTATGTGGCGAATTTGAAAGCTAAAAATTTGCACTTTGGAGGAAACTAATCTCGATCTTGTGAAACAGGTTTCAAGTCTGAAGACGGAGGCTAATTCAAAGACGACTGTAGTAGAGGAAAAAGGTTTGCAAAATGAAAACTCTGAGCTGAAAAAGAAAATATCTGAGCTTGAACGAAAAGTTGCAGATTTTGAAGCCAAAGAAGAGAAGAATATGGCTCTTGAAGAAAGAGGAAACATGTTGGAGAGTGAAAATCTCGACTTGAAGAAAAGACTTGCTGTTTATGAACAAGAAAAATTCGATTTCTCAAATGAAAGGAAGAATCTTGAAAGAAAGATTCTCGAGCTTTCAAAGAAAGTTTTCGATGAAAGAAAGGTTTTTGAGGCTCAAAATGCGAAACTTTCAAAACAAATTTCTGATTTTGAAAATGTTTTGATAATTGAGAGAGATTCCTTTGAGAAAGAGAGAAAAGGTTTTAAGAGTGAAAAGAAAATGCTTGAAAAGAATAATAATGCGGTTTTTAAAGAGATATCTGATAAACACAACAGTATAGAAAAGGACTTTGAAAGTGAAAGAAAGATTTTCGAAACTGAGATTCATAAAATTTCAAAGAAATTATCTGGATTAGCAACAGGGATTTTGGAAGAACAGAAGGTAAAATCCGATTTACAAAACCAATTTGACTTGATTCTAGAAGAAAGAAATGTTTTATCCGAAAAAATGAGAAACTTGAAGAAATAAATCTTAAAGCTGATTTATCTGAACAAGCCAGTCCTGATACTGTTGTTCAGTCTCCTTATTCTTGAAGTTCAACTTCTACAGTTATTTCCTCGAAGAGTTTTGTTAAATCAACTAAATTTTCAAAAGATCGGATTCGCCCTTCAAATCTTTTCTATAATTCTCTTTTTGATGATTCAAATAATCAAGTGTTTCGAAAATTCAAAATGGGTTGGCGAAATAAACTAACTACAGAAAGTTGTGATGGAAAAAAGTCTCATGATTCTCCTGTAGTTGATACAAAGTCATCTTTTTCCAAGACTGATTCACCTACTTATGTCTATTCTACAGCGAAGTTGATCAGTCTAAACCGAGCAAAGATCTGTTGCACTCACTGTGGAAAGAGTGACTTTGTCCATCCAAGGTACGTTAATAGTTGGTATGGTACTTATAGCATCCCAAATCCTCAGTTTAATAGCTTTAAAGCCAAGGCAACTAACCATCAAGGATCCATCACAACATGGATAACAAAACTAAAATCTTCCTAATCTGTTTTCAAGGAATGTCATGTGTGATTTAATTCAGATTATTCACATCACATTACTACAATCAAGGTTTATGCCATCTTTTGAGGGGGAGTACCATGTTTTTAATTTTCATATCGACTTCTGAACACTTCAGTTTAGGACTCGTTCTTAAATGTTTTTGACTTCTGATTATCTCAAATCAGAAATTTTTACTTCAATGTTTTATCTTTGGCGAGTTAAAGGAGTGTTAGGGATCATAAAGTGTCTATGGTCAATCCAGAACCGGAAGGACCTACCCAAGAAACACATCCCATTCATAGATATCAGTGAGGGGTCTAGCTTGATGGATGAGTTCGGAGCGAAAAGAATATGGTGAGGATGTGGCAGGATTTAAAAGAATTATTGGTCCTTACCAAACCGAGTCAGTTATCCGGGTTACCACATAATCTATTCATTCTCGTTCTTTGGAGATGGATATTGAAACAAACATGGACCCAATGTCGATAAGTCATGTCACCCCACCCAGCCACTTAAGTATCTCACAAAATATACTTGTTTCATATATGCACGGAGATTTAGCACATAATCTATCTATTCCTCACTCAGAGGTCTTAGATATTGAAAAAGAAAGACTTCAGCTCCGTTCTCCAGACTTCATATTCATCTCACTGGGTCTATTGATTTCTCAACTTGCGTCCCAGGTTAAATCAATCTTTGAGCCTAATCGATATGATTTATATTTCTTTCACATACGCACGAATCTTTGTGATTCCAATCACATATCTTTGTGATATTGCCAGAACAGTTTGAGAAGTAAGTTTTAATATTCTACTTCGGTGATAACTGGAAGTCCTATAAGAGATACCCCATTGCCAACCCTGAAAATAGGCCACACAATTAATATTAATTGTTGTGATAACAGTTACTATTGTGTTTATGTGTTAGCTGATTACCCTTCTTGGTTACTAAATTGTTTTATCTATTCTTTTGCTACTCACCCGGTTAGTCTTTGAATATACAAGATGCTCAGGATGATCCTAATCATCATGAGGGGGAGAACGACACACATTTCAAAGACACAGATTATCGCGTCGAGGGGGAGTTAGCAAAATTTGAGGGGGAGTAACATAATTTCTTAAATATGTGGTTGAAAAGCCATTAGATTCAAAGATGGCATTTCTTCTATCCCTTATCATGTGGTGTCTGCTACAAGTTTGTTCCTCCTACAAGCTGATTGAAACAAGTTCTTAAGCTGAAAGTCTATTCAACACGTAGTTTAAAGACATATTCTGTCTGCTACAAGTTTGTTTGTTCCTCCTACAAGCTGATTGAAATAAGTTCTTAAGCTGAAAGTATATTCAATTCGCAGTTCAAAGACAGATTCTTTGTTTTTAAACTGAAGTTGTACTGTGGAATGTCACGTAACTTACACATTATCTTTCTTGTGTGCTTATCCGATGTGTTGAGTCTCTACAGTTGAAAGCTGCTCAATTGTGCATTCAGTCGAGACTATTGTACATTGAATCGGGTTACAAAGTTGAAACTATGAAGACCAAGAGCTTTATTCAAGGGGGAGCTTGGAAAGACATGAAGACATGCAACACCAAAGTTTTTCAAAGATTCAAGAGGGAGAGAAGATCAAGTCTGAAGTTTCAAGATGATAAATGCCTTATTCAACTTTAGGGGGAGATTGTTAGGACTGAAAGTCCTAGTGCGTTGAAAGTTGTATAACCCATTTATAGAGTTTAATTGTTTTATTTAAAAGCGTTGTAAAATCCTTATTTGTTAATTAGGTTTAGTCTTGTTTAATGGGCTTGGGCCTTAGGGTTTAAGCCTTGGTATAAATATGTTAATATTGCTAGGGTTTTGGTTAGAATGGTCATCATAGGTTTACACATATTCATCAGAAATTCTCTCTGTAAACCTTAAACCCTTGATTGATAAATCTAATCATATGACCAACAGTTATGATTTAATCTTTGTTTATTATTGATTATTATCATGATTGCACTGTTTTTGGGATCTACACTGCCACTGTCTCGTGCCTTCGGTTACTGGCATCCCGATCCTCTAGAGTCTTCATAAATCTCTCGTCCCTCTTGTCCATGGCCGAGTTCATCATTTGGAGGAAACTAGTCATCATCACCGATTGAGGATCTACTTCTTGCATAACCGGTTCTTCAGTGCTAAAGTTTCCTTGGGGTATGGTCTCAATCCTTCCCACCGACATTTGAGAAATTGGAGGGTCAAGGACGGTGGTTTGCCTTAGTTGATCGGGAGTCGTTACACTAGCTTCTTGAACCTCATCTTGGTTCAGAGCTCTACTCTGAGTGTTAACCATTTTATACTGTCATCCACACGAGAACAGAGGTAAGAAATAAGCTATAAGAGATAATCACAAAGAAACGTACTACTACATTCATCAATAATCATAACAATAGTAATATCAAGCATACCCACTTAACAACATATTTAGCAATAGCTAAGTGAAATTATGAACCCATCATACATAAGAATCCTTGTTCCCAGCGTCACAACTCTTAATTAGTGTAATTTCGTCGACCTTATAACCATCCTGTTTTAATGTTTTACCTAAATCTCACAAATCGTAACTTAACGTCTCAGCTTAAGTCTAGGAAACTTACATTCATACCTAGTTCACTTAAACTAGAGCTCTGATACCAACTTGTAACACCCCTAAAAATACGGGTAAATTTAAACCTGAATAATGAGATGGGTAATAGCTTAAATAAATAAATCACCCAAAATGGGGAAGTAGTAAGGCCTTTACAATTCAAAATATGAATGAGATAATTCAACAACCTACTAATCTAAACTAGTCTAATCTTATATTAAGGACGGGTGTGACTCTCTCCTACTAAAAGAATCTTGTCCACAAAACCATTCGTCAAAAGCTAATCTTCACAAAACGTGCCTTTACCGGCAATTTAATTCTCCGCTCAAACACGAGGAGTCCCACTGCTAGAATGACCTGATATACATGTCATTTTAAGAAAAAGTGTTAGGCTTGGAGCCAAACAGTTAGATAATAAAGTTACAAAATGATAAAATAGTTCTATATAGTTTTAACTTAAACATTTGGTAAAAATAGTTGTCGACCTTGGAAGGGTACCGACCTCAAAGATGATTGGGGAGACGCTATTTACTACGGGTTGTGATGGAACACAAAAGTAAGACAAAATTCATGTTATATAAGTCGTACTCATGGATTATAATCACTATGATATATCAAGCTCAACCACTCCAAGTCTATTGCTTGTGGAGCCCCAAGTTCAACCACACTAGATCTATCCCTTAGTTTGTCCAAAATCTGAGTTTAGCCTTAATCACTATGGTATTACATTTTACAGCTCTTGGACGGTGCTCGACTATGAAGTCCCACACCTTACTTTCAATAGAGACCCAATACATATCCCGGGCTACAATAAGGGAATTCAATATCCCAAGATAAATATCACAATATGACTTCTATGCCTATGGATCCATTACATTATTGTCTAACACGTTTATATAACAAGGTATGCAATAGTATACCAAATACGATAAGCTTTAGCACAAATAAAACATAGATGAGTGAATGTCATATTTAAATCAATACAACCATTATTTTACCAAAATCACATTGAGTTCCACAACTCATCCAAATCAACCATTAGTTGTCATTTCAACAAAATACTCAAAATGGTCAAAATCTTAGTTTTTTACTTAACTTTCCAAAAACATCCGTTGTAAATCCATTTTGACCTAAACACACAGAACAAATATTACACAAACTTAGTGGGATGGAAAAGGGGAGGGGATTGAAATTAGTAACTATTTTTCATTCGATTTTTGCATGTATGACAGTGTTTAACCTTTGCTGTTAGCAGACTATGTAAACTAGCAAATGCTAGATGTGTGATAACCCTCAATTTTAAGAGTTATTTACCACATTTTATAAACCAATTTTCAACCATCAAATACCATTTCAGCCTTTCACCACTTCTTTTGATCCAAATTGTTCCTAAAGTTGAGAAATAGCTAGAAGTTCGGATTCGGTAAGGAAATTCGTCAATGTGGCCGTAAAGTCCACCACTATGGCAAACAGAACCTTTAAAGATAATGCAGAGATTAAGTTTCTAAATCAATGAAATGAGAAAAAGTAGGATCCATAGTCAACTCTGTGGTATTCATGAATTAGGAAGAGAAATAAACAAGGAAGATGAAGACAAACTGATGGAAGATGACACCATGAGAGGTCCCTTTATCTCCTAAAGCGCTTTTTCTTTCAAGTCACTTTCAAGTCTCTCTCCTTCTGCACTTATAAATTGTAGCTTGGAGAACCATTTGCAAATCATCAAACACTTTAAGAATTCAACTGATTTAGAGTTCTTAGTTTTTTCCTTTGAGTAAAATAGTTGTAATTTAATTCTCGTCTTTCCATTTATGTACCACTGTGGGAGCATTCGTGATCACATTGACGAATTTAATTTATATGCAGTTTAATTTGAAGTATTCTATATTTTCTTTTTTGTCTTTTCTTTTAAGCATGAGCTGAACCCCCTTTGGGTGCGGGTGTAAGTCCAACCTGAGAAGTTAAAATGTAACACTTTGGTGTTACTGAATTTGGCTTACTTCTCGGTTTGTTCATTTAAGTTGAAGCTTTAACTCAACGCGGACAAGCAGATCACTTATGTGTGTTAATATTAGATCTTTGACCTAGAGATGGGCGTATCCGAATACGGCTTGAGTGATGTAAGGAGGTTTGAGAAAATCTTCAATAATCACATAGATATATGGTTTTTTCGCATAATCGAGCTAAGGTCCAAATGTCGATCGAGTTGGAGTGTCATAGAGATATGCGCATCTCTCCACACTAGCGGGGCTAAGATATTCGAGATCTACTTAGTGAGGTTGGCAAACGAAAGTTAGTATTTGTGGATACTTTATGATAAAACTGTAATCACAAACTATGCAACGTAGCTTCGAGAGGAGGAAATAATATGGGATCACACTGTGACCGGTTACGTTAATCATTTAAGTTATTAATATACTCTCGAGAAAAACTTAAACCTGTACCCGCTTTTTATTACTTGTTATATTAAATCGTCGATATTCTCTCAAAACAAACCAACTTCATAAATTCAAAACTTTGCACCGGAAGTTCGTGGAAATATTCGATTCATAGTTAAGTCCAATCCCTATGGATACGATTTTTGGTCCTTACGGTTATATTATTTGAAATGCGAACTCAATAGCTGGTGTACACTTGCACCATGTGCCTCATTTTACGTGTGAGTATTTTTTCTATAATGTTATTGGTGTTGTTGGCAGGGATTGGCACAATTTTACATCCTAAGACATTGATTTCCACTCAAGCCTGAGTTGCAAGTTTTCCTTTGCACTTTTTCGTGTTGTATGCCATGACTACAACACAATGAACTTTTGCCTCCAGATCTCGAAATTGAAAGAACCATTCGGAGACATCCACGAAGTAAAAGAGAAAGAGGTAATAGACAACCTCCTGTTAATAACACTATGGGTGACAATAGAGGGGGAGGAGGTCCCGAAAATCCACCACCACCACCTCTTGTGGAAAGTACGGAAAAAATTGCTGATGATAAGGATCGAGGAATATGGGACTATGCTACTACCGAATTTGGTCAATTAAATTCGAGAATCCTTACACCCAATATAGCCGCACTAAACTTTGAGCTAAAACCGTTTATGTTCCAAATGATCCAAAGAATGGGTCAAATTGGAGGATTACCATCGAAAGATCTACATTTATACTTGAAATCATTTTTAGAAATTGTAGACGCTTTTAAAATTCAAGGAGTTTCAAAGACGCCTTACAGCTAATGATCTTCACTTTCTCTAAGGGATAGAGCTAAAGCTTGGCGAAACTCTCAACCGCCCCATTCCATAGCTACTTGGGCCCATCTTGCTGAAAAGTTTTTGAAAAAAATACTTTACTCTAATAAGGAATGTGAAACTTAGAAGTGAAATTTTACTGTTCCAACAAGAAACGACGAAGCAGGTTCAGATGCTTGGGAGAGATTCAAGGAGATTCTTCGGAAGTTCCCTCATCATGGAATCCCCCATTGCATCCAGTTGGAGACATTCATGGACTTTCCAAATCTGCTAAACTTGTCCTCGATGCTACAGTTGGTGGAAATTTTACCGCCAATACATACAATGAGAGATACGATATTCTTAAGAAGGTTTCCAATAGCAACATCGAATGGTCAAACACCCGTGTGCTTCCTTCCGAGAGTGTATCTGCAGTTCATGATGTAGATGGCATCACCTCCTTGAACACACAAATTGTCGTGTTAACCAACTTGGTAAAAAAACAATTTGAACTTAGGGGAAAAGACCCAAGTGCAATATATAATGACTAATCCGAAAATGAATGAAACATATGCACTTTGTGGTGAAAACCATTTGTATGAGTATTGTCCCCGTAATCACGACCTTGTCAACTATGTAGGAAACCATTCAAGGAATAGTCTGTACTCCCAAACTTATAACCTAAATTGTCCAAACCACCCTAATTTTTCTTGGGTAGGTAATCCAGGACTACAACCCCCTGGGGTAAGTTCTAGGCAGAGTCGACCGTAAAATCCTTCGAGATTTCATCAAAACAACAATCAGTCTTACCATAGTGGGCAGTCCTCACAATCTCACATTAGTGGGCAGTCCCCACTTCCTTATGTGCCTAGACAGCAAAACATGATGGACAACAATGGTTCTCTGGAATCATTGCTTAAAGCCTTTATAAACCAAACCAACGCAACATTGAGGGGTTTTGAGACCCAACTTGGTCAATTTGCGGTCGACCTTAGGGGGGGGGGGTAACACGGAACCTTACCTAGCGATATGGAAACCCCTTAGGGTATTCCTAAAGAACATGTAAAGGTCGTGACTTTAAGGAGTAGTAAGGATTTAGTGGACATGCCCATCACCCAAGAAGAGGAGGAAATAAGACATTCTTTTGACAAGCCAAACTTTCCTACACTATTTCCTCGCACCGCATCCACTCCTGCAACTCATACTACCCCCATTGTAGTTGATTCTGCAGTTCCTGGTGCACTTTGAGCACTTGATCACCACAGTGGGCACGCTGAACCCACCACTGTGCCCAACAATCAATCACAGAAGCTAACAACATCTAAGCATGTTGAACTTGATCTTAAGGACCTCGCTCTCCTCGGTATGATGAAACAACTCCACATAAACATACCTTTGGTAGAGGCTCTTAAGCAAATGCCAAATTATGTTAAGTTTTTAAAGGACATATTTAGCAAGAAAAGAAGGTTGAGTGAATTTTAGACGATGGCGTTAACAAAAGAGTCTAGTGCCCTCCTCACATGAAAATTTCCACCTAAACTAGAGGATCTGGGTAGTTTCACGATCCATTTTCGATAGGAGGTAATGAAGTTGGCCATGCATTATGTGACCTAGGATCAAACATTAACCTCATGCCATTGTCCGTTTTCAGCATGTTAGGAATAGGAGAAGTATGTCCCACCACTGTGACCTTACAATTTGCAGATAGGTCGTTAGCTCACCCAAAATGAAAAATAGAGGACATATTGGTTAAGATTGATAAATTCATCTTCGGCTAACTTCGTAATCCTAGATTATGAAGCCAATAAAAGCGTCCTAATTATTTTGGGACGACCTTTTCTCGCAACTAGAAGAACCTTAATCAATGTTCAAAAAGGTGAGATCACTATGAGGGTTAATGATCAACAAGTAACCTTTAGTATCCTTTAGTCCCTAAAGTCCCCTGGTGAAATGGAAGATTGTTTATTCATTAATATGTTTAGTGAAGACCTAGGTCTGAATGTTTGAAGAGTATGTCCTTGGCGGTTAGTGTTTTGATAAAAAAATGAGGTTGAGCTAGAGTTTGTGAAAATGCAACCACCAATGAAAGTGAACCCAAGTGTGAAAAAAGCAAGACTGGACCACCATAAACACAAGTTTTTTTTTGTCAAAGGGTGTGCATTCACCCTCTGATCTCTCTTGCTGAACTCCTTTATGTCGTGAAGGTTGGAAACAACCTTCTAAATAATGTGTTTTAATTTAAGTACTTTTTTTAGCTAATAGCTTTGATCTTTTTCTGGATGCAGTATAGGTGGAGCCACAAGTTTGGCCACTATGGTCACCAGACTCAAACGGTCAAATGCAGGTGTTTTCAAGACTGAATATTGTCCTTTAGATAAAAGAATGGATGTTGGACCTGACTACTTTTTAAGCATGCTACCCCTATCAACCTTTACTTTCTTTACCCTCACCTATCTCATTTCTCTTTTCTCCCTTGACCAGAAAAAAAATCCATCTCCGCTTTCTGCCATCGTGCATCCGTATTCTTCATCCTTCCCTCCTACCACCCGACCTGTTGCAACCGTCGAAAAAACCACCAAGCACATACGTGAAATCGTATTACAAGTAACGAGATAGTGTTGTTGCACGTTTTTATGCCACATCTGAAGCTATACTAGCTGCTTCCTTGCTCGTGTTTCCATCCACTTTGTGTTCCACTCTATGCTCCATAACGAATATGCTCCAATTATTGCTCCTCCGAGAACCGCTGTTGTGACTTCTTCTGACCACAGTGGCCATACCTCCTCACTAATGATCCTACGGTTTTCTCACTATTTGGAACAATTGTTTTGTCCCTCCCTTATCTTTATTTCTCTTCTATTACGTATGTTGATTTTCATCCTTGATACACTTATGTGACCCTTTTGTTGACGTGCTTTTGGTACTCTTTTTAGCATAACTTATTCTTACATACCTTGTTGAGCTCATACTTTTGCAGGTACATTTACCCTTCTGTTTCCCATGATTTATGGTTTGAGAAGACGTAGGCCTTTTTTCCGAGATTTTTGGCCCGTATACTTACCTTTGTTGCCTTACCCAAAACAATACCTTAATCTGTTTTCCACAATGAGGACATTGCATATTTCAAGTTTGGGGGAGGTATTCCAATGATAACTGAAAGAGCAAAAGAAAATAAATTTACGACATGCGGCTAAAAAGGTGCCCATAGTGAGCCAAAATGATGAAAAGTTTTTCAAGATTCCTATCACAAAACAGTTGGGTTGCACTTGGAAAAAGCAAAAATGGGTGAAATACATTTGTTCTACAACAAAAAATATTTGATGCGTTGCCCAAAAGAATAAATTTGGGGGAGATAGAGCAAATGCAATGAGTGAGCAAACCATAAACACAAGGCCGAACAAGTCCTGTCTTTTGTACTAGTGCTTTGTTTTGCGATAGTTTAGGACTTAGAAATGTTTTTGAGTTTTTCAAATGTGTCCAAAATGATTTCAAAAGGGTTTTTTGGCTAACATTTTATCTTTCATGAACTAAAATGGCAGTTGCAGGACGTAATGACTCTCATCATCTATCTGATGATGAGAACCCCATACCTCCATGAGAACAACCTTACCTTCAAGATCACAATCAGTTAATGCTCAGAATCTTGATGAGAAACTGATTCTTCTTTCTGAATATTTGGAGTTGAAACCATCTGGACATTGAAGTGATGAAGTCCCAAGACCCAATCATACTGGAGATATTGAAGGGCCACCCTCTGAAGTTTGTTCTATCTGCTACTATCAATGTGTCGGTGATCTACTTACAACAATTCTGGAACACTTTGGAGTATATACCAGAAGCCAATGCACACAAATTTGAAGGATTCATTGACCACTTCAACACAAGGATTACAAACAAAAAACTGAGAGTACTATACTCAATTCAAGAAAATGCATTTATCCCCAATCTGGCACACTCTATTTTCCATCCTCAACCATTTTTTGACTTCAAAGACAAATGGGATTCATAGATGCATCATTGGAATTCTAAGATTAATTCATCAGGTAGATTTTAATAAGCATTATGATTACTCTACTATCATTTGGACTGAGCTAGTTGAGATTGTTGGTGACAAGAGCAATCCAACAAAGGAAAGACACTTTGTGCCTTTCCATAGGTTTCTTCAGTTACTCATCCACAGGACTATGAGGTCAAACCTGGAGATACCAAATAGGATTGTTGCTGAAGCTTGTCCGGAATACCCCATGAACTACCTGAGGAAAAGGAAGATGATCCTAATGTGGTGACAAAGGTTCTACCTGAATACTTGTTGGCACATGCAAATCAACAAGCACTGATTGTTTTAGCTTATATACATGCTACCATGGTCCAGCCAAAACCGGAGGGACCTACCTGTTGGATCCTAGATTTAATCTTATAACAATGATATAAACAATAATAATAATAATAATAATAATAATAATAATAATAATAATAATAATAATAATAATAATAATAATAATAATAATAATAATAATAATAATAATAATAATAATAATAATAATAATAATAATAAAAAGAACAGCGAAAGCAATACAATTTAAATATCAAAGCAGATTCAATATCACAGTTCAAATAAGATGTATAAATCGTACTAGATCTTCTTTAAAATACTTTCCAATATATTAAAGATGAATTAGATACAAGATATTTGAAAAGCACACATTTGTCAATGGAGTGATGGTCCTATTTATAGGGCCATAAAGTGAACAATGTACTATCCTGACATAAGAAGCATGCTTAAACAGTGTCTTACCTAAAAGGTAAGCTCAAGACATGCTTGAATAGTGACCTACTCTATAAAGTAAATCTTATCACTAATGACGTGTCATTTGTTCTTCTGTCAACACTTGTATAATTTCTTTAGCTTGATCTTCAGAGAGAATGTCTTCAGAGCTCTGACATAGACCTCTGATGAAGCTATCTCTGATATTTTTTCGACTAAAGAGTCTATCTCTGAACTGACTTCAGAGGTAAACTTGGCTTTCTTGGCAGCAGTCTCTGATTGTCTTCAGAGGAAGACTTGAGATATTTTCAATACTTTTACATTACTGAATTGAGGCTAACAATCTCCCCCTAAGTATTGAAAATAAAAAATTACAAAAATGGTAGAGACAAAAATTTAATCTAGAAAGCGTAGAGGAGAAAGTCATCCTCTTTAAATGTTACTTCTCAAATGATAGAAATTACAAACAGAGAAGATAACAACAAAATAAATAAAGGAAGAGAACTAAGTCTTATCACTAGAGCAGATCTTATGGAACTTCATAATAAGCTCTCTGAAGTTAATCAATAAGCTAATTTCCAAGTCTAGTTTCACCAATAGGTCAACTTTGTGTCGTTCTTCCTTCACATGTATCATTCTTAATATGCCTCTCAAAGTCTCATCTGAATATTTGGTCACCCCTGAAGCCAGGAAGATTTTCTTGATAAGATTGACTCTGTAGATAATTCCTAGAGGCTCAGCAATTAGTGAACCAGTCTTATGTTTGTTCAGATTTGCAATTGTCTCCACTGGTTCAGTAACTCCAAGTCTTGCTTCTCCAAAATTTAGAGCAATCTAAAAATCAAGTATGACCCTTAGTTTAACATGAGCTTCCATAGCATGCCTGGTGTCGTATAGACCCGTTCTGAATGCCCTTCCTTGTTCATATTTTGTTGAGCAGTGGGCGTAGAGATGAGGCAGATCATAAGGGTTTAGATTTACGAGATCATTGTCATTAATCTCATAAACCTTCCCATTAGAGCGAATCACCTCAAAATGTCTGTAGATGATTTTATTGTAAGCAAATGTCTTTTCAGAGACTTTGTTTATCTCCGTGATATGGAATTTTGAGAGAACACTTGCTCTTGGACTGGTCTTATCTCTGATAAATCTCTGCTCATAATATTCCATGTTTTCTATGATTCTTGGATTGAACTTGAGTATCTTCTAGATTGAACTCGCAGTAGAGATATCTGAAATGGTCCTCTATCGAAGTCTCTGGCTCAGAGGCAAGAAATGCTGGAGGTTGAGTGAACTTTGAGGGGCCTGTTCATCAACTATCACAGGGGGGGGGGGTTTCTTGAGAGGATATCTATGGAGCTATCTCTTGTTCCTTGCTTTGGATTTGAGGGGATTCAGGTGGGGTTTCGTTGATGGCAGGAGAGATTAGATTTTCTATTTGAGCAGTGTCTTTAACTCTGTGCTCTACCTCTGATGCAGAAGGAAAATGAGCCTGAGCATTCTTGTAGACATACTTAGGGATGGAAATGGGGCGGGTATTGAGCGGGTAATGCATCCCCCGTCCCCAACCCCGACCCCCGTTTAAACCCCCCGTCCCCGACCCCGCCCCGATTAATCCCCGACGGGTTTGGGGGGAAGGAATCCCCCACGGGTACCCGCTTAGTGAAAAAAAATAAAAAAAATGAATTTTAAAAATTATAACTATAATAAATCGTCACTATATTAATTACCGATATTGAGAATAACAGTATATTTATCATTTAAGAATAAACGTATACATATATATTTATTTATACACACGCTATGTACATATATTAAATAAATTAAAATTTTTAATCGGGTACGGATTAGGGGCGGGTAATGCCATACCCGACCCCGCCCCGACCCCGCTTCGGGTATGAAAATAAATCCCCGTCCTCACCCTGTTACCCGTTAAAGCGGGTAATCCCCGCCCCGTTAGCACGGGTACCCGCCCCAACGGGTAAAATTTCCATCTCTAGACATACTCTTCAACATCAATTATCTCATCTTCTTTTGCTTTTTCCATATTAGCAGCTTCATCTTTAGACTGTGACCCAAATGCATCTATTATGAGTATAGTTGGCCTTTCAGGTGATGAGAATGCGTCTTCAGAGCTGGAGAAGTCAATTAATTGCTCATCTTCTTCTTCTTCATCCAGAACACCTATGGTTTCACTCTCTTGTACTCCTTTATCTTTGTTGGTGCAAGGAGATGGAGCAGAGCCACTGGCTTTCGCAGCTTCAGATGATTTTCCTTGTGTTGTCCCTTGCATCTCCCCCTTTTGATGATCAGAGGCTCCATTATCATCAGAGCCCTCTGAATCATCAAACTTACCCCTTTTGGACTCCTCTCTGTAAAGATCAGTGGCAGTGCGCTTCTTCTGATATTTGGGGAAGGGGTTCTCATCGATCGTACCTTTCTCTTTTTCATTTATAGAGGCCTTTTTGATGGCCTCAATAGCATCAGGAGCAGTGATAATGTCAGAGACCTGATTTTCAGCATGGAACTTGTGAATGTCAATAGTATCTTGTACCTTCTTTTGTGCTACCATGCTTATTCTTTTGTGCTACCATGCTTATTTTGGAAGATCAAGTTAGCATTCGACTCATGATCCCTTCTTTGAAAGCATCTAGATTGGCCTTGGTTACAAGGTGCTCTGTAGTCCGTGGTGGTAGAGGTGGAAACTTTGATGTAGGTGCAGAGGTGGGAAGTGAGGCATTGATAGAGGTCTTGATGAGTTCAGAGATAGAGGCCATTTAGTCTGAAGATAGAGACAATGATTGTTTGGCGACTATCTCTGACTTGAAATTATGTACCTCTAACTGCAATTGCTCTCTATATGATTGAGATTTAGTTGACTCAAAGATGGTTGACTTTAGAGATTGCAATTCCGCTTGAAGTGCTGAGAGAGATGCTGAAGTAGTAGATTGGCTTCAAAGCTCTGCAAGTTGTGCCTTCAGCGCAACTATCTCCAATGAAGAAACAGAGGTCTGCTCCCAGAGTTGCTTTTCCAACCCCTAAATTTTATTGTTAGAATCAAGAAGTTGGGTCTTCAGAGTGGAAACCTCTGCCTTGAGTTTTTCATTTTCAGAGACAAGGGCGGAGGTCTCCGAGCCGTCAATTCTTTGAAGTTTATGCTCTTTCATGGAGCCTCTGATCTCTTCACTAAATCTTTCGAACTCTGACTTAGTGAGAAGATCAGAGATGGGTAACTTGGCAACAACACATGTTGCCAATTTTTCCTCAAGTTCAGAGGAGCCTTCAATCAGAGATTGTTTGATGTTATCTCTAGAAGGACTTCCGCTCATTCATTGATGCTCTTTAGAAGCATCTCCGAGCATTATTTTCATCTCCAGATCCTCCTCCTCAGATTCATAGGATGGGAAATGAATATGAGAATTGACCGTGTGATCCAGATAGGTCAATCCTTGTGCCTGGATATCTAACCAGTGTCCCTAAGTTGGACAGGTGCTACGTAAAATCTTAAAGGACTTCAAAGGTCTAGGGGATTTAAGGAGATGTTTCACAGAGGCATCATCATGTGTGGGTATTTCTGACGTACTCCGAGGCAATTGAGTACTTATATTTTCAATAACCAAGTCCTTTTGGGAGGACTTGTTCAGAATTGTGGTTTCCTCTGGATTGTGTACTTCAGAGGTGGAAGGAAGTACCTCTGAAGTGGTTTGCAGGTTAGGGTTCGAGGTGTGCACCTCTGATTCAATAGCCTTAGCATTTGGATCATGTTGGCTAGTAGATGTGGAAGCACTAGGAGTGGGCGATGGAGTCCTAAAATGTATGTGCCCAGGGGCATCTTTTTCTACTACAAGTTCCTTGGTTTCTATAAAGGTAGAAATCTTTGGAATCTCATAGTCCATAGGGGACTCCCTCCTCTCTGAATCCTCAGAGCTAGACTCTGAAGACTCTGCCTCACTTTCTTTAGAGCTAGAAGAGCTACTCTCTTCCCTAGCCTCTGAAGATATCTCTTTTTCTTCCTCAATGATAGCCTCCTCAGATGCTCTGTCATTTCTCTCTTCTTCGGTTTCTCTTAAAGGGGTACCCTCTGGTTCACCCCTTGGAGTGCTCTGTACTTCAGGGTCCTCTGATCCTCTGAAGCAGAGTCACTCTGACTCTCCCTTTCTGGTGTAGGACCTAAATGTGTTGGGGTTCCCAGAACTGGTTCTAGTCTTTGGGCAACATGGAGGTAAAAATCTAGGGCTACAGAGTTAGGGTTTACCTGTTTCAGCATCAGTTGAGGAATTCTTCTCGCCCCTGGATATCCTTCTGGAAGAATCGTTGGCTTGAAGTTATTCATGATGTAGATAGGAGTCTTACTCTGATCGTCATAAGTCAGAATATGAAGTCTGTCGATGGTATCCTTGATGATCAGTGCAAGGAATCGAGGGAAAGAAATTGAGGGTACTGTGGTTGAGGATTGAAGTTGCTCTGGATCCTTGGCTATGCATTTGTTCTTCTTTTCTACTGTAGTTAAGATTTGATCAAAGAAGATGCCTGCCATATCAATGTTTCGGTTAAATAATAAGTCATACATAATGGTGAGGATTTCAGGAGTGGTTTGGTCCATGCTTCCAAGTTTACAGCTGAGGGTTCGATTTAGAACTGAAAACATGAAGTTCCAGATTGGGGGTAGATGTTTCCTTCGAAACTTACTCAGGCGAGTAATTTCAGTGTTGTAACCTAGAAACCTTAAGAATAGAATGAGGGTTTCAGAAGAGGGTCTTTGCTCGAATCCTGGGATTCCGAGTTCTTCAGCCTTCAATAGGTAGATTACATCACGAAGAACAGATGGTGTGATGATGACCTGGCATTTGACCACTTGAGAAACTTCAAACTCCCTAACAATGCATTTAGGAGCATCGCTGTAGTGGCTTGAGGAGAACCATTCTTGGACGAATGTGAGTGGTGTATCAGTTGTTATAGCAGTGAGGGCATGAGTGAGTTCGCAGTTTGTGAGAAACTTACAGATCAAGTGATATGCCTCTTCAAACTTTGGTGAATCGAGTCTGACCATGTGGTTATTGTTTTCATTGGAAATCGATAAATGCGAGAGGATTTTCCTGATTTGGGAATCAATTTGCACCATTTAGTGGTAGTTGCAGGTTTAGCCATTTGAAGTATTGTGGTGAAGAAGATGAAGTTATTTAGAGAGAAGAATATGCTCGAGAGTTGTGCGTGTGAAAAATGAATATTTAGATATAAAATTGATTTTATACCCAAATGTGGAAAATAACTCTCGAGTGTTAAAGAGGTGAAACGGCAATGATTTGACCTTTTGGGTTGAGGCCTTTCTGCCTTTCTCTCATACCTGTGGTGACACATTTTTTTGGTAACTGTTGCACATAAGTATATAGTTGCCAAATTATCGTAGTGGGTGCCAGTTATAAATATTTGAATTTTGATAACCATGCTTGCTGACTAGACAAACCTTCCATCTTATTTTCTGAATGAACCTCTCCCTCCCTTTTTAAAGTAATCTAAGATATCATAAGTGTAGAATGATTCAGAGAGTCTGAGATTCTATTTCCAATGATATGAGAGATTGTTAAATAAATGGAAAGGTTCAGAGGCTTTGATGTTTGATCTTGTACTTTCGCATCATTTTCTTACTCCCCCTTGACCAAAGATGGTTTGTTTTTCACTCTCCCCCTTGAATTATGCATTGGTACCATGAAAAAAATTCTTTTTGTAATGTCATAGGTTCTGAAAGAAATATCAGAGACCCCAATACTTGAAATATGCTACTTCTGAATGTCAGAGCTCTGAAGAGGACAACTCAGAGAGCTCTGATTTTTGTGAAATTAAGTAGACATATTCAACATGCCCAACTTGCTAACTAAGAAATTGAACCTACGTTCATCTAAAGCATTTGTGAAAATGTCAGCAATTTGGAGATCAATGGGTACAAAATGCATCTCAATTGTTCCCTTTTCAACATGATCTTTTAGGAAATGATACCTGACATCAATATGCTTTATTTTTTAATGATGCACTGGATTGGCAGAGATGGAAATAACACTTATGGAGTCACATAGAATGGGAATTTTATTGAATTGCATGCCATAGTCTTTGAGTTGAGTTCTCATCCAAATGATTTGTGAACAACAACTAGCAACAACAACATATTATGCTTCTGCAGTAGAAGTTGAGACACAATTTTGCTTCTTTGATGACCAACTCCCTAGCTTGTTTCCCAAGAGTTGACAACATCCAGAGGTGCTTTTTCTGTCTAATTTGCATCCTGCATGATCTGCATCAGTGTATGCTGTTAGCTCAAAACCAGAGAGCTTTGGATACTAGAGACCTAGTGAAGGTGTGCCTCTGAGGTATCTAAACACTCTCTTTACTGCTGATAAGTGAGATTCCTTTGGATTTACTTGATATCTAGCACAAATACATGTTGCAAACATTATGTCAGGCCGACTTGCAGTTAAGTACAAAAGTGAACCTATCATGCCTCTGTAGGTTTTAACATCCACAGATTTTCCTAAAGGATCAGAGTCAAGTTTGATTCCTGTGGCAATAGGTGTTTTCATGGAAGTTGAATCATTGAATTTGTACTTTTTCAAAATATTAGATACATACTTGGATTGATTTATGAAAGTGCCTTCTGATGTTTGTTTTACTTGTAGTCCTAGAAAGAATGTTAATTCTCCTATAAGACTCATTTCAAATTCACTTTTCATCAACTCTGAAACCTTATCACAATACTTTTGATTTGTAGATCCAAATATAATGTCATTAACATATATTTGTACTAGAAGCATTTCATTCTTATATCTTTTGATGAACAGTGTGGTATCAATTGTTCCTTTGTCAAAACCATTATCAATCAGAAAGGAGGATAGAGTTGCATACCATGCTCTCGGAGTTTGTTTTAGTCCATACAGAGCTTTATCAAGGTGATAAACATGGTTTGGAAACTCTGCATTTTTAAATCCAGGTGGTTGTTGGACATATACTTCTTCATTGATATTTCCATTAAGAAATGCAGAGTTAACATCCATTTGATATACTTTGAACCGTTTGTGTGCAACATATGCTAAGAAGATTCTAATTGCTTATAGCCTTGCCACATGTGCAAAGGTTTCATCATAATCAATGCCTTCTTCTTGGCAATATCCCTTAGCAACCAGTCTAGCTTTGTTTCTGATTATAATGCCATTTTCATCCTTTTTGTTTCTGATAACCCATTTAGTTCCAATAGCTACTTTTCCTTTAGGAAGGGGAACTAGGGTCTAGACTTTATTTCTCTCAAACTCTTGAAGCTCATTTTGCATGGAATTAATCCAGTCGGGATCTTCAAGAGCTTCATTTACCTTTTTGGGTTCAATTTTGCTTAAGAAATTTACAAAAAGACATTCATTGACAGTAGCTGATCTTGTCTTGATTCTTTCTAAAGGAGATCCTATGATTTGATCATAGGGATGATCTTTTGTCCATATTGTTATTGGAGCATGAATGTAAGGTGGTGTTTGAGCTTCAGAGATGATAGTTGGGGACATCTCTGTTGTACTATTCAGAGGCTCTGAAGTTTTTTCCAGAGATGGTGAAGCAGGCTCTTGAGTCTCTTCAACAGATGTCTCTGGAGTTTCTTCAGAAGTCTCTTGTTTATCTTCTGCTTCTGAAGATACTTGTTCTTCAATTTGTCTTGATTCCTTGCTTGGTTCTGTATTTAAAGAAGAAGAGGGAGTGACATCAGAGGGACCAGAAAGTGTTGTACCTGTAATCTGTGGTTCCTCTGAAACATCTCTGTGGACATCTCTGAAGATAAATTCAGAGTCATCATCATCATCAAGGAAATCTTCAAAGATTTTGTTCAGCTCATATTCCTTTAACTTTGATGATTCAGAGATATTCTTAACTGTTGGGTTGACATCTCTGTTGTCAAGGCTTTTGGTACCATCAAAAGAGACATTGATACTCTCCTGGATAGTTCTTGTTCTTAGATTGAACACTCTGAAGGCTTTTGAGGCTAATGAATAACCAATGAATTTGCCTTCATCTACCTTCTTGTCAAATTTTCCATGAGACTCTCTGTCATTTAAGATATAACATCTGCACCCAAAAACATGAAAATATTTAACATTAGGTTTTCTGTAGTTAATGAGTTCATATGATGTTTTCTTGAATCTTTTGACAATAGTGGCTCTGTTTTGAGTAAAATAGGCTGTAGCCACTGCTTCTGACCAAAAGTTGGTTGGAATATCTGATCCTGCAAGCATTGTTGTTGCAGCTTCAACAAGTGTTCTATTTTTCCTATCAACAACACCATTTTGTTGAGGGGTTCTTGCTGCAGAGGAGTTGGGAGTTATGCCTTCCTCTAAAAGATAGGAGTTGATTTTGGCATTTCTGAATTTTGTCCCATTATCACTTCTCAGCTTCTGAACTTTGCTGTTGAACAGAACCTGCAATCTTTTTAACAACCTTATTAAAATATCAGGTACATCAGACTTGGCTATGATGAATTCTATCCAAGTATATCTAGAGTATTCATCAATCAAAACAAGAATATACTTTTTACCTGATAGACTCTGCACATAGATAGGACCACAGAGGTCCACATGAAGCATATGCAGAGGTCTAGGACAATTATTATCACTTTTGGTTTTATGGGAAGATCTTTTCATTTTTCCCATTTCACAAGCAGAACAAAGATGATCTTTGTTGAACTTCAGAGATGGTAATCCTTTAACCAGATTAAGTTTGACTAACTTATCTAGTGATGAAAAATTCAAATGAGATAACTTTTTGTGCCAGAGCCAAACATCTTCACTGGTCAGAGATACTAAACAAAGTTTCTCTGAGTCAGTGTTGATTTGCTTGGTAAAATTCATTCTATATAAGTTACCTTTTCTATCTGCTCTCAGCATTTCTTGACCTGTTTTTTAGTGAAGAAGTGAACAATGTTTTTCTTGAAATTTCACATCAAAACCATGGTCACACAGTTGACTTATGCTAATTAAGTTGTGCTTTAGTCCATCAACATAAGAAACTTTTAAAACAGATACATTACCTCTTGTTAATTCACCATAACCTTTAATCTGACCTTGCATATTATCTCCAAAAGTTATTGCTCCTCCAGATTTTGCTTTGAAAGAGGTTAGCAACTTCTTATCTCCAGTCATATGCCTTGAACATTCAAAATCTAAATACCAGATGGGCATCTACTGTTTCTGCAAGACAAATTAGAGTTTCTTAGGTACCCATCTCATTATGGGTCCTTTCTTGTTAGGCTTTGAAGGATTTTTATTAACATTTGGCATTCCTTCTTTTGATGCTTTGCCATAATGGTTTTTCTTGATCAGAGATTGATTCAGAAAGCAATGAGAACCTCTGAAATGATTCTTCAGTTTAATCATGAGTTGAATGCAATTGCAATTTGCAGAGCAAGATGAAATAGAAGCAGAGTTTTTGATTTCATTCAAAACAGTGGGTACATGTTTCTTTTGAATTTTATTAGAATTAGCACTAGAAATATTACAAGTATTCCTAACTATTTCTTTCTTTTTGGCTTGAGAAATTGCCTTCTTTTCAACTTGCTTTTTCTTGGCCCAGAACATCTTCTTTTCTTTCTTGCTCACTGCACAAATAGGATCAGAATGGTTAATTTCTTGCCATTTGCCTTTTTGTTCAAGAGTAAATTTGATAGGTTTATAGGTGTAGAATTGAGAAGTGTTAGTTTTATTCTTAGCCTTTTCCTTCAACTCTTTTTCTAACTCCAGAGAGGTTTTTGCTTGTAGACACATGTCTATAAAATCAGGACATATTGGAATTCTGGGTTTTTCTTTTGGAGTAGGAACAGGGATGTTCAAAATTCCAGAACTAATAGTCTGTTTTGTTTTATGAATTACCTTCTCTGGTGTATAGAAAATTTGTTCATCTACCTCTGTGTCAGATTCAGAATCAAGAAAGTCTTTCTTAACCTTGTCAGAGATGACTAACTCTGAAGTTATCATAGGACTTTTTGGTCTGGAGACTTTGATTATCCTTTTCTTGCATGATTCTTTGATAAAATCAGATATGACATTTTCTTTGTAAATTCTTCTAATGTCATCTTCAAAGGTAGTTCTGATGCATTCATCTGTTTTAGGAGAGTACAGAGGTGCCTCTGGATTCAGTAAACTCTAAGGTTTTATTTCAAGGGTACTAGTTTCAGATACCTCTGGTTCTTTAGTGATAAATGAGTCAAATCTAAAGATTATTTTGGGATCATTGCTCTGAGAATATGTAAACTTAACCTTTGAAGTTTCTTTTTCTATCTTCAAGATAGGTTTTGAAACTGTTTTTACTTCAGAGTATAAGGTATTTTTAAAATTTAGAGCTCTAATTTTTTGTCCCTCTGATGTTCTTATCCTTTTGAAAATGTTAGAATTGTTCAGAGATAAAAATTCAAGCCTCTGGACCTTTCCAATACAGAAAGTGGAAGAAAGTGAAGTTTTCTTCAATCTAGTGAATGGATCCAATTCATTGAATCCCAATCCTTGAGTATCCATCTGAGAATTGATTTTAATGTGCACATCTTGTGCATCTAGATAACTCTTGATCTGAAGTTCTTTTCTTTCCAGAGATTGATGTAAGATTTCTCTTTCCTTTTGAAAGAAATTAGTTAAGGCAACAGAATTGAGCCTTTCATACTCAAACTTTCTCACTTCTTCTTCTTTAACCTTTAAGACCTTTTCCAGTTCTTTCAATCTCTTAGAAAAAAAAAATTTCTTTTTGTCTCTGAGATTTTTCAAGTTCAGATTTTTCATTAAAAAATTCTTTCTTTTCTGACTCAAGAAGATCATTTTCTCATTTATAAAAGTTTAGATCTTTTGTCATTTGCTTTCTGTTTTCTTTTTCTTCAAAGAGCTTTTGCTTTAAACTCTGAAACTCATCTGTTAATTTAAGAACATCCATTTCTAGTTCACTTTCAGATGTGGATGTAGAGTTTACCTTTTTAGAGCAGTCCTCTGATGATCCATCAGTCTGATCACCATCTGCAATAGCCATACCATAGAGGTTGGTAGGATCTTCTTCTCCATCACTTGTAGAGTCTGACAACCAGTCTTCCATTTCTGCAACAAGTACCCTTTCTCTGACATTGTATTTATACTTGTTTTTGTAGTAGTCTTGATATTTGACAAGTCTACCTCTGCAGTTTGCAGAAAAATGGCCTGGTTTTCCACATCTGAAGCATCTTCCATCATTTTGGTTTGGTGGAAGTGCAACAACTGTTTCTGTCTTCTGAACTTGTGGTTGGGGCTGGAAGTACCTCTGAGGTTGAGGATACTTTGTGGTTGAAATGGTTGATGAGTTCTTGATTGTTGAGCAACTTCATGATTGATGAAATGAACACCCTTTTGATCACTATGCAGAGTGGATCTGGGCTTTTGTTGATAATCAGTTTTCTAAAATCTTCTTTTTGGATTTTCTCTTCTTTCTTCATCATCTCACCTCCCTTCAAAAACTTTCTTTCCAAACTTCTTGTTGAATTGATGAGTAATCAAGGCAAGAGATTTGGCAAAGGCATTAATGTCTTCATCTGAGTCTGAGTCTGAATGGTCATTTTCTTCAGCTATCATGGCCTTTTTGGATTTTCTTTTTGACTTTTATCTAGAGTTCTTTGATTCGTCATTATGACTTTCTTTTGATTCGCCTTTTTGTTTTGAAATGAGGGCAAATGGTTCACCTAGAGAGGTTTTTGACTTTTGTTTAACAATTTCTTTTTCCTGAGCTACAAGAGTGCCATAAATATCAGTCACTGACCAAGATTCAAGGTTTTGATTGGCTTGCATTGATATGGATTGTTGTGACCATTCTTCATTTAAGATTTTAAGGAAAAGAACAGTGTTTTCTTCTTTTGTCCTCATAACTCCAAACTTTTTGCATTTATTGATGAGAATGTTGAATCTTGAGTATGTTTGGTGCAAGGTTTCTCCAGGTAGTGCATGAAAGCATGGTACTCATTAATGTAAAGATTTCTTCTGTTTTTCTGAGTTTATAGGCCACCTTCAAGTTGGTTTAACAACTGATCCCATATCTCTTTTGCAGTTACACAAGAATCAAGTTCTTGGAAGACATCATTGGGAATGACCATTATCAATAATCTAACAACTTTGGAGTCATTTTCCATCATTTTGGTTTCTTTATCAGTGAAGTTTGAAGTTTTCTTTTCATAATATGCAGGTATTTCAGTAGTGTCTGCTGTTGCAGGAACTGTTGGTACCAACACCATTGGTTGGTGATGTCCATCAGTTACTGATCTTAAAAGATCCCTGTCCATACCTTCCAAAAAATTTACCATCCTTATTTTCCATTGGGGATATTCATCCCTTAGAAGTGTAGGAGATTTGGTTAATGATCTAGCTTTATAAATGACACTTATACTGGAATTTGTCATTGTGAAGAAAAGATGAATATTTGAAGAACTGGTACTTTTCTAAGATCTTTTATTAATAGGTGAAACTGTGAGGTACTTTCAAACCTGGAGCATATGGAGTTGTTTTAAATAAACCAAGGTTTATATGAACATGCACAGATTTTGAAAACTTGAATCAGTAAGATATAAATCTATCCGAGTATGCAAATATGATCTTTCTTTGTTTAGAAAACAAAGGAGAAAACAAAGGAGGCTCTGATACCAATTGTTGGATCACAGATTTAATCTTATAACAATGATATAAACAATAACAATAAGAAGAAGAACAACAACGGAAGCAATATAGTTTAAATATCAAAGCAGATTCAATATCACAGTTCAAATAAGATGTATAAATCGTACTAGATCTTCTTTAGAATACTTTCCAATATATTAAAGATGAATTAGATACAAGATATTTGAAAAGCACACATTTGTCAATGGAGTGATGGTCCAATTTATAGGACCATAAAGTGAACAGTGTACTATCCTGACATAAGAAGCATGTTTGAACAGTGTCTTACCTAAAAGGTAAGCTTAAGACATGCTTGAACAGTGACCTACTCTATAAAGTAAATCTTATCACTAATGACCTGTCACCTGTTCTTCTGTCAACACTTGTATAATTTCTTCAGCTTGATCTTCAGAGAGAATATCTTTAGAGCTCTGACATATACCTCTGATGAAGCTATCTCTAATATCTTCTCGACTGAAGAGTCTATCTCTGAACAGACTTCAGAGGTAGACTTGGCTTTCTTGGCAGCAGCCTCTGATTGTCTTCAGAGGAAGACTTGGGATATTTTCAATACTTTTACATTACTGAATTAGGGCTAACACTACCCACGTAGCCGCCCATGCCTCAGTTGAGAGGAGTGAGGGTATAAGTATATGTGAGTAGGTTTAGGCACATAGGGTTCCTGAAAGGGGAGAACAGAAGGAAAATTTTAATGAGAGGGGAACTGGAGAGGGCAGTGCTCCTTATTTTGCTGATATTCCTATTACTAAAGATCTTGATATTGCCATGGATTTTCTTGAAATTGATACTCAAAATGATTTTGTTCAAGAAGAGGAACTTGCAGCTGATTGTCCAGTAACACCAGTTATCTTCACATGAAGTTGATAGTCAATCTGATGCTGAGAGTACAGAATCTAAAGACATATATCTTGATGCTCCTTCTGATGGAGATTCGGATGATCAAGATGATGATGATGATGATGATATCATTCCCCCATACATCGGTGCACACCCATGCGTATTTGATGATGAGACTACTGTACTGGATTGGATATAACCCCAAAAGGCTATAACAACTTGCAAATCATGCAAGTATACATGACTCACTAGTATCGTCCAAAGCAAGTAATAATGGTAAGTAATACCAGATTATAGACGGATGGGATTAATTAACATATATTGATATCAACAACCTAATATCGATTGAGACCGTGGATGAATTTAGGTTAATCGATTTAGGGAGGTAAGGATCGATTGAGAGAAAGAATCGATTAAGGTTAATTGATTGAGAAAAGTGAGGACCGATTTGGTAAGGATCCATTGAGAGAAATGATCATTTAAGGTTAATCAATTGAGAGATGAACGATAAAGAAAAATCGCTCTAGGTCTGGAGAATAAAAAGGCAAATAAGGGGTTGGTTATATATATATATATATATATATATAATGTTATGTAGTTATATAATATTATACAAATTACTTTTTTAATATAAAATGAAATAAAATAGCAAAATGACGAAAACACCCTCGAGTTAATGAAATCTTTTAACGAAAGTTAGCTTCAGGACCGGACCTGGTCGTAACGAAAGTGAAACCACATGGACCCTATCCATGAATTTTAGGGTTTAGGGAGGAAATTTGTAATTTACTCGATATTTTAATATCCATAGTATAAAAGTTATAAATAAAAAATTAGAATAATTTACGAATTTAGTCCCTGATATATAAGGTGTTTTGGAATTTAGTCCCCATACTTCATTTATTACATAGATAACTTGGTGGTATGCACTTTTCTTGGATTTAGTTCCTGGATCAAACAAGTATCCATATTCTCTTTTAACGACGAGGGTAAAAAAGTCATTTTACCATATCCTTGTTACATATAACTTTTTTTAAAATCCTAGAAACAATTTATATTCAAACCGTCGAGACAACCATCTTCCCTCGTCTATTACATGCCGCATCCATCATCGTCCTCTTCATCATGTTCCTTGTGGCAACGTTTTCTTCTTCATCTTCTTCAGTAAGCCACCACCACTGCACCTCTACAACTACATAATTGGATCTGCATCTGCATCTGCATCTTCATCGGATCTGCTTCTTGAACAAATAAGCATCTTCATTCATGAACAACTCTACATCTACTCTACATCTTCATCCTTTAATTTATATTTAAATCTTTGATTGGTTTAGGTGTAGATTTTTGTTTAATTTAGGTTTAAATTTTTGTTTGCTGTAAGGTTTCATTCAAGTTTTTTGATTTTAGGGTTGTATAACAAATTTTTTGGAATGAATACGCACAAATTTGTTGTTTATGTTCAATGTTTGTGCCGAATGGAACTCAGATTTTTGGGATTTCATATGTTGATTAATGGTTTGATTTAGGGCTTTTGGGTTTGTTTTTCAATGTTAAGTTAGAGAAGATTGAGATTTTAACGGGAAAGAAGATATGTTCATCGGCTATTTTCCCGTTTTATTGTGTTGATGTATAAATAAAATAATAACAATAATAATACAATTAAAAAATAAGTAAAATGAAACGACCATTTTTCCCTTGTACTTAACAAAGATGGTGGATGGATATTAGGACAAACAACCAAATCCAATAAAAAGTGTAAAAAGTGCATACTACCATGTATTTTACGTAATTGATGTTCATAGACCAGTTTCATAAAAACTCGCAAACCATAAGGACCAAATCTGTAATATGATGATTAACTTATTATAATAATGTTTACAAACTAAAGGATACTTGGGCTAAAATATTAAATAAAAATAAAAATAAAAATGAAAATGAAAATGAAATTAATACTGATTCTTTTTCTGAATGAGTGAATATAAACCTTCATCTCCCGACAATATTTGAAAAATTATATTTGTTAAAAAAGTGAATTAAAATTTTGCTCCCTCGTTTATACCACTTTTTTGGTTTTCGTCCCTCGAATTCATAAAATACATTGGTGGTCCAAAAATCGTGTTTTGGAGCCCAAATAAATCCCTCCCACTAACTCTGTTGTGTTGTGTTGTATTCAAGTGTTGTGTTGTATCATAAATTGTATTCAAGATTAAAGTTAAAGTTAAAGTTAAAGTTAAGGGTTTAAATTGCAATTGTGTTAAAGTTAGTTAGAGGGTCTAATGTGTAATAAGTTGATAGTTTATTATTAGTTGGGTCGAAGCCCATTAAGCTTAAAGCCCATTAGGCTTAGGTATTTAATGTTTTAGTTATTTAGTTTTTAGGGTTAATCTTTCATAATCACAATAATCATATTAGAGAGAGGTAGTCGTTTTCTCTGTAATCCTACATTCAAGGTATCAAGAACACACAAGGTTTTCATTGAATATTCAAGGGATTGGTATGTTATTCTAATCTTTATATCTCTTGATTTATATTGTGTTTGTGTGTTAATTATCAACTAGATTATACTGGGTTAACAAGTGGTATCAGAGCCAAAAGAATCAAGTTTATTGATTTTATTGTTCATGGTTTAACTGTGTTCGTCGACTTATCTGGGTTCATCAAGTGAAAATCAATTTCATGATTTATTGTGTTTTTATGCTTGAAATTGATCTGATTAGATGTGTTTTATGTTATTGAATGCTATCTGATTAGTTAATTGCTCTTAATATCTCAAATCGATTGGCTTTTGGAGGATTTTGTGAATTCTGGGTTCGTGAAAAGTCGACTACTGTGTTCTTAAAATTGATTGATAAAAAGTGATTTTTGATCATTAATTGATATGTGGGTTTGGTCGATGCATGTTTATGGGTAAGTTATTCTGTTTTGTTCATTGAAATTAAGTGTTTGTGTGAGTTTCTGGATTGATATTTGTGTTCTGGGTCGAAACCTTAAGAACATACCGGTCGTTATTCATCAGTCCGGTCCCGGTCGTAGTAGCATATCGATCCATACCGGACGACCACACCATATCGGTCGCCCGGACAACTCACAGTCAATATCGGTCGAAGACTATTACTGGTCAAAGCCATTATCGGTCGAAGACTGATACCGGTCAAAGCCATTGCCGATCGAAGGAAGTTTACCGGTCAAAGCATTTTACCGGTCGATACCCTATACCGGTCGACTGCCCCATACCGGTCGTAAGACTAGTCCGGTCAACACTTTATCGGTCGAAACAAGTTACCGGTCCAAGCAACATCCCGGTCGAAACAAGATACCAGTCACCCTAAGCCTTGCGCCATTGCCTACTCGCGAGAAACCATACTTTGCGCCACCTGCGGTTCGCGCAAACTTCACCTTGCGCGACCCACATCTCACGCGAACCTCTTCTTTGCGCCATCCTTTACTCGCGCAAAACTCCAGACCCTTGGCGCATATCAGATTTTTGCGTAAATTTTTTCTCTAGGGGCGTTGCCCCATACCCCCGCAAGTCTGCGAAGGGGGACAAAGTTCTGTTTGGGATCAAAATTTTCTTATTTTCAGTATTACTCTGTATTTAATTATACTGTGTAGTACTGCATTTAATTATTTTTGGGAAATTTTTTTCTGAAAATTTTTGAGTGTAGTCTTTATCCTATCTTGATTCTAACAATCTCATCTAGTTGATTTAAGTGGTACATATATTATCATGCCTTACACAGACGAGAAGGGAATTACAGTGCTAACCAAGAGAGATTGTGCTTTAACATATATGCCAGAGATTCCAGCTCTAGAAGCTGAAAATAAAGATCTGAAAATTCAGAACTCATCTCTTCTAGAACATATAGACAACTTGAAAAAGGATAAGAACTCAGAGAAAGATTTTGTTTGCCCAGAATGTATCTCTAACTCAAAGATTAATTTTGCAGGAATTATTGAGTCTAAAGAGAAAGAAATCTTAAATCTTCAAGCTAAAGTAAAAGTAAAAAGTCTTAACTCAAGCTCTACATGGTCAAAGAAGGATTCAATGCAAAGAGAGCTAGATGAGCTTAGAAGAAGAGCCAACGTTGCTTGCGAGACATCTGAAGGGCTTAGAAAGATAAATTCTCAAGTCTTTGCGGAAAGAGATAAACTGAAAAGATAAAGTCTTCAGTCTTGAGGTTGAGATTGACATGCTGAAAGAAAAGGCAACCCAAGACAAATATAATACAAAACTTCAAGATGAGATGTTGAAGATTGAGAAAGAAAGAAAAGAATTTTCTAAGAAATTCTCTGATTTCTCAAGAAAAGCCTTTGAAGAGAAGAAATCATTAGATCTTAGATGTGTTAAGCTTTCTCAACAAGTTTCAGACTTTGAGAAGGTTATCATTCTTGAGAGAGAAAAGGCTGAGAATGAGAAGAAGAAAGCTGAGCTGAAGGATATAGATAAAGACTTTTCTAAAGAAAAGAAAGATCTAGAGACTGAGATAGCCAAGCTGACAGGAAAGTTATCTGAGTTGTCAACAACCATTTTGAAGGAGAAGAATGCAAAATCTGAGTTGCATAAGAAGTTTGATCTGATTGAAAAGGAAAGAAACAGTTTGTCTTCAAAGATAAAGGAACTTGAAGAGATCGTATTTAAGGTGAAGCTGACTGAGCACAAGACGCCAGAGTCAATAGCTCAATCACCAAGAAATGATCTAGTTGTTTCAGATAGTTCATTAAAAACAGCTTCAAGTTCACATGTTTCAAATGTTTTCTATAATCCTTTCTGTAATTCAGATGATAGTCTTACTTCTAAATCTACTAATCAGATTCGTCCTTCTAACCTTTTCTATGACAAAAATGTTGATGGTTCAGGTAACTTAAAGAAGAACAAGTCTTAGAAGAAAAGGATCTGGAGAAAAGAACAAAAAGAAAAAGACAGAGGAAATTGGATCTGGAGAATTAAATGATCTTCGGAGAAAAAGAAGAAAAAAGAATCATTTGTGCATACATCAAATGCTAAATGGAACTATGCTTCTAAAGGTAAAACTTTTGGCAAACCTGATCTGGTTTACACTATCAATCAACTGATCAGGTTAGCTCAAAAGAAAATTAGTTGTTCCTACTGTGGCTCAAATGATTTTGTAGGAAAAGATTATGTGAATAATTGGTATGGTTCTTACATCATATCTCCCACTAGAACTGCAACTATCCCATTAGGACCCAAATACCAATGGGTACCAAAAGCTAAATCTGTGTTGCAGGCACCCAAGGTTTAAGGGGGAGAAAGAACGAAGGCTTCTAAGTAAATCATCTTAGAACCCGTACCTCAAAGAAAAAATGACTTCTGATTACTACAGATCATGACTCTTGCTTAAGTGTCAAAAAAGTTGACTTCTAGACAATACAATCTAGGACTCGGACTTCAATGTCAAAGAGTTTGACTTCTGAATTTACTTTAATCCTAGTAATTCAGAACTCTGTTTCATGATTAAGGATTATGCACATATCAAGGGGGAGCTTATATGCTTAATATTTCTACTGATATATTTTTCTGATTTAACTGACTTTTTACAGGTATCAAGGGGGAGGATATCTGAGTTTTGTCAAGGATACTTCTTTGAAAATATTCATTTCAGGGGGAGTTAAGGATTCTGATTTATAGGTATATATTTCTAATCCTTACACTCTATCACTTGTTGAAAGATGAACATCTTTCACTTGTGAAAAATGGTTTCTTAAAATGTTCAAACCACTTCCTATTCTTCAAAGATTTTCATGAATTGTGAAGTGTGATTTTAAATGATTTTTGAGCTTAAATGCCAACCTCTTTTTGTTTGAGGGGGAGAATTGCATTGTCAAACATCTTATGTTTTGACTTCTCCAAAATTTTATTCTTTATGTTTATTCCTTTGTGCTTACATGTACAAAAGACTGTTGAACAACACGTTGTTTTAGGAAATTACATGGGATTCAGTGTGAGAACTTCACAGAACTTCCATGGATTCACGATAACCAGTGTTTCCTACCCTGGAAGTATTCCCTGAGTGATTGAGGGGAGAGGGGTCAAAAGAATTGAGTGATGGTGTGTGAAGAGGTAAAATGGAAAAGAGAGATTCGTTAGAAGTGAGATTTAATGATCCAAAGATAGAGGGTGAGTGAACAGAGTAAAAGAATATTAGACTCTGCACCAAACCACTTTCTAAGCCGGGCAGCCACTTAATCTGATTGGTTCACATTCTTTGGTGACCATCATTGAAATAGGCAACTAGCCCATGCCATCTCTTGTATATAACCCCACCAGCTACTCATTCTTTTCTCAAAAAGAGAATGTTTCACATTTTCTGGGGACGCAGCGCATATGCTATTGGTTCTTCATTTGGAAGATACTAATATTGAAAAAGAAGGAAAGTTGCCCCACCTTCGAACCCTTTATCATGCACATTGAGTCTTTGTATTATTTGTTGTTGTCTCAACAAGTTTACATACTTTGAGCCTAAATTGAAAAGCAATCATCTATGCTTAATTCTTTCATACACATGCACGAGAACACATAAATTTGTTTTCTGTCAGAACGTTCATAGATAGCCATGTGTTATTTGATGATTGAATGGAAGACCTGGGAGCTAACATCAAAACCAGCTCCTTTTATAGTAACTTTGTGTTACTCAGTGACTTTGTGTCACTGACAGACATCTTAACTGAGTCATTTGTTGATTCAGGGTTACCATTTTTTTATTATTTGAATCTGAAAAGATTGAAATAATCACTCTTTCCATTTGGAGAGACTACTCTTATTTCACACAGGGCTCGTTACATGAAGACAATACTTAATTGAATTCTATAAAGACAAGGGGGAGATTGTTTTGCAACGTTTTGATGATGATGATTCTCACCACTCATCAAAAAAGGGGAGAATATACAAAGGGGGAGAATAATCAACAAAGGGAGAATACAAGAACTTTTGAAGTCTTGAAGTAAAGATTGCTGAAGTTTTCAAAGATGTCAAAGTGTCGGAACTTATTTGATCTATTAAAAGCCTGACTGAAGATGATCGTCAGAAGGACACTTCAAGTAAGAGAAAGATGAAGACTGAAAGTTACAAGTTTTTGAAACGTTATAGTTTTCAAACGTCATATCTAAAGATATCTGAAGTTTTCAAGAAAAGTGAAGACCCGAAGACAATTGCAATTTTTTTTTAATCTTGAATCCAAAGGGGGAGATTGTTGGATCATAAATTGTATTCAAGATTAAAGTTAAAGTTAAAGTTAAGGGTTTAAATTGCAATTGTGTTAAAGTTAGTTAGAGGGTCTAATGTGTAATAAGTTGATAGTTTATTATTAGTTGGGCCCAAGCCTATTAAGCTTAAAGCCCATTAGGCCTATTAGGCTTAGGTATTTAATGTTTTAGTTATTTAGTTTTTAGGGTTAACCTTTCATAATCACAATAATCATATTAGAGAGAGGTAGCCGTTTTCTCTGTAATCTTACATTCAAGGTATCAAGAACATACAAAGTTTTCATTGAATATTCAAGGGATTGATATGTTATTCTAATCTTTATATCTCTTGATTTATATTGTGTTTGTGTGTTAATTATCAACTAGATTATACTGGGTTAACATGTTGCTTTGTACGATTTCCGTTCTTCTACTGTTGCCTGAAGTTGTTGATTCAGGTATGATTTCCGATAGTTAAGGTTTCTTCTTACTATTGCCTCTCCAAATAGTTTGCTTCTTACCGTTGCTTATCGAAATTGATGGGGACCGACTAAAGCTGGGAACTTCAAGAAATAAATCTTCATCAGATTCTCGAAGTTTCTCTTTCATTGTTGTTGGTGTTGTTGCTGGTGGTGGTGTTGATGAAGATGTTCATGAACGCTATCAGATTCTCGAAGAACGCTTCGTTGAATCCCCACATATGACATATCCATGTTTTGCTTTTTGTTTAGGGCTTTGATCCACGTATCCACGTTCGATTTGTTTAGGGTTTCAATCCATAGATCTAGATTAAATTTGTTTAAAGTTTCGATTTTTGTTTGTAATTTTAGAGATTTCGTTTAGGAATTCATATTTGTACTTCGATGATTGTTTCTTGTATATGAATCTGATTTTTTCATTTATGGGTTTGGTTAATATATTTAATGTTGTTCTTTATTTCACCCGTATTAGGGTTTTTTTTTTCTTTAATTTAATTCTTGTTGTTGATTTGTATCATTTCTGGGTTTGAGAAATATGTTGTTCTTAATTTTTTTCAATTCTGGATTTGCTCTTGAAATCTCTTCTGGTTAGACGATGTCAGTAATGGGTAGTGATAGTGGTGACAGTGGTGGTGGTGGTGATGGTGGTGGAAGGTGGTGGATGGTGTTTTTCTTGAGGAAGAAGGTGAAGAAAAATAAAGGTAAAAAAACTAGAATGCCCCTTACATGAGGGGCACATGATGGGTTAACAGAGCCCAGACTAACGAAGGTAGTGGGAGAAGAAACTTATTTGGGCTCCAAAACATAATTTCTAGACCTCCAATATACTTTTATGAGTTTGAGAGACGAAAATGAGAGACCAAAAATATAATTCACTCTTGTTAAAATTATACATACATATTTTCATCATTATTAGTTTGAACAAATAATATAATAAAGCATTTTTTTAATATTTGACTAGCATCCCAATAATTGAGATTTTAATCATTATCCTTAAACGTGTATAAAAGGAAGGAAAAAAAAAGGAAGAGACACATATCATGCAAAGTTTAATTGGTCAACTCTCCCACTCACCATATCAAAAGGATTCCGTTTTAGGGGTCATAGCTTTATACAGACATCGATTGAATTGTTTAGAGCATCTTACGTGTTCTCTAAAATTTCTTTAAAATAGAGAATTAAAAGATAAAATCTTAAAAAAAACTCTACAATTAGTTCTAACAACTTCTCCATTTTAAGGATAAATCATTTATTATATTATTAAAATATTTTATATATTTAATAAAATATTATTTTTCTTACCTAAACAATTTATTTCAAAGTTTCACATGAAATGTAATAAAAATAATTTCTCTCTCATAGTAATCATTTTTGGGGATATCTTCAAATTTGGAAAGAAAAAAAAAGTATTCTCTCTCCTTTCTTCATTTTGGAGAAAGTTTTGGAAAAGTTGTTGGAGCTTATTTTACACCTAAAATCTCCATTTTCTTCATTTTCTCCAAAATGGAGAAGCTGTTGGAGATGCTCTTAGAATCCCTTCAAGTAATGCATTAAACTTTATCTTTAATAGATTTTTTAAAAAGATTATAAAATAAAAGTTAAAATTGAAAAATTAAAAAATTAAAAAAAAATTATATTCAATTTAAACAGTTTCTTCATTTTAATGATTACATCAATAATTATATTATTAAAATATTTTATATATCTAATAAGATATTATTTTTTTTGTTCTAAACATTTCATTTTAATGTTTCTTATTGGTGGAATATACTAAAAAACCTTTCTCCCTCATGGTAATTATTTTTTCAGAGTTCTCTAAATTTAGAGATATTTACAATCTCTACATTTTGAATAATTTGTTGAAGCAAAAACTTGTCTTAAATCCTCATTTTCTCCATTTTGGAGAAGGTGATGGAGATGTTCTAAGAATGTATAAATGAGTTTCAATATTAATATGTATGAGGAGCAAATTAGTAGAAAAAGATTACATTTAGGGGTTGTTTACTTTTTCTTGCATTAATTAAGCACTGTATGAGTTAGGTTGTCTATATGAATAAATCTGTTTGTTTGAGCGACGGGAGACCACTGAGTTTGAGGGAGGCAAAGAGAGAGAGTTGGATCATTTCTGGGCATTTCTGGTATTGATTTGTTTAGGGTGGCTTAATGGGGACAAGTGAGGGGTACTAGCGCTTATTCCAGATAGCCATTTTTAGCTTAATGGCTTAACGATTAAGCCGTAAATAAACACTCATATATGGCTGAACGAATAGGTCGCCCAGACCATTAAGCTTATTAAGCTGTGAGTAAACAGCCTCTTAATCCATCCCTATTTATATTGAAAGAATTTTAACTAATTATAAGACATCTTTAATATTTAATCCAACTTTATGGATTATATTTTAGATTGAATTAGATTGGTTAGGTTAAATATATTTAAAAAGACTAGAAACGTACTCGCGTAAGGCAGCGCGATAGATCTCGATTTTAATGCTTCGTTTTTTTTGTCTTTGTCTATTTTATAATACGGTTTTGTGCGGTTTTGAGAAAGCGATAATGTTCTTTTATAAAAAAATCATTTAACTTCTAATTATAATTTAATTTAATTTTAGTAGAGATGTAATTTATTTTAGTTTTAGTGACATGATGATTTTTATTAAATAATAATTAAGTATTTTGGTAGAACTCAACGGTTATCTTATTTATATTTTGAATTTTTTATATTTAAAATGAGATGTTTATTCTGTATTAGATTATGTTTATCAGTTAGTTATAAATTCAAACATTCGGCTTTAAAAAGTTGTATTAATGCATTATTACTTGTAATCTTGAATTTTAAGTAATATACAATAAGTAGTACTTGATGCATATTTAAGAGTTTTTCTCAAATGTTTTATAATGTAGTATAGATGATTGAATTAAAATTTTTAAAAACATGAAAATAACGTCTTGGTAGTTTATTAACTGTTCAAAGATTTCAAACCAAATCTAGGTAAACGGAATGAAACGATGGCTATTAGAGAGAGATTAGTTTGGTAATCATGGTTATGCTATATTTGGGTTGATTTAGGTACGACCCATTTCTGACTCAATTTTCGGGTTATGTTATGTGTCAGTCTATTTTAAATCGTTTTTTTCTTCTTCTTCTTTTCATTGTATTCTTGGGATTTCTAGTCGTCTTTTGTATAATAATTAATTTAGCATTTCATGGATGCAATTGTTATTTATGTATACATGTTACATAAAGGAAAGTATGAAAAATTTAAATCTTTCTAAATACAGAACTTTTGACGGATGTCCTTCGAAAATCGAAAGCGGAATCCCCTGGATAATCTATGACTTGGTTGTAATCCACCAAAAATGTGTCGAAAATCCGTCGATCAGTTGTCCGAATATTGTGGTCAAATAAGTTATTGGACACCAGATTTTACGTTAGGAAGAGTCATCGGTAATCCGTCGAAACAAGTGTCCGTCAGAAAGCTGTTAGTGTCGTATTGTTATTCCAAGGAGAAAAAAATTATTTGGTAAAGTATGGTCATGGTTTACAGAGTCGTCACTAACAGATAGGTCCGACAATAATACTTTTAAAGTCGTTGGAAATTATGGCCTACATGTAATGTGTTTCCGACCAAATTTACTATGACGAATACTTGTTGGTAATCCATTAGTAAATAGTATTTTTAATGAAAGCGTTTATAGTGGTAGTCAGTTTAGTTTATGTGCAACCATATTCATAACATGAAAATTTTCGAAGGGTCCCCTTTAAAGATTTTGTGTTTTTCTCCATTAACTTTCTTAGGGAAATATGAGTCGAGGGCCCATTTATCTAAAATATACTCTTGGATAAATCTTTTTGGATGTGTTTTGGTATATGGGTCACGACGGGACAAGACAAGACAAAACTCATTGTTTCGTGTTTGCGCGTGCAATGAGACAGGACAAAAACTTGCAATTCCATGTTTGGCGTGTAACACGTTAAAGACAAGAAATAGAACTGGCCAACACAAAATAGGGCAAAAACAATATTTTTTTTGTTCCACCAGAATAGGCGGAACAAGATGGGACAAGGATAAGACAAAAACAAAAAAAATTCTAATCTACCATTAACTGATATAACCCTAATATGGTATTTTATTTAATGGTCACCATCGCCCATCACATACACCACCACCACCACCGACAACCTCCGGCCATCGTCGACCACCATCAACCGCCTCCATTACTACAACCTCATCCACCACCTCTACAATCACCGTTAGCAACCTCCACCATCACTACTACCATTACCCACCACCCACCACCACCTTTACCTTGAAAATGTAGGCCACAACTATGTCTTCCACCATTGTCGGTCGCTACCACCCCCAATGTCTTCACTGTCTGTCAAAGGAATAGTTGGACTCATTTTCACATCCTCCACAGTCATCGTCGTCCACTAGCCACCATCGCCTCTACCTCCACCATGCCTCTTGTCCACCATCTTTACATCCTCCACAGTCATCGTTGTCAACCACCACCACCATCGACTACCACTACCACCGCCTATCACTAGCTCTACCTCCACTACATCAGCCACACTTTCCTCCTCCTCCACCACCACCACTATCCACCAGTTTCATATCCTCCACAATCACCATCGTCCACCGGTCGCCACCGCCTCTACCTTGACCACCATTGTTGCTGCAACAACCTCCAATACGCCTCTGCTAGTTCATAAGTATCTTCCAAACTAAATAAACCATAGTTTTTCCGTGGTACAAACTAGGTTTTTTCGAACTACCATCGATTATATCAAATTATTCATTTAAATTTGGTGCCATTATATATGTATGTATTTATGTATATGAAAATTGTGTAAAAATGCTTATAAATTAATATATTTGAAAATTGTTTTGATTTATGTCGTTTTAACTATTATATGATATCTAAAATCATCAAACAACTTTTTGAGGTAACTTCTAGTCCTATCATATCCTATCTAGCTCTAGTCGTACCAAACACAGACAAACAACTTCCAGTCTAGTTCTTTTATATACAGTCCAATCTAACCATGTCTGCGTACTAAACGCTACCTAACAGATTTTCTATAATTTTTCTAAAATTGAGAAAGCAAAAGTTAGATTTTATAAAAAAAAATTACATGCAAATCTAATAAATTCTCTATTTTAGAGATTTCAACATTAATTATATTATTATAATATTCTACATTTTATCATCCATACAAACTTTAGCAAATATTATATAAAATTACCATAATTCAATCTCATTGATGAGAATGAATAACTTTAAGGTATAAAATGTAACTATTAAAAATAATTCGTGCATATTTATGATATTTAATAATATGATTAAATCCAAAGAATAATCAAAATTGAACTCATTTTGAAAATATTGCCGAGACGATTATAATGATGTACTATGAAAAAAAAGAAACGTACTTTAAATGTATTTTAGTTCAAATACGATTTATGTATGTTAATATCATGATCAATGTGTAAAATGAAAAAGTAAGGAATAAAAAATTAAACTAAATAACTAATTATAAATGTATAAACTGTAATTTAAAATTTAGAATATTTGATTTACTGAAATAAGGTTTACACATTTACGTAAATCCCATTTTTTTTCTTTTTTTTTTAATTAGAAAAACGTGGTTTACGCAAATATGTAAATCATTTGTATAAATTCTGACTATCTTGGGAATTTGCTTCAAAATATGGCTACAAAGTACAAAGTGAATTCATTTTGGTATATTGGTGATTTCAGTCAACAGATCTACTGCTCAGAAAGGAAATGTTCCAAATGTTCTTGAAAATTCATGCTTCCAGTAAACCATTTGCATATATATGCATCAGATTCCCGATTCATAGATCTCTCGATTCGAGGAAAAAGAGAGGATCGAACCATCTCTTCCGGCTCTTTTCCAAATTCAATAAATCTTAATTGATTGTAGATTTAATTAGAGTTTTATAATTCCGAATATCCTTCCCAATTAGACTAATTATACAATGCATCATCATTTCTTTCTTAACAACTTTTCTTTTCCCAACTTTTCTCGTGACTCACAATATGTTATGATAGAAGGCCTATGAAAATACCTCAACCATGAAATTTAAACTTTAACTGGTAGAGAGAATTCAAGATTTAATACGGTTTTTTGTTTTTGATGCATAATTACGAACTTCTTTTGAGCTCGTTTTCTTGTCTCACAATAATCTGTGAAAGACCTTGTAAACACTCAACTTCTCTCGGTATCAGTCACCCTCACTTGAAAATAACTCGACCTCGAGTTCACTTGATACACATCTTCACCCGACTCGTAGAAAATTCTCCTCTTCAAAACAATTTGATCCATATCCTGGCTTTCACAATATGAAAAAGATGACCAATCTTCAAGTTTCAAAGGATGTTGCCTTGGTTGCCTCCATACAAGTTTGAAAGAAGTTGACAATTCAAAGGATCTTCAACTGATGCAACGTAGGTTCGTAGAAGAATCGACAAACGTCTAAATCCCTTAACGGTTGAGAATTACAAACGTAAAACTCAAAACTCAATATACATTCTCTAAAAGGTAAACTTTTAGTAATTGATTAAAAGTTAATAATACTAAAAACAAATAAACCTTATTTGTAATCTAAACTAGAAAAAGATAATTGCGGAAAAAATAAATCTAACCTTAATCTACTTAAAGAGATAATTAAAAGAATAAGAAGAATGAAAGATAATAATAAAACTTGGAATGGAATGGTACCGCATAAAGCCTTGCAAACTTGGAAACTTAGGCAACATGTATGCGGGTGAAGCTGCATGCAAGTCGCATGGAAGGGAAATCAACAGTGTCTTGCGCTAGTCGCATGCGGCTTAAGTAGCATGTTACCCACATTCTCTCCAATTTTCTTTTTTTTCGATGGCAAATTCTGAGCCTCTTTCGGGCACGTTTTTTTCTTTTCCAATTATTTACGAAAGTCCTTATTAAATCTTGAATTCTCTCTGTATCAGTTGCCCTCACTTGAAAAGAACTCGCCCTCGAGTTCACTAGAAAAACAACTACATCATCTGAGTTTTGAAGCAACACTGAGTCATAGAACATTCTTATCTTCAACATATCTGGCTTCGCAAGTCGACCTTTAAAATCCAAAAATGTTGACCAGTCTTCATGTTCCAAAGGATATTGCCTTGGTTGCCTCCATACAAGTGATACTTCATCAAACTCGAAAGGATAGAGGGCTACAAGAACTTTATTTGGAACTGTTTGAATTTGATCTAGAGCCTTGGGTGCGGGGATAAAGGAAATATCACCTTTAGGATCATCTTTGTTGGGAATTGAAGAATTGTTCAAGTATGGTTAATGCTGCTAGCACAACATGGTTACTACTTCTGAGACAAGTTACTACTGCTAATCCAGATTAGTACTGCTTGAAGAAGTTACTACTGCTAAGCAAAGTTAGTGCTGCTGATGAAGATTAGTACTGCTCAATGTGATTAATGCTGCTACAACTTAATACTGCTTATGAGATAATCAAGATACGTGCAGATCAAGTTTGAAGATAATCATGGAAGGTTTTGAAGATAATTGTGGAAGAATTCTAAAGATCTTTTATGTTTTATAATTATCTTCTATTCAATCTTTGTGTATATAATATAGAATAGTTTGATAGAAGAATAATTATGAATTTTTGTTTTCATAGAGAGAATTAACCTCAAGGTTTAGAACCCTAGTTCTAGAGAAGTAGAATTCGTATTGGTGATCCTGTTCATCAATATTGAGGTTTTGTTTAAAATCTTGTAGCTTTAATCATTCAATAAAGTTTACAAGATTGTGATTTCTGATTCACTGTTACATTGATTGTTGAATATTAAAGTGTTATTCCACAACTCCTTTAATATTGTTTCTGAGTTCATTATTCTTGTTAAGAATTTAGATCCTGACAAGTGGTATCAGAGCTAGTATTCTCAGAAACCTTCATTCATCATGGAAAACACAGTTGAATCAAACAGTACTCTTGTCTCAAAGGTTCCAATGCTCAGATCTAATGAGTTTGACATGTGGAAGATTAGGATCAAGCAATACATTCTCCTCACAGATTACTCTATGTGGGACATCATTGACAATGGCCCATCTGATGAAGGAAAGATTGGTGCAGATGGAAAAAGAATCCCACCAAAGACGGATGCAGAAAGGAAAACAAGGCAGACAGAGATGAAAGCCTTGAGCACACTGCTCTTGGCTATTCCCAATGAGTATCAACACCAATTCTGCAATTGCACTGATGCACAGATGCTTTGGAATGCTCTAGAGAAGAGATTCTCTGGTACCAAAAGTACCAAGAGAAATCAGAAGGCAATTTTGAAGCAACTGTATGAAAACTTTATGTCAACTAAGAATGAATCCATGACTCAAACTTTTGACAGGTTTAACAAGTTGATTGGTGAACTAGCTACTATGGGAGTACAGATTGATCAAGATGATGTAAACAGAAAGTTCTTAAGGTCCCTTGGAGATGAATGGACCATGTATACTGTTTCATTCAGACAGAATGAACAATTGGAAGAAAAGGAACTGGATGATCTGTACAATGATCTGAGAGTGTTTGAATCTGAGGTGGAAGCAAAGAAGAAGCCTACTGGATATGTGCATAATGCTGCACTCTTATCAGCATCAATTGATTCTAATGCTAACCCTGAATCAGTTAATGCTGCTAATGGAATAAATCAAGAAAAAGGCACTGAATCTGTTTTTGAAGCCTTTCTTTCCAGTCATGGAAACTCCTCTTTAATCAATGATGACTTGGAACAGCTTCATCCTGATGATCTTGAAGAGATGGATATTAAATGGCAGATGGCCATGCTTTCTATAAGGGTGAAGAAGTTCATCAAAAGGACTAGGAGGAACAACTTCTCCCAAAGAAGAGAAGATGGTGCAGGCTTTGATAAGTCAAAGGTGGAGTGCTATAAATGTCATCTGAAGGGACACTTTGCCAGGGAATGCAGAAGTGGACTGTCTCACCAACAAGCTCAGACTGGAAGCTTCAACCAGAACAGAAACTCTGCTCAAGCCCTTGTTTCTCAACAAGGAATGGGGTTTGACTGGAGTGATCAAGCAGAAGAGGCTATTCAAAATCAAGCCCTCATGGCAGAGGTATCTGATCTTCCAACTGAGGTACTTTCTAATCTCTGTTCTCAAACTTGCATTGACACTGTTAAAAGGTACATGGATCACAACCAGAATATGAGTGATGACCTTAAAGGTTAGAAAAAGATATAAAAGACTATGTGAGAATTGTTGAGAGGTTTGAGGAACAAATTAAAAGTTTCCAAGCCAATGAACTTCAACACTCATATGATACAAATTACTGGAAGTGGGAGAAAAATGACCTAGAAATCCAACTGACCAAATCTAAAGAGAAGAATGAAAAGTTGAGAGAAGAGCTAGCCAAGGTTAAGCTGGATGTAGAAAAGTTTTCCAATGCTTCTAAAGCAATGGACTCTTTACTACAAACTCAGTTTCATGACAAACTGAGAAGAGGAATTGGGTACAATACCACACCACCACCATACAACAACAACTACATCCCTCCTATATCAGACTTGCTAGAGACCAAGGATAGGAAGGATTTGCCTGAGGGAGCCACTGAGATAGATCCCTTCGATGGAGTTGTTGTTGAGGACAAGACTGAGAAAGAAGCTGGTAAGAGTAAGGAGAACAATGTGAGTGGTGAGATTCCTCTAGAGAATAATATTATCACCAATGAGGATTGTGGAAGGAACTGGGTCAAATCTAAGGACATAGAAAAGACTGAGGGAAAGTCCAAAAAGGTCCATTACAAGCAGACTACAGTTGTGAATCCTGTTCCTTGCAAACAGTGTGCATGTAATAAGGTAGATCCCCTAAAACATGATAAAAAGAGGGGCAATCAAAGGAATTGGAATAATCATTGGGCTCAGAAACAAGGAGTTGATCTGAGTAGAATCATCAGACCAAAACCTTGTTTCATATGTGGCAAATTGAATCATCTTGCCAAGTACTGTTACTTTAATCCTATTAACCAAAAGATGAATTTTCAAAGAGCTATGCAAAAACCCTTTGGTTATAGGAAGGATGAAAGGAAACATGTGGCTAAGAAACATGTTAAATCTAAAAGCCACATGAAGAAAAAGACTGTGAAAAAAAGTGTCAAGATGTGGATTCCCAAAAGCACTAAAACTGTTAGTACTGCTACTACAAATAGTGCTGCTGACAATGATAGTGCTGCTAGAAGCAATACTGTTGCTACCAATGTTAGTGCTACTGAGAGTTTTAGTACTTCTAAAACTAACATTGTTAGTACCTCTTCAAATCTTAATACTGCTAACTCTGTTAGTACTGCTAAACCTGTTAGTGCTGCTAACTTTGTTAGTACTTCTAAAATTAGTACGACTTCTAGTGTTTGTGTTGCTAGACCTATTATCTTGACAAAGTACTCCAGTAATGAGTGTTCTGATTTTAAAAATCTCATCAAAAAGGAATGTAAATACTTTGATGAGAAAGGGAGACCCAAGACCACTTTGGCTTGGGTTCCCAATCAATACTAATTGTTTTATCTTATGTGCAGGTCAACCAGCAACTCAAGGGAAAGAGCATCTGGCATGTTGATAGTGGTTGCTCTAGGCACATGATAGGGAACATGGCTTGCCTCAAGAATTTCAAGAAAATTGATGGAGGACATGTTGCCTTTGGTTATACTCCAGATGGAGGTAAGATCAATGGTAAGGGAGATGTAACAAAAGGTAAGATGACCTTTGAGGATGTTTTCTATGTTGAGCAGTTAAGGTACAACCTGTTAAGTGTATCACAGGTTTGTGACAAACATCATAGTATATTATTCACTGATTCTGAATGCATTATCCTTGCTCCTGGATTCAAGGTGGTTGATGAAAAGATGATACTACTAAGAACTCCCAGAAAGGATAATGTCTATTGTTTGGATATGGAAAATGTTTCAACTGATTCATCCCTAAACTGTCTTGTTTCAAAAGCATCTTTGGATGAATCATCTCTTTGGCACAGAAGGATGTGTCACATGAACTTTAAAACAATGAATAAACTTGTTAAAAACAACCTTGTAAGAGGTTTGCCTTCAAAAGTCTTTTCATGTGATGATCATTGTGTTGCCTGTCTCAAAGGCAAACAACACAAAACTTCTCATAAGTCCAAAGAGTTGAACACTATTTCTAATTCTCTTCAGTTGTTGCATATGGATCTGTTTGGTCCTACAAATGTTATGAGTATAGGTAAGAAATCATATTGCTTAGTTATTGTTGATGATTACTCTAGATTTACTTGGGTATATTTTCTAAGGACTAAGGATGAGACAAGTGGACTGATCAAATCCTTTATTCTAAGAATTGAAAACCAAACAAATCAAAAGGTAAAAGTCATTAGGTCAGATAATGGTACTGAATTTAAAAATCATGACCTAAACACCTTTTGTGACGAAAAAGGAATTGAGAGGCAATACAGTGCTCCTAGGACTCCACAACAAAATGGTGTTGCTGAGAGAAGGAATAGGACACTGATTGAAGCTGCTAGATCTCTGTTAGCTGATTCAAAACTTCCAATTACTTTCTGGGCTGAAGCAGTTAATACTGCTTGTTATGTCCAAAACAGAGTTCTAGTAGTCAAGCCTAAAAACAAGACACCATATGAGCTTTTAAATAAAAGAAAACCATTTATTGGATTTTTCAAACCTTTTGGGTGTCCTTGTACCATTCTTAATACCAAAACTCACTTAGGAAAGTTTGATAGCAAGGCAGATGATGGTTTTCTTGTTGGTTACTCATCCCAAGGTAAGGCCTACAGAGTATTTAATTCTTCTTCTACAATAATTGAGGAAAGTGACAATGTCAAATGCAATGATTCACTAACTAACTCTTTGGGTTTCAGTAGTGATGATCATGCAAGTTCAGGAAGTGGAGGATCAGGGGATGTACATGTACAAGACATTATTCCTCAGTTTGTGATATTTCCCATACCTACAATGGAACCTGTTGAAATCTGTGAAAAGGAGACTGTTACTGAACCAATTCAGAGTGAAGAAGAAAGAAGAGATAAGGAGAATTCAGAGCATGAAGAACCAGAAGTAGCTGATGAGATCCCCTCAGCTGACTTAAATGATTCCAATTTAGATGAGGGAATTATTGAAGAACCTAGTCTTCAGACAAGAACTCAGAAGAATCATCCTCCTGAGCTGGTAATAGGAGACATCTCTTCTCCTATGATGACTAGGAAACAAAGCAGACTTCAAGACATGCAGGATCAACAGAATACAATACTCTCTTGCTTTCTATCTCAGATTGAGCCTAAGAAGGCTTGTGATGCATTGAAAGATTCAAGTTGGATAGAAGCCATGCAAGAAGAGTTACTACAGTTCAAATTGCAAGATGTGTGGGACTTGGTGAACCTTCCAAAAGGTCATAGAGAAATTGGCACCAAGTGGATTTTCAGAAATAAAAAGGATGAGAGAGGAATTGTAATCAGGAACAAAGCAAGGCTAGTGGCACAAGGGTACACTCAGGAAGAAGGCATAGACTATGATGAAGTCTTTGCTCCAGTTGCAAGGGTAGAGGCAATTAGGCTGTTTCTAGCTTATGCTTCATATATGCAGTTCAAGGTTTATCAAATGGATGTGAAGAGTGTCTTTCTTTATGGAACAAATTGATGAAGAAGTATATGTCTGTCAGCCACCTGGATTTAAGAATCCATCATATCCTGACAGAGTATACAAACTTAAGAAAGCACTTTATGGTCTACATCAAGCCCCAAGAGCATGGTATGATACTTTGTATACCTATCTCTTGAAAAATGGGGTTGAAAGAGGAATAATTGACAAACCCTTTTCATTAGAAGAAGAAAGAAGGACATCCTACTTGTTCAGATCTATGTGTATGATATCATCTTTGGATCCACAAAAGATCAGATGTGTAGAGACTTTGAAGAGTTGATGCACAAGAGCTTCAAAATGAGTTCAATGGGTGAACTTACTTTCTTCCTTCGGCTTCAAGTGAAACAACAGATAGATGGGATCTTCATAAGTCAATCAAAGTATGTGAAAGACATCCTGGACAAATATGGTTTATCAGACTCAAAGCCAGCAAGCACACCCATGGAAACACACAAACAGATCACTGCTGATCTTGAGGGGGAGGATGTTGATGTCCATCTATATAGATCAATGATTGGATCTCTCATGTATCTCACAGCCTCAAGACCAGATATCATGTTTCCAGTGTGTGTTTGTGCCAGATTCCAAGTCAAGCCAAAGCAGTCACATCTACAAGCTGTTAAAAGGATTTTCAGATACTTAAGAGGGCAATCTAGATTAGGTCTTTGGTATCCTTATGAATCCAACTTTGACTTGATTGCATATTCAGACAGTGACTTGGGAGGTGCTAATATGGATAGAAAGTCTACTTCAGGGGGATGTCAGCTTTTGGGTGCAAGACTAGTATCTTGGCAGTGTAAGAAGCAAACCACAGTGTCCTTATCAACAACAGAAGCTGAGTATATTGCTGCTGCAAGTTGCTGCTCTCAGGTTCTATGGATTCAGAATCAAATGCTGGACTATGGGGTAACTTTTCTTCATACTCCAATCTTCATTGACAATAGCAGTGCTATAAGCATTGTTAACAATCCAGTCAAGCACTCCAAAACAAAGCACATTGAGATCATGTATCACTTTATTAGAGACTGTAATGAAAAGAAGCTTATTCAAGTTGCTAAAGTTCATACTGACAACCAGTTTGCTGATCTATTCACTAAAGCTTTTGATGTGGGAAGATTCACTTTCTTGGTCACAAGTGTGGGCATGATCAACTCTGAATGAGCTCATATTTAAAAAGTGATTGTATACCTGTTATTTGGTTATTTTTGGTGTTACTAATCATCTTTCTCAGGAAGTGTATTGCCTTGCTCAGACTAACACAAGCTTCAAAAAGTGTAAGTTTAGTTAATACTGCTAGTGGTTAATACTGCTCTCTGTTAATACTGCTAGTTAGTTAATACTGCTAGTGGTTAATACTGCTCTCAGTTAATACTGCTAGTTAGTTAATACTGCTAGTGGTTAATACTGCTCTCAGTTAATACTGCTAGTTCGTTAATACTGCTCTGAGTTAATACTGCTTCTTTCCCGAATCATATAAATACCCTTTTGCCCGCCTAAAAGCTCATAACGACTCTTTGAATACTATTCATCTTCTCTCTAATCTTTTTCTCTCAAGCACTTAGTGAGTTTCAGTCCAGTTTACTCAAGCTCGATGGCTTCAATGGCGTTTATTGATGAACACAATGAAATCGCAATGCTTCAAAAACCAAAGAAAGCTGCTGGATTCCATCAAATAGTGGATTTTCTCAATTCCAGCCATATCGCGTATGCTCTTACAGTGTCACCATCCATCTACATCGAGCACCAGACGCAATTCTGGGCTAATGCCTCCACTATTACTGAAAATGGTGTGCAAGCTATCAAGACAAGGGTGTGTGACAAACCCTTGACAGTTTCTGAAGAGGTAATTCACATCAGTCTATGTCTAGACGATGCCTCAGGTATCTCATCTATCTCTAATGATGATCTGTTTTCCTCTCCCACTAGAATGGGGTATGGAGGCCCATTGGGTGTTTTCAAGTTCTCAAAAGCTATATTCTCACCCCAATGGCGTTTTTTTGTCCATACCCTTATGCATTGTATTTCTAGAAAGACTACTGGATGGAGTGAGTTCAGTAGTACCATTGCTTATGCTTTGGTCTGCTTGGCCACTGCCAGAAAGTATAATTTTTCAAAAATGATTTTCAATGACCTGGTGTCAAACTTGGGAAACAAAAAGAGTTTTTATATGTACCCAAGATTTGTCCAGGCAGTTATAACCACTGAATTGACGGATATGCCTCAATTTGATGAGGTATATGTACCTAAAATTCCCAAGGGCAAGGTCTTTTCAAACATGAAGATATCTCCCATGGACTCGGAAGGAGTTGACACCCCATTGTTCTCTACAATGATGGTGGTGTCCCACAATCAAGAAGGTATGGCTTCAGGGTCAAGGCCCTCATTAGACCATCCCACTGAAAGCCAATCCCAACCTTCAATCAGTATATCAATCCCTCAGTCCCTTCTTCAAAAACCAACTTCTCCAATCACCAATACTTACATCAGGAAAAAGGTAAAGAAGGTTCCTTCCCTTCTTGTACCTTCACCCTCCAAGCCTTCAAGCCCTCTAATGGAGAATTCTCCATTAGAGAATATCTATAGGGAAACCACAGGGGTGTCTCCCAACCCCAAGGAGGTGCTCACTGAGGAGATGCATGAGCATATGGGTGCAAAGGCTGCCACTACTCCTGCTAGCACAGAGGAGGCCAGTGGTAACATCAATAAGACCTTCCCCATGGCAACTTTGGATGAGCAATCATCCAAAGGTACCAGGTGCCAAGAACCCAAGGGGGTAGCAAGTGCTTCTGCTAGGTAGAAGACCTCTACTACTAAAAGATCCAATGATCCTCTAAAGGTAGTAAACACACCCAAAGGAGGTGAGGACAGATATGACTACAATGAATTGATGGAAACTATGGGCAACATTAATATGGATGTCATCAAACAAGGCAAAGACATAGAAGAGATGAAATTGGTAATTATGTCTCAACAAGTACAGATTACCAAATTGAAGAAAATGGTGACAAGATTGGTGCACAAGAAGAGGAGACGACAGTTTGTTTTGAAGAAGAGAACAAGTGCTAATGATGCTTTCAACAAGGGGGAGAATCAAGAGGCTGAAGCAGAAAAGGAAAGTACATCTGAGATGGGATTTAATTTTGAGGGGGAGAAAGCAGCAGAAACAGAACCACAAGCAGCAGAAACAGATGAGGTTCAAGCAGCAGTAGAAACAGAACAGGTAGCAGCAGTAACAGGGCTATCTGTTGAAGAGCTAGAGATTGCAGAAACATTGATCAAAGCCAAGAATGATACTCCTAAGGCTACTCAAAAGGCCAAGGGAGTGGTCATTAAAGAAGGAGGCCTTGAAAAAAAAAAAAAGAAATGAGTGAGGCAGATTTGAAGGATGCAAAGGGAAAAGCTAAGATGGTTGAATCTGAACAACCCTTAAAGAAGAAGAACTAGTTGGAATTAGATGAAGAAGTGGCAAAACAACTTCAAGCTGAGATGGAAAAGGAAGAACAACTCCAATCAGAAAAGGACAGAGAGCTTGCACTAGAGATGGCCAGAAAGCTCAATGAAGAGTATCAAAAGAGCATGAAAACTGCAGTTGAGGCCAAGAAAATACCAGTGAAAGCATCCAAGCAAAGAATGTCAGTCAAGAAGCAGAAAAGACAACCTTCCAAGACCTTTTTGGCCAATCAAGAAAGGAGAAAAATGATCAACTTTCTGAAAGGCTCAATTGGTGTAAAGGGAGAAATGTTTACTAACATGGCATACAACAAAGTTGAGGAGCTGTATAAGAAGGAAATGACAAAGCTTCAAGGGGATTCCTCTCAAAGAGAAGAAGCAGAAAGAAGGATGAAAGAGAGGCATGATCTCAACATCCAACAACCATTCCCTGAGGAAACCACACCTTCAAAGGAAAAGGTTGAAGAAAAGAAGGAAGAGCAAGAGAATGTTGGAATGGAAATGAAATGTGCAAAGAGAGTAAAGACTATAGCTTCAAAGAAACAGTCCAAGAAGCCAAGGATTGAAGAATCAGAAAGAGAGGCAGAATCTTCTGTTCCACCTTCAGCAGAATCAGAGCAGAATCCAGAATCATCTGTGGCAGATCATACAGAGCAACCTAGTCAAAGTGCACAGCAAACAAGTCAGTCTGATGAACATGTGGGGCTTTATATGACTGTAATAGAACTAGTACAGGTTGTTCCCATTTCTGTGAAAGCACCAGAAGTCATCTTTTGGGACATTCTAAGAGACAACAGAAAGGATTACTTCAGATTTAAACGAGTTGGTGATGTATTTGTAGTATATTCAACTTGGGGGAAAGTAATCAGAAGTTGTTCAAGAGCTGACCTAGAAGAAATGTATAAAGTGGGAATGAAGCTTTATGAGCATGTTTTGAAAGGAACTGAAGAAAATCTACTCAAGGTTGCAATGGAATATCTATGTATGATGTTTGAACCAGAATAGGTGGTTTACAGGATCAAGGATCTACATCATGAGTATGGGTTCAAGAAGATTGATCATTGGATACTATTTGAAAACTGTGGTGTATACATGATCACAATAGATAAATGTTATCATGAATACTACCTGGTGGACAAAGTATATGATCATAGCAAGGAGAAGCTGAATGGGATGCTGAAAGCCAAGCTAGTGTGTGCAAAGGAATCAGAAATGGCCAGAATCGTGGTAAGAAGGACAATCAATCAAAGTCTGGGTCTGAATCCAAATTTGGGCAACTAAGCTGTAGTGTTGAAAGCATCTTGAAGACCATAATTGAAAAACTTGACTTCTCTTCCTAAAAGTCAAGTTAGGGGAGATTGTTGGGAATTGAAGAATTGTTCAAGTATGGTTAATGCTGCTAGCACAACATGGTTACTACTTCTAAGACAAGTTACTACTGCTGATCTAGATTAGTACTGCTTGAAGAAGTTACTACTGCTAAGCAAAGTTAGTGCTGCTGATGAAGATTAGTACTGCTCAATGTGATTAATGCTGCTATAACTTAATACTGCTTTCCTCGAAGCTGTTGCTTTTCTTGTCGGTGCTTTCCTCGAAGCTGTTAACTGATGACATGGTGATCTTTTGGTCGCCCCAATGGAATAACACGATGTTGTTTCGACCATTGTAAGTGACATCATTATCGAAATGCAACAGTCGGCCCAATAGAATGTGGCTAACATCCATATCAAGGACATCACATAGTACCTCTTCTCAATAGTGTTTGTGAATTGAGATAGGTACCCAACAAGTTTCTGTGAGTCTAACTTGAGGGTCTTTCTTGACCCACCCAAGAGAATAAGGAACTTCATGGGGTTGAGTGGGTAGGAAATATAATCGACCAATTTTTGGGACACGAGGTTCTCACAACTTCCGTTATCGATACATACCTTTTGTGCACCAAGCAATGCGACCGGAAGAGATTTTTGCTTTAGCCTGCTTTCTTTGACGAAAAGAGTACTCGTTGGACTATGATGTTGATCTTTTTCTTGGGGGTCGTCTTTCTCATCCTCTTCGGATTCGGAACTCGAAATATCAACCCGGTTACGGTTGCCATTGTGTGGCTCCCCAACCGGTTCTTCAAACTTGTCTCTTTTTCGACGGTTGTCGTTGACGAAATTGGGTTGAAGTCTGTTGACAGTCGTTGTCAGATTAGCGAGTGTTGTGGATAAGGCCATATTCATCTCTACTAAGTTCGTTTTGGTAGTCGGTTGTCGATCTGTCATTGTTAGTGAAAATACAGGCGAAACTTGCTCTGATACCAACTGATGCATCGTAGGTTTGCGAAAGGATCGACAAGCATCTAAATCCCTTAACGGCTGATAATTATGAACATAAAACTCAAAATCAAGAGAATATTCTCTAAAAGATAAACTTTTATTAATTGATAAAAACATAATAATACTGAAAACAAATAAACCCTATTTATAATTTAAACTAGGAAAATATAATTACAGAAATACAAATCTAATCTTAATCTACTTAAAGAGATAATTAAAAGAATAAGAAAAAGGAAAGATAATAATAAATCTCGGAATGGGATGGTGCAGCATAAATCCTTGGAAACTTGAAACTATGGAATCTTGGAAACTATGCATACATTTCAACATTCAACAGTGGCTTAGGCGGCTTGTATGTGGGTGAAGCCGCATGCAAGTCGCATAGAAGGGAAATCAACAGTGTCTTGCACGGGTCTCATGCGGCTCAAGTCGCATGGTACCCGTATTCGCTTCAGCTTGCCTCTTTTTCGATGCCAGATTTCGAGTCTCTTTCAAACTCGTTTTCCTATTTTCCAATTATTTGCGAAAAACCTTATTAAATCTTAAATTCTCTCTGTATCAGTTACCCTCATTTGAAAAGAACTCGCCCTCGAGTTTACTAGAAAAAAATTGCATCATCTGATTTTTGAAGCAACGCTAAGTCATAGAACATTCTTGTGTTCAATATATCTGGCTTCGCAAACCGATCTTTAAAATCCAAAAAGGTTGACCAGTCTTCAATTTCCAAAGGATGTTGCCTTGGTTTCCTGCATAAAACTGATACTTCATCAAACGCGAAAGGATAAACGACTACAAGAACTTTATTTGGACCTTTTGAATTTGATATAGAGCCCTCGGTGCAGGGATAAATGAAACATCACCTTTAGGATCATCTTTCTTGACTTCGTACGATAATGGTTTTGTTGGCTCGGGAATGTCCTTAATCGGCTCACTTTCGATTTCTTCGGTAGCTGGTCCGAGATCTGGTTCAGACACTTTGCTCTCGGTAACGATTTCTTATTGTGGCTCGGTCACAATGCGGATGACTTTCTCTTTGCATTTGTCCGGCAAGACTTCGTCTTTTACAGGTGGTTTTTCCCATATGGGTGGTTGATTGACTAGCAAAGAAACTGAATGCCTAATACGGTCGTAGTTGTTGCTTTTCTTGTCGGTGCTTTTGTAATATCCAGTTCCGAAATTTTTATTAATTTTGGAAGTTAGGTGAAAAGTTAAGCGAGACCCAAAGTTCAGGGGGTTATTTAAAACTTTGGTTATATATAACCATAACCTTAAGAATTTGTTTTCATAACACAAAGCCTGATAAAGTTGAGACCGACATTAGAAAAAAAACAGAAGCGAAGGCAGAGAAAGGTTTTGAAGAATCAATCCATTTTTGTCAAATAGAGGTATGATTCTAGCTTAATACTTATATCTGCATGTTATAGTCGATAAATAGTCTTGTTATTCAAGCTTTTAACCGTATACTTGATAGATTTAAAAGATTTGAAGTTTTCTGGGTTTGAGTCGCCGATTCTGTTTGAATGTCGACCGAAACGAAGATATCGACCGGACTAAGGTGACCGGTATATTGTTGACCTCGTCGAACGGTATGTTGAGACCGACCGGTATCGTACTCGACCGGTATGTTGAGACCGACCGGTATTGTAGTCGACCGGTATTATAGTCGACCGGTATTGTAGTCAACCGGTATTGTAGTTGACCGATATATATTTAGCGACCGGTAAGGTATACCGGGGTGTGTTGACCGGAGAGGTCTTGACCGGGTGCACAGTGTGTTGATTTATTTAAAGAAGGAAGGAATGTTAGTCACGAGTTAGCTTACCTTTGTATTTTGATACCATCGTAGGTGGTGTTAATCGTTAGAAGACAGAGTTTTAGCAAGAAGAATCAGAGGTGAGTCTTTCAAACTAAATCTTTTATGATTTTGACAGTTATTTGATAAATGTGGGTTTTATAAACTGCACGTTTATAGTATTGAAAGTTATGCAGATTTATTGAAAAAGGTTGATTTAATTAGTTTGGCATGTTTATGCTATGTTTATATAAACTTATTTTAAATATAGTCAGGACTAAGTGTATGCATACATTTGAGTCAGAAGTCTGACCAAAGTCGGGAAGTGTGACCCGCCTGCTCGTATCGGGGAGTGTAGCCCGTTTATGCTATTAGGGTGTGTCCCTAAAAGAAGGCAGTACGAGACAGACATACCGTCTTTGATGGCAGTGTTGGTCAGTAACTTAGGATACGCTTGAGAAGCGTAAAGAGTGGTCAGTGATTGGAGGGGACTCACTAGACCATTGGTCTAACCCTCGCTCTTTCAAAATTATAATCCTGTTTCAGGTTATCGCAAGATAGCAGGTACAGATAAGGGTAAGGAGAAGATGTGAGCTATTTTCAGGAGCTAGAAGACTTCCTGCAATAGTTTATTTTTCTTTACTCAGTTGTGTAATAGTTGATAGTTGAAAGCCTTATACTCTGAAATGTAAGTCTGGGGCAGTTTTTAGACAGAAACATTATTTTGATATATGTATAAAGGTACAGGTTGTTATAATTGGTATCAGAGCATTAGTTTAAGGGATCTAGGTGACCAGATTGGCCTAGACTTAAACTGAGATAGTAGAAGCACAACTGAGAAGTAGGAAGACCGTAGGAAGATAACATTAGGGTAGTAAGGACTAGCATGTAAGGTAAATTTGGAATTTCATCTGGCTAGTGTAATTGTGAATTTACAAGTACATGTTTGTGGTTAACTTGCCGTAATGTGTAGCATGTTAGATTGAATGTCTTATGTTTCTTCTTATCAGAATTATGTCTGAGCGAGTAACAAGGAGTAGGTCTATGCTGAATCCTGAAATTGAGCCAGATAATTAAGTCGTTGCCGAAGAGCGAACGACTGCTGTCAACCCGACTGCTAATCAAGGAAAGAGTCGCGGTCGACGTAGAGGTAAGACAGTTCAGAAAGCAGCTACTCAGGCAAGAGTTTCCACTGTGGGAACTTTAGGTGGGAAGACGACTCGTGGTATTCGTCAAGATGAAAGTGTAGAGGTAAGTTTTGAGCAAGAAACTTCTCATCAAGAAAGTTCAGCTTCTGTGAGGGGTCGAAAGCAGACATGAAATCGTGGTGGAGATAGAAATCAGGGTTTTGTTACCCAAGAAACCTTCACGACATAAATGGGAAAATTACAAGAAACGTTGAACGCTTTATTAGCTCAGCGCAATAATGAGGTTTCGTCAAGCAAAGAAAATAGTGAAGAAAAAGTAGCGACCGAGGTAGCAGAATCACCAGTAACTGTAGGGGGTATCCACCCTAATTCAAACCCCATTGTGTCAACTAAAGCGATAGTTGGGAGAGGATGTAGTTTTAAAGAGTTTTCTGCTTGCAAGCCTCCTACTTAGAAAGGGGAATGTGATCCAATGATAGCGCTAAGATGGGTAAAAGGGATGGAGCTAGCATTTGATACTAGTAAATGTTCTGAGGAAGATAAAGTAGTCTATGCATTGTCTATTTTGAAAGATGAAGCGGTAATGTGGTGGGATGTTGAAGCCGGAGGACAAAGTTCGGCGGTAGCCAAACAAATGTCTTGGAGTGAGTTTGTGAAGAGATTCAAAGCACAGTTTTGCCCTCTAGCGGCAGTTAAAAAGTTGGAAGAAGAGTTTCTAAGTTTGGAGCAAAAGGGGATGTCAGTTCGAGAATATACTACAAAGTTTATAGAGAAGCCTCGATTTGCAGAAATTTACGTGCCTAATGAAGGAAGACGAGTAGAACGTTTCATCTTCGGGCTGAGAAGTGATATTCGAGAATTTGTCTCGAACAAAGAACCGTCTACGTTTCAAGTGGCAGTAAATGCAGCTGAAATGAGGGAGAAGGAAAAGAATCGGCAAGCTACTGAAAGAAGTGGAGATAAAAGAAAATGGGACGGAACGGTTCGTGACTCCAAACCGTTTAAGTCTGCAAAGTTTGATCAACGGTCTGTTAATAAGTTTGAAAGTAAGCTATGTAACAAGTTTAACCGAAGACATAAAGGAGAATGTAAGATTGATCAAGAGGGCTGTTATAAATGTGGAAAGATAGGGCATATAGCTCGGGATTGCCAGGGTTCAAAGTCTTGTTATCAGTGTGGATCTCCTGATCATATCAGGACTAATTGTCCACAATTGAAAAAGGGATCGGTCGAAGGATATGTAGAAAAGGGAGGTGAGAAAAACGTGGAGCCAGCTAAAGCAAGGGCTAGAGTTTTCAATATGTCAGCAGAAGAAGCGGCGGAGATACCGGATGTGGTGACAGGTACTTTCTTTATAGATTCGAATTTTGCAAAAGTGTTGTTTGATTCAGGCGCAAACCGTTCGTTTGTGTCTCAAAATTTCGTGCATAAATTACATGAGAAACCCAAGAAGCTTAGGCATGAATTGAAAGTAGAAGTGGCTGATAATAGTCAAATCTTAGTAGAGGAGGTGTATGATGGGTGTAGTATTGTCATCGATGGGCAGTCATTTCCACTTCGACTGTACCCGATGGGTATGGGAGAATTTGATGTTATTGTGGGAATGGACTGGTTGGCGTCTAATGATGCTCATATAGTATGCAATAAGAAATTAATTCATATAGCGCAACCAGGTAAAGAAGAGATAGTAGTGTTTGGAGATCGGAGGGATAGAAAGTCGTGCTTGATTTCAATGATTAAGGCTAAACGGTGTCTAATAAGAGGGTGTGTGGGGTTCTTAGCTTATGTTATAGATTCTAAGAAAGAGAATAAAGGATTAGAGTCTGTTCCGTTGGTAAGTGAATATCCACACGTATTTGCGTAAGATTTAACCACTCTGCTTCCTGATCGGCAAGTGGAATTTCGTATTGATTTAGTACTCGGAGCGGCGCCGATAGCAAGAGCACCTTATAGATTGGCACCGGCAGAAATGAAAGAAATGATGAATCAACTGCAGGAGTTACTCGACAAGGGGTTTATTCGTCCTAGTACCTCACCATGGGGAGCGCCGGTGTTGTTTGTTAAGAAGAAAGACGGGTCTATGAGAATGTGCATAGACTATCGTGAGCTCAATAAGGTGACTGTCAAAAATAAGTATCCGCTTCCCAGAATTGACGATCTTTTTGATCAACTTCAAGGATCGAGCTACTTTTCGAAAATAGATCTACAATCTGGGTATCACCAGTTGATGGTGAGGGAGGAGGATGTACCTAAGACTTCCTTTCGTAAAAGGTACGGACACTATGAGTTTCTAGTTATGCCATTTGGTCTGACCAATGTGCCAACAACTTTCATGGACTTGATGAATAGAGTGTGTAGTCCGTTTTTAGACAAGTATGTCATAGTCTTTATAGATGATATACTAATTTATTCACGTTCCAAAGAAGATCATGAAACTCATTTACGAGCGATTTTAGAATTGCTTAAACGCGAGAAATTGTACGCTAAGTTCTCAAAATGTGAATTTTGGCTCAAAGAAGTTCAGTTTCTAGGTCATGTGGTGTCGAAAGATGGGATTAAGGTTGATCCGGCTAAGATTGAAGCCATTAAAGGGTGGGAAGCACCGAAAACACCATCAGAAGTAAGGAGTTTTCTAGGATTGGCGGGTTATTATGAAAAGTTTATCCAGGACTTTTCAAGGATAGCTACGCCACTAACAGCATTAACCAGAAAGAATGTCAAGTTTGTATGGGAGGAAGCTCAGAAGGAAGCGTTCAGTAAATTGAAAGAAAGTCTAAGTAGTGCGCTTGTCTTGTCTATACCCAACGGAACGGAAGGATTCGTAATCTATAGCGATGCTTCAAAGTTGGGTCTGGGATGTGTGTTAATGCAAGAAGGCAAGGTGATTGCTTATGCATCTCGTCAATTGAAAGAACATGAAAAGAATTACCCAACGCATGATTTAGAGTTGGCAGCGGTAGTGTTTGCTTTGAAAATTTAGAGGCATTATCTGTATGGGATCAAGTGTCAGATTTATACGGATCACAAGAGCCTTTAATATCTTTTCAATCAGAAGGAGCTTAATATGAGGCAGCGTAGGTGGATGGAGTAGTTAAGTGATTATGACTGTGATATTCTGTACCATCCAGGCAAGGCCAATGTGGTAGCGGATGCTCTAAGTCGTAAGGAGCATGGAGAAATATCAAAGGTGATGGCATATCGAGTTGATGTTGTTTCTAATTTCTTAGAAGAAGTTATAAAGTATCAAGAAGAAGTCGCATCAAAGGAAAACTGGAAAAGTGAAAGAATAGTTGGAATTGTTAACTCCTTAGTTGTTGACAATTACGGAGTGAAGTGCTTCAATAAGAGAGTGTGGATTCCAAAAGTAGGAGAACTGCGGAAGAGAGTATTGGAAGAAGCTCATAAATCCCGTTACTCAGTACATCCGGGAACCAACAAAATGTATAGAGATCTGAAGCAAAGTTATTGGTGGTCAGGTTTAAAGAAAGATATTGCTCACTTTGTCGAGCGATGCCTGACATGTTTGAAAGTTAAAACTGAGCATCAGAGACCTTATGGGGAGCTTCAATCGTTAGAAATTCCAGTTTGGAAGTGGAACGAGATTACGATGGATCTTGTTTCCGGGTTACCGCCATCACCTAAGGGGCATGATGCCATTTGGGTGATAGTGGATAGACTCACAAAGTCAGCTCACTTTCTACCAATTAAGGAGACATATTCACTAGAGAAATTGTCTCGATTGTATATAGACAAGATAGTAACCAGACATGGAGTACCGTCGTCAATAGTGTCAGACCGAGATACTCGTTTTACATCAACTTTCTGGAGAAGTTTGCAAAGGTGATTAGACTCGCAACTCAAGCTGAGTACGACCTATCACCCACAAACTGATGGCCAGAGTGATAGAACCATACAGACATTGGAAGATATGCTTCGTGCATGTGTAATTGATTTCAAAGGTTCGTGGGAAATTCATTTGCCATTAATTGAATTTTCTTACAACAATAGTTATCATGCTAGCATTCAAGCGGCCCTGTTCGAAGCATTGTATAGACGTAAATGTAGAACACCTTTATGTTGGAATGAGGTGGGTCAAAGACATCTAGCGGGACCGGAAATCGTACAAGTGACAGCTGATAAGGTCAACCAGATTTGAGCAAGATTAAAGATTGCTCAAGATCGTCAGAAAATGTATGCAGATAAGCGGAGGAAACCGATAGAGTTTCAGATAGGAGACAACGTAATGTTGAAAGTCTCGCCCTGGAAAGGGGTAGTCAGATTTGGAAAGAAAGGAAAATTGAGACCAAGGTTTGTTGGACCATTTACCATCACGGGACGTGTTGGTGAAGTAGCCTACGAACTTGATCTACCAGAAAGTTTGCGTGGGATTCATCCCAAATTTCATGTGTCAAACTTGAAAAAGTGTTTGGCAGAAGCAGATGAAGTAGTTACCTTAGAAGACATTCAGATAGATGAAAAACTAAGTTATATTGAAGAACCAGTAGCAATTTCATACCTCAAAGTAAAGAAGTTGAGAAACAAGGAGATCCGATTAGTGAAGGTCCAGTGGAAATTTCACAAAGGACAAGAGTCAACATGGGAAGTAGAGGCGGACATGAGATCTCAGTATCCCCATTTGTTTAGCGAAGGAATTCCGGGGACGAAATTCTTCTAAGGGGGAAGATTGTAATATTCAGTTCCGAAATTTTTATTAATTTTAGAAGTTGGGAGAAAAGTTAAGCGAGACCCAAAGTTCAGGGGGTTATTTGAAACTTTGGTTATATATAACCATAACCTTAAGAATTTGTTTTCATAACACAAAGCCTGATAAAGTTGAGACCGACATTAGAGAAAAAGAACAGAAGCGAAGGCAGAGAAAGTTTTGAAGAATCGATCCGTTTTTGTCAAATAGAGGTATGATTCTAGCTTAATACTTCTATCTGCATGTTATAGTCGGTAAATAGTCTTGTTATTCAAGCTTTTAACCGTATATTTGATCGATTTAAAAGATTTGAAGTTTTCTGGGTTTTAGTCGCCGACTCTGTTTGAATGTCGACCGGAATGAAGATATCGACCGGACTAAGGTGACCGGTATATTGTTGACCTCGTTGACCGGTATGTTGAGACCGACTGGTATCGTAATCGACCGGTATATCTCGTCGACCGGTATGTTGAGACCGACCGGTATTGTAGTCGACAGGTATTATAGTCGACCGGTATTGTAGTCAACCGGTATTGTAGTTGACCGATATATATTTAGCGACCGGTAAGGTATACCGGGGTGTGTTGATCGTAGAGGTCTTGACCGGGTGCACAGTGTGTTGATTTATTTAGAGAAGGAAGGAATGTTAGTCACAAGTTAACTTACCTTTGTATTTTGATATCATCGTAGGTGGTGTTAATCGTTAGAAGACAGTGTTTTAGCAAGAAGAATCAGAGGTGAGTCTTTCAAACTAAATCTTATATGATTTTGACAGTTATTTGATAAATGTGGGTTTTATAAACTGCACATTTATAGTATTGAAAGTTATGCAAATTTATTGAAAAAGGTTGATTTAATCAGTTTGGCATGTTTATGCTATGTTTATATAAACTTGTTTTAAATATAGTTAGGACTAAGTATATGCATACATTTGAGTCAGAAGTCTGACCTAAGTCGGGAAGTGTGACCCACCTGCTCGTATTGGGGAGTGTAGCCCGTTTATGTCATTAGGGTGTATCCCTAAAAGAAGGCAGTACGAGACAGACATACCGTCTTTGACGGTAGTGTTGGTCAGTAGCTTAGGATACGCTTGCGAAGCGTAAAGAGTGGTCAGTGATGGCCAGTAGATTGCGTTATGCTTGTGAAGCGTAAAGTATGTTTAAAGTTTCATTAAAAGAACAAGTTATGTTTTTGAGATATAAAGCTTTGTTTAAATGTTTTAAATAATATTTGAACTATTGCAGTAGTGATTGGAGGGGACTCACTAGACCATTGGTTTAACCCTCGCTCTTTCAAAATTATAATCCTGTTTCAGGTTATCGCAAGATAGCAGGTACATATAAGGGTAAGGAGAAGATGTGAGCTATTTTCAGGAGCTAGAAGACTTCCTGCAATAGTTTATTTTTTCTTTGACTCAGTTGTGTAATAGTTGATAGTTGTAAACCTTATACTCTGAAATGTAAGCCTGGGGTAGTTTTTAGACAGAAGCGTTATTTTGATATATGTATAAAGGTTCAGGTTGTTACAACTTTGCTCAAAGCTGTTAACTGGTGCCAAGGTGATCTTTCGGTCGCCCCAACGGAAAAGCTTGACGTTGTATCGACCCTTGTAAGTGACATCATTATTGAAATGCCACGTTCGGCCCAATAGAATGTGGCAAGCATCCATATCAAGGACACCATATAATACATCTTCTCAATAGTGTTTCCCAATTGAGATGGGTACCTAACTAGTTTGAGTGACTCTAACGTGAGGATCTTTCTGGACCTATCCAAGAGAATAAGGATGGGGTTGAGTCAGTTGATTAAAGTCATCGACCAATTTTTAGGACACGAGGTTCTCATAACTTCCGTTATCGATACATACCTTTTGTGCACCAAGCAATGCGACCGGAAGAGATTTTTGCGTTAGCTTGCTTCCTTTAACGAAAAGAGTACTCGTTGAACTATGATGTTGATCTTTTCTTGGGTTCTTCTTTCTCATCCTCTTCGGATTCGGAACTCGAAATATAAACCCGGTTACGGTTGAAATTGTGTGGCTCTCCAACCGGTTCTTCAAATTTGTCTCTTTTTCGACGGTTGTCGTTGACAAAATTGGGTTGAAGTCTGTTGACAACCGTTGTCAGATTAGCGAGTGTTGTGGATAAGGCCACATTCATCTCTACTAAGTCCTCTTTGGTTGTCGGTTGTCGATTTGTCAATGTTAGTGAAAAGACAGACGAATCTTGCTCTGATACCAACTGACGCAACATAGGTTTGCGAAAGGTTCGACAAGCGTCTAAATCCCTTAATGGTTGAGAATTACGAACGTAAAACTCAAAATGAAGAGAATATTTTCTAAAAGTTAAACTTTTTATAATTGATACAAACTTAATAATACTGAAAACAAATAAACCCTATTTATAACTTAAACTAGGAAAAGATAATTACTTAATACAAATCTAATCTTAATCTACTTAAAGAGATAATTAAAAGAATAAGAAAAAGGAAATAAAATAAAATAATAAAACTTGGAATGGGATGACGCCGCATAAATCTTTGGAAACTTGAAACTATGGAATCTTGGAAACTATGCATGCATTTCAACATTCAACAGTGTCTTAGGAACCTTGTATGCGGGTGAAGCCGCATGCAAGTCGCATGGAAGGGAAATCAACAATGTCTTGCACGGGTCTCATGCGGCTCGAGTCGCATGGTACCCGCATTCTCATCAGTTTGCCTCTTTTTCGATGCCAAATTTCGAGTATCTTTCAAACTCGTTTTCCTCTTTTCCAATTATGTGTGTCCCACAATCAGTGTAAGCAAGATGATATACAAGAATTATCAATCAAAAACACTTTTATTTCAACCATTGATTTGATACAAACTACTCTCAACTTTCTCTCTCTAACACTCAGATAATTGCACAACACTCTAAGAGAACTATTCGCACAACCAAGAGCCATATCCCTATTTAAACCCACGGGACAAACTCTCACAACACACAAACTCGCACACACACCTAAAACACTCAAACTATTACAAAAACACACTATTTTTTTGACTTTGACTTTTATTACACAAGACTTTGACTTGCTACTTGAGAGTTGACTTGAGCTTTGACTTGTTTGACTTTCAGTCTTCTGACTTCATGATCATGTATCCAACAAATATATGCTCTAACAATCTCCCCCTTTAGATTCAAGATCATCTCTAAAATATTTTGCAAATCAATCTCCTCCTTTAAGCACAAAAATACAATCTCTTCTTTTGCAGAACTTTAGCAAAATAGTCTTCACAACTTTCTGTAATCTCCCCAACGTCTGTCTTCAGAAATAGTAACAATCTTCCCCAAAGAATGGTTAGAATATTCTTTGAGACATTTGGAAAAAATTATCTTCAGATTCAGCAAATTATCTTCAAAGAAAATTTCTGTAAAATTCAACTCGCAGTCTGAAATCTTTGAACTTTCGCTTTCAGCTTTTGACAAACTTTCTTCAAACTAACTGAATTGACATAAATTCTCCTTTCAGCTCCAACTTTACTTTGTCAAATAATATTTCTTGATATCTTCTCCCCCTTTTTGATGAATGAAGCATGATATCATCAAAACTTTGCAAGAAATGTCTTTAAAATTCCAATCTGACCACTGATCATTACAAAAGCCTCTGACTATTCATCGATCCAAAAGATATTCATACGAATCTTTACAAATTCAGACAAAATAGGAATGTAACACCTGAATCAACAAATGAATCAGTTAGAAGTGTCTGTCAGTAACACGAAGTCACTGTGTGTAACGAATACACAATGAAAAGGATCTTTTGTTATGTTCACTCCCCCAGGTCTTCCATTCAATCATCAAAACACCACAAAGGAATTTCTATAAACGTTATGACAAGAAAACAAATTCCTTGTGTGTTCGTGCAAGTGTTTGAAAGAGTTAAGCACAAATGATTGCTTAGAATAGGCTCAAAATTGTGTAAACCATTGAGACAACAACAGTTAAACACATACTCGATTGTGCATGATCGAAGTGCGAAGGTGGGGCAGAATTCCTTCTTTTTCAATATCTAGATTTTCCAAATGAAAACCAGATAGATTATGTGCTGCTTCCCTTGAAATATTAAACATTTTCTTGTTGAGAAGAAAATGAGTAGCTAGTGGGGTTTTTATCAAGAGTTGGCATGGGCTAGTTGCCTGTTTCAATAATGTTCACGAAAAGTTATGAAACACTAGTAATATGGCTGGCCGGCTCAGAAAAAGTTGGTGCAGAGTTTGATATTATTTTACTCTGATCTCTCACCCTCTTTCTTTTAATCATTGAGCTCACTTCTAACCAAACTATCATTTACATTTTATCTCATCGCTCAACCCACACTCAGTATTTTTGACTCCTCACACTCAATCACTAAAGGATTAACTTCTTGGGTAGGAAACATTGGTTAACGTGAATCTATAAAAGTTTCATTCAAGTCCTAACACAATGAACCCATATTGTCCTAAAATAACATGTTGCTCAACTGGTTTAACTTTTTAGTTAAAGCACAAAATATTCAAGTCAGATGTATGTATGCTCATGAATATAATCATGAAGATTTGAGCATTTTAAACATTGAAGATATTTCAAACAAGTATATTGAAAGAATGAAATGAATACAAGAAACTTGTTTAAAAATCTGACATTGTATGATAAAAATCAAATAGAAATGATTTATCAATTAAGGCTTAGGTCAGCAAAAATTGGATTTTGTCTATACGAACCAATATATAGACATTCTTGAAGTAAACGTTTTGAAATGAATCAACGCTCAATATTCTATGAAGTTCAATCGGGGTGTCTTACCATCGAAAATTTGTTTCAATTTAGAGACATGGTAAGAACATTTTCAACAAAAATTAAACCGGTGTGTGTGAATACTTGACAGTATATGGAAAAGATAAAACACAAGTATTTATCTTTGAAAACACACGGTTTATATATCATTGAAGCACAACTAAAACATGAAAGCATTTAAAATCACACTTCATTATTCATGAAATCTTTTAAGAATCAGAAATGATTTGAACATTTAAAATCTCACCAAGTCAGCTCAAAAGTCATATATGATATGATCGTTTAAGGTTTCTCTCAATCTGCAAAAAATCACAAAGTCGTCAAAGTACAAAATTTATTCACAATCATTTATTGAAAAGTAAATGACAGAAAGCAGTAAAATTTTATAGTACGAGTTCTGATCAGATGTAATCATAAATCATAATTCATACTCCTTCACTCTTATACATTCCCCCTGCATTTATGCATCAGAAAAATTTATCAATGATTAGAAAAGTTTATAAACTCCCCCTCAAATGAATGTAGATCATCTAGGCATCTTCTCACAAACTCACCCTGAAATCATGAATACCTTTCAGTGCAGATATCTTTCAGAATAAAAAATAAAGAAATGTAGAAAAATATCAATAACAAAACTTTAGTAGGTAATCACAGATTAAGTCTTGAGATTTAACATACCAAGTTTGGAGACAAGAAAATTAAATCTATTTTCGTCGAGAGGCTTGGTAAACAAATCAGCAAGCTGATAATCAGTGTTTACAAAATAAAGTTCTATTGTACCTTTTTCAACATTGTCTTTGATAAAGTGATATCGTACGTCTATGTGTTTGGTCTTCGGATGATGCATAGGATTTGCTGATATGGCAATAGCTTTCTTCGAGTCACAGTATATCGGGATTTTGTTAAAATGGAAACCATAGTCTCGAAGCTGTGTCCTCATCCACAATATTTGAGAGCAGCAACTGACAGCAGCTGCATACTCTGTTTCAGCAGTCGAAGTGGAAACACAAAGTTGTTTCTTTGACGCCGAACTTATGAGCTTGTCTCCAAGAAATTGAATGTGACCCGATGTGCTCTTCCTGTCTAACATACAGCCTGCATGATCTGCATCTGAGTAGGCTGTCAGTTCAAAACTAGTATCTTTAGGATACCACAGACCAAGATCTGCAGTGCCCTTCAAATATCAAAAAATGCGCTTAACTGCAGATATATGGGATTCTTTCGGAGAAGCCTGATATCTTGCACATAGACATGTAGAAAACATAATATCTGGCCTACTTGAAGTTAAATACATTAAAGAACCGATCATCCCTCGATAGGTTCTAACATCAACAGGTTTTCCCGAAGGATCCATGTCGATCTTAGTTCCCGGTGCCATCGGGGTACCAATTGGTTTACAATTTTCCATTTTAAATTTTCTAAGAATATCTAAAATGTTCTTTGATTGATTAATGAAAATCCCCGTTGAAAATTGCTTGACTTGTAATCCGAGAAAGAAGTTCATCTCTCCCATCATACTCATCTCAAATCTTGACACCATGAGGTTTGAAAAATTCTTACAGTATATAGGATTTGTTGAGCCAAATATTATACCATCCACATATATTTGAATAAGAATGATATCGGCTTTTTCCTTTTTAATAAACAAAGTAGTGTCGATTTTACCTTTTGTTAAGCCCGACTTGACCAAAAACTTTGATAATACCTCGTACCAGGCTCGAGGTGCTTGTTTAAGACCATAAAGTGCTTTATCCAAGATGTAGACGTGATCTGGTTTATCTGGATTCACAAAGCCTTCAGGTTGTGAGACATAGATTTCCTCCTTAAGAATGTCATTTAGAAAGGCAGTCTTCACGTCTATCTGGTATACAGTGAAGTTTTTATGAGCAACATACGCAAGAAACATTCTGATTGCTTCAATGCGTGCCACTGGAGCATAAGTCTCATCGTAATCAATGCCTTCCTCTTACCTATAGCCTTTGGCGACAAGTCGTGCTTTGTTTCTAATTACGATACCATCTTCATCCTTTTTATTCTTGAATACCCATTTCGTACCAATTACAGATTTACCTTCAGGTCTTGGTACTAGTCTCCAGACTTTCAGTGCTTCGAACTGATTCAGCTCCTCTTGCATAGCAGTCACCCAATCCGAGTCAGCTAGAGCTTCTGATGCGCGAGTGGGCTCTAACTTACTCAAGAATGAGTCATGCATACACATGTTCAAAGTAGCAGACCTAGTTTGCACCAGTAAAGTTGGATCTCCAATGATTTGGCTTATCGGGTGCTCTTTTGTCCACTTATGTTCGTGAGGGAGTGGATTTGATGTAGATTGATCATGATTTTCGTCGAGAAATCCACTTTCAGCTTCATCAATTTGTTCAAGGAGTTGTTCAGTTGAAGTATTTGGTGCAGAAGCTTTGGTACAACAGTTTTTGGCTGTTGATTAGTTGTTTCAGTGCAACCAACTGAGTCAGCTACTTCTGTCTCGGCATTGTCATGTGCAACTTCAACTGTCGGAGTAGGTGTCTAAATTGGAATTTCTTGTTGAACCGGGGAGTTAGATTCAGTAGATATATTTGAAGTGGTTGGTTAATATTTCTGTGAATCCTCTAATCTGTCATCCACAACAGGTTTAGACAATTTAGTTCCAAGAAATTCATCATAAAACAATTCAAACAAAAGATCTAAATCAGATAAATGAGATGTCGACGATGACGCCTCATCTGATTTCTTCACATTAGACACAGGTTCTGGACTGATCTGCCCAGAAACTAGTACACCAGTAAGTACGGGTTCTGAACTGCTTTGTTCAGAAGCCAACTCTTCGTCGAATGTTACATTAACGCTCTCAATCACAGTCTTTGACTTCTTCAGGTACACTCTGTATGCCACAGACGTTTGAGAATATCCAATGAATATGCCTTCGTCAGCCTTAGGTCCGAACTTATTCAAGTTCTCTCTGTCGTTCAGTACGAAACACCTGCATCCAAAGACATGGAAGTGTTTAATGCTTGGTGTACGAATATTTATTAACGCATATGGAGTTTTACTAAACCGGTGGTGGATTATGTAACGATTTTGCATAAAACAGGCAGTCAAAACAGCTTCCGCCCATAGAAACAGAGGAAGATCGGATTGACACAACATAGTACGAGTGGCCTCGACTTGCGTTCGATTACGTCTTTCTACAACTCCATTCTGTTCTAGCATTCTGGCAGCAGAGAATTGGTGTGTTATCCCAACCAATTCGAGATAATCTTCAACAGTTTTGTTCTTAAACTTTGTGTCGTTATCTGTACGTAGAAGCTTGACTTGCTTTTGCAGATTCACTTGGGTAGTCTTTAAGAACGTGATGATGACTTCGGGCATCTCATCTTTTGATCTTAAAATTTTGACCCATGTGTACCGCGAATAATCGTCCACAATCACTAAAACATATTTCTTTCCGTTTATACTTTGCGTACGCATAGGACCACAGATATCCATATGCAGCAACTCCAATGATGATCTTGTACTCGGTTCAGGTTTCGGCTTGTGAGCGGCTCTCTTCATCTTACCTTTCTCGCACGCTACACAGAGGTGTTCTTTCACATACTTGAGCTTAGGAAGTCCTTTGACCAATTTACCCATGACCAGTTTGTTTATGTAACGAAAATTCAGGTGAGAAAGCCTTCGGTGCAATAACCATCTTTGTTGCAGCGAGGCTTTTGATAGTAGACAAACCTCATTGTCAATCTGTACTTTTGACAAGTTTATCGTGTAGAGGTTAGACTTTCGAGTGCCAACTAAGAGTTCCTTACCATCTTCAGCACATACAGAACAACTCTTAGCCTTGAAATTTACCTATAAATCTTTGTCGCAGAACTGACCAATGCTAAATAGGTTGTGTCCTAATCCTTCCACATAGCTCACCTTTGTAATCATCACATTGTCATGAATCACATCACCATAGCCTAGAATAGGTGAAAACTGGTCGTTGTCGAATCTAACTGTCCCAAAATATTTCTCTGTATAATTAGATAAAATATTGTTGGAACCCAGATTTAATCTTACGATAATAACGATATAAACAACAAGAGTAATAACAGTAGAAGCAATATAGTTTAATATCAAAAGCAGATTCAAATATCACAATTCATATAATAAGATAGGCAATAAGAACAAGATCTTCTCAAGATATGTTCAGTTGATTCTTCTAATACAAGATATCAAAAAGCACACTTTTGTCAAAGGAGTGATGGTTTTATTTATAGGACCATAAAGTAAACAGTATACTATTCTGACAAATAGAAGCATGCTTGAACAGTGTCTTACCCAAAAGGTAAGCTCAAGACATGCTTGAACAATAATCTACTCTATAAAGTAAATCTTATCACTGAGTGCTTGGTTATCTGTTCAGCTCCTTCAGGAAAGTCTTCAGCTCCTTCTTCAGAGAGAATGTCTTCAGAGATCTGATGTTGTCTTCAGAGCCTCTGGTGAAGCCATCTCTGATGTCTTCTACTGAAGGTGTTCATCTCTGATGTGTACTTTAGAGGCAGGTATGTCCTCTGAAGTCTTCGTCCTCTGAAATCTTTGTTCTCTGAATTCTGTCTCTGGAAGTCCTCTGAAGTAGGACTAGATATTTTCAACACTTTCAACAAATGAAGATTTGGAGCTAACAATCTCCCCCTAAGTGTTGAAAATAAAAGATGCAAGAATAGCAGAGAACAGAAAACTTAAACTAGAAAGCATAGAAGAGAAAATCACCCTCTTAAATATTACTCGAAATATTTGAAAATTCATTACAGAGAAAGTAATACTCAAAAATAAGGAAACACACTGAAATTTGTCACTAGAACAGATTCCACGGAACTTCATGATCAGAGCTCTGAAGTTGATCATTGACCCAATCTCCAAGTCAAGTTTCGCCAGTAGTTCTGCTCTGTGCCTTTCTTCCTTCACATGGATCATCTTCTGTATTCCTCTCAGAGTTTCATTAGAGTACTTTGAAACTTCCGAAGCTAGAAAGATCTACTTTATTTGGTTTATTCTGAAGACGAAACCCAGAGGTTCTGCTATGATTGATTCAATCTTCTGAGTGTCAAGATTTTCGATTGACTCAACAGGTTCAGTCACATCCAGCTTCTCTTCTTCCAGGTTCAGAGCAATCTGGAAGTCACGTTTTGCTCTGTGTTTGACATAGTCCTCCATTGCCTTTCTGACTTCAACCATGCCCATTCTGATTTCTCTTTTTCCATGATCATATCTAGCAGAGCAATAGGCATATAAATGAGGTAAATCATATGGATTTAGATTTACGAGATCATTTTCATTGAACTCATAAATCTTTTGATCAGAGCGAGTTACCACATAGTGCCTATAGATTATCTTGTTGTAAGCAAAAGTCTTCTCAGAGATTTTGTTGATTTTGATGATTGGATCATCAGAGAGGACCTGTGCTCTTGGTGTGATTTTATCTCTGATAATTCTTCGCTCATAGTCTGACATGCTCATAGTCTGACAGTAGATGTATCTGAAGTGATCTTCTATGGAGGCTTCGGGATTGGATGCTAGGAATGTTGGAGTTTGAGTAAAAACTTTGGATGGTAAACCTATGCTTGCCTTCTGAACAAGATTCTCTGGAGGATCCTGTTCATCAACAACCATGGTGTCTGGTTCCTTTGTCTCTGGAGGATCTTCTGTTGCAAGTTCAGAGATGTAGCCATCTATCTCTGGTGATTCTCTCAATTTTGTTGCTGTTGAAGTGTGATGAGGTTGAGCGTTTTTGAAAATGTATTCTTCGACATCAATTACTTCAATTTGATCTCCAATAACTTCTTTTTCTTCTGAATCTGATTTTTCTTCTTGTTCAGATTCTGATTCTGCTTTTTCAGACTCTGATTCGAAAGCATCTCTCATCACATATGTTGGTCTTTCAGGTGATGAGAATGCATCTTATGATGTAGAGTAGTTTATTAGCTGCTCGTCGTCTTCATCTTCTTCCAGAGCCCCAATAGTTTCTGGAGTTACATTTATGACTGGTATTATTGGAGCCCTGAAGTAGATAGTGCTAGGAAGACAACAGGTACTGGAGACTTGAGAGTGGTCTGGTTATCTTCAGCAGAGGTTGAGGTTGAGGTTGAGCGTCTCTCTGTTTCTTTTTCTTTGCCTCGGTTTGTTTCAGAGGGAGTGGACTCCTTTTGTGTTTCAACAGTTCTTGGTGTTTGAGTCTTCTCCCCCTTATGAAGATCTGATGACCTCTGAGGTTTGTCATCATGGTCATCAGAGTCTTCATACCTTGCCTTCTTCCGGGCTTCCTCAGGCATGCGACCTCTGGTTCCTTCCTGATAATCCAAGATCTCTAAATCTTTAGAGAGGGAAAGTAGAGAGAGAGAGACAAAGATGCGCAAACCAGTAAGTGAGATTAAAGTGCGTGAGATTCTTTCAAAGACAAAGACCAAAGGGACTTAAATACCCTTGGTCAATATAACACAATATATGACTTTAGACACAGTATATGACCAAGCCCTATAAATACAATGATTACTATAAAATCAGACTTAACATTCTCCCCCTTAGTAATCATTGGCGCTTTGGTCTTCAAAAATTCATCTTGTAAATCAGCACGGACCAACTAAGCGACTTTGAGAAGCATTCTGACTTTTACGAAAAAATTTCTTCTCAGCATCTTTCAGATTAAATTGTCTTTGCTGCCTTGAGCTCTAGACAATACACCTCTTTTGAATGATCTTGAATGAACTGTGGTGTTCGGAGCAGGAACAACAAACGAATCATTTGTAGCTGAGAGAATAGAATCTTTGAGCGAATCTTGATCAGCAGATAAACTTTTGTGCTATTTGTCTCTTTATCATCTCCTTAACATCTCTTAATTCTCCCCCTCATGACCTTGATGATCAGGATCAACTTGGTCATGCAAATGTTGGAGACGAGAAAACTTAAGATTTGCAAAATCAAAGAAACAGAGAAAAACAGAGATTTGCGCATCATGTTGGTTGCGCAAAATGAGGTTTTCGTTTCATGAAGGATAAACAAAACGAGGTTTGTGTTTCATGAAGGATACGCAAAACAAGGTTTGCGTTTCATGAAGGATACACAAAACAAGGTTTGCGTTTCATGAAGAATACGCAAAACAAGGTTTGCATTTCATGAAGGATACACAAAACAAGGTTTGCGTTTCATGAAGGATACGCAAAACAAGGTTTGCAAGACCAACGGAATGCGCAAAGTTGACAAACTCAGAAAAATATACCTTTTTAATATCTTTGACTCCCCCTACACAAATGCACTAGATATGACAATTTGAGTTAGCATTCATATAAAGAAAATCAGAAACTCCCCCTCAAAAACAGATATAATCTTTGAAAAAATATTCTCTTTGTTCACTCCCCCTTGAATAATGCATAAATCCATTAAAATATATTGATGATAACACAATGATCAAAAATTAATGTATAAAGAAAAATATACTGAATGTAAATTTTCAAACGACTAAACATATAAAATTTTAAACACTAAACAAATTAAAGTCTACTCAGTAAAATATCACAAATTTATCAATCAGTTGAAATCAAATATAAGTTGTTGGATACAGAAACAAGTTTTATTGCATATCAAGTTAAAAGATGTTCATTTTCAAAAACTTCCAGCAGTCTATTCAGTGTGCGCACATATGAATCTTCGATTAGCTTTAAGAAAATGCAATTCTAAAAATATAATAGAGAACTTTGCATATACTCACACTAATCCATCAAAAATTAAGATTATCACAAATTTATAGGTTTATCGTAACTTAAACATATCACCAAGTATCATGAGATGTGTGCTCATTGGCATCTTTTTAGCAGTGTGCACATTGGCATCTTAACATGAGTGTGCTCTTTGGCATCTTTTAAGCGTGTACACTTTTGGCATCTTTTTAATCAAAAAGTTTATTAAGTAAAGAACATGCCGTAAACGTAACTTTCTATCTGACCCTATTGCAGGATTTGGGTCAGCCACTCCCAGACCAGTTGGCCTTAGGAGACTAGGTGTCAAGCACCCCTTGGAACTAACTTTCCCATATCAGAAAGGCTACATCGACATATCCTAAACCCATTCATACCAGTAGAACATGACTTTCGATCTGATTCTATAGAAGGATTTGGGTTCGATCACTCCCAGATCAACTGACCTTAGGGGACCAGATGACAAGCATCCCACAGAACTTACTTTCCCAAACCAGAAAGGTCACAGGTACAAACTTTCAAACTTAGAGATTTCTGAATTTTAAGAATTTAATATTCATCTCAATCACTCAGTTTTACATAAAAGTACTTGGCCTATATTTTCATTATAATCAAAAATTTGACTTTTTAGAATTTTCCAAGCATTGTAAACTATAAATATCCCGAATCATACAACTTTAAAGCAGTAATAAAGGTTTCAAACATGTTGCTGACTTTTCGACTTTTGTAAGACTTGAAATTTGATCATATAAAAACTTTAATATAAACAAAAGAACTTGAAAATTTATCGTAGACACATTTTATTCAAAAGAAAGAAAAAATGTAAAACTTTACTTTATAGAATATAATTTGTAAAGATTTAAACTTTTAAACTCAATATGCCGATGTTAAAAATTTTCATTAAAGACAAAATGTAAAAAATTCGGCAAATTGATATTTAGTTGGAACAAAATAAAATTCAGTTATTTCATCTTTCATATTATAAAAATAATTTGTGTCTCAAATTAAAAAAAATTGGGTTGAACAAATTTAAAAGAAAGATAAACAAGCTCATATTCTTGAAAAATAATGAGAAAAACTGGAACACATCATAATCAGAGATAAAATGCAGCGGAAATAAAATTGATGTACTCACAGTATCTCATTTAGTCAGAAGCTTAAATCATTGAAGAAGGAGTTCTAAACTGATTTGTTTAGAAGTCGTAGTCTATGAAGTACGAGTCCTGAGCTGAAGTACTCAGAAGACAATATTCTTTTACTCCCCCTTAACATGTGTTGCCTGCAACTTTAAATCAGATAAAGATTTGGGTACCCACTTAAATTTGGGCCCGTGTTTGTTAGTTGTAGTTCTTATGGGGAAATTATAAGCAGATTTGAGACAAGAAGCAGGAGAAATATCATCAGAATAATAAGCACAACCATCAGAAGATAAAGCATAATCATCAGAACTAGAATCTGAGGAAGAACATGAGACATGTTTTGAAAGTCGAATCATTTGCTTTATAGAGTATTTTGAAATTTTATTACATATAGCAAATGAATCACTGTTGTAAAGTTTGTCTACACATTTATCTTCATCAAAAATATGTTCATCAGATGTCCACTTCACTCTCCAGATTTGCTTCTTTGACTGAGCGCTCAAAGTCCTATCTGTAGGAATTCAATCGGAAGAATTAAAACAGTCAGAAAGAACTTTATCTTGTTTCTTTGACTTCTTTGATCGTCTTCTTTTACGCTTAGGTTTATAATATTGATCATTTAGTGTAAAAGAATCATCAAGAATTTTAGACTTAATATTTAAATCAGAAGAAATAAATTTATCTAAGCAACCAATCTGATCAACTAATAAATCTGAATTTCCCTCAGAGTCTGAATAATTTTGAGAAAATATTTTAAAATTGGAAACTTCTGTTTTATTTTCCTTAGAATCAGAAGAGAGGCTAGAAATAGAATCTTATTTTCGAGAAATTAAATTTTCTTCAAGACTAGACGTCATGAAAGAAAGAATAATATCAGATTCAATTTTCTTTAAAATATTTTGATCTTCTATCTTGTCTTCAAGATCGATGATTTTGCCTTCTAATACTAAAGGAGGAGTATATTTCTTCGAATCATAAGTGATAGGAGAAATATTTTCCTTATCAGAATCAGGGGCATAAGAAAAAACAAAATCATCATATACTGAAGATTTAATAGAATATATATCATTTAAAATTCTTCTGCCTCTCCTTGATTTTTCAGGGAAATATTTTGCATTTTCACTTGTATAAACAAAAGGAATTTCATTTTTCTTATTATTCATTCTTTTCTCATTTTCGAGTTCTAACACTTGCTTCTCATTCATCCAATCAATTTTAAATTGAGGAGCATAATGAGCAAGAGTCAGATAATTGTATTTATATAAAGTTGGGGATTTTTTAATCTCATTGTTTAAACAATGAGGATTTTCAAAACCAAGACCCCACTTTTGTCTTAAAGCTTCTTCACTCCTTGGTTTGTTCATCAATATTGTTTGTTCAGATTGGTTTCTTCGATAAAGCTTTTCTTCTAACTTATTTATTTTATCTGAAAATTCATCTTTTAAAGAAGTAATTTTAGTCAAAGACTCAAGATATGTCTTATTTGAAATTTCCAAATCATCCAATTTCTTTTGAAAGATGTCTTTTGTATTGTTTAAAATAGATTTTTCATCTTTCAAATAAATTTTCAGTTTGTCAATCAAATCTGACTTTTCAGCATTTAAATTCTTTTGAGATAAAAACTTAGAACGTAAATCAGACAAAGCATTAATTATGATATTCATCTTAGAGGTAATGAAATTATAGTCAAATTCAGAATATACCTCATCCTCATCTGTATCAGAATCGTCTAACTGGTCATCTCCAACCAAGCACATCTGAGCAATCTCGACATTTGAAGCTTCGTCGTCAGAGTGATCCAGCCAGAATTCTTCCTCGACCAGCAAAGCAGTTCCGTTCTCTCTCTTTTCTGCTAGTTCCATTTTCTTCCTATAGTAAGTTGAATCCCTAACTTTCTTAGCTCGACACTCCTTTGAGTAGTGACCCGACTTTCCACAGTTATAACAAGAAGCAGTCTTAGGCTCGGGCACTTTGACTGTAGAGCCGGAAGTGAAGCGAGAAGAGTTGGAACTCGATCGGGGTTGGAACTTTTTCTGATAGTCTTGAGAGAGAAGGATCATAGCTTTCTGTAAAGCCTCGCCATCATCTTCAGTTGATCCGGTGTAAGCATTTTCAGACAATGCTTGTTAAGATATTTGCTTCGTGAGAAGAGCAACCGGGTCCACTGATTTCTTCTTTTTATCCAGCTTGGCCTTTTTCTCTATCACCAAGCTCTCATCAGTTAGCAAAATCTCATATAGTTCTTGAATCTGCATTGTGGAGATCCGAACATCGTTCCTCATTCCGTGACATGTTTTGTTCCATTCAGGCTGAAGAGCATTAAGGAATTTCAGATTCGTCTCAAGATCAGTCTTTTCCACTTTAATCTTTCTTAGATCATTAATCACAGCGCAAAACCGATCAAATATAACCTTCAGAGATTCATTGTCCTTTGCCTTAAATTCCTCAAAGTTATTCATGAATCGTGTCTGACGAATTTGAGTAGCAACTGATGACCCAAGCATGATCTTTTCTAATTGAGTCCACATCATGTTTGGATCATGTTTGAAACAATCAATTCGATTGTAAATTGAATTAGGCAGAGCTAGCATCAAATTGGACTTTGCTTCTCTATCGACATTTTCGCGTTTGATTTCATCAGCAGTCAAAGGAATGTCATTTTTCGGCCTGACAAATGGTCCTTCAGATAAAGATTTCATCATATTCTCTCCATTAGTCTGACGCTCAATGAAATTAATAAACCTATCTTGCCACTGTGTAAAATCTTATTCGTTGATTAAAACTGGTGGACGAGTATCTGTTCCCAATTGCATCATCAGATCATTAGAGTAGAACCTAGCTTGGAAAGCAAACTTGGCAGAATCCATTTATGATGATCAAAAATATTTCTAAGTCTGGAGCTTGCACAAACAGAAGGTTTGCGTATTCAGTGGGGTGCGCAAAGTATACTTTGCGTATGCAGAGAGGTACGCAAACTTGGCTTTGTGTAAGCAGGGAGGTACGCAAACTGAGTGATACGAGTACCAGACTTCAGATAACGAAGGATGCACAAACTTGAAGTTTTCGGACCACTGAGGATACGCAAGATGAGGTTTTCGGACCACCAAGGGTGCGCGATCTGAGGTTTGCGTATCTAACAGAATACGCAAACTAAGCTTTGCGTATTAAGCTTGAGCCGCAAACTGAAGAGGTGAACTTTTCGGAAGCCACTTGGTGCGCAAAATAAGTCTTGCGTATGTAACTTGATGCGAAAACCTGAAATACACTAACACCAAAACTAGAAGAACAGTGAACTTGCGCAAATCAAAATGAACGATACGCAAATCTATATGAATGATGCGCAAACATACAAGAATGATGCGCAAACCACATAAAATCAAATATAATGCGTAAGATCGATTAAAACACTGAAATTCAAACAAGTAAATCACACAATGATGAACGAAAACAACTTTCTTACACAATTCAACTAACAAATTCGATTAAAAACTACAAAAACTCAAAAACTTGAATGAAACAGTACGTGAACTTCGAGTTTCCAGAAAATCACAAAAACACAAAATTAAAGATCAGATCAAGGTTTTTATGCAAACTAATGTGAATCAAATATGATCGACTGTCACAAACGCAACTAAAGAATTCAAAAACGCACAAATTTAATCAGAAACCTATCCAAATTTTATGAATCAAGCAAAAAATGAGATTTTTCTTGAAAAATCAAGAAAATCAATCAATTTCTCTGCTTATTCTACAAATTCAGTATCTAAAAACAATTTCTCTCAATCCTCTGAAGATCTAGTATGCTCTGATACCAATTGATAATCCAATATCTCTAAATCTTTAGAGAGAGAAAGTAGAGAGAGAGAGAGAGACAAAAATGCACAAACCAGTAAGTGAGATTAAAGTGCATGAGATTCTTTCAAAGACGAAGACCAAATGGATCTAAATACCCTTGGTCAATACAACACAGTAAATGACTTTAGACACAGTATATGACCAAGCCCTATAAATACAATGATTACTATAAAATCAGACTTAACACTTACTTTTCAGTGATCCCTCTGAAGATTTGACATTCGTCAAAAGGTCTTCAATCTTCTTGTTCTGCTGAGTGGCCTTTGAGACGAACTTGCTCGATATGTTCATTACATTGTTGGTGATCTTCTTGGAGAAGTTGTTGAGGTCAGCCTTTGTAACGAACTCTGATGTTGTAGGAGCAGTAGCAGAGGTAGGGATCTTTGCAATCACCTCTGCCAAAGACCGCAAGACTTCCTCTTTGAATTGAGAAAAGTCTGCATGTGTTGGAGTTGGGGCAGAGGGAGTTGGAATCGTCTTGAGGAGCTCTGTTGTGGAGTTATGAATTTCTCTGGATAGAACCGAGTCATTTTTGATGACCAGGCTTTCCAGAGCATCCAGTTTAGCGTTCTGAGAGATAACCATCGTGCGCACCTCAGAGACCTCTGAAGTTAGCTTTGCAACTTCAGAGTGAGAGGCAAAGGCCTCTGAGGTCTTCTCCATTTGAAGTTTAATCTCCTTCAGAGAGTTTCTGATTTCATCACCTAAGATTTTGAACTACTCTTTGGTGACATAATCAGAGGGGGTTACCTTAGGATCAACACATGATTCTAAGTGTCCCTCGAGTCCAGAGGGGCCTTCTTTCGGAGGTGGCATGATGTTTTCTCCGGAAGGACTTCCCATTAATCCTTGAGGACCCTTTTTCAAGGATTTCTCTATAATGGTTCTGATAGGTCTGCCATCATCAGAGTCAGAGTCTGATGATGATGAGAACCTAATATGTGTGGACACCTTGATGTCCAGGCTAAGGAGTCCATGTGCAAGAAGGTCGTGCCATTCTTTTTCTGACAGGCAGTCTTTACGAGAAATGTTTAATTTCTCTGGATCTAAGGTTCGGTCTGTTGTATGATGAGCCACAGAGGCATCATGTGTGTGTGGATGTGATGTACTCTGGGGAGAATGAGTACTTATGTTTTGGTCCAAGTCCTTTTGGGAGGACTTCGCCGTATCTGATGTTTCCCAAGTTGTGCTTGCATCAGAGGCAGAAGAATATGCCTCTGTGCGGGTGGCTTGGGTAGGGTTCGAGGTGTGCACCTCTGTTTCAATGTCCATTGATGTTGGACCACCTTGGACAGATGATATGTTTGCATGGATATTGGGGTTTTGGAATTGCTCATTCGTGCCTTTAAGGGCATCTTTTTTTACCTCGCCTCCCTCGGATTCTAGGTTCAGAAACTCACTCTCTAGTATTCTCTCTTCCTCACCTTCCTCTGCTCTAACAGAGTTATTCTCTTCGTCAGAGGGAGGGTTCTCTTGTCTTCTCTCCCTCACTCTCACAGAGCCACCCTCTGGTTGCTCTCTGTGAATATTTTGAGCAGTATCAGAGATGTCACTCTCTGATTCTTGCTCCAGCTCAGAACCTAAGTATGTTGGGGATCCCATCATCGGTTCTGATGATTAGGCAAAACGACTAAGTAGAAGATGGGTGTTAGAGTCAGCTGGAATTACCTCAAGCATGGAGTATGGGAAACGTCGTTCATTCGGGTAAGGAGGAACCTCTGTTGCTTTGAACGAGTTCATAATAAACAGTGGCATCCTTGGACCCTCCTCATTGATGGAGAATTTCTCCATTTCTCTTTGAATGACCACAGAGATGAATCTTGGAAACAGTACCGAAATTGGTTGTTTTCCTTTGGCCAAGTCTTTGTTCTTCTTGTCCAACGCCGTCAGCATCTCACAGAAGAGAATGTGAGCCATATTTATGCTTCTATTGAAGAAGAGAGCATACATTATGGCAAGGATCGCTGGATGGGTCTGATACTGACTTCCAATCTTCCAGGTAATTGTTCGATTGAGAACACTAAACATAAAGTTCCACTTGGGAGGCAGGTACTGACGTCTGAATTGACTTAGGCGTGTGATTTCCTTGTTGTATCTTAAGTGGTGGAGGAACTGAAGTAGAACTTCTTGAGTTGGTGGTTTCTCAAAGTTTTCTATTTGAAGATTTGTTGTCGTGAGCAGGTTCAATCTGCGAGTTAGGGTTTGTGGGGTGATTCTTATGTTCATGCTTTGGTCACCTAGGTCAATGTACCCAACCAGTCCTTCCTTTTCATCATCGTATTCACTTGAATACCACCATTGTTGGATAAATCGTAAAGGAACATCGTTAGCATGTTTGCTGAGCACATCGTTGAGTTCGCAGTTGCTCAAGAAGTCCAATATTGGGCGAAACTGTTCGTCGTACTTGGTAGGGGTGACATCCAAAAAGTAGTTGTTACCTTTCACTGGGACATCAAACTGTGCCATGTTCAAGATTGGAACAAGTTTTCTGGAATTGTCTGAGGTTTGGGAATGAGCCGCCATTGTTGCAGGTTTTGAGAAAGATGAGTGCTTAGAGAGAGAAATTAGGATTTTGGATTCTGAGAGCGTAAAGAATAGAGAGAGGAAAAGGATTTTTATGGACAAAAAGGTAGAGTGAGAGGTTATGGAAACGGCGATTGAGTGTTCCAATGTCAGAAAGGACGTTCCATCATCCCCTAACTAATAGGTGACACATTGAGGGGTGTAGGGGAGAGACGCTTGGTGTCAGAAAACCGCCAGTAGGGATTTTGTAAGAAAACCAATGGTTATCCAAAAGATTTATTATTAAAAGAATTTCCTGGAATATTCGTTTAATGAGAAAAGATTAGAGGCTCTGATATGAGTATCAGAGACAAGATCAGAGGCTTTGATAAAAATATCAGAGACAAGATTAGAGGCTCTTATATGAGTATCAGAGAAGCTCTCTTGTTGCCCCTTGAAAGATGGATTCTTTTACTCCCCCTTGAAAGATCAGAGACAATATCAGAGGCTCTAATATGGTTTTTACTCCCCCTTGACCAAAGAAAAATGTCTTTTTATCTTCTCCCCCTTGACAGATGCTTAGAGATACAAAAAATGATTTTTACCATTTGTGAAAAGTCCAGAGACTCTGAAAATAGTTTCAGAAGCTCTGGTTGAACATGTTAAGCATGTCAGAGGCTCTGATGAATGGATCAGAGACTCTGTTGTTTTCCTGTTTTAGGTAGACATGTCCAACATACCCAACTTGCTAATTAAGAAATTGAATCTTCGTTCATCTAAAGCTTTTGTGAAAATATCAGCAAGTTGAAGTTCAGTTGGTACAAAATACATCTCTATTGTTCCCTTTTCAACATGATTTTTCAGAAAGTGGTACCTTACATCAATGTGCTTTGTTTTGGAATGCTACACTGGATTGGCAGAGATGGCTATGGCACTTTTTGAATCACACATAATTGGAATTCTGTCATACTGTAAGCCATAGTCTCTGAGCTGAGTTTGCATCCATATGACTTGAGAGCAACAAGTAGCAGCAGCGACATATTCTGCCTCTGTTGTGGAAGTTGAAACACAGTTCTGCTTCTTGGATGTCCAACTCACCAACTTATTTCCCAATAATTGACAGCATCCCGATGTACTCTTTCTGTCGAGTTTGCATCCAGCATGATCTGCATCAGTGTATGCTGTTAAATCAAATCTAGATAGTTTTGGATACCAGAGACCTAAAAAAGGTGTGCCTCTGAGATATCTAAAAATTCTTTTCACTGCAGACAAATGAGATTCCTTTTGATTTGCTTGATAACGAGTACAAAAACATGTTACGAACATTATATCAGGCCTGCTTGCAGTTAAGTATAAAAGTGAGCCTATCATGCCTCTGTAGGCTTTGATATCTACAGATTTTCCCTAAAGATCAGAGTCAAGCTTGACTCCAGTTGCAATAGGTGTTTTCATAGAGGTTGAATCATTGAGTGTGTATTTTTTGAAAATGTCAGAGACATACTTAGATTGAGTTATAAAAGTACCCTCTGATATTTGCTTTACTTGTAAGCCTAGAAAGAATGTTAATTCTCTCATTAGACTCATCTCAAATTTACTCTTCATCAACTCTGAAAACTTATCACAATACTTTTGATTTGTAGAGTCAAATATAATGTCATCAACATATATCTGTACTAAAAGCATCTCATTTTTGTACCTTTTTATGAACAAGGTTGTATCTATTGTATCTTTTTGAAAACCATTATTTATCAGAAATGTGGACAGAGTAGCATACCATGCTCTTGGATCTTGTTTAAGTCCGTATAGAGCTTTATCAAGATAATAAACATGGTTAGGAAACTCTGTATTTTCAAATCCAGGTGGTTGCTAGACATAAACTTCTTCATTTAATTTACCATTTAGAAAGGCAGATTTAACATTCATCTGATATACTTTGAACACTTTGTGTGAAACATAGGCTAAGAAGATTCTTTGTTTCTTTCAAACTCTTGAAGCTCATTCTGCATTGTAGAGATCCAATGAGGATCTTCAAGAGCTTCGTTTACCTTCTTTGGTTCAATGATGCTTAAAAAATTTACAAAAAAGCATTCATTGATTGTGGCTGATCTGATTTTGATACCCTCTGAAGGTGATCCAATGATCTGATCATGGGGATGATCCTTTGTCCATATTGTGAGTGGAGCATGAATATTAGGTGGAGTTTGAGCTTCAGAGATGATTGTTGGAGACATCTCTGCTGTGCTGTGCAGAGGCTCTAAAGTGGGTTCCAGAGGCTCTGAAGTGGGTTCCAGAGATGGTGATGCATGCTCTGAAATTTCTTGAAGAGAGGTCTCTGGAAATTCTTCAGATGTCTCTTGTTCATCTTCTGCTTCTGAAGAGAATTGTCCTTCTGTTGACTTTATTCATTTCTTGGACCTGCATTCAAGGAAGCAGAAGTTGTGACTTCAGAGGGACCAGAGAGATTTGTACCTGACGTTTGTGGTTCCTCTGAAGTTGCTCTATGAATATCTCTGAAAAGAAACTCTGAGTTTTCATCATCAAAGAAATCTTCGAATATTTTGTTTAGTTCAGATTCTTTTATCTTTGATGATTCAGAGATATTTTTGGCCGTTGGATTGATATCTTTGTTGGCCAGACTTTTGTCATCATCAAAAGACACATTGATACTCTCTTGGATTGTTCTTGTTCTTTGATTGAACACTCTGAAAGCTTTTGAGGCTAATGAATAGCCAATGAATTTGCCTTCATCTGCTTTCTTGTCAAACTTTCCAAAAGACTCTCTACCATTTAGAATATAGCATCTGCATACAAAAACATGGAAATATTTAACATTAGGTTTCCTATTGTTAATAAGTTCATAAGATGCTTTCTTGAATCTTTTGACAATAGTAGCTCTGTTTTGAGTAAAACAGGATGTTGCCACTGCCTCTGCCCAAAAATTTGTTGGAAGATCAGATCCAGCAAGCATAGTTCTTGCAGCTTTAATAAGTGTTCTGTTTTTCATCTCAACAACACCATTTTGTTGAGGGGTTCTTGCTGCAGAGAAGTTTGGAGTTATGCCTTCTTCTGAAAGATATGAGTTGATTTTGGCATTTCTGAACTCTGTTCCATTATCACTTCTCAGCTTCTGAACTTTACTATCAAACAGAACCTGCAATCTTTTTAACAATCTTATTAAAATATCAGGGACATCAGACTTGGCTTTGATGAATTCTATCCAAGTATATCTAGAGTATTCATCAATTAAAACAAGAATATACTTTTTACCTGATAAACTCTGCACAGAGATAGGACCACAGAGGTCCACATGAAGCATATACAGAGGTTTTGGACAATTATTATCACTTTTGGTCTTGTGGGAAGATCTTTTCATTTTTCCCATTTCACAAGCAGAACAAAGATGATCTTTGTGAAACTTCAGAATTGGTAATCCCTTAACCAGATCTAGTTTGACCAACTTATCAAGTGAAGAAAAGTTAAGATGTGAGAATTTTTTATGCAAGAGCCAATCATCTTCACTGTTCAGAGATACTAGACAGAGTTTCTCTGAGTCAGTTTTTATGTGTTTGGAAAAATTCATTTTGTATAAATTTCCCTTTCTGTCAGCTCTGAGCATTTCTTGACCTGTTTTTGGGTGAAGTAATGAACAATGTTTTTCTTGAAATTTCACATCAAAACCATGGTCACAAAGTTGACTTATGCTGATTAAGTTATGCTTTAATCCATCAACATAAGAAACCTTTGATACAGAGACATTACCTCTTGTAAGCTCACCATAACCCTTAATTTTCCCTTGCATATTGTCTCCAAAAGTTACTGCTCCTCCAGATTTAGCTTTGAAAGAGGATAGTAACTTCTTATCTCCAGTCATATGCCTTGAACATCCAGAATCTAAGTACCAGATTGGCATAGACTGTTTTTGCAAGACAGATTAGATTTTCTTAGGTACCCATCTCATTATGTGTACTTTTTTGTTAGACTTCTGATTATCTCTTTGAAATTTTGCCTTCTCATCATTTGATGTTTTGGCAGAGTTGTCCTTTTTCTTTTGAGGCTTTGTCTCTGAATTTTTATTCAGAGACTAATTTAGAAAACAGTGAGAACCTCTGAAGTGATTTTTCAGTTTCATCAAGAGTTGGATGCAATTGCACTTCACAGAACAAGAAGAAGTAGAAGCAAAGGTTTTCATTTCATTAAATGCATTCGATACATTATGATTCCTTTTTGAATTAGTACTAGGAATATTACAAGTATTCCTAAATACTTCCTTTCTTCTAGCTTGAAAAACAGCCTTCTTTTTAAGTTGTCTCTTCTTGTTCAGAAACATCCTTTTCTCTTTATTGCTCACTGCACAAACAGGATTAGAATGGTTAATTTCTTGCCATTTTCCTTTTTGTTCAGGAGTAAACTTGATTGGTTTATAAGTGTAGAGTTGAGAAGTGGTGGTTTTATTCTTTGCCTTTACTTTTAATTCTTTTTCAAGATCCAAAGACGTTTTTGTTTGAAGACACATTTCTGCAAAGTCAGGACATATTGGTATTCTATGTATATTTTTCAAAACAGAAATAGGAATATTCAAAATTCCAGAACCAACAGACTCTATTTTTTTATAAATTGCCTTCTCTGATCTGCAGAAAATCTGTTCATCTATCTCTGGATCAGATTCAAAATCAGAGTCAATAAAGTCTCTTTCAGTCTTACCAGAGATAACTACCTCTGATGGTTTCTCAATTTTCTTGGGTCTTGAGACTCTGATGATTCTTTTCATGCTCTCTTTCTTCTTCAAATCAACTATAATATTTTCTTTATTTATTCTTTTGATGTCATCCTCAAATGTAGTTCTGATGCATTCATCAGAGATTGGTGAATACAGAGGAGCATCTGGATTAAGTGAACTCTGAGGTTCATCTTCAGAAGTACTTGTTTCAGACGTACTTTGTTCAGATGTCTCTGATTCATTTGTGATAAATGCATCGAACTTGAAAATCTCTTTGGGATCATTGCTCTGAGGTTTTGTGAAAAATACCTCTGAAGTTTCTTTTTTCTATTTTTAAGATAGAATTTGGAAAGCTTTTCACTTCAGAGTATGCAACATTTTTAAAGTTCAACGCTCTTGTTTTTTATCCCTCCGAGGTTTTTATTCTCTTGAAATTGTTCAGAGATGGACAGTCAGAGATCTGGACCTTTCCTATACAGAAAGTGGAAGAAAGTGAAGTTTTCTTCAATCCAGTGAATAGATCCAATTCATTGAATCCCAACCCTTGAGTATCCATTTGAGAGTTTATCTTTATATGTACATCCTGAGCATCAAGATAGCTTTTGATTTGAAGTTCTTTTCTTTCCAGAGATTGATGTAGGACTTCTCTTTCTTTTTGGAAAAAATTGGTTAAGGCAACAGAATTGAGTCTTTCATACTTAGATCTTTTTAATTCTTCTTCTTTAACTTTTAAAACCTTCTCAAGTTCTTTGAATTTTTCAGAAAAAGATTTTTCTTTTTGTTTCTGAGCTTTTTCAAGTTTAGATTTCTCAACAAAAATATCATTCTTTTATGACTCAAGAAGATCTTTCTCCCTTTTGTAAAAACTAAGATCTTTTGACATTTGTTTTCTTTTTTTTTTTTCATCAACAAGTTTTTGCTTTAAGATTTGAAATTCATCTGTTAGCTTAATAACATCCAATTCAAGTTCACTGTCAGAGGTGGAAGGAGAGTTTACCTTTTCAGAGTAGTCCTCTGATGACCCATCATTCTGATCATCTGTGAAAGCCATACCACAGAGATTGGTAGGTTCTTTCTCTCCGTCACTTGTTGAGTCTGACAGCCAGTCTTCCATCTCTGCAACAAGTACTCTCTCTTTGACGTTGTACATGTATTTGTTTTTGTAGTAGTCTTCATCTTTGATGAGCCTGCCTCTGCAGTTTTCAGAGTAATGGCATGGCTTTCCATATCTAAAACATCTTCCATCGTTTTGGTTTGATGGAAGAGCAATATCTGATTCTGTCTTCTGTGCTTGTGTTGATGGTTGTGGCTTGAAGTGCCTCTGCGGTTGAGGATACCTTGACTGAAATGATTGTTCAGATCTTGATTGTTGAGTAGAATCATGATTGGTGAAATGAACGCCCTTCTGATCACTATGCAGAGTAGATCTGGGCTCTTGTTGATAATCAACTTTCTGAAATCTCCTTTCTAGATTTCCTCTTCTTTCTTCATCCTCACTTCTTCCTTCAAAAACTTTCTTGCCAAATTTCTTGTTAAATTGATGGGTGATTAATGCAAGAGATTTGGCAAAGGCATTGATGTCATCATCTGAGTCATCATCTGAGTGTTCAACTTCTTCAGACATCAGAACCTTCTTGGATTTTCTTTTAGATTCTCTCTTTGAACAGTTGTCTTTTTCTGCATTTCTGCATTCTTGTGATACACCTTTTTGTTTTGACATGAGTGCAAGTGGACCACCTAAAGAGGTTTTTGATTTTTGTTTAACAACTTCTTTTTCCTGTGCTACCAAGGTGCCATAAATGTCAGTCAATACTGGTTTTTGATTGGCTTGTATTGACATTGACAGTTGTGACCATTCTTCATTTAGACTTTTAAGAAAGAGAACATTGTTTTCTTCTTTTGTTCTCATGACCCCAAATTTTCTGCATTTGTTGATGAGGATGTTAAACCTTGAGCATGTTTGGTGTAAGGTTTCTTCGGGTAATGCATGAAAATCATGATATTCATTGATACAAAGATTTCTTCTATTCTTTTGAGTTTGTAGGCCACCTTCAAGTTGATTTAACAACTGATTCCATATCTCTTTTGCAGTTACACAAGAATCAAGTTCTTGGAAGATATCATTGGGAATGACCATTATAAGTAATCTAACAACTTTTGAATCATTATCCATCATGTTAGTTTCTTCATCCGTAAAGTTTGAAGTTTTCTTTTCATAGTAAGCAGGGATTTCAGCAGTATCTGTTGTTGCTGGAACTCTCGGTACCAACACCATTGGTTGGTGAGGTCCATCGTTCACTGATCTTAACAGATCCCTGTCCATGCCTTCTAAGAAATTTACCATCCTTATCTTCCATTGAGGATATTCATCCCTTAGAAGTGTAGGAGGTTTTGTTAATGATCCAGCTGTATAAATGACACTTATGCTTGAGTTTGCCATTTTTGTGAAGAAAAGATGAAGATTTGAAGAACTAATGCTTTTCTATGAAGATATTCTATCAAATGATGTAACTGTGATTTACTTTCAAATCTGGAGCATATGAAGTTTAATAAACTAGGGTTTATATAAACATGCACAGATAATAAAAGATTGAATCAGTAAGAATTAAATCTATCCGAGTATGCATATATGATCTTTCTTTGTTTAGAAAACAAAGGAGGCTCTGATACCATTTGTTGGAACCCAGATTTAATCTTACGATAATAATGATATAAACCACAAGAGTAATAACAGCGGAAACAATATAGTTTAATATCAAAAGCAGATTTAAATATCACAGTTCATATAATAAGATAAGCAGTAAGAACAAGATCTTCTCAAGATATATTCAGTTGATTCTTCTAATACAAGATATCAAAAAGCACACTTTTGTCAAAGGAGTGATGGTCCTATTTATAGGACCATAAAGTAAATAGTGTACTATTCTGACAAATAGAAGCATGCTTGAACAGTGTCTTACCCAAAAGGTAAGCTCAAGACATGCTTGAACAGTAACCTACTCTATAAAGTAAATCTTATCACTAAGTGCTTGGTTATCTGTTCTGATACTTCAGGAAAGTCTTCAGCGCCTTCTTCAGAGAATGTATTCAGATATCTGACGTTGTCTTCAGAGCCTCTGGTGAAGCCATCTCTGCTGTCTTCTGCTGAAGGTGTTCATCTCTGATGTGTACTTCAGAGGCAGGTATGTCCTCTGAAGTCTTCGTCCTCTGAAATCTTTGTTCTCTGAAGTTTGTCTCTGGAAGTCCTCTGAAGTAGGACTAGATATTTTCAACACTTTTAACAAATGAAGATTTGGAGCTAACAAATATCTTTCTGCCCGGTCATATGCTTGGAGCAACCAGAATCCAAGTATCACATATGATGGATCTGCACATGAGAAATCAAGGAACAATAGATTTAGGTACCCATTTAAATCTGGGTCCTACAGTGTTAGCGCAAGATTTTGGCACATATTTAAATTTGGGTCCTCTTTTCTTTTGAAAATCGTTTGAAGCATGAGAATGATAAGTATATACATGATATGTGCCAAACCAAACATCAGAATATTGTCGAGATGCATAATCATTTCTATTATAATTAGAAGACTTTCTAGCAGACGGAGATAATTGGAACAATTGCTTTATTTAATATTTCTTGTAAGAAGATACAAGTTTTTGTTTATTGAAAGCAACATTCTCAACTATATCAGTAGTACTAGAAGTTTCCCTATTACAAGTAGAATCATAAAATGATTTAGCAGTCTCTTCAAGCTTCTGCTTTGGTAGACATGCTGATTTCACTCCATTGTTTTTCTTTTTCAGATCTGAAACATTTGAAAATTTAGAATTAGAACTGTGAGTTTTGAAAGATTGCTTCTTCTTTGTCTTACCAGTGGTTTTCTGTTTCTGTGAATACCTAGATTTCTTTTTCTTACCTTTGGCTTTCTTGGAATTCACAGAAATTGGTTCATCAACTTTCATTGATGTTTCACCTTTCTCGTACACACTGGATAATCCAAAAGAGTTTATAATAAACTGTGAATGATCAGGAAGTTTAGCATTAAAATCAAATTGACCAACACAATCATCTAACTCACCTTTAGAGTTTAAGAAATCAAACTCTTCATTAAGCAGGTCAGAAATATCATCGGATTTTGAAGCTTTAGAAGATTTAGAAATATCAGAATTTTTAAGCAAAGTGGAGAACACAGTTTGTTCTAAATCCATCAAAATTCTTTCTTTGGCTAGAGTATTCTCGAGTTCATAAATTTTACTTTCCAACACGAGAGGAGGTACATAAATCTTACCTTCGACAGGTTTAGTCTCCAATTCTTTTGAAGAATAGCTCTCAAAATAGTCGTTAGAAAGAAATTTTGATTTATCAGAACTGTAACTATAATTCAACTTCTCATAATGAAATGGAAGTTGCATTTTAGTTATGTTCTTCCGTTTTTCTTTTTCCTTAGCTTCATCCTCGTCAGACAGTTTTGTCCACTTAACTTTAAGTTCGGGGTATTGAGGTGCCAGTTTTAAAAATCCAAAGTCATAAAACGTAGACACTTTTGAAATACCCTTTTTGAGGTAGTGTGGGTTCTCATAACCAAGTCCCAACACTCACTACTCTATTTAGGTTTGTTCAGTTTGACCCAACGTATAAAATTTCTCTTCCAAAACATTCACTTTTTCTGATAAAGATTTGTTTTCCTTTGAAAGAAGTGAACACTTTTTAGCAATCTCTTTTGAATCAAATTAACACAGTTTATACTTTGATGTAGTTTCAAATAATTCATTGTGAAGTATAGTCTTTTCTTTTGCGCTGGTATCAATATTTTTATGTAAAGCTTTAATCAATACGTTCTTCTCAGCAAGATCCTTGCTAAGCTTCAGTATTGATTATTTGTTTTCTTTAATGATACCTTTTTCGCGTTCATGTTTAGACTTTACTTCTGCAAGTTCAATCATCATAGATTGCAAAGCATTAAGAAAATCAGATTTAGACATATTACATACCTCTTCAGTGTCTTCTTCATCAGACTCAGCTTCAGATTCCATCTCTGTCTGGCCCATAAAGCATAGATGGGCTTTCTCTTCTTTCTCCTATTCTTCCTCTGAGTGGTCGATCCAGAATTCATCCTCCGCCATCAGTGCCTTGCCAACCTCTTGTTGCTTGGCCAATAGCATCTTGTTCTTGTAATATTCGGAGTTTTGGACCTTCGACTTTCGGCAGTCTTTCGCAAAGTGTCCGAGTTTTCCACAATTATAACAGTTGGTTGGTTCTAGCTCTTTCTTTTGTTCAGCTCTGTACTTCTTCTCATCAGGCCTTTTCTCCTCTATTCTTTTTCCTTCAACTTTCTCCTTGTGTTCATAATTTTAATACCTCTGACTGTTTGAGCTAGGCTTTTTGTAGAACTTCTTCTGAAAAGCTTTTGTCAGTATGAGCATTGCCTGCTTCAGGTTCTCACGGTCATCAGAGTTAGAGTTATCATCACTTTCCGCCTCTTCGGACTCAGAAACTATCACCTTCTTCTTCTTCTTCTTCAAGCCCACAGATTTCTTCTTTACCACCAAGGCAATAGGATCAGAAACCACTTTTTCAATCCTTTTATTTTTCTCTTTTATCTCCTCCACCTCTTCCTCATTTTGTCTCAGAGTTTCATATACCTCGTGGAATGGAATCTCGTTCAGATCTTTCATATGCTTCATTTGTCTAGTGAATCTTTTCCACTCGGGTTGCAAAATGTTGAGAAACTTGACATTAAGCTCAATTTATGACTTATTTACTTTGTTCTTACTGAGCTCATACAGTAAGGTCACAAATCTGTCATAAGTTGCCTCAAGAGATTCTCCCTCCTTGGCTTTGAACTCTTCATAATTGTTGAGGTAGTTGGAGACTTTGAGCTGATTTCCGATCTTTAACCCTAGCATCATTTTCTCCAATCGATCCCACATTTTCTTGCACGTAACGTTGTAGCTATCAATCTTGATATATATCTCATTGGGTATGCCTTGGAGAATGAATGACCTCGCTAGTCTATCAGCCTTATGTCTTCTTCGTTGCTCATCTGTGTACTCCTCAAGAGGTAGAGGGTACTCTCTCTGTTCATCTTCACCATTCTCACCAGCAACATTGTGTGTCTTTGATGGAGGTTTCATGATTCCCTCCTTCAAAAATAATCTGATATATTCCCCTAAATCGTGTCTGTCTATGAAATCCAGGAACCGGTCTTTCCATTGCTCGTACTCTCCCTTGAAGAGTACCGGTGGCTTTATGTCGGTTTTGATCGCGAGAGCTTCTCAGGAAGTCATCTTTAGCTTTCCACTGCTTTTATGATCGTCAAAATTCAGAAATAAACTGGATCTACAAAAATCAAACTTTGTCAAATTTCAGAAAAATAAGAAAAATTCGAAGTATAGAAAAATTTTGTCCCCCTCCGCAGACTTAGCACGGGGGTCCCGCTAAATATTCTCAGAAAAATATTTTAAGTACAAAACGCGCATAACAAAGAAAGAATCAACTTCACGCAAGAACCTATGTGCGAGGTTAAGATTCGAGCACACCAAAGGCTACGTGAACTGCACTTCTCGCACAAAGAGTTGTGCGAGTTTCAGCTTCGCGCACAACAAAGCTTGCGTGAACCAAGGTTCGCGCACGTGCTTTATGCGAGTTCTTAGTTCTCGCACACAACTATGTGCGAGTTCTAGATTTAGAGTATTTTTCGAAAAATAGAAACACGCTAAATGCAAACGCGCAAGAGTCACTTCTTGCGTGTTTTGGACTTAGAAGATTTTGAACAAGGATACTTTGCGCAAAACACAAACGCGCAAACTTGTATATCTCACAAAGACCTCTTCGCGCACGACAAAGAAAGGGAACAGTACAAACTCGCACCTAGTGTTGTGCGAGTTTCTACTTCTCGCACGACTCTGTTTGCGAGTTCTTGACTTAATGAATTTCTTGGTCTGCGAGTTCTACCCTTGTGCGAGTTCTTCCTTTAGCGTGTTCTTCCTCTGTGTGTTCTTTGGATCTTGCGAGTTCTTAACTTGCATAGTTCCAAAATTCGATCTTTGCTCAGAATTTGATTCAACACTTCCTTCAATTGATCTCAAAATTTGCAGAGATGCTCAGAAACTCATTTTGAACAGATTACAAGTAAATGATTACAATCAAAATTCACTCAGATTACTAATTTGATTCAATGTTGGGTCTGAAATATGCCAAAAATGGTTACTACTTCTAGTTCAACATGGTTACTACTTCTGAAGTTAATGCTGCTAGAAGAACTTTGTTAATACTTCTGAGGTTACTACTTCTGTGGTTAATGTTGCCAGTTGTAGTTAATGTTGCTGGAACAAAGTTAATGTTGCTGGAACAAAGTTAATGCTGCTAGAAGAAAACAGTTAATACTTTTAGTTAGTACTTCTGTTATTAATGCTGCTAGTTGATGATTAATGTTGCTCAACAAGATTAGTACTGCTAGTTCAAAGTTAGTACTGCTTGAAGAGATTAATGCTGTTGAGCATGGTTAGTACTGCTAGAGTTAATACTGCTCAGAGTATTAATGCTGCTTATGATTAATACTGCTTATAAGATGGAGATCTGTATGGAAAGGATGACAGCTGGATAGACTGAAGATATTCATGGAAGCTTAGAGATAATGATGGAAGATATTCTGGAGATATTGTATAAATTGTAATTATCTTTTATCTTCAGTATATATATTGTATTGTTTAGAATAGTGAGATAACTTTTGATATTATCATTCATTCTAAGTTTTAGTTCTAGAGAGAAAAATCAACCTCAAGGCATAGTTCCTAATTCTAGATAAGTAGAATTCGTCTTGAAAGAGCTTGTTCTTCAAGATTGAGGTTGAGTGTGTAATCTTGTAATTTTAATACAAGTTTTCAAAGTGTTTTTTCATATACCTTTTGTTTACAGTTTTATTGAATATCAAAGTGTTATTCCGCAACTTCTTTGATATTGTTTCTGAGATTTTATTCTTGTTAAGAATTCGATCCTGACATTCAAGTTCAATGCGTCGAAACAGTTTGAACACGAATTCAAGAAAGATCAAAAATTCATCCTTAAAAGTATGAATTTGACTATGTAATACAAACGAAATGTGTTCTAAATGCTAAATCGATTACAAAGGTACAAGTCTAGAATCAAAAACATCACTCAAATTCAAAATTCTAAATTCCACAGTTCGTTTTGCGAGTTCGTGAAAATGCAACCAAAAATCTCGAATTGATCCAAGTTTTTTTGAATTTCTCACTTCTCTGATACCAATTGTGTGTCCCACAATCAGTGTAATCAATATGATATACAAGAATTATCAATCAAAAACACTTTTATTTCAATCTTTGATTTGATACAAACTACTCTCAACTTTCTCTCTCTAACACTCAGATAATTGCACAACACTCTAAAAGAACTACTCGTACAACTAAGAGCCATATCCTTATTTAAACCCACGGGACAAACTCTCATAACACACAAACTCACACACACCTAAAACACTCAAACTACTAAACTCTCAAACTATTACAAAAACACACTATTTTTTTTTACTTTGACTTTCTGCTTGAGAGTTGACTTTAACTTTGACTTGTTTGACTTTCAGTCTTATGACTTCATGATCTTGTATCCAACAAATATATGCTCTAACAAATTATTTGCGAAAAACCTTATTAAATCTTGAATTTTCTATGTATCAGTAACCCTCACTTGAAAAGAACTCGCCCTCGAGTCCACTAGAAAAAAACTACATCATATGATTTTTGAAGCAACGCTAAGTCATAGAATATTATGGTCTTCAATATATCTAGATTCGCAAGTCGACCTTTAAAATCCAAAAAGGTTGACCAGTCTTCAAGTTCCAAAGGATGTTGCCTTGGTTGCCTCCATATAACTGATACTTCATCAAACTCGAAAGGATAGACGGCTACAAGAACTTTATTTGGAACTTTTGAATTTGATCTAGAGCCTTGGGTGCGGGGATAAAGGAAACATCACCTTTAGGATCATCTTTCTTGACTTCGTACGATAATGGTTTTGTTGGCTCGGGAATATCCTCAATCGGCTCACTTTCGATTTCTTTAGTGGTCGGTCCGAGATCTGGTTCAAACACTTTGCTCTCGTTAACGATTTCTTATTGTGACTCGGTCACAATGCGGATGACTTTCTCTATGCATTTTTATGGCAAGACTTCGTCTTTTCCAGGTGGTTTTTCCCATATAGGTGGTTGATTGACTAGCAAAAAAACTGAGTGCCTAATACGGTCGTAGTTGTTGCTTTTCTTGTCGGTGCTTTCCTCGAAGCTGTTAACTGGTGCCATGGTGATCTTTCGATCGCCCCAACGGAACAGCACGACGTTGTATCGGCCCTTGTAAGTGACATCATTATCGAAATGCCACGTTTGGCCCAATAGAATGTGGCAAGCATCCATATAAAGGACACCATATAGTACCTCTTCTCAATAGTGTTTCCTAATTGAGATGGGTACCCAACAAGTTTGAGTGACTCTAACTTGAGGGTCTTTCTTGACCCATCCAAAAGAATAAGAATGAGGTTGAGTCAATAGGTTAAAGTAATCGACCAATTTTTGGGACACGAGGTTCTCACAACTTCCGTTATCGATACATACCATTTGTGCACCGAGCAATGCAACCGGAAGAGATTTTTGCGTTAGCCTGCTTCCTTTGACGAAAAGAGTACTTGTTGGACTATGATGTTGATCTTTTCTTGGGGGTCTTCTTTCTCATCCTCTTCGGATTCAGAACTTAAAATATCAACCCGGTTACGGTTGCCATTGTATGGCTCCCCAACCAGTTCTTCAAACTTGTCTCTTTTCCAACGGTTGTCGTTGATGAAATTGGGTTGAAGTCTGTTGACAGCCGTTGTCAGATTAGCGAGTGTTATGGATAAAGCCAAATTCATCTCTACTAAGTCCGCTTTGGTAGTCGGTTGTAGATCTGTCATTGTTAGTGAAAAAACAGGCGAATATTGCTCTAATACCAACTGACGCAACGTAGGTTTGCAGAAGGATCGACAAGCGTTTAAATCCCTTAACGGTTGACAATCACGAACGTAAAACTCAAAACTCAAGAGAATATTCTCTAAAAGATAAACTTTTATTAATTGATAAAAACTTAATAATACTAAAAACAAATAAACCCTATTTATAATCTAATCTTGGAAAAGATAATTACGGAAAAATAAATCTAATTCTAATCTACTTAAAGAGTTAATTAAAAGATTAAGAAAAAGGAAGGATAATAATAAAACTTGGAATGGGAGGGCGCCGCATAAATCCTTGGAAACTATGGAATCTTGGAAACTATGCTTGCATTTCGACGATCAAAAGTGGCTTAGGCGGCTTGTATGCGGGTGAAGCCGCATGCAAGTCACATGGAAGGGAAATCAACAATGTATTGTTGGTTTCATGCGGCTCAAATCGCATGGTACTCACATTCTCTTATGATTGCCTCTTTTTCGATGACAAATTCCGAGCCTCTTTCGAGCTCGTTTCGTCTTCGAGCTCGATTTCCACTTTTCCAATTATTTGCAAAAAACCTTATTAAATCTTGAATTCTCTCTGTACCATTAATCCTAAACTCTAACAAAAAAATTCGAAGAAGAACAATAACTATGGCCCTTGGGCACATATATATGCAGTGAAGTTCAAAAAACAAAAACAAAATGGTGAGAACGTGTAGTTGAAATAAATGATTCTTATATGAATCATTGGTAAAAGGGCAGGTAAGCAAACGTGAGATCATATATGTATCTTCAAATGAATATATTTTTTTTCTACGTTTAACAATAATTCACATATGAATAAATTATTCTTATGTTTCAACTTTTTGAAATTTCTTATTTGAACCTTCCAAGTTCAAATGAGAAGGCTAAATATAGAGAAGGAGGAAAGGAAATGAAGGTTTACAATTGAATTATTGAAAAACCATTTGAAGATGCATATGTGAACCAATATTATAAATTATTTTTATATGGGTTCACATATGCATCTTTAATTACGAATTTTCATTAATTTACATATAAATCTTCCTTTCACACTATATTTAACTTTCTAATTTGAAACCCCCCCCCTCCCACAAACACACAAACACACACAAACACATAATGTAGTTTTGACATTTAGTTATTAATGAACAAGGTAGTATATTTATGGTAGTTATCTTTTTTTTTCCTGGATTTATTGTTTTTGTTTAAGGTAGCCGTCTAATATTTCAATTTTATATTTATCTTGGTTTTTTTCTTTAAAATTAATTACTTCTTGAATTTTGTTCTTCGTTTCCACTTGATCATTTTTTGGTTTCACTAATGAAGCATAAGTCTGATTCATCAATGAAACATGAAACCATTTTTTTTATTATTTCAACGATGAAGCATGAAACCACTATTTCATTAGTTCAGCAATGAAACATTAATGAAATTGGGGACTAGTGTACCTTTGTCCATCGTGTTGGATCATGATAGTCGTTTCACTCTCAATTTTTGGGACGACCTTCAGAAAGAGTTGGGGACTAGGGTGAAGTTGAGCATGACTTCCCACCCCCAAACCGACGGTTAAAGTGAGCGAACCATTCAAACACTTGAGGATATGCTTAGGTCATGTGTTATTGACTTTGGCGGGAATTGGGACTCACACTTACCAATAGTTACCATTCTAGCATTGGTATAGCCCCATTCGAGGCCTTGTATGGCCGAAAATGTCGAACTCCGGTTTATTGGTTAGAGGCGGGTGAGAAACAATTTACCGAACCCGAGATTGTCCAAGAAACCGCGGATAAGGTCAAGGGTATCCGGGAACGCTTAAAGGCGGCCCAAGACCGGAAAAAGTGTTATGTAGATAAGAGGCGACAACCGGTGGAATTTCAAGTGGGTGATCGGGTTATGCTAAAAGTATCACCGTGGAAAGCAATCATCCGGTTCGGGAAGCGGGGAAAGTTGAGTCCTCGATTTCTTGGACCATTCACCATAACCAAACAGGTTGGACTCCAAGCTTACCAATTGGAGCTTCCACCCGAGATGAATGGAATCCACAACACTTTCCACGTATGTTATCTCAGGAAATGTTTGGCGGAAGAGAAGAGTGTCATTCCCCTTTCGGAGATAAGAGTGGATGCGGGTAATCGTTGCATCGAGCCGATGCCATTTTGGAAAAGAAATCCAAGAAACTCCGTCACAAAGAAGTCACAATGGTCAAGGTTCAATGGCAACACCACCAGGGGAACAACGTGACTTAAGAAGCAGAGGAAGACATGAAGAGGAGATACCCTCACCTTTTTGGGTGAGCATCGATTTCGAGGACGAAATCCTTTCCAAGTTGGGGAGGATTGTAACACCCGGGATTTTCGGTAAGATTTCATTTGCATCATAATCTATATCTCAATGTCCCTCGTATATCAAATTTGTGAACCGTATGTCTTAGTTATAGTTCGTACACGCCGGGATCTAATTCATATTCGAAAGCATTGAAAATTCAGAGCCCGAGAGGTTTTGGCGATAGTGTATGTCACTGTCGCAGGTGTCACAATCGTAACCATCAAACAGGCTACGGTACGAGTGGGGCGACAGTGCCCGACGAGAATGCCCGGGTCACTGTCGCGGCGGCAATCTCACGGCACCTGTACCGCAAGTGCCCCTTAGCAGGCGACTATGCCCAGGGCATAGTCACGAGTCACGGTCGCCATCGTGCCCTGGCTGATTAAAATATGATTTTGGCTTCCCTTTTCTCATTTATTACTTATCCAACTCATCCATATCTATCTCAAGAACTCTCTCCTCATTAAATCCGAATCTAGGGTTTCCCAAACCTCAACCACGCTAATTTATTTTTAGAATCTTGTGTCCTTGTCAAGTAGGAAGCTAGAGATCAACCATCCACCATCTCCATTTTCGTTTAGCTCAAGAAGGAGATTTAGGGTTTTGGGGTTTTCTTCAAAACCAATTTTTGTGAGTCCTTCCTTCATGATAAATGTTATATGCATCTAAGAAAACATTTTCTTACACTACTTTAAATATTTACATTATTTCTCCACTTTTGTGTCTCTTGAACTATTAGGTCAACATCTAGGGTTTTGACATTTTTGGGAATATGTTGGGATATGTGGTTATAAAATTGGTGAATGTTTATGTACATATGTTTCTACATTTATTATGAAATATTGGAACCCAAATGGGTGATATTATTTACTTGGATTCATGATTGGGAAAGAAATCGAGTGTCCATGCTCATTATGTGTTATTAGTACTTGTATACATAGAATACTATGGAAATATATCCCATACCTTGGGAAAAATATAACTTACATGAAAATGATGATATTGTGGTAGTCAAAATGGTCTAGTGATGGTATAATGCTACAAGAAATGTTATGTTTGCGTTTGGTTGCTAAGGGTACGATAATAAAATGATATACCTTTAAAACATGGGAAGTGGTGAGGTTTTAAGGTAAAGATCCATGGATAGGGTTGAACTTGGAAACCTTTTTGGGGTAAAGACTTGAATAAACTTGAATCCATATTTACATTGAACTAAAGATTCATGGATATATGTTCTAACGACTAAAGATTCATGGATAGAGTTGACGCCAGTAAATAACCATTTCGACTAAGTGCTCCATAGGAGTTGTGGCCTACTTTCGTGTTTCGTCACAACCTATGGTGGAACGGGTCTCCCCCGTCTTGCTTATGGTTCAAACGTTGGAAGTTGTAATTGTTATTATTACTCTAAACAATGTTAAGTGTTCACTAATGTGTTATACTTCTTTGCACCTATATTTTGGATATTCTCACTAGACTCCAAGCCTAACACTTGTTTGCTTTGGTGTGCATACCAGGTTCCATTAGTGGTGGGGTGGCAAAACCTTGAGCGAAGAGTTGGGTCAACATTTTGGGAACCTATCATCTGACAAGATATAGAGCGTGCATAAACTTGCCAATATTTTGGCAGATGATGACGACACCCAATTATATTCTAAATTAGAATGTTTTAGATTAAGTAGGTTGTCGGTCTTCGTTTCCATTATATTTCTAAAATTGTAAACACTTATACTTTTCCCCTTTTTAGGCGATGCCATTTTGTGAAGGTTATTTCAATGTCAAGTATTACATGTTTAAATTTCTTTGAATTTTATAAACGTTATATTGCAAAAAAATTCAATTTTAAAGTCACTCAATTTTTAGGGTGTTACAAGTTGGTATCAGAGCCTTAGTTTAAGTGAACTAGGCTTGAACATAGGATGTCTAGACTTAAGCAGAAGTTTTTAAGTTATGATTTGTGAGGATTGGGTAGAAATACTTAGATAGGATGGTCTTAGAGTCGACGGAATTGCATGAATTAAGAGTTATGATGATGGTAACGAGAATCCTTGGTTATGGTGCATTCATAATTGCACTTAGCTAATGTCATTATGAATATATTGTTACATGAGCATGCTTGATTTACTAATGACATGACGATTGATGAATGTATTAGTAGGTTTTCTTTTGTAGTTCTATCGAATCTCTTATTCTCTCTCATACTTGTGTGGCAGCCTTTGTTCTATCATGGTGAATACTGGAAGTCGACCATTGGTCGAAGAGGAAATTCAAGAAGATAGCGCATCCAAACCAAATACAGCGGTTAGGGCGGTGAATGTTGTCCCTCCCAATATGCCGCCGATATTTACCGGAGAGGTAGAGAACATAACCAGAGTGGATTTGGCATCCTCGAACCTGGTCATTCGAGAGGCAAACCCCAAGCCGATATGATGGCCAGCGTCATGCAGATGGTGACGTCGGCTATGGAGAAGCAACAAGAGGCATTTATGAAGATGTTGGAGGATAGGGATGCTAGTCTCAGGAGGCCGGAGGTAGTTGCTGAGAATGCGTTGTCCGGTTCGGGTGGTATTGGAAATGGGATTAGGACGGAAGAGCACATGGTTATCGGTGATCAAAGGGGTGGAAAGAGTTGCTCCTACAAAACCTTCCTTTGTAGTAAACCGCCTGAGTTCTCAGGATCCGATGACCCAGTTGAGTGTATGAACTGTATCTAGGCGGTCGAGCAAGCTTTCGGTTCTAGCGATTGCGGGGAAGATCATAAAGTAAGATTCGCCTCCCAAATGCTTAGAGGCCCGACACGTCGGTGGTGGAACGTCACTATGTCCACCCTCGATGCTATCATTCTTGCCCAGTTGTCTTGGAATGCATTCAAGAAGAAGATCATGGAAGAGTAATGCAATGAGAGAGCGATGGATCGAATTGTTGATAAGTTCCGAACCCTCAAGAAGGGTAATATGTCGGTGAGAGATTATTCAAGGAAATTCATTGAGAAGCTTGATATGGTGGGGTATGTGGCCCAAAATGAAAATGATAAGGGTGAAGGCGTATCTAAAAGGGTTTCCAGCGGACATGATGTCCATGGTTCGCAACGCCAAGGCCTCTACTCTCCATGAGGCCATTGAAGAGGCCAAAGTCATGGAGGATGTTTATGCTCAGAGTCGTAGGGAGAGTTCCGGTGCGACTTAGAAGAGAAAATGGGAAAGGCACTTTTTTCCCTCCAAGAAACGACGAGCTTTCAACAACAGCATCAATAAGGGGACCGAGCCTAGGCGGGAAGCTAGGTGGTTCCCAAAGTGCAGAAGCAAACATTTCGGCCCGTGCAACTCTAGCGGTACGAATTGTTTCAAGTGTGGTAAGGCGGGGCATTGTGCGTGAAAATTGCCCGACTCGAGGGGTTATATGCTATGAATGCAAAGAATCGGGTCACATCCGGTGCGAGTGCCCAATGTTGAGGGCGGGAGGACGGTAAGGTAAAAAGGAGAACCCTCCAAGGGTGCCGGGGAGGGCTTTCCAGATGACTGTTGATGAGGTGAAGGCTTCACTGGACGTCGTTTCGGGTACGTTTCTTGTCAACTCAGTACCCGCTCTCATATTGTTTAACTCTGGTGCCAGTTTTTCCTTTGTATCCAATTCGTTTTGCCAAAACCTTTCGATGGCCACTAGCGCGTTAGATAATTCTTTAGTAGTTAAGATAGCTAACGGTGTCAAGTAGTGGTCCATGAGTTGTTGCGGGGGTGCACCTTATAGATCGAGGGGAAGAAGTTTTCAATCGATCTCATGCCAATGACCATTGGAGGATTCGATGTGGTGATAGGGATGGATTCGTTAGCCGAGAATCAAGCAGAGATTCTGTGTGCCAAGAAATTAATTCGAATTTCATCTACCGATGGGGTTGAGGTGGTCGTCTATGGTGAGACGAGGAAGGGTGACGTACCCATCATCACCATGGCTAAGGCACGTAGGTTCTTAGTGAAGGGGTGTTCCTCCTTCCTAGCCTATGTGTTGGACGCCAAGCTTGAGAAGAAGAAACTCGAGGACGTGGAAGTGGTGCGAGAGTTCCCCGACGTTTTCCCAGACGACTTGCCCGGTTTGCCATAGGAAAGACAGGTTGAATTTCAGATCGATCTTGTTCTGGGAGCTGCTCCAATCGCCAGGGCTCCCTACCGGTTGGCTCCTTCCGAAATGCAAGAAATATTGTCTCAACTCCAAGATCTCCTCGAGAAGGGCTTTGTAAGGCCAAGTTCCTCGCCTTGGGAAGCCCCGGTCTTATTCGTCAAGAAGAAGGATGACACGATGGGAATGTGAATCGACTACCGGGAGTTGAACAAGGTAACCGTGAAGAACAAATACCCACTCCCGAGGATCGACGATTTGTTCTATCAACTTCAAGGAGCGAGTTTCTTTTCGAAAATTGACCTTCGATCCGGGTATCACCAAGTAAGGGTGAAGAGTGAAGATGTTCTGAAACAACGTTTAGGACCCGGTACGGGCACTATGAATTCTTGGTCATGCCTTTCGGATTGACCAACGCGTTGGCAGTATTCATAGACCAAATGAACCATGTGTGCCGACCATTACTCGACAAGTCAGTGATCATATTCATTGACGATATTCTTGTCTATTCCAAGGACGAGGTCGAGCATGATCGACATCTTTGCGAAGTCCTTGAGGTCTTGAGAAAAGAGCAATTTACGCCAAGTTCTCAAAATGTGACTTTTGGTTGAAGGAAGTCCAATTCTTAGGACACGTTGTCACTCAAGATGGAGTGAAGGTGGATCCTTCAAAGATCGAGGCCATGAAGAATTGAGAACCTCCAAAGAGTCCGTCCGAGATTCGGAGCTTCTTGGGTCTAGCGGTTTATTATTGGCGATTCATCCAAGATTTCTCAAAGATCACCTCATCTTTGACTTCTCTTACCAAGAAGAATGAGAGGTTCGTGTGGACGGATACCTAATAGAAAGCCTTCTGAACTCTCCAGAAGAAGTTATGCGAGGCACCAATCCTATCCTTACCCGAAAGAATCGAGGATTTCGTGGTCTTTAGCGATGCCTCGAAAATGGGCTTGGTTTGTGTCTTGATGCAACGGGGAAAGGTGATTGCCTACGCATCGAGACAACTTAAGATTCACGAGAAGAATTACCCTACCCATGACTTAGTGTTGGAGTCGGTAGTTTTTGCGCTAAAGCTTTGGCAGCATTATCTCTATGGCATTAAGTGCACCCTCTATACCGATCACAAAAGTCTAAAACACATCTTTGACCAAAAAGAGTTGAATATGAGGCAGAGGAGATGGCTAGAACTCCTAAAGGACTATGACTGTGAGCTACTCGATCACCCCGACAAGGCAAACGTGGTGGTAGATGCTCTAAGTAGAAAAGAGCATAGTGGTAGCCTACGAGCCTCTCTCTCTCTCTCTCTCTCTCGAATTGAATTGGTGTCAATCCTGATCGAGAAAATCAAGGCATCTCAAGCGGAAGCTCTTTAGGAGGAGAAACTTAAGAGTGAGGTGATGGTGAAACAACATCTGCTCTTGACCGAAGATGGCCGTGGGGTGAAGCTCTTTGAAGGGCGAGTATGGGTGCCCAAGATCGGGGGTAATCGCGAATTGCTTCTTGAAGACGCCCGTAAGTCCAAGTATTCCATCCACCCGGGGAGTACGAAGATGTACCGGGATTTGAAACATAAATATTGGTGGCTCGTCATGAAGTTAGATGTAGCAAATTACGTGGAGCGATGTGTGATGTGCCTTCAAGTCAAAGTCGAACACTAACGGCCCTACAGAAGTCTCCAATCCTTGGAAATACCGGAATGAAAGTGGGAACACATCACCATGGACTTCGTGACTAAGTTACCAAACACTCTTAGAGGGAACGATACCATATGGGTGGTGGTGGATTGCCTGACCAAGAGTGCTCATTTTCTGGATATGAGAGAAACTCTTCCGATTGACAAGCTGGCTAAACTCTACATCGACGAAGTAGTCTCAAGACATGGTGTACCTTTGTCCATCGTGTCGGATCGTGATAGCCGTTTCACTTCCAATTTTTGGGATTACCTTTATAAATAGTTGGGGACTAGGGTGTAACACCCGTAAAATTTATGGTACGTTAGGGGTCTTTCTTATGAGTTTAATTGTTAACCTCAGGGATTTTGCTAATATAGATTCATTTGGAACTTTGGAGATTAGAATCGTGGCTTGATATTGGAATAGAGTTTTGGGACTTGGATGAAAGATAGCGAGTTACGCCGGCTAGGGCACGACCTTGAAGCCGCGGCCAAAGCAGCGCGACTCGCTGGGTGTTTGGGCCTCTGAAGCACGCGCGGGTTAGGGCGCGGCCCCAAGCCGTGGCCAAAGCCGCACGAAGCCCCTGCAGATCTTATAGACGAGATTTCACCCTTTTTCCTCATTTACTCCTCACCAACACCCTCCCTCTTCATAAATTTGATTTTAAGGAACCCTAGGTTGTTACCTTCAAGTTTGGAAGAGCATTAATTTCGTCTAGAGCCTCAAAATTCAAGAAGCTTAGCTTGGATAGTCAATATCTTCATCCTCCTCTCACCATACTTGGTTTTCTAGGTTTTCACCAAAAACCTAACTTGTGAGTTCATTATCTTTTATAAACTTTTTACATGTGAAAAATGTGGATTTTAACCTTCTCAACATCTCCATTTTTGATTTATTCGAGTTGGGTGAGTTTTCACTAAAACCTAATTTTGGAGATTTTGGGGGTTATGTTGAAGGGTATGATTTTAGGGTCAAAAGATTTCATTTTAGTTTAGTTGTGGGCTTTGTACATGAGAAATATGTTTTCTATAACCTTATGATTAAATACTTGGGAATCAAGATATGAGTTTTGAAATATGGTTATGTATTATTGAATGAGGATTTGGGTAAAAAGACTTGGTGTGTGTGGAAGTACTATTTAACAATTTGGAACGGAACCTCTTGGAAACTTGGGAGTAAATATATGAATTCGTGATTTTTGCATATATGGTGGTATTTTATTTGTTAGAAATTAATGATTGGTTTTGTGGACATTGAATGAAATATTTGGTTGCATTTGAGCGTCATGAACCTATACACACACACACACACATATATATATATATATATATATATATATATATATATATATATATATATATAATCTTTGATCCGATGATGGAACGCTAGTTTTCCACATTGAGGCACGTTTAGGCATCGAATGAGGTATGAGCCCTACGTGCTAATACGCGATATTGGATGAGGATCTCAACGTAAGGACCCTGTGTGGTTTAAGTTGACTTTCCGTGTGTTTACGTTTAAAGATACTAAGCCTGACATCCATTGCGGGTACTTGTATGTGTTTGGTTTTACTAATATGTCAAGTGGCTTACTTTTGTATTCCGTCACTTGTGTTAGTAAGCGGACCTCCCCCATCAACCCAAGAGGTATTTGTATTTAAGTTGAGATTTACCTATATGAATTCCACTAGCACTTCTTAAACTATTTCATTTGAATGTACTGATTTTCCCATTGCAAATGTTTGATCTCACTAGGCTTTAGCCTAACATTTTTTTCTTAAAATGACATGTATAACAGGTCACTCTAGCGGTGGGATTCCTCGGGCTTAAGTGGGGAGTCGTTGAAGGATAGTAGCATTTCTGAAGAATCATAGAGGCGTATATTGATATATGACGTTATACTTTTGGAAGTGAGATGTCGACACCCGTTCATAATCTAGAACTAGTTGGTCTAGATTAGTAGGTTGTTGAGTCAATTTCACTTGATTATTTTATTGTAAACGCCATACGACTATTCCGCTTTTTAGGTGATTCTATTATGATAGACTTGTTGATTCCGCATTTATTTTAGTTTTAAATTTACCCAACTTTTAGGGTGTTACATAGGGTGAAGTTGAGCACGACTTACCACTCCCAAACCAACGGTCAAAGCAAGCGAACCATTCAGACACTTGAGGATATGCTAAGGTCATGTGTTATTGACTTTGGCAGGAATTGGGACTCACACTTACCATTAGTGGAGTTCGTCTACAATAATAGTTACCATTCTAGCATTGGTATGGCCCAATTCGAGGCCTTCTATGGCCGGAAAAGTCGAACTCCGGTTTGTTGGTTACAGGCGGTGAGAAACAATTTGCCGGACCCGAGATTGTCCAAGTGATAGGTCGGGTTTACACCCTTCCCACACGGACCGCAAGTGTACGGTGTCGTATCAAGTAATACGTACGAAAGTACGAGTATCGAACCGTAGGAACTTGGTATTGAGTACCGCAAGACTATATTGACTATTAACTAGACGAGATGAAAATTGGATTGTTTTGAATTAAGCAACAGAGTTCTGAGAAAAATAGGACAGAAAAAACAGATCTGAAAACTGGATTAGTTAACTGCTGATAAGAAAAGTTGGGGGTCAATCCTTTTTAACACTATGAAGGGGTTCGGATCTTAACGAATGGTTCAATGAAATTAATCACAAAGAATAACATTACACTTTCTCAAGCTATAATGAAAGTAGCACGTAACAAGGATTTTTTATCTTTCAATCTCGAAATCGAGTTACAAAACTTATGAAAAACAAGATTAAAACATCTAAGATGGAATCGATATATCTCTATTCAATTCTCACCCTAGGTTTATTATAAACACATCAAATCATTTCATTCTTCTCTCGAAGATACAAAATAATCAAGTTATATCCAAATAGCTGATCAGACCAAAAGGATATCATAAAAACTTATCATAAACATTCATTGATACATCATTCATCAGATCCCATACATTAACTCACATGTTTAACAAGAAAATCACAAGAAATTAATCCGACCCCCAACATGAGAAGTTTAGCTCATGTTGGGGTTTGTAAAAACACAAACATAATAACAAATCGAGGAAATAAAACCATTCTAAAAAAAGATAGAAATACTAGAACTCCCTGAAGAAGGATTTCGATAGCCTCTCGTACCCGTCGTACGTTGATTTCTTCGTGATAATCGTCGATTCCTCCTCTTTTCTTTCAATCTCTTTTGCTTCTCCACAAAAAAATAACTCTCCTCTCCCTATTTTCGTAGCTCCAAAAATATCCTCCTCTAGCCTCCCCACGAACCCCTAGTTAAAGGGATCAAAATGTAACAGTCAGGAGGCCCGCGCAGTCGACCGCACGGCTGGACCCGCACGGCGACCCGCACACAACACTGGGGTAGTTTCAATTCGGGGGTATGCGCGGGTGGACCCGCGCTACGACCCGCGCGCAACACTGGAATGTTTTCCAAATGAGGAATCCACGCTAGTGTCCACGTGGCTTGGCCCACACCGCCACCCGCGTGGAGCACTGTTCTTCCAAAACTTGTTTGGTTTCTTTCTTTTGACCAACCAGGTGCCATCCTTCACTATCTTTCTCGAGATTGCTCGGCTTGCTCCTTAATTCTCTTCCTGTACTTTTCTTTCTACAAATGATTAGAATTACTAATATTCTACCTGAGATTAGGCAAAATTTCCCCCCTTTTTTGATTATGAATAACGTCTAAAAATGACGTTATCAACAACCCCAAACCGAGCGTTGCTTGTCCTCAAGCAAAATAGCGATAAACTAAAGCTAAAAACCATGGATTCACATAACTTTACCACAAACGTCGGTGGTAACAACGTGGTTACCATATATCAATTAATCAATGGTCCAACAAAATAAGGGAAAATATAGTTGTGCGTTAAAGTGCTAATTTCCATTGAGGACGGAACTATCGGAGACTACACCACATTGAATCTTTTCTTAAGTTGAACATGCTTAAAGAGGATTTCGCCTTGACCCTACCTTGTTGGATACTCTCAACACGCTAGAACTTAGGTTTCACACAACTGTTCATGCTGAATGAGTTTATGTGCAAGAAATTATCGAAAAATTGCATGAACGCATCATGAAAGATGCACAAAGTGTAAGCAAAGTGATCTCTAAGAAACTCAACCAACAAGACTAGGTATTACTGGGTGTTCTGATTTCCTCCTCTACTCCTTCCAAGAGTCTTATACCTTTAATTTCTGCCCAAGCCGCATTGATCTAGAACCAATTCTTGATTCTTTCCATTTCAGGTTAGAACCATAGCCTCTCTTCTTTCTTTTCTGTTATTATAATTTTTTTTCTTTTCTCTCTCTCTCTCTCTCTCTCTCTCTCTTTTTGAAGGGTGGACTTAGCGACAAAAGGACTTAGGGCCTTTGGGAAGGTAGTTAGACTAAGAATTCAAGAGATCGGAAGCATATTTTGAACCCAGATTATCCTAATGTTGTCTTTGTTAGCTGAGGCAATGTTATTGTAAGATCGCTCTATAACTACGAAGAACCAAAGGAACGTGTTTAACGAATTTGTGTTTGATCCTCTCGAATTGAAAGTACACATTGGCTCAAAGTTCTCTCTCAGGTTGGTCTCCACTAATGTCTCTAAGTCATGTAACTCCCAAGCTGTCCTATTTGCTATGTTATCCCCTAAATACTTCTTACATCAATGACTACCATTTAGCACTTGTAGGCACAACAAAAATTCAACAAACATGTTAACCCTGTTTTCATCAAAAGTACGATACTACCAAAAACGTGTTAACACCGACACGCAACCCCAAACCAAAAATTCACATTGTCCCCAATGTGATCAGATATAGTAGCGAGTAAGCACAAAAAAAACCAACAATTGTGTGAATCTTAGTACAATCATCCACTAAAGGTTTAAACAGTGAATAGCTTGAGAAAAAAAAATAACGAAATGCCAAGAGATTTGAATAACCAACCCCTCAATCATTCCTGTTACGACGACGGGATGAAGAGTCGCTTGACGGATTTCGACTTTGTCTCCTTGGAGGTGGTTGGTTGGAAGGACCGACCTCATTTTGGTCAGCTTCACCGGTAATCAGCCGACGCAACTGCGAGAAATTCTGGTCCGTTCAGCTATCTCTATTCTGTTGTTAAAGTAGGTAGCGAGCCCTGGAATGTCGGTGGGTAACGGTGCCTCTCTATACTCACTCCTTTCTACTTCGGGGTGGTAATCAACATCATCCTCCTCCTCAGCTTCTACATCATCTACGCCTTCCAGTATGTCCAGGTCTTCATTGTGCAAAGCTTCTACCCTGTCTAATCTGTCTGTTGTTAGGGCGCACGACTGATAGGAATGTCTATTGAATGATGGTTGTGGTGCCATAGTGGGTGCTACATCACATCCAGCGTCCCTGCACATTCTAGTTATCAAAGAAGTGAAAGGAAGTATACCGTTGGTGTTGGAATCAGAAGATGCATCGATCATTTGCAACTGGATGATGTGACCAATATCCAACGGAAGGGTGAATTGGATGCAATATAATATTCTTGCAACAAACGGGTCTACAGTTGTTTCATGAGTTGAAGGAACAAGATTACATTTTAGAAATCTCATCCAAAAAGTAATTTCTGGAAACAGTTCACTCCTTTTGATTTCGCAACTCTTTGAAACCCATCTTCTTCTCCCATTTCTGTGCAATGCTGAAGCCAACAATTCACTACGTTGTTCAGCCCTTCCCACACCCGGAATTGGCGAGATTCCCCATGTCATCGACAGATTTTTTGGCCGTTGAACTCCATAATGATTGCATATGTCGCCCATTGTTATCCGGACGAGCTTATCGTGAACAATCATTGAGTAAAACTCGTTGATAGTGGGCGGCCTCATGGCAACATAGAATTCCCGTACAATACTTGGGTTGTATGGTTCGGGTTTTGCTATGTAAGTCATCCAACCCCGTTCCTCAGCTATCTCTCTCACGCGAGGATTATTTATCCCATTAAGGATGACTCCTCTTTCTGAATGAATGGGTCATGAGGCGAACCGTGCGCGATGCAAGTTGATTCTCTCGTTGGTTGTCTCCATTAACGCTTCCCGCTCGCGGTTGCTTAGATTATAATAGTGAAACCATCTCCCAGCGGTATCGGGGTTAGTGCAAACCATTGTACCTACGATGGGTTGCCTCCCACCAAGCGCCTTGTTTAGTGTCGTGGCTCCACCTCCTTCTTTCAATTACTCTTTCGGCAAGTCAAGGTACACGATGGATGTTTCCATCGGTTCACCTGTTATGTATGGCTTTAACCTTTGACCATTGACCTTGAATATTTCCCCATCATTACCCCTTAGTTCGATGGATCCGTATGAATGGACCTTGACTACCACGAACGGACCGGACCATCGTGTTTTCAGCTTACCAGGGAATAACAACAATCGTGAATTGAATAGTAGCACCTTTTGACCTTCATAAAACGATTTGTTCATGATAATTTTATCATGAAATCGTTTCGTCCGCTCTTTGTAGATGTGTGTATTCTGATACACATCTGGACGAATTTCGTCAAGCTCGTTGAGTTGCAAAGTTCTCTTCTTCCCCGCCGCATCTAACTCAAAATTGAGATTCTTGATTGCCCAATATGCACGATGCTCCATTTCTACCGGTAGATGACAGGACTTGCCAAAGACTAGTCGGTATGGTGACATACCTATGGGTGTTTTGAAAGCGGTACGATACGCCCATAGCGCGTCATCAAGTTTTTCCGACCATTCCTTTCTTGATGAACTAACCGTTTTTTTTCTAAAATCTGTTTGAGCTCTCGGTTAGTCACTTCGGCCAGCCCGTTAGCTTGGGGGTGATAGGGTGTAGTGACCCAGTGAGTAACTGAATATTTTTTGAGTACGACATCTAAGAATTAGTTGCAAAAATGACTACCACCGTCGCTCACCACTGCACGTCGAACCCCAAACCTTGAAAAGATGTTTTTGCGCAGAAAGTTAATAACAACCTTAGAATCATTCCTTGGGGATGCAATTGCTTCGACCCATTTGGACACATAATCCACCGCCACTAGAATATATTCGTTCTTGTATGACGGTGGAAATGGGCCCATGAAGTCTATTCCCTACACATCGAATATCTCCACTTCCATGAAAATCTTCATTGGCATTTCGTTCCGCTTGGAGATATTGCCAACTCTTTGACATTTGTCACACAAAGTTATGAACGTCTGGGCATCTTTGAACAATGAAGGCCAATAGAATCCGGACTGAAGAATTTTAGATGCGGTACGGTCGGTGCTAAAGTGACCGCCACACTCTAAAGAGTGGCAGTGCTTGAGTATACTTGCTTTTTCTTTTTCGGGTACACACAGTCTGATCATCCCATCTGTGCAATGTTTGTACAGGTATGGTTCCTCCCAAAAATAATGTTTCACATCGACAAAGAACTTACGCCTCTGATGTGAACTTAAGCCATGAGGATTCACACCGCTTGCTAGAAAATTAACCACATCTGCATACCATGGGTCTGATGCCTCTATGGCATACAAACGTTCATCCGAGAATGATTCATTTATTGGTACTGCATCTTCTCTTTCTGATTCCTCCAGTCTTGACAAATGGTCCGCCACCACATTTTCTGTACCCTTCTTATCCACGATCTCGATGTCAAATTCCTGCAAAAGTAATATCCAACGGATTAGTCGTGGTTTTGCATCCTTCTTTGACATAAGATATTTAAGAGATGAATGATCAGTATAGATAACGACTTTAGACCCAACAATATATGATCGAAATTTTTCACATGCAAATACTACGGCTAACAATTCCTTTTTTGTGGTGCTATAATTGATATGTGCCTCGTCCAAGGTTTTGCTAAAATAATATATTGCATGTAGTTTCTTATCCTTCCTTTGGCCCAAAACAACCCCCATGGCTAAGTCACTAGCATCACACATGATTTCAAATGGTAGGATCCAATCTGGCGCGGTTAGAATGGGTGCTGAAATGAGTTCCTTCTTCAACCTGTCAAATGCAGAGATACAGTCATCAGAAAATTCGAGTTTCGCATCTTTTAAGAGTAAGGAACATAAAGGTTTTTTGATTTTCGAGAAATCCTTGATAAACCGTTGGTAAAATCCGGCATGCCCTAGAAAACTTCTAACACCCTTTACCGAAACTGGATACGATAAGTTCTCTATGATCGCCACTTTAGCTTTATCCACCTCTATTCCTTCTCTTGAAACCTTGTGACCTAGCACAACGCCTTCTGTCACCATAAAGTGACATTTCTCCCAATTGAGCACCAAACTTGTCTCTTGACACCTTTTTAGGACTGCTTCCAAATGAGCTAAACACGTATCGAAAGATGGGCCAAAGACTGAGAAGTCGTCCATGAAGATCTCTATCGATCTCTCCACCATGTTAGAAAATATCGCCATCATACATCGCTGGAAGGTGGCGGGAGCGTTGCATAGTCCAAAAGGCATTCTTCGATAAGCGAACGTACCATATGGGCAAGTAAAGGTTGTCTTGTCTTGATCTTCCGGGACTACGGGTATTTGATTATACCTGGAATATCCGTCCAAGAAACAATAATACTCGTGCCCCGACAATCTCTCCAACATTGGATCAATGAATGGGAGAGGGAAATGATCCTTCTTTGTAACATCGTTCAACTTCCGATAATCGATGCATACTCTCCACCCTATGACTATTCTTGATGGAATAAGTTCGTTGTTATTGTTTCGAACTACTGTAATCCCTCCTTTCTTTGGCACCATTTGAACAGGACTAACCCATGGACTATCTGGAATTGGATAAATAATTCCGGCATCCAAGAGTTTCAAAATCTCCTTGCGTACCACTTCCTTCATATTTGGATTTAGTCGTCTTTGCGGTTGAACTACCGGTCGGTACCCGTCTTCTAGATTGATCTGATGCGTGCAAAAAGTTGGACTTAGGCCTTTTAAGTCGGTTATGGCCCACCCAATTGCAGTTTGGTGCTCACGGAGAACTCTAAGTAGATTTTCTTTATTTGTTGCACTCAAACTAGATGAGATAATCACTGGTAGTGTTTCCTTGTCTCCCAAGTATGCATACTCCAAGTGCTTTGGGAGCGGTTTAAGCTCTAGCTTTGGTGGTATCTTTGATGATGGTTGAGATTTCGGGATAAGAGTTCCCAAATCCTCAATGGCTAACTTGCGGTGTCCCTTGTAATTGGGTAATGCGTTTAATTGCATTACACTTTCACTTTCTTCGTTGGAACCAACACCGGTAAGTGCATTTTGTAATAGATCTTCAGACATCATCTCGCCACTACCTTCTTGAACGACTGCCTCCATGATATCTATTCAATAGCATTCATTCGATATTGAATTATGTTTAGTCGCTTTAAAGACATTGAACACGACTTTCTCTTCCCCCACTCGAAGTGTAAGCTTACCACCCTTCACATCTATCAGTGCTCCTCCCGTGGCTAAGAATGGTCTGCCAAGAATTAATGGTATCTCCTTGTCTTCATCCATGTCAAGGACCACGAAATCCACCGGAAAGTAGAACTTGTCTACTTTGATGAGCACGTCTTCGATCACTCCGTACGGGAATTTAATGGATCGATCGGAAAGTTGTAGAGTGACATTCATTGGTTGCACCTCTCCAAGACCCAGTTTCCTGAAAATTGATAAAGACATTAAATTAATACTTGCACCAAGATCACATAAAGCCTTACTAAATTCAGAGTGTCCAATATGAACAGGGATAGTAAAACTCCTTGTATCCTTAAGCTTTGGTTTGTGCACCGGTTGCATGTTCCTCAATCTTTCTCTTGTTTGAATGAATGTCTTTCAAAAACTTTACATATGAAGGCATTTGAGCTAACGCATCTGCAAAAGGAATGTTAATATACAACTTTTTAAACACCTCTAGAAATTTAGCAAAATTAACATCATCCTTTTGTACTTTAAGTCTGCCTGGAAATGGCACTCTTGGTGCTACAGGGATGACTGGTGGCTTGCCGTTTGTTTGTTCCAGATCGTTTTTTCTTTCTTTCTCTTCCGGCTTCTCCATCTCTATCCTTTCATCTATTTCTTCCTCAATCTCTTCATCCTCCACCAATACTTCAGGCTCTTTACTCTTTTCTACCACTGGTTCCTTGACTAGAGTATTGTTCAACTCCCTTCCGCTCCTTAACTGAATCGCATTACAATTCTCCCTTGGTTGCTTCTCTGTTTGACTAGGAAACTGGCCTTTTTTTCGAGATTTCAATGCTTCCGCGATTTGCCATACTTGCCTCTCTAAAATCTGGATCGAGGCAGTGTTCTGATCAGTAGTTGCTTTAACCGTACTCGTCGTGGATGTGATCCTTTCGACCGTCGAATCCATCTTTGTCATGAATTTCATCATCATTTCTTCTAACCATGTCTTCTTCTCTGAAGTTTGTCCCTCGTCTTGTCTCCTTTGGGTATGCCCTGGATGACGATACACATTATTAGAATTAGACGAAGAAGGAAAATTAGAGCTATTACCGTAACCTTGCTGATTTCCCGTAGTCTCTTTTGAGCCGTATGATGGTTGGCTCCAAGAGAAGTTGGGATCGTTTCTTGGACGATTACGATTTTGCAAGTAATTCACTTGCTCGGACGGTTCGAACGGTGCAAATTGATCCATCATTCCATCATTCGGTGATTGGCTCGGAATGGTAGTGCCCTTTAGCTGGTTGGTGATTGCAGCATGTTGTGCCTTAATTTGTCGCAGCTTGTTATCCCAGTTTAATCTAGTTGATTATAAACACACAAAAACACAATAATAATCAAGAGATATAAAGATTAACAAAACATACCAATCCCTTGAATAAACGGTTAAACCTTGTGTGTTCTTGATACCCTTGAATACAGAGAAGACTTGCTACCTCACTATATGATTATGAAAGTAATTGTGAGGATTAAACCTAAAACCTAAATAACTAAAACTTTAAATACCTAGGCCATATGGGCTTTAACCTTAATGGGCTTTCTAACAGGCTTTAGGCCCATTTACAAATAACTATTAACATTTTACAGTTTAAACCCTGAACTGTAACTATCAAACAAATACAGTTTAAACCCTCTAATTTAACTTTAATCTTGAATACAATTATTTGATCCAACAATCTCCCCCTTTGGATTCAAGATAAAAAAAAAATTTGGCAATTGTCTTCGGGTCTTCACTTGTCTTCTCTTTTCTTGAAAAACTTCAGATATGACGTTGATAGCTTCAAAACTTTAAATCTTTAAATAGTCTTCAAATCTTCAAATCTTTGATATCTTTGAAAATCTTCAGCAGTCTTCAGATTATATTCTCCCCCTTAATATATTCTCCCCCTTTTTGATGAGTGGTGAGAAGCATCATCATCAAAACTTGTCAAAACAATATCCCCCTTTATGGAAAAATCTCCCCCTTTGTCTTTATAGACTTCAATGTAGCACCGTCTTCATGTAACGAGCCCTGTGTGAAATAAGAGCAGTCTCCCCAAATGGAGAAAGTGATTATTTCAATCTTTTCAGATTAAAATAGAAAGTAGTAACCATTCAAATCTTTTCAAATTCAAACAGTTAATAGGTGTAACCCTGAATCAACAAATGACTCAGTTAAAATGATTGTCAGTAACACAAAGTCACTGAGTAACACAAAGTTACTATATAAGGAGTTGGTTTTGATGTAGGCTCCCCAGGTCTTCCATTCAATCATCAAATAACACATGGTTATCTATGAACGTTCTGACAGAAAACAAATTTCTGTGTGCTCGTCCATGTGTATGAAATAAATTAAGCACAGATGATTGCTTTTCAATGTAGGCTCAAAATATGTAAACTTGTTGAGACAGCAACAAATTATACAAATACTCAATGTGCATGAGAAAGGGTTCAAAGGTGGAGCAACTTTCCTTCTTTTTCAATATTAGTATCCTCCAAATGAAGAACCAATAGCGTATGTGCTGCGTCCCCAGAAAATGTGAAACATTCTCTTTTTGAGAAAAGAATGAGTAGCTGGTGGGATTGTATGCAAGAGATGGCACGGGCTAGGTGCCTATTTCAATGATGGTCACCAAAAAAATGTGAACCAATCAGATTATGTGGTTGCCCGGCTCAGAAAAAAGTTTGGTGCAGAGTCTAATATTATTTTACTCTGTTCTCTCACCCTCTTTCTTTTAATGCTTACTTCTAACCAATCTCTCTTTTCCATTTTAACTCTTCACACACCAACACTCAAATCTTTTGACCCCTCTCCCCTTAATCACTCAGGGAATACTTCCTGGGTAGGAAACACTGGTTATCGTGAATCCATGGAAGTTCTGTTAAGCTCACACACTGAATCTCATGTATTTTCCTAATAGAACATGCTATTCAACAGTCTTTTGTACATGTAAGCACAAATACCACTTGTTACATGAAAAATAAGACTTTCGGAGATGTCAACACATTTATGTTTGACGATGCAATTCTCCCCCTCAACCTAAAAGTGGTTGGCAATAAGCTCATATCAATTTGTCATGAAGAATAATATGCTGGAGAATCAAAAACGAATGTTGTTTATATGAACAATATATAAACATATTTTCAATGAAAGCACATGAAATGACGTTTGATTCAATCAACAGTGAATACAAAGAACGTGAGTATTACCATAGAAAGATTTAACTTTTGATACATGGTAATAACAAAGTCAAATAGAATGTTCTGAACCGTTATGTGTATGAATACTTGACAAAGTATATTGACAAGATAAAACGCAAGTATTTATCTTTAAGAACACACGGTCAGATAAGCTTTTAAGTATCCAAAAATCTGTTAGCATCACAGATATTCTCCCCCTTAACTTAATGTAAATTTTTTTTAAATAGAAAACAAAAAAAAATAAAGTACTGAAGTGCGGGTTCTAATCTGATGTGATTAGAATCCATAGTCACTTGAACAAACCTACATAAATGAAAGAAATAATGGTAATCATTTGTGAAAATGATTCCTCTTTCGTTAGCAGCAGTTGAAGAATAAAAATGAACACAAAATCAAGACAGAGAATACTCCCCCTTGAATCATGAGTTAGGTCTAAGACATGTTCAACATACCAAGTTTGCTGATTAGAAATTGGAATCGCTTTTCATCCAACGGCTTGGTGAAAAGATCAGCTAACTGGATGTCAGTTTGAACAAAATGCATTTCAATGTCACTTTTTTCTACATGATCCTTGATGAAGTGATAGCGTACATCCATATGCTTTGTCTTCGAATGCTGTACCGGGTTAGCAGTTATGGCGATTGCGCTCTTGGAATCACAATAGATAGGAACACGCTTGTAGTTGTATCCAAAGTCTCTTAACTGTGTCTTCATCCAGAGGGCTTGAGAACAGCAGCTAGCAGCAGCTACATATTCAGCCTCGGCAGTGGATGTTGAAACACAGTTTTGTTTCTTTGAGGTCCAACTCACAAGTTTGTCACCTATAAATTGACATGATCCAGAGGTGCTTTTTCGGTCTAGCTTACATCCTGCATGATCAGCATCTGTAAAGGCAGTTAGCTCAAAACGAGAATCCTTTGGATACCAAAGGCCTAGATTAGGAGAACCTTTGAGATATCTAAGGATTCGCTTAACAACAGTTAAATGCGACTCTTTAGGATTAGACTGATATCTCGCACAAAATCATGTGGCAAACATTATATCTGGGCGATTGGCAGTCAGATAAAGTAAAGAACCAATCATGCTACGATACACCTTTTGATCAACAGGTTTCCCGGAGGGATCTGCGTCTAAGAGTGTACCAGTAGCCATTGGTGTTTTCATGACTGAACTATCTGACATATTGAACTTTTTCAAAATATCTTTTATGTATTTAGCTTGATTAATAAATATGCTTTCGGGTAATTGCTTTACTTATAAACCAAGAAAGAAATTCAATTCGCCCATCATTGACATTTCAAACTTTGTCTCCATTATTTTTGAAAAGTTCTTACAAAATTTCTGATTTGTCGACCCAAATATTATGTCGTCAACATAAATTTGAATGAGAATCAAGTCCTCACCTTACCTTTTGAGAAATAAGGTAGTATCTACTGTACCTTTCTTGAAAACAGAAGCAAGTAGAAATTTAGTGAGAGTTTCATACCAGGCTCGCGGTGCTTGTTTAAGACCATACAGCGCTTTGTCTAGGACGTAGACATGATCAGGGTGATGAGGATCAACGAAACCTTCAGGTTGATCCACGTAAACCTCCTCATTTAAAACGCCGTTCAGAAAAGCCGACTTTACGTCCATTTGATAGACAGTAAAGGTTTTGTGCGCTGCATATGCTAGAAAGATTCTGATGGCTTCGATCCTTGCAACTGGGGCGAATGTTTCGTCATAGTCAATGCCCTCTTGTTGACAGTACCCTTTTGCGACCAAACGAGCTTTGTTTCTCACTACTACTCCGGCTTCGTCTTTCTTATTTCTGAAAACCCACTTTGTTCCTATAACATATTTACCTTTAGGTGTGGGATCAAGCGCCATACCTTGTTCCTTTCGAATTGTAGAAGCTCGTCTTGCATGGCAGAAATCCAGAAGGGATCACTTAGAGCTTTAGACGCTTTCTTTGGCTCTAAGGAACTGAGGAAGCTTGAAAACATACAGAAGTTGGTTGTTGCTGACCTGGTCGTGACACCATATTGTACGTCACCTATCACATTGTCCAGGGGATGATCCTTAGTCCAACGATGTGTGCTTGGTAAGGATTCAACTTGTTGTTGCGTATTGGACGCATCGTTTTCATCGTGCACAGCAGGTAGCTCCATAGATGTACTCGGGACATCTTGTATTGGAGTTTCTGATACTGAAGTTTCTGGACTAGCAGTTGAAGTACTCGTGACTTCCTTTCCAGAAGAGCAATCTGTAGAGACAGATTCAGCATTAGTAGAGTCAGAAACTAATGGTTGAGTTGTACCTGATGGAGATGAAGTTTCAGCGACTTCTTCTTTGGACGGTCCAGATGTGTCTTCAGAAATAGTAGGGACCTCAGAACTTATTATTGATGTAGATATGCCTTTTTCAAAATCTGCACATATATCATCAAAGGCATCAATAAACAATAAATCTAACTCAGATGAAGTAGAGTTATAGTTATAGTTAGAAGAAGTGGATCCTTGAGAAGCTGGTTCTATTCGGAATTGAATAGAAGCTTTGTCAGTATGACCGAGTTCTGAACTGTTGTGTCCAGAAGTCCTTGTAGAATTCTCATCAAAGGAGACATTCATGCTCTCAACAACCGTCTTAGTTCGAATAATGTAAATTCGATAAGCTTTGGATGTCAGAGAGTATCCAACGAGATATCCTTCATCCGATTTCTTATCAAATTTTGATAATCCTTGACGCTCTTTAAGAATGTAACACCTGCAACCGAAAACACGAAGAAATTTGATATTAGGTGTACGATTGTTGATTAACTCATATGCTATTTTATTGAAGCGCTTGATCACAATGGTACGATTCTGTGTAAAACATGTTGTAGTGACTGCCTCGGCCCAAAGGTACATGGGTAGAGCTGAATATGCAAGCATAGTACGAGCTGCTTCAACAAGCGTGCGATTCTTCTTTTCAACAATGTCGTTCTGTTGTGGAGTGTAGGCTGCGGAGAAGTTGTGTGAAATACCCACAGAAGTAAGATAACTCTTCAGGGTGTAATTCTTGAACTTCGTGCCATTGTCACTGTCAATAGTTCTGACTGGCAGATGAAAGCTATAATCAACTCTGGCGCATCTGATTTGTTGCGAAGAAACTCGAGCCATGTGTACCTTGAGTAGTCATCTGTCATTACCAACACATATTTCTTCCCGTTGATAGATGTTGTGCGCATTGGGCCACAAAGGTCCATATGAAGAAGTTCCAGTGCAGATGAGGTTGATGATTCAGATTTGGACTTGAATGAGCTACGCTTCATTTTGCCCAACTCACATGTGGAACAGAGTGAGTCTTTTTCGAGCCTCATTTCAGGTAGACCTTTGACCAGACCTTGTCTTTGTAGCTTCGCTATAGATCGGAAATTCTGATGAGACAAGCGTCGATGCCACGTCCACGATTGTGCCTTAGTTGCTTTGGCTAGTAGACATACCGGACGTGTGGCAGACAGTGTGGGAAAATCTACATAGTATAGATTTCCATGGCGCTCAGCTTTGAAGACTTCGTAACCATCGGGACCCTCTAGATAGCAATGAGTGGTTGTGAAGCGGACTTGATATTTCATGTCACATAAGTGACTGGTACTAAACAGATTGTGAACAAGTCCTTCAACATATAGCACTTTTTGAATCTTCACAACACCGTTATCGAGCATTCCATATCCTCTGACGTGGCCTTCGGCATCAGAATTGGCAAATCTAACTGCTCCGGCAGGCTCCTCCACATAGTTATGCAAGAGGTGCTTGAATCTTGTCATGTGGCGTGAACATCCGGAATCTATTACCCACAATCGACAGGCCTACAAAAGAGACAATTAGTTTTCTTAGGCACCCATATTAGAATGGGTCCTTCGCGGTTAGTATCAAGCAACTCAGGAATATCATCTGGTTTGACTTTCACTCGCCATTCATAACGCGGTTTTGGAACCCATTTCCAAACCATCTTAATATTTAATTCCTGAAAGTGCTTTTTAGAAGTAGGATTAGCAACCTTAGATCGAAACACTTTTGGTTGTGCGGAAGAATTAGAATTAGAATTCAGTTTAGCTTTTCTCTTACTCTGTTTGGACTTTGGAGGGGAGTAGTATTTGAATGAGTTATCCCAGCAGTGTTTGCAATATAGATTCTTTCGAGCAAAATTCATAAACTTAGATTTATCAGAACAAACCTTAAATTCATGTTGATCAAAAGAATTACTTTTCAAAATAACATTGTCTGAAGTACAACTATTTGAAACAAAAGTTTCACTATATAACCTATCATTCTTATTCAAACTACTATCTTTATTCTTCTTACTCCTCCCAACTCCATTTCCTTTTATATCTAACTTAGAAGGTGGTTCTTTTCTAGTGCTATTTGAAGTCTCACCCTTTTTAAAAATACTTGGTGGATATCCAGGGCAATCAGAGTAAACAACTGAAGGTTTTGCAGAAGCATCAAATTCTGGATTTGTTCTTACCTTCCAGCTTGGATCATTGAACATCTGTTTATCATTTGAAGCATTTTTAAACAACGTAATTTTTAAATCATTGATCTTACTGCAAAGCTCTTGATTTACTTTTAAAGACTTTTCAAGTTTATGTTTGAGATCAAGGTTTTCTTCTTCAACCTCATCAAGAGACTGTTGCAACATATCAATTTGCTTCATCAATTCAGATGTATGATCATTCACATAATTTGACCCCTTTAAATCAGAAACAGGATCAGAGTCTGAAGCATTAATCATTTCAGAGAATATATCTTCAGTCATGGACTCAATAAACTCCGTTTTATCATTTTGAGAACAAGAGCCATTCGTGATAGAATTTTCTTCTTCAACCTCTTCAACAAGTAAAGGTTTAGAAGTAATGGGACTTGAGACTGATGGCATAGTAGATGGATCAACATCCGATTCATACTCATCATATTTGCATGCAGTCTTAGGTAGAACTGTGTTGGTGCTTACTGATTCCTTGGAAGGTGTGGTAAATAGTGATTCAAACTCGGTAAATTCGATCTTTCGAGTCTCATAGCTTTTATTTAAATCACCATATGTAAAACCAACCAATTTAAAAGGATTTTGAGAATCAGTGTCACCAGACTTGTTCTTTCCCATTTCTTCTTGACATTTGGTCTCAGTAAAAGGTTTAGGAGTACTTGCTTCAACAAAACATGCACGAATGTCAGGAATGGGTCTGATTGCGGAGCCAAATTTATCAAAGTTATATAGGTGCTCCGGTGCCTTTTTCAAAATTTCGTTAATTGGCACACCCAAACCTGGTTTAAGTTTGTAAAACCTTTCGTCTTGGAGTTTATTGGTCAACAGATTTAATGTCTGTTCAGTCTGACCTCGTTTCATATTAATGTCCTCCAGTTGCTTGATTTTGGTGAAGGCTTCATTTCTTTCTTTATAACAAACTTCAAATTTGATTTGAAACTCACCCTTTTCAGCATTAAGATTCACAAGGTCTGTTTCTAAACCATATATTCTTTCTATTAAAGACGCTTTTTCAGCTTTTAAATCATCCTTTTCCTTTTCTTTTTCTTCCACAACAACTTTTAATATAGCATTTTCATCACGAAAGCTTAAGACAGATTGATGTGCAGAGCTAAGTTTGTCTTTCAGTAATGCAAATTCATCTTTCATACCATGTATTTGGGCCATTAAAGATTCAATAAGTTCAGAATTGTCACTTACCTCAGAGTTTGCATCTTCGGATTGTGTCTCAGAGTCTTCATCGTCACCATCCAGCTTTGCCATATAAGATACTTGGGTGAAGTGATCTTGCTCCTCGTCATCGGAACTTTGGAACAGCCAATTTTCTTCTTCAGCCATCAGCACTTTTCCTTCTTCAGCTTTCTTGGAAATAAGTGACTTTCTTGCGTAGTACTCTGAGTTCTTTACCTTCTTGAACTTGCAGTCTCTTGAGAAGTGCCCAAATTTGCCACAGTTGCAGCATCTTCCTGGTTCATCCTTTCGTTCTTCTCGCTTCTCCTCTATCTTTCCTTCTCTCCTATCTTCCTTCCTGTCTTCTCGTCCTTCCTCTCTCCTTCCATGCCTCGACTTGTATCGCATTTCTGACTTCTCTTTCTTGTATCCATCATACTTTGGCTTTGAGTAGAATCTTTTCTTGCCAAAGCTCTTCTTGAATCGTCGTGTGATTAGAGCTAAGTCCTCAGAGAACTTTTGAATATCTGGATCAGAATCAATTTCCAGTTCTTCATCGCTTGGAGCAGAGTCAGAGTCAGTAACTTCGGTAACTAAAGCTTTAGACACCTTTTTCTTTGACCTTGCAAAAGATACAGAACCATTGCCGGCTATGAGAGCCACAGAGTCCTTCCGATTTTTAGACTCGTTATTGATAGATCTCACCTCATCCTCATGTTGAGCAAGAGTAGAGAAGATATCAGTGACATTTTCTTGAGCCATATTCTTGGACATCTGGAGGTTGATGGCAAAGTTCTTCCACTCTGGATTCAGATTCTTGATGAACTTGTAATTTATCTCAGAAGCAGATTTAGCGATATTGTTCCTACGCAAGTCATTGAGAATGATGTTATACCTGTTGTAGGTATCTAGTAGCAGCTCTCCTTCTTTTGCATGAAATCCCTCGTAAGCATTTATGCATAGATTCTGCTTAACTTGGATAGAGGCTTCACATCCTTCAAACTGTCTTGCTAGTTCGTCCCAGATTGCTTTAGCAGTGCTCTGACTGTCTACACGATTGTAGATGTCGTTTGGGATTGCCATTGTCAGATAGATTAGAGCCTCTTCTTCTATCTTATACTGTTCTTTATGCTTTTCAGGGAAGAACTGATAAGGTTTAGGAACCTCTCTGTCAGGGATTTCTAGAGAGGTTTCTGTTGCAGCTTGGCCCTTGACTGTGATCATCGGAGTTTGTGGACCATCAATGATTGCTTTCATGAATTCTCTGTTCTTGTGATTCAGAAAGTGGATCATTCTGGTCTTCCATTGCTGATACTCATTAGCCATGAGGGCAGGAGGTTTGACCTGAGAGCCCATTGAGAGAAGCTGATTCGACATCCTAGTTGTACGGTTAGTAATCAAACTTTTCTGTACCAAGACAACCAACTAGATGAGATCGTTAGAATCAAAATAAAAACTACACTAAAAAATTTTCAGAAAAATAAATTTCCAAAAATAATTAAATGCAGTCCTTTCAATCAGTATAAAGCTTCAAATAATACTGAACAAAAAGAAAATGTTGATCTCGAACAGAACTTTGTCCCCCTTCGCAGACTTAGCACGGGGGTCCCGCTACCCGGTTAGCGGATGGGGTCAACGGGCAACGCCCTTGCGGGGGTATGGGGGCAGCGCCCCTAGAGAAAAAAAATTTGACTTGTAGAGGCCATATTACAGTTTGCAAAATTTTGTCTAAGTAAGCAAAAAGACAAATTTTGCTCGACCGATGTGCTTGACCGGTGTTTTCTTCGACCGGTAAATTCGACCGGTATCTAGCCGACCGGAAACGTGTCGACCGGTATCTAGAGTTGACCGGGGTGGTGCGGTCAACCGGTAAGATGCTTCAACCGGGAAACTTCTTTGACCGGTATTGGTGCTTCGACCGGTAAAAGTGCTTAGACCGGAACCAAAATGGACCGATATACCTTTCGACCGGTATAGTGATAGACCAATACTGCTAAGGATCGGTAATGGGTATTCGACCGGTAATGGACTAGACCGATATGGTGAACTCGACCGGTAGTGTGATAGACCGGTATAGGCTTTGACCGATAGGATGCTTTGACCGATACAAAGGTATGGACCAATAGTGTCTTAGACCGATATTAGCTTAGACCGATAGATTGTTCGACCAGTATGTTCTTGAATCAACCCAGAAACTCGATAAACAGAAGCAATAATCAACCCATAAATCAATACAGACTCACAATCGGATGCCAAAATCAGACTATCGTACTTAGAAACATGTATCGAACACAACCCATTCAATAACAAAGATTAAAATCAACTTTCATGCATTCAATTTAAAGAACACAGTGTCGATATTCATGCAAACCCAGAAAACACAAAATCAATAAATTCAATCACTTGATTCTTTTTAATGCAATTAATAAATCAGATAGCATTCAGAAGCATGAACCTCAACTAATCAGATCAACTTTAAACCAATAAACACATTAATTCATGAACTCATATGAACAAAAAAAAATTCGATGAACAGTAATCGAATGAACAGTAACTTCAAAAAAAAAATTGATTCTTTTGGCTCTGATACCACTTGTTATCCCAGTTTAATCTAGTTGATTATAAACACACAGAAACACAATAATAATCAAGAGATATAAAGATTAACAAAACATACCAATCCCTTGAATAAACGGTTAAACCTTGTGTGTTCTTGATACCCTTGAATACAGAGAAAACTTGCTACCTCACTATATGATTATGAAAGTAATTGTGAGGATTAAACCTAAAACCTAAATAACTAAAACTTTAAATACCTAGGCCATATGGGCTTTAACCTTAATGGGATTTCTAACAGGCTTTAGGCCCATTTACAAATAACTATTAACATATTACAGTTTAAACCCTGAACTGTAACTATCAAACAAATACAGTTTAAACCCTCTAATTTAACTTTAATCTTGAATACAATTATTTGATCCAACACAGCTCATCATTATCTTGGACCTGAGCTAATCTCCGAACGTTCGCCCTTGGCGTGGCATGGCTATGTTCAGCAAGATTTTCAATTAACTCCCATGCCTCTTCATAGGTTTTATTCATTAGGGCGCTCCCAGCAGCAGCGGTGATGTCGTTTTTAAATTGGGGATGTAGTACCCCAAAGAATGTCTGGATGACTACCCACCCGTGTAAGCTATGATGGGGACATCTCTTTAGCATGCCCTTATACCGCTTTCAAGCCTCATATAAGGATTCTTGATCCCATTGTGCAAAGTGAGTAATATCGGCTAGTAACTGAGCGGTCCGGCCGGGAGGGGAAAACTTATTGAAGAACGCAGCTACCATTTCCTCCCACGTGTTGATCGAATTAGGTGGCAAGTTCTCTTCCCACATAGCCGCTCTATCACGAAGAGAGAAAGGGAAACATCTCAGTTTAATTGCATCTTCAGAAACCCCGTTCCATTTGAAAGTGTTGCATATTTTTTCAAAGGAACGGAGGTGACCGTGAGGGTCTTCAGTTGGTCCTCCCCCGAACTGATGATCTTGAAGAAGTTGAATAGTTCCATGCTTAATTTCAAAAGAGTTGGCGGCAACCGCCGGTGCTTGTACTCCCCTTAATCCTACCACCGCCGCTGGTGTTGCATAATTCCTCATGGGAATTCTATTTGGTGGTGGTGGATTATTATTATTAGCATTGTTGTTATTGTTGTTGACCCGAATCTCTCCATTTGCGTTATTATCGCCCATAATTCTACGATTCCGGTTTCTGGCCTCTCGACGAAGTTGTCGTGCGGTCCTTTCGATCTCTGGGTCTAACGGGTCAAGATCTCTGAATAGTCTCCTTCTTGGCATAAACCAAAAGGAATCCTACAATCAAAACACAAGTCGTGAGTCCCAAAGAGCAATAAAATAGAAATAAAACTGAAAATTAAAAATATCTAATTTAATAATCTTTATAGAATGTAGTGATATCAAGACAAAAAAAGTTCCCCGGCAACGGCGCCAAAAACTTGATAGGTCGGGTTTACACCCTTCCCACACGGACCGCAAGTGTACGGTGTCGTATCAAGTAATACGTACGGAAGTACGAGTATCGAACCGTAGGAACTTGGTATTGAGTACCGCAAGACTATATTGACTATTAACTAGACGAGATGAAAATTGGATTGTTTTGAATTAGGCAACAGAGTTCTGAGAAAAATAGGACAGAAAAAACAGATTTGAAAACTGGATTAGTTAACTGCTGATAAGAAAAGTTGGGGGCTGGAGTCATATTCAAGTCATTCCTTTTTAACACTATGAACGGGTTCGGATCTTAACGAATGGTTCAATGAAATTAATCACAAAGAATGACATTACACTTTCTCAAGCTATAATGAAAGTAGCACGTAACAAGGATTTTTTATCTTTCGATCTCGAAATCGAGTTACAAAACTTATGAAAAACAAGATTAAAACATCTAAGATGGAATCGATATATCTCTATTCAATTCTCACCCTAGGTTTATGATAAACACATCAAATCGTTTCATTCTTCTCTCGAAGATACAAAATAATCAAGATATATCCAAATAGTTGATCAGACCAAAAGGATTCCATAAAAACTTATCATAAACATTCATTGATACATCATTCATCAGATCCCAAACATCAACTCACATGTTTAACAAGAACATCACAAGAAATTAATCCAACCCCCAACATGAGAAGTTTAGCTCATGTTAGGGTTTGTAACAAACACAAACATAATAACAAATCGAGGAAATTAAACCATTGTAGCAAAGATAGAAATACTAGAACTCCCTTAAGAAGGATTTCTGTTAGATCACAGATTTATTGGATTCAAGATCATCAATTTATGAAGATGGAAATCTGAAGTCAAAGCTGGAAAAGTCGACTCTCAACAAATAGTCTAGGTCCTTTGTAATAAATAGTCAAAGTTTGTTTTGTATTTTCGTTTTTAGTCCTTTTCCTTTAAAATAGGTTTTAGGTATTTATTAGATAATTAGGTTTTGTTTTTCGGTGGTTGTTGAATCTAGTAGCCGTCGTTCACAATTGAGAGAGAATAGAGAGAGAGCTGCGGCTAGAGAGAAAAAGAGAGAGGCTTGAACGAGATTCATATTCAACCGTGTAATCATTCGATTCGATTGATAATTCAATATCAGGTTTGCTTAATATTATTGTTTAATTGTTTTGCTTGATTGAATCGTGAATCACAGGGACACACAATTGGTATCAGAGCCGGATCGAAGAATTTTTTTCTTTGATTCGCTCGATTTTCAACAGTTCGTGATCTACAGCCCAAGGTTTTTGGTAATCGGTTGATTTGATTTTATAAAGTTTGGAGCAAAATCGTGTTCTTTTTACATAGATCTATTCGATATTACTTGCTAATCATAATTGAATCGATTATAATTTGTTAATTTCAACGAATGTGGAGATTTAAAACCAAAGTGGATCGGTGGTTTAATTTTTTGGTCGGCGGTTGTTGGAACAAAATGTTTAAGGCGGCTGTGATTTGCAATATTTTTGATCGGCGGTTGTGGATTAAAACGAGATTGCGGCTATTGATTAACATTGTGGCCGGCGGCATTTTTTTTTTAAAATCATCATCCGGATTTGTTTTTATTAAGCAATGGAATCGATTATTATTAATTTTTTAAATCAAATAGGTTTGAGTGATACAAATAGTTAATGGCATGGTGATTCGTCATTTAGTGGAATTAATGGGATAGTGATTTGGCTACCATATTCATCAAGTAATTCATAAAAAGTTATCTGAAACGGTCTCAAAATATAGAGAGTGTGAGTTTAAGTCTAAAGAGCTTTCTAAAATGTACTCTTCGACTTCAAAAGAAAAGAAATCTTTAATTGACAAAGAGAATGCTTTGGAAGAGAAATTATATACTTTAGGTCAAACTGAACACACTATTCATTTGAACAAACCTAAAGAGAAACCTGAGTGTTGGGGACTTGGTTACAAGAACCCACACCATCTCAAAAAGGGTATATCTGAAGTGCCTGCTCTTTATGAGTTTGGATTTATGAAACTGGCACCTCAATACCCTGAACTCAAAGTTTTCTGGACTAGTCTGTCTGAAGAGGATAAAGCCAAGGAATATGCTAAAAGAAAGAACACAACTAAAGTTCAACTTCCGTTTCGTTATGAGAGGTTGAATAATAGTTATAGTTCTGATAAATCAAAATTTCTTTCAAATGACTATTTTGATAGTTACTCTGTAAAAGAAATGGAGGTTATGCCCATCGAAGGTAAGCTTTACGTACCTCCTCTAGTTTTGGAAAATAAATTTCTGAACTCGAGAATACTCTTACAGAAGAAAGAATTTTGATGGACTTAGAACAAACTGTATTTTCTACAGTGTTCAAAAATACCGAGCTTTCTAAATTCTCCAAGGCTTTAAAATCTGATGATAGATCTGGTTTACTTGATAATGAGCTTAATTTCTTAAACTCAGATGGTGTTTTAGATGAATGTGTTGCTCAATTTGACTTTACTTCCAAACTTCCTGATCATTCATCTTGTGTTGTTAATTCTTTCGGTTTACCTAGTGTGTTTGAAAAGGGTGAAACATCAACGAAAGTTGATAAATCAGTTTCTGTGAAATCGAAGAATGCAAAAAGTAAGAAAAGTAAATCTCAGCATTCACAGAAACCAATTACCACTGGAAAGCCAAAGAAGAAGCATTCTTTTGAATCTCACAATTCTAACCCAAGAGTTTCAAATGTTTCAGATGTGAGAAAGCAAAGGCATGAAGTTAAGTTGGTATGGCGACCAAAACAGGAGATTGACGAGACGGATAAATCTAGTTCTAGTTTTCATTTGAATAAAAAGACTTCTAGTACAGATGAATTGATTGTGAATGTTGCTACTTCTAAATCTAATCTTGTTGATTCTCGCAAGAAATATTCCATAAAGCAATTATTCCAATTAGCTCCATCTAATAAAAAGATTTCAAATTTTGATAGATATGATTATGCTTCTCGTAAATATTCTGATGTTTGGTATGGCTCATATAATGTTTCCTCTTATCGTTATCATTCTTCTTATCATGCATATGATTTTCAAAGACAAAGCGGGCCTAAATTTAAATTTAAATGGGTGCCAAAATCATGTACTGACACTGTAGGTCCCATTTATAAGTGGGTACCTAAATCTCTTATTTCATGATTTGTTTTGTATTGACCTGTCATATGTGGTACTTGGATAGCGGGTGTTCCAAGCATATGACCGGGCAGAAGACTATGTTGTCTAATTATACAGACAAATACTGCGGCACAGTTCGTTTTGGAAATGATCAGTTTTCACCAATTCTGGGATATGGTGATGTTGTACACGAAAATGTTATGATTAAGAAGGTGAGCTACGTTGAAGGCTTAGTACACAACCTATTCAGTATTGGCCAGTTCTGAGACAAAGACTTAGAGGTGAATTTCAAGGCCAAGACGTGTTCGGTACGCACTAAAGACGAGAAAGAACTCTTGGTCGGCACTCGCAAGTCAAACCTCTACACCATCAACTTGTCAAAGGTCCAGGCTGACAATCAGGTATGTCTATTATCAAAGGCCTCGATGCAACAAAGTTGGTTATGGCATCGATGGCTCTCTCACCTCAACTTTCGGTACATCAACAAACTGGTCAGTGGAAAGCTAGTGAAAGGACTTCCTGAGCTGAAGTATGAAAAAGAACACTTGTGTGCAGCGTGTGAAAAGGGAAAGATGAAGAGAGCTCCACACAAACCAAAGCCTGAACCAAGTACCAGCTCTCCATTAGAGTTGTTGCATATGGATTTATGCGGTCCTATGAGAACGCAAAGCTTAGGCGGAAAGAAGTACGTGTTAGTTATCGGGGACGACTATACGCGATACACTTGGGTCAAGTTTCTACGGTCTAAAGATGAGACGCCCGAAGTTCTCATTACATTTCTGAAGACGACCCAAGTCAATTTGCAGAAACACGTCAAGATTCTAAGAACTGACAACGGAACAGAGTTCAAGAATAAAATAGTTGAAGAACATCTCGAATCGGTCGGGATATCACATCAATACTCTGTTGCACGTACGCCTCAACAGAATGGAGTTGTCGAAAGGAGAAATCGTACGCTTATCTAGGCCGCTCGAACTATGCTCAACCAATCTGACTTACCTCTATTTATGTGGGTTGAAGCTGTATCGACTGCGTGTCACGCTCAGAATCGCTCCATGGTACACCGCAGATTTCAGAAGACTCCGTATGCGTTAATCAACAACCGGACACCTACAATCAAATATTTTCATATATTTGGGTGTAAGTGTTATGTTCTAAACGACAGAGACAATCTGAACAAGTTCAGTGCTAAGTAGGATGAGGGCATCTTCGTTGGTTATTCCTCTACATCTACTACATACCGTGTTTACTTGAAGAAGTCGAAGACTGTGATCGAGATCATAAACGTTAAATTCGATGAGGAAATGGCTTCTGAGCACGCCAGTTCAGAACCCGTACTAACCGGAGTACTAGCTTCTGAGCCAACCAGTCCAGGACTTGCACCTCAAGAGAACAAATCAGATGGCGCTTCATCGTCTACTTCTAAATTATCTGATTTGGATTTATTATTTGAACTGTTTTATGATGAATTTCTTGGATCTAATGTGCCTAAATTTGTTGTGGTTGACAGGATGGAAGACTCGATGACTACTCATCCACCCACTTCAGATATCTCTACTGAATCCAACTCCCCGATTCGGCTAGAAGTTCCAGTTCAAATGCCTACTCCGACAGTTGAAGTTCTGACCAACACCGAAGAGACAGAAGTAGCTGACTCAGTAGGATGTACTGTAAGGACTGATCAACAGACTGACCAAGCTGTACCTACTACAACTTCTGCAACTACTACTTCAACTGAAACCCCCATTCATTCTGAACCATCTGAAGGAGATAACAGTGGATTCCTAGATGTTGAACATGATCAATCTACATCTAATCCACTCCCTCATGAACACAAGTGGACCAAAGAGCACCCGATAAGCCAAGTTATTGGAGATCCATCCAAACCGGTGCAAACTAGGTCTGCCACTTTGATTCTATGTATGCATGACTCCTTTCTGAGCAAGATCGAGCCTACTCGCGTATCTGAGGCCCTTGCTTAAAGTTTTCTTATTATAAATTTTCTATCATTTCTTTATCATCAATTCTGAAAGATATCTGCACTTTAACAGTCTGTTCATGATCTCAGGGGGAGTGTGAGAAGTACCTCATAGATGGTTAATGTTATTTTGAGGGGGAACATATCTAATGTATGCATTATGATTACTGATAACTTGTTAGTGATGCATGATTTTAGGGGGAGCGTACAAGTCAAAGGAGTATGGCTATGACTTCTGATTATCTCAGATCAGAACTCATACTTTAATTGTTTTACTGCTTTATGTCATTTTAATTTTTCGTGAATAAAGTTGCTTTGACTAGACCTTAAGACTTTTGCAGATTGAGAGATGCTTACAAGATCATATCTTTATGAATTTAAGCTTGACTTCGTGAGATGTAAGACTGCACTCAAAAGGTATAATTCTTTAACTTCATCTCATCTATGGTTTAAAGAAGGACAACTTTCAATCATAAGAAAACATGTTCTTAAATGTTCAAACCACTTCCCGATTCTCAAACAGAACTCTTGAATTGGAAGTGTGATTTTAAATGTTTTCTGCTTCATCTTTGAGCTTTAACTGATCAAGTTAAATCATCTGAGCGACATATACTTTATAGGATAACATGGGATCAGTGTGCTAGGACTTAAATGAACTTCTATGGATTCACGTTAACCAGTGTTTCCTACCCAAGAAGTAAATCCTTAGTGATTGAGTGTGAGGAGTCAAAAAGAAATGAGTGTGGCATGTGTGATGAGAGAAAATGTAAAAGAGAGTTTGGTTAGATGTGAGCTTAATGCTTAAAAGAAAGAGGGTGTGAGAACAGAGTTAAAAGAATATCAGAACTCTGCACCAAACTTTTTCTTAGTCGGGCAGCCACATTTCTAATGTTTCACAACTCTTTGGTGATCATTATTGAAACAGGCAACTAGCCCATGCCAACTCTTGATTATAACCCCACCAGCCACTCATTTTCTTCTTAACAAGAAAATGTTTCATTTTCAAAGGGGACGCAGCACATATGTTATCTGATTTTCATTTGGAAAATCTAGATATTGAAAAGAAGGAAGTCTGCCCCACCTTCACATTTCATTAATGCACATTGAGTATGTGTTTCACTAACTGTTGTCTCAGTGGTTTACACATTTTGAGCCTTATAAGCAATCATTGCGTGCTTAATTCTTTCTATCACTTGCATGAACACACAAGGAATTTGTTTCTTTGTCATAACGTTCATAGAAATTGCCTTTGTGGTGTTTCGATGATTGAATGGAAGCCCTGGGGGAGTGAACATCAAAAAGCTCCTTTCCAATGTGTATTCGTTACACATAGTGACTTCGTGTTACTAACAGGCATTTTTAACTGATTCATATGTTGATTCAGGGGTTACATTCCAAATTTGGTCTAGATTTGCAAAGATCTAGATGCACATCTTTATGAATTGACGGATAATCAGATGTTCTGTATGCAAGATCAGTGGTCAGACATTTCTTGAAGAAGAGTTTTGATGAACTCGTTGCTCTTTTCATCAAAAAGGGGGAGAAACATCAACCAAGAAATAGGGAGAACACAAGTTTTTGGAAGAATTTTTGAATATATGCTGTTTTTGAAGAAAGTTTTCTTGAAGATGATTTGCTAAAGCATTCTGTGTTAAAACTGGAGATAATTTCTTTCCAAGAGATTGCTACTTTCTGAAGACAAAAAGGGCGATTGCATCTTCTGAGCTTTAAAGAGAAGATTGTTTCGATTAATACTTTTCAGTAATGATCTTGATCCAAAGGGGGAGATTGTTAAATCACAGATTTATTGGATTCAAGATCATCAATTTATGAAGATGGAAATCTGAAGTCAAAGCTGGAAAAGTCGAATCTCAACAAATAGTCTAGGTCCTTTGTAATAATAGTCAAAGTTTGTTTTGTATTTTCGTTTTTAGTCCTTTTCCTTTAAAATAGGTTTTAGGTATTTATTAGATAATTAGGTTTTGTTTTTCGATGGTTGTTAAACCTAGTAGCCGTCGTTCACAATTGAGAGAGAATAGAGAGAGAGTTGTGGCTAGAGAGAAAAATAGAGAGGCTTGAACGAGATTCATATTCAACCGTGTAATCATTCGATTCGATTGATAATTCAATATCAGGTTTGCTTAATCTTATTGTTTAATTGTTTTGCTTGATTGAATCGTGAATCACAGGGACACACAATTTCGATAGCCTCTCATACCCGTCGTACGTTGATTTCTTCGTGATAATCGTCGATTCCTCCACTTTTCTTTCAATATCTTTTTCTTCTCCAGAAAAAAAAAGAACTCTCCTCTCCCTATTTTCGTAGCTCCAAAAATCTCCTCCTCTAGCCTCCCCACGAACCCCTAGTTAAAGGGATCAAAATGTAATAGTCAGGAGGCCCGCACGGTCGACCGCGCAACTGGACCCGCGCGGCGACCCGCTCACAGCACTGGGGTAGTTTCAATTCGGGGGTCTGCGCGGTTAATTGCGTAGGAGGATCCACGCGGCGACTCGCGCACAGCACTGGAATGTTTGCCAAATGAGGAATCTGCGCTAGTGTCCACGCGGCTTGGCTTGCCCCGCCACCCGCGCGGAGCACTGTTCTTCCAAAACTTGTTTGCTTTCTTTCTTTTGACCAACTAAGCGCCATCCTTTACTATATTTCTCGAGATTGCTCGGCTTGCTCCTTAATTCTCTTCCTGTACTTTTCTTTCCAAAAATGATTAGAATTACTGCTATTCTACCTGAGACTAGGCAAAATTTCCCGATTTTGTAATTACGAATAACGTCTAAAAATGACGTTATCACCAAGAAACCGCGGATAAGGTCAAGGGTATCCGGGAACGCTTAAACGCAGCCCAAGATCGACAAAAGAGTTATGCGGATAAGAAGCGACGACCGGTGGAATTTCAAGTGGGTGATCGGGTTATGCTAAAAGTATCACCGTGGAAAGGAATCATCTAGTTTGGGAAGCGGGGAAAGTTGAGTCCTCGATTTCTTGAACCATTCACCATAACCAAACGGGTTGGACTCCAAGCTTACCAATTGGAGCTTCCACCCGAGATGAATGGAATCTACAACACTTTCCACGTGTGTTATCTCAGGAAATGTTTGGCAGAAGAGGAGAGTGTCATTCCCCTTTCAGAGATAAGAGTGGATGAGGGTAATCGTTGCATCGAGGAACCTGATGCCATTTTGGAAAATAAATCCACGAAACTCCGTCACAAAGGTCAAGGTCTAATGGAAACATCACCAGGGGGCCAACGTGACTTGGAAAGCGGAGGAAAACATGGAGAGGAAATACCCTCACCTTTTTGGGTGAGCATCGAGTTCGAGGACGAAATCCTTTCCAAGTTGGGGAGGATTGTAACACCCGGGATTTTCGCTACGAATTCTTTTGCATCATAATCTATATCTCAATGTCCCTCGTATATCAAATTTGTGAACCGTATGTCTTATTTGTAGTTCGTACACGTCAGGATCTAATTCGTATTCGAAATCATTGAGAATTCAGAGCCCAAGAGGTTTGGGAGACAGTGCCATGCTGTCGCCGGTGTCACAATCGTAACCATCAAACAGGCTACGGTACGAGTAGGGCGACAGCGCCCGACGAGAATGCCCAGGTCACTGTCGCAGTGGAGATCTCGCAGCACTTGTGCCGCAAGTGCCCCTTAGCGGGCGACTATGCCCGGGGCATAGTCACGAGTCACAGACGCTATCGGGCCCTGGCTGATTAAAATCCAAATTTGGCTTCCCCTTTCTCATTTATTACTTATCCAACTCATCCATATCTCTCTCAAGAACTCTGTCCTCATTAAATCTGAATCTAGGGTTTCCTAAGCCTTAACCACACTTATTTATTTCAAGAATCTTGTGTCCTTGTCAAGTAGGAAGCTAGAGACCAACCATCCACCATCTCCATTTTCGTTTAGCTCAAGAAGGAGATTTTGGGTTTTGGGGTTTTCATCAAAACCCATTTTTGTGAGTCCTTCCTTCATGATAAATGTTGTATGCTCCCAAGAAAACATTTTCTTACACTACTTTAAATATTTACATTATTTCTCCACTTTTGTGTCTCTTGAACTATTAGGTCAAAATCTCGGGTTTTGACATTTTTGGGAATATGTTGGGATATATGGTTATAAAATGGGTGAATGTTCATATACATATGTTTCTACATTTATTATGAAATATGGGAACCCAAATGGGTGATATTATTTACTTGGATTCATGATTGGGAAAGATACGGAGTATCCATGCTCATTATGTGTTATTAGTACTTGTATACATAGAATACTATGGAAATATATCCCACGCCTTGGGAAAAATATAACTTACGTGAAAATGATGATATTGTGGTGGTTAAAATGGTCCAGTGATGGTATAATGCTACAAGAAATGTTATGTTTGCGTTTGGTTGCCAAGGGCACGATAATAAAATGATATGCCTTTAAAACATGGGAAGTGGTGAGGTTCCAAGGTAAAGATCCATGGATAGGGTTGAACTTGGAAACCTTTTGTAACACCCTAAAAATAGGGATAACAAAAACCCGAAAAACGGACATGAGGTATACTAAAATTGCCAAAGCAAGAGCCTCCCAAAAAGGGGAATAATACAATTAAACCTGTTTAATCACAACAACCAACTAATCTAATTTCTACATCTAGAAAAGAGATTACAAAAAGGGGTGTCATCTATAAACCCAAGGCTTCTCAAAATAGTCCAAATGTCGTATCCCCAACCTCTCGCCCAAAGTATCTATACCTGCCTAGGAGTCGCGCTGCTAACACCTGAGATACACATCGACACCAAACAAGTGTTAGGCCAAAAATCCTAGTGAGTTGAACAAGTAAAATCATGCCAGAAACAGTTACAGTTCTTATCAGCAGTTAACAAATAATCACGTAGATGTGGAGTCAACGGGAGCGACCCATATCTCCAATCCGGTTCACCCAAAGAGGCAATGCACCTTGAAGCCACTTTCTCTGGCAACCCAAAGGTCCGACACGCACCGGGGACAACCGCATTTCGAAATTCCCCGACGGCGGAGGTCTAGGTACATGGGAGACTACCACCTTAGGAAATTCTCCAAATGTCACCCACCTACATTCCTATAGTGAATCACAGACTTGGTTCGTACACATAATGCATTTAGGAGGTCTCAAGATGTAATTCCATCCGTAACATTTCGGATATCCATTAGGAACACACTATTACCATCCTACTCATGTAAATCCAACATATACATAATATCCATCCAAATACTTCGTGAGAATATAAGGTCGCCAAAAAGGCATTCCAAGAAGGAATCATCAACATACCAAGATATACACATATATAACATGGTAACTTTCATATACCCAAATCCATGGGTAAAAACCCCCAAATACTTGGAACATTAAATATGAACATTTGAGAGATGCATTGACATCAATAAGTAGAATATAATGATGTGTATCTAGTTTTAACAAAAGGTTAGTAAACTCACAATCTAGGTTTTTGACCAAAACCTAGAAAAGATGAAACCCTAGCTTTTGAAGAATATGAGACTTGAAGTGAGGAGGAGTAGCTTTAGAATCTTCACTAGATAAGCTTGGATGAAGCTTAATGATCAATAAATGATCCTAACAACCCAAACCCTAGGAAGTAAATGAGGTAGGTGATGAAACCCTAAAAATCGCCTCCAAGAAATTTCTCCCGTTTTTTGTAAAATGATAGTGAGAAATGAGGTATTAACTCTCATAAAAATAGCAGACTGGATCTCGCGGGCGATAGTGCCCTTGGCACTATTGCGAGTCACAATCGCGAGGCTTTCCCCGCTCTCGGTAAAACTTTGGCGATAGTGCCTTCGGCGATAGTGCCAAGGCACTATCGCGTGGCACAATCGCTGGCTTCCCCCAGCCTACGGTACCTCTTCGGCGATAGTGCCCTCCGCGATAGTGCCAAGGGCACAATCGCGGAGCACTCAAAACAGTCCGAAAACTTAACTGAAAACAATAACGAGCACTAGGTTTGAACGATTACCGAAGGTAACTTAATTATGTGACATTTAGACATAATAAAGATCATAAAATGTACACAAAGACACATATTCTCACATGAGCGAAATAAATGCATTTAAGGAGACAAAATACTTACCTTGCGAATTTCCGGGTGTTACAATCCTCCCCACCTAATTGGGATTTCGTCTCGAAATCTCATTCTAGATTAAACAAGTGAGGATAACGCTTCTTCATATCATCCTCCGATTCCCAAGTAATGTTAGCACCCCGATGATGCTTCCATTGGACTTTAACCATGACTACGTCTTTATGTCGTAGCCTCTTTACTTTCGATTCTAAAATTGACTCTGGTTCTTCTACACAATGATTCCCATTGTCCACTCGAATTTCCGACAAGGGAATCACGCTTTCCTCTTCGGCTAGACACTTCCGTAGGTAACACACGTGAAAAGTAGGATGTATCCCATCTATTTCCGGCGGTAAATCCAACCGATAGGCTTGCAAGCCAATCTTTTCTAAAATAACGAATGGTCCAAGGAAACAAGGACTAAGCTTCCCACGCTTCTCGAAACGTATGATTCCCTTCCACGGAGACACCTTCAACATGACCCGGTCACCCACTTGAAACTCAACCGGTCTTCTTCTCTTGTCCGCATAGCTCTTTTGTCGGTCTTGCGCCGCCTTTAGCCTTTCCCGGATCTCTTTCACCTTGTCGGCCATCTCTTGAACGATTTCTGGCCTAGCGAATTGCTTTTCGCCCGCTTCTAACCAACAAACCGGGGTTCTGCACTTCCGTCCATACAAAGCCTCGAACGGTGCCATTCCGATACTAGAATGGTAACTGTTGTTGTACGCGAACTCTACCAACGGTAGATGTGAATCCCAACTTCCCCCGAAGTCTATTACACACGACCTCAACATATCTTCTAGCGTTTGGATCGTCCTCTCGCTTTGACCATACGTTTGAGGATGATACGCCGTTCTCAAATTCAATCGGGTACCCAACTCCTTTTGCAAGCTTGCCCAAAAGTTCGACGTGAAACGGCTATCTCGATCTGACACGATGGATTGTGGAACCCCATGCCTGGACACAACCTCATCGATGTAAAGCTTGGCCAATTTCTCCATTGGCAAAGTCTCCATCATTGCAAGGAAATGCGCGCTCTTAGTTAGTCGGTCAACGACTACCCAAATTGTATCATGGCCTCGCAAGGTCTTCGGTAGCTTAGTCACGAAATCCATGGTAATGTTGTCCCACTTCCACTCGGGAATGGACAACGGTTGTAAACTTCCATACGGTCTTTGATGTTCCGCCTTGACTTGAAGGCACGTGACACACTTCTCCACGTAGTTAGCCACATCCAACTTCATCACCGGCCACCAATAATTTAATTTTAAGTCTCTATACATCTTGGTACTACCGGGATGTATAGAATACTTCGACTTGTGTGCGTCTTCTAGAAGTAACTCTCGATTTCCACCCAACTTCGGCACCCAAATACGACCTTGAAATAGTTTAAGCCCACGGCTATCTTCCGTCAAAAGTTCCCTTTGCTTCACCATGACCTCGGACTTGAGGTTTTGTTCTTTGAGCGCTTCCCCTTGCCACGTCTTGATGCTTTCCACCAAACTTGATACCACGTCAATTCTTGTAAGGGAAAATTTAACACCACCATCATGGCTCCTCCGGCTCAAAGCATCCGCCACCACATTGGCTTTACCGGGATGGTAGAGTAGATCACAATCGTAATCCTTTAGAAGTTCAAGCCATCTCCTTTGCCGCATGTTCAGTTCCTTTTGATCGAAGATGTACTTGAGACTGTTGTGATCCGTGAAGAGAGTACACTTGGTCCTGTACAAGTAATGTCGCCACAACTTTAACGCGAAAACTACCGCCGCCAACTCCAAGTCGTGCGTCGAGTAGTTCTTCTCATGCTCCTTTAATTGCCTGGACGCGTAGACAATGACTTTCCCTCGCTGCATAAGCACACATCCAAGCCCCATCATAGAAGCGTCACTATACACCACGAAGTCTTCCGATCCTTCAGGCAAGGATAAGATCGGAGCTTCGCACAATTTCCTCTTGAGCGTTTGAAAGGCTTGGTCTTGAACATCGGTCCAAAGAAACTTGACGTTCTTTCTTGTGAGGTATGTGAGCGGTGTAGCTACCTTGGAAAATTCTTGGATGAAGCGTCTATAGTAGCCCTCTAAGCCCAAGAAACTCCGTATCTCCGATGGATTCGTCGGCGGCTCCCAACTCAACATCGCTTCAATCTTAGCCGGGTCCACCTGAACATCGTCCTTTGACACCACGTGCCCCAAGAATTGCACTTCTCGAAGCCAAAACTCGCACTTAGAGAACTTTGCGAACAACTTCTCTCTTCTTAGGACTTCCAAGACTTCCCACAAGTGTTTCCCATGTTTGGATTCGTCCTTAGAATAAATTAGAATATCGTCGATAAAAACGATCACGGATTTATCCAAGAATGGGCGACACACACGGTTCATCAAGTCCATAAACACGTCCGGCGCATTGGTCAACCCAAAAGGCATCACCAAGAACTCATAGTGACCGTAACGCGTTCGGAAGGCCGTCTTCGGAATATCATCATTCTTCACTCTCACTTGATGATAACCGGATCGGAGGTCAATCTTCGAGAAACATCCCACACCTTGAAGTTGATCGAAGAGATCATCGATGCGAGGTAGAGGGTACTTGTTCTTTAACGTGACTTTATTCAACTCACGGTAGTCAATACAAATTCTCGTCGATCCGTCCTTCTTCTTCACGAACAACACCGGCGCTCCCCAAGGTGAAGAACTCGGTCGGATAAAACTTTTCTCTAACAACTCTTGAAGTTGCATCATCATCTCCTTCATCTCTGTCGGGGCCAAACGATAGGGAGCTCGGGCTATCGGAGCCACTCCCGGAGTGAGGTCAATTTGAAACTCCACTTGACGTTCTGGTGGTAATCCGGGAAGGTCTTCTGGAAAGACATCCGGATAATCCCGCACGATCCTCACGTCTTCCACCGTCTTCTTTTCCTTCTTCGCGTCCACAACGTACGCTAGATACGAAGGGTAACCCTTCGCTAAAAACTTCTGCACTTTGAGGGAGGAAATAATGGGGTTGCGCCCCTTTCCTTTCTCCCCATAGATGACGACCACGCCGCCTTCCGTCAAAGGCACTTGAATCATCTTCTTAGAACAAAAGATGTCATCCTTGTGCCTTGACAACCAATCCATGCCTATGACCACGTCGAATCCTCCGATGGTCATAGGTAGTAAATCCACCCCAAAAGAACTCCCATTGATCTCTATGGTGCAATCACAATAACGGTCTAGGATAATTACTTGGTCACCGCTAGCAATCTCTACTACTAGTGCATCGGGAAGGATACTAATAGGAGTGACAAAACGCTTACATAAAATATCCGATACAAACGAACACGTAGCACCCGAATCAAACAAAACACGAGCAGGCAAGGAGTTTACTAGGAACGTACCCGAAACAACATCGGCGGTCTCCTTTGCCTCTTCGGTAGTCATCCGAAAAGCTCGACTCGGCACCCTCGACGATTGGTAGACTCTAGCCGTCGACCCTACAGACCTGTTTTGATTAAACCCCGCCGACTTTGGACAATTTCTCCTCACATGCCCCGGCTCTTGGCACTCAAAACATATCGTCGGATGAGTAGCTCAATCCCGAGCCACGTGGCCCTTCTTGCCACACTTGGTACAACCTACCGGACCTGCGTAGGTTTTAGGAGCACACGTGCCCGAGTGTTTGGTTCTACACCTTTGGCACCACTGATCATTTTTACGAGAGTCGCCAACTCTCCCGCTAACAAAAGGCTTCGACTGCCGAACGGGCCCAGATGGCCCTTCCCACTTCCTCTTCTCACCCGCAATACTTCTTTCCTCCTTCTCAGCCAACCTATCATCTTCCACAAGCAAGGCCTCTTCAATGACTTCTTGAAGAGTCGACCCTCCAGCATTGCGCACGTCAGTCCGCATATCGGCCGGTAGGCCAAGATAAAAGGCCTTAATCTTTGATCTCTCGTATGGGACCAGATATCCCACCAAGTTCGGCTTCTCCAGAAACAGCTTGGAGTAGTTGGCCACAAACAAATTTCCTTTCTTCAGATTCCGGAACTCGGCTTCCAGTTTGTCCAACGAACGCTCGCTGCAATACTTGTCCATGATCTTCTTCTTGAAGACTGTCCAGGTCAGCTTTGCTAGAACCTCGGGGGTGAGGGCGGACCGGGTGAGATTCCACCAGATCAATGCCTCTCCCCGGAGTAATTGAGTAGCAAATTTCACCCGTTGTGAGACGTCGCACTCGCTAGACTCAAAAGCCATTTCCACTTCCTTGAGCCAGTACATACACGCAACCGGGTTGTCGGAACCCGCAAACTCTTTAGGGTTGCACCCCAGAAAAGCCTTGTAGGAGCATCCCTTAGCCCTCTCTCGATTCACATTGCTCGGTTGCTCTTCGGTCACCACCACTTCAGGTCCACCACCCGACCCAACTATGATATTCTCCGCCATAGTCTCGGGTTGGCGGTGACTAGCATCTCAATCTTCTAGAAGATTCATGAAAAACTCTTGTTGTTGGATTTGTTGTTGGGCCATGGCAGAATTCATAGCCAGCATCATGCTATCCCGAATCCTGGTCTTCATGGTCACCTCTTCCAAGATAGCATTATTCTTGTTGAGGTTCCGGCGAGGGATATGTTCGGGCCCTCCTCCCAATATTCTGGGTATAAGAATGTCATCGGAGGTTGCCCCCACCGGGGGTCGTACAGCTGCAGATTCCACCTCTGGTTGCCCCTCTGGCATGTCAGGTAATCTACTTCGAGTGTTTACCATTTAATATGTCATGCGCGAACGAGAAATAGATTGAGAAAAGACTAAATGAGTTGAACTCAGTGTACGTACTACTACCTTCATCAATTATCATAATAATAGTAAACCAAGCATGCTCACGTAATAATGCATTCATAATAGCAGTAGCTAAGTGAAATTATGAACGAACCATACACAAGAATTCTTGTCACCATCATCACAACTTTCAATTAAAGTAATTCCGTAATCCTAACGCTCTCCCCACCTAGGATTCATACCCCAAGTGGACAGTGAAGTCACAAAGTCTAAATCTTAAGTCTAGATATGCTAAAACAATACCTAGTTCACTTAAACTAAAGCTCTGATACCAACTTGTAACACCCTAAAAATAGGGATAACAAAAATCCGAAAAACGGACATGAGGAATACTAAAATTGCCATAGCAAGAGCCTCCCAAAAAGGGGAATAGTACAATTAAACCTGTTTAATCACAATTGTAATTTAACGGATAAATAAACAACAACCAACTAATCTAATTTCTACATCTAGAAAAGAGATTACAAAAAGGGGTGTCATCTATAAACCCAAGGCTTCTCAAAATAGTCCAAATGCCGTATCCCCAAGCTCTCGCCTAAAGTATCTATACCTGCCTAGGAGCCGCGCTGCTAACACCTGAGATACACATCGACACCAAACAAGTGTTAGGCCAAAAAGCCTAGTGAGTTGAACAAGTAAAATCATGCCAGAAACAGTTACAGTTCTTATCAGCAGTTAACAAATAATCACGTAGATGTGGAGTCAACGGGAGCGACCCATATCTCCAATCCGGTTCACCCAAAGAGGCAATGCACCTTGAAGCCACTTTCTCTGGCAACCCAAAGGTCCGACACGCACCGGGGACTACCGCCTTTGGAAATTCCCCGACGGCGGAGGTCTAGGTACATGGGAGACTACCGCCTTAGGAAATTCTCCAAATGTCACCCACCTACATTCCTATAGTGAATCACAGACTTGGTTCGTCCACATAATGCATTTAGGAGGTCTCAAGATGTAATTCCATCCGTAACATTTCGGATATCCATTAGGAACACAATATTACCATCCTACTCATGTAAATCCAACATATACATAATATCCATCCAAATACTTCTTGAGAATATAAGGTCGCCAAAAAGGCATTCCAAGAAGGAATCATCAACATACCAAGATATACACATATATAACATGGTAACTTTCATATACCCAAATCCATGGGTAAAAACCCCCAAATACTTGGAACATTAAATATGAACATTTGAGAGATGCATTGACATCAACAAGTAGAATATAATGATGTGTATCTAGTTTTAACAAAAGGTTAGTAAACTCACAATCTAGGTTTTTGACCAAAACCTAGAAAAGATGAAACCCTAGCTTTTGAAGAAGATGATACTTGAAGTGAGGAGGAGTAGCTTGAGAATCTTCACTAGATAAGCTTGGATGAAGCTTAATGATCAATAAATGATCCTAACAACCCAAACCCTAGGAAGTAAATGAGGTAGGTGATGAAACCCTAAAAATCGCCTCCAAGAAATTTCTCCCGTTTTTTGTAAAATGATAGTGAGAAATGAGGTATTAACTCTCATAAAAATAGCAGACTGGATCTCGCGGGCGATAGTGCCAAGGGCACTATCACGAGTCACAATCGCGAGCCTTTCCCCGCTCTCGGTACAACTTTGGCGATAGTGCCAAGGCACTATCGCGTGGCACAATCGCTGGCATCCCCCAGCCTACGGTACCTCTTCGGCGATAGTGACCTCCGCGATAGTGCCAAGGGCACAATCGCGGAGCACTCAAAACAGTCCGAAAACTTAACCGAAAACGATAACGAGCACCAGGTTTGAACGATTACCGAAGGTAACTTAATTATGTGACATTTAGACATAATAAAGATCATAAAATGTACACAAAGACACATATTCTCACATGAGCGAAATAAATGCATTTAAGGAGACAAAATACTTACCTTGCGAATTTCCAGGTGTTATACCTTTTTGGGGTAAAGACTTGAATAGAGTTACACCCATATTTACATTGAACTAAAGATTCATGGATAGAGTTGATGTTCTAACGGCTAAAGATTCATGGATAGAGTTGACGCCGACAAATAACCATTTCGACTAAGTGCTCCATAGGAGTTGTGGGCTACTTTAGTGTTCCGTCACAACCTATGGTGGAACGGGTCTCCCCCGTCTTGCTTAAGGTTCAAACGTTGGAAGTTGTAGTTGTTATTATTACTCTAAACAATGTTAAATGTTCACTAATGTGTTGTACTTATTTGCACCTATATTTTGGATATTCTCACTAGGCTCCAAGCCTAATAATTGTTTGCTTTGGTGTGCATACCAGGTTCCATTAGTGGTGGGGTGGCGAAACCTTGAGCGGAGAGTTGGGTCAACATTTTGGGAACCTTGCATCTGACGAGATATAGAACGTGCATATACTTGCTAATATTTTGGGAGATGATGACGACACCCAATTATTACCTAAATTAGAATGTTTTAGATTAAGTAGGTTGTCGGTCCACGTTTCCATTACATTTCTAAAATTGTAAACACTTATACTTTTCCCCTTTTTGGGCGATGCCATTTTGTGAAGGTTATTTCAATGTCAAATATTAGAGGTTTAAATTCCTTTGAATTTTATAAATGTTATATTGCGAAAATTTCAATTTTAAAGTCACTCAAATTTTTAGGGTGTTACACGTGTGGAGACGTGACGCGCTCTCTTTTGTTTCCCGGTTCACAATCAAAACACAATAGGTTCTCGATTCGTCTTGATGGGTGTTGGGTTACGGTGACGAAGAACGTGATGCATTACAACATTGAAGAACGCATTGAAGAAGGTGATGTCGAGTTACGGACTTACGATGTCGAGGTGTTGTACAGACTTGAACATACATAAATATTCATAATGAATATAACACATATATAGCATTTCACGTAAAAAAACGGTTAAAACAATAAAAAAACAATATTGAGATGGATGTCATATCGAATAGCACGAAATTCTCGTTTTTTTGATGTAATTTGTTTGATTAAAAATTAGTAATTTCTAAGATAATTTATTTTAAACTTTAAATGGGTAAAAGCTTTTAATTAAAAATAATAATAATAAGTCAAATATAGTAGGTGTGAGTTTAAATTATCTTCCATTTTCACCCCTAATCATCTTAAAATTAAAAACTCTATTTAATATGAATTGTTGGATCAACTGACATGGAGTGGATGAGATTCGTCCTCACGTGCACAATGAAAATTAAGTTTTCATTTGAACTTTTCTCTTTCTCTCTCTCTCTCTTTCTCTCTCTCTCTCTCTCTCTCTCTCTATATATATATATATATATATATATATAGGGGTTAAATCATGTGAGAACCAAAAATATGTTGAGAATTGTGAGAACCAATCTAAGTCCTATATTGGTTTTGATCCTATGGTTTTAATAGGAAGCTGTTTTTTAGTTAGAAAAGGGCATAATCGTCATTTTGGTAACAGAGATTCACCAAATGAAACTCATACTCATCATGGTATTTCACCTAATGAAATAAACACAATTTTCATAAATATGCTATTTCACCTTATAAAATTCAAACAAAATGTTCATATATATGTTGTTTCACCACATGAAATCAAGCACAATTTCTATCTAATAATCTATTTTACCTCATGAAATCAAACATAGTTCTCGTCAATTATTTCACCGCATGAATCAAACATAATTTTATTCTATTTGTTATTTCACCTCATGAAACCAAACACAATTTTAAGAAAACAAAAAACCCCAAATCTATGAACATATTGAGCTACATATCATTATTGTCTGTAGCGGTCGCGTCTTTGCTGGACAAATCGATTCTCTTGCGATTGATTAGCCGGAGAGGAACATGTATTCTTCTAATCCTGTTGTTGTGTAAAATCCTCTTATCGTCATGGAATCTCCTTACCTTTGTACTATCGTGGTACGCCTCTGTGGTTGTAACCGCAGTAGAGTTATGAAGAAGATGAGCAGCCATTGTTGAGGAAGGGAGAGAGAGAGATATTAAAACTCTAAATATACTGGATGTTAAGAGAGTCGTCGATTTTGAATCTTGTTGACCATGAATTATGTGTCAAATACCATAAATGCCCCTTTCATTTTGCCATTTCCATTTGTCCATTAATTACTTTTAGATTTCAATAATATCACAAAAATGCCATCTTGTTTAGGAACCATGGATTAAAACTCTTTAATGGTTGATTAGTCTCTACGGTTCTTAACCTTTTTATAGTTCTCATTTGATTACCGTCATATATATATATATATATATATGTATATATATATATATATATAGAGAGAGAGAGAGAGAGAGCAAGGATCATTTGTTAACCAACAAAAGGTTGTTCCTTTATGAACCTAATCTAACCAATAGAAATACATCTTTGAGTGTTGTTTTGATTGTTTATATATTTAGTGCTAAAAGGTAGAATGGTAAATTCTTAATTAGTCAATATTTCATATATTTTTTTGGGAGTTACAAGAATAAATGTTCCTTGATTGTAGCATATATTATGATTTCAAAAAAAATTCCATTTTCAACTTAATGTTAAAATCATATGAACATTTTTAAAGACGAATTTCATTTTTTTTGTCAAAATCGTATAGTGCATGTTTTCAAAAACTTTATCCAGTATTCATTCTAATTCAGAAAATCACATGAACATCCCGACAATGAACGCAACAATGTCCACCGACATTATGAATTACGGGCTCCTTAACGACGTCAATAGAGGTGCGATTGATGAAACTTCTTCGAATTCGGAAACACAGGATATGGATGAAGGAAATCAAATTCAACTCGTAAACCATCAACACGAACATGAGAACAATGGTATATGCACCGTGGATATAGTCGAATCAAATCACAAAATTTGTTTTGGAAAGTTTTTTTTTAATGTTTTCGAGTTGTTTTTATTATTTAGCTCATCAATGTTTTTATTGAAACAAAAAATTCACCGTCAATAATTAACATTCGTGAGTCATGGTTAAATGTGGGTTTTTTTCAGTGGTCATCCATGTCTTCATCCTTGTTAAATATGGTCCTGAACATTTGTGATTACACTGTACAGAATTGGAAATCCGATGAATGTTCATGTGAAACCATGTTGTGACAGTTAGCACAAACTATACTCACACTTCCAATAATAGGTTTCAACCAATGAACATTAATAGACCCAATTCTGAAACCCATATATTGATCATAGGCAAACCTGAAATTCAAATGACTCATGAACAAGTTTTGATCCTGAACATTTGTGAACACACTGCACATTTAATTGGAAGACATATGAATGTTCGTGTGAAACCATGTTCTGAACAAACATTTACAAACTTTACACACATGCAATTCTAATAATATGTCAAATGAACTCTAATGAATGATCACAGATGTTCAGTCATGATATATGTCCATTCATGTTCATATACGTTCAACAATATGCAAATGAACTCTAATGAATGATCACAGATGTTCAGTCATGATATAAATGTCCATTCATGTTCATATACGTTCACTTTTTCGAATGAACACTAATGGAGTGGTTGTTAACATATACATGTTCATATTCGTTCCCTTCCAAATTCTTTTACTTTTTTCCCATCCCATTCATACTCATTTAGTTAACCTAATTCAACCAATAGGAAAACATTGTTACTCTTGGTTGAATATATATGTACAATAAATATGAGGTCATTATTTATTTTTTTTATGTTGTTAATTGTTACATTTATTTAATGAGGGAGTCACAATACTATGATCCCTAATTTTAGCTATATTTTTAATGATAAAAATATTAAAAATATGAAAAAGGGTTGTAAAATTCATCAAAAGCTCCTATCATATATGTTCAATATAATAATTATTACAAGGCTAATAAATAAGAGTTAATGTAGATTGGTTTTAATCTCATCCCTTCATCTTAATATCAATGGTTAAGATTTGGTTCACAAAGTTAGTACAAAAAATCAGGTAACAAATGAACTCGACCCCATATATAGAGAGAGAGAGGGAGGTTCAAATGAAAATCTAAAACAAATGGAAAAGTGAGGAACACCTTGATAACCCTTAATTTGGACGGTATGCACTTGTACATACAAGTAAATTAAGTTGTTTTTTGGTTTTTATGCATGTGTGCATTATGCACTTGTGCATGTTACAATTTACCTGTATGCACAAGTGCATACCGTTCAGATGAAAGGCTACCAGGGTGTCCCTCAGTTTTTCGTTTTTTTAGTTTTTCCCTTGAACCTTCTCTCTCTCTCTCTCTCTATATATATATATATATAGAGAGAGAGAGAGAGAGAGAGCATAGATGAGTATCTATGTAGAGAAAACAAAGAAAATGAAGGTATACTAAAAAAGAGGGTTATTTAATAGAAAGATAAAGGATATTGTTGAGAGAGAACAACATGAAAGCATGCATATTTGCTTATATGGTCCTCATTGATCATACAAACTCAAATATCCCTTTACACACACACACACAATATATATATATATATATATATATATATATATAGTAGGCATATACTTGCGCGATGCGGCGGAATGTAAGTTAATAACGAACAATTAATGTTACTTCCTTATAGAAATGTCATCAACAATCAACCATGACCTAAGAATCACAATTTATGAAACCCTAAACCCATAAAGATATTCAATAATTAGTTTATATTACAATTATTGACAAAAAAAATTATAATAACATAATTTATAATAAGAATGAAACATATTTTACGATTATGTATTTTTAATGTGCTAACGGTGGAAAAAAATAAAACGTATGAATAGAAAACAAATTAGTTCGTAGATATTCATGATATTTAATAGTACGGTTAAATAAAAAATATTCAATATTGGGCTCGTTTTGAAGGTATTGACGAGACGATTATAATGATATAATTTGTAAAAAAAATAAACATATTTTTTCGTTGCATTTTTGTTCAGATACGATTATTTGTGTTAATATGATAATGGTGTAAAATGAAAAATGAAAAAAATAAGATATATAAAATGAATTAAATAAGCAACTGTAAGGGTGGTAAATGTAACATTATAAGGGTGATAAATGTTATTGTACAAAAGTTTGTACGTTTTAGTTTTTTTATATAGTAGTAGAGATTTTTGATATTTAATAGTACGGTTAAATAAAAAAATATTCAATATTGGGCTCGTTTTGAAGGTATTGACGAGACGATTATATTGATATAATTTGTAAAAAAATAAACATATTTTTTCGTTGCATTTTTGTTCTTATACGATTATTTGTGTTAATATGATAATGGTGTAAAATGAAAAATGAAAAAAATAAGAGATATAAAATGAATTAAATAAGCAATTGTAAGGGTGGTAAATGTAACATTATAAGGATGATAAGTGTTATTATACAAAAGTGTAGGGTGATAAGTGTTATTGTACAAAAGTTTGTACTTTTTAGTTGTTTTATATAGTAGTAGAGATTCATGATATTTAATAATACGATTAAATTAAAAAATATTCAATATTGGGCTCGTTTTGAAAATATTGACGAGACGATTATAATGATATAATTTGTAAAAAAAAGAAACATATTTTTTCGTTGCATTTTTGTTCATATACGATTATTTGTGTTAATATGATAATGGTGTAAAATAAAATATGAAAAATGAAAAAAAGAGTAAACTACGATTTTCGTCCCTATGGTTTCATGTTTATAACGATTTTCGTCCCTGGTCTTTCAAAACTGCTTTTTTAGTCCCCGTGCTTTCTATTTGCTTCCATTTTAGTCCCTCCATCCAATTTTATTAAAATTAAATGTTAATTCATTTAAAAATAGAATAACTAAATTACATATTTGGTCCTTATAATATATAAATTTTTACATTTTTATCTTAGTTTACATTTTTTTTACTTTTTCTTTATTTATTGTATTTCATCAAGACATTTATTTTTCTATTAATTATATTGTATATTTTCATAATTATTATAAATTTAATTATAAAAAGAATCAAATAATTTCGTTAAAAATACTGTTAAATGTATGATATTTTTTTCAAACTATTAGGTTTAAATCTCCTAAAATTTATATTTTTTATCTATTGATTTATTAAAGTTTTTTATTTATTTTAAATTACCATCGAAAAAGGTTTAATAAAATTCGAGAAAAAATAGTATTATTTTTATAACAACCGACTGTTTTTTGTTAAATGCAATTTACTCTCACTATTCTAACTTTTCATTTAATCCTTATTTTCTATTAATTAATCAAGTTTGTTTAATATTTAAATAAAACATACACACACGTACACACCATTTTAAATTAGGTTATATATTAAAAACAAAAAATAAGACAATAAAAAGATAAGAAGATTTCAATATGGTGTTACAAAAATCATGCAATAAGCCATGATGTGCCACAAAATTAACGTGACGTCAAACACAAGGCTTAAATCTCATGTTATTTAGAACATTGATGTATATATATATATATATATGTGTGTGTGTGTGTGTGTTTATGTTTATTTTAAATATTAAATAAATTTGATTAATTAATAAAAATAAAGTTTAATGAAAATATGAAACAGTGGAAGTAAAGTGAATTTAACAATAAACAACCGGTTGTTATAAAATAAAACTATTTTTTCTCGAATTTTATTAAAAAAATTTCAACGGTAATTTAAAATAAATAAAAACTTTAATAAATCAACAGATATAAAATATTAATTTTAAGTGATTTAAACTAAAGCTTTGAAAAAAATATCATGTATTTATCAGTATTTTTAACAAAATTATTTGATTATTTTTATAATTAAAATGTTATAATAATTACGAAAATATACAATATAATTAATAGAAAAATAAATGTTTTGATGAAATACAATAAATAAATAAAAAGTAAAAAAATGTAAACTAGTATAAAATGTAAAACTTTATATACCATAAGGACCAAATATATAAATTGCTTATTCAATTTTTAAATGAATTAAGAATTAATTTTAAATAAAATTGGATTGAGGGATGAAAATGGAAGTAAATAGAAACCATAGGGACTAAAAAAGCAGTTTTGAAAGACCAAGGACGAAAATCGTTATAAACATGAAACCACAGGGACGAAAATCGTAGTTTACTCATGAAAAAAATAAGGGATATAAAATGAATTAAATAAATAATTGTAAGGGTGGTAAATATAACATTATAAGGATGATAAATGTTTTTGTACAAAAGTTTAAAATGATAAGTGTTATTGTACAAAAGTTTGTACAATAACCGTATTAATTTTTTTATATAGTAGTAGATACATCTAATTTATAAATATGAATATAATACAAAATTACAAACACAAATCTGACAAACGATCACACAGTTAATACACTAACCAAGACCGAGATAGGGTAGCATTATTAATTGGACTTCATGATGATAAACTATTGATCATAAAAGATTGTTCTTTAGAGCATCCATAGGGACTGTTTACTAAATTTTTCATTAAGTCCTGTGTGGATAAATGTGTCCGTCTAGATAAATTTGTCTGTTTGGATAAATTGATGTTGTTGTTTACTTTTTTATCTGAATTAACAGTCTGAATAAAAGAAATGACCAATTTACCCCCTGAATATTAATTTTAAGCTGTTTTATAAATTGTTGTTTATTTTTAAGCCACATATTCATAAATTCAATGATATAATCCAAAAATCAAACAAAAATTCATTAAGTACTTAAACTTCCAAGTTCAAACACAATGAAGCCAAGTTCAAACAAAAAGTAACAAGTATGAAATCGACATTGTAGAAATCATGGTTACAAAAATCTGCATTGCAGAAATGTCGAGCAGCTATGGAGAAGAAACAAGTATGGAATAAAAATCGACTAAAAAAAAGTAAGGAACAACAATCGACTGAAGCAAACAAGTATGGAACAACAATCGACTTAAGAAATAAGTATGAAACAACAATCGACTGAAGAAACAAGTATAGAACAACAATTGAGTATGGAGAATAAACAAGTATCGAACAATCAGTAAAATCATTACCTTTGGAGATATCGACCAAAGGAAATTATTGTCTAGGGTTGAAATCGAACCAACAACGAATTAAAATAGTGTAATCGAACCAGCAATGAACTCGAAGCAGTAAAATCGAACGAGAGGTGAAGGTGAAATCGAAATCGAACAAGTAGTGAAGGTGAAATCGAGCACCTAGGTTTTTATTGCGTGATTATTGAGTAGGAAGGTAGCCATGTATTTATTTTTAAAGGGTATAAATGTCAAAGATGTGTCTTAATGGGAACAACACATCTTTCCCCTACTTAGTGATTAAGCCGGAAATATCTGTGTAAATAAGCCGGTTTTGTCATTAAGCCCCAAGTAAACACTCCAAACGTCTGCGCGAATAAGCCGGGTTTTTTCATTAAGCTCATTAAGCCCCAAGTAAACACCCCCTATAGTGTGCTTGTTGAGAGGTTTTTAGGAGCTTTTTAGAAGGTTTTTCACATAGTGGAGAGGTTTTTCAATTGAGGTTTTTCGTCATAGGTCGTAACTGCACGACCTGTTTTTTCGTATTTAATCAGTTTTAACTTTATAGAATTTTATAAAAGTTTCGTATTTAATCAGTTTTATTTATTATTATATTTAAAGTAATCCTATTTAAATATAATTATTAAATAAATACATAATGAAAGTAATTATATTTTAAAAATAATATCTCAAATTTGACATATTTATACAATTATAGCAGATTTCATAATGAACCAATTTTTATTTTCGGTTATACATACTTTTAAGTTTAATATTTTTTTAATTTTATTTTACATACTTTTTATACAACTTTTATATATTTCTTAATAACCTAATTTTTATTAATTTTATTTTACATGTTTTTAAAATAACTTTTTTTTCTTTATTTTTACCTAGCTAGATTTTTACTATTTCAAGTATTGTAATATGGGAAAAGTCCAAAAAAACCCAATGGACTTTAGTGTTTGGAGTGATTAAGTTCTTGGACAATTTTTTGGAACAAATAAGTCCTTGGACATGTCAAAATCTGTTAACTAAATCCTTAGACTTTTGATAATCTGTTGAATACATCCTTATTACTTAAAAATGTAACTTGCAACCCATATAACATGTAAAACTACAAATTAAAAACAAAGTCACCTACTTTATCCGCCTACAAACTAAAAATGGGAAAATTAACTAAAATAGTCGATCTCATCAACCAAATTCATTTTTTTTACCATTTTTCAAAGTTTTTTTTTTAATAATTTGGCAAAGTTTGCACATAATGTTTTTTTTCCTACGTAAGGATTGTTTTTTTCCAAAAAAATAAATAAAATAACAAACATCCTCACGTAGAAAATTTTATGTGTAAAGATTCACTTTCTACTTATAGTTTTAGAAAAAATTTACACTTTGCATTCTTATAAAGTTATAATTAGTTATTTAATTTATTTTATATCAATTACTTTTTCATTTACATTTTTATTTTATTAACATACATAATCGAATATTAATTAAAATATATCAAAAAAAAAATTTACAAATTACACCATTATAGTCGTTTCGTCAATACGTTCAAAATGAACTCAACATTGTTTTTGAACTTTATCTTGTATTATTCAATATCATAAATACGTACGAATTATTTTTAATATTTACCCTTTATAATTACAGATTAATCTTATATTATTAAATAAATAACCTTAAAGGATAGAAAGTGTAAATATTAAATATTTAAATATAATTAGTACCTATTTATGATATTTAATAATATGAGATTAAATAAAAAAAATCAATATTAGGCTCATTTTAAACGTATTGACAAGACAATTATAATAGTATAATTTGTAAAAAAACCTACTTTTTTTATGTATTTTAGTTAATATATGATTATATGTGTTAATATAATAAAAAGTTAAAATATCAAAGAGATGCTAGCCTAGTGGTAAGGCCCTGGGGGGATAGTGCATGGTATGCCTATCTACCAGGGTTCGAATCTTGGGGGATGCACTTCGGCGATACCCATACCTTGGGTCGGCCTTCGGGTCGGTTCGGGTCCAGGTTTACGGGCATACCAGTTTATGGATATGTGGGTTCGGTCTTGACCGAGCTTAGTCGTACCTGGGTGGGTCCAATCGATTTGGGCTGGGTCGGGTCGCCGCGGATTAGTCAGTGCTGCCCAATTGGATGCCCGGATACCGCGGGTGCGTGTGTGTGGGGGCATAGCCCAAGTTGCCGTACAAAAAAAAATAAAAAGTTAAAATGAAAATAAAAATAAAAAAGTAGAAAATATAAAATAAATTAAATAACAAACTATAAAGATGTTTTCTAATTGTTTTTTTTTTTGCCAAAACTATTTTTTAAGGCAAAAAAATAATATGCTTTGACTATTTAAGAAAAAACTTTGAAAAGTGCTTAAAATTTTAATTTTGTTGATGAGATTGACTATTTTAGTTAATTTTCTTATTTTTCTTATTTGTAGGGTGATAAAGTAGGTGACATCTTTTTTGTTTTTTATTCTAATTTGTAGTTTTACCTGTTATGTAAGTTAGAAGTTACATTTTTAAGTAATAAGAATGTATTTAACAGGTTTCCAAAAGTCCAATGATTTATTTAATGTGTTTTAAAATGTTTAAGAACTTATTTGTTCCAAAAAATTGTTTAAGGACTTAATCACTCCAAACACTAAAGTCCACTGGGTTTTTTTGGACTTTTCCCTTGTAATATATAGTATTGTTTAATTTCAAGTATTGTAATATAAAGTTTTGTTTAATTTAGTTTTATTTGAGAGGTTAATTGTTTTACAATAAGAAATTTATATATAATATATATTGTATTAAAATATTAAAAAAATATGTAAAATAAATACATAATCAAATTAATAATATTTTCTTGATATAAATAAATATGTATTTGTATGAATTTTAATGTATTTATTTTTATAAATAAGAATAAAAATGATATAAATTTAAAATAGTGGGACCCTGAATAGTTTAAAAAAGTAATGAAAAAACTTTGGTGAGGCTTTTCACATAGTGGAAGTATATAAAGGTTTTTAAGTTGTTGAACTAGCAATAATATGTAAGAAAAAAGTTACGAAATAGCTTGCTGAAAAACACGTATACTGTGGATGCTCTTAATTGGTCAACAAAAAGGTTCCTTTTATATCCATAATATCAATGTTTTTACTATATATGGCATCTGCCTTTATCATCAGAGTCATGACTATTGTTTACATCTTATGTAACTATCGAATTCGACCACTAACTTAATGATACCTTATGTTCTTAGAGCATCTCCAACAGCTTTTCTATAATTTCACTAAAACAGAAAACTAAAAGTAAAAATTTCTAAAAAGTATTACATTTAACTCCAACAGTTTTGCTATTTTAAAATTTTTAAAATAGTAAATTACGGATTTGGTTCCTCACGTTTGTCGATTATTACGGAATTGGTCCTTTAACTTCAAAAATAGCAAATAAACCCTCCACATATGCATTTTATTATGGATTTGGTCCCTCAAGCTAACGACTGTCTATTTCCTCCGTTAAGCCGAGGGTATTATGGTCATTTTACCTATTTTATTTATTTTTCCAATTTTTTATTACTTTACTTGAATATTCACCCCTACCTCAAGAGCACCAAAAACATCAAGAACACCAACATCATCAAAATTCAAAAAACTCAAATCAAACTCATGTTAACAATCCAAAATTCTAAATCAAACTCATATTCAAAAACCAAAATCCTAAATCAAATTTGTTAAAAATCCAATAACACCAAGAACAAACCCAAATCAAACTTGTTAAAAATCCAAAATCTTAAATGTTCATCTCCATCACCAATAACCCTAAATCAAACCCATATTCAAAACAACCTAAATCAAACGTAGATTAAAAATAAAACGTAGATTAAAAATAAAAAAACATAAATCAAACGCATATACAATAACCAAAATCATACACATATACAATAACGAAAATCAAACTCACCTGAGAAGAGATAGATCTGAGAAAGAGCGAGAAGAGAGAGAGTGATAGAGAAGAGAGAGAGGGATCTGAGAGAGAGAGTGATAGAGATCTAGAAGAGAGAGGGATCTGAGGTGGAGATCGAGAGAAGAGATACATAAAAGAGAGGAGATGCAGACCACAGGGTGAAGAAGTCGCCGGAGATGACGACGTCGCCGGAGAAGGGTTTAATGGTTTTCGTCCCTGTGTTCGTCCAACTCTTCTCTCTCTCTCTCTCTGTCTGTCATATCTCTCCCTCACTACAAAAAAGACGCTTATCACCGACGGCCAAATCCGTCGGTGATCTGTCGGTAAAAGTCAAATCCGTCGTGATCCGTCGGTAAAAGGTCCTCGGTACTTCAGTGTTCGGCGTTCAGATTACCGACGGATCACCGACGAATATTACCGACGGATCACCGACGACTTATTTTTCCGACGGATCACCAACGGCGTGGTTAATTTCCGACGGATCACCGACAGTTTCTATTTTCCGACGGATTACCGACGAATTTTCACCGACGGATCATTTTCGACGGACTTAGCGACGGAATTCCTATGGATATTTAATAAATAAAAATTAAATAATTAAAAATTATTTACATACATACATACATATATATATATACATATATACATACATATACATACATACATACATACATACATACATACATATATACATGATCATATACATACATACATACATGAGGTTGGAAAAAATAAATAAAGTAATTTCCGACGGATTACCGACGGAATTCCTTACGGCCATCGATAATCCGTCGGTAATTTGCAACGGATTACCGACGGACGTCAGAAAAAAAAATAATTACTTATTAAATTATTAAATTTACAGACGGATTACCGAAGAGTTTAAATATTTAAAAAAACAAAAATAAATTTTTTTTATGTCCGTCGGTGATCCGTCGAAAATGGAAATATTTACCGACGGGTCACCGACGAATAGTGTATCCGTCGCAAATGTTATTTATCCGTCGGTGTTCTGTCGGAAATTACCGACGGATGTTGTCCGTCGGAAATAAACAATTTTCTAGTAGTGTCTCTCTTCTCTGTATCTTTTTTCTTTCTCTATCTCTCTCTCTTGGTGTTATTGTTGTTAAATATGGAATTAAAGTAAGAATATGGAAATATCTCAAATGGGGTTATGTAATTTCACTAATTTTGGTTTTGATTTTGGAAACATTCCAAATGGGTTTGATTTAGGATTTTTGATTGTTAACATGAGTTTGATTTGAATTTTTTGAATCTTGGTGTTCTCGAGGTAGGAGATTTAAATGACTCATGAACAAGTTTTGATCCTGAACATTTGTGAACACACTGCACATTTAATTGGAAGACATATGAATGTTTATGTCAAACCATGTTCTGAACAAACATTTACAAACTTTACACACATGCAATTCTTATAATATGTTAAATGAACTCTAATGAATGATCACAGATGTTCAGTCATGATATATATGTCCATTCATGTTCATATACGCTCACTTTCTCGAATGAACACTAATGGAGTGGTTGTTAACATATACATGTTCATATTCGTTCCCTTCCAAATTCTTTACTTTTTTCTAGTGGTGTTCAAAAAAATCGGAAAACCGAGAAACCGAACCGAACCGTTTGATCTGAAACCGAAGAAACCGAAAACCGGGAAAACTGAAAAAACTGAGAACCGAAAAAACCGGGTATTCACGGGTCGGTTTTAAATTATAGGTATCTGCGGGTAACCGATCCGAACCGATACATATAGTACAATTAATAATATTATATTTAATATTAATTATTTAATTTTGAAATAGTCATCAATCGAATAATGGATATTTTTAAACAATAAAACTTATTTGAATTTCTTGTTCTTAGATTATTTTTATGTATTTGTTATGTAATTGGTTTAAATATTCTATTTTGGTATTATTTTTATATTGCAAATAATAGTTTTCTATAAATTCGGGTAACCGTGAACCAAACCTCGGATAACCGACTTATTTCGGTTCGGTTCGGTTCGGTTCAATTCGTCCCGCGGTTCGGTTTCGGTTCGGGTAATCATGTATCCGTCTCATGCGGTTTGGTTCACATTTTTACTACTAATCGAGGCGAAACGAACCGTGAACACCCCTACTTTTTTCCATCCCATTCATACTCATTTTGTTAACATAATTCAACCAATAGGAAACCATTGTTACTCATGGTTGAATATATATGTACAATAAATATGAGGTCATTATTGATTTTTTTTATTTTGTTAATTGTTACATTTATTTAATGAGGGAGTCACAGTACTATGATTCCTAATTTTAAGTATATTTTTAATTTAAAAATATGAAAAGGGTTGTGAAATTCCTTAAAAATATATATTATATATATATATATATATATATATATGAATATAATACAAAATTACAAACACAAAACTGACAAACGATCACACAGTTAATACACTAACCAAGACCGAGATAGGGTAGCATTATTAATTGGACTTCATGATGATAAACTATTGATCATAAAAGATTGTTCTTTAATTGGTCAACAAAAAAGGTTCCTTTTATATCCATATATAATATCAATGTTTTTACTATATATGGCATCTGCCTTTATCATCAGAGTCATGACTACTGTTTACATCTTATGTAACTATCGAATTCGACCACTAACTTAATGATACCTTATGTCCTTAAAGCATCTCCAACAGCTTTTTTATAATTTCACTAAAATGGAAAACTAAAAGTAAAAATTTCTAAAAAGTATTACATTTAACTTCAACAGTTTTGCTATTTTAAAATTTTTAAAAAAGTAAATTATGGATTTGGTCCCTCACGTTTGTCGATTATTATGGAATTGGTCCTTTAACTTCAAAAATAGCAAATAAACCCTCCACGTATGCATTTTGTTATGGATTTGGTCCCTCAAGCTAACGGCCGTCTATTTCCTCCGATAAGCCGAGGGTATTATGGTCATTTACCTACTTTATTTATTTTTCCAATTTTTTATTACTTTACTTGAATATTCATCCCCTACCTCAAGAACACCAAAAACATCAAGAACAACAACATCATCAAAATCCAAAAAACTCAAATCAAACTCATGTTAACAATCCAAATCCTAAATCAAACTTGTTAAAAATCCAATAACACCAAGAACAAACCCAAATCAAACTTGTTAAAAATCCAAAATCTTAAATGTTCATCTTCATCACCAATAACCCTAAATCAAACTCATATTCAAAACAACCTAAATCAAACGTAGATTAAAAAACAAAAACATAAATCAAACGCATATACAATAACCAAAATCATACACATACAATAATGAAAATCAAACTCACCTGAGAAGAGATAGATCTGAGAAAGAGCGAGAAGAGAGAGAGAGAGTGATAGAGATCGATAGAAGAGAGAGGGATCTGAGGTGGAGATCGAGAGAAGAGATACAGAAAAGAGAGGAGATGCAGACCACAGGGTGAAGAAGTCGCCGGAGATGACGACGTCGTCGGAGAAGGGTTTAATGGTTTTCGTCCCTGTTTTCGTCCAACTCTTCCCTCTCTCTCTCTCTCTGTCATATATCTCTCTCACTACAAAAAAGACGTTTATCACCGACGGCCAAATCCGTCAGTGATCTGTCGGTAAAAGTCAAATCCGTCGTGATCCGTTGGTAAAAGGTCCTTGGTACTTCAGTGGTCGGCGTTCAGATTACCGACGGATCACCGACGGCTTATTTTTCCGACGGATCACCAACAGTGTAGTTAATTTCCGACGGATCACCGACAGTCTCTATTTTCCGACGGATTACCGACGGATCATTTCCGACGGACTTAGCGATGGAATTCCTACGGATATTTAATAAATAAAAATTAAATAATTAAAAATTATTTACATACATACATGATCATATACATACATACATACATACATATACATACATACATACATGATCATATACATACATACATACATGAGGTTGGAAAAAATAAATAAAGTAATTTCCGACGGAATTCCTTACGGTCGTCGATAATCCGTCGGTAATTTGCAACGGATTACCGACGGACGTCAGAAAAAAAATAATTATTTATTAAATTATTAAATTTACAGACGGATTACCGACGAGTTTAAATATTTAAAAAAAACAAAAATAAATTTTTGTATGTCCGTCGGTGATCCGTCGAAAATGGAAATATTTACCGACGGGTCACCGACGGATAATGTATCCGTCGCAAATGTTATTTATCCGTCGGTGTTCTGTCGGAAATTACCGACGGATGTTGTCTGTCGGAAATAAACAATTTTCTAGTAATGTCTCTCTTCTCTATATCTTTTCTCTCTCTCTCTCTCTCTCTCTCTCTCTCTCTCTCTCTCTCTCTCTCTCTCTCTCTCTCTCTCTCTTTGGTGTTATTGGTGTTAAATATGGAATTAAAGTAAGAATATGGAAATATCCTAAATGGGTTATGTAATTTCACTAATTTTGGATTTGATTTTGGAAACATCCCAAATGGTTTTGATTTAGGATTTTTGATTGTTAACATGAGTTTGATTTGAGTTTTTTGAATTTTGGTGTTCTTGAGGTAGGAGATGAGTATTCAAGTAAAATAATTAAAAAATGGAAAAATAAAAAAAAAGTAGGAAAACCTGAAATTCAAATGACTCATGAATAAGTTTTGATCCTGAACATTTGGGAACACACTGCACATTTAATTGGAAGACATATGAATGTTCATGTCAAACCATGTTCTGAACAAACATTTACGAACTTTACACACATGCAATTCTTATAACATGTCAAATGAACTCTAATGAATGATCACAGATGTTCAGTCATGATATATGTCAATTCATGTTCATATACGTTCAACAATATGTCAAATGAACTTAATGAATGATCACAGATGTTCAGTCATGATATATATGTCCATTCATGTTTATATACGTTCACTTTCTCGAATGAACACTAATGAAGTGGTTGTTAACATATACATGTTCATATCTGTTCCCTTCCAAATTCTTTTACTTTTTTCTAGGGGTGTTCAAAAAAATCGGAAAACCGAGAAACCGAGCCGAACCATTTGATCTGAAACCGAAAACCGGGAAAACTGAAAACTGAAAAAACCGAGAACGAAAAAACCGGGTATTCACGGGTCGGTTTCTTTTTTAAATTATAGGTATCTGCAGATAACCGATCCGAACCGATACATATAGTACAATTAATAATATTATATTTAATATTACTTATTTAATTTTGAAATAGTCATCAATCGAATAATGGATATTTTTAAACGATAAAACTTATTTGAATTTCTTGTTTTTGGATTATTTTTATGTATTTGTTATGTAATTGGTTTAAATATTCGATTTTGGTATTATTTTTATATTGCAAATAATATTTTTCTATAACTTCGGGTAACCGTGAACCGAACCGCGGATAACCGACTTATTTCGGTTCGGTTCGGTTCAATTCGTCCTGCGATTCGGTTTCGGTTCAGGTAATCATGTATGCGCCTCATGCGGTTCGGTTCACATTTTCCCTACTAACCGAGGCGAAACGAACCGTGAACACCCCTACTTTTTTCCATCCCATTCATACTCATTTTGTTAACCTAATTCAACCAATAGGAAACCATTGTTACTCTTGGTTGAATATATATGCACAATAAATATGAGGTCATTATTGATTTTTTTATTTTGTTAATTGTTACATTTATTTAATGAGGGAGTCACAATACTATGATTCATAATTTTAGGTATATTTTAAATTTAAAAATATGAAAAACGGTTGTGAAATTCCTCAAAACCCCCTATCATATATGTTCAATATAATAATTATTACAAGACTGATAAATAAGAGTTAATGTAGATTGGTTTTAATCTCATCCCTTCATCTTAATATCAATAGTTAAGATTTGGTTCACAAAGTTAGTACAAAAAATCGGGTTAACAAATGAACTCGACCCAATATATATAGAGAGAGGGAGGTTCAAATGAAAATCTCAGAAAAATGAAAAACTGAGGAACACCCTGATAGCCCTTAATTTGGCCGATATGCACTTGTACGTACAGGTAAATTAAGTCGTTTTTTGGTTTTTATGCATGTGTGCATTATGCACTTGTGCATGCTACAATTTACCTGTATGCACAAGTGCATACCGTTCAGATGAAAGACTACCAGGGTGTTTCTCAGTTTTCCGTTTTTTTTAGTTTTTCCCTTGAACCTACTCTATATATACATATATATATATAATAATATAGATATATATAGAGAGAGAGTGGGAGAGTGAGAGAGAGAGAGCATAGACGAGTATCTATGTAGAGAAAACAAAGAAAATGAAGGTATACGAAAAAAGAGGGTTATTTAATAGAAAGATAAAGGATATTGTTGAGAGAGAACAACATGAAAGCATGCATAATTGATTATATGGTCCTCATTGATCATAGAAACTCAAATATCCCTTTACACACACACACATATATATATATATATACATCTAATTTATATATAAATATGAATATAATACAAACTTACAAACACAAATCTGACAAACGATCATACAGTTAATACACTAACCAAGACCGAGATAGGGTAGCATTATTAATTGGACTTCATGACGATAAACTATTGATCATAAAAGATTGTTCTTTAATTGGTCAACAAAAAGGTTCCTTTTATATCCATAACATCAATGTTTTTACTATATATGGCATTTAGGGGTGTACGTTGGTTGGTTGAGTTGGACGGTTTGGGACATTTTTACAACCCAACCTAATTATGACGGTTTGTAAAAACTCAACCCAACTTAACCCATTGGAAAATATAACCCAACCCAACCCAACCCTTACGGGTTATGGCGGGTTGGGCGGTTTAGTAGTTTACATAAAATTGTAAAATGAAGTACGATAAATACTACTAAGAATATACAAACGTTTAGCGAACTAAGATGTTATTTGGTTAGCATTTAGTAGTGCTAGGGCTGTAAATGAACCAAACGTTTGGCAAACCGTTCGGGAGAATTTAGTTTATATTCGTTTATTTAAGAATTGATCGAACATGAATACATTTTTTTGTTATTTTAGTTAAATGAACGAACATGAACAATGAGCTCGTTCAATTCGTTAATGTATGTTTATTTATGTTTGTTTACGTTTGTTTATATATATATATATATATTATGATATTAATATGTAAAATCATTAATTATATTAAAATTTAAGAATTCATTTTTTATTATTCATAAATTTACACGATTTTTCATTTTGTTATGTTATTTCGGAACGACATGATGATTAATTAATGATGTTGTTTTTTTGTTAATTTGTGTTCGTTCATTTATGTTCGTCTGTTTACGTTCATTTAGCATCTTAACGAACAAACGTAAAATGAACACGAACAAAGACATTTTTTAACGAACGAATATGAACACAAAAAATTACGTTCTTTTACCGTTCGTGTTCATTCATTTGTTTGGTTAAGTTTAATGAACGAACACGAACAAGCCTCCATTAGTTTGTTCGGTTAAGAAAAATGTATTATATATATATATATAATGTATATAATATAGTTTGGGCTATAAATTTGCTTAAATAGACTAGTTGTTTTTTATTCTTGTATTATATATATATATATAAATTATATATTAGTGGCGGGTTGGGCGGGTTGAACAAATCATAACCCAATTTCAACCTTCTTAATTTGCGGGTTGACGGTTTGGCGGGTGGGCAGTTTGGCGGTTGAGCGGGTTGGATTTAATTGGGTTGTTAGCGGTTTGGGTTGGGCGGGTTTCGTGGGTTGAAGGTTTTTTGTACACCTCTAATGGCATCTGCCTTTATCATCAAAGTCATGACTACTGTTTACATCTTGTGTAACTATCGAATTCTACCACTAACTTAATGATACCTTATGTCCTTAGAGCATCTCCAACAACTTTTCTATAATTTCTGTAAAATAGAAAATTAAAAGTAAAAATTTCTAAAAAGTATTACATTTAACTCCAACAGCTTTGCTATTTTAAAATTTAAAAAAAAGTAAATTACGGATTTGGTCTCTTACGTTTGTCGATTATTACGGAATTGGTCCTTTAACTTCAAAAATAGCAAATAAACCCTCCACGTATGCATTTTGTTATGGATTTGGTCCCTCAAGCTAACAACCGTCTATTTCCTCCGTTAAGTCGAGGGTATTATGGTCATTTTATCTATTTGTTTATTTTTCCAATTTTTTATTACTTTACTTGAATATTCATCCCCTACCTCAAGAACACCAAGAACATCAAGAACACCAACATCAACAAAATTCAAAAAACTCAAATTAAACTCATGTTAACAATCCTAATTCCTAAATCAAACCCATATTCAAAAACCAAAATCCTAAATCAAACCTAAATCAAACCTGTTAAAAATCCAAGAACACCAAGAACAAACCCAAATCGAACTTGTTAAAAATCCAAAATCTTAAATGTTCATCTTCATCACCAATAACCCTAAATCAAACCCATATTCAAAACAACCTAAATCAAACGTTGATTAAAAAAAAAACATAAATCAAACACATATACAATAACCAAAATCATACACATATACAATAACCAAAATCAAACTCATATGAGAAGAGATAGATCTGAGAAAGAGCGAGAAGAGAGAGGGATCCGAGAGAGAGTGATAGAGATCGAGAGAAGAGAGAGGGATCTGAGGTAGAGATCGAGAGAAGAGATACAGAAAAGAGAGACGATGCAGACCACAGGGTGAAGAAGTCGCCAGAGAAGATGACGTCGCCGGAGAAGACGACGTTGCCGGAGAAGACGAAGTCCCCGGAGAAGGGTTTAACGGTTTTCGCCCCTGTGTTCGTCCAGGTCTTCTCTCTCTCTCTCTCTGTCAGATCTCTCTCTCTCTCTTGTGTTATTAGTGTTAAATATGGAATTAAAGTAAGAATATGGAAATATCTCAAATGGGGTTATGTAATTTCACTAATTTTGGTTTTGATTTTGGAAACATCCCAAATGGGTTTTGTAACACCCGTAATTTCAGGATTTATCCTCGACGGTGTTACGAGAGTCGGTTGACTTTTGGGACGTAAAGGTATCGGGAAATCAAGTGCGAAAGACGCGAGAAAATGGGATTTTGGGTTGCCGCGGGTTGCTACGCGACTTAGGGTCGCGACACAAGCCGCGTAACTCACTGGAAGTGAGTTTTCAGGAAATAAGCGACTTGCGCCGCGACTTGCAAGTCGCGGCATAAGTCGCGGTGTCTCTCTGATGGTTTTTAGTCGCGATTTTAGGGCTCCAAACCTCATTTCTCTCATATCTTCTCCTTCCTAAAGCCGTTTGGAGCGATTCTTGAACCTAGGGTTCGTCTTTTGGAGCTTTTCAAGTAGAGAAGGAGGTATATTGAAGTTATTGGGTGAATCCAAGAGTTTATAACCAAGGTAATCTACCCATCTTTCCATCTATAAAGTTAGGATTTGGTGTTCTTCACCTTGTTGTGCATTTCTAGGGTTTGATATGCCTTTGTGAATGTTTGTGGTAGTGGATTTATAGAGAGCTTGGAGCTAGTGTAAGGATCCAAGATCTCCTCTTCAAAGGAACTCAAGGTTGTGGGTAAAATCTAGATTTAGCCTAAATCTAGCAAGATGAGTTCAAGTTGGATTGTGAAAACATTGTACATGTAAAAAATGTTCATTTTAAAGTATTTACATGTTTACATGAAGTTTATTAAAAGTTGGGTATTTGAAGAGTTTCACTCATTGGGATTATTTGGTTTTATAAAATTTGTGAACCACCCACTTTTGAGATTCTTGAACATTATGGTGAATAAATCATGTTAATACATTCCCTAGATGATTTTATATATAAATGGAGTTCCTTCGATATAAATGTCCTTTTGTGCATTCGACTTGATGAACCTTTTGGTAAATGCATGTTATTGTGTTATGAGGCATTTGGAAAATATAAGGGTATAAGTTCATTTGGAAAATGGGTTGTCTCAACTAATGTTGAGTTTTGAACTAATCTTACTTTGGTCGTTGTGTTTGCATATCCGTTGGTCAAACGTGTTTTAATGTTTACATTGACTTTCATTTGGAGATTTAAGCAAACTGATGAGCCTTGGCTCGATTTTAACTAAAACGACTTTTTATTCAATTGACCGGTTGACTAGCCCGGAGTGGAAGGTTTGAGTGCAATGGCGTTTATTACATGTCATTTGAGAGTTACATGTTTTGAGTGCGTTGGTCATTAATTTGGAGTCATGTAATGTTTTAGACTGTAATGCAGTGGATCCATAGGCATATGAGTCGGTCTTTTTATTTAAAAAGAAAATGGGCTATTATTTATATATTGGCCATAATTAGTCTTAGGATCTCGAGGATAATACGGTGAGGGCTCGTGGAGTCCAATACCCGGACCTGCATCTGCGAGTTAATTTATGTGCTTGTTTTTATGGGATAGTTATTTCCCATTTGTAGCCAGTCGAGACATTGGGTCCTCGGGGGCCTTTGGTATGGTTATGTGAGACCGGTTACTAGCCATGGACCGTAAATGTAATCCTAGTGAATGAGCATGATTGGTAATTGTTAGGACACAGTCTCATTGGATTCAAGATCATCCAATACAAAGATCGCAATCTGAAGTTAAAGCTGACAAGTCATTCTCAACAATAGTCTAGGGTCTATCTTGTAATAATAGTCAAAGTTATGTTTTTAATATCTAAATATCTAGATATTATATTTTTAGTTATTATATTAGTTTTTGGATATTATGTTTGAGATATAAAAGGTTATGAGATATTATTTATCTCACAACTTTTCAATATCTCAGATTATAAGATATCGACTCAAGAACATACAAGAGAGAAAGTGAGCTTCAAAGTGTAAACATCAACCCTTTAATCCGCGTTTGTAATTGAAACAGGTTGGTAATCTATATCTTTGTTTGTGTTTGATTATCTGGTAAACGATCACGGACTCACAATTGGTATCAGAGCTGATACCAGATTCAAAATCAAATTTCAAGAACTCACCGTGTTCTTCATTTTTCATACACACTGTGTCATCGATCAAAACTTCATTTTGTGGTTGTTTTCAAAATCAAAGTGTTGTAACTTGTTCTAGTTGGTAAGTCGATCAATCTGTCAAAGTTTGGAGCTTTAATTCGAATTCTAGGCAGTTCAATTTGGGATTTTCAGACTGATTTATCGAAGAAGAAAAGTACCGGTCGATATACCTCTACAAGGTACCGGTCGACCCACTCTCTACAAGGTATCGGTCGCTCAACATTTCTTATACCGGTCGACTCAAGATCTCTTACCGGTCAAGAACCCTTACCGGTCGGTCCCTGCATACTATCGGTCACTTTTTTTTTTCGTTCAAACTTCTTCCCGGGCCGTGCAAGCTACCGGTCCAACAACCAATACCGGTCATGTCACTGTTCACTACCGGTCTAGCATAGACCGATCTCAACTATTTTTCACCGGTCGCAAAGTATTAGTCCATTCACTTTAACAACATACCGGTCAAAGGTAACAACCCCGGTCGGTCGAAGGCAAGTCAAAGCATTGTACCGGTCCACATTTCTATACCGGTCGGTCGAAAAATCAGTACATCGGTCGAACTATTCAAGCCCCGGTCGAGGTCACTGTTTATCCGGTCCAACTAGTTCAATACCGGTCCAAACTCTCAACAACTTACCGGTCCACATCTCAATATCGGTCCACTTCTTGCAAAATACAAATCATTTAGTCCGGTCGAAGACTTTATACCGGTCGAAGAACATCGGTCAAAGCATCATCCCGGTCGCAACTTATTACCGGTTGAACAAATCATTTGCGCCACTCAAAACTCGTGCAAACCCCTGTTTGCACCACCCACTACAAGCGCAAACCTCAAATCCTTTGCGCCACTCAAGTCTCACGCAAACCCCTGTTTGCGCCACCCACTACAAGCGCAAACCTCAAATCCTTTGCGCCACTCAAGTCTCACGTAAACCCCTGTTTGCGCGACCCACTACAAACGCAAACCTCAAGTTCGCGCCACCCACATCTAGCGCAAACCAGACTAATTGCCTTTTAGCGCAAATTGTGTTCTTCCAGACTTAGTCTTTCTAAAGATCAGTTCAGGATGACTTCAAAAGACGCTCTTTCCATTGGCACGGATGTCAAACCCCCAGTTTTGTTTAAAGGGGATTACGAACAATGGAAAGACAGATTTCTTGACTTTGTGGATCGACACTTAAACGGAGATAACATTCTTTTATCAATAAAAGAAGGTCCCATGGCACCACTTTCTGTCCAAATACCTGATGATGATGCTGAAGATGATTCTTCTGACAGTGAGAATGGTAACGAGGAAAGAGAACAGAAGATGAAAACTGTTACAGTAGAGTATGCCCAATTTTCTGAAGAACAAGAGAACCGTTTCAAAGCTGATAAGCAAGTAAGATCTTTACTTCTTCAAAGTATCCCGAATGATATTTACATCAAAATAGGCAGCTACAAAGCTACTGCTAAGAAGATGTGGGATCAACTTCAAAAGATAATGATGGGATCTAAGGTTGGGAACCAGATGAAAGTCGCAAACTGTATAAACAGTTATGAAGAATTCAAAGCCTTTGAGGATGAAAGCCTAGCGGACACTTATGAACGATATGTTCTGCTTCTGAACGAGCTATCAAAGAATAAAGTTAAAAAGAAACAGATTGAGAACAACGTCAAGTTTCTCAGTGTCCTTCAACCAGAATGGAAAAAGCATACACGAAGAATGAAACAGATGAAAGATCTGAGTGACATTCCACTCCACGAGGTGTATGAGACACTAAGGCAGAACGAAGAAGAAGTAGAAGAGAAAAGGAGTGGAAAGAAAAAGGAAGTTGAGAAAGTTCTTGATTCCATTGCACTTGTTACCGAAGATAAGAAGAAAAAGAAGAAAGTAATTACAAGTTCTGAATCAAAAACTAAATCTGATGGAGATGATGGAGAAAATATCAAGCAAGCACTGTAATTACTGACCCGTGCATTCCAAAAGAAATTCTACAAGAAACCGGGATCAAATTCACAGAGATATTCTTCATCAAGTTCCAAGAACCATGAGCATAGAGAAAGAGTAGAAGGAAGTAGATTTCTTGAGAAGAAACCAAAAGAAAGGAAGCAATTTGTGAATGACTACACCAGTACAGACAAGAAAGCTAATGTCCCAAACAAATGCTACAACTGTGGCATTATTGGACATTACGCCTCAAACTGTCGAAAGCCAAAGGTTCGCAATTCGGAGTATTACCAGAACGTTAATGGCTGAAGAAGCCTCAAGCAACAGGAAGCTGGCAAAGCGTTAATGGCTGAAGACGAATTCTGGTTAGATCATTCTGATTCGGAAGATGAAGAGAATGAAGAAGCTGCTAATATGTGCTTGATGGGCAATCATGCAAAGTATGATGATTCAGATGATGAAGCAACTGAAGAGGTAATGAACTTAACCGAAAATAATTTTATGATCAAAATGGATGCGATGATGGTCGAACTTCAAGACCTTCAGTCAAAACTGAAAAGGGAAAAAGGCAGAGTTGCTAAGCGTAATCAAAATATCTTTGAGCTAAATAAGTCAGTTATTGGGAACAAAGATCTCATTGATTCCCTACGCAAATCTGCTTCTGATTTTAATCTTAAAAACGATTGTTCATAAAAGAAGATTTCTGATTTTGTTTCTCAAATTTCTAAGTCTGATTTAGAAAAGAAAGAAATTGCCTTAATTGTTTATAAGCTGCAGTTTGAGAACAAGAATCTAAATAAGAAGGTAAATGGTCTGGAAACCAAACTTTACTCAATAGGCCAAACAGATCAAACTATTTTCTTAAATACACCTAATGAAGAGGCTAATTTTAAATCAAAATGGGGATTAGGTTGTAATAATCCTCATTACTTGAAACATGTTATCAGAAAACAGCATGGTTTATATAATGCAGATTATATGTATGCTGCTGGTAAACATTCTCATTTGAAACCCAAATTTGTTACCAAAGTATCAGAAGAAGTTGAGGCAAGAGAAGATACAAATAGAAAGAATTTGAAGAAAATGCAACTACCATTCTGTTATGGAAGACTGAATGATAGTTATATTTCGGAAAAACCAAAAGTTCTTTCAAAAGAATATTTTGCTACATATTCTTCTACTGAAATGGAGGCAAAACCTGTTCGAGCTAAAACTTATCTACCTCCACTCGTATTAGAAAACAAAATAATTGAGTTAGAAAATGTCTTATCTGACGAAAGAATTTTGGTGAATATAGAACAAGATGTGTTTTCTACTGTTATAAAGAACACTGTTTTTCATTCTAAATATACAAAGTGTTCTACAGTTTCAAAAGCACCTCACACTTCTACTGATTTCTTTGATGACTTATTTGAGTCTGCAAATGATTTTTTAAATTCTAAAGAAGGGTGTATAGAAGGAGTAGATATGGTTGATTTCAATGCTTCACTTCGAGATCATTCTATTTTTCTTGTAAAAAGAAAGGCTTTACCAAGTGTTTATAAAAATCAGCGTTCACAGAAACAGAACACCTCTGGTAAACGCAAGAAAATCCAATTTCAGAAATCTGATTTTCCTAATAAATCTAATTCTTCAAATCAGATTCGTACTACTAACCTTCTTTTTGACAGAAAGTTAGATGGTTCAGGTTCACTTCAGAGAAGAGGGAGCTACAAGGAAGAAAATCTTTTCTGGAAGAAGAAACCAGTTAAAGATGAAAGCTCATGTGTACATACGCATAATGAAACGAAGAACAATGCGCTGAAAAGTAAACCTGCTTATGTATACACGAGAGATCAAATGATCAGGTTATCAGGTAAGGAAAATTCATGTTCTTACTGTCGTACACATGAACCTGTTCACAGAACCAAAGATCATTACTGGTACGGTTCTTATTCCATAACCCCCATACGAACTGCAACTAACACATATGGACCCAAATACCAATGGGTACCAAAGAAAACTAAACCTGTGTTGCAGGCAACTACTGTCAAAGGGGAGTAGGAGTAAGAGTGGCTTCTGATTACAACAGATCAGAACTCGTACCTCAATGGAGAACAGTAGTTTCTAAGTAAATCATCTTAGAACTCGTGCTTCAAAGAAGAATGGCTCTTGAATACAATAGTTCAAGACCCACACTTCAATGATGAAAAGACCTTACTCTAATGCTGATATGAGAGATTGTACTCCGATACTCCAACGAGGAAATCAACCTTCAAGGGGGAGTACATATTTGTTTCTGAAATTATTTGCATCCGATATATATGACAATCTACAATTCACAAGTGAATTATAGATCTCTATCATGTGATTTATAACTGACATATGTTAGATGCATAATTTCAGGGGGAGTAAAAGAAGTTCTTTGTTTTACTGCTTTTTGTCTTTTCAATATTAGTGAATAAAGTTTCTTTGACTTGACTTAAGACTTTTGCAGAATTTTTGAGAAGAGCTTATACGATCATATGTTTATGGCTTTAAGCTAAGCTTCATGAGATGTAAGATCGCACTTAAAGGTATATTCCTTTATCTTAATCTCATATGTGATTGAAAGAAGGACAAATTTCAATCATTGAAAACATATTCTTAAACGTTCAAACCACTTCCAGTTTTTTCATAAGATTTTATATTTTAGGAGTGTACTTTAAATGTTCTACATGAGCTTACATGATTATAAATCATTTTGAGCAACATATTCTTTATAGGATATACGGGATCAGTGTGCTAGGAATTAACACAACTTTTATGGAATCACGTTAACCAGTGATTTCTACCCATGAAGTTAATCCACAGTGATTGGGTGTAAGGAGTCAAAAGAAATGAGTGTGGAAGAGTGATGAGGTATCATGAAAAAGAAAGTTCGATTAGCAGTGAGCTAAATGTTTAAAAGAAGGAGGGTGTGAGAACAGAGTTAAAAGAATATCACAACTCTGCACCAACTACTTTCTGAGCCGGGCAGCCATAATTCTAATGTTTCACAATTCTTTGGTGATCATTATTGAAACATGCAACTAGCCCACGCCAATTCTTGATCAAACCTCACCAGCCACTCATTTTCTACTCAAATAGAAAGTGTTTCACATTTTCAAAGGGGAAGCAGCACATTTGCTATCTGATTTTCATTTGGAAAATCTGGATATTGAAAAGAAGGAAGTCTGCCCCACCTTCGCACTTCACTCATGCATATTGAGTCTATGTTTAACTTACTGTTGTCTTAGTGGTTTATACAATTTCGAGCCTTATAAGCAATCATCAAGTGCTTAATTCTTTCTATCACAAGCACGAACACACAAGGAATTTGTTTCTTTGTCGTAACGTTTATAGAAATAACCTTTGTGGTGTTTCGATGATTAAATGGAAGCCCTGGGGGAGTCAACATCAAACAACTCCTTTCCCATTGTGTATTCGTTACACACAGTGACTTAGTGTTACTAACAGACGTTTCTAACTGATTTGTTTATTGCTACAGGTGTTACATGACTATTTTGTCTAGATTTGCAAAGATCTGGATAAATATCTATTGCATTGACGAATCAGAGGCTCCTTATGAACAACATTTCTTGACCATTAAGTTTTGATGAATTCATTGCTCAATCCATCAAAAAGGGGGTGAAGATCTACCCAATAAATGGAGAAGAGCTAACCAAGAAATCACATGTTTCAAGAATCACGTCCAAGATTGAATTCTTCAAAGAGCAAGTATTCTGAAGATATGCTGATTCGAAAGAAATTTTCTTTGAAGATACTTTGCTGAAGAATTCCGAGCTACAACTGAAGATAATTTCTTCCCATGAATTGAAAGAAGGAAAATCTACATCTTTTGGGGAGTTTACTATATCTTGAAGACTAAGAGAGATATTGCATCTTCCATGAACTGAAAGAGAAGATCGTATTGCTAAATCATTTTCGTAATGATCTTGATCCAAAGGGGGAGATTGTTAGGACACAGTCTCATTGGATTCAAGATCTTCCAATACGAAGATCGCAATATGAAGTTAAAGCTGACAAGTCACTCTCAACAATAGTTGTTAGACCACAGTCTCATTGGATTCAAGATCATCCAATCTGAAGATCCAATCTGAAGCTAAAGCAGAAACGTCGACTCTCGATATTAAAGTCTAATGTTTCTTTGTAATAAATGTCAACGTTGTTTGTTATTGTTATTAGTTAGTTTAGTTTAGTTTGTTAGTTATTAGTTAGTTATTAGTTAGATATAATATCTAAATATTAGATATTATTAAGTTTATTATTGTTTAATGTTGCAAGTGGTTGTTTCGGTAGTGTGTTAGACACACAAGATCTATCATCAGATCTCTCAACTCTCTCTAACACAGAGAACATAGAACACACACACTTAAGGTGTAAAAAGAGAGAAAACAGAGAAAACACATCCAGAGCTTGAATCGATCAACCTTGTAACCTTTGTTATTAATTAATACAAGCTGGTAATCGTTAATGTGTTGTTTGATATAAAACTTGATATAGTATTGTGGACCCACAATTGGTATCAGAGCCTGAAAATAGATCAAAATCAAGTTTTAAGAAAAACGACTCTGTATTCTTGTTTGAAAATCGATTTCTAGATTTAGAGTGTTTTAGGTGTTAAAATCGATCAGGTTGTGATCGATATACATGCTAGATCGAGTTGTGAGTGATTAATTTCAGTATAGAGCTTTAATCGAGTTCCATTTTGGTGATTTTGTGGTATGAGTTCGAGTTTTCAAAAGTTACTGTGCCATCGATTTATTTTCGAAAAAGTGATTTTAATCAAGATCAAGTGGTCACAATCTATTCTAGAAGTGTTTTTAGACATATTGGTAGAGTTTGGTACTGTTAATCTTGGAAAAACAGGTTGAAAAGTCGATTTTATCGAAGTACAGACGAACTTGCGCAAACTAGAGGAAGAACTCACGCAAAGCCCACTTTGCGTAACCTACTTTGCGCAACCAACTCAATACGCAGAGTCTACTTTGCGCAACCAACGTGATACGCAAAGCCTACTTTGCGTAACACACTGATCACGCAAAGCACACTTCTTGCGACCAACGTCTTACGCGAACTTCACTTTTCGCGACTCACTTGAAACGCAAAGCTCATTTTTCGCAACTCACATCACGCAAACCTCAGTTCGCGCAATCCACTCTTCACGCAAACCTCTCTTAGCGCAAATACAAGACTTCAATCTTTTTAATCAGAATGACATCCAGAGAAGCCCTTGCAATCGGAACCGACACCAAGCCACCAGTTCTCTTTAAAGGAGAATACGAACAGTGGAAAGATCGGTTCCTGAACTTTGTTGACAGACATGAGTTGGGTGATTTCATCAGGCAATCTATAGAAGAAGGGGTTATGAAACCAGTGTTGACGACTCGTTTGGTTGGAACTGTACCGACACAGGTTGAACTTAAGTATCATGAGCTAGAAGATGATAACCTAAGAAGAGCTAAAGGCGACAAATTAGCTAAGTCATACATTCTACAAGGAATTCCAAACAAAATCTATGTAAAGATTGACAGCTACAAGGCCTCCGGCAAAGAAATGTGGGATCAACTAGAGAAGATGATGCTGGGTTCAAAGGTTGGAAATCAGCTGAAAATCTCCAACTGCCTAAATAATTATGAAGAATTTAGAGGCAGAGTCGGAGAAACTTTAGAAGAAACCTATGACAGGTTTGTGACCTTGCTAAACGAACAAGGTCCACAAATCTCAAATAGAGCTGAACGTCAAATTCCTGAGTATTCTACAGCCTAAATGGAAGAGATTTGCCAGGCAGATGAAGCAGATCAAGGATTTGAATGAGATTCCACTTCATGAGGTGTATGAAACCCTCAGACAAAATGAAGAAGAGGTGGATGAAATTCTAGATGAGAAGAGGCAGAAAGGAAAGAGAGTTGAAGACACAGTTGCTCTTGTTGTCAGGAAGAAGAAGAACAAGATGATTGTGTATGATTCAGAAGAAAATGAAGCTTATGCAAACTATGACTCGGATGAAAATGACCAACTGAAGCAAGCAATGCTTCTGCTGAAAAATGCTTTTCAGAAAAAGTTCTACAAAAAGCCAACATCAAACAGTCAGAGGTATTCTTCTGGTCCTAACAACTATGTCCACAAGGAAAGGGTTGAAGGAAATAGATATGAAGGGAAGAGAACAGAAGAGAGGAAACCGGAAGAGAGAAGATATCAGTCTGAAGGAAAGAGAATAGAGGAGAGGAAACCGGAAGAGAGAAAGTTTAAAGCTGAAGGATCCAGTCAGACAGAACCACCAATGTGCTACAACTGTGGCAAAACAGGTCACTATGCCAGAGACTGTCGAAGGCCAAAATTCAGAAACTCCGATTACTACAAGAACAAGATGCTTCTTGCAAAGCAACAGGAGGCGGGTAAGGAACTGATGGCAGAGGATGAGTACTGGCTTGATCATTCAGACGAGGAAGAAGAGGATGAAGAGAGAGATGAAGCAGTCAACATGTGCTTGATGGGAAAGCAGGAATCAGACGCTGAAGCAGATTCAAAAGAGGATGCAAAAGATGAGGCATGTGATTTATCGTATTCAGATTTCATGAATAAAATGAATGCCATGAATGTAAAACAACAAGAGTTAGAGTCAAAACTTAAGCGAGAAAATGGTGTTATAACTGACAAAAACCAATTGATACAGAAACTTAGCAATGAAATTGCTGAGAAGAAAGTATTGGTTGAGGTTTTACATACAAACAATGACACCAACGCCAAAGAAAAGACTATAATTCTTAAAGAGAATTCTGAACTCAAGTCTAAACTGAGAAAAAGTGAGCTTGATTTATATGAGCTTACGAACTTGCATTCTTCATGTACCAAAGAAAACTTTTCTTTACTTGGTAAATTAAAAAGTTTGGAAGAGAAGTTATACAAGTTGGGTCAAACTGAACAAACTATTCATCTGAACAAACCCAAAGAAGAAATAGAAAAATGGGGAATCGGTTATAAGAATCCTCAATGTCTTCAAAAAGGAATATCTGAAGTGCCTGCACTTTATGATCATCTTTCTTTGAAATTAGCTCGAAGAATCCCTGAGTTTAAAACTTTATGGACTAGTCTATCTGAAAAGGATGAAGCCGACGAAACTGAAAAACGTTTGAAATCATCTAAAGTTCATCTTCCATTTTATTATGCAAAAATGAATAATAGTTATAATGAAAATCCAATATATCAAAAGAAGAAATCTCTTTCAAATGACTTCTTTCAAAGTTATTCTGAAAAAGAAATGGAGGCGAAACCTATTCAAGGTAAACTATATGTCCCTCCTCTCGTTTTAGAAAGTAAAATTTCTGAACTCGAGAATTTTTTATCAGATGAAAGACTTTTGATGAATATTGAACAAAAAGTTTTTTCAACTGTGTTCAAAAATTCTGTCCTTTCTAAGGCTTCAAACTCCGAGGATATGTTTGGTTCATCAAATAAAGGGTTTGATTTTCTGAACTCTGACGGTGGTTTAGATGATTGTTCTAATCAATTTGACTTTAATGAAAGACTTCCTAACCATTCATCTTTTGTTGTCAAATCTTTGAATAAAACCAGTATGCCTGCTAACAGTGCAAAATCAACGAAAGTTGATAACTCAGTCTCTGTGAAAGCTAAAATTGCTAAAGGTAAGATTATATCTAAGCATTCACAGAAACCGAACACTACTGGTAATCCGAAGAAGAATCATTCGTTTGTTGCTTAAAAGTCTAACTCAAGAGTTTCACATGTTTCAGATCTGAGCAAGCAAAGGACAGAAGTTAAATCTCAGTGGCAACCGAAACAGAAGCTTGACAAGACCGTTAAATCTTTTTGTAGTGTTAATTGTAGTAAGACTTCTCCTAGTAAAGATGTCTTAATTGCTGATGTTGCTATTTTGAACTCAAAACTTGCTGTTTCTCGTAAACAATATACAATGAAGCAATTATTTTAGTTATCTTTATCTGCTAGAAAGTCTTCTATTTATGATAAACATGTTTCTACTTCTTGTCAAGATTCTGAAGATTGGTTTGGCAATAATCATGTGCACTCATATCATTCATTTGATTTTCAAAAGAAAAGAGGACCCAATTTCAAATGGGTACCAAAATCTTGTGCTAACACAGAAGGACCCAAATTCCAGTGGGTACCTAAGGCTAAATCTGTGTTGCAGGCACACAAAGTTTAAAAGAAGTTATGAAGATATGACTTCTAGACAATATAGTCTAGGACTCGTTCCTCAAAGAACTAGGTTCTTGAATACAACAGTTCAAGACCCACAGTTCAAAGGTAAAACAATGGTTTATGAACACGTCTGTTTAGATTCCGTGCTTAAGAAGAGGATATGGCTTTTGAACGCATCAGTTCAAGACCCGCTATTCAATACTCAAAGAGTTTATTCCAATATTGTCATATGAATATCTAAATTCATTATTTCTCTTGTACAGATCCGTCATTTATGGTACTTAGATAGCGGATGTTCCAAGCATAAGACTGGACAAAAAAAGATGTTGTCCAATTTTAAAGATAAATATTGCGGAACAGTTAAATTTGGCAATGACCAGCATTCACCAATAATGGGTTATGGTGATATGGTACACAACAACGTCACGATCAAGAAGGTGAGCTATGTTGAAGGCTTGAAACACAACTTGTTCAGTATAGGCCAATTCTGTGACAAAGACTTAGAGGTCAACTTCAAAGCCAAGACATGTTCAGTTCGCACTGAAGAAGGCGAGGAACTCTTGGTCGGTACTCGAGAATCAGACCTCTACACAATTTACTTGTCAAATGTCCAGTCTGACAAGCAGGTTTGTCTACTATCGAAAACTTCGATGTAACAAAGCTGGTTATGGCATCGAAGGCTCTCTCACCTCAACTTCAGGTACATCAACAATCTGGTCAATGGAAAGCTCATCAAAGGACTTCCAGAACTTAAATATGAAAGAGAACATCTTTGTGCAACATGTGAAAAGGGAAAGATGAAGAGGTCTCCACATAAACCAAAGCCTGAACCAAGTACAAGCGCTTCGTTAGAGTTATTGCATATGGACTTATGCGGTTCGATGCGAACTCAGAGTCTAGGCGGAAAGAAGTACATACTCGTTATCGTGGACGATTACTCGCGATACACATGGGTCAAGTTTCTACGTTCAAAGGATGAGACACCTGATGTTCTCATCACATTCCTAAAGACGACCCAGGTGAATCTGCAGAAACCGGTCACGCTTCTAAGAACAGACAACGACACAGAGTTCAAAAACAAGAAGGTTGAAGAATATCTCGAATCTGTCGGGATTTCACATCAATACTCTGCTGCTCGTACGCCTCAACAAAATGGAGTGGTGAAAAGAAGAAATCGTACGCTAGTCGAGGCTGCTCGTACTATGCTAAGTCAATCAGACTTACCTCTATTTTTGTGGGCAGAAGCTGTATCGACTACGTGTTACACACAGAATCGATCCATGATAAATCGCAGATTCAAGAAGACTCCTTATGCATTAATCAACAATCGAACACCGACAATCAAATATTTCCATATATTTGGGTGTAAGTGTTTCGTTCTAAACGATAGGGAAAGTCTCAACAAGTTCAGCGCCAAGGCGGACGAAGGCATCTTCATTGGTTATTCCTCTACATCAACTGCATACCGTATCTATCTGAAGAAGTCAAAGACGGTTATAGAAAGCATCAACGTCACGTTTGATGAAGAGATGGCTTCCGAACAACACAGTTCAAAACCCGTTATAACCGGAGTACCAGCTTCTGGGCAAATCAGTCCAGAACCTGCGACTCAACAGAATAAATCAGACGAAGCATCAACGTCAACTAATCATATATCTGATTTAGACTTATTATTTGAATTGTTTTATGATGAATTTCTTGGATCTAATGTAAAGAAATCTGTTGTGGTTGACAGGATGGAAGACTTAACGACTACTCATCCAACCAGTTCAGATATTCCTATTGAATCCAACACCCCGATTCAACAAGAAGTTCCAATTCAAATGCCGACTCCGACAGTTGAAGAAGTGCCATGTGATGAAGAGACAGAAGTAGCTGAATCAGTAGGATATTCCATTCAGATCCATCTACAGCCAGAACAAGCTGTACCTGCTGAGCCTTCTACACCTCCCACTTCAACTGCAATCATCATTCCTCCTGAACAAACCGAAGAAGGTACAAGTGGATTTATAGATGATACAACTGACATACATTCATATAATCCACTACCTCATGAACATAAATGGACCAAAGAGCACCCGATAAGCCAGATCATTGGCGACCCATCAAAACCGGTGCAAACTAGGTCAACATCAATAAACATGTGCATGCATGACTCCTTTCTGAGCAAGTTCGAGCCAACTCGCGTATCAGAGGCACTTGCTGATCCAGAATGGGTGATCTCAATGCAAGAAGAGCTGAATCAGTTCGATGCACTTCAAGTCTGGAGACTCGTACCAAAACCTCAAGGTAAAACAATTATTGGTACGAAGTGGGTTTTCAAGATCAAAAAGGACGAATGTGGTACCGTTATCCGAAACAAGGCAAGATTAGTAGCCAAAGGATACAGACAATAGGAAGGAATCGACTACGACGAGACATATGCTCCTGTGGCATGATTAGAGGCAATTCGAATGTTTCTAGCCTACGCAGCCTACAAGAACTTCACAGTCTTTCAAATGGATGTGAAGACTGCCTTTCTGAATGGCATTCTGAAGGAGGAAGTCTACGTCTCTCAGCCAGAAGGTTTTGTCAATCAAGAGAAGCTGAATCACGTCTACATTCTCGACAAAGCACTCTACGGTCTGAAACAAGCTCCTCGAGCCTGGTATGATGTCATTTCCAAATTTCTAGTCAAGTCTGGTTTTTCAAAAGGTAAGGTGGATACCACTTTGTTTATCAAAAAGGAAAAAGCCGATATCATTTTAATTCAAATCTATGTAGATGATATTATTTTTGGCTCTACAAATCCTAAGTACTGTAAGAATTTTTCAAACCTTATGGTGTCTAGATTTCAGATGGATTTGATGGGAGAGATGAATTTCTTTCTCGGTTTACAAGTCAAACAATTTTCATCGGGTATTTTTATCAATCAATCAAAATACATTATGGATATTCTTCGAAAGTTCAAAATGGAAAATTCAAAACCGATTGGTACCCCAATGGCACCAGGTACTAAGATTGGCACCGATCCTTCGGAAAAGCCTATTGATGTTAAGACTTATCGAGGGATGATAGGTTCTTTAATGTATCTTACTTCTAGTAGGCCAGATATAATGTTTTCAACATGCTTATGTGCAAGATATCAGGCCAATCCAAAAGAAATCCATATGTCTGCTGTGAAGCGTATATTTAGGTATCTGAAGGGCACTGCAGATCTTGGTCTGTGGTATCCTAAAGATACTAGTTTTGAACTAACAGCATATACAGATGCAGATCATGCAAGTTGTATGTTAGACAGGAAGAGCACGTCAGGACATATACAGTTCCTCGGTGATAAGCTAGTAAGTTAGGCATCGAAGAAGCAACTTTGTGTTTCAACTTCCACGACCGAAGTAGAATATGTAGCTGCTGCTAGCTGCTGTTCTTAGGTCTTATGGATGAGAACTCAATTGCGCCACTACGGTTTCCACTTCAACAAAATCCCGATATACTGTGACTCCAAGAGCGCCATCGCAATAACAGCGAATCCTGTTCAGCACACCAAGACTAAGCACATAAACGTCAGGTATCATTTTATTAAAGATCATGTTGAAAAAGGAACAACTGAACTTTTCTTTGTAAAAACTGATTATCAGCTTGTCGATTTGTTTACCAAACCTTTAGACGAAAAGAGGTTTAACTTTCTTGTCTCTAAGCTTGGTATGCTAAATCTAAAGATTTAATAAGTAGTCACCTATCAAAGTTTTCTAATTGTATACTTTTTCATCATTTCTTCATTTCCGCAAGATATCTGCACTTCTATATTCTGTTTATGATCCAAGGGGGAGTATGAGAAGAATTTGACAAGTGGTCAATCTTATTTTGAGGGAGAGCTCATAAGATTTCTGCATTTACCTTTTATGTCAAATTTTTGTAATGCAAGATTTTAGGGGGAGCTCTTCAAGATCAAAGGAGTTTGGATATGACTTCTGATTATTTATGATCAGAACAAGTACTTTAACAGTTTTACTGCTTTTTGTCTTTTCAATTTAAGTGAATAAATTTTACTTTGACTTGACATAAGACTTTTGCAGAATTTTTGAGAGATACTTACAAGTTCATATGTTTATGACTTTAAGCTAAGCTTCATGAGATGTAAGATCGCACTTAAAGGTATATTCCTTTATCTTAATCTCATATGTGATTGAAAGGACAACTTTCAATCATTGAAAACATATTCTTAAACGTTCAAACCACTTCCTAATTTTTCATAAGATTTTTTAGTTCGGGAGTGTACTTTAAATGTTTTACATGAGCTTACTTGTTAAGCTAAACCAATTTGAGCAACATATTCCTTATAGGATATACGGGATCAATGTGCTAGGAATTAACACAATTTCTATGTAATCACCTTAACTAGTGATTTCTACCCAAGAAGTTAATCCATAGTGATTGAGTGTAAGAAGTCTAAAAGAAATGAGTGTGATTAGAGTGAGCAAAATGTTTAAAAGAAAGAGCGTGTGAGAACAGAGTTAAAAGAATATCACAACTCTGCACCAACTTTTTTCTGAGCCGGGCAGCCATATTTCTAATGTTTCACAATTCTTTCGTGATCATTATTGACACAGGCAACTAGCCCATGCCAACTCTTGATCAAACCTCACCATCTACTCATTTTCTTCTTAACAAGAAAGTGTTTCACATTTTCTAAGGGGAAGCAGCACATATGCTATCTGTTTTTCATTTAGAAAATCTGGATATTGAAAAGAAGGAAGTCTTCCCCACCTTCGCACTTCAATCATGCACATTGAGTCTGTGTTTAACTTACTGTTGTCCCAGTGGTTTACACAAATTTCGAGCCTATAAGCAATCTGTAGATCCCAGTACAGTGCAGTCAACAGCAAATATTATCAAAGATGAACAATTATATGGCCATAACTACTAGTCATATGATTAATATGAAATCCAAGGGTTACAGGTTTACAGAAAGAATTTCTGATCTGAGAGAGTAAACCTATAGACTAGTGTTATGAAAATAATGAGACTAACTCGTAAATGAAAGTAATTCAGCCTTTATATATCCAGGCTTTACAAGAAATCGGCTTATGGGCTGTTAGGCCCAACAAGCTAATACTACTTTCAAACAATTACAATTTACACCCTGAACTTCTATTTAACATATAATTAACCCTAACAATCTCCCCCTTTAAATAGAAGTTGATAGTCGCGCCAGTTTGGAACATAAATCTTTCGGAAACCAAAGCTGATCTCGAAATATCTCATTTGAGTCTTGTACTCCAGTCGCTCTTCAATTACACCCAGTGCTAATCTGGGTTGACCTTTGAGATATCTGAATATCCTCTTGACTGCTTGAAAATGTGATTGCTTTGGCCTAACTTGAAATCTCGCACACACACAAACAGGGAACATGATATCTAGTCTAGAAGCTGTGAGATACATGAGAGAGCCAATCATGGATCTGTAGTGATGAACATCCACATCCTCCCCCTCAAGATCTGCAGTTATCTGTTTGTGTGTCTCCATGGGTGTGCTTGCAGACTTGGAATCTGAGAATCCAAACTTGGTTAAAATGTCTTGCACATACTTGGTTTGGCTTATGAAGATTCCATCTTGTTGCTTCTTAACTTGTAGCCCAAGGAAGAAAGTAAGTTCACCCATAGAACTCATCTTGAATATATTATGCATTAATTGTTCAAAATCTCTACACAATTGATCTGTTGTGGATCCAAAGATGATGTCATCCACATAGATTTGCACAAACAGGATGTCCTTCTTCTTCCTTTGAATGAACAGAGTCTTGTCAATGATTCCTCTCTCAAACCCATTTTCCAAGAGATAGGTAGACAAAGTGTCATACCAAGCTCTTGGTGCTTGATGTAGTCCATACAGTGCTTTCTTCAATTTGTATACTCTGTCAGGATATCTGGGATTTTCAAACCCTGGAGGCTGACAGACATATACTTCTTCTTCAATTTTGCCATATAGAAAAGCACGTTTGACATCCATTTGGTAGACTTTGAACTTCATGAAAGAGGCATAGGCTAAAAACAGCCTAATTGCCTCAATCCTGGACACTGGTGCAAAAACCTCTTCATAATCAATTCCTTCTTCTTGAGTGTACCCCTGTGCTACCAATCTAGCCTTGTTCTTGATCACTATCCCTCTCTCATCCTTTTTGTTTCTGAAAATCCATTTTGTCCCTATAGCTCTGTGTCCTTTAGGTAGTTCTACCAAATCCCATACATTTTTCCATACAAACTGCAGCAGCTCCTCTTGCATTGCTTCTATCCAGCTTGGGTCTTTCATTGCATCATGTGCCTTTTTGGGCTTAACCTGAGATAGAAAGCAAGATAGTAAGCCTGATTGTATGTCTTTTAATCCTCCCAACTTACTCTGATTCCTTGTGATGATTGGAGAATTGATGTCACCAATCACCAAAGGAGGAGGATGATTCTTTTGAGTCCTTGTAGCATTTACAGCCTCTTCCTGAAGATTGACTTCAATATTGGTGTCATTCTTTCTAGAGTGTTGCCACCAAACACTGAGGAGTTCTCATCATCAGTATCATCTTCTGCCAATGCAGGCATCTCAGGTTCTAGCTGTTCTGAAGTCAAAAGTTGATCCTCCTTTTCACCTCTCTCCCCTTCATTCTGAGCCGTTTCAGTATCCTTTGAATCTGCAGCATCTTTCTTCTCTTGAACACAGAGTTCAATAGGATCTGCTGTAGGGATTGGAAAGAGCATAAACTCTTGTCTTTTGTCTTGTACTGATTCTGTTCCTGTTCCTGTATTATTCTCATAACTGAAACCCAAAGAATTAGTTAGTGAATCAATGTCAAAGAGCTAATCAGGGCATGTACCAAGTTTTTTTGGTGTGCTCTCATTGCATTTGACATTGTCACTTTCCTCAATTATTCTAGAAGAGTTATTAAAAACTCTGTAAGCCTTACTTTGGGATGAGTAACTAACCAGAAATCCATCATCTGCTTTTCTATCAAACTTGCCTAAGTGAGTTTTGGTATTAAGAATTGTGCAAGGACACCCAAAAGGTTTGAAAAAACCAATAAAATGTTTCTTCTTGTTAAAAAGTTCATATGGTGTCTTGCCTGGAGATTTAACTATTAGAACCCTGTTTTGAACATAACAAGCAGTATTAACTGCTTCTGCCCAAAATGTAACTGGCAGTTTTGAATCTGCGAACAGGGATCTTGCAGCTTCAATCAATGTCCTATTTCTCCTCTCATCAACTCCATTCTGTTGAGGGGTCCTAGGAGCAATGTATTTTCTCTCAATACCTTTTTCCAGACAAAAGTTGTTTAGGTCATTGTTTTTAAATTCAGTTCCATTATCAGACCTGATGATTTTAACTCTTTGATTTGTTTGGTTTTCAACTCTGAGAATAAAGGATTTGATTAGTCCACTTGTCTCATCCTTTGTCCTCAAAAAATAGGCCCAAGTAAATCTAGAGAAATCATCAACTATAACTAAGCAGTAAGATTTCTTGCCAATACTCATCACATTTGTAGGACCAAACAGATCCATATGCACTAATTGGAGAGGTGTAGAGATTGTATTTATCTCTTTGGACTTATGAGAAGATTTGTGTTGTTTGCCTTTAAGACATGTAACACAATGATCATCACATGAAAATACCTTTTGTGGTAAACCTCTTACAAGGTTGTTTTTCACAAGATTATTCATTGTTTTAAAGTTCATGTGACACATCCTTCTGTGCCAAAGAGATGATTCATCAACAGAAGCTTTTGAAAATAGACAATTAAAAGATGAATCATTGGATACATTCTCTAAATCCAAGCAATAAACATTGTCATTTCTTGGAGTTGTCAGTAGTATCATACTTTCATCAACTACCTTGAACTCTTTAGCAAGGATAATACATTCAGTATCAGTAAACAATATACTATGCTTCTTGTCACAAACCTTTGATACACTTAACAGGTTGTATCTCAATTGCTCAACATAGTAGACATCCTCAAATGTCATCTTACCCATTGATACATTACCTTTTCCACTAATCTTTCCTCCAGATGGATTATCACCAAATGCAACATGTCCTCCATCAATTCTTTTAAAGTTTTGTAGGCAGGACTTGTTGCCTGTCATGTGCCTAGAGCAACCACTATCAACATGCCAAATGCTCTTCCCTTTTAGTTGTTGGTTGCCCTGCACATAAAGTATAACAGTTAGTTTTTAGTAGGAACCCAAGCCAAAGTGGTCTTGGGTTTCCCATTCTCATCAACATATTCACAATCAGTTTTTATGAGCTTTTCAGACTGGGGAATCTTATGGCTTCAATATTTTGTCACAATTATGGTTTTGTTACTGGAAGCAGTACTAACTTGATTGGCAGTACTAACATTGTTAGTAGTACTAACATCATTAGCAGTACTAATTGGATTAGCAGTACTAATTTTGTTAGCAGTACTAATTGGATTAACAGTACTAACATTTTTAGCAGTAGTATTGCTTGTAGCAGTATTATTTCTGTTATCAGTACTATTTGAAATAGCAGTACTAATAGATTTCTTTATTTTTGGAACCCATACTTGGACAAAGTTGTTTGCTCTCTTTTTCATTAAGTTACTCCTTGGCTTAGTTGGAGTATTTTTCTTAGATTTTGCAAACTTGTTTTGAGCAAGAGCTTTTAAAGGTGCTCTTTTTACATTTTCAGCCATATGATTCCTTCTTTGATTCCTATAACCAACAGGATTTTGTATATGTCTTTGAGAATTTATCCTCTGGTTCATAGGATTGAAATAACAGTATTTGGCAATATGGTTAAGCTTTTCACAAATAAAACAAGGTTTTGGTCTATTGATTTTACTCAGATCAACCCCTTGTTTTTGTGCCCACTGATTATTCCAGTTTCTTTGATTACCCCTTGTTTTATCATGTTTTTGGGGCTGAGACTGTTTACATGTACAGGGATTCACAACTGTGGTCTGCATATAGTGGACTCCCTGTACCTTACCCTTTTATTTCTTTGAGCTCTCCACCTTTTCACTCTTGATGAATGGTTTACCCCCCCTTTCATTGGTAAGAATATGATTTTCTACAAGAATCTCTTTTACATTCTTACTCTCAGACTTCTCTTCCTCATTCTCTTCTCTGACCACCACATTATCTATAGGATCTACTTCTGTTGCTCCTATAGGTAAGTCCTCCTTATTTTGGTTCTCTAAGAGATCTGAGGACGGAGGGATGTAATTATTGTTATAAGGTGGAGGTGTTGCATTGTATCCTATACCACTCTTGATCTTATCATGAACTTGAGCTTTAAGCAAAGTGTCCATTGCTTTGGAAGCATAAGAGAACTTGTCAATGTCAAGCTTAGCTTTCTCATACTCACTCTTTATCTTCTCACACTCCTCTTTAGACTTTTCTATTTGACTCTCTAATTGATTTTTCTCCCACTTCCAGTAATTTGTGTCATACATGTGCTGAAGTTCATTGGCCTTGTAAGCCTTGATTTGATCTTCAAACTTCTCAACGATCACCTTATACTCTCTTATATCTCTTTATAACCTTTTAAGGTTGTCACACATGCTTTGGTTATGATCCCTGTACTTTTGTACAGTCTGAAGACAATCTTTGGTGCACAACTTAGTTTTTACCTCAGTTGGAATATCTGTGCTGGAAGATTCTGAGGCTTCTGCCATCAGGGATTGATTCTGAACAACTTCTTCTGCTTGATCACTCCAATCAAATCCCATTCCTTCTTGAGAAATAAGAGCTTGAGTGGAGTTTCTGTTGTTTTGGAAGCTTGAGGAATGTGCTTGCTGATGGTTACTGCCATGTTGTTGAGGAATTCCTCCTCTGCATTCTCTTGCAAAGTGTCCCATTTTGTGACACTTGTAGCACTCCACCTTTGACTTGTCAAACCCAGCACCATCTTCTCTCCTCTGAGAAAAGTTGTTCCTGCCAGTGCTCTTTATGAATCTCCTGACTCTCATAGTTAGCATTGCCATCTGCCACTTTATATCCATCTCTTCAAGGTCATCTGCATTAATTTGTTCAAGATCATCATTAATTAAACCAGAATTAACATGACTAGCAAGAAAAGCTTCTAATACAGAGTCATTAGATACATCCTGTTTAGATACATAAGCAGTACTAACTGATTCTGTATTAGCAGTATAAACAGTAGAAGAAGAAGATGATAAGAGAGCAGCATTATGAGTGTATCCAGATGGTCTTTTCTTGGCTTCAACTTCATCCTCAAACACCCTTAAGTCATTATAAAGATCATCTAGTTCTTTGTCCTCCAGCTTGTCATCCTGTCTGAAAGAGACAGTATACATGGTCCATTCATCTCCAAGGGACCTTAAGAACTTTCTGTTTACATCATCTTGATCAATCTGCACTCCAACAGTAGCTAGTTCACCAATCAGCTTGTTAAACCTGTCAAAAGTTTGAGTCATGGACTCATTCTTAGTAGACATGAAGTTTTCATACAGTTGCTTCAATATAGCCTTCTGATTTCTCTTGGTACTTTTGGTACCAGAAAATCTCTTCTCTAGAGCATTCCAAAGCATCTGTGCATCAGTGCAGTTGCAGAATTGGTGTTGATACTCATTAGGAATAGCCAACAGTAGTGTGCTCAAGGCTTTCATCTCTGTCTGCCTTATCTTCCTCTCTCCATCTGTCTTTGGTGGGATTCTTTTTCCATCTAGTCCAATCTTTCCTTCATTAGATGGGCCATTCTCAATGATGTCCCACATAGAGTAATCTGTGTTAGAGCACATAATTGTTGGATTTAAGATCATAAAGATTGAAGACAAAAGATCAAGAAGTCAAAGCTGGAAAAGTCAACTCTTTCTGAAAGTCAAAGTCATTTGTTAATAAAAGTCAAAGTCAATGTAATTGTATTTTTGTTTCTTTGTAATTGTTAGAGGTATAAATACCTTGTTTCCCTTGTTAGTTGTTGTATCAATCAGACGTGTGAATCAGAGATGTACACAAATCAGAGGAGAGCATCATTCATATTATTCTTAGTGAGAAAGTGAGAGAGATATGTAAACTGTGATTGATCAATATACATATGACTATGGATTTCTCATCTTGATTGTGTTAATAATCAATTAGAACTTGAATATTGGGAATAACAATTGGTATCAGAGCAGATCCAAAGGTGAAATCAGATCAAGAAATTCAAGAAAATGTTGGTTCGTCACTGTTCTTGAGCTGAGAATCGTTCGTTTGAGTTTGAGTGTGTTTTTGGAGCAGGATTTGATTAGGAATTGTTCGAAAAGTGTAATAGATCGGGTCTATGTACTTTAATTTCAGTATTGCACTGTAATTCACATGAATTTGTGATTTTTGTTGAGTGTTTGTTCACGAGTCGATATTCACTGTATTATCAATCTTTTTGTATTGTGAGTGTTTGTTTGTGAAATTCTTGAGTCGTAATCTGTTCTATTGTTGTAATCGAGCAACAATACCAAGTTTCAAGGCAATTGGACAAAGTTTAGATCGAAAACAGATGGAAAAATCAATTTTTGAGTCGATAGTCTGAAAAACGCGCTAGATCTCCAGAACGCACAAGTTCATCGTTCAAACGAGCAAGGTTCATCCGCAAGAACGCGCAAGTCGAAGGGAAGATTTTGGTCTCAAACGCGCAAGTAACAATCTGCGAGTTCTAGAAACTCGCTGATTGAAGTCTGTGAGTTTGGAAAAGTTGGAAAATATTCTAAGGACCAGAACGCGCACGTAGTGGTTAGCGAGTTACCCAAACACGCTAATCGAAGGGTGCGAGTTTGAAGAGGAACAGTGGTTTGAGAGTTCTTTCGACGTGCGAGTTTGAAATTTCAAGAAAAAGTTCCAAGTGTCAAAACGCGCAAGCTTTGACTAGCGAGTTTTAGAAACGCGCACGTCTCAATTAGCGCGTTTCATCGTGAATAGTGATCTGCGAGTTCTTTCGATTTGCGAGTTTGTTCAAAACGCGCAAGTAGACACTTGCGAGTTCAGGAAACGCGCACGCTGCTATCTGCGAGTTTCAGCGAGTTCTTTTGATCTGCGAGTTTCAATTTGAATAGTGGTTTGCGAGTTTCAGCGCCTGCGAGTTTTAAGCTTTAATAGTGACTTGAGAGTTTCTGTACTTAGTCAAAATTTTCAAAACTGTAATATGCCCTTTAATAGTGAAAAAAATTTCTCTAGGGGCGCTGCCCCTCGACCCCGCAAGGGCGTTGCCCCTTGACCCCACCCACTAACCGGGTAGCGGGACCCCTGTGCTAAGTCTGCGGAGGGGGACATAATTCTGATTGTGATTAAAATTCCTGAATTTCTTATTTCAAGATTTCTGTATCTTTGTGATTTCATTTGGATTAACGATCATTTTGTCAAGTTCTTGTTGTTTAACAGATATTCAAGATGAGTTTTTCAGCTGAAGAGGTAAAGGATTTTACTTTAAATGATTTCATGACCACAGTGGAAGCTATGATGGTTAAAGTTGAAGATTTTCAAGATAAATTGGTAAAAGAAAAAGACATAGTTGCTAGAAGAAATGAAAAGATTTTTGAGCTTAATAAGATTGTCATTGAAAACAAAGATTTGATTGATTCTCTACGAAAGTCTGCTTCAGATTTTAAACATGAAAAGGATTGTTTTGAAAAGAAGATTTTTGATGTTGAATCTAAACTTTCAAAGTCTGATTTAGAAAAGAAGAAATCTGTACTAACTGCTTATAAATTGCAGGTTGAGAATGAGAGCTTAACGAAAAAGGTAAATGATTTGGAAGCTAAACTTCATGTGATTGGTCAAACAGATGATACCATTTTTCTAAATACACCCATTGAAGAGTCTGATGTTAAAGAAAAATGGGGATTAGGTTTTAATAATCCTCATTACTTACAAAAAGCTATCAGAAAACAACCAGGTTTATATAATGCAACTTATATGTATCATGCTAAAAACCATCCTCATTTGAAACCCAAATTTATCACCAAAGCATCAAAAGAAGTTGAGGACAAAGAAGATGAGAAAAGAATGAATTTGAAGAAAATGCAACTACCATTTTGTTATGAAAGACTGAATGATAGTTATCTTTCTAAACCATCAAAATTTCTTTCAAATGATTATTTTGCTAGTTATTCTTCGACTGAGATGGAGGCAAAACCTGTTCAAGCTAAAATTTATGTACCTCCACTAGTCTTAGAAAGCAAAATCGTTGAGCTTGAAAATGTTTTATCTGAAGAAAGAATTTTGATTAATATAGAACAAGCTGTATTTTCTACAGTCTTGAAGAACACAGATTTTCTTTTTAAATCTAAAGAGTGTTCTCCATCTTCTACAAAGCCTCAAACTTCAATTGATGATTTTGATGATTTATTTGAGTCTGAAAATGATTTCTTAATTCTGATAGTGGGTGTGTTAAGGAAATTGATATTTTTGACTTCAATGCATCACTTCCAGATCATTCTACTTCTGTTCTTTATGATGAAAGCTTTGAAGACAAGGAACAGAGTCTGATAACTGAGAACACTGAGCTTAAGAAGAAGATATCAGGATTGGAGATAAAAATGACTAAAGACAAAGATGAGTTTGAAAAGAAGTTCTCAGAGCTTTCCAGGCAAAGTTGTGAAGAAAAGAAGGTGATTGAGCTTAAATGTTCTAAGCTTTCTCAACAGATTTCTGATTTTGAGAAAGTGATTATTTTGGAAAGAGAAAAGTTTGCCAAGGAAAAGAAGGCTATTGAGCAAAACAATGTTGGATTCTTTAAGGAGATATCAGATGGAAGAAAGGATGCTGAGAAGGGTTTTGAAGATGAAAGAAGTATTTTTGAAGAGGAGATAAGGAAATTAACTGCAAAGCTATCTGAGCTATCTACAAATGCATTGAAAGAGCAAAAAGCGAAGTCTGAGTTCAAGACGAAGATTGACCTACTCATTGAAGAAAGAGACAATTATTCTTCAAAGATAAAACAGCTTGAGAAAGTTATTTCTAAGATGGTGGTGGTAACTGAGCTTAAGACTCCAAAGTCAATTATCCACACACCTAGAGATGATTCAGCTGATTCGGAATGCTCATTCAAGACAGCTGCAAGCTCATTTCATAAGACTGTTTCTTCCAAAAGGTCAGTTAAATCTTATGATCAGATTCGTACAACTAACATTTTCTATGATTGGAAAATAGATGGTTCAGGTACACACAGGAGAAGAAGGAGATATAAAGAAGAGAAACTGGTATGGAGAGTGAAACCAGTTGAAGAAGAGAAGAAATATGGAAAGAAAGATGAGCTGAAAGGTAAAACATGTGTACGTGAGACTAAAGCCAAGAAGAACAATGTACTGAAATGTAAACCTGATCATATATACACGAGAGATCACTTAGTCAGGATATCAGGTAAAAAATATTACTGTTCTTATTGTTGTACACATGATCATGTTCACAAAACAAGTGATCATTACTGGTATGGTTCTTATTCAGTTACTCCCAATAGAACTGCAACTAACAGTTATGGACCCAAATACCAGTGGGTACCCAAGCCGAAAAGTGAATCTGTGTTGCAGGCACCTCAAGTCAAGGGGGAGTAAGAGAACCAAGGCTTCTAAGTACATCGGCTTAGAACCCGTACTTCAACGTAGTGTGGCTTCTGAATACTACAGTTCAGGACCCGAACTTCAATGCTTAAAGAAAGATACTCCCGGGCTGATATAAGAGATTGTACTCCGATACTCCAACGAGGATATCAACCTTCAAGGGGGAGTACATATTTTTCTAAATTTTTTGCATCCGATATATATGACGAACTACATTCCAAAAGGAGTTGTAGATCTTTATAATGTGCTTTATAACTGACATATTTTAGATGCATAATTTGAGGGGGAGTAAAAGGATTATGATTTCTGATTATTTCATATCAGAACTCGTACTTTAATCGTTTTACTGCTTTATGTCTTTTCGAATAAATTTTGTGAATAAATTTTTGACTAGACTTTGAGATTTATGCAGGATGAGAGAGGATAACACGATCATATCTTATTGACTACAGCTGAATTTATGAGAATTAAGGTTGAGTGACAAGGTAAATTTCTTATCTTAATCTCAAATGTATCTGAAAGAAGGACAACTTTCAGATATAGAAAACATGTTCTGAAATGTTCAAACCACTTCACGAATTTTAAACAGATTTTATAATTTGGAAGTGTGATTTTAAATGTTTTCATTTTATTTTTGTGCTTAATTGATAAACAAACCGTGTGTTTCCAAAGATAAATACTTGCGTATTGTCTTTTCTACATACTTTCAAGTATTCACACACATCGGTTTAATTTTTGATCAAATTGTTCTTACCATGTCTCTAAATTGAAACAATTTTTCGATGGTAAGACACCCCGCTTGTACTTTAATGAATTTTGAGCGATATTTCATTTCGAAACGTCATTTCGAGAATGTCTATATATTTGTTTCGTATAGACAATATCCGTTATTTTTGACCATAAGCCTTGATTGTTATATCATTCATTTCTGATCATTTTTCATACAATGTCAGATTTTCAAACAAGTCTTTTGCATTCATATTCATTCATTCAATATACTTGTTTGAAAATACTTCAATGTTTTCAAATGCTCAAATCTTCATGATTATATTTTATGAGCATACATTCATCTGACATTTGTATATGAGCTTTAACTGATAAAGCTAAATCATCTGAGCAACACATGCTTTTTAGGACTACATGGGTTCTTTGTGCTAGGAATTAAATGAACTTCTATGAAATCACGTTAACCAGTGATTTATACCCAAGAAGTTAATCCTTAGTTATTGAGTGTGAGGAGTCTAAAAGAAATGAGTGTGGGTGTGATGAGGTAAAATGTAAATGAGAGTTTGGTTAGAAGTGAGCATAATGATTAAAAGAAAGAGGGTGTGAGAACAGAGTAAAAGAATATAAACTCTGCACCAACTACTTTCTGAGCCGGGCAACCACATTACTAGCGTTTCACAATTCTTTGGTGAACGTTATTGAAACAGGCAACTAGCCCATGCCAACTCTTGACTAAACCCCACCAACCACTCATTTTCTTCTCAAAAAGAAAATGTTTCATATTATTCTGGGGACGCAACATATAATCTATCTGGTTTTCATATGGAAATCTGGATATTGAAAAAGAAGGAAGTTTGCCCCACCTTCACACTTCAATCATGCACTTAGAGTCTGTGTTTATCTATTGTTGTCTCAGTGGTTTACACAACTTTGAGCTTTATTGAAAAGCAATCATCGTGCTTAATTCTTTCTACACATGCACGAACACACAAGGAATTTGTTTCTTTGTCATAACATTCATAGAAATTGCCTTTGTGGTATTTCGATGATTGGATGGAAACCCTGGGGGAGTGAACATCAAAAAGCTCCTTTATATTGTGTATTCGTTACACACAGTGACTTCATGTTACTGACAGACATTTTAACTGATTCATTTGTTGATTCAGGAGTTACATGTTCTTATTTTGTCTGGATTTGAAAAGATCTAGATAAATATCTTGGTTACGGATCAATGAATCAGAGGCTCTTGACAGATTAGATTGGTCACAGATATTTCTTGGAGAAAGTTTTGATGATATTGATGCTCTAATCATCAAAAAGGGGGAGAAGAGTTAAAGAAATGTTTTGAGTCAGATTTTAAAGGTTGAGAGAAAATGTTCAAGAATTTATTGTTAAAGGAAGATTGTTGTTCAAAGACGAAAAGACTTCAAAGATTTCAGTTTGTTGAACATAATTTGTTTGTTGAAGATAATTTGTTGAAGCAATCAGATTGGTGTCTGAAAGAGGTTTGGTTACAACCTTTGGGAGAGAATGCTACTCTGTTTTAAGATCAGACGTTTAGAAGATTGATGAATGTTTTTGAAGACAAAGTTTATCAATGAAGAATTTCATCGTGTTAAGGGGGAGTTTGTATATCATGTTTGTATCAAAGGGGAGATTACAAGAGAAGATAAAGATTGTTTAAAGGGGGAGCTTAATCAAATCGAGCTTAAAGAGAGAAGATCGCATTGCTAAATCTTTTAGTAATGATCTTGATTCAAAGGGGGAGAATGTTAGAGCACATAATTGTCGGATTTAAGATCATAAAGATTGAAGACAAAAGATCAAGAAGTCAAAGCTGGAAAAGTCAACTATTTCTGAAAGTCAAAGTCATTTGTTAATAAAAGTCAAAGTCAATGTAATTGTATTTTTGTTTCTTTGTAATTGTTAGAGGTATAAATACCTTGTTTCCCTTGTTAGTTGTTGTATCAATCAGACGTGTGAATCAGAGATGTACACAAATCAGAGAAGAGCATCATTCATATTATTCTTAGTGAGAAAGTGAGAGAGATATGTAAATTGTGATTGATCAATATACATATGACTATGGATTTCTCATCTTGATTGTGTTAATAATCAATTAGAACTTGAATATTGGGAATAACAATCTGTGAGAAGGATGTATTGCCTGATCCTAATCTTCCACATGTCAAATTCATTAGATCTGAGCATTGGAACCTTTGAGACGAGAACACTATCACTTGAACCGTCCATGATGATTGAAGGTTTCTGAGAAAGAATGGTGATTGAAGGTTTCTGAGAATACTAGGCTCTGATACCACTTGTCAGGATCTAATTCTTAACAAGAATAAAGAACTCAGAAACAATATTAAAGGAGTTTGCGGAATAACACTTTAATATTCAGAATATCAATGAAACAGTGAATATGAATCACAACTTGTAAACTTTATTGAAAGATTAAAGTTACAAGATTTCAAACAAAACCTCAATATTGATGAGCAGACTCACCAATACGAATTCTACTTCTCTAGAACTAGGGTTCTAAACCTTGAGGTTAATTATCTCTAAAAAAAAAACTCAGAATATTGTCTAACTTGATATCCTAAACTATTTTCAATAAGTCTATATATATACTAAAGATAAAAGATAATTACAAAATATAAAAGATCTTCAGTATAATCTTCCATATTTATCTTCAAGCTTTCCATGAATATCTTCAATCAATACAGCTGTCTTCATTGCCATACGAAGTCTTCATCTCATAAGCAGTACTAACCATGTTCAGCAGTATTAATGAAGTTGGTAGTAGTAATCTCTTAGCAGTACTAACTACTAGCAGTACTAACTATGCTCAGCAGTAGTAACTTCATCAAGCAGTATTAATCTTGTTTAGCAGTATTAATCTGTCTCAGAAGTACTAACCATGTTGTGCTACCAGCATTAATCATACTTGTGCAAATTCTGAATTCCTAACAACGCGTCTCTTCAATTCATCTTAAATCTCTTAACTTAAAAGCACTGTAACGATCGTGAGACAAGCAGGATGATCCAAACATAATAATAATAATAATAATAATAATAATAATAATAATAATAATAATAATAATAATAATAATAAATAAGCAGAATAGGACAAGGACCCGGTCTAGCAAAAGTCCGGTCAAACTGGGTACCGGTCAAGCAAAGGACCGGTAAAGGCAATGTACCGGTCAAACAAAGGACCGGTATTGGCATAGTACCGGTCAAACAAAGGACCGGTATTGACAATGTATCGGTCGAACCAAAAGGACCGGTATTAACAACTTACCGGTCAAATCTTATTACCGGTCAAAACAAATCCGATCGAACCAAAGGACCGGAAGAGACAAAATATCGGTCAAAGGACAAAGACCGGTAATCAGGGTACCGATCGAATCAGTGTGTCGGTCGAACGAAGGACCGATATCAACAATACACCGGTCAAATGAAAGACCGATAATGTCAAAGCACCGGTCGAGTACTATCGGTTGATTATAGAAACTTAACAAACAGCAGATAAACCCAAAAAAAATAGATAAGACCGATAAACTCGAAGAACACGCCGATGAACTCGATGATTTCTGGAACTCGATCGAGATCAAACCAATAAATTGAAACCGATAAATCAAGTATACCAATATGCAGATTAGAAGACCGATAACCAGATTCAATCACACACAATTCGACCGAAGAACACTTCAAACACAACCTAGATCAATAATATTAGAACTTCGGCCGATAAGCAATTAAACCCAGAAGCACCGATAAACTAAATTAAACAAGATATTAGACCGATAATAACCTTTTTTTAGTAAACAATAGACCGATAAACAATCAACCCAGATTGACAGAAATCAAACAGATCGATAAAAACACAGAAACATATAATCACTTAAAGACAGATAAAAGCGATTAACACATATACTTGATTATAGGGTTTTAGACAAACCTTTTTCTGGATCAAACCTTTAGTCTCTTTGCTCTGATACCAATTGTAGATCCCAGTACAGTGCAGTCAGTAGCAAATATTATCAAAGATGAACAATTATATGGCCACAACTACTAGTCATATGATTAATATGAAATCAAAGGGTTACAGGTTTACAGAAAGAATTTCTGATCTAAGAGAGTAAACCTATAGACTAGTGTTATGAAAATAATGAGACTAACTCGTAAATGAATGTAATTCAGCCTTTATATATCCAGCCTTTACAAGAAATGGGCTTATGGGCTTTTAGGCCCAACAAGCTAATACTACTTTCAAACAATTACAATTTACACCCTAAACTTCTATTTAACATATAATTAACCCTAACACAATCATCAAGTACTTAATTCTTTCTAAACACAAGCACGAATACACAAGGAATTTTTTTCTTTGTCATAACGTTTATAGAAATTACCTTTGTGGTGTTTCGATGATTAAATGGAAGCCCTGGAGTAGTCAACATCAAAAAGCTCATTTCCAATGTGTATTCGTTACACACAGTGACTTTGTGTTACTGACAGGCATGTTAACTGATTCATTAGTTGATTCAGGTGTTACACGACTATTTTGTCTGGATTTGAAAAGATCTAGATGAATATCTTTTGAATTGACGGATCAAGGGCTCCAAATGACAGACATTTCTTACTCAAAGTTTTGATGAAGTCGTTGTACTTTTCATCAAAAAGGGGGAGAATCTAAAGCTTGAAGAAATGTTCAGTCCATTACATTACAAGACCAAGAACTGCGAGATCAAAGTATTCTGAAGACATGCTGATTTCAGATAAATTTTCTTTGACGATACTTTGCTAAAGCATTCTGAGCTAGAGAAAGAGATTGCATCTTCTGAGCTGAAAGAGAAGACCAAATTGCCAAAAATCTTTTTAGTAATGATCTTGATCGAAAGAGGGAGATGTTTAGACCACAGTCTCATTGGATTCAAGATCATCCAATCTGAAGATCCAATCTGAAGCTAAAGCAGAAACGTCGACTCTCGATATTAAAGTCTAATGTTTCTTTGTAATAAATGTCAAAGTTGTTTGTTATTGTTATTAGTTAGTTTAGTTTAGTTTGTTAGTTATTAGTTAGATATAATATCTAAATATTAGATATTATTAAGTTTATTATTGTTTAATGTTGCAAGTGGTTGTTTAGGTAGTATGTTAGACACACAAGATCTATCATTAGATCTCTCAACTCTCTCTAACACAGAGAACATAGAACACATACACTTAAGGTGTAAAAAGAGAGAAAACAGAGAAAACACATCCAGAGCTTGAATCGATCAACCTTGTAACATTTGTTATTAATCAATACAGGTTGGTAATCGTTAATGTGTTGTTTGATATAAAACTTGATATAGTATTGTGGACCCACAATAGTCTTGGGTCTATCTTGTAATAATAGTCAAAGTTATGTTTTTAATATCTAAATATCTAGATATTATATTTTTAGTTATTATATTAGTTTTTGGATATTATGTTTGAGATATAAAAGGTTATGAGATATTATTTATCTCACAACTTTTCAATATCTCAGATTATAAGATATCGACTCAAGAACATACAAGAGAGAAAGTGAGTTTCAAAGTGTAAACATCAACCCTTTAATCTGCGTTTGTAATTCGAACAGGTTGGTAATCTATATCTTTGTTTGTGTTTGATTATCTGGTAAACGATCACGGACTCACAGTAATCCTCGAGGGCCCACCCCCACATCTTAGTACGAGTCGGCGAGCTCGTGGCCATGGGTTCCTAATATGGTGAACTCAATAACTTGGAATGTGGCTTACTCTGTGTTCCACCACTAGCCATGAAATTCGGGTTTCCCCCGTCATCGAAAGGTGTTGTTTTGGGTATTTAACTTTATCCTTGTTTTCGGTGACGCTTTGAGTTTGGGTCTTTCCCCTTATGCTTTAATTCTGGTCGTTTGGTTTAAAAAGTTTTATTCAAACATCATCAATGGAGCACTTACAACTATTCACGTTTTGAGTAAGTGTTGGATTGCCTTACTTCATGAAATAATGTTTGGCGTTGAGGCGTTCATTTATAAATTGCTTAATTATTGGAAAACGAGTCGTTCTCATATTTAAAGTAATTCATTTTAAAGGATCATGATTTAAGTTGCATTATTTCCATTTAATGGTTTTTATATTCTTGATGAAAACTTTTGAACTCACTAGGCGTTAGACTAACCCTTTTTATTTGTCGGCATGTGCAACAGGTTCCGGTTGGGAATGGTTCTAGTGAGATTGTGAAGAGATGAGTGCTAGTGGTGTGCTCGAAAAGGTGTTTAGCTTGTTGAAGTCTTCCGCACTTATATCGGAGATAGCGATTGGTATTTGGTTATAGTAACACTCGACTTTAGTTAGTCTTTATGTAAGACTTTATTTACCCGTTGTTGGCTCAATCTAGAAATGTATTGCATTTACGGATTTGTAGTAAGAGATTTTATCCCTCTTTGAGGTGTTATTGAAAGTTTTAATTTAGTCGTCATTTCCAAATTTGAGGGTGTTACAGGTTTGATTTAGGATTTTGGAAATATCCCAAATGTGTTTGATTTAGGATTTTTTTTATTGTTAACATGAGTTTGATTTGAGCTTGTTGAATCTTGGTGTTCTTGAGGTAGGGGATGACTATTCAAGTAAAATAATTAAAAAAATGGAAAAATAAAAAAATAAGTAAAATGACCAATAATACCCCTCGTGCTTAACGGAGGAAATAGACGGTTGTTGGCTCGAGGGACCAAATCCATAACAAAATTCATCCCGGAGGGACCAAATCCATAACAAGATGCATAGTGGGAGGGCCATCATGTAATTTTTGAAGTTAAGGAACCAATTCCGTAACAAACGCCAAACCTGAGGGACCAAATCTGTAATGTACTCTTTTTAAAACAACTTATATTATTATAATATTATCTAAAAGAAAACCTAATATAAAATGATAAAAACTAAATCTTATTGGTGGGAATAAATAAAATAATAATTTCTCTCTCCTACCATCTAGTTTAGAGAGTTCTCTATATTTAGAGATTTTTCATGTTTTCAATTATAGCAAACAATATAGCAATGCTCAATGAATCAAAGTTTGTTGCTAAAGAAAAGGAAGATCATAGGTGGTGTTGTTGTTGTTTCTTTTGTCTTTATCCGTTTAGTTTTAAGATTTACTAGAAGTGTATTCACGCAATGCATGGCGATACATCTTGATTTTAATGTTTCTTTTTCTTTTCTGTTTTTGTCGATTTTATAATACGGTTTTGTGTGATTTTAAGAAAGTGGTAAAAAAAATTATATGAATTTGTTTAATTTAATTTTTATTATAATTATAATTTAGGTTTAGAATGATGTATTTTGTTTTAGGTTTAATAATCTAATGTTTTTTATAAGATAATAATTAAATACTTTGTTAGAATTCAATAATTATGCTAATTATATTTAATATTCTTTATATTTAAAATGAGATGTTTATCCTGTATTTGATTATATTTATCAGTTAGTAACAAATTCAAACATTCAACTTTAAAAAGTTGTACTCGTGTATCGTTTACTTGTAATCTTGAATTTTAAGTAATATGCATCAATAAAGAGTATGTGATGCATAAAAAAACATTTTTAAGAGTTTTTCTCAAATGTTTTATAATATTTTTTTTAGGAAAAAATGCTTTATAATATAGTATAGATATGTTCTAGTCTTTCTCTCTTTCTGTTATCTAGAGTTTTTGCTAAGGTAGTAGTTATATGTAAGGCATTAAAAAGAGCTCTGCCTTTTCATTATTAATCAAGTCTTTCCTTATCAAAACACTTTCTTGCTCTGATAACTTCCAACATTGTGATATCAAAGTCAGGTTGCAACCTAGGCTTCTAGTGTTTATTTTTCTCCAGCAGAAACTCATGGTCTTAAACAACTCTATTGTTAATGCTTCCTAACCAAATCAAGTTTTTAAAGGTGACTCTTACGAATTCTGGTGTATCAAAATGAAAACATTGTTTAAATCCCAAGATCTGTGGGATTTAGTCGATAAGGGAATTGCAGAAGGATAAGATGAAGCAGTGAACAAGGAGGTTACAAATAAAGATGCCAAGGCCTTATTTCTCATCCAACAAGCTATTTATGAGACAATATTTTCAAGAATCGTAACAGCTGACTCGGTCAAAAGCAGGAACATTCTCAAGACCGAGTACGAAGGATCAATTAAGTTAATTTTTGTTAAGCTTCAAGGTTGAAGAAGAAATTTTGAAACATCAGTTGTGAAAACAATGAGTTTGTGCAAAATTATTTGGCAAAGGTTTCATCAATTGTTTGTTTAAGATGCAAAAAGTTGGTTCAAAGTGGTCAAAGTTTCTCTAAATGCTAATCTCTGAACTGTTTGTTTAAAGATCTGTTGAAGAGTGTTTAGAGTTTATTAGTTGAGAATCTTCTAAGTGTTGAATTCTGCACTGTGTGATCATAATTCCAAAGAAGAACAATCAGAGTTCGGCTAAGGATTATCAGAGTTCAGATGGAAAGTATGAACACCTTATTTAGACTTTGATACTTAAGCAGATTCTTGCATAATGCTTCAAACACTTTTTACTGAAGACCTGAAGACCCTAGCATACCAGAAAACGTGTCTTGATTGTATTTGTCAATTATGTACACTTACTGTAGCTTTACTATTGTTTTCCTTCTTAAATTTTGTTTGTTAGCTAGTGGTAGTTAAGTTTCCACTCCTCAATTTGTAATATTTCTCTCTCTAGAAGTTTGTCAAATCTCTCAAAGATCAATGCAAGTCATATGACATTTGGCAATAAATTCTTTTATTCTTGATCAATATTGTTCTTGGTTGATGATTTCTTGATTAGTATATTAAATTGGGACTCACAGTTTGTCAAAGGAGAACCTATGGTGATCAAATAACATATGAAACTAAGTTTGCCTCCCAAGTTTGATCATGTAGTTGCAGCAATAGAAGAGTCCAAGGATATCTCGATATTGACTGTTGATGAACTCATGGGGTCTCTACAAGCCCATGAAGCAAGAACCAACATAATTTCATTCAAGAAGAGAAGCATGCCTTTCAAACCCGGGGGATTCATGTAATTTTTTGGATGTCATGGCCGAGGATGAGGTACATTTAGAGGAAGATGATGTAGAAGAATGAGTTATGTTCAATGCACACATTGCAAGAAATTTAGGCACTAAAGAAGAGGATTGTTGGAGCAAAAACAAGCAGACCCAATATGGAGAAGAAGAAATATACTACTTGTTTATGACATATGGAAATCATCAATATGCTCCAAAAAATATTTGGTACATTGATAGTGCATGTTCAGTCACCTCACAAGAGATAAAAAGAAGTTTCAGGAGCTGGATGAAACACAAAAGTCACTTGTTCGGTTAGGTGATAACAAAGAAGTTCTTGTTGAAAGAAAAAGGACAATGGTTTTCAACATTCATCGAAAAGAGAGATTGATCTGAGATGTAAACTATACACCATGTTTGGCTCATAATCTTCTAAGTGTAAGATAACTTATCGATTCTGGTTGAAAGGTTGTTTTTTAGAATAATATATGCACCATTAAAAGAAAAACGGGTGAAGTGAAGTTAAAGGCACACTGACAGAAAACAAAATGTTCCCTATAGATATATTTTGTGCAAAATTTATGGAATGATGAATAGTAGCAATGTGAACACAAATACAGGGTACCAACATTACGACCACATGTATGTAAAAGGTCTACAACTTCTTGCAAACGAAGAGATGGTAAAAGGCTTACCAATCATCAAATATTTGATTCATGTGTGTGAAGGTTATGCTTTTGGTAAGCAAACACGAATGACGTTCCCTGTAAGGCAAGCAAAAAGAGCTCAAGAATGCTTGAACTGGTACATACTGACATATGTGGTCCGATGAAGACTGAATCTTACGAAGGAAGCATGTCTTTTTTACTTTTCATTAATGATTATTCAAGGATGAGTTGGGTTTATTTTCTCATATACAAATCATAAGCTTTTGAATGGTTCAAGAACTTCGAAGCCTTGAAAGAAAAACAATATAATAGGAAATTAAAACATAAGGATAAACAAAGGTGGTGAATTTCTCTCTAAAGAATTCAACGATTTTTATAATGGAGAAGGAATCAAAAGAGAGCTCACAACTCCCCATACCCCCGAACAAAATGGTATAGCCGAGCACCGAACTGTAGTTGAAATGTCCAGATCAATGTTTGAGTTCAAAAACGTGCAAGATAACTTTTGGGCTGAACTAGTGGCAATTGCAGTGTACCTAATCAACATATCCTCCAAAAAAGCAATGTGAAATGTCAACCATATGAAGCCTGGTATTGTAGCACCCTCAAATCTGGAGATAGCAACTTATTTAAAATTTTCTAAATACATCGATAACTGATTCACCTACAATAACAATTTAAGATTTAACTTCAAAAACACAGTTAAAACCTTACACAAGGTCTATAATAGGAACGGGTGTTACTAAAAACCAAATAACCGTCGCTATCTCCAAAATGCGGAATACTTCTCCCAAGCTACCCTCTCACGTGCATATAACTAGCACTCATCCTTTCACAGTGCTGCTAGCACCAATTCCTAGCCGAACCTGATGCACATGCCGACAACTGAAAAAGGTTAGGCTTAATGTCTAGTGAGTTCAAGAGTTTTTATCATAAACATATAAAGCAATAAACTTTAAGAATGTTATTTAAATCGTGATTCTCAAAATGAAATGCATTAAGTATGAAAGTAACCTATTTTTCAACACTCACCATTTTCGTGGTTAAAACACTGATACAAAACATTCCTTCAAATATAAACTCGAAACCCAATAGTCAACCAAATCATAACTGATAATTTTAATATTCAAATGCTGAAAACGTAGATAAACTCTATTATCCAAAATATCCAAAAACAAGGATAAGGTTCAGTATATACCCCAAACCACAAAACATGGATAATAACTCATACCCAAAAACGTCACCGAAAATACGGATAATAAAACTCAATGTCCAAACAACACATTTCGGTGACGGGGGAGACCCGATTACATTGCATGTGATGAAATACAAAAGTAGGTCGCATAACCATGTAGTAAAACCAAAACGCATGGATTATACTCATAAGACATATCGAGCTTAACCTATCTAGATCTTTTGTCCGTGGAGAATCAGATTCAACCCATCTGGGTCTATACGATGTCCAAATCTACACCAAACATACAAGCACATTTGGAATTACACCTTACTGCTCATGGGACGATGTCCGACCATATAGGCCCACATCTTACTTACCATGAAACCCGATGCCTATTCCATGCTATAATGAGGGAAACTAACGTCTCGTCATTTACGTAAAAACTCAAGTGCATATGGATCCATAGCAATAAGGTCTAAAACATTATATGACTCCAAAAGAATGAACTAGCGTATTCGAAATATGTAATTCTCATATAAATATAAATCATGACCAAAGCTCCACGTTGAGCTATCAAAATTGGACAAATGTCCCCAAGACCCAACAAAGTCAAAAAAAAAATGAGCCATAAGCTCAACCAATCAATTGACCATTTGTAAAAGTCATAAAATACAATAAAACATAAACAACTCGCATTTATGTAAACCTATGCTCCAAAATACATAAATAAACTCCAACATAGTTTAGATTGGGACAAATCATTTTCCAAGTGAGTTTATACCATTTATTCTTTTAGAAACGTCCTAAAACACAAAATCAAGCATTTCTCCAAAACACACACTAAAAGTGCATTTATACTCAAAAGATCTCATTCCATAAAATAAATCACTAAAATACCAGTACTCAAGATTTATTTATCAAAATGCCCAAAATCCCAAATGTGGGTGTTTTACAAAGTTTATAAAGTTAAATACTTCAAATAATCAACACCTACCAAATAGCTCAACAATTGATAAATTAATGTAAAACATATAAACGTTTAAAATTTACATTTTTGCATGTACACCGTTTTCACAAATAAACTTGAACTCACTTTGCTAGATTTAGGCTAAATCTAGATTTTTCCCCAACTTGAGCTCCTTTGAAGAAACTTGGATCCATAAGCAAAACCTTCCAAAAACCTAGATTCACAAGATTCCAACCATAAATATTCATATTCAACCATTTAGAATCGTTCCTCAAACATTTTATATCAAAATCCCTATTTCTATTTTGGCCAAAACCCTAATTTTGACCTAAATTCTCCAAAATCATCAAATCCGAAATTTGAGAAACATAATCACTAGAAAATCATCAATCGAACATTTATAACTAATACTAAAGATTATAAACTAGGAGGATGATCTTAACACTTAGGTTTTAGTGAAAACCTAGAAAACCCCAAATTTCTTGAAAGTGGACGTGATGATGATGGCTCTTGGCCTTTGCTTCCAATCCACCACCAAATACTCTTGAATATTCCCAAAACTAACAATCTATCCTTGAAAGCTCTAAATTATGAAGCCATATCAAAAAGAATCGTCTCAAACGGATTTATGGTGAAGAAGATATGAGGAAATGAAGAAAACCCCAAAAAATCGGATTTTTAACCTACTGACCCGCTCCGCGATAGTGCCTGGCTAAAGTGACATATGTTACTTTCGCTAGGCACTCTCGCGCCAGATGTACCGAGAGTTTTATATTCTCAAGGAGAGTGCCCGACGATTGTGCCCATGACACTTTCTCTTGGAACTTTTGCGAAACTTGTACCGTCCGTTTTCCCGGTCGTTCCTCGACCATTTTACGTCCGTTTCTCGGTCGTTTCCTCGACCATTTTCTCTAAATTTATTTTATACATAACATTGAAATTACAGGTGTTACAATCCTCCCAACCTTAGAATGATTTCGTCCTCGAAATCTAATGTCGATCAAAACTCGAATGCCATCACCCACAGAGGGATTTCTTCTCAATAATTCAATTATTCTCTGAACCAAACAAACAACAACCTGAGGGCCTTTCCGTTCTCGATATCATACTTTCATAATCTCACAACGTTCTTGAACCATTAAAGACACGTGAAACAATTCAAAACACCACACAACCCGGAATACAAGCCTGACAGATGGCTTACCATCCACCCATCTCAAAGAAGGTAAGAATCATATGATGTAGACCTCAAATAACGTCACTTTCACCAAACAACGGTCTCCCTTTCCACGGATGTGTCTCTAACCTATTTCAACCTTAACTGAAACTCGATAAGTTCCTGTCAAAACTGTCATGCTGATTTTCATGCAGACTCGCACATCCAATATCCACCTTGACATGTTACACTCATACTAGTGTGAGCATCGAACCTTACTGGAGTAATTTCTAGCCATATGATCTCGGTTGCCTCCCTACCGTAGGTGACACGTACTACCTCGAGGGTAACTTGTGACCTTAACTCCTCATCGACCAATTCGTCTCACTTCCACATCATTCTGAATCAAAAAACCAATGTTTGACATGAAACCCCAAAGAATTCTTAAAATTCCTTAATAATCAACTCTTGATATTGGTAGAGCCTTCCCTCCGATGACGTGCCAATACGCTCTCTAGGGATTCGGTCTATTCAAATTAGACTATCGCGCAACCCTAAACTATACTCAAACCTCAACCATTCAGTCGATAAGATCTTTACCATGTCAAGAAGATCTTACTCGTCGACACTTAATTACCAGCATCTAATCTCCATAAAGTTCCACCACTGTGAGGCTAACACTTCTTATGATCCAACGGAGGTACTTCCAAGCATTCCAAATATCATTGACCCCAAAAGAATGAGTCGACACCTAAAATCAATATAGCTACCATGAAGATGTGGGTATGCGAAGAAGTATCTCATTCCTAGTTGCACTGAACCAATCCCCAAAAAGACTTAAGGTTGACACCTAATATGGAAACAAAAACTCCAAATCACACAGCCTTACGAACAAACCATAACATCCTCATTATTCACGAATACCTATGAAGATGGTACACCACCGACACATAACATGTTGCCGCACAGTTAACCCACCAATTCAAACCCAACCATACATAAACAACCGCACAAGGCTTTAACTCGATAAATTTTACCGAAACTAGAAAGATCACCCCTTAACTAACATGGAAAATGCATAAATCTAATACCTCAATTATTCATGTGTGCAACGATTCATAACTGAAACCCATAATTTAAGACTGGCCACAGTCAGATCATCTATCGCTTCAAATCCTACGGGTTCCTTTAGTCCTGAATCACAATTCATTTTCATAAGAGGGTTTAAATCTATAGCTCTAATGAGTTCAAGGTTTTTCAACTATAGGACTCAACAATTATGCCAATTGAAAAGTCTCGTAAGATTTTTTTTCAAACGCAAAATCTTTATGCAATTAATCGTACGTGTAAAAGTCCGCTACCACTTACTGAACAGCTGTGCAAAGTGGTCACAAACGCCACACATATAATATTATTTCGAAAGTCATTTGATCACTACTCAAGCTAATAACGACAATAATAAAAAAAAATGCGCAACAACCTTTTCAAATGAACCACTATGGTCCGAATATGCATCACTTTATGCCATGCACGTAAAATAATTTCCCGCACCAAAGCGGTGTGCAACAAATGTTTGCATAAACCACAGAAGGAGAAATTTACATAATCAAGTTTAAAAAATTTCTCATTTAACCATAAAATAACATGGAATAAAATTTTCAACAAGACCCACATACATCAGTTTATTTCCCAAACTTGGTAAAACGATAAGTGTTTGCGATTTGGTTAAACGTAAAATAATTTAGATTGACTACAAACTTTAGTCCGCACAAATAAAATGCTCTTGGTCCCATAATAGTGGTTAAAATGCCATGCATAACAATAAACCAATATAACGTATTGCGTGAAACAATAACTGTAAAATCAACAACCAAAGAAGGTATATAGCAAAAGTTCAGCACGAACCGTCATAGGTCCTTCATATGCTTACTCATACCAAAAGTATAAATCAATTCAAATGCTAAGTAGTGTATAAGAGAATATACTTGTATAAAACTCAAAAGTGAAAATATGCGATATTAAGCCTCTCAAGACATCTCTTGCGGTTGCGAAAAGATATGTGCAAAACTCGCGTGAGACATGAAGCTCAATAAAACTCATAAATTAACACACACAATAATTCAAGTATGCACATTCCAAAGTTTCACCCATGCGTCGCAAAATGTCGTAAAATAAAACTCCATAGGACTGAACAAAACTTCCATAAAACTTAATGAAACCCAATGTCACCCAATCAATCAAATGGTGCCAAAATTTTCGTTCTCAACAATCAAATCACACAAGACAAGTTAAGACTAAAAGATCTTAGTTTCATACTTTTCTCTTTCATTGCAACACGATATAAAATAACACTTTCCAACAAAACCCACCTGGAATAAAATTCCCAATAAAACCTAAACGCCCAAAATAATGGAAGGTAATTTTTCATCCAAAACCTTAACATATGCGGAGGAGATCCAATGTTAAAGTCATAATTCACAGTTACCTGTCCAAGACCCTAAACAACATTAAAATATGAATATTACAGTACCCGAAAATAACGTTGAACAACAACGAAAATAAAGAAGGTCTCAACAAAGTTTGCAACCATGTGCAATAAAACAATTTTATGCATGTTTCAACTCATGATTTAAAATCTCGTGCGTGTGAAACGTCTTTCCAATAATTCGAAATACGACCCGCATGATGATTTGGGGAAATATGAAATACTTTATGCAAATTATTTTAAAAGCAAGTTTCGCCATGAATTTTGGTCAAGACCCAAAATCTTAGGAGCGATCCCACCAATCCAACGGTCAAACTACCGACATCCGGATGCGCAATATCTTAAGGTAATAATCGGCAACTAAATTGGTCGACCTTACAATTTCTTCTTGAAGCAAGGCAAATTCAATAAGCCTATGGTTCTAATTCAACCAATAATTCTAACCCAACATGATCAACTTTAGGTATTCATCATACTTATAAAGTCACTCAAAGTGATAATGCTATAAACGTGAACTTTTTCAAATGACCATTCACTAAGGAATTTATCCTCTACCCAATCGATCATCACGTGGAGGCGATTCAAGCATAAACATGCAACATGTAAGTTCACCATAGCACTGACCATTTTCAATTATGAACGTACCATACATAAAGATCCTTGCTACCCGCACCATGATTCCCGATTCTAGTGCCTCTATCGACCTTAAAGTATCCTATCTTAAAGTATCTAATAGTGTAATCTCACTTTCACTTACTAGAAAAACGCTAGTTTGAGTCTAGGTATCCGAAATCCACACCTAATTCTCTCAAACTTAACCTCTGATACCAACTTGTAACACCCTCACATCTGGAAATAGCAACTTATTAAAATTTTCTAAATACATCGATAACTGATTCACCTACAATAACAATTTAACGTTTAACTTTAAAAACACAATTTAAACCTTACACAAGGTCTATAATAGGGACGAGTGTTACTAAAAACCCAATAACCGTTGCTATCTCCAAAATGTGGAAGACTTCTCCCAAGCTACCCTCTCACGTGCATACAACTAGCACTCATCATTTCACAGTGTTGCTAGCACTAATTCCTAGTCGAACCTGATGCACATGCTGACAAAAAAAAAAGGTTAGGCTTAACGCCTAGTGAGTTCAAGAGTTTTTATCATAAACATATAAAGCAATAAACCTTAGAATGTTATTTAAATCGCGATTCTCAAAATGAAATGCATTAAGTATGAAATAACCTCCTTTTCAACACTCACCATTTTCGTGGTTAAAACTCTGATACAAAACGTTCCTTCAAATATAAACTCGAAAACCAATACTCAGCCAAAGCATAACTGATAACTTTAATATTCAAATGCTGAAAACATGGATAAACTCTATAATCCAAAATATCCAAAAACAAGGATAAGGATCAATATATACCCTAAACCACAAAACATAGCTAACAACTCATACCCAAAAACGTCACCGAAAACATGGTTAATAAAACTCAATGTCCAAACAACACCTTTCGGTGACAGGGGAGACCCGATTACATTGCATGCGACGGAACACAAAAGTAGGTCACATAACCATGTAGTAAAACCAAAACGCATAGATTATACTCATAAGACATATCGAGCTCAACCCCTCTAGATCTTTTGCCCGTGGAGACTCAAATTCAACCCATCTGGGTCTATACTTTGAGATGTCCAAATCCACACCAAACATACAAGCACATTAACCTTACCGCTCATAGGACGATGCCCGACCATATAGGCCCACATCTTACTTACCATGAAACCCGATGCCTATTCCGTGCTACAATAAGGGAAACTAGTGTCCCATCATTTATGTAAAAACTCAAGTGCCTATGGATCCATAGCAATAAGGTCTAAAACATTATATGACTCCAAACGAATGAACTAGCGCATTCGAAATATGTAATTCTCATATAAATATAAATCATGACCAAAGCTCTACGTTGAGCTATTAAAACTTGATAAATGTCCCCAAGACCCAACAGAGTCAAAAAAAAAAAACAAGGTCATAAGCTCAACCAATCAATTGACCATTTGTAAAAGTCATAAAATACAATAAAAAGTAAACAAGCCGCATTTATGTAAACCTATGCTCCAAAATACATAAATAAACTCCAACATAGTTTAGATTGAGACAAATCATTTTCCAAGTGAGTTTATACCATTTATTCTTTTAGAAACGTCCTAAAACACAAAATCAAGCATTTCTCCAAAACACACACTAAAAGTGCATTTATACTCAAAAGATCTCATTCCATAAAATAAATCACTAAAATACTAGTACTCAAGATTTATTTATCAGAATGCCCAAAATCCCAAATATAGGTGTTTTACAAAGTTTATAAAGTTAAACACTTCAAATAATCAACACCCACCAAATAGCTCAACAATTGAAAATTTCATGTAAAACATATAAACATTCAAAATTGACATTTTGGCATGTACACTTTTTCACAAATCAACTTGAACTCACTTTGCTAGATTTAGGCTAAATGTAAATTTTTTCCCCAACTTGAGCTCCTTTAAAGAAACTTGGATCCATAAGCAAAACCTTCCAAAAACCTAGATACAGAAGTTTCCAACCATAAATATTCATATTCAACCATTTAGAATCGTTCCTCAAACATTTTATATCAAAATCCCTATTTTGGCCAAAACCCTAATTTTGACCTAAATTCTCCAAAATCATCAAATCCGAATTTTGAGAAACATAATCACTAGGAAAACATCAATGGAGAATTTATAACTTATAATAAAGTTTAGAAACTAGGAGGATGAACTCACCACTTAGGTTTTGGTGAAAACCTAGAAAACCCCAAATTTCTTGAATTGGATGTGATGATGATGGCTCTTGACCTTTTCTTCCAATACACCACCAAATACTCTTGAATCTTCCCAAAACTAACAATCTATCCTTAAAAATCTCTTAAATACGAAGCCATAGCAAAAAGAATCGTCTCAAACGGAGTTATGGTGAAGGAGATATGAGGAAATGAATAAAACCCCCAAAAATCGGATTTTTAACCTACTGACCCGTTCCGCGATAGTGCCTGGCTAAAGTGACATATGTTACTTTCTCTAGACACTATCGTGCTAGATGTACCAAAAGTTTTATATTCTCAGCGAGAGTGCCCGACGATTGTTCCCATGGCACTTTCACTTAGCACTTTCGCCAAACTTGTACCGACCATTTTCCCGGTCGTTCCACGACCGTTTTCTCGGCTGTTTCCTCGACCATTTTCCATAAATTTATTTTATACATAACATCGAAATTACGTGTGTTACAGGTATGAACCCAAACCATTTGTTGATTATTTACGTATATTTGGATGTGTGTATTATGCCTTGATACCATCATATAGGCACAAATTAGATCAAAAATCAAAAAAATATATGTTCATTGGGTATTGTACAAACTCCAATGCATATAGACTTTTTGATCCAGATAAAAAGGTCTATCGTTGTTAGTATAGATTTGAAGTTTAATGAACAATAATAATGAGATACAAGTTCAACTCATGTTAACTCAAGCATTGATGTAGTGCAAGATGAAGTTCACAAGAAAAATATACAAGAAAAAGTACTAGGTGGTCCTCAATGCATTGGTTCAGACAGTTCTTCAAACAACTCTTAACTCATCCCTAAAGAGACAACTATGAGTAACAAGACCAGTTCAAAAAGACGTCTCTATATAACACAAGTGAAGAAGAAGAAGTTAATCTAAGACAAAATAAGCACGAAGAATTCCAAAGCACTTCTTTGAAGTTGAAGGAAAAAAATTTGTTTGTTGAAGATCCAACAACACTAAGAAAAGCAATAGAAGAAAAAGTATGGAAGAAAACTATGAATGAAGAAATCCATGAAATTTAGAAGAACGGGACCTGTAATCTAGTTAATCAACCTGACGGAAAGAAAGCAATCAGTCTTATATGGATTTTTAAGACCAAGTATTAGTCAGTTGGAACAATATAAAAGCACAAAGAAAGGTTGGTAGCACAGGGGTATGCACAAGATATGTAGTAGACTTCAAAGAGACCTTCGCATCAGTGGAAAAATTTGAGACCGTGAGAATCATTCTCGCACTTGCAGCTCAAATAGAGTGGATCATTCATCAGTCTGATGTAAAATCCACTTTTCTAAATGGAGAGCTCAAGGAAGAGGTTTATGTGTAACAACGGAAATGATTTGAATTTCTAGGGGAAGAAAATAAAGTGTACAAACTCAAAAAGGCATTGTATGTGTTAAAGCAAGATCCTCGAGCTTGGTACAACGTAATAAATGAATTCTTTCATGAAGATGGATTCAAGAGGAGTCTCAACAAACCAACTTTATATGTGAAGAAGCAAGGAGAAGGATATATTATCTTAGTAAGTCTATATGTAGATGATATGATTTATACTAGTTCGTTTGCACAACTTATTGCAGAATTTACAAATCTTTGGAGAGCAAGTTTGAGACAGATATGGGAGAATTGATTCACTTCATAGGCCTTGAAGTAAAGTAAGCCAAGAATGGTATATTTCTCTTTCAATATAAATATGTTATGGATATATTAAAGTAGTTTGGCATGCTAGGTTGCAAAACAAATGTAACACCAACAAATGTGAGGGAGAAGCTTGTTATAGAAGATGGAACATAAATGGCAGATGCAAGGAAGTTCAAAAGCCTAGTAGAACGTCTCATCTATCTTACTCACTCAAGACCTGATCAAGCCTATGTTTTTCACTTAGTTTCAAGGTTCATGTATTGTCCAAGTGTCCATCACTTAATCTGGAGCAACACAAAGGATCATTCGATATGTTGCTAAAACAGTCTCTTATGGACAGGATCTCAAGTGCTGTAACTTGGGTGTCAAAGAAGCAAACCATGGTTGCCTTATCCTCTACAGAAGTTGTAGATACAGAATCTCTCAGTGATTTGATGATGATCCTCTTACTTAGTGATAATTACTTAGAATTGTTGTATTTTAAATATCAATTTCAGCGATCGTATGTTGAGCTTGTTTAGTGATTGCTGAAAAATTAAATGTAAGCAGTTAATGTAAGTAATCCCTGAAGATAAGCCTCATGCTGAAAGAAACTCTCAGCTGAATTCGAAGACCAAGCTGATGAAAAATATAAGTGTACTCATGATATGAAGTAGTATTCAGTGAAACCAAGACAAGTACACAAAGCTTGACAAATCAGATCAAGACTCAGCAATAGCTGAAGATATTCCTCACTACTAGCTAAAGATTCTCCTCAACAATAGCTGATAAGAGTCGTGTTCTACAAGATTTATTTGTCTTATCGTCTTGCACAAATAGTCCAATGGTACAAAAAAACAGTGTTTTTGTCTATCTTCGTACAAACCTCTACACTACTAAAAAAACCAACATTTTCAATGGTCATTTCCGGTGGATTTCCAGATGATTGAATAAAAGTAAAAAAAAAAGTCAAACACTGTTGGGAACTGAAGATGTGAACAAGTCTTTAATGCTGCTAGTTCAGAATTACTACTGCTAGAAGAGTTCAAAGTTAATACTGATGAGTATTACTACTGCTAGTAGAATTAATACTGCTAGTCAAAGTTAGTGCTGCTTGAACAAAGTTAGTACTGCTTAGCTAGTTAGTACTGCTATTGGTTAGTGCTGCTTAGTAGTTAATGCTGCTAATACCAAGTTAATGTTGCTAGAAGAAATTAATGCTGCTGAGCATAATTAGTACTGCTTATGTTTTAAAGATCCGGATGAAAAGGATGACAGCTGGAAAGAATCAAGATATTCATGGAAGGCTTGAAGATAATGATAGAAGATATATTGAAGATATTTTATTTATTGTAATTATCTTTTTATTCAGTATATGTACAGATTTGATAGAAATAGTTTTAAGATTGATTCATTCAAAGTTTTTTTTTTTAGAGAAAATCAACCTCAAGGCATAGATCCTAATTCTAGAGAAGTAGAATTCGTATTGGTGAGTCTGTTCATCAATATTGAGGTTGTGTGTTTAATCTTGTAACTTTAAGCATTCAATACAAGTTTACAAGTTGTTGATTATATACTGTTTTGGTTTACTGTTTTATTGAATATCAAAGTGTTATTCCGCAACTTCTTTGATATTAGTTTCTGAGAATTTATTCTTGTTAAGAATTCGATCCTGACAAGTGGTATCAGAGCTAGTATTCTCAGAAACCTGCAATCATCATTCTTCTTTGAAATCAGAAATCATCAATGACTAAAGTTTCAGATTCTTCAAGCACAGAAATTCCCACAGAGGTAATGTCTAATCTTTGCTCTAAAACTTGTATGGAAACTGTTAAAAGGTACAGGGATCACAACCATACAATGAGTGATGATCTTAAAAGATTAGAGAGAGATATAAAAGACTATGTAAGAATTGTTGAGAGTTTTGAGGAACAGATCAAAGTTTTCCAAGCCAATGAACTTCAACATTCTTATGATACAAATTACTGGAAGTGGGAGAAGAATGACCTAGAACTTCAGCTGAAAAAGTCTAAAGAGGAGAATGAGAAGATAAAGAGTGAGTTTGAGAAAGCCAAGCTGGATATTGAGAAATTTTCCAATGCTTCTAAAGCAATGGACTCTTTGCTCCAAACTCAAATCCATGACATACTTAGAAGAGGAATAGGCTATAACACCACACCACCACCATACAACAACAATTACATCCCTCCTATATCAGACTTGCTAGAGACCAAGAATAGGAAGGAATTGTCTGATGAAGCCACTAAGGTAGATCCATTAGACAAAGTGGTGGTTGAAACAGACTCTGATGAAGAAAACTTTAATGAAAAGAGTAAGAAGAACACTGTGAGTGGTGAGATTCCTCTAGAAAATAACATTATCACCAATGAGGGATGTGGAAAGGCTTGGATCAAGTCTAAGGACATAGAAAAGACTGAGGGAAAGTCTGAGAAGGTCCATTATAAGCAAACCACAGTTGTGAATCCTGTCCCTTGTAAACAGTGTTCTTGCAATAAAGTTGAGCCCCAAAAACATGATAAACCAAGGGGAAATCAAAGAAACTGGAATAATCAGTGGGCACAAAAACAAGGGGTTGATTTGAATAAAATCAATAGACCAAAACCTTGTTTTATCTGTGGCAAATTGAATCATCTTGCCAAACACTGTTATTTCAATCCTATCAACCAAAGAGTCAATTTTCAAAGACAACCACAAAACTCTTTTGGTTATAGGAATCAGAGAAGGAATCACATGGCTGAGAAAAGAGCACCTATAAGATCACATGCTCAGAACAAGTTTGCTAAACCAAAGAAAAATACTCCAAATAAGCCAAGGAGTAATTTAAAGACAAAGAAAGCAAACAACTTTGTTCAAGTTTGGGTTCCAATTGTAAAGAAACATGTTAGTAATGTTATTCCAGATAGTACTGCTAACAGAAATAGTGCTGCTGCAACCAATACTACTGCTAACAAGGATAGTGCTTCTACTAGTATTAATGTTGCAAAGCCTATAATCTTGACAAAGTATTCCAGTCATGAGATTCCTAAACAACTCATTCAGACCAAACTGACAGATTATATTAATGAGAAAGGTCAACCCAAGACCACTTTGGCTTGGGTTCCCTCAAAGACTAACTGATTTATCAAGTGTGCAGGGCAACCAAAAGCTCAAGAGGAAGAGCATTTGGAATGCAGATAGTGGTTGCTCTTGGCACATAACAGGTTGAAGTTTGTAATACTCCAGATGGAGGTAAGTTCAAAGGTAAAACAAGTGGTTAAAGAATGATGGAAAATGGAGAGATGGAATAAAAGTGTGAGGTACAAATGAAAGGTTATGGGCAACACAAGCTTAAAAGGTGCAAGTGCAGTTAATGCTGCCAGTGCAGTTTTAATACTGCTTGTAGTTAATACTGCTTGTAGTTAATACTGCTTTCAGTTAATACTGTTTTCAGTTAATACTGCTAGTAGTTAATACTGCTCTAAGTTAATACTGCTAGTGGTTAATACTGCTTGTAGTTAATACTGCTAGTGGTTAATACTGCTTGTAGTTAATACTGCTTGTAGTTAATACTGCTTGTAGTTAATACTGCTAGTAGTTAATACTGCTTGTGGTTAATACTGCTTTCAGTTAATACTGCTGGACGTTAATACTGCTCTAGGTTAATACTGCTTATGTCCCGAATACTATAAATACTCTTTGCCCGCCCAAAAGCTCATAACGACTCTTTGCATACTATTCTCTTGCGCTCTAAACCATCTTTCTCTCAAGTTCAAAGTTCTCAGGCAAGAAGTTTCAAAGATTCATGGCATCAATGGCGTTTATTGACGAGCACAATGAAATCGCGATGCTCCAAAAGCCAAAACAAGCTGAAGGTTTTCATCAGATAGTCGACTTTCTGAAGTCTAGACACATTGCCCATGCTCTCACTATGTCTCCTACTCTCTTCATAGAGTATCAGAGGCAATTCTGGGTACATGCCACCATTGTTACTGAGGATGGTGTGCAAATGATCAAAACGACAATGTGTGGCAAGCCATTGACAGTTACTGAAGAGGTAATTCGTATCAGTCTACGTCTAGACGATGTCTCTGGTATAAATTCTATCCCTAATGATGAACTGTTTTCTACTCTTACAAGAATGGGGTATGGAGGCCCATTGGGTATTTTTAAGTTCTCAAAAGCTAAATTCTCACCCCAATGGCGTTTTCTTGTTCATACCTTGATGCACTGCATTTCTAAAAAGACTACTGGATGGAGTGAGTTCAGCAGTCCCATTACTTATGCTTTGGTCTGTTTGGCCACTGCCAGAAGGTACAATTTTTCACAAATGATTTTCAATGATCTTGTCTCAAACATGGGAAACAAAAAGAGCTTTTATATGTATCCCAGGTTTGTCCAAGCAGTAATCAACCATGAATTGACGGATATTCCTCATTCTGATGGAATATATGTACCAAAACCCCCTAAAGGAAAGGTTTTCTCAAATATGAAAAGATCTGCTGGGGACTCGGAAGGAGTAGACACCCCATTGTTCTCTACAATGATGGTGGTGTCCCAAACCAATGAAGGTATGGTAGCAGAGTCAATGCCCCCATTAGACCAACCCACTGCTAGCCAATCCCAACCTTCTCTCTCTAAAATATTTCCTCAGTCCTTTGCTGTTAAACCCACTCCCATAATATCCAAGACTTATGTCAAGAGAAAGGTACACAAGGCTCCTTCCCTTGGTGTCCCTACCATTAACCAAGAGCCTCAAAGCCCTCTATTGGAGCACTCTCCAGTAGAGAATATCCAAAGGGAATCCCCTAGGGTGTCTCCCAACCCTGAGGAGGTGCTCTCAAAGGAGATGAATGAGCATATGGGTGAGAAGGCTGCCACTACTTCTGCTAGCACAGAGAAGGCCAGTGGTAACATCTCTAAGACCTTCCCCATGGCAACTTTGGGTGAGAAATCAACCAAAGGACCCTGGTGCCAAGAAACCAAATGGGTAGTAGGTGCTTCTGCTAGGCAGAAGGCCACTACTAAAAGATCCAAGGATCCCTCAAGGATGGGCAAAACATCCACAAAGGGTGAGGACAGAACTGAAACTGATGAATTGATGGAAAAACTTTCTAAGGATCCTTCAAGGGTGGGTAAAACACCTAAAGAAGGTGAGGATAGATATACTTACTGGGAATTGATTGAAGCATTAGCCAACATCAATGTTGATGTGGTTAAACAAGGAAAGGAAATTCAAGAATTGCAACAAGTGGTCATCTCCCAACAAGAGCAGATTTCCAAACTCAAGCGATTGGTAGGAAAACTCATTGTCAAGAAAAGGAGAAAGAAGTTCATTCTAAAGAGGAGAAATGGGGCAAACAAAAAGAAGGAGGAAAATGCTTCCAAAAAGGGGGAGAATTCTAGCTCAGAACAGATAGATCAAAAGGTTGAGGGGGAGTTTGTTGAAGAAAAGAGATCTGCAGAAACAACACCAGCAACAGCAACAACCCCGGCAGCAGAAACTGTTACTACTGCTAAGCCAAAACAAGCAGCAGAAACTGTTAGTGCTGCTGAAACTACACAAGTAGCAGTAACAGGATTAACATCTGAAGAGGTTGAAGTAGCAGAGATGCTGGTAAAAGCAAAGAATGACACTCTCAAAGCAAAGGGAGTGGTCATAAATGAAGGGGGAGCAAAGAAATCAGAAAAGAAAGACATGGTTGCAGATGTAAAAAGAAAAGGGAAAGAAAAGATGATAGAATCTGATCAACCATCTAAAAAGCAAAAGATGATTGAGTCAGATGAAGCATTAGCAAAGAAACTGCAACAAGAGTTAGATAAAGCAGAGAAAGAGCAGGTTGAGAAAGACAAAGAGATAGCCAGAGCACTAGCCAATGAACTAAATGAAGCATTTCAGAAAGGGTTGGAAACAGAAAAAGCCAAGCAAAGAGCAATAACCTTGAGAAAGGCTATGATGGCCAGATCAAGTGCAAAGAAGAGAAGACCTTCACAAACTTACCTTGCAACTCAGGAAAGGAACAAGATGATAACTTTCTTGAGGAGTGCAATTGGTGTGAAGAAAGAAATGTTCATAAAGATGACTTTTGATCAAGTCAAGGGACTGTATGAGAAAGAAATGGAAAAGCTGAAGAATAATGAAAAGGACAGAGTGGAGTTTGAAAAGAAAGCTAAGGAGAGGCATGATGTGAATATCAATAAACCCTTTCCTGAAAGTGAAGAGGGAACTCCAACAAAGGAAAAAGCAGAGATTAAAGAAGAAGAGACTCTAGCTCAGAAGATTGAGAAGATAAAAAGAGTTAAGTCTATTGCTTCTAAAGGTCCTAGATCAGAAGAAAGGACCAAGGAAGAAAAGAAGAAGGAAGCTACTATAGAACAAGGGCAAAGGATACTGAAGAGAACCAAGATGATGGCAAACAGAAAGAGAGTTGACAAGAAGCCCAGAGTAGAAAAAGAAAAGAAAGCTGAAACTCAAAAAGAAGTACCACAGAGTTCAGATGCAAACATGTATATGGTGATAATGGATAAACTTCCAAAGCCTATCTCAGCTGAACCTGTTGGATTCAAACCTCCTGAAGTTATTCATTGGGATATTATGGAGGTGAATGGCAAGGAGTATATCAGATTAAAAAGAAAGGATGAGAAGTATGAAGTTTATAGCACCTGGAATAAAATTGTCAGAGAGTGTTCAAGATCTGATTTGGAAGAAATGTTTGAAGTGGGAATGAAAGTCCATGCAGATCAGTTGACAGCTCCAGGGTTACCAATTGTGAAGCTAGTTATGGAATATTTGTGCATGTTGTTCAAACCAGGAGCAGTGAAGCATTTGATAAAAGATGTATTCAAAGCTGTTAGAGGATGGACTTTATATGAAAGGAGTGGAGTCTATGAACTGGCATTGGATACTTTTCACATGGAGTATTACTTGGTGGATAGGGTCTACAATCACACAAATCTAAAGCTTTATGCCATGTTGAATAAGAAGTTAGGTTGTGCACCAAATTCAGAAATGGCAAAGTACCTAATTCAGAGAACTATCAATCAGAGTATGGGACTGGATCCTAACATTGGAGTAGATCAATGAAGATTTTGGAAGCATTTGAAGAACTTGACTTCTCTTTCTAAAAGTCAAGTTAGGGGGAGATTGTTGGGAACTAAAGATGTGAACAAGTCTTTAATGCTGCTAGTTCAGAATTACTACTGCTAGAAGAGTTCAAAGTTAATACTGCTGAGTATTATTACTGCTAGTAGAATTAATACTGCTAGTCAAAGTTAGTGCTGCTTGAACAAAGTTAGTATTGCTTAGCTAGTTAGTACTGCTAGTGGTTAGTGCTGCTTAGTAGTTAATGTTGCTAATACCAAGTTAATGCTGCTAGAAGAAATTAATGCTGCTGAGCATAATTAGTATTGCTTATGTTTTAAAGATCCGGATGAAAAGGATGACAGCTGGAAAGAATCAAGATATTCATGGAAGGCTTGAAGATAATGATAGAAGATATACTGAAGATATTTTATTTATTGTAATTATCTTTTTATTCAGTATATGTACAGATTTGATAGAAATAGTTTTAAGATTGATTCATTCAAAGTTTTTTTTTTAGAGAAAATCAACCTCAAGGCATAGATCCTAATTCTAGAGAAGTAGAATTCGTATTGGTGAGTCTGTTCATCAATATTGAGGTTGTGTGTTTAATCTTGTAACTTTAAGCATTCAATACAAGTTTACAAGTTGTTGATTATATACTGTTTTGGTTTACTGTTTTATTGAATATCAAAGTGTTATTCCGCAACTTCTTTGATATTAGTTTTTGAGAATTTATTCTTGTTAAGAATTCGATCCTGACAAACACCCGCAAAAATCCGTCGAAAATCTGCCACAAATCCACCACAATTTTTTTTAATTAAATTTATTTTTTGGTGAAAATTGGTGACAGATTTCTAACGGAATTGACATCCGTTGGAAATTAATCACTAATTTTTAAACATCTTAAACAAAAATACTTAATTAAATTAATTAAAGTGTTTAATCAATTATTTCCAACGGATTTTAAAAATTCATTAAATTCCGTCGGAAATCCGTCAGAAATAATTAAATTTATTTTAATAGAAATTAAAAAAACCCTTCCCTTCTTACGACGGATTTCCAACGGATTGGGGTGTCTGCCTGTAAAAGTTAAATATTTTCTTCTTTTTTAATAGAAATTAAAAAAAAAACCTTCCCTTTTCTGACGGATTGGGGGGTCTGTCGGAAATCCGCCGGAAACTTTTTTTAAAACTTTTTTTTTCCTTTTTAATAGAAATTAAAAACCTTCCTTTTATCCGATGGATTTGTATGTCTGCCGGAAATCCGCCGGAAATATTAGAAAATTTATTTTTATAAAACTTTGGTATGAACTTTGTGGCGGATTTTTGGCGGATTTTTGGTGGATTTTTATTATAAATTACTTTTTGTGTATTTTTTCACATTTCCTCTCCATGGGCTTTTACGGGGTTTATGATGGCTTAGTAGTTCGTATTAGCCAATAGTAGGTCTTAATTGTCTTATCGAACCGAGTATACACCAAATGCATATATGTGTACATATTTGTACACAAACACATAATAATTCACATATGTTGTTATGTTGGTCCTTAATAAGTTATAAAAAGTCATATTGGGCCATAATGGTGGTTTAGTGGTTTGTATTATGGTATAATGGTTCTTAGTTATCTTATCGATCGTAATAGACAACACATGCATCTATGCAGTCGATACGTGCATACAAGCACGTAATAAGTTACCACTAGTGTTATTGGGCATTAACAAGTCATAAAATATCATATTGGGCTATAATCGTGGTTGAGTGGTTCATATTGGGGTATAATGGTGCTTAGTTGTCTAATTGACCCGAATACAGGACACATGCATCTATGAAGTCGATACATGTACAAAAGCATATAATAAGTCACCACTTGTATGTTTGGGCCTTAATAAGTCACCAACGATCATAATGGGCTTTGATGGATTCTATTGAGCTTAAATCAGTTTAATTGGGATTAAATCGGTTCAATTGGGCTTAATTCGGTTTAATTGGGTTTTAATAAGTTATATTGGGCCTTAATAAGTCAACAGTGCTCATAATAGGCTTTGATGGGCTCTCTTAGGCTTTGATGGTTTTATTGGGCTTAAATCAGTTCTATTGGGATTAAATATGTTCAAATGGGTTTTAATAGCGTATATTGGGCCTGAATAAGTCACCAACGATCATAATGGGCTTTGATGGTTCTTGTGCTTAAGTCGATTCGATTGGGCTTAAATCGGTTCTATTGGGTTTAAATTGGTTCAATTGGGTTGTAATAGGTTATATTAGACCTTAATAAGTCACCAACGATCATAATGGGCTTTGATGAGCTCTATTGGGCTTTGTTTCCTTCTATTGGGCTTTGATGGGTTCTATTAGGCATAAATCGGTTCTATTGGGCTTAAAAAGGTTCAATTGGGTTTTAATAGGTTATATTGGGCCTTAAGAAGTCACCAACGATCATAATGGGCTTTGATGGGTTTTATTGGGATTTGATGGGTTCTATTGGGCTTAAACCAGTTAAGTTGGGCTTAAATTGTTTATATTGGGCTTAAATCGGTTCAATTGAGATTAAATCGGTTCAATTAAGTTTAAATTTGGTTTTATTGCTCTTTGATGGGTTATATTGGACTTAAATCAGTTCAATGGGTTTTATTCTGTTCAATTGGGTTATATTCGACAATAATGGTTTCAATAACGCCGAAATGAGTGTTTTTTTTGTAGTGCTATCAGCTCCACTATTCATGTGCGGCCAAAAGCGTGGTTTGAACAAAAGTCGAAAGCATGCTTCCAGTACCTTTTTGACACGTGGAACGTACCTTATTTGACTTGCATTAATCCTCTCCAACGATCTCCCCTTCTGTCTTTGAAGAAATATTTTCTTCAAACTTTCTTCTCTCTTATTCTCTTTCTTTTGTAAAGAACTTAGTGATTCTCATAGATTGTTTAGAATAGGTTTACCTTTTCTATTTCCGTAACAATCTGTAAATTCTGTTTTTGATTTATCAATAATCAATAAACAATTTAAAAAGTATTATTTGTGTGTGTGTATTCAACCCCAAGGCAACAATGATCTTATGTGACAACATATCAACAACAACAATGACCAAGAACCCTATGCTGCATGGAAGATCAAAACATATTGATATTAAACATCACTTTATTAGAGATTTGGTGGCCAATGAAGAAATTAAGTTGGAATTATGTAGATCTGATGAGCAGTTGGCTGATGTGTTCACTAAGTCACTTCCAAAAGCGAAGTTTGAGCAACCTCGAAATCAATTGGGAGTTGTCAACTTTGAATGAAAGGGGAGTATTATTAGAAGTTGAACGATTCAAATTTTGTTGCTGAAGAAAAGGAAGATCATAGTTGTTTTAGTTTTATCTGTCTTGATCTGTTTTGTTAATTTAAGCTTTATCTATTTTAGTGTTCATCTCTTTCTGTTATTTAGAGTTTTATTAAGGCCGTAGTTATCTGTAAGGCCATTAAAAAGGGCACTTGGCTTTTCATTATTAATCAAGTTCTACAGCATCAAAACACTTTCTTGCTCTGTTAATTTCTAATAGTCTTGTGGGGTGAGATATAGTAGTTGAAAGGGAGACGTCAAGAGACTCAAACAAGATAATATTTTTTTAAAACTTCGTAATGGTATAGATATCGATGAAAAAAACTTGGAGAGTAAATGGAACATGAACATAATCATTGTCAGTACGTAAAATTTCAACCCTGTTTCAGCTTCCGAGTATCACGAAATTACTCGGGGATAATCCAAATACGCACTCTGGATTTAAAATCAAGAGCAAAAACACTCAAATAATGTTATGTTTTATGTATGTTAAAATAAGCCAGAATATCCCTTAAACATGTAGTAACTCATAGTCAATTTGGGGTGGTTAAAAGTTACATGAAGATAACAACAATTTTCAAATAACTATTAACGGGTAAGATCCATAATGATTACTACACCAAAGTTCAAAATGTGACCTACCTTAGGAATCTAAGTCACACATATCGAACTAAATTAAGTTTAGCAGGCTACTTGCCTTCTAAATAAAAGTTGAGAAGGCTACATGCCTTCTGAAAATAAAATTCTGAAAACCACAACAAACTTCTGAATGTTACTTGGTCCAGACCTTTACAAGTCGGGTCGCTGCCTCATGCCCATTCTGTTGATCAATACCACACATATGTGTCCTTTATCTTTAAAGAGTAGAACGACTATCTTCATGAAAACCTCAACTTTATTTATATTGATGTACGGTTAATTAATATGGGTGTGTTAACAGATGCACGTCAAAGATTTGATTTTTTGGGCATGGTTTTTGTTAATGCCAAAAATAATCCTAAAGATGACTTAAGGTCGGTGTGGAGCTTTAACAACTAAAGTAAGAATCAAGCGACAAATTGTGCGACCAAAGATATATATAAAGAAAGAACACAAGGAATTTGGTGACGCGGAAAACCCCGTCGAGGGCGAAACTGCAGACGATAGCAGAGATCATCAAGTGCACTATGGACGTCAAACATAGACGTCGTCCTTTAGAAGGAACAATTAACATTACAATTACGATATTACAGATAAAAGTAAACAGATCGTGAGATTGTTGAATGTGTCTTGAAGTGTAGCACTTCGTCGAGAGTTCTTAACTGAAAGGAAAAAGCTTAAGTATGCTTGAGCGTTGTGAATCTGATGTCTTTTTCCCCATCGAAAGGTTTTTCGAGCTTATATATAGCTTCGGGTGTCATAAATGCGCATTGAATGCTCCAACGGTCCTGACAATGATTGCTCTTGATGATGCTTGTTCGTTATGACCGTTTTTCCATAAATATGCATTAAAACTGCAATGATGAGTCATAAAAGATAATGGTCGTTGATAAAAAATGAGCCATAATCGTTAGTTTACATTACAAAGGTCGTAAGATATAGGCCTATCGAGAGATTATTGGTCATGGTCGTAAGAAGCTTACGACCATCGCCCAAAGTGACGACTAGGGTCGCCGACGTGTGTGGTTTTTAGGACCTCATATTAATACAAGAGTGGTGTTAAGATTGGAGGCGTTTGGTTTTCTTGCGTCGGTCGTGACTTTTTAACTTTTACCCAAACAGTTTGCCCCCAAAATTTGAAAATTAGGCGGCAAGTCGACTTTTTGAATTTTTGTAACTGGTTTCGACACGTGTCAACTTTGAGTAACCGAAGCGATTGTGTGGGGAAGCGTGCAACCACATAATGGCCGTGACGTCATGGCGACATGGGGCACGAGTGATGTCAGGTGTAGGACACTTGTTGTCCATCCGTAGGGGAGGAGGAATAGTCGATGACAGGCGTCGATCATCCGATGGCTCGACCTGTCACCGGATCACGTATAAAGAGCATGGATCGGCCAAATTCTTTCCTTTTTACGTGATCAAGTTTTTAGAAAGAGAGATCTTCCTGAATCCTTGCCAAAAACCTGTAATACACACAAGATTGTTACCAAAATCGATAGAGGTTCAGAGCCCCATATAAGGTACAATCTTTTATAACCCTCTATGCGTTTTAAGATTTTAGCCCACGAGCCTAGGAGAGATTTTGGAAGTTTTTGGTTTTCAGACCGCAGTAGCTTACGTCCTTGATTTTCTGATAGCTCTCGAACCTCCTAGTACTGTCAAAGGGGTGGAGGAGATAAAGGCCTTCCGACTTCTGACAGGATTCCAGCCGGTATGAGTCTGAATGCTCCGGACTAACTGATGTTGGAGCAATGTCCGAATGGGTACTTTGTTTTGTACGAGTATGTATTCAAGATAGGGTTCCATTGGCCCTTTACTCCTTTGTCGAGGTAGTTTTTGATGACCTTCGACCTATCATCGGGGCAACTGATGCCCAATTCTGGTAAATCGTTCAAGTGATTAAACGATTGACAACTGAATGGGCGTCGGCCTTTACTATCAACGACCTCCTCTTGGCTTATATGATAAAGGTGGAGGCGAACCACAGGTACAACCTCTTTTCGTCTAAAGTATCTTGAGTATGCTTGAGCGCTGTGAATCTGATGTCTTTTTCCCCATCGAATGGTTCTTCGAGCTTGTATATATAGCTTTAGGTGTCATAAATGCGCATTGAATGCCCCAACGGTCCTGACAATGATTGCTCTTGATGATGTTTGTCTGTTATGACCGTTTTTTCATAAATATGCATTAAACCTGCAATGATGAGTCATAAAAAATAACGATCGTTGATAATAAATGAGACATAATCGTTAGTTTACATTACAAAGGTCGTAAGATATACGTCTATCGAGAAATTCATGGTCGTGGTCGTAAGAAGCTTCCTACCATCGCCCAAAGTGACGACCAGGGTCGCCGACGTGCGTGGTTTTCAGGATCTCATCTTAATAGAAGAGTGGTCTTAAGATTGAAGGTGTTTGGTTTCTTTGCATCGGTCGTGACTTGTGAATTTTTACCCAAACAGTTTTGTTTGTTAGAAATATGATAATTAGCTTAGATCAATTCGACAATTTTCATAAATTAATTAACAGGAGCGTGTTAATAAATGCACATCAAAGATTTGATTTTTTTGGGCATGGTTTAGTTTGTTAGAAATATGATAATTAGCTTAGATCAATTGGACATCTTTGTCTCTCAAAATTTCACTAATCTTGAAGGAAAATTACACACTTTCCGTTTGAGTTTGGTCAAGTTAAACTACAAGTATACAATTAATGAATTTTCATGTACATATGTGTTCTTTGCAACATTCGACTTATCGATTTGACCGACATGTCTAGGATGGATTAGTTCCTATTTAGGTACTTAATCGTGTGTGCATGTTTAAAAAGAACTTTGGACATTTCGAAACAGATTATTTTCAAATCACAACAAACTAACACTCATTCTATTGGAAAATGACTTTACATTTCAAGAACTATATGTGGTCGCTATTGGCTAATAAGTCAAAACATGTTTAGAGCACATATGGTGCACATTCATCCATGTAACGCAATCAAAATATTTCTATCCTTAAAGTACTTTTTCCCTGGCGATTAATATATATTATCGTAGAAGAAGAGAAACAAACCAAAAATGATAACACTTTAGTTTATGTGGGGTAGAAGGAGCACAATGATCAAGAAAATATATGGGTGTACCATTATATACTTATTATGATTTTATGGCTCACAAAACTTTGAAATTAAAATGTACCATGTACATGATAACGTTATGGAAATTTATGAGTTAGCAAGAGAGATGCTTGACAATACATGTTCAACAGTTCTGGATTCTTCTTTCCACAGTTCTCCCACTAAAATTCAACATCAAGTTTAGTTTTCTTTTTGTGACAGAATAGTCCTTTGTTAATTAATTAGTTGCCTCAGTTAAATACCCGTTTAATCTTTCCGATGAAAAGGTATATATATATATAGAGAGAGAGGTGGGTTCATACGAGAACAAAATCTATTTAAGAAAACACGAAAACAACCGAATACATACAAAATCATATATGATTTACGTACAAAATCATATATGATTCACGCAACTATGCGCGCGCGACCTGTGAGTCGCGGTTGACATCGCCAGCATCCGAATTTTTCGGGTTAGTGAAAAATCACATGATTTTTTACACGATATGCTGTTTTTTGTTGTTTTCGTGTTTTCTTAAATAGTTAACGTTCTCGTTTAAACCTTCATCTCTCTCTCTCTCTCTATATATATATATATAGTGTTTGGTTAATTTGAGAAATGGTAAATATATGAGAAACAGAGAAGTAATCCTAGCCATTCATATGGTCAAGATCGGATTTGACTAGTCAAATATTGCGGCTTTGACCGGTCAAAAGTTGCGGTTATCCCAAAAATAGAAGGACAAATTCGTAAATTTTATATAACACACGAGCTGTGTTCATATATGAGCATGTATAATTCACATACGAACTATATGTTCATATATGAAACAGTGCAATTCACAACTGAACTCTTTTAACTGATTCATATATGAACCTTTGTGATTCATATATGAATCAGTTGAACTAACTAACAGATTCATATATGAACCTTTGTGATTCATATATGAATCTGTATGAATCACAAAGATTCATATATGAATCAGTTGAACTAATTAACAGATTCATATATGAATCTTTGTGATTCATACAGATTCATATATGAACTCATCCCGTATATTTTACGAAATTACCCCTCTACCTTCTATAGACCACACAAGGAATTATCTGGTGCTTCGCGGTCAAAGCCGCAAATGTTGACCAGATGAATGGCTAAGATTACTTCTCTATTTCTCATATATTTACCATTTCTCAAATGAATCTCTCCATATATATATATAGGGTCCCCTTCATTTGCTAACTACGACATTGGTGTTAACCGTGCTAACCAATCTGGACCGTTGGTTATTTAGATTAATGGTTCACGATTAATTAGAATTTTAATTTTAAAAATATTAAACTAAAAGGCTAGGAAATTACGGTGCATAAGAGCATAAGGTTAAAAATGTAAAAATGCAAATAGTCTTCCAAAATCATATTAACACGTTACTAAAAAAAGAGGCGCAAAAGTAGGGATTTTTTAAACTAATAATTCTTGTTTTTAAACCAAAAAGAAAAAAGAAAAAAAAAGAGGCCCACACAGTTTAAAGTGTTTGTTATTTATGTGAATATGTGCATTTTTTAAACTAATAATTCCTAATGTACATTTTCAAAACAAACATATGTGCATGATTTTTGTGTTGTGCATATGGGCATTGTCTACACTAATAAATCTTGATGTGCATATGTATAATTTTAAATATGCATATCAAAATGATTAGATTATTTGCTCTTTCAGTGCATATGTGCATTGTTCACGTTAATAAGTTTTGATATACACTATAAGCCTTTTGTATATGAATACGGAAAATGGTTTAAGATATGCACATATGCATATGTGCAAACTTAATAGCATAAAATCCGGAAAATGCATATGTGCTCACTTGGACATTTGTTCATTGTCAAGTAAATATGTGCATTTTTTAAACTAATAATTCTTAATGTACATTTTCAAAAATACATATGTGCATGATTTATGTGTTGTACATATGTGCATTGTCTACACTAATAAGTCTTGATGTGCATATGTGCAATTTGAATATGCATATCAAAATGATTAAATTATTTGTTCTTTCAGTGCATATGTGCATTATTCACATTAATAAGTTTTCATGTACACTATGAGCCTTTTGTATATGCATATGAACAATGGTTTAAGATATGCACATATGCATATGTGCAAGCTTAATAACATAAAATCTGGAACAATATCAAAGTTACGTTTAAAAATATTAGATTTAACTCTTTATAACAGAAAATCCATATATATCGCTCATTGTGATATTACGAAGAAAATATAAAGTCTATTGCACAAACTTAATAAACACAAAAACTGTAAAAAAAACTTATTCACTGATTCGATGGTAGATCCATATAAAAAGTGATATAATGAAAATATATGTAAAGGATATATTAAGATTTAAGATAATCTTGAATAATTTAAAATTTCAAACTTTTATATTTAATATGCTATATCATTACCATAACAAACATTGCTATAATTATGGTACACATTAAATAGGCGATAATGATTACTTAATTTGAATATTCCGATTTTATATAAATTCCTTTATTACCCTTGTAAGTTTAAAATAAACAAAATCATTATCTAATCTCTAGGAGCATTCTGATTGGCAGAAAATGGGTTAGCATGGTTAGCACTAATAGATTGGTTAGCAAATGAATGACCCCCTATATATATATATATGGGAAGTCTCATTTACAAACCATTTAATTCTAACAAACTATATAAACAATTTTAGCCGTTCATTTAGTCTAATAAATATCTGATTTATTTTGTTCTCTGATCTAAATTCATGATCATAATGAAAGAACTTTGTCATTTTCCACATATACATTAATCATAATTAATGAATCATGATAATTTGTCCAAAAATATCTCTATTGTTTCCTAATATAAACATTTATTATAGTTTGTATAGTTTATCATAATTAGATGGTTTGTAAATTATATATATATATATATATATATATATATATAGGGAGGTTCAAACTAGAACAATAACTAAGTAAGAGAACACGAAAACGGTCAATATACGTGGAAAATCAAATGTGATTTTACACTAATGTCAACGTAAGCGTGTGCAGGCGACATGGCTTGCGACTTCATGTTGTGGCTAAATCGTGTGAATCATGTGATTTTATACGTGATTTTATTGTATAACCACATGTGATTCGACCACTTTCTTATTCTCTTATTTGGTTATTGTTCTCTTATGAACGTGTCTCTATTTGTCTGTCACATATACATATATATATATACATATTTATAGGGTCCGTGTAATTTACAAACCATCTAAACTTCTAACAAACTATACAAATTATTATATTATGAAACAAAAAAGATATTTATGGATAGTTATAATCATTCATTAATTATGATTGAAATATATATGGAAGATGACAAATTTCATTCATTATAATTATGATTTTAGATTAGGAAACAAAATAAAATAAGATATTTATTACACTAGATGAATGGCTAAAATTGATTTGTATAGTTTCTAAAAATTGGATGGTTTATAAATGAAACGTGCCATACATATTTTATATATATATATATATATATAACCTACGAAATTAGTGTAAAATACATCGGTAGCTTAAGTGGTTAAGACTTGATTATCATCTAATAGGTCCGTTAATCGATCGACAAGGTGTGGTTTTGTTAGTCATTTTTGAAAAACTAGTGTGAACACCGTCCTAGAAGAGATTTTGGAAGTTTTTAGCCCACGAGCCTAGGAGAGATTTTGGAAGTTTTTGGTTTTCAGGCCGCAGTAGCTTACGTCCTTGATTTTCTGATAGCTCTCGAACCTCCTAGTACTGTCAAAGGGGTGGAGGAGATAAAGGCCTTCCGACTTCTGGCCAGGATTCCAGCCGGCATGAGTCTGAATGCTCCGGACCAACTGAGGTTGGAGCAATGTCCGAATGGGTACTTTGTTTTGTACGAGTATCCATTCAAGATAGGGTTCCATTGGCCCTTTACTCCTTTGTCGAGGTAGTTTTTGACGACCTTCGGCCTATCATCGGGGCAACTGATGCCCAGTTCTGGTAAATCGTTCAAGTGATTGAACGATTGACAACTGAATGGGTGTCGGCCTTTACTATCAACGACCTCCTCTTGGCTTATATGATAAAGGTGGAGGCGAACCACAGGTACAACCTCTTCTCGAGGTTTAGAGGTGACTGTACTTTGGTCCAGGCGACTGTGGTCAATGACCGTAAATGGAAGACACGATATGTCTTCGGTTGCTTGACGTCAAATGGTGACGACGTTCAATGGCTCATCACCTGGTGGAATACCATGGGTAAGACTCAGAGTCTTCTTTTTTACTTTATGTCGTGGTTTCTACTTTTTCAGTCTAACGATTCTTTGTTTTTTCAGCGATCGATTTTTCTAGAGTCCGCCCTTTCTCAGACTCGGCTACAGAGGTCAAGAGAATTCTCGAGTATAGCATCCATGATCAATCTTTCTTTACTCGTCCTTCTGCTGATGAGGACGAGGACGACGACGTACAATACGTCGGGACTTCTATCGTTGACATAGTTGAAGAGAAAGAGGAATCTACCGAGGAGATTATGGAGGAGACAATGACGGGTAAGTCACTTCCTTTATTGTTGTTTCAAGTCGTAGGGTCTAGTCGTAGAACATCACCTACTAGTCGCAAGATTATGTGAGGTCTAGTCATGAGACGTCACTCACTTGTCTATAGATAGTGTAAGCTCTAGTCTGCGAGACGTCACTTACTAGTCGAAGACCGTGTGAGGTTTAGTCATGAGACGTCACTCACGGGTTGTAGGATTATGTAGGGTCTAGTCGTAAGACGTCGCCTACTGATCGTAAGATTGTGTTAGGTCTATCAAAGCATATTTGGCCCAGTGGCAAGGTAACATCCTTGGGGGGTCAGTGGATGGTATCCCTGACTACCAGGGTTCGAACCCTGTGGCAAACATGTGGCGATATCCAAATCATGGGCCCGTTTTCCTTTAATTGGGTCGGCCCATGGTCGCCAGGGATTAGTCGGGTGGCACCCTTAAGTGGGAGCCCGGATACCCTGGGAACGTGTGTGTTGATGCTGTTAAAAAAATATTGTGTTGGGTCTAATCGTAAGTAGGGGTGTACGTGAGTTGGTTTGGGCGGTTTCAGACATTTTTACAAGCCATTTTTGAAAAGACTTGATTATCATCTAATAGGTCCGTTAATCGATCGACAAGGTGTGGTTTTGTTAGTCATTTTTGAAAAACTAGTGTGAACACCGTCCTAGAATCTTGTGATGGAGGGGTAGGGATAATCTTTACCAATTAAGATAATGACCTGTCACAAAAGGGTAAATGGAATGTCACTAATATTTGCAACCTTTTGCCTATATAAGGACAGGTTATTCTATAAGACAGAAGTATAGCAGGTTTTCTTTTCGATTTCCAAACTCTTTCATAAGGCTTGGAAAAGGAAAAGGAAATTAAAGCTAGATCATGGTTAGCATGGCTGACTAATATAAACCCTAATTCTTATTCAAAGTAGAAGCTTTCTTTTTGATGTAATCATCTATTGTTTCATAGCTTAAATTAATAGAGTTTGTTTGTTTTCAGGAGGGTAAGGTCAGTTTGATCGTTGCCGATGCTGTAGATTACAAGGGAAATCCTGCTGATAGGTCCAAAACAGGTGGTTGGGTGCCTGCTGCCCTCATCCTAGGTCACTTCTTTCTCCTCTTCTATATATCATGCATGCATTTACCCAGTTTAGGTTCTTACATCAAGTAAATGTTGGATTAATTTATGGCTCGAATCTTTCTGTATATGGCGTTTAATTCTGCTGCATATAACAGTATCGTGAGTGAAAACCAATGAAAGGATACATACATACATACATATATCTATGTGTATATATATATATATATATATGTATGCCCAGATGAAAGGCAACGGCTATCTAGGTGTTTTTCAGTTTTCTTTTTATTTTGTTTTCCCTGAACCTGTCCCCCCCTCTCTCTCTATATATATATATGCAGCGGCTTTTGCATAATATAATATAAGTGTGAGGTTTTAAGTCCAAATCTTTCACCATGACACCTCTCTTGATCAGGGTTCAAGATTAGGTTTTTCTGTAAAGGAACAAGTCTATTTCAAAGATGACACCACACACTATCTCTTACAAAGTCTATTTTCCACCTGCCTCTTTCGTTCTAGCGAAGCTGACGCGTATAGTAAAACAGAAAGCGATATGCACCAAAGTGAATGATATATACGATCTCCGTATTCAAAAAGAGACTTTTGATAAGTAGTTTGTTTATATTCCAACCAATAAAATTCAGAAATATATATATATATATACTACTTTATCGAATGATCCACCTCAAGTAATTCACAGAGTAAAGAACTTCATATTTTATAGATCGCTTTATATGATTGATGGACATGAATCAGACATGATAATTTAGGATAGAGATTTTTCTAAAACCAACAATAAAGTTAAAGTCAAATGTCCGCTCACAAACAGAAAGTCATTTCACTGTGTATATCTCAGAGATTTGTTCCTTAAATTCTGCAAATCCAACAGTAGATCACACATGAATACAGACAATCAATTTTTTATAACTAATTCCCCATGAATCTTGACTTTTGACGTCTAATTGGTGAAACAGGAATCGAAATATGCGAGAGGCTTTCAACAATGGGCATAGCAGTAAACCTGGTGACGTATTTGGGTGGAACAATGCATCTCTCGAGCTCAACTTCAGCCAATGTCGTCACTGATTTCATGGGCACTTCTTTCCTCTTATGCCTTCTTGGTGGCTTTTTAGCTGACTCTTTTCTTGGCAGATATAAAACCATTATCATTTTTTCCTCTATTCAAACCCTGGTAATATAACATAATTAATTAACCTCTACTTAATTAAATTTCATGCATCAATATTTAATTACATATATCATATATGGATCGGTGATTAATGTTGGTGTTACGGTTTTGTTTAGGGTACGGCTGTCTTGGCACTGTCGACAAAACTGCCACAGCTCCGGCCACCGCCGTGCCACCCGGCCGAAAACTGCAAAGAAGCAAATGGTTTCCAAATGGGAATCTTGTATCTCGCGTTGTATCTGATAGCCGTCGGGACAGGCGGCCTCAAGTCGAGCGTGTCGGGATTCGGAACGGATCAGTTTGACGAGAAAAACGAAGAGGAGAAGACGCAAATGGCGTATTTCTTTAATAGGTTCTTCTTCTTTATAAGCTTGGGAACGTTGATGGCGGTTACGGTGCTCGTGTACATACAAGATGAAGTCGGTAGAAGTTGGGCTTACGGGATTTGTTCGGTCTCGATGTTCACTGCGATCATGGTGATCTTGTATGGGACTAAAAGATATCGGTACAAAAAGAGTGCCGGAAGTCCTATAGTTCAAATTTTCCAAGTGATTGTTGCTGCTATTAGGAAAAGAAGGATGGATCTTCCTTATGATTCTGGATTGTTATACGAAAACACCCCCGAGCCTTCAAGAATCCATCACACAAATCAGTTTTGGTATGTAATTCCTTTATCTCTAAACTATATATCGCTAATTAAAAAAATCAAAATCCTTTCCTTGTACTTTTGTTTATATATTTAATTAATTGTGTCTAACAGCTTGTCAAAAATGAAGAAAATGGAATTTTAAGTGCTTTCAATAGATTTTTCAAAACTTTCTTTAAAATGGAGAAAGTAGGAAAGAGTTTGTAAGAGAATCTCCAACAGCTATGCTAAAATGGAAAAAATTAGGATTTTAGCATTTTTGTTGCTGCAAATAGAGTTTGGTTCTCTACTGTGGAAAAAACTTTTATACAATCTGTGCTCTATTTAATTATTTTGTTCATCTTAGTTCTTTGGACAAGGCTGCGATAGTAGCAGAAGGCGATTTCGAGAAAAATGCATCGAATTCTTCTCGAAATCCATGGAAGCTATGCACGGTGACGAGGGTGGAAGAGGTGAAGATGATGGTGAGGTTGCTGCCGATATGGGCGACCACAATTCTCTTTTGGACAACTTATGCACAAATGATCACCTTTTCCGTCGAGCAAGCGGCCACGATGCGACGATCCGTTGGGGGTTTCCAAATCCCCGCCGGATCGCTCACTGTCTTCTTTGTGGCCGCGATCTTGCTAACGTGCGCCTTCTACGATTGTCTCATCATTCCACTTTGGAAGAAATGGAAAGGCACACCTGGCTTCACTGCTTTACAAAGAATCGGATTAGGCCTCGCCCTCTCGGCGCTAGGAATGGCGGCAGCCTCAGTCGTCGAGATAAAAAGATTATCGGTGGTCGCGAAGCACGCCACTCCGAACACGGCGGAGCCTCTTCCGATCAGTGTCTTCATTCTGATCCCGCAGTTCTTCTTCGTAGGGTCCGGCGAGGCCTTCATATACACCGGCCAGCTCGATTTCTTCATCACTCGATCACCCAAAGGGATGAAAACGATGAGTACCGGTCTGTTCCTAACGACGCTGTCACTCGGGTTTTTCTTGAGTAGTTTCTTGGTGTCTGTAGTGAAGAAAGCCACCGGAAGCAATGGCGGAGATGGGTGGCTGGCCGACAACATAAACGATGGAAGGCTTGATTGCTTCTACGGATTGGTGGCTGCTATGAGTGGTGTAAATTTTGCGATTTATCTGGTATGTGCAGCTTGGTGCAAACAAGATAAGGGTAAATCATCATCAGCTCCCATTGAAATGGAGAAGTGTTAGCTTTTGAAAAGTATATCTTAATTAAGATTGTGTGTGATTTCGAGTTTCTTGTTGGCAACGTACAAAAAATATGAATAAAGTGTTTTCTTTTTTTAAGACCCAAAAAATCATTGTTTAAATATAATGTTTTGCTTTTGTTGGTTGATAACTTTTTACTAATTTATTGATGAAAAATAAAAAATAAAAAAAATATCGGATTTTCTCTAAACAGGAAAAGATCTAAAAATTGTTCTTTGAAGACCTTTTTTTCTTGTAACGCGTGGTGGTTGTATACATAGATTAATAGGGACTCTTATAGACATTAAATCAACAGAATTAATATTATTCTTTCCAAAAATTTATTTTTATTCCCAACAAAATACAAAGTATAAAGATGAAGGAAAATCAACTCCGACCCAATCATATTTTCATTCAAAACACTGCACGAAACAGAGGCGACAGGGATGGAAGAATCCGTAGTTGAAAATCAAATACATATATAGCAAATTCATCACAAACAAGTCGTAGCTAATCAGTTTGTCGTAAATATATTTTGCTAAGGATATAGCGACGTATTGAAACTTTAATATTAGCGACAGGAGTTTCCGTAGCAAACCCATCACAAAATAGTTTTTATTAGATTGATTACTTTTTGACTTTTCAAATAAAAAACCACCAAAAACGATACATAAGCGACCGATTACCAACGAAAATCAGCTAGGGATTAGCTACAAAACGTTTTATCTACGGATTTGCTAGGGATTGTATTAGCTACAAATTAGCTTGGGACCATATAACCTACGGAAACGTAAGATTTGATTTACCAATTTGTTGCCAATCCGTTGCTAAATCTTTTTTTTAATAAAAAATTCAAAATTATTTTTGTTTCGTATACAAAATATATGCAATTTCATATATATGTTCAGATAAGAAGGTAGTCAATTTGCGAGAAGACGAGAAGAAATATGGGTCACATAATTTATTAGTTAAAAAATACCTTAAATAAAAATTAATTTTAATAATTAATTAGGATAATTACAATTTTGAATTGGATAAATCTTTAAAAATCTCATTATATCTTTTAAACTTATTTATTTTTTAATTTTAATAAATTCATAATTCTTTTTATCAAATCTATATAATTTTTTTCTAGATACACTTTTGCTAAAAAATTCACAATTTTCATCAAATATCACATGTGATATCCACAATTAATTCATTATTTATTTCAATATTTTTCTCTATTATTTGGATTTACGTTTTGAATGTGATTAACTTCGTTTAACATATGATATATTATTATTATGTATCACATATGATCCACTAGGTTAATTTTTGTACATATCACATATGATCCACTAGGTTAATTTTTGTACATATCACATATGATAATATATGTATGAATACAATTGATGTATAATCACATGTGATAATATTTACATCACAAAAAAATCTATAAAGATAAATGTACATAATCACATATGATTAAATAAAATATATACAATTATCACATGTGATAATATGATATATGATATGTATAAATATTCGTATAGTGGTATCACATGTTATATTTGGTCAAAATGTGATTTTTTTTATTAAAAGTATAGTTAGAAGAAAAAAATTATGAAATACTTGAAATTAAAAAAATAAATAAATCTAAAAGATATAATGAGAATTTTAAGAATTTATTCGATTCAAAATGATAATTATCCTAATTTCTAAAATTACTTTTCATTTTTTATTTATGATATTTTTAATATATATATATATATATACATTTATAAAATATTTAAAAACACACCCCAAACAAAAAGTTATTACAATTAATATTGTAATACGTACCATGCCTTTTTAAGTTGTCGGAGTTTCTGAAAATTATGAAAAGAACTAGCATCATTAATGACCCCAGACCTGATACCACTTTTCGTTCAATGATTCAAGCCTAGTAGACCAAACGAAAAAAACATATGGGCATCAGAAACCTGAAAACATCCAAGAGGATGATCAAAAGTTCACGTCATATACATAAAAGATACATGATCAAGATGCATAGTTTTGTTTGAACTTAGTATAGATAGGAGAAACCTTGTCCCACGTAGGAGCCAAGATAAAAACTAGAACACTTAATAAACTTCAATCAATGAGCATTAAATGAATCATTAAATTTCTTATGCCTTGGAGTATGGTGTTCTTGGTGAGCTCTTTTTGACATGAAATATACATATTAAATTAAATGTCAAAGATTAGGCCTTCGATATCCTTACTTATATTTCACTCTCATGTTAAATGTAAACACTGAAGTACATAGAGCACATCCGCAATTTTTTTAAGCTACCAAACTGTGATTCCAATAGTAGAGAATAAATTAAGATGCTTATATGATATATTATAGTGAGATGCGCACATTTCCTATTCTATGTGTGTTGGTTTTGCATCTCCAACCAACTCTTTAGAAAATAATTTAAATGAAGCACAGTTGAGGAGTTGAATAACAACCGGTAGAGAAGAATGCACAAATAAACCTTTATGCATAACATAGAAAAGCAAACTGGTGGAAATATTGTGTATGCTGAATTTTAGGAATTAATCCCTAATAATCAGTGATTTTATTGGGTATATTTCCTCCATAGATAGAAAGATTTTTGGTATAGTTTATATAAAGGTGTATCATTGTATTCAATAAAATAGTGAAAAACATTTCCCAGCACTATTTGTTACATGGTATCAGAGCACTTCTGATCCCCTCAGTATACTGTCTCACAAGCACAATTATCAATCGATTTCAGCTAATCGATCTCATCCTATCGATTTCAATTAGTCGATCTCATCTAATCGACTTCAGTCTCCAGAAGTAGGGTTCCTTGTTCGGTCTACTTTTCAATCGATCACTTTATTTTTTCCAGAAGTTAGAAGTAAGTTAACTCTGTCTCTCTTACTCAAAGAAAATGTCTGAATCCGAGACCTCAAGCAACTCAAATGCATCTCTTCTGAACCCTCCTCAAATGTTTCAATCCTCAACAGATTCAAGTCCTATTTGTATCACTAGTCACAAACTCAATGGACACAATTATCTTCATTGGTCCCAATCCATGATGATGTTCATAAGTGAACGAGGTCGAGATGAGTATCTTACAGGTACAATCACTCAACTAGCGTCCGACAATCCAAAATTCAAAGCATGGAGGGCAGAAAACAATCAAGTTATGGCTTAGTTGATCAGTTCAATGACAACTGAAATAGGAGAGAACTTTCTCCTATACACCACTGCCAAGGAAATCTGGGATGTTGCACGAGAAACCTTCTCCAGCAGTGAAAACATAGATGAGTTATTCCATGTGGAGAGTATTCTTCAGGAAGTACGTCAAGGAGAAAACTTTGTCACCACCTATTTCACAACTCTCACTCGTTATTGGCAACAACTAGACCTGTTTGAATCTCATGAATGGAAGTGTCATGATGATCAAACCTATTTCAAAAACATTGTTGAAACTAAACGTATGTTCAAGTTTCTAATGGGTCTTGACAAGTCTCTTGATGAAGTTCGAGGAAGACTCTTAGGGATGAAACCATTGCCCAAACTACGAGAAGTCTTCTCTGATGTACGTAGAGAAGAAAGTCGTAAGCGAGTCATGATGGGACTAACCAATCTATCTTCTTCTCTAGATGTTTCAGCTCTCGCCGCAACCAGGGATGATGTTCCAAATCTTGTCGCTTTAGCTTCTCGAGGAATGACCTCAAACTTCAATGATAATCGGTCAAGAAAAGGACACCCTTGGTGTGATCATTGCAAAAGGCCCGGTCACCTCAAAGAAGGGTGCTGGAAACTGCATGGAAAGCCTTCAAATTGGAAACCAATCCGGGATCGTGAGCCCAAGGGAAATATAGCAGTCACCGAGCAGCCCCAAGCTAACAATCAGGTTCCCTTTACAAATGACCAATTGGCCTTACTTCAGAAACTCATAAGCAAGGCTAATATCTCATCGAATGTAGACAATGAGAAGAATCCAGGCAATATTGCACTTCATGTTGGTAATTCAACTTCTTCGTCATGGATTGTCGATTCTGGTGCCTCAAATCATATGACAGGTGACAGATCTCTTTTTTTCAACCTTTTTCCCTTGCAATAATCAGCAAACTGTTCGCATAGCGAATGGTACTCGCACCAGTGTGAAAGGGGCAGGAACAATTCACCTCCCAGATACCCTCACTCTATACTCTATGCTATTTGTTCCTGATCTAGACTGCAATCTCATCTCTGTGAGTAAATTAAATAGTGATCTCCATGTTAAAACTAATTTTTTTCCCGAATATTGTGTGTTTCAGGACATGAACTCGGGGATGACGATTGGCAGTGCTGAACTTTGTGAAGGTCTCTATATTCTTAATGTGAACACTTCATCAACTCCCAATTCCTCAACCAGTAAGAATCATGTCAAGCCTCCGCTAGAGCATGTTCGTAGCTTTAAGCCTGTCTTTCAGTTGAATAAAGAGAGTGCAATTATGTTGTGGCATTCTCGTCTAGGTCATCCTAGTTTTTCATATCTAAGACATTTGTTTCCATCAATGTTCATTCGCATAAATCAGAACTCTTTAAATTGTAAAGTATGTCAACTCGCAAAGCATACACGAAACTCTTTCTCTCCTCAACCTTACAAATCAAGTCACCCTTTCTCACTCATTCACGGTGATATTTGGGGACCAACCAAGATCCCGAACATCACGGGTCTCGATGGTTTTTACTATTGGTTGATGATCATACTTGATTATGTTGGACATTTCTTATGAAGGATAAAACTGAAACTAATCTCATCTTCCAACATTTTCATGGCATGGTGCAAAACTAGTTTAAAACCAATATTCAAATCCTCAAAACTGACAATGCCAGGTATTTTTTCAATTCAAATCTTAGTTCTTATCTAAAATCTCATGGAATTGTTCAGCAAAGTTCATGCGTCGACACACCACAACAAAATGGTGTGGTCGAACGCAAAAACCGTCACATCCTTGAAGTTGCTTGAGCCTTGCTCTTTTACAACCATGTTCCCAATAAATTTTGGGGTGATGTTGTTCTCACCGCAACTTATCTTATTAATCGAATGCCTTCTCGTGTCCTTGCGTTCAAATCCCCGTTGCAACTATTTCATGAATCAACCCAGCCTCCAGACTTATGTCTCAAATCCCACTTAAAATCTTTGGATGTGTTGCCTTCGTACATGTTCACCCTCACAATCGCAACAAACTTGAACCTCGTTATGTTAAATGTGTTTTTCTTGGCTACTCAACACATCAAAAGGGCTATAAATGTTACTCACCAGTTACACAAAAATTCTATAATACTATGGATGTGACATTCTTTGAACATTCACCGTTCTTTCCCAAGTCTGCGATTCAGGGGGAGAATAACACTCAGGAATCACAAAATTGGGAATGGATAACCATCTTTAAGTCAAGAACAAGTAGTCCTTTTCATGTATCTTCTTTTCCTAAAAAATCGCCTGATTTATCTGAAATGAGTCATCAGTCTATTGTCCGCCTTAAACACCTAAATCTTCCTGATGAAGAAATAAAAGTTTACACAAGAAGAGAGAAAACTCTGAAACCAGAACAAAGTCAGCAAAGTCAAGAATCATTTCCTAGTTCGGTCAATCCTGAAAAGTTACACGATGAGGCAGGATCGAGTTCGAAATCAGACTCCGAGGAGATAATAGCAAATGATCCCAAAATGGATTTGCCCATTGCACAAAGGAAAGGGGTTCGGTCATGTACTCAACACCCACTTCGAAGCTATATCTCATACTCAAACTTGTCACAGAAATTTCGATCCTTTGTAACCTCTTGGATAAAATTGTGATTCCTAGTTCTGTTTATGAAGCCTTAAAGGTTCCTGAATGGCGGAAATCTACATTCGATGAGTACAATGCTCTTGAGAAGAATGACACATGGCTCTTAATATCTTTGCCACGTGGTAAGAAAAGTGTGGGATGTAAATGGATTTTTTCAATAAAACAGAAGGCAGATGGAAGCATAGATAGATACAAAGCTCGGCTAGTGGCAAAGGGGTTCACTCAATCTTATGGAATCGATTATCAGGAGACTTTTGTCCCCGTAGCCAAACTCAATATTGTTCGTGTTCTATTATCTATTTATGTCAACCAAGACTGGCCTTTATTCCAGCTCGATGTAAAAAATGCTTTCTTGAATGGAAGCCTATGCGAGGAAGTATATATGGATATACCAACTAGATTTGAAATGGAAGAAACAAAAGGAAAGGTGTGCAAGTTGAAAAAGGCATTATATGGGCTCAAACAATCTCCGAGAGCGAGGTTCGACAGGTTCTCTAAAGTGCTCAAAGGAGATGGTTATTCGCAGTCTCAAGCCGATCACACGTTATTTATCAAACACTTCCCAGATGGGAAAATCACTGTGCTAATTGTCTATGTTGATGACATTGTTCTCACAGGAAATCACGAAGAAGAAATAAGAAGACTGAAGATGTTGTTATCCAAAGAATTTGAAATCAAAGACCTTGGGAATCAAAGGTACTTTTTGGGAATGGAAGTAGCCAGGTCAAAAGAGGGAATCTCTGTCTCACAACGCAAGTACGTCATGGATATCCTACATGAAACTGGCATGACTGGTTGCATGCCGGTTGAAACTCTTATGAATCCTAATACAAAACTGATATCTCGGACTGAAGAAGAGGCACCTGACAAGGAACAATATCAACGTTTAGTAGGAAAGTTGATATATTTAACACACACTCGTCCTGATATAAGTTTTTCCGTCGGGATTGTTGGTCAGTTTTTGAGCAATCCCTCAATGGATCATATGAAGGTTGTGATTCGAATTCTTAGGTATCTGAAGAAGGATACTGGAAAGGGGTTGATGTTCAGAAAAACACCTAATCGGTCTCTCGAAGTTTATACAGATGCAGACTGGGGCGGATCCCCTATCAACGGAAGATCTACGTCTGGTTATTGTTCATTTGTTTGGGTAAACTTGGAGAAGTAAAAGACAACATGTCGTATCTCAAAGTAGTGCCGAGTCCGAGTTTGGAGCTTTAGCACACGGTATATGCGAAGGAATTTGGCTACGTCGACTCATAGGGAACTTAAGTGTGGAACTTCTGGATCTATCAAGATGATGTGTGACAACCAATCAGCGATAGTTATGGCTAAAAATCCAGTCCATCATGATAGAACAAAACATGTGGAAATTGACAGGCATTTCATATATGAGAAACTAGAAGAAAACATGATTTCCGTCAACCATGTTCCCTCTCGACAACAAGCAGCAGATATTCTAACCAAGGCCCTATTTAGAACTCACCTCATTGATCTAAGCTCTATACTTGGTCTAAGAAACATATTCCGGCCGTTTGAGGGGGAGTGTAGAAAAGCAAACTGGTAGAAATATCGTGTATGCTGATTTTTAGGAATTAATCCCTAATAATCAGTGATTTTATTGGGTATATTTCCTCCATAGATAGAAAGATTTTTAGTATAGTTTCCTTTTCTCTTTTATAGTTTATTTGGTAAGGATTTCCCTCTTCATGTATATAAAGGTGTATCATTGTATTCAATAAAATAGTGAAAAACATTTCCCAGCACTATTTGCTACACATACACATCCAGAGGTGGTTTCATTTGCAAACCACATTTATTTTGCAAACTATGTAACCCATTTTCCAACCCTTTATTTCATCGGTCAAAGGTCAAGATGTATTTGAGTTATTTATATTAATAAAAATTAAATTTAATATACTTGATTAGTGAAATTAAATCAGAAGGGCTTAATCGTAAATTGAAGTTTCTATTTATGTTAATATATATTTGAGTTATTTATGTTAATAAAAATAAATTTTAATATACATAAGTAATGAAATTAGGACGAATGAATTAAATCACGATGTTTCAGGGATGAAATCAATGTCACTTGTGATGAATCAAATTAGTTATGGTAGTAAAACTGTAATGAATTCAATTTCACTTGTTTCATTGGTTTCATGTCAACAGTTTTATCAATTGCATCTAATAATGAATTCGATTTCACTTGTTTCATGGGTTGTTTTTCGTCCCTGGTTGGATGAAACTAGTTTTAAAGGAACTGATAGGGATGAAACTGGTTGTGATGAAGCTGGTTGGAAGGGGGAAAAACCCCATGATAAAAAAAACTCGTCTCCTTCATGGACTCCACCCATAATACAAAACCATAAATTACCATAATCAAAATAACCAAAAATAAAATTAAAAACCATAATTACCATAATAAAACAAAAACCCTAATTACCATAATAAAATAAAACTATAATTACCATAATTAAAAACCATTGAGTTTAAATTGACCACTAAGCCCTAATAACTAAAAGTAAATTTAAATTAAATGAAAATCAATGATTGGTTGATCTCAGTGTACAAAGTTTGTATACTGATACTGGTTTTCAAAAGATCCCTCCCCAACACACCCAAGTGCAACTTGTTAATCGCATGACCTTATGGAAGTGGCTACAAATGCACATGAATGTCTACATAATAAATATTTTAAGTAGGCAATACATTTTAATATTTACTTTTATTAAAACTTTAACTAATATTAAATTATCAAATTTAAAGTATATATGTATGTATTTACTTAAGTGAATATGTATGTATACATATGTATAGATATATATTCACGTGTGTTTGTACTTCGTAGTGGCTATATGCATGTATGTGGGTATATGTATGTATATGTATATATACGTATAACATATATGTGGATACTTATGTATGTTTCTAGTGGTTATATACATGTATGTGTATGTGGTGAATTTATGTATGTAAGCAAGTATATGTATGTATGTATGCCTATATATATGTATATATGCATGTAGTGGACTTCAGTGACTCTTAATAAACTATATTGGTATTTATGGGTCGTATTGGATTAGGTGGATTTAATGAACTCTATTGGTCATTCATGAGCTTCAGTGACTCTACTCAATAAATTTTATTGGGTCTTGATAGGCTATAATGGCTATTAGTGAACTGTATTGAGCCTTCATGAACTTCAGTGACTCTTAATAAGAGTGCTAGGCCTTGATTGGTTGCCTTAGACTCATTGCCTATTAATGAACCTTATTAGGCCTTCATGGACTTTAGTGGGTGGTAATGAATGATATTGGGCATTCATGGGCCTTAGTGGCTTTTAATGAACTATATTAGGACTTCATGGGCTTTATTGGCTCTTAATGAACCGTATTGGGATTCATGGGCTTTAGTGGCTCTAAATTAACTGCATTGAGCCTTGATGAGTCGTATTAGAATCAGTGGGTATTAACAAACCTAATTGGCCTTCATGGGCTGTAGTGGGTGGTAATGAACTTTATTGGATCTTAATGGGCTTTGGTGGATATTAATGAATTTAATCAGGCCTTGATGGGCTTCAATAATCTTAATGACCTATAATGGGCCTTGATGAATCATATTTGACTCTATGGGTTTTAATGAAACTTATTGGGTCTTTATGGGCTTCAACGACTCTTAATAAACTTGATAGATCGTAATTGACTTACTGTTGTTAATGAACTTTATTAGGCCTTAATGGACTTTATTGGTTCTTAATGACTGTATTGGGCCTTTGTGGGCTTAAGTGACTCTCAATGAACTTGATTAGTCCTGTAATGGGTTTTGATAAATCGTATTGGACTTAATGACTCTTAATGAATTGTAATGGATTTCATGGGTTTCAGTAGCTCTTAATAAACTTGATTGCGCCTTCATGGGTCGTATTGGACTTAATAGTTGTTAATGAACTTTATTGGACCTACATGCACTACAAAAATCAGCCCTATCAGCTACGAAAAAGCTCGTCGTTGATAGTCTGTCAGCAAAATTGTCGTGGGTGATGCTATCAACGACGGAGTCAGCGACGGATTAGTAAAAGACATTTTTAGCGACGGATCAACGAGAGATTACTTTAGCAATGGATCAGCGACGGATTACTTTAACGATGGATCTGCGACGAATCAGCGACATACCAGATTAACAACGGATCAACGACAGACAAAATTAGCGACAGATTTGCTAGTGCCTTTTTATACGGACCCACCTACTTCTAGCGACATATTTTCGTCACTAAAATTTGATTTAAAAAAATATTTTTAAAAAAATAAAATAATTATTTTTTTATTTATTTTCCTATACATTGTTTCATATATATACAAAAGCATATTAAATAACAAAATGAAATTTTCAAAATTGTATTTGATCCAAAAATATTATACATCACTCAATTACTAGCTAGAAGGGGGAGCGACTAATCTAGTGATCATCTTGAAGCTATGTAATCATGACTCCAAAAAGGAATACCACTTTTAGTATGCATTGTCGACAATCATGGTTGTAACACCTCAAAAATAGGTGCTAATTTAAACATATTAAATAAAACATAATTGAACTTAACATGAAATATAATCACCCAAAATGGAGAAAATAGTAATGAAATTAACAATTACAAGGATCAATAGCTAACAACCTACTAATCTAAACCACCTTCTAAGTCTAGATTATAAACGGGTGATGCTATGATCACCAAAAGAATAATATCAATTCTATCTCCAAGTGTTGTCCCAAAAGGTTTACTCCTCTTAAAAGTTGCCTCTTAGCCGTCCCGCTACCTTGAAGACCTGATATACATGCCATTTTAAGAAAAAGTGTAGGCTAACGCCTTGTGAGATCAAACAGTTTATAAACAATGAATACGGAATATAAATCCGGAAATATAAACATGATTTAATATAAATAAATACACTTTCCCGTTTTCAAGATAATGATACCACATACGCATCTTACGATGACGGGAGAGACCCGATTTACCATGTTACTGACGGAATACAAAAGTAAGCCACATATCCATGTTTAAGAGCCCCACTACGGATCACTGGTTATCCAATTTAACCCTTAAGGTCCAAGGCATAATACTCATATCGTGTTGTGACCTCTAAGTGTTCTCGGCAACTTGGTCACAAAGTCCATGGTGATGTGCTCCCATTTTCACTCCACGATTTTCAAGGATTGAAGACTCACATATGGACGTTGATATTCGGCTTTCACTTGGAACCTAAGAAAAGGATTTCCAAGGATTGAAGACTCCCTATGTGAAAGGATTGAAGACTATTTGAAAGAACCTAAGAAAAGTTGAGAGGCATTTTAAAACTTTTGTATGATTATAATCCAAGCCATTAAATGAGTGGACTTTTTTTTTAATATAACCCACTTTCCTTTTTAAATAATAATTAGATTAGCCATTTACTTTTAAATTAAATTATCTAAAATATAATAAATATTTTATTTAAATAAATTATATCAAAAAAACGAGAATTTCATTATCTATACTACTATATAAAAATTCTAAAACGGTTATTGTACAATCTTTTGTACAATAACATTTACTATCCTTACAATGTTACATTTGCCACTCTTACAATTACTTATGTAATTTATTTTATATCCCTTAATTTTTCATTTTTTATTTTACACCATTATCATATTAACACAAATAATCGTATATGAACAAAAATGGAATGAAAAAATACGTTCATTTTTCTACAAATTATACCATTATAATCGTCTCGTCAATAACTTCAAAACGAGCCCAAAACGAGCTCAATATTGAATATTTTTTAATTTAACCGTACTATTAAATATCATTAATATCTACGAATTTAATTGTTTTATATCCATACATTTTATTTTATTTTTCACCGTTAGCACATTAAAAATATATAATCGTAAAATATATTAAAAATACGTTTCATTCTTATTATAAATTACATCACTATAATCTCTACTATATTATAAAAATTCTAATACAGTTTTTTACAAACATTCGAAAGCCAAAATTTTATCCCCCATGTTCCACGTCCTAATTCAATTAAATGTTATGTTTATCACCTTTACAATTAGTTATTTAATTTATTTTATATCCCTTGTTTTCTTATTTTCCATTTTATACCCTTATCATGTTAACATAAATAACCGTATATGAACAAGCCCAATATTGAATATTTTTTATTTAACCGTACTATTAAATATCATGAATATCTACAAATAAGATTGTTTTATATCCTTACACTTTATTTTATTTTCATCTTTAACATATTAAAAATACGTAAACCAACTAAAATATATTAAAAAGACGTTTCATCAGTTCATTTTATTTTAAAAAAGTTACATTGTAACACACATAACAAATTATTGAAATAGTTCACAAAAATCACCAACTAGCGAATTCCGTATAGCGAAGTGATATTTGTTATCCTTGATTTGATTATACTATAAGCATGAAATTATTGGAATTTACGTCTATCTTCAACTGCCCCTTTTGCCATTTATTTAACTTTTTAAATAAATTTGGAAGATAAAAATAAACTTTTACACCCGCCGCATTGCGCGGGCATATAACTATATATATATATATATATATATATATATATATATATATATATATATATATAATTTGTAAAACTTGATAAATTGTTTTATATAATTTTTTTTTGATAAAATTATTTCATATATTTGTGTTTTTTTATGTGAAAATGAAAAAGTTTCATCAGATTGAGAAAATGCATGAAACAATTTCATCAGAATGAGAAAATACATGAAACAATTTCATTTTTACATAAAAAACACAAATATATGAAACAATTTCATCAACAAAAGAATTATATAACACAATTTCATCAAATTAAACAATTTCATGAACCAATTTCATTAACTTAACCAATGAAATCGATGGTTTACATGGTTTACAAAATTAGAGTGGTTTTCATTTGATCTCTCCCATATATATATATATACATATATATATATACATATATAGGGGGTGGTTCATTTGAGAAATGGTAAATGTATGAAAAATAGAGAAGTAATCTTAGTCATTTATCTGATCAACATTTGCAGCTTTGACCATGAAACACTGGATAATTCCTTGCATGGTCTATAGAAGGTAGAGGGGTAGTTTCGTAAAATACGCAGGATGAGTTCATATATGAACCTATATGATTCACGTATGAACTATACGTTCATATGTGAATCAGTTAATTAATTTATATGAGAATCAGTTAATTAGTTCATATATGAATCACAAAAGTTCTTATATGAATTTATTAATTAGTTCAACTGATTCATATATGAACTTACAGTTAATTAGTTCATATGTGAATCAGTTAATTAGTTCATATATGAATCACAAAGGTTTATATATGAATCAGTTAAAAGAGTTCAAATGTGAATTACACTGATTCACATATGAACATATAGTTCATATATGAATTATACATGTTCATATATGAACACAGCCCGTGTATTTTGTAAAAATTACGAAAGTGTCCTTCTATTTTTGGATTAGTCGCAACTTTTGACCAGTCAAAGTCGTAACTTTTGACCAGTCAAACCCAATCTTGACCGTATGAATGACTATAATTACTTCTCTATTTCTCAAATGAACCTAAGGCTACATATATATATATATAGAGAGAGAGAGAGAGAGAGAGAGTCGGGTTCAAACGAGAACAATACCTATTTAAAAGAACACGAGAACTAACAAAATCATTAGTGATTTTACATTAACACATAAAAAAAGTATTTCGGCCGTGGCTTCAGGTCCGCGTGGTTTTTTTGCACGTTAATGTAAAATCATTAATGATTTTGTTAGTTCTCGTGTTCTTTTAAATAAGTATTGTTCTCGTTTGATCCTCCCTCTATATGTATATCTCTACTATATTATAAAGATAACAAAATGTTTCTTGTACAATGTTACATTTATCATCCTTACACTTACTTATTTAATTACTTTATATCCATTGTTTTTTCATTTTACACCATTATCATATTAACACAAATAATCGTATATGAACATAAATGCAATGAAAAAATACGTTTCTTTTTTTAGAAATTATACATTATAATCGTCTCGTCAATACCTTCAAAACGAGCCCAATATTGAATATTTTTAATTTAACCGTATTATTAAATATCATGAATATCTACGAATTAATTTGTCTTATATCCATACATTTTATTTTTTTTCCACCGTTAGCACATTAAAAATACATAATCGTAAAATACGTTTCATTCTTATTATAAATTATATCATTATATTTTTTTTCGTCAATAATTGTAATATAAACTAATTATTGAATATCTTTATGGGTTTAGGGTTTCATAAATTATAATTCTTAAGTCGTGATTGATTGTTGATGGCATGTCTATAAGGAAGTAACATTAATTGTTCGTTCTTTACTTACATTCCGCTGCATCGTGCGGGTATATGCCTAGTATATTTAATTTAAAATCCATGATGATATATATTTTTAAATATTGCATATAAATCTTAAATTAATTTAGAATCTCGATTATAAATTATAAATTGATTTATGTATAAGTTATGACTAAAATTCACATATGAACCTATGTTAGGATTCACTTGTTCCCATTCTTATATTTTTGTGTATTCTCATTTGAACTTTATTATGACTATATATAATAGGGTCAATAGCGTCAGGTTCAGGGGAAAACAATAAATAAATGGAAAACCGGGAAACCACGAAAAAACGGATGAAAAAATTAATATTATTATGGATGTCAAATTAACAACAAAAATATGATTGTTTTTTTTTCTGTAAATTGTTTTGTTCGAATTCTGATTACATCTCGCATTTTTCTGATTTAAAAATTAAGGGGTGAGAGATTTTTAATTTAAAAATGTAGTTCTAACCGCCTTTTTAATTACGTCCATTGAATCTATTATTCTAACAGTTGATGGAGTGGTTTTCGTTTATATATATATATATATATATATATATATATATATATCGAGAGGTTAAATGAGAAATGTTAAGTGTGTGAGAAATAGAAAAATGACCTTAACCCTTCATCTGGTCAACATTTGCGATTTTGACTGTGAAACACCGGATAATTCCTTGCGTGGTCTGTAGAAGATAGAGGGGGTAGTTTCGTAAAATACACAGGACAAATTCATATGTGAACCTGTGTGATTCAACGTTCATATGTGAATCACAAATGTTCATATGTGAATTTGTTAATTAGTTCAACTGATTCACACATGAACCTACAGTTAATTAGTTCATATATGAATCACAAAGGTTTATAAATTAAAAAGAGTTCATATGTTTATTACACGAGTTCACATATAAACATATAGTTCCTATGTGAATCACACATGTTCACATATGAACTCGTCCCGTGAATTTGTAAAAATTATGAAATTGTTCTTCTATTTTTGCAATAGCCGCAACTTTTGACCAGTCAAAAACGCAACTTGTAACATCCCCCGTCCCCGTGGTTCGGAACGGTTGATGTCACGAACGGGACTTAACATAATTACACAACTAAATCAGAGCTACTAATAACTCTAAACATGTTACAGTCCAAAAATATTACACTTCAAAAAAATGTTTATAAACTTAGAAAGTTTATATAATAATGCGAGTCTAAGAACTCCAAAATTTCACGCTCGATCTCAAGTCCCGTCCCCGTAAACGTCACTTCGTACCTGTCGTGTCAGAAAACAAAAACACGGCTGAGCACAGGGCTCAGTGAATGGATTATAATATAAATTCGTAAATAATAATGAAAACATCAATAACGAAGCGGAAGACATAAAAATTCGATTCGAAGAAAGTTCTTTGAGACTGAAGTTCATAGTTCATTTAAATCAAGAGAAACGTTTGGTAATATAATCAAAAGCAATAATCTCAAGAACATTTCACACTTTAACTTCAAAACGTATATAAATAAAGTCCGTCAATTCCAGTCATGTTCGTGGGGTGATCAGCCACACGAACTGGGTCGGCATGCGGGCACACACAACGAGTCCCCCGTGAATTTAACCACGGTCACATATTCTATGGGTAAATTTATAGAATCGATTCATCCGCCCTGGAGCCAACAAAGTTAGCCAAGTCCCCCCAGAGTGGGTTCACGTAAGCCACATAGGCTTAACTCTGGTGGACCGTCATCTGCAGGACGCTATGACAACAAAGCCGCCATAGAAGGCATCCCAAATAATGTGCCCATTTATTGGGTTAATCTAAAATCAACGAAAACTAAACATATGTCACTTACCCAAATGGCGATCATAGAAATTATAATCTATATACTTCATATTTTTCATAAACAATCTCATACGAGACACATTTTACTAAAACATCAAAATGTTCAAACAATTGATTCAATAAACCAAAATCAATGTGTATGTGTGTGTACAATTTCGCATTTGTTGATCACGTTCGGTTGATCAATCACAAGGTGGTGAACCACCTTTCGGAAGGGTCAACTACAACAATTAGTTGCCCACGATTCAAAAGAATTGAAATCCATACCTTAATTGAATTGAGATTATCACGCGATCAATCGATCCTCACAACGAACTTTAACTCGTTCGATTGCCTATTTAAACCACCAATTATTATTAATCGCATAACCTAAAACTCAATGATTACTATCCTAAGCTTAACCATGAAATTATATTCTCTTAGACATTAAACCGATCACTTGGTGTGCGGTTAAACATCTAGATATAAATATCACCGTTTTGATTATAAACTTTACCCGTTTGTAATTTTGACAAAAACAAACATTCCTATACATGTAAATGATTATAACTTTACAATATATAATCATAATCTACCAACCAACTTCAACTACCCTAACTTACAAACTTAAATAACTTAAGAAGAAATTTATACCTCTAAGAAGGGTTCGTCGCGTAGATTCCGAATATGTAATTATTTCTTCGATTACTTCAACGGATTAATAGAAATTTTAGAGAGAAGATAAAGTTAGAGAGAGAGAGAGGAAACTTGATGGCGGTGGTGAAATGAATCGAAATAAAAATGATGGAGACGATGGATTCTTTTACTTGTATTTAGTTTAGTTTTTTTTAATATTATATATATATATTGTTTATACGTAATATATTAATTAATATATATATATATATATATAAAGAGTTTAGGTTAATGAAAGTTTTAACCCTTAACTAACATTGGTTACCATTTTTTATTTACAGTTCAATTCGGGTAATAATAATTACATGTTTCTAAAAACGGAGTCTTACAATTATTCCCCCCTAAAAAGAGATTTCGTCCCCGAAATCGAATTTAGACAGGAAACTTACATCGATTACAAAACTCAGGGTACTCCTGTCGCATGTGTTCCTCAGTTTCTCCACATCGCCTCACGTTCCGAGTGATTCTTCCAAAGAACTTTTATAAAAGGAATCACTCTCTTTCCTGTATCTCTCATCACGATCAATAATCGCTTTAGGTTCCTCGCGATAAGACATATCTGGTTCTATACGTTTTAAAGAATAACCAATAACATGTAGGGGATGATAGTTCTACCCTCGAAGTGAAGAGGCATGGAACACATTATGTACGTGAGATAATTGCGGCGGTAAAGCTAACCGGTATGCCACAATTCCAACCCTTTCCATAATTTCAAAGGAATCAATATACTTCGGGCTCAAGTTTCCTTTGAGACCAAAACGTATGATACCACGAGTTGGAGAAACCTTCAAGAAAACTTTATCTCGTGGTTGGAACTCGATAGGTCATCGTCGCTTGTCGGCATAGCTCTTTTGACGACCCTGAGCCTCTTTCATCATTTGACGCGTAATTTCGACCTTCTCGATAGTAACTTGTACCAATTATGGGCCTTCGAGAACACGTTCCCCAACTTCATTCCAAAAAGTCGGTGTTCGACCTTTTCGGCCATAAAGTGCTTCATACGGGGCCATGCCGAAACTCGACTGCCAACTATTATTATAGGAGAACTCGATCAGGTACAAGTAACTATCCCAACTTCCATGCCATTCCAACGCACATGATCAGAGCATTTCCTCCAATGTTTGAATCGTACGTTTAAATTGCCCATCAGTTTGCGGATGAAAGGTTGTACTAAAATTCAAATGTGTGCCCCAAGCTTTATGTAAACCTTTCCAAAATTGAGATGTAAAGCGTGGGTCTCGATCGGAGGTAATCGATACAGGAGTGCCATGGAAACGTACAATCTTACGTTGGAATACTTCTGTCAATTTATCAATTAACCAATTTTGTCGAATAGGAAGAAAATGAGTCGATTTCGTCAGTCGGTCAACCACTACCCAAATTGCATCATGTTTCAAGGTTGTGCAGGGTAGTCTGACTACAAAATCCATAGTTACATGTTCCCATTTCCTTACGGGAATGTTCAGCGATTGGAGAAGATTACCCGGACGTTGATGTTCGCTTTTAACTTGTTGACTAGTGAGACAACGAGATACAAAGTCGGTGATATCTCGCTTCATTCCAACCCACCAGTAATGAATCTTTAAGTCGCGATACATTTTTTTGTTGTACCGAGGTGAACAGAAAACATAGAGTGATAAGCTTCAGTCAGAATCTGATCTTCAAGCTCCAAGTTATTTGGAACACAAAGATGATCCCGAAATCATAACACGTGATCATCATCGATCCTGAATTCCGAACTAACATTCTCTTGTGCTTGCTGGAAGTTAATTCACTGTCGTCTTGTTGGGCTTCCTTGATTCAAGTGATTAGAGTCGGTTATACCATTAGATTCGATAGAATTTTCGTTTGCGAACTCGGATAGATTTCCAGTCCGAACCGTTCGATTTCCAAAGCCAACTCTGTAGGAACAAGTAAAGAAGAAACCTCTTCCACGATTTTACGACTTAAGGCGTCGGCGACTATATTAGCCTTATCCGAATGATACTATATATCAACATCATAATCCTTTAGAAGTTCGAGCCACCTCCGCTGACGCATATTTAACTTTTTTTTTTTTACGTAACTATGGATTTTGTAGTCGGACTACCCCGCACGACCTTGAAAAACGATGCAATTTGGGTAGTGGTTGATCGACTGACAAAATCGGCTCATTTTCTTCCTATCCGACAAACATGGTCAATTGATAAATTGACAGAAGTATTCCAACGTGAGATTGTACGTCTCCATGGCACTCCTGTATCAATTACCTCCGATCGAGACCCACGTTTTACATCTCGATTTTGGGAAGGTTTACATAAAGCTTGGGGCACACGTTTGAATTTTAGTACAACCTTTCATCCGCAAACTGATGGGCAATCTGAACGTACGATTCAAACACTGGAGGATATGCTCCGAGCATGTGCGATGGAATGGCATGGAAGTTGGGATAGTTATTTGTACCTAATTGAGTTCTCCTATAATAATAGTTGGCAGTCGAGTATCGGCATGGCCCCGTATGAAGCACTTTATGGCCGAAAATGTCGAACACCGACTTGTTGGAATGAAGTTGGAGAACGTATTCTTGAAGACCCAGAACTGGTACAAGTTACTACCGAGAAGGTCGAAATTGCGCGTCAAATGATGAAAGAGGCTCAAGCTCGTCAAAAGAGCTACGCCGACAAGCGAAGACGACCTATTGAGTTCCAACCAGGAGATAAAGTTTTCTTGAAAGTTTCCCCAACTCGCGGTATCAGACGTTTCGGTCAAAAAGGAAAGTTGAGCCCGAGATATATTGGTCCCTTCGAAATTCTGGAAAGGGTTGGCGTTGTGGCTTACCGGTTAGCCCTACCGCCGCAATTATCCCAAATACATAATGTGTTCCATGTATCTTCACTTCGAGGGTACAACTATCATCCCTTACACGTCATTGAATATCCCTTGGAACACATAGAACCTGATCTTTCTTATCGCGAGGAACCTGAAGCGATTATTGATCGTGATGAGAGAGGTACACGAAAGAGAGTGATTCCTTTCGTAAAAGTTATATGGAAAAATCATTCTGAACGTGAGGCGACGTGGGAAACTGAGGAGCACATGCGACGGGAGTACCCCGAGTTCCTTAATCGATGTAAGTTTCCTATCTAAATTCGATTTCGGGGACGAAATCTCTTTTAAGGGGGGGAATAATTGTAATACTCGGTTTTAAAATAAAAAGTGTAATTATTCTTACCCGAATTGAACCGTAATTAAAAACAAAAAACTAATGATAGTTGAGGGGTTAAACCCGTCATTTAACTAAACTATTATTAATTATATATATATATATATATAACATAAAAAAATCTTTAAAAAAAAATAGAAAGAAAGAATTCCATCGTCTCCTTCTTCTCAATACGACTGCCATATTTCTCTCTCTCTAGAATTCATATTCTCTCTAAAATATCTCTCAATCCGTTGAAGTAATCGAAGATATAATTACATATTCGGAATTTACACGACGAACCCTTCTTAGAGGTATAAATTTTTTCTTAAGTTATTTAAGTTGGTAAGTTAGGGTAGTTGAAGTTGGTTGGTAGATTATGATTATATATTGTAAAGTTATAATCATTTACATATATAGGAATGCTTGTTTTTGTCAAAATTACAAACGGGTAAAGTTTAGAATCAAACGGTGATATTTGTATCTAGATGTTTAACCGCACACCAAGTGATCGGTTTAATGTCTAAGTGAACAAAATCCGTGCTTAAGCTTCTAATATAGCCATTGAGTTTTAGGTTATGCGATTATTAATAATTGGTGGTTTAAATAGGCAATCGAACGGGTTAAAGTTCGTAGTCGGTCTCGATTGATCGCGTGTTACGTCTCAATCCGATCAAGGTATGGATTTCAATTCTTTTGAATCGTGGGCAACTATTTGTTGTAGTTGACCCTTCTGAAAGGTGGTTCACCGCCTTGTGATTGATCAACTGAATGTGATCAACAAATGTGAAATTGTACACACACTTACACATTGATTTTGGTTTATTGAATCAATTGTTTGAACATTTTGATGTTTTATTAAAATGTGTCTCGTATGAGATTGTTTATGAAAAGAATGTGAAGTATATAGATTATAATTTCTGTGATCGCCATTGGGTAAGTGGCATATGTTTAGTTTTCGTTGATTTTAGAAGAACCCAATAAATGGGCACATTATTTGGGATGCCTTCTATGGCGGCTTTGTTGTCATAGCGTCCTGCAGATGACGGTCCACCAGAGTTAAGCCTATGTGGCTTACGTGAAACCACTCTGGGAGGACTTGGCTGACTTTGTTGGCTCCAGGGCGGATGAATCGATTCTAGATTTTACCCACATAATATGTGACCGTGGTTAAATTCACGGGGGATCCGTTATGTGTGCCCGCATGCCGACCCAGTTCGTGTGGTTTGGCCACCCCACGAACACAACGACTGGAATTGACGGACTTTATTTATATTACATTTTGAAGTTAAAGTGTGAACTGTTCTTGAGATTATTGTTTTTGATTATATTACCGAACGTTTCTTTTGATTTAAATGAACTATGAACTTCAGTTTCAAGAACTTTCTTCGAATTGAATTTTTAAGTCTTCCGCTTCGTTATCGATGTTTTTATTATTATTTACGAATTTATATTATAATCCATTCACTGAGCCCTGTGCTCAGCCGTGTTTTTGTTTTCTGACACGGCAGGTTCGAAGTGACGTTTACGGGGATGGGACTTGAGATCGAGCGTGAAATTTTGGAGTTCTTAGAATCGCATTATTATATAAACGTTCTAAGTTTATAAACACTTTTTGAAGTATAAGATTTTGGATTGTAATATATGTTTAGAGTTTATTAGTAGCTCTGATTTAGTTGTGTAATTATGTTAAGTCTCGTTCGTGACATCACCCGTTCCGGACCACAGGGACGGGGGATGTTACATCAACGGATTAATAGAAATTTTAGAGAGAAGATAAAGTTAGAGAGAGAGAGGAAACTTGATGGCGGTGGTGAAATGAATCGAAATAACAATGATGGAGACGATGGATTCTTTTACTTGTATTTAGTTTAGTTTTTTTTTAATATTATATATATATATATATATATATATATATATATATATTGTTTATACGTAATATATTAATTAATATATATATATAAAGAGTTTAGGTTAATGACAGTTTTAACCCTTAACTAACATTGGTTACCATTTTTAATTTACAGTTCAATTCGGGTAATAATAATTACATGTTTCTAAAAACGGAGTCTTACACAACTTTTGACCAATCAAATCCGATCCTGACCGTATGAATGGCAAGGATTACATCTTTATTTCTCACAAACTTAGCATTTCTCATTTGAATCTACAACTATATATATATATAGGGTCACTTTTTTTTGTTAACCAACTCATTGGTACTAACCGTGTTAACCAACCACAACTGTAGATGCATCTGATCAATGGGTAGGATTAATATAGGTAATTTTGGTAAGTCACATGCGCTTTGCATTTTGTGCATATGTGCATAGGGGTAATTTTGTCAAAACACAATAATCATAAACATGGCAAGTGCTATCAATGGTGTAAGACTCGTTTTAAAAAAAAAAGTATAATTATTCTTACCCGAATTGAACCTTAATTAAAAATAGCAACCAAAGATAGTTGAGGGGTAAAAACCGTCAATTATCCAAACTCTTTATAATTATTAAAAAAAACAATTAATAATAAACGTATATATAATTATATATATAAGAACACTATTGATCAAATTAGAGTAAAATTACAATTCATCGTCCCTCTTCAACCGCCATCATTCTCTCTCTCATCTCTCTCTCTCTCTAAACTTTCAAATAACTTCTCTCTAGATTATCTTACGATCCGTTGAAGTAATCGACGAAATAACTACATATTCGGAATCTACGCGACGAACCCTTCTTAGAGGTATAAATTTCTTCTTAAGTTATTTAAGTTGGTAAGTTAGGGTAGTTAAAGTTGGTTGGTAGATTATGATTATATAATACAAAGTTATAATCATGTATATGTATAGGAATGTTTGTTTTTGTCAAAATTACAAACGGGTAAAGTTTAGAATCAAAATGGTGATATTTGTATCTAGATGTTTAACCGCACACCAAGTGATCGGTTTAATGTCTACGTGAACAAAATCCGTGCTTAAGCTTATAATATAACCATTGAGTTTTAGGTTATGCGATTATTAATAATTGGTGGTTTAAATAGGCAATCGAACGGGTTAAAGTTCGTCTTCAGTCTCGCGTGTTACGTCTCAATTTGGTTAAAGTATGGATTTCATTTCTTTTGAATCGTGGGCAACTATTTGTTGTAGTTGACCCTTCCTAAAGGTGGTTCACCACCTTGTGATTGATCAATCGAACGTGATCAACAAATGTGGAATTATACACACACACATACACATTGATTTGGTTTATTGAATCAATTGTTTGAACATTTTGATGTTTTATTAAAATGTGTCTCGTATGAGATTGTTTATGAAAAATGTGAAGTATATAGATTATAATTTCTGTGATCGCCATTTGGGTAAGTGGCATATGTTTAGTTTTCATTGATTTTAGAAGAACCCAATAAATGGGCACATTATTTGGGATGCCTTCTATGGCGGCTTTGTTGTCATAGCGTCCTGCAGATGACGGTCCACCAGAGTTAAGCCTATGTGGCTTACGTGAAACCACTCTGGAAGGACTTGGCTGACTTTGTTGGCTCCAGGGCGGATGAATCGATTCTAGAACTTTACCCACAGAATATGTGACCGTGGTTAAATTCACGGGGGATCCGTTGTGTGTGCCCGCATGCCGACCCAGTTCGTGTGGTTTGGCCACCCCACGAACACAACGACTGGAATTGACGGACTTTATTTATATTACATTTTGAAGTTAAAGTGTGAACTGTTCTTGAGATTATTGTTTTTGATTATATTACCGAACGTTTCTTTTGATTTAAATGAACTATGAACTTCAGTCTCAAGAACTTTCTTCGAATTGAATTTTTAAGTCTTCCGCTTCGTTATCGATGTTTTTATTATTATTTACGAATTTATATTATAATCCATTCACTGAGCCCTGTGCTCAGCCGTGTTTTTGTTTTCTGACACGGCAGGTTCGAAGTGACGTTTACGGGGACGGAACTTGAGATCGAGCGTGTTATTTTGGAGTTCTTAGAATCGCATTATTATATAAACGTTCTAAGTTTATAAAATCTTTTGAAGTATAAGATTTTGGATTGTAATATACGTTTAGAGTTTATTAGTAGCTCTGATTTAGTTGTGTAATTATGTTAAGTCTCGTATGTGACATCACCCGTTCCGGACCACGAGGACGGGGGATGTTACAAATATGGTATCAGAGCATAGGTTACGACTTGTAGATTAAATAAGTTTGACCTGTGAGAATTGGGTAGACATTAGAATGGGTATACTAGAATTTAATTATATTTACTGATTTTTAATCCGTAACTGTTTTGAATTCTGATCTTGATGTTGTTCTGTATTAGAATGTCGAGACGTGGTCGCCCGCGCAAGTCTAGATCTCAACATGAGGGTAACCCAATTCCCAACCCAGTGGGCGGTACTAGTGAACCTAATATTGCTGATGTGGTCCGTCAAACCATGTCAAGTATGATGCCTGCATATCTTGAACAAGCCATCCAGGCTATGCGACAGACGGCACAAAATCTTCCTCCAAATCCGAATACAAATCCAAATCCAAATTCTGGTCCTACATCAAATATTGGAAATCCCGGATCAAGTTCGGGTAATCCAACGGGAGAAATGCATACATGGCTAGAGAGGTTTAATAAACAGAAACCTCAATCTTTCTCAATGGCCGTAGATTCAGTAGATGCTGAACACTGGATTCGGCACATCGAAAAGATTTTTAATGTCTTAGATATTCCAGATCAGTACAGGGTCCGCTTGGCTACTTACAAGTTTGAGAAAGAAGCGAACAATTGGTGGGAAGCTTGCGTTCAAACTGACCCATCTGTTAAGAACTTATCTTGGGATAAGTTCAAAGAATTTTTCTTCAATCAGTATTTTACGGCGGCAGATCGCGATGCTTATGTGCAAGACTATTCAACGATCCAACAAGGCGAGGAAGAAACCGTTGCCGACTACATGGCTCGTTTTCTTAAGTTTTCTCGTTTTGCAGGAAATACCGCAGGCACACAAGCGCAACAAGCCAATAAGTTTAAATGGACACTTAACTCGAAGTATAAGGATAGTCTCTTGAATCTTCCTTTTAATACCGTTACTGAAGTGGCCGACGCAGCGAAGAATATTGATCGGTCACAACAACAACAGTTAACTTCACGCGTTGACAATAAGAAACGGGGACCTGAATCTTTCCAAGGCAACCCTCGTTTTGTAAAGTCAAAGTCGAACATTAAACCATATAAAAGTTCAAGTCAATTCACGCCACGACTTCCAGTGTTTTCTAACAGGGGGAGTCAAAATGTTTCAAGTCCAATTAATATTTGTGATCAGTGCAATCTTCGACATCGGCCGGGTCCGTGTCTAAAGATGACCGGTTCGTGTTTTAATTGTCAAGAACAAGGGCATATGGCCAGAGATTGTCCTAAAGCTGGAAAAGGAAAAGGAAAACAAGCGACTACGAGTGGGCGAGTATTTGCATTACCTGGCGACAAATCTCAAGCGGGTATGATTTCAGGCCATGTTAACTTAAATGATTTATCTGTTTATGCCTTGTTTGATACCGGAGCAACACACTCTGTTGTTTCTGAACAATTAGAATCCCGGTTAAAACCTTATGAACAAACCACCGAATGTCCAGTCGTAATATCTACCCCAATGGGTGGTTCAATCTGTGTGTTAACTCGATTTTCAAATTGTCCGTTAATTGTTGGAGATCGCATACGGGAGGTCACTCTACTTCCAATGCATATGTCCCACTTTCAATTAATATTGGGTATGGACTGGTTGTCACACCACCATGCAACTATAGACTGTAACGCCAAGCAAATATTATTTGGAGATGTTGACAAACCAGAGGCAATCTTCCAAGGAGGTACTCCAAAAGAAGATGTTAGCGCTTTAACTTCTATTACGGTGCACCAGTATACTTGGCAAAGTAATGAAGGTTTTCTGGCCTCGTTACAAGATCCCGAACAGATAATCCCTACATCTGCAACCGTACCTGTTGTTTCCGAATATCTTGATGTGTTTCCCGACGATTTACCGGGTATACCACCAGTTCGGGAAGTCGAATTTACCATCGATCTAGTTCCGAGAGCTTCTCCTATTTCTAAGGCTCCCTACCGAATGGCTCCAACTGAAATGAAGGAACTCAAAACTCAACTCGATGATTTATTAAAGAAAGGTTTCATTCGACCCAGCGTTTCACCCTGGGGAGCTCCGGTTCTCTTTGTTAAAAAGAAAGACGGTACGATGCGTCTTTGTATTGATTACCGGGAGCTTAATAAAGTAACGATCCGTAACAAGTATCCGTTGCCGAGAATCGACGATCTGTTCGATCAATTACAAGGGGCACGATACTTTTCCAAAATTGATCTTCGGTCCGGGTACCATCAACTTCGTATCCGAGATTGTGATATTCCGAAAACCGCATTCAGAACTCGCTATGGGCACTACGAATTCTTAGTAATGCCTTTCGGGCTAACTAATGCTCCAGCGGTCTTTATGGATCTTATGAATCGGGTTTTCAAAGATTATCTCGACGACTTTGTTATCGTGTTTATTGATGACATATTGATATATTCAAAGTCAAGAGAGAAACATGATCAACATCTTCACATCGTTTTGGAAACTCTTCGAACGAAAAAGTTATACGCAAAACGTTCTAAGTGTGAATTTTGGCTTGATCAAGTATCTTTTCTCGGACACGTAATTTCTGCGGAAGGTGTCAAAGTCGATCCAACGAAAATTGAAACTGTCACTAAATGGCCTCGACCTACGAACGTATCTGAAGTTCGTGGTTTTCTGGGTCTGGCCGGTTATTATAGACGATTCGTTGAAGGATTTTCTAAAATATCTCTACCGTTAACCCGATTACTCAGAAAAGGAGTCAAATTCAATTGGGGTTCCGAACAAGGATCTAGTTTCGAGGAATTGAAGCATCGATTGGTTACCGCACCTGTTCTTGTATTACCGTCTGGCACCGGAGGTTTTCAAGTTTACAGTGATGCTTCAAAGATAGGTCTCGGTTGTGTTCTTATGCAAAACGGTAGAGTGATCGCATATGCATCACGTCAATTAAAGCCTTATGAGGTCAATTATCCGACTCACGATCTCGAATTGGCTGCGGTTATCTTCGCACTTAAAATTTGGCGTCATTATTTGTACGGTGAAACATGTGAAGTTTTCACCGACCACAAGAGCCTTAAATATATATTTACTCAAAAAGAGTTAAATATGCGTCAACGGAGGTGGCTCGAACTTCTAAAGGATTACGATGTTCATATACAGTATCATCCGGGTAAGGCTAATGTAGTCGCCGACGCTTTAAGTCGTAAAGTTGTGGGACAGGTTTCCTCGTTACTTGTTCCTACAGAGTTAGCTTTGGAGATTGAACGGTTCGGACTAGAAATCTATCCGAGTTCACAAACAGAAATTCTATCGAATCTGATGGTAGAACCGACTCTAATTTCTCGGATAAAAGAAGCCCAACAAGACGACGTTGAATTGTGGGTGAACTTCCAGCAAGCAAAAGAGAATGTTAGTTCGGAATTCAGGATCGATGATGATCACGTGTTGTGGTTTCGGGATCGTCTTTGTGTTCCGAATAACTCGGAGCTTAAAGATCAGATTATGACCGAATCTCACAAATCTATGTTTTCCGTTCACCCGGGTACAACAAAAATGTATCGCGACTTACAGACCCATTACTGGTGGGTTGGAATGAAACGAGATATCACCGATTTTGTAGCTCGTTGTCTCACTTGTCAACAAGTTAAAAGTGAACATCAACGTCCGGGTGGTCTTCTTCAATCGTTGAACATCCCGATATGGAAATGGGAACACGTAACTATGGATTTTGTAGTCGGACTACCCCGCACGACCTTGAAACACGATGCAATTTGGGTAGTGGTTGATCGACTGACAAAATCGGCTCATTTTCTTCCTATCCGACAAACATGGTCAATTGATAAATTGACAGAAGTATTCCAACGTGAGATTGTACGTCTCCATGGAACTCCTGTATCAATTACCTCCGATCGAGACCCACGTTTTACATCTCGATTTTGGGAAGGTTTACATAAAGCTTGGGGCACACGTTTGAATTTTAGTACAACCTTTCATCCGCAAACTGATGGGCAATCTGAACGTACGATTCAAACACTGGAGGATATGCTCCGAGCATGTGCGATGGAATGGCATGGAAGTTGGGATAGTTATTTGTACTTAATAGAGTTCTCCTATAATAATAGTTGGCAGTCAAGTATCGACATGGCCCCGTATGAAGCACTTTATGGCCGAAAATGTCGAACACCGACTTGTTGGAATGAAGTTGGAGAACGTATTCTTGAAGGCCCAGAACTGGTACAAGTTACTACCGAGAAGGTCGAAATTGCGCGTCAAATGATGAAAGAGGCTCAGGCTCGTCAAAAGAGCTACGCCGACAAGCGACGACGACCTATCGAGTTCCAACCGGGAGATAAAGTTTTCTTGAAAGTTTCCCCAACTCGCGGTATCAGACGTTTCGGTCTAAAAGGAAAGTTGAGCCCGAGATATATTGGTCCCTTCGAAATTCTGGAAAGGGTTGGCGTTGTGGCTTACCGGTTAGCCCTACCGCCGCAATTATCCCAAATACATAATGTGTTCCATGTATCTTCACTTCGAGGGTACAACTATCATCCCTTACACGTCATTGAATATCCCTTGGAACACATAGAAACTGATCTTTCTTATCGCGAGGAACCTGAAGCGATTATTGATCGTGATGAGAGAGGTACACGAAAGAGAGTGATTCCTTTCGTAAAAGTTATATGGAAAAATCATTCTGAACGTGAGTCGACATGGGAAACTGAGGAGCACATGCGACGGGAGTACCCCGAGTTCCTTAATCGATGTAAGTTTCCTATCTAAATTCGATTTCGGGGACGAAATCTTTTTTTTAACGGGGGGAATAATTGTAAGACTCGTTTTAAAAAAAAAAGTATAATTATTCTTACCCGAATTGAACCTTAATTAAAAATAGCAACCAAAGATAGTTGAGGGGTAAAAACCGTCAATTATCCAAACTCTTTATAATTATTAAAAAAAACAATTAATAATAAACGTATATATAATTATATATATAAGAACACTATTGATCAAATTAGAGTAAAATTACAATTCATCGTCCCTCTTCAACCGCCATCATTCTCTCTCTCATCTCTCTCTCTCTCTAAACTTTCAAATAACTTCTCTCTAGATTATCTTACGATCCGTTGAAGTAATCGACGAAATAACTACATATTCGGAATCTACGCGACGAACCCTTCTTAGAGGTATAAATTTCTTCTTAAGTTATTTAAGTTGGTAAGTTAGGGTAGTTAAAGTTGGTTGGTAGATTATGATTATATAATACAAAGTTATAATCATGTATATGTATAGGAATGTTTGTTTTTGTCAAAATTACAAACGGGTAAAGTTTAGAATCAAAATGGTGATATTTGTATCTAGATGTTTAACCGCACACCAAGTGATCGGTTTAATGTCTACGTGAACAAAATCCGTGCTTAAGCTTATAATATAACCATTGAGTTTTAGGTTATGCGATTATTAATAATTGGTGGTTTAAATAGGCAATCGAACGGGTTAAAGTTCGTCTTCAGTCTCGCGTGTTACGTCTCAATTTGGTTAAAGTATGGATTTCATTTCTTTTGAATCGTGGGCAACTATTTGTTGTAGTTGACCCTTCCTAAAGGTGGTTCACCACCTTGTGATTGATCAATCGAACGTGATCAACAAATGTGGAATTATACACACACACATACACATTGATTTGGTTTATTGAATCAATTGTTTGAACATTTTGATGTTTTATTAAAATGTGTCTCGTATGAGATTGTTTATGAAAAATGTGAAGTATATAGATTATAATTTCTGTGATCGCCATTTGGGTAAGTGGCATATGTTTAGTTTTCATTGATTTTAGAAGAACCCAATAAATGGGCACATTATTTGGGATGCCTTCTATGGCGGCTTTGTTGTCATAGCGTCCTGCAGATGACGGTCCACCAGAGTTAAGCCTATGTGGCTTACGTGAAACCACTCTGGAAGGACTTGGCTGACTTTGTTGGCTCCAGGGCGGATGAATCGATTCTAGAACTTTACCCACAGAATATGTGACCGTGGTTAAATTCACGGGGGATCCGTTGTGTGTGCCCGCATGCCGACCCAGTTCGTGTGGTTTGGCCACCCCACGAACACAACGACTGGAATTGACGGACTTTATTTATATTACATTTTGAAGTTAAAGTGTGAACTGTTCTTGAGATTATTGTTTTTGATTATATTACCGAACGTTTCTTTTGATTTAAATGAACTATGAACTTCAGTCTCAAGAACTTTCTTCGAATTGAATTTTTAAGTCTTCCGCTTCGTTATCGATGTTTTTATTATTATTTACGAATTTATATTATAATCCATTCACTGAGCCCTGTGCTCAGCCGTGTTTTTGTTTTCTGACACGGCAGGTTCGAAGTGACGTTTACGGGGACGGAACTTGAGATCGAGCGTGTTATTTTGGAGTTCTTAGAATCGCATTATTATATAAACGTTCTAAGTTTATAAAATCTTTTGAAGTATAAGATTTTGGATTGTAATATACGTTTAGAGTTTATTAGTAGCTCTGATTTAGTTGTGTAATTATGTTAAGTCTCGTATGTGACATCACCCGTTCCGGACCACGGGGACGGGGGATGTTACAAATGGTAATAATTAATTTGTGCATGCATTAACAAATTCAAATAAAATAACTACCAAATTTAAAAAATAGAAAAATATAGAAACAATACATTGAGGGAATCTTGAATTTGTGCATACATGAACAAATTCAAAACTAAAATTAAACAATTACTTGAAATTCATAAATAAAATAAATAAGTTAATACATAATATTAAAACTTAATTTGTGCATACATGCACGAATTCAAAAATAGACATTAAACCATTACATAATTTGTGCATACGTTAACAAATCCAAATAAAATAACAACCAAATTTAAAAAAGAGAAAAATATAGATACAATACATGGAGGAAATCTTGAATTTGTGCATACATGAACAAATTCAAAAACAAACATTAAACATAGTTAGATGGTTAAACATTTGTGTATTTGTCCATATGTACATTTGTGCGTATATGTACATAGGACGATAATCAAATGAGAACCAAAAATAAGTTAAGAACCATGAAAACCAATCTAAACCCTTAATTGGTTTTAATCTATGGTTATCAAAGGTAATGGTAATTTTGAAATAAATTAGAAGTGAAAGGGCATTTTGGGTATAAAAAAATGATCTGACAAAACCTTTTCTTTACTACAACTAGAGGTTCTCACCCTAGCTCCTCAACCATTTCCAGCGACAGCATAAGGGCTTATCAGATTGAGGTCGTTTTCATCTGAGAGTTTGTCGATTTTCGACTTATTCAGTATTTGATGACGAATATCTCCTTCTTGACAACCTGTTGTTCGTTGTTAGTGTTCTAGGGTTGTGGAGGGTTGGATTTGAGATCCTATTGTTGGGAACGTAAGAGTAGCAGTGGTTTTTCGGTTCAATTTTTTAATTCGATTTTCGATTCGATTACTAAAATCGATTTTTGATTTGAATCGAGCGAGGAGATCTTGTTGAAATCGATTTCTGATTCGATTTAAATCGATTTTCAACTTGTTTCTGATTCGTTTTCACATCAATTTATGAGGATGCGATGGTGTTGGTTGATTGCAGATTCTCGAATGGAGAGGAGAGTTGTCTACTATGGACAGGTTGATTATCGGCGGCGGATGGGAGATGATGGTTTGGGAGGTTCGCGACCGAGAGGGAGGATGGTTATTGGTGGTTGGATCATTGGTCGTCGAATGGTGAGCAGCGGCGGTTAAACGGAGATCAATCGTTGGTTGATGCGATGGTGGGCAGAGACGAAAGGGATGTGGCTGGGTAATATGAGGAAGGCGGTGGTGGTTGCGTGTGACCACGGTGGTCGAGTTGCCGGCGTCTAACGGTTGTGATGTAGAGGACGGCCGAACGGAGAGGGTCGTGGCTTCAAATGGCAGAATCGCCGGTGTTTGAATGGATGAGGTCGTTGGTTGTCGAGGGGGCGGTTACCGGCGACGATGGTGGCTGACGAAAAGTATTTTTGTTTCTAGTTTCATGGGGTGAAATAACAAACAGAAGAAAATTATGTTCGGTTTCATGTGGTGAAATAACATAAAGTGTTTGTTTCATGTGGTGAAATAACATGGTGTTTGGTTTGATATGGTGAAATAACATATATATGAAATACCATATATGTGAAAATTTTGTTTTTTTTTCATAAGGTGAAATAGTATATGTTTTCATATGGTGAATCTCAGTTACCAAAATGATAATTATGTCATTTTCATGTGGTGAAAAACTTTTAATTAAAACCATAAAATCAAAACCAAATTACGGTTTAGATCGGTTTTCACGGTTTTCAATCTTTTTTTGGTTCTCATTTGATTTAACCCCTATGTACATATGTGCATGTGTGCATATGTGCATTTGAATTAAAAAAACGTATTAATCAGTTAAAACGTCTATGTTGATCGATATCTTCTTTGATATTAAAAAAATATTTTAAATAAAATAGACTTCAAAAATCAAGATAAAACAAAAATTGTATCTTCTTCGATTCCAGGAAAACACATATGTTCTTCACTTTCAGTTATGAAAAATCATACGCATGTTTGATAAATTTTATGTTTGATATTGATTCATTAATTTATTAAGAAAAGATAATTATAATATAATATAATTAGATAACTACCAAACTTAAATATGAGAAAATTATGAAAACTATTTAATCAATATTATAATCAATTAAAATACCAAAATACCCTTTACAAAATTACTAGGCATGAAATGGATATAAATCTTTGGTGGAATTTGATTGGTTAGGATTTGGTTAACACGATTAACACTAATGGAATGGTTAACAAATGAATGGGACTCTCTCTCTCTCTCTCTCTCTCTATCTATCTATCTATCTATATATATATATATATATATATATATAGGAAATGCTAAATATATGAGAAGTAGAAAAGTAATTTTATCTCTTCGTACGGTCAAGATCGGATTTGACCGGTCAAAAATTGCGGTTTTACTGGTCAAAATTTTCGGCTATACCAAAAATATAGGGATAGTTTCGTAAATTTTACATATAGGCGGCAAAACGGGTTCATATGTGAACCCGTGTGATTCATATTTGAACTATATATTCATATGTGAAGCCGTGTAATTCACATATGAACTATTTTAACTAATTCACGTATGAACCCTTGTAATTCACGTATGAACTAATTAACTGATTCAGATATGAACCTATCTGAATCCTGTAGGTTCATATGTGAACCAGTTAAATAGTTCACATGTGAACTAATCAACGGGTTTACATATGAATATATAGTTCATATGTGAATCATACGAGTTCACATATGAATTTGTTTGCCGTCTATTTTGTAAAAGTTACGAAACTACTCCTATATCTTCTGCAGACCATGCGAGAAATTATCCGGTGCTTCACAGTTAAAACCGCAAATGTAAGGTTATTATCAATTCTCTATTTCTTATACATTTGTTTCGTTAAGACTTCTATCTCAGAGAATTAAGTAAACTAATTTGCATGAAAAATATATTGTGAGAAATTAATTTTAAGTCTTCACATTAAAATAAAAATATAATGCGATGTTCACCATAAATGACGAACCAAATACTTCATCTAAAACCATTATGGGCGTTTACGTTGAACGGAATGTTTTTGATTGATTTTGATTTCGTGAAAGAATTTAGAATTAGAAGGATTTAAAATTGGAAGAATTTAGATATTTGATTTGTAGAATTTAGAATGTAATTGAATTCCATTTTTTATAGATCATTTACAAAAAAAATTATAAATAATTATAAAATAATTAAATTACCTTTTATTATTATAAAACGAATATTTTTAATGTATTTTAAAACAATGCTACAAATAAATTCTACGAAATCTTGTAATATACCAACTACTCCATTATGATTTCTAAATCCATTTTAATTACAGACTTTTAATTAAACCAAATACGGGATTAAAATGAAATTCAATGGATTGAAATAGAATTTGATTGAATATTCCACCAAATTCTGCAAATCAAATGTGCCCAAAGGTGGCAAAGGCTTACACCTAAAACTAAGGTGACATTTGGTTCGCAGAATGTTTTTGGATGGAATGAAATCTGTCAAAGGAATGAAATCTTTCAAGGAAATTGAATGGAATGTTGTCTGGTTTGATCACCTGTTTGGTTGACAGAATTGGAATGAAATCTGTTGAAATAATTGTAATCTGTCTGTTTGGTTCACAGAATGTAGCTTTGGAATTGGAATGAAATATTGATACATGACCAAAATACCCTTTTTGACAATTTTTATTATTTCTAAACAAAACATGCTTTAATAAAATAGCAATTAAAAATAATTTATTTGTAATAATGTTCAGATTGGTGGTGGTCAATGGTGGTTTAGAACGGTGGTTCAGATCGGATGTGGTCGGTGGTGGTTCAGATCGGCGGTGGTCGGCAGTGATTCAAATCGGTGGTGGTTCAGATTTGCGGTGGTCAGTAGTTCAGATCGGCGGTAGTCGGCGGTGGTTCAGATCGATGGTGGTCGACGGTGGTTCAGATCGATGGTGTTTCAGATCGGCGGTGGTTCAGATCGGCAATGATCGGTGATCGGCAGTGGTTCAGAGCGGTGTGGTTTAGATAGTAGTTGTCGGCGGTAGTTCAGAACGGCGGTGGTCGGTGGTGGCTTAGATTTTCGGTGGTTGGCGGTTGCTCAGATCGGCGATGGTCGACGGTCATTCAGGTCAAGGGTGATCGGTGGTCGGCGGTGGTTCAAATCGGTGATGTTTTAGAACGGCGATGGTCAGTGGTCGGCGGTGGCTTTGATAGGCGGTGGTTTCATATCGGCGATGGTTTATATCGACGATGGTTTATATAGGTGGTGGTTCAAATCGACGATGGTTCAGATAGGCGATGGTTCAGAACGGCGGTGGTCGGTGGTGGTTCAGATCGGCAGTGGTCGGCAATGGTCAGTGGTGGTCGGCGATGGTTCAGAACGGCGGTGGTCGATGGTCGGCGGTGGTCGGTGATCGACGATCGGCGGTGGTTCAGATTGGCGGTAGTCAGCGGTGGTTTAGAGAAGGAACCGATGGAGACATGGTTTAATCAGATAAGTTTATGTGATTAGGTCATATTGGATTGAGGGCATATGTCGTATTATGAACAATAAGAATTCCATTCCATCAAAATACCTTGTAGTTGCTAAGAGGTTGTAAAATATGAACCAAAAGCTAAAATAACACAAATTCTTTAAAAGAAAACATAAAATCATGAGCAATCAAATTCCATTTTGAACCATAGAAAACCTGGAACCTTACAAAACCATTTTGAAGGGACAAAATAATAACATGGAAATCTTACAAAATATGGAAACATTCTAAACCCATTAAACAAATCATAACCTCTCCAGCAGGGGCAATTTGTTCATATTTTGAAGGGAATCTGATATAGAGAGGATTGCGATGAAGATCGAAAGACAAATCGAGAATTACAAACAGAAACAAAAGCGAGTTCCATGCTAGCCACCATTCACATGACCCACTGATTCCTAATTCCCTTTCTTTATCATTCCTTATTTGATTCTATTTTCCTTTTTATTTATTTCCTTTTTCTAAATTAGGATTAGATTTATTTATTTTCCTTTACCTTATTTCCTTTTTTCTAAATTAGGATTAGATTTAATTTCGTAATTATTTTTCCCTAGTTTAGATTATAAATAGGACTATTAGGGTTTAGACGTTTGTCGATCCTTCCGCAAACCTACGCTGCGTCAGTGGGTATCAGAGCAGGTTTCACTTGTCTTGTCACTAACATGGCCGATCAACAACCCGGTACCAAAGAAGATTTAGCCGAGATGAACGTGGCCTTTTCCACGACACTCGTTGATCTGACGGCGGCTGTTAACAACTTTCAACCCAACTTCGTCGACGACAACCGTCAAGAAGAGATAGGGTTGAAGAACCGGTTATGAGGCCACACAATGACAATCGTAACCAGGACGATCTTTTGAGTTCCGAATCCGAAGAGGAGGAGGAAGAAGAACCGGTCAACTTCGGGAGGAATGAGCATGATTATCGGATGAAGGCGGACATCCCATTCTTCTACGAAACTATGAGAGTTGAAGAGTTCCTGGACTAGCAAATCGAAGTTGATAGATTCTTCGACATAATGGAAGTACCCGAGCATAAACAGATAAAGATGGTTGCTTTTCGTCTCAAAAGCACCACCGTAGTATGGTGGGACAAGCTAGTGGTCCAACGACAACGACAACAAAGAGGTCCGATTCGATTGTGGCGCCGGATGAAACAGTTGATGATAGAACGGTTCCTACCCGAAGATTACGAACATATCCTCTACAAGATGTATCTCGGTTATAACCAGGGCCCGAGATCCGTAACCGACTACACCACCGAGTTCTTACGGTTAACTGATCGTAATGAAATCGGGGAATCTAAAGGCCAAAAAGTATCCCGGTACATTAGTGGCTTGAAGACCTCAATCCAAGACAAGATTGGTCTCCAAAACGTATGGACTGTAACCAAAGCCTCGAGTTTGGCCTTAAAAGCTGAATTAATGGAGAAGTCTGCTCGTACCTCCAATTCGTATCGAGGAGCTCAAGGGTCCAACGAGATTTCAAGCACCACGGTCGATAAAGGAAAGAGCCCCGTTCAAGACACTAACCTTTGTGTGTCCCTGAAATCAAGATTCTAATTGCAAAACAAATCAAACAAACAAGAATGATTTAACTACCTATTTGATTTCAATTCACAAATCCAAGATTACAAACTGTTTTCTCTCTTTCTCTCTCTAAACTCTTCTTTCTCTCTCTACAACTCTTTCAAGATCTAATCCTTCTAACCATCTATCTATTAAACAGCAAATCAACCTATTTATACCAACTAGTTAAAACAAGGAAACAAACAAATACAAGTTAACTTTGACTTTATTAACACATAGACTTTGACTTTCCATGAGAGTTGACTTTCTCAGCTTTGACTTCTTGTACTTTGACCTCTAGTCTTCATGATCTTGTATCCAACATATTTCTGTTCTAACAATCTCCCCCTTTGGATTCAAGATCATCTTTGAAAGATTTAGCAAATCAATCTCCCCCTTTGGTTCAATCTAGACAATCTCTTCCTTTTGTTTAACTTTATTCTTCCCATGACTGTCTTTGAACAAAATTAACAATCTCCCCCAAATATGGTAGAAACGATCTTCAATAATCTCCCAAAACTATGACAAAACTCTTTCAGACTTCGGAAAGAAATTATCTTCAGAATTAGCTCGACTTGCCTTAGCAAAATAATCTTCAAAGAAATTTTCAGAAAATCAGCACATCTTCAACCATCTTTGACTTTGCTTGAACAATCTTTCAAACTTTCAAACTTTGAACTTTGTCTTCTTCAAATCGTTAACTTTGAAATTTCTAACAACTCTGACATTTATTTAAATCATCTCCCCTTTTTTGATGAATAGATCATCTATAAAATCAAAACTTTCATCAAGAAATGTCTTTGACCATTCTGATTTGTCCAAGAGCCTCTGATTCGTTGCCAATTCGAACAATGTATTCATCCAGATCTTTGCAAATCTAGACAAAATATGCGTGTAACACCTGAATCAATAAATGAATCAGTTAATATGCTTGTCATTAACACGAACTTACTGTGTGTAACGGATACACATAGGAAAGGAGCTTTTTGATGTTCACTCCCCTAGGGCTTCCATCCAATCATCGAAACACCACAAAGGAAATTTCTATGAATGTTATGACAAGAAAACAAATTCCTTGTGTGTTCGTGCAAATGTAGAAAGAATTAAGCGCGTGATGATTGCTTTTATAAAGGCTCAACATTGTGTAAACCACTGAGACAACAGTAGATAAACACAGACTCAATGTGCATGATTGAAGTGCGAAGGTGGGGCAAACTTCCTTCTTTTTTAATATCCAGATTTTCCAAATGAAAATCAGATAGATTATATGCTGCGTCCCCAGAAAAATATGAAACATTTTCTTTTTAAGAAAAAAATGAGTGGCTGGTGGGGTTATATCAAGAGTTGGCATGGGCTAGTTGCCTGTTTCAATAATGTTCACCAAGAATTGTGAAACATTAGTAATGTGGCTGCCCGACTCAGAAAGTAGTTGGTGCAGAGTTTGATATTCTTTTACTCTGATCTCACACCCTCTTTCTTTTAAATCATTTAAGCTCACATCTAACCAAACTCTCTTTTCCATTTTACCTCAACGTACAACCCACACTCATTTCTTTTCGACTCCTTACACTCAATCACTATGGATTAACTTCTTGGGTAGGAAACACTGGTAATCGTGAATCCATAGAAGTTCATTTAAGTCCTAGCACAAAGAACCCATATTTCCTATAAAGCATATGTTGCTCAATATGGTTTAACTTGAACAGTTAAAGTGCAAATACAAGTCAGATGTATATATACTCAGAATATAATCATGAAGATATGAGCATTTTTAAACATGGAAGTATTTTCAAACAAGTATATTGAATGAATAGATAAGAATGCAAAAGACTTGTTTGAAAATCTGACATTGTATGAAAATGATCAGAAATGAATGATATAATAATCAAAGCTTATGGTCAAGAATAATGGATATGGTCTATATGAAACAAAAATATAGACATTCTTGAAAGAACGTTTCGAAATGAAATGACGCTAAAAAATTCATTGAAATACAAGCGGGGTGTCTTACCATCGAAAAATATGTTTCAAATTTGAGACATGGTAAGAACATATTGAATAAAAATTCAAACCGATGTGTGTGAATACTTGAAAGTATATAGAAAAGACAATACACAAGTATTTATCTTTGGAAACACACGGTTTGTAATCATGTAAGCACAAATAAATCTTGAAAAATCATTTAAAAATCACACTTCCAATTCATGAAATCTGTTTAAGAATCGGGAAGTGGTTTGAACATTTAAGAACATGTTTTCTATGATTGAAAGTTGTCCTTCTTTCAACCATAAATGAGATTAAGATAAGAAATTAAACCTTTTCCTGCAGTCTTAAATCTCATGAAGTCAGCTGAAGTCATAAAGATATGATCTTGATAGCTTCTCTCATTCTGCACAAGTCTCAAAGTCATGTCAAAGCAACTTTATTCACAAATTTATTGAAAAATAAAAGACATAAAGCAGTAAGATGATTATAGTACGAGTTCTGATCAGAAGTAATCAAAAGTCATCACCTTTACTCCTTTTTGTTGTATTCAAAGACTCCCCCTAAAATCATGCATCACAAAAATTTAACAGTTAAGTAAATGCAACAAGTCTATAAACTCTCCTCAACATAATAATGTTGATCATCTTAGAATCTTGTCTCACTCCCCTGAGATCATGAACAACACGTTAAAGTGCATATATCCTTTCAAAAATAATAATAAAGAAATGATGAAAAAATTACAATAAAAGAAAACTTTAATAGGTAATGACTGATTAAATCTTGAGATTTAGCATACCAAGTTTAGACACAAGAAAATTAAATCTCTTTTCATCTAAAGCTTTGGTAAACAAATCTGCAAGTTGATAATCAGTTTTTACAAAGTAAAGTTCTATTGTACCTTTTTCTACATTATCTTTAATAAAATGATATCTGACATCAATATGCTTTGTTTTAGTGTGCTGCACAGGATTAGCTGATATTGCGATAGCGCTCTTTGAGTCACAATAGATCGGTATTTTGTCAAACTTGAATCCATAGTCTCGCAGCTGTGTCCTCATCCACAAAACTTGAGACCAACAACTAGCAGCAGCTACATACTCTGCTTCTGCAGTCGAAGTGGAAACACAAAGTTGTTTCTTTGACGCCCAGCTAACGAGCTTGTCTCCAAGAAATTGAATATGACCTGAAGTGCTTTTCTTGTCTAACATGCACCCTGCATGATCTGCGTCTGAATAAGCAGTTAGTTCAAACCCTGTATCGTTAGGATACCACAGACCAAGATCTGCAGTCCCCTTCAGATATCTAAAAATCCGTTTGACAACAGCCAAATGGGATTCTTTAGGATCAGCCTGATATCTTGCACACAAACATGTTGAGAACATAATATCTGGCCTACTTGAAGTAAGATACATTAAAGAACATATCATTCCTCTATAAGTCCTAACATCAACACTTTTACCCGAAGAATCAGTGCCGATCTTAGTACCTGGTGCCATTGGGGTTCCAATTGGTTTGCAATTTTCCATTTTGAACTTCTGAAGAATATCAAAAATGTACTTAGATTGGTTAATGAAAATCCCCGTTGAAAATTGTTTTACTTGTAATCCGAGAAAGAAATTCATCTCTCCCATCATACTCATTTGAAAACGTGACACCATTAGATTTGAAAAGTTCTTACAATATTTAGGATTTGTAGAGCCAAATATTATATCGTCAACATATATTTGAATAAGAATGATATCGGCTTTTTCCTTTTTAATGAATAAAGTGGTATCGACTTTACCTTTTGAAAAACCTGACTTGACCAAGAATTTTGATAATACCTCATACCAGGCTCAAGGCGCTTGTTTTAACCCATAAAGTGCTTTATCCAAGATGTAGACATGATCTGGTTTATCTGGATTCACAAAGCCTTCTGGTTGTGAGACGTAGACTTCCTCCTTAAGTATGCCATTCTGAAAGGCAGTCTTCACGTCCATTTGATAGACAGTGAAGCTTTTGTGAGTTGCGTAGGCTAGAAACATACAGATTGCTTCTATACGCGCTATTGGATCATAAGTCTCGTCGTAATATATGCCTTCCTCTTGCCGGTAACCTTTGGCAACAAGTCTTGCTTTGTTTCGAATAACTATACCATCTTCATCCTTCTTGTTTTTGAATACCCACTTAGTGCCTATCACGGTCTTTCCTTCTGGTTTTGGCACTAGTCTCCAAACTTTCAGGGCTTCGAACTGATTTAACTCTTCTTGCATAGCAGACACCCAATCCGAATCAACTAGAGCTTCTGATACTCGAGTAGGCTCTATCTTGATGAGGAATGAGTGATGCAGACACTGGTTTAAAGTTGCCGACCTAGTTTGCACCGGTTTGTTGAGATCTCCAATTACTTGGTGAAGAGGGTGCTCTTTGGTCCAACGATGTTCATGAGGGAGTGGATTAGATGAAGATTGATCATGATTATCATCCAAAAATCCACTATCAGCTTCTTCAGTTTGTACATCATGAGGGAGGGATTCAGTTGAAGTAATTGGTGTAGAAGCTTCAATAGGTACAACTTGTTCAGTCTGTTGATCTGTCCTTACAGCACATCCTATTGACTCAGCAACTTCTGGCTCATCATTAATAGATAAAACTTCAACTATTGGAGTAGGCAACTGAACTGGAATATCTTGCGAAATCAGGGAATTTGATTCAGTGATAACATCTGAAGTGGTTGGATGATTAGCCGTTGAATCTTCCATCCTGTCAACCACAACAGGTTTATGCACATTAGACCTAAGATATTCATCATAAAACAGTTCAAATAAAAGATCTAAATCAGATAAATGAGTAGTAGAGCATGATGCTTCATTTGATTTGTCCTTTTCAGATACAGGTTCTGGACTGAGTTGCCTAGAAGCTAACACTCCAGTTATCACGGCTTCTGAACTGACTTGTTCAGAAGCCATTTCCTCATCGAATGTGACGTTTACGCTTTCGATCACAGTCTTCGACTTCTTCAAAAAAACTTGATATGCAGCGGATGTAGAAGAATATCCAATGAAGATGCCCTCATCTGCCTTAGCACTGAACTTGTTCAGATTCTCTCTGTCGTTTACCACAAAACACTTACAACAAAAAATATGAAAATATTTGATGGTTGGTGTTCGGTTGTTGATCAACGGATACGGAGTCTTTTGAAATCTGCGGTGTATCATGGAACGATTTTGAGTGTAGCACGCATTCGAAATAGCTTCTGCCCATAGAAATAGAGGTAAGTCTGATTGGCTGAGCATAGTGCGAGCTGCCTCGACTAGCGTTCGATTTCTCCTTTCGACTACTCCATTTTTTTCGGGCGTACGAGCAGCAGATTATTTATGTGATATCCGGACCGATTCGAGATATTCTTCAATAGTTCTGTTTTTGAACTCTGTGCCGTTATCAGTTCTGAGAAGCTTGACTGGTTTCTGCAGATTCACCTGGGTCGTTTTCAGAAATGTAATGAGTACTTCGGGCGTCTCATCTTTTGATCGTAGAAATTTGACCCACGTGTATCGCGAATAATCGTCCACGATAACAAGAACATATTTCTTTCTGCCTAAGCTTTGCGTTCGCATCGGACCACAAAGATCCATATGCAAAAACTCTAATGGAGAACTGGTACTAGGTTCAGGCTTCGGTTTATGTGGAGCTCTCTTCATCTTCCCTTTTTCACATGCTGCACACAAGTGTTCCTTCTCGTATCTCAGCTCAGGAAGTCCATTCTCTAATATGCCTTTGACCAATTTGTTGATATAACGAAAATTCAGGTGTGACAGCCGTCGGTGCCAAAGCCAACTTTGTTGTATCGAAGCTTTTGTCAATAAGCAAACCTGATTATCAGTTTGGACCTTTGCAAGATTGATGGTGTAGAGGTTTGACTTTCGAGTACCAACTAAGAGTTCTTTGCCGTCTTCAGTACGCACCGAGCAACTCTTAGCTTTAAAATTGACCTCTAACCCTTTGTTGCAAAATTGACCAATACTAAACAGGTTGTTCCCTAAGCCTTCGACATAGCTCACCTTCGTAATCGTTATGTTGTCTTGAATGATGTCACCAAATCCTAAGATCGGTGAAAACTGGTCGTTCCCAAATCGTACATTTCCACTGAATTTCTCTGTACAATTAGACAATAAAGCTTTCTGCCCAGTCATATGCTTGGAACAACCGCTATCCAAGTACCACATATGCCGGGTCTGCAAGAGAAATCAGGAAACAACAGATTTAGGTACCCATTTAAAAACGGGTCCTAACAGATTAGCACATGATTTTGGTATCCATTTGAATATGGTCCTCTTTTCTTTTGAAAACTTTTGAAAACATTTGGTTTAGAAGAATAAACATGATAAGATCCAAACCAATCATTAGAATTATGATGATAAGCAAAATCATTCCACCGATAAGTATAAGATTTAGTAGTAGTAGGAGATAATTGAAACAATTTCTTTATAGAATATCGCTTGTAAGTAGTTACAAGGTTTTTATTTGTAGAAGCAACAGAACCAACTAAATCACACACACTACTATTTGATCTATTACAAGAACTATCAGTAATTGATTTTGCCTTGTCATCACTCTTCCTTTTAGGTCGCCATTCAGTTCTCTCTTCTAACCTTTTCTTTCTTATATCTGAAACAAAGAATTTAGATTTATTAGGAAAATCAGATTTCTGAGATTGATTTAACTTGTGTTTACCAGTGTTGATCCATTTCTGTGAGCGTTGTTTCTTATGTTTCTTACCCTTAGCATAGTAATTAGCATTCACAGAAACTGATTCACCAACCTTAGTTGATGATTCACCTTTTTCATAAACACTTGGTAAAGCTTGTCCATTTATCACAAAAGTAGAATGATTTGGAAGTGGCACATTATAGTCAAACATATCAATTTCTTCTATACACCCTCCATCAGAATTTAGGAAGTCATTTGCAGACTCAAATAAATCATCAAAATCAGTCTCAGAAGTTTGAAGTATTTTAGAAGATGTAGAACACTTTTTAGATTTAAAATGAAAATCTGTGTTCTTTAATACTGTAGAAAATACATCTTGTGTTAGTTCATTCAAAATTCTTCATCAGATAAAATATTTTCGAGCTCAATTATTTTGCTTTCTAATACGAGTGGAGGTACATAAATTTTAGCTTAAACAGGTTTTGCCTCCATCTCAGTAGAAGAATAACTAGCAAAATAATCATTTGAAAGAAATTTTGATGTTTTAGAAAGATAACTATCATTCAGTCTTTCATAACAGAATGGTAGTTGCATTTTCTTTAAATTCATTCTTTTCTCATCTTCTTTTTCCTCAACTTCTTTTGATGATTTGGTGATAAATTTGGGTTTCAAATGAGGATATTTATCAGCAGCATACATAAAATTTGCATTATATAAGGTTGGCTGTTTTTTGACGGCTTTTTCTAAGTAATGAGGATTACATTAACCAAGTCCCCATTTTTCTTTAAAACCAGCTTCTTCATTAGGTGTATTCAAGAAAATAGTTTGATCTGTTTGGCCTCGAATATACAATTTTGCTTCCAAACCATTTACCTTTTGCTCTAAAGTCTTGTTTTCAACCTGCAATTTAAAAGCTTTTAGTACACATTCTTGCTTTTCTGAATCAGACTTAGACAATTGTTTTTCAAAATCAGAAATCTTACTTTCAAAACAATCTTTTTCGTGTTTAAAATCAGAAGCAGATTTGCGCAAAGAATCAATTAAATCTTTGTTCCCAATAACTGATTTATTAAGCTCAAAGATCTATTGATTTCTCCTAGCAACTATGTCTTTTTCCTTTTTCAGTTTGGATTGAAGGTCTTGAAGTTCGACCATCATGGCTTCCATTTTGGTCATGAAATCATTTTCAGTTAAGTTCATTACCTCGTCAGCAGTCTCATCATCAGAATCATCATCTTTCACCTCTTTTCCCATCAAGCATAAGTGGGCTGACTCTTCTTGTTCTTCCCCCACATCAGAATGATCCAACCAGAATTCGTCTTATGCCATTAATGCCTTGCCTGCCTTCTGTTGCTTGGCCAAGAGCATTTTGTTCTTATAATACTCAGAGTTGCGAACCTTCGGATTTCGACAATCTTTAGCATAATGTCCAACCTTGCCACAGTTATAGCATTTGATCAGATCATTAGCCGTCTTCTCAGTACTGGTGTAATCATTCACATACTTCTTCTTTTCTTCCAGCTTCTTCTCAACAATTCTATTTCTTTCAACTCTTTCTCTATGCTCGTGGTTCTTTGAACTTGATGAAGAGTATCTCTGAGAATTAGACCCTGGTTTCTTGTAGAATTTCTTTTGAAATGCTCGGGTCAGTAACAACATTGCCTGCTTTAGATTCTCTCCATCATCTCCATCAGATTCAGATTCTGATTCAGAATTGGAAACCACTATCTTCTTCTTTTTCTTCTTCTCTTTCTTCTTTTCTCCAGCTACAAGTGCTATAGGATCAACAGCCTTCTCAACTTTCTTTTTCTCAGCTCTTTTCTCCTCAACCTCTTCTTCATTCTGTCGCAATGTCTCGTAGACCTCATGCAGTGGAATATCACTCAAATCTTTCATCTGTTTCATTCGACGAGTGTTCTTTTTCCACTCAGGTTGCAATATGATAAGAAACCTCACGTTGTTCTCAATCTGTTGCTTCTTAACCTTTTTCTTGGAAAGCTCATTTAGAAGCAGAACAAACCTTTCATATGTGTCCTCCAAGCTTTCATTCTCCTTAGCTTTAAACTCTTCGTAGCTATTTATGCAGTTAGCTACCTTCATCTGATTTCCAACTTTAGAACCCAACATCATCTTTCTTAACTGATCCCACATTGATTTAGCAGTTGCATTGTAGCTGTCTATTTTCACATAGATCTCATTGGTCATGCTTTGTATGAGTAAAGATTTGGCTTGTTTATCAGCATCAAACCGACTCTTTTCTGCCTCAGTGAATTGAGTAAAATATTTATCAACTCTTTCTGTGTTCTGAACTCCATCTGAGTCATAACCTTCAGTAGGAATCTCATCAATAGGTCTTTTCATTGGTCCATCTTCGATTGATGATAGAATATTCTTTCCATTTGTTTGCCGATCAACAAAATCGAGAAAGCGATCATTCCATTGTTCATACTCTCCTTTAAACAAAACTGGAGGCTTGACATCAGTGCCAATTGAGAGAGCGTCTCTGGAAGTCATCCTGTTTGATATTAATATGCAATAAGAAACTTGAAATTTACCGTTAGTCCAAAAGAAATCACAAGAAAAACAGAATAATTAACACTGAACATGGACTAAACAAAGAAATTCTGAAATCCACTAAGTCTGAAATTCGCAACCTTCACTTAAACAACAAAGAATTCGCAAAAATACACTTGAAATTCACAAGCTAGAAGAAACAAACTCAGAATTCGCAAGAAATGAATTCCAGAATTCGTAAGCTTCTAGAATTCGCAATTACAAGCAATTTAACCTCAAAAATTCATGACCAAAAGATATTCACTTAGAATTCGCAAGATTTAACTAGAATCCTCAGATAAGACTCTTACGAATTCTACATTTTTCGCAGACTAGAGATCTGCGAATCCTTAGACTTTCTCAAATAAAACGACTACGAATTCTATCCTTTGAAAAATTTACTTGAAAAAACTTTGCGAAATCTTATGAAATTCGCAAGTGACACAAACGAATTCTTTGATTTTCGTAAACCACTTGATCTGCGAATCCTGATCTTATGATTTTCAGAAATACAACTTTGCTAAAACAATAAAGAATTCTACGAATTCTTAAAACACTCTGCAAAAACAATGAACTCTGCGAGTTCTTGGAATGATCTTGCAAGTTCTTCACGAGAACTTGCGAATTCTTCAAATGGTCTGCGAGTTCTTCATGGAGTTAGCGAATTCTCCAGAGCAGGTTGCGAGTTCTTGAGTTCTGTGTTTAAAAACGTATCTGGTCTGTCTGAAAAACCTAACTAGACTTCAAATTACAAATCGAAACTTTGACATTTTGATCACATATACATCTAGAACAAAATTCTAAAAAAAATTCAATCTAAACCACAGATTATTACAATTCGATTCAAAACAGTGCTCGAGAACTCGTGAATGTGAAAACTCAATGAAATCTCAAAATTGATGAGAATTACAGTGCTATTCAGAAATTAAACTATACAAACTCAATCTAAAACATGTTTCGATTATAACCTGACCCATTACAACTCAAAAAATACACTAAAAATCAAAATCGAATTTGAAAAATAATGGAACAGTGTTGACAAAACTTTCTTGATTTGATTTCGATTGGATCTGCTCTGATACCAATTGTGTGTCCCTGAAATCAAGATTCTAATTGCAAAACAAATCAAACAAACAAGAATGATTTAACTACCTGTTTGATTTCAATTCACAAATCCAATATTACAAACTGTTTTCTCTCTTTCTCTCTCTACAACTCTTTCAAATGCGTATCCAATCCTTCTAACCATCTATCTATTAAACAGCAAATCAACCTATTTATACCAACTAGTTAAAACAAGGAAACAAACAAATACAAGTTAACTTTGACTTTATTAACACATAGACTTTGACTTTCCATGAGAGTTGACTTTCTCAGCTTTGACTTCTTGTACTTTGACCTCTAGTGTTCATGATCTTGTATCCAACATATTTCTGCTCTAACAACCTTCCTCACAAAGTTAATACTAGCAATCATAGTGGTGGACCGCAAGGAAAGCCTACTCCTTCCGAGACCCCCGATCCGTATGCTAAGCCGATGAGTTTAAAGTGTTACCGATGCGGCCAACCGGGACATCGATCCAACGAGTGCACTAACCGGAGAACGACATCATTAGTAGACGGGGAGTAAAGCGGCGAAGACAACTAATATGAGGAATTCGATTTTGCTGAAGAAGAGTCTGAAGAGAAGATCAACATTGTGCTCCAAATGAGTTCTCCTCTCGTCGAAGGAAGAGGGCCAAAGGAAGAACCCTTTCCGATCTCATTGCTCCGTTCATAAAAAGATATATAACCTCATCATTGATAACGGAAGTTGTGAAAATCTAGTATCTCGGAAGTTGGTCGATCATCTTAACCTACCCACTCAACCTCATGAGGCTCCCTATTTCTCTCGGGTGGGTCAAGAAAGGCCCGCAAGTTAGAGTCACGCAAACTTGTCGGGTACCCATATCAATCGGAAAGTATTATCAAGAGGAAGCTATATGTGATGTTCTTAACATGGATGCATGCCATATCCTATTAGGAAGACCTTGGCAATTTCATAATGACGTGACTTATAAGGGGAGAGACAATGTCATGTTGTTCCGTTGGGGCGACCTAAAGATTGCTATGTCACCCGTTAACAGTAGCGAAAAGACCACCGACAAGAAAAGCGACAATTTTCTCATTATGACCAATAGCGAGCAAGATATGGAAGAAGATGCAAAGAAAGTCGAATTCTTTTGCCCTATTATAATTAAAGGGTTAATGAGTGGAGAAAAGGTCGATGCCGAAATCCCGAAAGAAGTGAACAAGATGCTAGAAGATTTCAAGGAATTAGTCGCGGATGATTTGCCTCTCGAACTACCACCCGTTAGGGACATTCAACATCAAATTGATTTGATTCTAGGGGCTAGCCTACCAAATTTGCCTCATTATCGGATGAGTCCCAAAGAGAACGAGATCCTAAGAGAGCAAATTGAAGACTTGCTAAAGAAGGGCTTTATATGAGAAAGCATGATCCGGTGTGCCGTACCCACACTTTTAGTGCCAAAGAAGAATAATCAATGGAGGATGTGCATTGATAGTAGAGCCATCAACAAGATCACCATCAAGTGCCGATTCCCCATTCCACGATTGGAAGACATGCTTGATGAATTATCGGGTTCTACGGTATTCTCCAAGATCGATATTAGAAGCGGTTATCATCAGACTCTTATTCGACCGGGCGATGAATGGAAGACCGCATTCAAGACACCATTCACACTTTACGAATGGTTGGTTATGTCTTTCAACACGCCTAATGCACCGAGAACTTTCATGAAGACTATTAATCAGGTATTATGCCCTTTTATTGGAACTTTTGTAGTCTTTTACTCCGACGATATCCTCATCTATATCCGAGGAAGATCCGATCACCTCAATCATCTCCGTCAAGTCTTAACGACACTACAAGAGAACAAGCTCTATGTCAATTTAAAGAAGTGCACTTTTTCCAACGACAAACTTTTATTCCTTGGTTTCATCATCGGAGAAAACGGTATCAAAGTGGATGAAGAAAAGGTAAAAGCCATTTGAGAGTGGCCGACGCCCCAGACGGTCACCGATGTCCGTAGCTTTCATGACCTAACAACCTTTTATCGGAGATTTGTCCAGAATTTTAGTACCGTCACCGCCCCGATCACGGAATGTCTAAAGAAAGGAAAGTTTCAACGGGGTCCCAAACAAGACCCAAGCTTTGCCTTAATCAAAGAGAAGCTTAGTACTGCACCCGTTCTAGCATTACCTGATTTCGAGATGGTTTTTGAAGTTGAATGTGATGCAAGTGGCATTGGAATCGATGTTGTCCTAACCCAAGAAAAAAGACCCGTCGCTTATTTTAGTGAAAAACTTAGCGAGGCCCGACAAAAGTGGAGCATGTATGACCAAGAATTCTATGCGGTGGTTCGAGATTTACGACGATGGGAGCACTATTTGGTTCAAAAGGAGTTCGTTTTGTTTACCGATCATCAGGCCTTAAAATTTATCAACAGTCAGAAAACGATTAACAAGATGCACGCTCGTTGGGTAAGTTTTCTGCAAAAATTTCCTTTTGTAATTAAGCATAAATCTGGCAATCTCAACAAAGTGGTTGATGCCCTTAGCCGAAGGGCCAATTTGCTTATCACTTTATCACAAGAGGTCATTGGTTTCGAGGCCTTGAAAGAACTCTATGATGAAGATGGCGACTTTAAAGACATTTGGATGAAGTGCAATAGTGGCACCCCTAGCGGTGATTTCTATGTCCGAGACGGTTACCTATTTAAGGGCAACCGACTATGCATTCCCAACTCCTCTTTACGGGAAAAACTTATTCGTGACATGCTACGAGGAGGATTAAGTGGTCATCTCGGAAGGGACAAAACTGTTGCTAGCTTGGAAGAACGGTATTATTGGCTACATTTAAAGAAGGACACAGGTTCGATTGTGCGAAAGTACTATATTTTCCAAACCGCAAAAGGACGGTCTCAAAACACCGGTCTCTACACCCCTCTCCCAATTCCCGATGACATTTGGCAAGACCTTTCGATAGACTTCGTGTTGGGTCTTCCCTGTACTCAAAAGGGGGGGGGTGTGGACTCTATTTTTGTTGTGGTTGACCGTTTCTCGAAAATGAGCCACTTTATCGCTTGCAAGAAAACCTCCGATGCAAGTAATATCGCAAGACTATTCTTCAAAGAAGTGGTGAGTTTACATGGTGTCCCGAAAATGATTACTTCCGATCGAGACACAAAGTTTCTTAGCCACTTTTGGATCACGCTTTAGCAAATGTTCAGAACGACTCTCGAAATGTACCACCGCTCACCCCCAAATCGACGGCCAAACGGAAGTAACTAACCGGACTTTGAGAAATATGATTCGAAGCGCGTGTGGTGACAAACCGAAACAATGGGACGTGGCCCTAGCACAGACCGAGTTTACTTACAATAGTATCGTCCACACCGCCACCGGTTGCTCTCCTTTTTCCTTAGTTTATACATCATCCCTAAGGCACGTGGTCGATTTAGTCAAGCTACCGCGAGATCTCGGAGTTAGTATCGCAGCGGGTAACATGGCTAAGGAATGACAAGGAACGAAAGAGGCCTTCAAATTACGTCTTGAAGCTACCAGTTTAAAAAATATGGCGACGGCCGACAAACATTGTTGGAAGAAGGTTTTCAACGAGGGAGACGAGGTAATGGTTTTTCTCCGGAAAGAACGATTTCTTATTGGTACTTACGGGAAGCTCTAACCCAGAAAATATGGACCGTTCAAGATCACGAAGAAAATTAACGACAATGCTTACATCGTCGTCCTTCCCGATTTGTTACATATATCGAACACCTTTAACGTTGCCGATATATATGAGTATCACAAAGATGAGTCGATTCCTTTAGAAGAGAACTCGGGGTCGATTTCTTCGGAAGTGGAGAAGACTGATATAGAGAGGATTGCGATGGAGATCGAAAGACAAATCGAGAATCACAAACAGAAACAAAAGCGAGTTCCATGCTAGCCACCATTCACATGACCCACTGATTCCTAATTCCTTTTTTTACCATTCCTTATTTGATTCTATTTTCCTTTTTATTTATTTCCTTTTTAGTTATTTCCTTTTTCTAAATTAGGATTAGATTTATTTATTTTCCTTTACCTTATTTCCTTTTTTCTAAATTAGGATTAGATTTAATTCTGTAATTATTTTTCCCTAGTTTAGATTATAAATAGGACTATTAGGTTTAATTCTTTTTTCACGTTATTGATTAATAAAAGTTCATCTTTTAGAGATTTTTCTCTTGAACTTTGAGTTTTACATTTTGTAATTCTCGTTATCAAAAGGGTTTAGACGCTTGTTGATCCTTCCGCAAACCTACGTTGCGTCAGAATCTATTTCTAAACCCATACACAAACCATACTAAACCATTTTGAAGGGAATCTCTGAAACAGAAACGATATCCAAATGCAGAAATGAAACCTTATCGAACTGAATTGACACCCTCTGAATCATAACCTCTTCAGGAGGGACGATTTTGGTTACCTCTTCATGAGGGACGATCGCAATGGTGCAAAGGAAAGGAGGTGATTTCAGCGAGGAAGATGAGAGATCTGGGTAAATGCCACCGAGAATGAAGAGGAGACGATGAGGAAGAGGAGTCGATGAAGGCTGGGAGATTTTAGAGAAAGGAGTTTCAGGTTTTGGGTAAAGATCCCTTCATTTTAGAGAGGGGTAATAGAAGTCATTTTGAGAGCTTAGTGGATACAAGCAGTCCAAGATTGCTTAGCGAATAAGCCATGGGCTTACTCGGTAACCCCCAAACAAATAGCAATATATAGTTGTGCAAATAAGATATATAGCCCATTAAGCTTCTTAAGTCATAAACAAACATGCCCTTATTGCTTCTTTTCTTTGTTGCAAAATGGATGGTTGTTCAGCCTCTTTTTGTATAATGAAAAGTTTATGCAGATGAGGTGTTTGATGAAATGAATGAATAGAAGTTTGGATTGTATTTGATTTTCTGTAATGAATTGTTGTTGGGTGTTCTTCAATTAATTGTTTAGGTTTGATGAAAGACCATCCATGTATCATTTTCCTTTCAACCACTACCTCCAGATTGTTGCTCAAGAGTTGACAAAAAGTGGGTTGGGATTTGGAAGTATAGTATTTTTTGGTATAATGTATATGATAATTATTAAGTAATTAATTCATAATTGTTTAGAAATTTTAAGAACCAAAAATAAATAGAAAGGTAAAATTTTCATTTTCATCATTTAGACAGTTTATTCAGCACAACAAACAAACAATAAATTTATCTAATCCATTCAGCCAACTTTATTTATACAGTCAACTTTATTGATACAGGACTTAATGAAAAATCAATCAAACAGTCCGTAATTATACATACCATGTGTAATGATAGGATACATATGTCATCGTAAGAGGGGTTTTGCAGTAGTTATAAGTAATGTGCCCATAAAGGAAATTGTCGTGGATCACTTCAAAGTGAATTAAGGAATCTAACTCTGTGAAAGGTGAAATCAAAACAAGAATACTCTTTTTGTCCTCGACCATAAAAATGATACGAGATCTAGATTCTCGTGAAACTAGTTTTTTCGTGCTCTTCAGTATTGATGATTTGATCATGAGGTACCCCTTGATGGAAATTGAACTATTACATTAATCCGAATATTACTTTTCTTGTTATTAATTATTATTGAATTTTGTTGAAATCAGTTTGGTTTATAAGCGTTTATAGACATTTTCTCTAATTAATTTGGAAAAATAGTGGATCATGATCCATGAGTGATGACGTAAATTTTACTATGTAGAACATAAAGAACATGAAACTACCACCCCAATATAAAAAGGACTTAAAATTTTGGGAATTTGATTCATCACTCAGCTCGATACTTATATTCACCATTGTTTTAAAGCAAATAGAGATACAATTATTAATTAAATTATTCTTTTCATATGATAAAATATATAATTAAGTAAGAGAATTTATGCAATATGCCATTAGGATTTCTTTTTTAATATTTTTGTTCGGTTTTGAGAATACTTTCAGCATAAAAAAATAAAAACAAGACAAACGTGTGATTTACTGTTAATTTTGAGATTAAATTTCAAGTACCAAAATCAATATTAATTATTGAACTCTCGAAATTATACTTTTAATTTTGAGATTAATGCTCTTTTTAATACTTTTTGTAATGTAAATTAGTTCTAATATCTCTATATATAAAAACTCAAAAAGTGTATAAAAAGAAAAAAAAATGTTTCTTTTAATAAAATTTAAAGTAAAAATATAGATTAATTGTGTTTTAGTGAATTTTGTAGCTCAATCATTTTAATATAAAGTAGTCAACACGTGTTTTGTTCTGTAAACCAATTGTGTATGTTAGTCTAAAGTTGTTTCACACAAGTGTGGGAAATACTTTGATAAGATTCAATGAAAAGCTTTGGCCTTTAAATAGCCATACAATCAACAGATGCCACAAATCACTACTCCACTAATGAAGCCTAATTGCATTGGAAAAGAAACATGAAAACAAGAAAACTTGCTGGTCTACAAAATTAATTCCTATAATAACAAGGAACTTATTGACCCACTAATAACATGAAAATTCTAAGTCAAATCCAACAATGCCTCTCCCAAACTGGTTGTGATAACAATCAGTTTATCATCTCACAGACTCCAAGCTCCTCTCGCAGCCTTGAAAATGCTTCCTACTTCAAAGGCTTGGTCATTATGTCCGCAAGTTGTTCTTCTGTGGCACAAGGAACAAGCTTGACAACTCCATCTCTTGTCATGTCTTCGAGAAAATGGAACTTTACGTTGATATGTTTACTCCTTCCATGAAGAATCAGATTCTTTGATAAGTTAATGGTGGAACTGTTATCGCACAAAATCATAGTATATTGAGGTTGCTTTACTTCAAGTTGCTTTAGAACATCCAGATACATTGACACATGCATGACGCAGCTGCAATGAACTCAACCTCTGTTGTGGACAACGACACTACTAGCTGCTTCTGAGATGCCCAAGAAACTGTTGCACCATTCAACAAGAAAAAAAACATAGCCACTTGTACTCCTCCTATAGCCACATACATTAGATCTGGTCTCGTCACAGTTACGTACATAAGACTTCCAATAAGTTGCTTACACAGTGTTCCATCAACCTTGATCCCTTCTTTATCTTTTGACAGTTGTGCCCCTGGAACAATTAGGTTTTTAACACAATTTGCTTCATGCAGTTTAAACCTTCCAACAACTCCCTGCATGTAACACCCTCAAAGTTGGTAAGAACAACTAATTAAAATTTCGGTATAATATCAACAAAAGAAACTAAACTTCCTCATACAATTCAAAACTCAGTATATCTCAAGTATAAAATTCGATAAATAACCTCATTATAAATTATCTCCAGTAATGAACAAAGACTAAACCGAAGTCAGGTGCTACTTAACCACAATACAAGCTGCTCTTCACAAAACCAAAGCGGAAGACTTCACCAAGCTACTCATCTCTCGGCACTCAACTAGAACTTCCCTCTTCACAGTGTCACTAGAACTATTCCCAACGAAGCCTGTTGCACATGCCGACAAATAAAAAGGTTAGGCTAACGCCTAGTGAGTTCAAGAGTTTTCAATAATAACAAATATATCGATAAAAAAGAAGAATACAACTGAAATCACAGTCTTTCAAAATGATATGCTTCAAATATGAAAACGACTCATTTTCCAATAATATGCATTTTAGACGAACGAGACACTAACATAAACGTTTTCCAAACCAAATTGTTTTAAGGACCAAGATCCCAATATAACACGTTTTTTCGTAAATTAATTTTAACCCAAAACTCACTTAAAATGATAATAGAAAGCGGACTCCCAATTTATGAAATGCGGATAAAACTTCATATCACGAAACACCCAAAATACGGGTGGGGCATAATACTCAACCCATAAACCAAGGGTAAAAATCCACATAAACAATACGTCACTGAAAACATGGATAATAAAACTCAATACCCAAAACAACACATTTCGGTGACGGGGGAGACCCGAATTCCATCGAAAGTGGCAGGCACACAAAGTTAAGCCACTTATCAATGTTCTCGAGCTTCACATAGAGCCATGGATCCCCGTATACGGCTCCCAACCGAGCAACCACCGCAAGATACCCAAATGCCTCTAGTGTCTACTCGACCTCTAGATGAGTGTCACCACAAAAGCCACAAGTCCCCGTATCCGGATCATCATGGGCACCACCGCAAGACTTAGCTCCGTATACGGCTCTGCAGAGCACCACCGCAAGCTTCCATAAAAACATGACTTGGGGACCACTCACTAGACTTCAAACGCGGACACTAAATTCCATGATGAGTAACCAGACTGGATTACAAACGGGCATCAAGTTCAACCACCCACGATCTATACCTCGAGCTCTTCAATAAAGTTTACACGGTTATCGAGTTCAATCACTCACGATCTATACCTCGAGCTCCCGCTAGCCATAAACAATTTCCGGTCCCAAAACGGGTATAAAGTCCCCAACTAAACAAACTGAATGACTCATATGCCTATGGGTCCAATGCATTAAAGTCTAAATGTTACATGACTCCAACGAATGAACTAACACATTCAAAATATGTAACTCTCAAATAAGATGCAGCTAAGTACACCATACATGCAAGGCTGCTTAACGAGCTACCAAAACTGAACAAATATTCCAAAGACTCATCTGAATGTAAACCAAGCCCCAAAAGGCATAATGTACGATTGGCTAAAATACGTGAGCCAATAGGATTACAAAACCAAAATACGTCTTTTCCCAAAAATATTTGTCTTTCAAATCACAATTGGCCTTCGGCCCAAAACTAACAGGTTTACCATTTCTAAAATGTTCCCAAAGTCGGGAATAACCAAAATCAGAGGACTCACACATTCGTTCCTTCAAAACGTCCCATTACATAAATGTAACACCCTCGAATCTGGAAATAGCAACTAATTTAAAATTTTCTAAATACATTGATAAATGATACATCCCCGATCACAAATTAAGATTTTACCTCGATACACATATTCATTCTATACATACAGTCAATAATAATGACGGGTGCTACTAATACCCCATAATAGACAATATCTCCAAACTGCGGAAGACTTTACCAACTCCTTACACTTGCACAAAGCTAAGGCTCAAATCTTCATAGAATTGCTAGAATCTAAACCCCCAACTGGAACCTGATGCACATGCCGACAAATAAAAAGGTTAGGATTAACGCCTAGTGAGCTCAAGAGTTTTCAACATATATAAATGAATCGTTTAAAGAAAGAAGAATGCCATTAAAATCATAATCTTTCAAAATGATATGCTCCGCTAATGAAAACGACTCGTTTACCAATAAATACGCATTTTAAACGAAAGAGACACTGAGTTAATCGTTAACCAAACCAAACTTGCGTAAACCTAGATTTAACCCAAAACTTGCTCAAAATGAGAATAGAGAGAGAACTCCCAATTTTTATAAAACGCGGGTAAAATGTTATATCTCGAAATACCCAACACGGGTGGAACAAGTTGCACAACTCATAAACCATAGGTGAAAATCTATATAAATAAACATTGTCGTGAATACGGACAATAGACCCGAAACTCACGCAACCATAAAATGGAAAGAAACCAAATACTGAAAACGTAGCAAATGACGCATTCCATTCAAACCTTAATATACGTGGGGAAAACCCAATATTAAAGTCATCATTTATCGTCGACCACATAGAAACCAAAGTTGGTAAAATACGACATTACCATTTAAAATACCACGAATCAACGATGAGGAGATCCGTAAATACCGAGAATAGAGAAACACGCAAGTAGGCCGTTCACGCGACTTCCTTGCATGTCCTCTAGACGTTTCCATCTAGAGTGGCGAGAACACGTGAATGGGGCCACCCGTGATGTTATTGGATTTCACCAACGTGCCCCGGTCCTAGTTCCCATGTCATACAAGACATTACAATCCTCAGACCTGTTGCTGCCCCTTGCCATACTCCGTCGAGTTCCACTCCGAGGTCTTACGAGCCCGAGTGCCTATCCAATCTAGACGAGTTTCAACTCTGCGGCTCAAACCACATATTGCCTACTCGCTAGCAAACCCGAGCGGTCACTAAATGTAACCCAAAACCTCAAGTCTTACAAAACCAACAAACTTACGTGCCTATGGATCCAATACAACACTGTCTAAAATTACATGACTCCGAATGAAAGACCAAAGCTCCCAAAACATGTAATTCACCAATGACATAAACGATCGTCATCATACTCAAACCCACAACGGTTATAAATCCGGACAAATGTCCACACGACTCAATTGATCAAAACCGAGCCAAAGGCCCAACTCTTTACGTAAATACCCACATAAAAGCCGATATAATTATTGGAACCCGTTTGACCATCTAATACGCAAACACGACCAAAAGTATAAATAAATAAAATTTCATCGTTGGTTGAGACAAACCATTTTCCCAAATGAACTCATACCCTTATGTTTTCAAAATGCCTCATAACAGAATAATATGCACTTTCTGAAAGGGTTTATAAAATCAAATACACAAACACTTACGCCAATTGAACTCCATATATATATGTAAAATCATCAAATAAACATTTCAACATGATTTATTTACCAAAATACCCAAAGATCCCAAAATGGGTGTCTTAACATGCTTATAAAACTAAACATTTCAAAATAACTAAAACTTATCAGCAGTTAACAAATTTTTGGTAAAACACAAACATTTTTAAATAAACATTTTGGCGTGTACATCGTTTTCACAAATCAACTTGAACTCACCTTGCTAGATTTAGGCTAAATCTAGATTTTACCACATCTTGAGCCTTTATTGAAGAAACTTGAATCTCCAAGTCAAAACCTCCAAAAACCTAGATCCATATATTTCCAACCATCAAAACACATAACCAAACACTTAGAATCATTCCACAAACATAACATACCAAAATCCCCAAATGAGGTAAAAACCCTAACTTCCATAAAGGAAGAGAATACGTGATTACCTCAACCACCACTTAAATCCGTCAATCAAACACTTCTAGGACACCAACACAAGCCACAAACTCCAAATCTTCAAAATGGTGGAAAGTTGGATGAAACCCTAGAAAACTGGGGTGAAGAAGGTGAAGATGAAGGGGTCATAATTATAACTTCCAAACCTTGCTAGAAGATGAAGGGACACTTGGCTTGTGACAAAAACACTCAAAAATGAGTTAGGGTTCGTGGGAAAGGACGAGAGATCAGTTTGGGAAAGAAAAGGAAGAGATTAGAAATGAGAAAGTGAGAAAAATGGCTGAAATCGCAACATTTAACAATCTGGTACACGTAGGCTATAGTGACTGGCTATTGTGCCAGTGGCACAATCGCCAGGAATGTACCGCGGGCCCTCAGCCTTGGCGATTGTGCCAAGCTATTGTGCCCTCTGGCACAATCGCTGGCATAGTCGCCCGGGTGCCCCCGAACTCCAAAAATCCGACTTTTTCAACGCCAAAACTCCCAATACTCCGAGGGAATTTAAACAATGCATTTCCCCAACAAAACCCCACCATTTATAAGTCAGAGAGACGCCCGAGTGACATTTACTTACCGAAAATTACGGGTGTTACAATCCTCCCAACCTTAAGAGAGATTTCGTCCTCGAAATCTAGATCTCTCTGAAGCATTATCTGCAGGATCGATTGCCTCTACTCCGGTTGCCAGAAATACCACTATTATCTTATGTCGGTCCTTACGACAAATGTCCCCTTGGGCACATCACACTTATGTCCGAACGAACAGTTATCTTACTAATGTAGCTTTTAGCCGTGCGACTGCGGTTGTCTCCCAACCTTGGGTGACACGTACTACCTCACGGTAGCTTGCAATCTCTACATCTCACCAGACGACTCACCTCACATTCACATGATTTTGAACCCAAAGCCAAAGATCGCCACCAAACTCCCATGAATCCTCAGATCCTTAACGATCCATTCCTAATACTGATAAGGCTGTCCTTCCAAGGTACAATAACATGCTCTCCAGGTAACCGGTCAATGCAGTTTCAGCTATCAATCAACTATGTTCCACTCCCAACCTCCAAATATTCCCTTAATACAAACTTTAACACCACGGGAATACTTACACACATCAGTACTTAATCATCAACACCTAACCTTCTTTTAAATTCCATCACCAAAGGCTAACATTTTCCGCAATCCAACTGAGATACTTCCAAACCCTCCAAGGACTTAATGTCCTCAAATCAACAAGTCGGTCTGCACTGAGCTGATCCCCGAAAGTTTTAAAGTTGACACTTAACATGGCAGTAAAACTCCAAACATAAAGTCTTTACAACACACCATGCATCTTCAATTCTCGAATGCTTACAAAGATGATACACCACCGCACATAACATACTACTGCATAGTTAACCCATCAATTCAGATCCAACCATTTTTAAACAACCGCATAAGGTTTTAACCCGAAATTTTACCGGAAGGATAAAATCATAACTTACGAGTAACTGGGTGAGTGCATATTTATAATATCACAATTATTCATGCGTGCATCAATTCATAAACTGGAACCCAAAATCCAAGGCTAACCACAAGTCAGATCATCCGATGCTTCAATTCCTAAGGACTCCTTTAGTCCTCTAATTACAACTCATTCCACGACGGGGTTTAAATCTATAGGCCTAATGAGTTCAAGGTTTTCAACTAATATGTCAGCTTAAACTTTTATAAAACTTTCAAATACATAAGTTTTATAACAATTAATCGTGCGGTAAAAATCCACTAACGTTCACTCGATAGGTTTTTAAAACTGAACATCGACGCTGTGCATATAAAATCCATTTCCAAAATTCGGTTGATCAGTAATTACGTTAATAAAACGGTAACTAAGATGTGTAGCAGAATTTACACTATAAACATGAAAATAAATTTCCGCACCACAACACGTGTATTAGATGTTTGTACAACTCCAAAAGAGAAATTCACAATTTGAACTTTAACATTTTTCCCCTTTAATCAAAAGGTGTTGTGGCATAAAATTTTCAACAAGTGTAACGCAACACAACAAACCATAAAAATAACGTACGAGTTTAAATTTCATAACTAGATCACAGCATAACACACAGTGATACGGAAGAGTTATCACAAAACCGAATATGTCTATTACAACCGAGAATTTAAAGAAACTAAATCTATGCCGCTTCTATACCCAGCTTCCGGACTCTAGTCACCTCTAATACTTCTCCTTTCCTTTATACGAACCGGTAGCAACCCTGTTACCTGAAAATCAGTTTTAGAAAAATAGGAAGCGAGGATTAGACCAGAAGGTCTAGTGAATTCCCAACCTCGTCCGCTTATAAAATTTTCAGGAATATAAACAAGTTGATAAGAAAATCTCACGACCTTCATAAAAGAAAACGTTTAGTTTCACACTGTCAAACCTTGATTCGGTAATACAGGACCACACGTCCTCGGGGCCCCCCAGTCGATCCCCATACGGCCCCCTAGTCGATGCCGTTACCAATGTGTAGGAAACGAATTCCGTACACACTTTTCAACCATCCCCGATGATTGAAGATGAACCATGGCGTTCGTTTCACAAAACAATATCAACCCAAAAGAAGAACGATAGCATAAAGTGCACACATAAAGTTTAAGTGACACACATACATCATTATCAATAATAACCCCCATTGAAAGTTGTAAACATCAGGTATAAGAAATTCTCAAGTTCTGCAACAATTTATTAAATAGGAACTCACCTGGTTTGGAGGATGTATGCCACAGCGAACCACTAACCCCTCAAATGAGATCCTACATTTAGCAATATAACGACATTACAAACTAGACTATGGTAAGAATTCCTCGCTGGATCGATTTGCATAGAAAAAGAACCCAATCAAATACACCCGGTCAACCCCGGTCGACACCGGTCAAGGACCACCCTGGTCAAGTGGAGACACCGGTAGAGTGATCACCCCGGTCGACTGACACCGGTCGAGTGACCACCCCGGTCGACTGACCTCGGTCGAGTGACCACCCCGATCGAGTGACCACCCCGGTCGAGTGACCACTCCGGTCAAGTGCACACCTCGGTCGATATTCAAGACTACTTTTGCAACGATGAGTTTCCCCACTAATCAGAGACAACATAATCAAAGGAACTCTCGATTTTCCTTCCAACTTTCATTAATTAAACTATTACATTAACCTCCAACTTCATTTAACATGGATTTAACGTTTCTTAACCATTATATCTCCTTCCCTACCCTCCAGACTCAAATCTTATATTCTATTCATTCTATTCCTCAATACTTAAAAGAGACAGTATGATAAGGTGTAAAAATGTTAGTCGTTTACCTTCTTGAAATGTATCAAATCTCGACTTTGCTTCCTCACTTCTGATTCTCCAAGCTTTTGTCGATCTCCCTTTTCTTCCTTTAAGCTGCCGCACACTCACACAATAGTATACGGTTTTCCCCCAAAGAAATGAACAGTGCCCTAGGGTTTTAGGCCCTGAATATCCCAATTTTCATAATAACCCCTTTTACTCTTTCAATTTCCCCACTTAGCACCATAGTTCTTTTATTTATAAAAGAATTAAAAAGAAAATAATTTTTACAACAAGTCCTGCATGTATCAGTTTATTCCCCCAAAACTTGGTAAAACGATGGGAACGTAAATAAATTTCAAATCGAGTTTAAAACTTTGAGTCGCACAGATAAAACACACCTGACCAAAGCGGTAACTACAATGACATGCAAACCGAAAATTCATTTCATGCACTGCGGAAAATTTCTAACAGTAAAATCAATAACTGAAATATGTTCAGAACAAAAGTTCTATCTGAAATACATAAATCTTTTATACGATTACTCACACCAACAGTATACTTTAATCCAAATAAAATTAGTATAAAACGATTGACACTTGAATATAGTCCAGAGATAAATCACGTGAAAATGAAACTTTCCCAAAACGACGCGTGGGATGATGCCTATTACCAAAACTTATAAATCAACGCAAACAATAATGTACGTATACACGTCCCAAAATTCACCTACGCGACGCAAAATGTCGTAAGATAAGACACCATAAAACCCAACTGAACTTTCATAAAACTCAATAACGCTGTCAAAATTTCATTTCCCAACATAATAAAAAAAACGTAATACGACCACAAATCCAAAATGTCAAATTCTAAATCGCAACGTAAGATAAAGTGACCCTTTTCAACAAAACCTTCATGAGACACGCCGCCCAAAAAGTTCGTAGATTTACACGCAATAAAATTGAAACCCACGCAACACAAAGTACACTCACACGCCCGAAACGTTGCAAAACTGTACTTCATAAAATTGAACACGACTCAAACAGACCAAAATTCTACAGAAAATCCCGACTCCAGAACATGGGACAACTCTTTCTTTAAAACCATAACATACGTGGAGGAGATCCAATGTCAAGGTCAAAAAATTACACAGTTACTTGCCCAATAACTCAAATAACATTAAAACACAGATATTACAATATCCGAAAAATAGCGTTAGACACGGAACGTGGACGAAGAGATTCTTAACAACAATATGCAATCGCGTGCAACAAAACAATCTTATGCATGCTTAAACTCGTGGTTTAAAATCCGATGAGTAATAAATGCTTTATCGAGACTTTATAATATAGCTCACTTTATGTTTGAGAACATGAGAAACAATTTATGCAAACTCATTTTAGAAATACATTTCGTGCATAGATTTGGTCGGCACTCACATCTTAGGACTACCCTCCTCCATTTCCCGACATACCCATGTCATCCGAATGCATCAAACATCTTAGAGCCACAAACCCACTAATTTGGTTAACTTCCAATTTCTCCTCGAAATAAAATTGGTCTAATGAACTTATAGTTCTAATCCAACCAATAATTCTGACTCAAGATGATCAACTTAATGCATTCATCACACTTAACCATCACTTCAACGTGACATTGCTATAGACATCAACCTTTCCTTAGATTACTCGCTTAGAAACTTTCTCACTACCCCAACGGTCATCATACCAAGGTAGTTCAAGTTTACACATGTAATATGTAGGTTCACCATAACACTGGCCATGTGCCATTATGAACGTACCATACACGATCATCCTTGCGACATTTGACAAATTTCCTGTTTCTAGCGACTCGATCAACTCCAAGATATCTTATCTTAAGGTGCCTAATGTGCAACTTCACTTTCAATCACTTATAAGAACGCTAGTTTGAGTCTAGGCATCCAAAGGTCAATACCTAAATCTCTCAAACTCAAGCTCTGATACCAACTTGTAACACCCTCGAATCTGGAAATAGCAACTAATTTAAAATTTTCTAAATACATTGATAAATGATACATCTCCGATCACAAATTAAGATTTTACCTCGATACACACATTCATTCTATACATACAGTCAATAATAATGACGGGTGCTACTAAAACCCCATAATAGACACTATCTCCAAACTGCGGAAGACTTTACCAACTCCTTACACTTGCACAAAGCTAAGACTCAAATCTCATATTCTATTCATTCTATTCCTCAATACTTAAAAGAGACAGTATGATAAGGTGTAAAAATGTTAGTCCTTTACCTTCTTGAAATGTATCAAATCTCGACTTTGCATCCTCACTTCTGATTCTCCAAGCTTTTGTCGATCTCCCTTTTCTTCCTTTAAGACGCCGCACACTCACACAATAGTATACGGTTTTCCCCCAAAGAAATGAACAGTGCCCTAGGGTTTTAGGCCCTGAATATCCCAATTTTCATAATAACCCCTTTTACTCTTTCAATTTCGCCACTTAGCACCATAGTTCTTTTATTTATAAAAGAATTAAAAAGAAAATAATTTTTACATAACGCCTCTAGTTAATGAACGTTACAACACTCCCACTGTTAATAGAATTCCGTCCTCGGAATTTCCTCGACGAATAACTGCGGATATTTATCCAACATTTCTGATTCTAATTCCCACGTCGCTTCTCGCCCTTTATGGAACTTCCATTGAACTTTCACTAGGTTGATATCCTTCGATCTCAGACGTTTAATCTTATGATCCACTATCGACTCCGGTTCTTCGTTGAAATTCAACTTCTCGTCCACTTGTATATCATGCAAAGGTACCGCCATTTCAATATCTGCTAAACACTTTCTCAAATTTGATACGTGGAAAGTGGGGTGGATACTTTTCAATTCCTCAGGTAAATCCAGCTTATATGCCACAGCTCCAACACGTCCTACAATTTCAAACGACCCAATAAATCGTGGGCTCAGCTTTCCTTTCTTCCCAAAGAGGATTACACCCTTCCAAGGTGATACCTTCAACATCACTCGATCACCCACCCAAAATTCTATATCTTTCCGTCGCTTATCAACGTAACTCTTTTGACGGTCGCGCACCACTTTTAGTCATTCTCGCACTTGGACAATTTTATCCGCGGTTTGCTGTACTAACTCTGGCCCGGCCAGTTGTTTTTCCCCAACTTCATTCCAACACAAAGGAGTTCGACACTTTCTACCATAAAGCATTTCATACGGAGCCGCTTTGATGCTTGCATGATAGCTATTGTTGTAGGTGAACTCAATTAGCGTTAGATGATTTTCCCACAAACCTTGAAAATCCAAGATGCAAGCTCTCAACATATCCTCTAAGGTCTGAATAGTCCACTCGCTCTGGCCGTCGGTCTGCGGATGATACGTTGTACTCATCTTGATTTTTGACCCCATTTCTCGTTGAAAACTCTTCTAGAATGCTGAAGTGAACCTGCTATCCCGGTCAGACACAATCGACAAGGGCACACCATGCCGAACAACAACCTCGTCGATATACAACTTCGCAAGCCTCTCCATAGGGTAGGTTTCTTTAATGGGTAGGAAATGCCCTGATTTAGTCAGTCGATCCACAATGACCCAAATCGCGTCATATCCCTTCGGAGTTTGGGGCAACTTAGTCATGAAATCCATCGTGATCTGTTCCCACTTCCATACGGGAATTTCTAACGGATGAAGCTTCCCGTAAGGTTGCTGATGCTCTGCCTTGACTTGTAGGCACATCAGGCATCTCTCCACATAATGAGCTATATCTTTCCGTAGTCCCGGCCACCAGTAGTATAGCCTCAAGTCTCCGAACATTTTATTTGTCCCTGGGTGAAATGAATATTTTGATTTATGAGCTTCCACTAAAATGATCATCCTCAAATCTCCAAGCTTCGGAATCCAAATCCTTCCATGGTAACATTTCAATCCCCGACTGTCCTCTATTAGAGAATTTGTAATACCTACTATTCTCTCTGCCTTAAGATTTTCAGGTCTCAGGGCTTCAACTTGAACCCTCTTAATTTCTTCCAGTAACATTGATGCCACTTCCGTTCTCGTAGCTATCAACATCAGCCTTTCACTTCTTTCCTTCCGACTCAGTGCGTCTGCTACTACGTTGGCCTTCCCATGATGGTATTCGATCTTACAGTCATAGTCGGTTAGCAGCTCCATCCATCTGCGCTGGCGCATATTTAATTCCTTCTGGTCAAACAGATGGCACAGACTTTTGTGATCCGTAAAAATTTGACATTGCGTTCCGTATAGGTAGTGCCTCCAAATCTTTAGCGCAAAGACCACAGCGACCAACTCTAGATCGTGGGTGGGATACCTCGATTCGTGATCCTTCAATTGACGAGATGCATAAGCGATTACCTTTCCTCTTTGCATAAGTAAGCATCCCAAACCCAGTCTCGACGCATCGCTAAATACTATAAAGTCTTCCGCACCGTCTGGCAAGGCCAGAATCGGAGCGTTGCTCAACATATCTTTAAGTCTCTGAAAAGCCTCCCTCTGAACTTCTGTCCATAGGAACTTTACGTTCTTCTTCGTCAACGCAGTTAGCGGTGTGGCTATTCGAGAGAAGTCTTTTATAAACTTCCGGTAATATCCGGCCAGACCTAAGAAACTTCGGACTTCCGACGGATTCCGTGGTGCTTCCCAATTACGGATGGCTTCCACCTTAGCCGGATTCACTTTGATTCCGTCTTGGGACACGACGTGGCCCAGGAATTGTACTTCTCGCAACCAGAATTTGCACTTCGAGAATTTTGCGTAAAGTCTCTCTCTCCTCAGTAGTTCCAATACTGATCGCAAATGCTCCTCGTGCTCCTCCTCAGTCTTCGAATACACCAAAATATCGTCAATAAATACGATCACGAACTTGTCTAAATAGGGTTGACACATCCTATTCATTAAATCCATGAAGGATGCAAGAGCGTTGGTTAGCCCAAATGGCATTACAAGGAATTCGTAATGTCCATACCTTGTGCGGAAAGCCGTTTTCGATATATCTTCTTCCCTCACCTTGAGTTGGTGATATCCCGACCTTAATTCGATCTTGGAGAAGAAGTTTGCTCCCTCAAGCTGGTCGAATAAGTCGTCTATTCTTGGGATCAGATACTTATTCTTGATCGTCAACTTGTTGAGCTCTCGGTAATCTATGCACATTCGCATAGATCCATCCTTCTTTTTCACAAAGAGCACCGGCGCTCCCCACGGCGAAGTACTAGGCCTAATGAACCCCTTATCCAACAACTCTTGTAATTGAGACATCATCTCTTTCATTTCCGAGGGGGCTAAACGGTATGGTGCACGTGCTACTGGAGCGGCACCAGGCACCAGATCGATTCTAAATTCGACCTGACAATCCGGGGGTAGATTCATCAAGTCATCCGGAAACACTTTCGGATATTCACTCACCACTCGCACCTCCTCCATTCTACCCTTCTCTTTCTTAGCATCGATCACATATGCTAAGAATCCCTTACACCCTTTTCTCAAACTCCTATTCGCTTTGATCATCGAGATCAAACTAGAATTTCTTTCTCGCCTATCTCCATAAATTACTACCACCCCTTTTTCCGGTAGAACCATACGAATCATCTTCTTGTTACAAACAATACTAGCATAATTTCTAGCTAACTAATCCATTCCGAGAACCACGTCAAATTCTCTCATCGGCATAGGGTATAGTACCACTGGTACTAGACTCCCTTCTATGTCTATCATACCTCCCTCAAACACTTCCCTAATCGCCACCTGATTAGCATCGGCGGTTTCTACATCAAATCATCGCCCCAACCGCCCAGATTTTAACCCCAAGCACCGAGCAAAAGCAGGAGATATAAAAGGGCAAGTCGCTCCGGAGTCAAACAATACTCTAGCGCAAGTAGAGTTTACCAGAAACGTACCTGCTACCACATCAGGAATTTCCTCCGCCTCCGTTGCTGTCATGTTAAAGGCCCTCCCCTTCGGACGAGCCGACTCCCCTTTCTTCTCTTACCTTCTTCCTCCCCTACGTTCCCCAGACTGAAATGGTCCACCCTGCTTGACCTGCAGGCACTCGGACCGAAGATGATCTGGTGACCCACACTGGTAGTAGTTTTTCTTGTTTGGGCAGTCCCTAGACATGTGCCCTGGCATTCCACATTGAAAGCATGATTTGTCTCCAGAACCACATTCCCCCCGGTGTACCCGATGACATTTCCCACACAGCTTCTCCCCAAATCCACGACCTCCCCGCAGCTCTGGTCTAGCATTCTTACCTTTTCTTGAATCTGTGGTGGGTCCGTCCCACTTTCTCTTGTCACCCACTCGATCGATTAACTGACGACTTTTCTCTTTCTCTGTCATTTCGGCGGCATGCACGTCATCTTGGAAAGTTGTTGGTTCTCTAGCATAAACCCACTCGCGCAAATTACTCCTTAGTCCGAAAATGAAACGTTCTACCTTACTCTCCTCATCTGGCAGGTAGGCTCCAGCAAAACGGGACTTTTCGATAAACTTGTTGGTGTACTCTCTTACTGTCAAGTCTTTCTGTTCCAGCCCCAGAAACTCTTCTTGTAATTTCTTCACCGCTGCCAGAGGACAAAATTGTGCCTTGAACTTTCCTACGAATTCTCCCCAAGTCATACCTTCAGCGGCTGCCACCCCTATTCCACCAGTCTCAACATCCCACTACAACGTCGCTTCGGACCTCAACATAGATAAAGCATACGTTACCTTGTCTTCCTCGACGCATTTACTAGTAGCGAACACCAGCTCCATTTATTTGACCCACTTCATCACCAGGACTGGGTGACACTCCCCTTTATAGATAGGGGGTTTGCAGGCTGCAAATTCCTTATAACTACAACCCTTCGCTGCCACTCGGGTTGCTGTCAAGTTCACTGTTGACGAATTTCCTCCCACTTCAGTTACCGGCGGACTTGACAACTCCGTAACCTCTCTGCTCTCATTCTTATCTTTACTCCCCGAAGCTGTCTTCTCATGGTGAGCCAGTAGCGTTTGCAAAGTCTCTTGAAGCTTTCCCATTTCTGCGGAAAATGTTTCATGAGTCACAAAGGCTTGGTTCCTTCCCCGACCCCGAGCCCTTGTAGCTCCTCGTCCCCTCACCGTCGCTGAGCTTTCTTGATGCGATGCTTCCCTTTCCCCAACCTCTGTACTTCTTACCCTACGAGCAGTTCGAGTAGTAACTCCTCCCCTATTTCCCACGTTATTCCCCTCCACTTGAGTTGTAGCTCTTCGGGTAGTCTTAGCTGGGCCACGCCCTTGGCCGTAACTCCGTTCATGAGTTGTCGTCCTTACAGAAGGACCCCTCGGTATCTCAGCCTGAACCTCATCTACCGGTATATCTTCCCTGGCCGGCCCTGCCTTACTTCGCAACACTCGATAAGCCATAAAGACAACTGCACACCACAAAAATATCTTATAAGGTTAAGTACCCTATTTGTAACGAGATTTATAGACACACGTATGTACCTGTAAACTTGCGATTACATTGGCCAAGTGTAATCTCAAATCTACCTTACATGTTAGTTCCTATCCCTCATTACATCAGTTCCTATAGTGGCGATCCTACAACACCCTAAATTCTCGGTTGTCCCACTTATAGTTTAAGTTTAGGTCCAAACAGACCACCTAAATCGCTTAAACTACGGCTCTGATACCAATTTGTAACGCTACACAACAAACCACAAAAATAACGTACGAGTTTAAATTTTATAACTAGATCGCAGCATAACACAGTGATACAGAAGAGTTATCACAAAACCGAATATGTCTATTACAACCGATAATTTAAAGAAACTAAATCTATGCCGCTTCTATACCCAGCTTCCGGACTCTAGTCACCTCTAACACTTCTCCTTTCCTTTATACGAACCGGTAGCAACCCTGTTACCTGAAAATCAGTTTTAGAAAAATAGGAAGCGAGGATTAGACCAGAAGGTCTAGTGAATTCCCAACCTCGTCCGCTTATAAAATTTTCAGGAATATAAACAAGTTGATAAGAAAATCTCACAACCTTCATAAAAGAAAACGTTTAGTTTCACACTGTCAAACCTTGATTCGGTAATACAGGACCACACGTCCTCGGGCCCCCCCCCAGTCGATCCCCATACGGCCCCCTAGTCGATGCCGTTACCAATGTGTAGGAAACGAATTCCGTACACACTTTTCAACCATCCCCGATGATTGAAGATGAACCATGGCGTTCGTTTCACAAAACAATATCAACCCAAAAGAAGAACGATAGCATAAAGTGCACACATAAAGTTTAAGTGACACACATACATCATTATCAATAATAACCCCCATTGAAAGTTGTAAACATCAGGTATAAGAAATTCTCAAGTTCTGCAACAATTTATTAAATAGGAACTCACCTGGTTTGGAGGATGTATGCCACAGCGAACCACTAACCCCTCAAATGAGATCCTACATTTAGCAATATAACGACATTACAAACTAGACTATGGTAAGAATTCCTCGCTGGATCGATTTGCATAGAAAAAGAACCCAATCAAATACACCCGGTCAACCCCGGTCGACACCGGTCAAGGACCACCCTGGTCAAGTGGAGACACCGGTAGAGTGATCACCCCGGTCGACTGACACCGGTCGAGTGACCACCCCGGTCGACTGACCTCGGTCGAGTGACCACCCCGATCGAGTGACCACCCCGGTCGAGTGACCACCCCGGTCGAGTGACCACCCCGGTCGAGTGACCACTCTGGTCAAGTGCACACCTCGGTCGATATTCAAGACTACTTTTGCAACGATGAGTTTCCCCACTAATCAGAGACAACATAATCAAAGGAACTCTCGATTTTCCTTCCAACTTTCATTAATTAAACTATTACATTAACCTCCAACTTCATTTAACATGGATTTAACGTTTCTTAACCATTATATCTCCTTCCCTACCCTCCAGACTCAAATCTTATATTCTATTCATTCTATTCCTCAATACTTAAAAGAGACAGTATGATAAGGTGTAAAAATGTTAGTCGTTTACCTTCTTGAAATGTATCAAATCTCGACTTTGCTTCCTCACTTCTGATTCTCCAAGCTTTTGTCGATCTCCCTTTTCTTCCTTTAAGCTGCCGCACACTCACACAATAGTATACGGTTTTCCCCCAAAGAAATGAACAGTGCCCTAGGGTTTTAGGCCCTGAATATCCCAATTTTCATAATAACCCCTTTTACTCTTTCAATTTCCCCACTTAGCACCATAGTTCTTTTATTTATAAAAGAATTAAAAAGAAAATAATTTTTACAACAAGTCCTGCATGTATCAGTTTATTCCCCCAAAACTTGGTAAAACGATGGGAACGTAAATAAATTTCAAATCGAGTTTAAAACTTTGAGTCGCACAGATAAAACACACCTGACCAAAGCGGTAACTACAATGACATGCAAACCGAAAATTCATTTCATGCACTGCGGAAAATTTCTAACAGTAAAATCAATAACTGAAATATGTTCAGAACAAAAGTTCTATCTGAAATACATAAATCTTTTATACGATTACTCACACCAACAGTATACTTTAATCCAAATAAAATTAGTATAAAACGATTGACACTTGAATATAGTCCAGAGATAAATCACGTGAAAATGAAACTTTCCCAAAACGACGCGTGGGATGATGCCTATTACCAAAACTTATAAATCAACGCAAACAATAATGTACGTATACACGTCCCAAAATTCACCTACGCGACGCAAAATGTCGTAAGATAAGACACCATAAAACCCAACTGAACTTTCATAAAACTCAATAACGCTGTCAAAATTTCATTTCCCAACATAATAAAAAAAACGTAATACGACCACAAATCCAAAATGTCAAATTCTAAATCGCAACGTAAGATAAAGTGACCCTTTTCAACAAAACCTTCATGAGACACGCCGCCCAAAAAGTTCGTAGATTTACACGCAATAAAATTGAAACCCACGCAACACAAAGTACACTCACACGCCCGAAACGTTGCAAAACTGTACTTCATAAAATTGAACACGACTCAAACAGACCAAAATTCTACAGAAAATCCCGACTCCAGAACATGGGACAACTCTTTCTTTAAAACCATAACATACGTGGAGGAGATCCAATGTCAAGGTCAAAAAATTACACAGTTACTTGCCCAATAACTCAAATAACATTAAAACACAGATATTACAATATCCGAAAAATAGCGTTAGACACGGAACGTGGACGAAGAGATTCTTAACAACAATATGCAATCGCGTGCAACAAAACAATCTTATGCATGCTTAAACTCGTGGTTTAAAATCCGATGAGTAATAAATGCTTTATCGAGACTTTATAATATAGCTCACTTTATGTTTGAGAACATGAGAAACAATTTATGCAAACTCATTTTAGAAATACATTTCGTGCATAGATTTGGTCGGCACTCACATCTTAGGACTACCCTCCTCCATTTCCCGACATACCCATGTCATCCGAATGCATCAAACATCTTAGAGCCACAAACCCACTAATTTGGTTAACTTCCAATTTCTCCTCGAAATAAAATTGGTCTAACGAACTTATAGTTCTAATCCAACCAATAATTCTGACTCAAGATGATCAACTTAATGCATTCATCACACTTAACCATCACTTCAACGTGACATTGATATATACATCAACCTTTCCTTAGATTACTCGCTTAGAAACTTTCTCACTACCCCAACGGTCATCATACCAAGGTAGTTCAAGTATACACATGTAATATGTAGGTTCACCATAACACTGGCCAGGTGCCATTATGAACGTACCATACATGATCATCCTTGCGACCCTTGACAAATTTCTCGTTTCTAGCGACTCGATCAACTCCAAGATATCTTATCTTAAGGTACCTAATGTACAACTTCACTTTCAATCACTTATAAGAACGCTAGTTTGAGTCTATGCATCCAAAGGTCAATACCTAAATCTCTCAAACTCAAGCTCTGATACCAACTTGTAACACCCTCGAATCTGGAAATAGCAACTAATTTAAAATTTTCTAAATACATTGATAAATGATACATCTCCGATCACAAATTAAGATTTTACCTCGATACACACATTCATTCTATACATACAGTCAATAATAATGACGGGTGCTACTAAAACCCCATAATAGATACTATCTCCAAACTGCGGAAGACTTTACCAACTCCTTACACTTGCACAAAGCTAAGGCTCAAATCTTCATAGAATTGCTAGAATCCAAACCCCCAACTGGAACCTGATGCACATGCCGACAAATAAAAAGGATAGGCTTAACGCCTAGTGAGCTCAAGAGTTTTCAACATATATAAATGAATCGTTTAAAGAAAGAAGAATGCCATTAAAATCATAATCTTTCAAAATGATATGCTCCACTAATGAAAACGACTCGTTTACCAATAAATACGCATTTTAAACGAAAGAGACACCGAGTTAATCGTTAACCAAACCAAACTGTTTTACCGGCTAAGATCCCATTATAAAATGTTCTTTCGTAAACCTAGATTTAACCCAAAACTTGCTCAAAATGAGAATAGAGAGAGAACTCCCAATAAAACGCGGGTAAAATGTTATATCTCGAAATACCCAACACGGGTGGAATAAGTTGCACAACTCATAAACCATAGGTGAAAATCTATATAAATAAACATTGTCGTGAATACGGACAATAGACCCGAAACTCACGCAACCATAAAATGGAAAGAAACCAAATACTGAAAACGTAGCAAATGACGCATTCCATTCAAACCTTAATATACGTAGGGGAAACCCAATATTAAAGCCATCATTTATCGTCGACAACATAAAAACCAAAGTTGGTAAAATACGACATTACCATTTAAAATACCACGATTCAACGATGAGGAGATCCGTAAATACCGAGAATAGAGAAACACGCAAGTAGGCCGTTCACGCGACTTCCTTGCATGTCCTCTAGACGTTTCCATCTAGGGTGGCGAGAACACGTGAATGGGACCACCCGTGATGTTATTGGATTTCACCAACGTGCCCCGGTCCTAGTTCCCATGCCATACAAGACATCACAATCCTCGGACCTGTTGCTGCCCCTTGCCATACTCCGTCGAGTTCCACTCCGAGGTCTTACGAGCCCGGGTGCCTATCCAATCTAGACGAGTTTCAACTCTGCGGCTAGAACCACATATTGCCTACTCGCTAGCAAACCCGATCGGTCACTAAATGTAACCCAAACCCTCAGGTCTTACAAAACCAACAAACTTACGTGCCTATGGATCCAATACAACACTGTCTAAAATTACATGACTCCGAATGAAAGACCAAAGCTCCCAAAACATGTAATTCACCAATGACATAAAAGATCGTCATCATACTCAAACCCACAACGGTTATAAATCCGGACAAATGTCCACACGACTCAATTGGTCCAAACCGAGCCAAAGGCCCAACTCTTTACGTAAATACCCACATAAAAGCTGATATAATTATTGGAACCCGTTTGACTATCTAATACGCAAACACGACCAAAAGTATAAATAAATAAAATTTCATCGTTGGTTGAGACAAACCATTTTCCCAAATGAACTCATACCCTTATGTTTTCAAAATGCCTCATAACAGAATAATATGCACTTTCTAAAAGGGTTTATAAAATCAAATACACAAAATGACACTTACGCCAATTGAACTCCAATTATATTTGTAAAATCATCAAATAAACATTTCAACATGATTTATTTACCAAAATACCCAAAGATCCCAAAATGGGTGTCTTAACATGCTTATAAAACTAAACATTTCAAAATAACTAAAACTTATCAGCAGTTAACAAATTTGCGGTAAAACACAAACATTTTGGCATGTACACCGTTTTCACAAATCAACTTGAACTCACCTTGCTAGATTTAGGCTAAATCTAGATCTTACCACATCTTGATCCTTTCTTGAAGAAACTTGAATCCTCCAAGTCAAAACCTCCAAAAACCTAGATCCATATATTTCCAACCATCAAAACACACAACCAAACACTTAGAATCATTCCACAAACATAACATACCAAAATCCCCAAATGAGGTAAAAACCCTAACTTCCATAAAGGAAGAGAATACGTGATTACCTCAACCACCACTTAAATCCGTCAATCAAACACTTCTAGGACACCAACACAAGCCACAAACTCCAAATCTTCAAAATGGTGGAAAGTTGGATGAAACCCTAGAAAACTTGGGTGAAGAAGGTGAAGATGAAGGGATCTTAGTTATAACTTCCAAACCTTGCTAGAAGATGAAGGGACACTTGGCTTGTAACAAAAACACTCAAACATGAGTTAGGGTTCGTGGGAAAGGATGAGGGATCAGTTTGGGAGAGAGAAGGAAGAGATTAGAAATGAGAAAGTGAGAAAAATGGCTAAAATCGCAACATTTAACAATCTGGTACACGTAGGCTATAGTGCCTGGCTATTGTGCCAGTGGCACAATCGCCAAGAATGTACTGCGGGAACTTAGCCTTGGCGATTGTGCCAAGCTATTGTGCCCTCTGGCACAATCGCTGGCATAGTCTCCCGGGTGCCCCCGAACTCCAAAAATCCGACTTTTTCAACGCCAAAACTCCCAATACTCCGAGGGACTTTAAACAATGCATTTCCCCAACAAAACCCCACCGTTTATAAGTCACAGAGACGCCCGGGTGACATTTACTTACCGAAAATTACGGGTGTTATAATAAATGATGTATATTTCCAACAAACATTAAAAGTGTATTTCGATCCAAATAATCTTCATTTATGAATAAATTATTAAAACACCTTCATTCATGACTTATTTATCAAAATGCCTAAAAATCCCGAATGTGGATGTTTTACAAAGTTTATAAAGCCAACTCTTGAAGTAATCAAATGTTACCAAATAACTCACAGTTGATAATTTCATGTAAAACACATAAACACTTTAAAATGGACATTTTGCATGTACAACATTTTCACAAATCAACTTGAACTCACCTTGCTAGATTTAGGATAAATCTAGATTTTTCCCCAACTTGAGTTCCTTGAAGAAACTTGGATCCTCAAGCCAAAAACATCCAAAAACCTAGATCCATACATTTTCAACCATAAATATTTACATCCAACTATAAAGAAGTGTTTCCCAAACATTTTACATGAATATCTCCACTTATACCAAAACCCTAAATTCCATAGTTGAAGAGAAAAGAAGATTACCTTTACCAAAGCTTAAATCCATCAACAATACTATTCTAGATCTTCCAAAATAAACCACAAACATCTAATCTTCAAGATGGTGAGAAGGGTTCGATGAAACCCCAAGAAACTTGGTGAGGAAGATGAAGGTGAAGGATTATGGTTCTAACCTCTAAACTTGCTAGATGATGAAGAATCATTGATTTTAGGAGGGAAACCCCCAAAAATGAGTTACGGTTCGTTTGGGGAGGATAGGGATTGGTTTGGGAGAGAAAGGGGGAAGAGATTTAGGGTTTTTATGAGAAAATGAAGTATGGAGGTCGATTTCCTCTTTTATCAGCGCACAGTGACTCTGTACGGACGCTGGCGCAGATCAACAATCGTGGAGGGTCGCGCGGACCTCTGGAATCCATACCCTCGCGCGGATCACGGCGCGATTCAACCCGCACGAACACCGCCACTATTTTTTTTGGTCTTCTTCTCGGCCATAGATTTCGGGGTGTTACACTGCATATTTCTTTTGTGTAATAAAGATGCCTTTTTCTTTCTGAGTTATTTCCACGCCAAGGAAGTATTCATCTTCCCTAAATCAGTCATGTCAAATTCCCTTTTCACGGAAGCTTTGAACTCATCAAACAAGTTAGATCTATTTCTAGTAAAAATCAAGTCATCAACATACAAACTAACAATTAAGATTTTGTTAGTTACCTTGGTATGTCTTGACAAACAATGTGTGTTCATAACTGCATTTCAAAAATCCTTCCCTATTGGGATAAGCTTTAATTCTGTTGTACCAAGCACATTGTGCTTGTTTCAGGCCATAAAGTGCCTTACTTAAGTTGTAAACTTTGTCTTATTCTCCCTCTTTAATGTAGCCTTGAGGTTGGTCAACGTAAACGTCTTCCTTTAGTTTGTCGTGTAAAAACACACTTTTTAGGTCGAGTTGAAAAACACAACGGCCTTTGTAAGTCGCTACTGCAAGAAGCATTATGTTGTGTCCTATCTTGCCACATGGGCAAACATTTTATTATAATCAATTCCATGTTGTTGGGTGTATCCCTTTGCTACCAGATGAGCTTTATACTTGTCACTTTTCCAAGCTCATGTAACTTCATTCTGAGCACCCACTCAACACCAATTCTTTTTGCTCCTAGTGGTAAATATATCAAATGCCAAGTCTTGTTCTTATTGATAGCTTCAAGCTCACAATCCATGGCATTTATCCATTTTTTGTCCTTAAATGGTTCTTCAAACGAGTCTGGATCATCATATACAATAAACATAGGAACATTGTTTCTAATTTCAGTTTCTTCTTCATCAAATAGCCTCTCTCCTAATGTATAATCTTTTAAATGGGAAGGTTATCTTCGAGTTCTTGTAGATATTTGTGGTTCCTCGGAGGGTTGACTTGCAGCTCTTTTTTATAATTCTGCCACTTCAGTCAAGATTTCTTCTCCTTCAGCTTCCTTTTCCTCTTCAGAAAGGTTATCATTGGAATCCCCCCAGATGACTATATCTACACGATTGCTATTATCTTTCCACTTCCAAGCCTTTTCTTCTTCAAACACATTGTCATGACTAATCACCACTTTCTATGTTGTTGGATTGTACAACTTGTATCCCTTAGAATGATCATTCAGACCAAGTAAGCACACAACAAATGCTTTTATCACCGAGTTTCTTGTTTTCTTTATCTAGAACATTGACATGAGCTATACATCAAAACCCTAAATAATCAATGTTATTTTACCTCACTCTACATTTCCTCATGCATCCTTTCTTTTTCAATAGAGACTGGACTTATGTTCAAAACATGCACCATCCATCTTGCAACTTTAGGCCAAAAACATTTTGTCCCTGCAATCCAAAATACAATGTACCATATTCATTATCGTCCAAATCTTTCTTTTGGCAACTCCATTTTGCTATGGACTATGTTGTCGTAAGTTGTATGGTAATCCCCATTTTCTTGTAGAAGAAGTTTAATTCATTTGAATTGAATTCACCTCCTTTATCTATATGTAAGAAACATATGATTGAGCCCGGCTCCTTTTTTGCTTGATTCTTGAAGTGCTTGAAGTGTGTAAATGTCTCAGACTTGTCTTCTATGAAATATTTTCATAGATTCCTGCTATAATCATCAATAAACATCAAGATATATTTCTTACCATTGTTGGAATCTGGACAGATCGTCCCACACAAGTTAGAGTGCACTAGTTGTAGTTTCGTTGAAGCACACTGGTAAATTTTCATTAGGAAAGACTCCTTATATTGCTTCCCATATAAAAAACGCTTGCATGTTTTAGAGGCCTCTCCACATCGGCAATCCCTTCACCATATTTCTGAATTTTAAGGTTCTCATCCCCTTGTAGTTAATATGGCTGTATCTCTGATACCAAAGTTGTTTTTTTTCCTCTATTAACACTTGCATGCACTTTGGTTGAGCTGCTACAACAACTTGTACCTTAGTTGATAGAGGAAACATTCTATGTGCTGTCATCTGTGTCTGGACGGTTAGACCCCTCTCTGAATGAAATATTTTACAAGTTCCATGTTGTATGAGAATGGACAACCCTCGTTATTGACACTAGCCAACACAGAGTAAGCTGCTTCTCAGTTCCGACACCTAGTAGACATCTTCCACAACTTGAATTATGCCTCCAAATGATAGACACACACTTCCTGTTCCCACGATCTTCATACGGCTATTGTCACCAAGTTTCACAGAGTGTTTGTATGTTTCATTAAGATTCATAAACCAAGCTTTCTCACTACACATATGGAATACAACCTGAATCTAGAAACCAAACCTCGTTCTTCTTTTCATCATTTGTCTCAAAAAACTCCATAAGTAGCATTTCGTCTTCTTCGTCAAGTTCTAAATAGTTTGCTCTCTTATCCCAAATAGGACATTCATATTAGAAGTGCCCTAGTTGGTGACAATGGAAGCATTTAACCATAAATCTATTGATGAATCTTCATTGTCCTCTCCCTCTTCCTCGACTTGTGTTCCCCCGTCCTCTGCTTCCTCTTTCATCATAAGTGATCTTTAACACTTTTTCCTCGACTCCCATTGTATTCTTCTTAAACTTTTGCTCATGTACAAGCAAAGAGCTTTGTAGAGCATCAACAGTGAGAGTATCAATATCCTTCGACTCCTCAATCGAACAAACAATGTAATTAAAGTTCTCTGTAAGGGTCCGTATGATTTTTTCCACTATCTTCACATCCGACAAGTTTTTTGCATAATTCCTCATGTCGTTCGCTACGATCATTACCTTTCTGAATTATTCTGTTACTGATTCTCCCATCTTCATCTCCAACAGTTCAAAGTTTCTCCTTAAGGTCTGTAGTTGTGCACGTTGAATACCAACATTCCCTTGGTACTTTGTCTTCATGGAATCTTGCAATTGCTTGGATGTCTCCTTCTACATAATCGTCTTCAAAACGGTTTTGTCGATAGAACTGAACAAATAATTTTTGGCGTTGAGATCTTTCAACACTGCGTCATCTAGGGCTTTCTGTTTCATGGTGGTGATGGTTGCACCGGTGGGTGGTACGAGATAGCCTTTTTGTACTACACTCCAATATTCTTTTGATCTTAAGGTTCTCCATGATCAATCTCTAGTCATCATAGTCTCCATCAAACTTAGGAATGCTTGGTTGCCCAGTACTACTCCCTTCTTCTGTCTTCTCTTTGACTGCATGCACTCGTACTCTTTTCTCTCACACGGGTCTAGCTTCTTTTAAAGCTTTAATACCAGAATTTGTTTGTCTAAAGCAGTTTCACAAAAGTTTGGGAGATACTTTAATAGGATTTAATGAAAAGATTTGGCTTTTAAATAGCCTTACAACCTACAGATACCACAAATCACTACTCCAGTAAAAAGAGCCTAATGCATTGAAAAAGAAACAGAAAAACAAGAAAACATGACTTGTTCTTATAACAAGGAACTTATTGACTCACTAATAATAGCAAAATAATAAGTAAAAACCCAACAGTGTAAATATCATAATTAAGAATTTGGAATTGTTATTTACAAATCTTTGTAAACTTAATATCGTTTTAGGTGTTCTATATATTATAAGATTGGATGTTTGAGTCAGTTTATGCATACTTTAACTAATTGTATTAAGCCTTAAAATTAACGGTTAGTCAAACCATCAAATGGTACTGATGAGCCTAAGAGCAAATCCAAGATCTTACTAATTAAGATACCCCCAAAATTAAATAATAAGACAATTTACTTGTCGGAAAATAGACAAGTTAGATTCAAATATGTAACAAATTAAAATAAATAGTTGTAAATAGATTGATCAAATGATAGTTTTTATTTCTACACGTCATTAAAGTCATGTGTTAAATATGGCAAATATATATATATATATATATATATATATATATATATATATATATGTGTGTGTGTGTGTGTGCGTGTGTGTGTGTAGAGGTGGTTTCATTTGCAAACCACCCTTATAATGAAAACTATGCAACACTTCTTTAAGCCGTAGTTGAAATCAATCAATGGTTAAGATCATTTTGTGCTATTTATGTTAATGTAGTAATTAATATAATATAAAAAATAAATAAAAAGTGGATAGAATGGGTATAGTAGTCCTTTTAACATTTAATTTCAAATATAGAAATAAGATGAAATTGCTAATTTTATGGAAGTTATTATCTCCAATTTCAAATCTTCTCCAATTTCAAATCTTTAATCGTAGTTACCAAAAAGTAGAAAAACAATAAAAAATAAATGAAAAGTTGAATTATATCATCCACAATGATTCGGTTGCAAGGAGGTAACATTCAACAATTTCACCGATTCCCTGTGTTCTATCGATTAGAAATCTAACGCTTCACTGATGAAGACGAAGATGAACGGAGATGAAACGACGATGAACGGAGGCGAAGACAGAAATGAAACGGAGATGACAGAGATGAAACGAAGATGAACGACGACAAATAGAGATGAAAATGGATATAAAACCGAGATGAAAGACGATGAACGGAGATGAACGACAATGAAAGGAGAGGAAAACGGATATGAAACCGAGATGATACGGCGATAAACGACGACGTGATAAATCTGGTGTGATGAAATATGAGATACTGGCGAGAATGATAAACTACTTATGGTGTGCTGGTATGAATAATAAACTACTTACGGTGTGGTTTTGCTTGATTTAAACGCCGACGAGAATGGGTGATGCCGCATGAAAATGGTGATGGCCATGAAAATGGTGATTTGCTTTTGAAAATGGTTGTACCGTATCTTTCTTACAAAGGAATATTTTATATTTGGTTTATTAATTTTTTTTAATTACCATAATTAAACAATAATGATATAAATATATCTTAAAATAACTCAAAAAGATAACTACCATATATATAACTGTTTTAAACAAATGACTATTACACCCTTGTAAATTAAAAAAATAGAAAATAAAAAGAAATTATTTGATTGGTTGATATTGGTGTACAAAGTTTGCATTTTAAGAGTGGTTTTTCACATGATCGCTCCCCTGTGTGTGTATATATATAGGAAAGTTCAATTGCAAACTCTATTTTCATTGTGAACATGAGGATTGTGAACATTGGTCTTGATGGGTATACTTGAAGAAAGTGTTGAAGAAGGTGATGTCGAGTTACAGACTTACGGTGTCGAGTTGTTGTACACTTCAACGTACATAAATATTCATAATGAATATAACACACACACACACATATATATATATATATATATATATATATCATTTCACGTAAAAACGCTTAAAACGAAGAAAAAAAACTATATCGAGATGGATGTAATATCAAGAGCAAGGAATTCTCATTATTTAATGTAATTTGTTTGATTAAAATATTAAAAAAAATTAATATAATTTAAAGTTTTTAATTAAGAAAGAAAATATAAAGTCAAATAAGGTAGACGTGAGATTGAAATTAATTTCCTTTTTACCCCTAATAACCTTAATTAATAGTTTTAATCAAAAAATCTATTTAATGTGAGTTGTTGGATCAATAGAGAAGGGGGGCGAGATCAATCCTCACGTTCACAATGAAAATGAAGTTTGCAAATGAATTTTCATATATAGGGTTTCCTGATACAAATTTTGCAAACCACTATATACCATTTGATTTCATTCATCGACTTAGATCACTCAAAAATATTTATGTTAAGCAATTTAATTAATTAATACGAATTATATTAAGGCATCGTTTGGCAAAAATAAGCTAGTTTATTTTTTGAGTACATGTTTGGATTGACATAAATTAGCTTATAAGTTAGCTTATAAACTAGTTTATTGATAAACTACTTGAGTAGCTTATGCGGAGCTTTTTGTGACTTTTTCCAATTATACCCTTATTAATATTACTCATTATTTATTAACTATTAATTATAAATAGATTTTAATTATTACTAATATTAATTTAAAATTATTAATTAAATTTTAATTATACATTGATGTTAACTTTAAATTATTTAGAATTATTGTTAATCATATCAATTATTTTTAAATTATTGTTTTTTAATATTAGTCAATATATTTTTGTTATCAATTACTATTATTTTTTTAAAATCATAAGTTAATGTAGTATTTTCTAAAATTTGTTTTAACAAATTAGATATAGTATATATATAATAATAAATTTTAAATTCTTTTAATTAACATATTATATTATTTAATTTTTATTTAGTGTCTCGTTTGTATTAATTAACATATTATATTACTATAAATTTGTTTTAATTATGTTATGAAATATTGTAATTGATCAAATTTCAAGATATCTTTTTTGGTCATTTTACATGCTTATCAGCTAGTTTTTGTCAAATGTGACTTATCCATCAGCTAGCTTATCAGCTACTAGCTAGTTTATCAGTCATCAGCTAACTTATCAGCTAGTTTGCCAAACATAGCCTAAACTTGTCCTGAAAAGGGTAAAATTGTCAAAACAAATAGATATTACCATAAATACAGTTACTGAAAATACGGTTACCAAAATCCCAAAAATCCTTGTAACGCTCGGAAAAAATTCAAGTAAGATCCATTGTCTTATCATATTCTATTTTCATAATCTTTTGTGCCACAAGATTTAATTTCATCTTAGTTTTCCCTTATAGTCCTAACCCGTTTAGCTTGGTCCCGTTTAATGTCAAAAACGAAGAAAATTTGGGTCGGGTCGTGTTTGGCGCGATAGTGCCATGCGACTATGACACATATTATAGTCGCTGGTCACAATCACTAAGGGAGAAGGGTCGCGGTACCAATGATGCTACTGTGACCGCGATAGTGCCAGTGGCACAGTCGCATGTCACTGTCGCTGGAGGTGTACCAAGAGCGGGGTGAAGCCAACGACTATGTCCGCAACTATGCCAATGGCTAGGTCGCCGAGCACTGTCTCTGTCGGGGTGCAAGGGGTATAAAACCCATCATTACCCGATTTTAGCTCAGTTTTTTCTAGAAATCGATTCAAGGGCGATTTTTGAGACCTTATGAAAGTTTACAATCATTGAAAATCCCGGAATAGAAGTGGAAGCACATCACAATAAACTTCGTCACAAAACTACCAAAAACCTTACGAGGCCATGATGCGATTTGGGTGGTAGTGGACCGAATGACTAAGAGTGCACACTTCTTGGCAATGCGAGAGACATTGTCGATGGACAAGTTAGCCAAACTCTACATCGACGAAGTGGTGTCAAGGAATGGTGTTCTGTTGTCTATCGTTTCGGATAGAGATACTCAGTTTACTTCTAAGTGTTGGGATGGCCTACAAAAAGCGTTAGGTACGAGGATCAAGTTGAGCACGACCTATCATCCTCAAACTGACGAGCAAAATGAAAGGACCATCCAGACTATCGAAGACATGCTCAGATCGTGTGTTATAGACTTTGGCAGAAATTGGGACTCACATCTACCTTTAGTAGAGTTCGCCTACAATAATAGTTATCATTCTAGCATCGGAATGGCCCGGTTAGAAGTCTTGTATGGCCGGAAGTATAGAACGCCGGTGTGTTGGCTCGAAGCGGGGGAGAAACAATTTGTCGAACCAGAAATCGTGCAAGAAACGGGGGATAAAGTGAAGAGGATCCGAGAACTTTTGAAGGTGGTCTAACCAAGATCTTGATGCTTGGTCTCTACATGACATCTTTGGTACCTTAGCTACTCAAGAGAAGCATATTATGAAGGTCAAACTAGCTATCGGTTGCCCTCTGGATTTAGTCTTTGAGTCCACAGAGGCTATGTCAAAGAAGCCCAAGGAGAAAGCCTCTGAGGGTAGTTCAAAAGTGCAGGTCAGAGGGAAATGTAAGAAAGCTTTGGTCGTGGAAAGTGAGGAAGAGATGGAGAGTGACGAGGAGAAGCTGGATAGATTGAGCTCTATTGCCAAATGTTTGGCTCTGCTAACCAAAGAATTCGGTAGAGGATACCCCAAGAAGCAGAGCTCATTTAGAGGGAGTGACAGAGATGAGAGGAGTGATAGATATTACAAAGTTTCCCCTGTGTACCAAAGGCAATATGGACCCCCAGAGTCCTATGAGCCGAGGCACTCGTACCATGAAGAAGCATATGAACCAAGGGCAGCAGAACATAAGCCTTATGAGACAAGGCACTATGAGCAGAGGGCACCTAAACCAAAATATGCACAGAAGATGGCTCAGAAGGATGATGGATAAGCTTAGAGGTCACAAAAGCAGGATGATAAATGCTACAAGTGTGGGAAGCTCGAACACTTTACCGCCAATTGCAGAAGACCACCATCAAAAGATGCAACTTTGTACAAGAAGAAATCAGAATTCTATGCTCAGAAGAGTCTGATGGCTGAGCAAGAGAAGTGTGAATCAGATGAAACCTCTGACGAGGATTGTCGATAAGCCTTGTTCTACGGCATGACAGAAGTAAGTCGGACTAACACTGTAGATGACTCACAGGTACCTTCTACTTATGATCCTTCTATTTGACCATGTTCAGATGTTTCTACTAACTCTTTATAGAAAGATCTCAAAAGCATGGAACAAAAGCTCTAAAAACCAAAAACAGTTAGAATTTTACAAACGGGAGAAAGAGCTTCCGGAAAAAGAGAAAAATGAGATTTTTGTAGAAAATGAGTGCTTAATCAAAAACAAAAACTCCAAAGAACTTTTATTTAAGAAAAATCTTGAGGAACTTGAAAATAATTTGAATTGCACGGAGAAGAAACTCAAAGGTTCAGAGTCTGACAGAATGAATACTATTGCATTAAAACTATTGTTTCAAAAAGAAAGAGAGTTCTTGCATCAAGACCTTCAAAGGAAATAGATCATTATTAAGAAATATCAAGATGCTCAAGACGTGTACATAAAGATAAATTCACAAATGATAGGCAAGTGTTGGGTTTCAGTGATACTGATCCCTTCACTGGTAAGAAGAAAGATTCTTTGGTGTCCACATTCTGCATTGGAAAAACTCAAAAACCATCATTTCCAGTAATGTCTTCTGTGTTTAAGAAGCTGAGAACATCTTATGGCACACGAACAAGAAACCTACAAAGGTTTGAAAACATTGTCTATTCTTCTGAGCAACCAATCATTGCAAAGAATAAATAGAATGACTTGTTCATGTTTGGCCACCTAGAAACACATAAACACAATTCCTCTGCACTCAATGCAGAGGCTACTGAATTTGTTCTCTCTAAGGCAGAAGAAGAAATTGTTTTTGAAGATGACCTTTTGGTGGTTCTGAGACATAGTAACTCAACAAAACCTGAAGTTGTGCCATGCACAATGACAGAGGTAAGTAAATCAATGGAAAGGGATGTTGATGGCTATAACATTTATCCTGGAAATCTAGCCTCTGGAGGTAAGAAAAAAGATTTTCTTGATTCGGACTCAGATTCTGAGGATGATTCATCATATGTTACTCCAGAGACTGGCTTCGAGGAGACAGAGATGGTTGAAAAGTCTTGTTCAATCAAACCCAAAGTTATTCCATGAAATATCATGAGAACACGTCAAAATGATGATTCAGAAAAGCTTGGTACATCAATTTTAGTGCAACTATCTAAAGAATCTCATAAAAACCTTCTTGAGTTTGACCATGATTCTGATGACTCATCTTTAGTGGATGAATAAATCATTATGAATGAAAATCCATTTGGTATCATCGAACCTATGTTGACTCAAGAAGTACCAGAGATAGTTGCTAGTGGTTCTGAGGAAGATAACTCTGTCAGGATCTAATTCTCAACAAGAATAAAGTCTCAGAAACAATATCAAAGGAGTTGCGGAATAACACTTTGATATTCAATATAACAGTAAGCAACCAGTATATGATTAACAATTTGTAAACTTGTATTCAATGATCAAATCACAAGATTACACACTCAACCTCAATCTTGAAGAACAGACTCTTTCAAGACGAATTCTACTTCTCTAGAATTAGGATCTATACCTTGAGGTTGATTCTCTCTAGAACATAAACATAGAATGAGTTATTAAAAATTATCTCACTATTCTAAACAATACAATATATATACTAAAGATAAAAGATAATTACAATTAATACAATATCTCCAGAATATCTTCCATCATTATCTCTAAGCTTCCATGAATATCTTCAGTTTATCCAGCTGTCATCCTTTCCATACAGATCTCCATCTCATAAGAAGTATTAATCATAAGCAGCATTAATACTCTGAGCAGTATTAACTCTAGCAGTACTAACCATGCTCAGCAGCATTAATCTCTTCAAGCAGTACTAACTTTGAACTAGCAGTACTAATCTTGTTGAGCAACATTAATCATCAACTAGCAGCATTAATAACAGAAGTACTAACTAGAAGTATTAACTGTTTTCTTCTAGCAGCATTAACTTTGTTCCAGCAGCATTAACTACAACTGGCAACATTAACCACAGAAGTATTAACCTCAGAAGTATTAACCTTAGAAGTATTAACTTCAGAAGTATTAACCAAGTTCTTCTAGCAGCATTAACACATTCAGCAGTAGTATCCATCCTTGGCATCTTTCAGACCCAACAATCTCCCCCTAACTTAACTTTTCAAAACTGAGAAGTTAAGTTCTTCAGCATAGGCTCTTTATGATAACTTCAAAACTTTTTGTAATTACTAGTTCTTCTTGATTCAGTTTCTTCAGTTATCTCCTTTTCTGTTTCTGCTGTTATCTTCTTTTCTGTTTCTGCTGTAGTTAATGCTTTGTTTCAGCTTCTTCACTTATCTCCCCCTCAAAATAAGATTTCATATCAACTTGATTCTCCTTCTTATGTCTTCTCAAGTTCAGTTGTTTAAGTCTCCCCCTTTTTGAAATTTTCATGATCTGTGCTCCTTTTCATCAATACAAACTTTAATTTTCTTCTTTTTCAGTACCAGCTTCTTGATATGATCTATCTGCTAGTGATAAGAAGTGATCACCTTTTCATCTCTTTTATCTCCATAATTTGATTGTGAACTTTCAGACTAATTGTACCAAGTGTATCCATCAATTCTTTGTAGTTAAACTGTCCTCACCTCCTTTAGGTGTGTTTACCACCCTTGAAGGATCCTTGGATCTTTTAGTAGAGATCTTCTGCCTAGCAGAAGCACCTTCTACTCCCTTGGTTTCTTGGCACCTGGGACCTTTAGATAATTACTCATCTAAAGTTGCCATGGGGAAGGTCTTAGATATGTTCACACTGTCCTGTCCTGCACTTTGTGCAAAGTCAGTAGTGTGAGCCTTACAACCCATATGCTCTTGCATCTCCTTATTGAGCACCTTCTTGAGGTTGGGAGACACCCCTGTGGTTTCCCTATGGATATTCTCTAAAGGAGAATCCTCCCTTAGAGGGCTTAAAGGCTTAGTGGGTGAAGGTACAAGAAGGGAAGGAGCCTTCTTTACTTGTTTCCTTTTGTAAGTTTGGCAAATAGGAGAAGTGGGCTTGTGAAGTAGGGACTGTGGGATAGATATAGAGTTTGAAGGTTGGTTTGGCTAGCAGTGGGAATGTCTAATGAGGGCCTTGACCCTGCTGCCATACCTTCTTGTGGTTGGGACACCACCATCATTGTTGAGAACAATGGGGTGTCAACTCCTTCAGAGTCCCTAGCAGATCTTCTCATGTTTAAGAAAACCTTGCCTTTAGGGGGTTTAGGTACATATACCTCATCAAAGTGAAGTATGTCCGTCAATTCATTATTAAGTACTTCTTGTACAAACCTTGGATACATATAAAAGTTTTTTGATTGATATCCAGGTTTGACATTAAATCATTGAAGATCATTTTTAGGTATAGAAAACTTACATTAGCAGTAGTAACACTTATCAGCAGCATTAACACAGACTGGCAGTAGTAACACATACCAGCAGCATTAACACAGTCTGACAGTATTCACTGAACTAGAAGTACTAACTACCTTTCAGTATTAGCAACCTGAAACACTTACAGACACACGGTTAGTAGTACCATATACCATAAAATTTTCAAAAGTTACTTTATCTTTTGAAACTATACCTTTTTCACTTTTCTTACCTTCTGCTGGATCAAAAGTAACATGTCCTCCATCAAATCTTTTAAAGAATTTGAAGGCAGTCCATGTTCCTTGTTATGTGCCAAGAGCAACCATTATCTTCATTCCAAATGCTCTTCCTCTTGAGCTTTTGATTGCCCTGCACACTTGATAAATCAGTTAGTCATTGAGGGAACCCAAGCCAAAGTGGTCTTGGGTTGACCTTTCTTATTAATATAATCTGTCAGTTTGGTCTGAATGAGTTGTTTAGGAATCTCATGACTGGAGTACTTTGTCAAGATTATAGGCTTGGCTGCATTACTACTAGAAGCAGCACTAGCCTTGTTAGCAGTACTAACTTGGTTAGCAGTACTAATCAAGTTAGCAGCACTATTCTTGTTAGCAGTACTATCTGGGATAGCAGTACTAACAGGTTTCTTTGCAATTGGAACCCAAACTTGAGCAAAGTTGTTTGCTTTCTTTGTCTTTAAGTTACTCTTTTGTTTATTTGAAGTATTTTTCTTAGTTTTAGCAAACTTGTTTTGAACATGAGACTTTTTAGGTGCTTTGTTCTCAGCCATTTGATTCCTTCCTTGCTTCCTATAACCAAAGGAGTTTTGAGTTTGTCTTTGAAAATTAACTCTTTGGTTGATAGGATTGAAATAACAGTATTTGGCAACATGATTAAGCTTTCCACAGATAAAACAAGGTTTTGGTCTATTGATTTTACTCAGATCAACCCCTTGTTTTTGTGCCCACTGATTATTCCAATTTCTCTGATTTCCCCTTGGTTTATCATGTTTTTGGGGCTCAGACTTATTGCAAGCACACTGTTGACAAGGAGCAGGTTTCACAACTGTGGTCTGTTTGTAGTGGACTTTGTTAGACTTTCCCTCAGTCTTCTCAATGTTCTTAGATTTGACCAAAGTCTTTCCACATCCCTCATTGGTGATAATGTGATTTTCTAGAGGAATCTCACCACCGACAGTGTTCTCCTTACTCTTATCATTAGAGTTCTCTTCTTCAGAGTCTATTTCAACCACCACTTTGTCTAATGGATCTACCTTAGTGGCTTCATCAGACAATTCCTTCCTATTCTTGGTCTCTAGCAAGTCTGATATAGGAGGGATGTAATTGTTGTTATATGGTGGTGGTGTGGTGTTATAACCTATTCCTCTTCTGAGTTTGTCATGGATTTGAGTTTGGAGCAAAGAGTCCATTGCTTTAGAAGCATTGGAAAATTTCTCAATATCCAGCTTGGCTTTCTCAAACTCACTCTTTATCTTCTCATTCTCCTCTTCTTTTTGTTTAAGCTTAAACTCATACTGATCTTTCTCCCACTTCCAGTAATTTGTATCATACGAATGTTGAAGTTCATTGACTTAGAAACTTTTAATCTGTTCCTCAAAACTCTCAACAATTCTCACATAGTCTTTTATGTCTCTCTCTAATCTTTTAAGATCATCACACATAACCTAATTGTGATCCCTGTACCTTTTAACAGTTTCAATACAGGATTTAGAACAAAGATTGGATGTTACCTCAGTGGGAATGGCAGTGCTTGTCGATTCTGATTCTTTAGCCATGATGATTGATGTTGAATGAATGTTTCTGAGAATACTTGCTCTGATACCACTTGTCAGGATCTAATTCTCAACAAGAATAAAGTCTCAGAAACAATATCAAAGGAGTTTCGGAATAACACTTTGATATTCAATATAACAGTAAGCAACCAGTATATGATTAACAATTTGTAAACTTGTATTCAATGATCAAATCACAAGATTACACACTCAACCTCAATCTTGAAGAACAGAATCTTTCAAGATGAATTCTACTTCTCTAGAATTAGGATCTATACCTTGAGGTTGATTCTCTCTAGAACATAAACATAGAATGAGTTACTAAAAATTATCTCACTATTCTAAACAATACAATATATATACTAAAGATAAAAGATAATTACAATTAATACAATATCTCCAGAATATCTTCCATCATTATCTCTAAGCTTCCATGAATATCTTCAGTTTATCCAGCTGTCATCCTTTCCATACAGATCTCCATCTCATAAGAAGTATTAATCATAAGCAGCATTAATACTCTGAGCAGTATTAACTCTAGCAGTACTAACCATGCTCAGCAGCATTAATCTCTTCAAGCAGTACTAACTTTGAACTAGCAGTACTAATCTTGTTGAGCAACATTAATCATCAACTAGCAGCATTAATAACAGAAGTACTAACTAGAAGTATTAACTGTTTTCTTCTAGCAGCATTAACTTTGTTCCAGCAGCATTAACTACAACTGGCAACATTAACCACAGAAGTATTAACCTCAGAAGTATTAACCTTAGAAGTATTAACTTCAGAAGTATTAACCAAGTTCTTCTAGCAGCATTAACACATTCAGCAGTAGTATCCATCCTTGGCATCTTTTAGACCCAACAAACTCTCCTCTGGAATCATGAACAAAATTATTTCAATCAAAAAGTATGTACCAAAGATTCCTATTTGCTTTGATTTTCTGGATATGTGTTTGAGTGGCAAGACATCCTTAGATCTTGAGAAATAACAGAAAGAAAAGACTTTTGTCGTGTCTTCTCAAGTTTCTAAACCATATGCTTTTAAACTAATCAAGTTTACAAGGGAACAAAAGGGAAAGTGGATTGCAAATGATAAATCTCATCCTTCTGTAACAGTGAATTCTGTGGAGAAGGGGAAGAGGTTTGAGAAGAGACCTCTGTAGGGAAAGAAGACCTTGAAAATAACTCCAAACTAGATTGGAAGTTTTATAAACCTCTGATGCTAGGAAGGATATACGTAAAATCCTTTGTACCTGTTTTGCATGCATAATTGTCATTGTACTAACTTGTTGCATCAATGAAAGAAACATTTCTCAAACCCCAACTGCTTCCTCTTGAGGCCTACTAAAAGGAATGGAAAATTCAAGGACCAGAAAAAGCAACCACATAAGACCTCTGTGCAAACTGCAAAGCCTAAGGCGACAGAGGTAAAACCAAAAGCCTCTAATAAGAAAGGACACATCTGGATATGGGTACCTAAAATTGTCTAATCTATTTTGCAGAAGAATCATGTGCCAGTATGGTACCTCGACTCTGGGTGCTCAAGGCACATGACTAGCAATAAGAAGTTGCTAACCTCATACATAGACAAATCTAGAGGATCAGTAACTTTTGGTGATGATAAAAAGGGTCAAATTAAAGGCTATGGATCCATTGCCATAGGATATGTTGTTGTGTCAAAGGTTGCTTACATCAATGGACTCAAGCACAACCTCTTAAGCATAAGTCAACTCTACGACAGTGGCTTTGATGTCAAATTTAGAAGAAGGTATTGCTCTTTATTGGTTGAGTCAAGTGAGGAACTACTTAGAGATGATAGAAAAGGCGACCTTTAACTCGTGAATTTCAATGCAATGAACAACACAAAGAAAATCTATCTTGTCTCCAAGAAGAATGAGGAAGCTTGGCTCTGGCACAACAGGTTCTCTCATTTGAATTTTCACACACTTGAACAACTAGTAAAGCACAATCTGGCAAGTGGTTTATCTTCTCTTAACTTTGATAGAGACCACTTGTGCTCTGCATGTGAATATGGCACATCCAAAAGGGCCACACACAGAACCAAGTCGAACATCTCTCGATAAGACATTTGCATATGTTGCATGTAGACCTCTGTGGTTCTATTGTAGTGCAGAGCTTGTCTAGTTAGAAGTATATGTTGGTACTTATTGATGAATATTCCAAATATACTTGGGTAGATTTTATTCGTAAGAAGTCTGATGTCCCTGAACTACTAATCAATCTCTTAAAAAGAATCCTGGTTCTGTATGATAGCAAGGTTCAGAAGCTGAGAAGTGACAATGGGACATAGTTCAAGAATGCCAAAATCGATGAATATCTAACCAATGAAGGCATCTCCTAGAACTTCTCTACAGCCAGAACTCCTCAACAGAATGGAGTTGTTGAGCGACACAACAGAACACTTGTCGAGGCTGCAAGAACCATGCTAGCAACTTCTGGATTACCCACATGCTTCTAGGCTAAAGTTGTCTCTACCGTATGCTTCACTCAGAACCGATCATTGATAGTAAAAAGAGATATGAAGACTTATTACGAACTTTTAAACCAAAGAAAACCTAACATTAAATATTTTCATGTCTTTTGTTGCAGATGTTTTGTGCTCAATGATAGAGATCATCTCGAAAAGTTTGATAAAAAGGCCAATGAGGCAAAGTTTGTTGGTTATTCATTAACCTCAAATGCCTACAGAGTCTTCATTCTAAAGATAAAGCTGATCTTGAAGAGCATTAATCTCTCTTTTGATGACATCACCCCTGAGACTTCTGAGCAGTTCAGCTCAGAACTCGATCTTCAGAAGAATACCAAAGGCTCATCGTCAACAAGGGATGCAGAACTTGCAACACTATTCAAAGATATCCTTGACGATGAAGAAGTCTCTGCAGAATCTCAAAGAGCTTTTACGGTAGAAGCCTCTGTGGCTCCAGAGTCTGGTACGTACATTGGACCTTCTATTGACTCACCCTATGTGACTACTTCTGCAGGTCACTCTATCAAGGGGGAGCGCGCAGAATCTACCTTGCCGATATTGAGCACAATGACAAACATACCAACTACTTCCAATGCAGAAGATATAACTCCTTCTGAATATGAACCCCGGATGACTAAGTGGACGAAAGACCATCCCTCGAGCCAAATAATTGGTAACCCTTCTGATGGTGTAAAGACCAGATTAGCCATTGCTAATGATGTATTCTTCGTCAATTTTCTTAGCATGGTTGAACCTAAAAAGGTTTTTCAATCCCTTGATGACCCAAGCTGGGTAGAAGCTATACAAGAGGAGCTTCTGCAGTTTGGGCATTATAAGGTATGGTCCTTAGTCCCTCTACCTAAACGTAATTCTGCAATAGGGACTAAGTGGGTGTTCAACAAAAAGAAGGATAAGGGTGTCCTAGTAAGGCTAGAGGCAGAAGGCATAGACTATGACAAAACCTTTGCACTTGTGGCAAGGATAGAGGCCATCAGAATATTTCTGGCCTTTACTGCACACAAAGGCTTCAGAGTCTATCAAACCGATGTAAAATCAACCTTCTTAAATGGTAAATTAAAAGAAGAAGTTTATGTCTAGCAACCACCAGGCTTTGAGAGCTCAGAGCATCCAAAACATGTGTACTTTCTTGACAACGCTCTGTATGGGATAAAACAAGCCCCAAGGGCATGGTATGAGCGTCTCTCTTTCTTTTTACTTCAGAATAACTTTAAAAAAGGTACCATCGATACTACACTATTCATAATATACTTCTAGTGCAAATTTATGTGGAAAATATCATATTTGGTTCTACTAATTCTTCTTATTGTGAAAATTTTCGAAGTTAATGAATAGTGAGTTTGAAATGAGTATGATGGGAGAATTAACCTTCTTCCTCGGACTTCAAGTTAAACAAATCAAAGAGGGTAGTATGTTTCTGACATCTTAGCAAAATACAAGTTGTTTGACTCTTCTTCTATGAAAACACCAATGGCCACAGGGTCCAAGCTTGACCTTGATCCCTCTAGGAAACCTGTAGAGGAAAGGTTCTACAGAGGAATGATTGGTTCTCTTTTGTACTTAACTGCCAGTAGACCTGATATTATGTTTGCTACATGTCTTTGTGCTAGATTTCAGTCTAAACCAACAGAGTTCTACCTAATTGCAGTCAATAGGATCTTTAGGTATCTTAAGAGGATCCAACATCTTGGCCTCTGACACTCTAAAGACTCTGGTGTGTTGGCTCGAAGCGGGGGAGAAATAATTTGTCAGACCGGAAATCGTGCAAGAAACGGCGGATAAAGTGAAAAGCATCCGGGAAATTTTGAAGGTGTCCCAAGACCGACAGAAAAGTTATGCGGATAAGAAACGAAGACCGGTCGAATTTCATGTAGGTGAACGAGTTATGTTGAAGGTATCACCGTTGAAAGGGATCATTTGCATTGGAAAGCACAGGAAACTTAGCCCCGGTTTCCTTGGACCCTTCACTATACTTAAGCAGGTTGGACTCCAAGCTTACAAGTTGGAATTACCGCCGAAAATGGAAGGGATACACCCCACATTTCACGTTTGTTACCTACTGTTAGCCCCAAATTCTGTCATTGTAGAAGTATTGTAAAAGAAGAAAAGTCCTCGGAACTAGAGGACCTCTATCAAAGAAAGATGTTGATCTTTAGAAGATCAGCAATCCTCTGCACAGAAGTACCTAACCAGAAGATAACCTATGGACCACGGAGCCTCAGTGCTCTGCTCTGTGAAAACTACCTTTGTGCTACTTTGATCTGAAGATTTCAACAAGTGCTTTTTTCCTAGCTCTGTCAACCAATGCAGCTCTGCCACATCAACATGAAGTGGTTATTTCACCTTTCCAGGTAGCAGCTTCCCATTATTGAATATTGGTTTGACTTTTGCGATATTCCCTATAAAAGGGAGATATGTCTAGGAGATTTTGTACCCTCAACATATTACACACACTCAACTGCACCTAGTAGCTAGTAAGAGAATTCGTGAGATTGAGAGAGAATTACACACAACTTGTGCGTGTTCTTGGTGTTCTTGATATATTCATACTCATCTCATCAATACAATGATTGTGATGGCTCAAATATTGTCTTGTGTTTGTATTGATCTTTTCTTCTAGTTTACTACTGTTTTCTACCTGTTAATCACACAATTTCACTTAGCTTCCACACAATATTCTGATTTTCTATTTGAGTGATTAATTGTGAGTTCAATCTGGGACAACACCTACGGAGATGCTTAGTCGAAGAAGAAAATACTATTCCCTTGTCAAAAATTCGCGTAGATAGCGGGAATCGTTGTGTAGAGGAGCCGGAGGCTATTTTAGAAAACAAAACAAATAGGCTCCGACCCAAGGAGATAACCATGGTGAATGTCCAATGGAAGCACCATCGGGGTTCCAATGTCATATGGGAAGCCGAAGAGGACATGAGGAAGCGTTATCCCCAATTGTTCAAGTAAGACGAGATTTCGGGGACAAATCATTCTCTAGGTGGGGAGGATTGTAACACTCGGAAAAATTCAAGTAAGATCCAATGTCGTATCATATTCCATTTTCATAATCTTTTATGCCACAAAATTTAATTTTAGCTTAGTTTTCCTTTATGGTCCTAACCCGTTTAGCTTAGTCCTGTTAAATGTCAAAAACAAAGAATAATCGGTTCAGGTCGTGTTTGGCGTGATAGTGCCATGCGACTATGACATGCTGGTCACAATCCCTAAGGGAGAAGGGGTCGCGATACCAATGGTGCGACTGTAACCTCAATAGTGCAGTGGCACAGTCGCGTGTCACTGTCGCTGGAGGTTTACCGAGAGCAGGGTGAAGCTAGCGACAATGCCAATGGCAAGGTCGCCGGCCACTGTCGCCGTCGGGGTGCAGGGTGTATAAAACCCATCCTTACCCGATTTTAGCTCATTTTTTTTTCTTTCTAGAAATCAGATTCAAGGGGGATTTTGAGATCTTTGGAAGTGATTTTGGAAACCCTAACTCTCTCTCTATCTCTTCATTTATTTCTTGGTGGGGATCGATTGGGGAACATTTATTTGTCAACAACCCACCTTGGGGAACATTAATTGAAGATCTCAAAGTTATCCAACCATTATCTCTACTTCACCAACATTTTCTAGGGTTTTGAACTTTTCTAGGTTTTATCCAAAAACCTAGATTGTGAGTTTTCTAAATCTTGTGAAAAGTAGATACATGTCAATAAATGTGTTCTTTATCCTTGTCTTGCATCTTTGGTGAGATTTCTCATTACTTGATAATATGTTCATAACTCATCTTATTGCAAACCTTTGGGTTATTATGTGAGAAAAATGTTATTGGGGTATCTTGGAATTCATAGAAGCATTATTATTGAATGAAGGATGGTACTTGACATTTACAAAGAATTATCTATATTTTAAGACTATGACCTAACTTGAGTTTTAACTCTAAAAGAGGTATTTTGCACTAAATGTTCATACATTGTGATTTTTGTGCATTTACATGTATAATGGGTTGTGTTACCCATTAAGGTCTGATACGCCTTGCTTGGAGTAAGTTGTATTCTTGATATGATTTAATTTGCATGAACCAACAAGTAGGCACTAGAAGGATATAATCTTGGGCGCCACCTTGGAGGTTTGTGCCTAGATATCCACCACTTAGGGTAATGCCTTGGAGGTAGTCCCTGGTGTGTCGGGCCTCTGTGATATTGCCTTATTGGGTGAACATCAAGGTGTTTCGACTCTTGAGGTGAAACTTGTTTGGTGTTTTGGGTCTCCCCCATTGATTCCATAATAAACTGTTACCGTATATTTTCTATCTCATTTTCCATTCATGGTTTATATTTGTTCAAACTCACTAGGCTTTTTGGTCTAACACTTGTTTGGTGTCGACATGTATCTCAGGTTCTAGCGGTGCCGTCTCTATGAAGGCTTAGTCGGGTATAGAGAGTGGTTGGGGGAAAGATCTTTTGGAATACCAATCTATGGAAGACTTGCATTCTTTTGAAAGACTTGGAGGACACCCGAATTTGTAATCTTGTTTATAGAGAAATTAGATTATTAGGTTGTCTTTTCCAAATACTTTTAATTACAAATTGTAATTAACATGTATTCATTATTTCCCCTTTTTGGGAGGCTCATGCTTTGACATTTTTAAATACCACATTTCCGTTTTGTGGAAATTTTTTGTTTATCCCAATTTTTGGGGTGTTACAAGTTGGTATCAGAGCTCTAGTTTAAGCGAATTAGGTATCGAATCTAGTATGCCTAGACTTAAGCTGTAGATGTTAGTAGTATCACTTTCCACTTGGGTAGGAATTCCTAGGTGGGGAGAGTATTAGGACCCACGGAATTACAATAATTGAAAGTTATGGTAATGATGACAAGAATACTTGTGTATGATATATTCAAAATGTCACAGGGCGTGCTATTATGAATATATTGTTACGTAAGTGTGCTTGGAATTGTTATTATAATAATTGATGATTGTAGTAGTACGTTTTCAACTATTAATCTTTAAAGAATTAACCGAGGTGATCATTATCATGTGTGACAGTTCACAATGGTAAACACAAGGACTTGACCGGTGGCTCAAGAAGACGGGAATGAAGCAAACGTGATCGCCCCGGAGGCAAGGAGGTAGACAGTCCAAATGGACAACCCAACTAACCCACCGATTCCCTCTATGTTAAGCGATGTCATCGGTGTGGTACCTCAAGCCAACTTAGAGACTTGAGGTCCAGTAGTGCAATAAATGGACCCTCAGTCTGTCATGATGGCAAGTCTCGTGCAATTGATGAACTCTGCCACGGACAAACGAGATGAGAGATTCATGAAGATGCTAGAGGATCAGGATGAAAGGAAGCAAATGAACTAGAAGGTCATCGAAAACGCAGTGAACAGCTCTGGGGGAGTGTTAAATGTTGTTGGGACTGAGGAGCAGGTTGTGGGCGGTGAAAGAAGAAGGGAAATAGGTTGTTATTACAAGACCTTCCTATACAACAAACCGCCAGAGTTTTCCGGGACTACGAATCCAGTGGCTTGAATGAACTGGATCCAGGAGATAGAGATAGCATTTGAAGCAAGTGAATGTGACGACTCTAAGAGAGTTAAGTTTGAGTCCCAAATGTTCAGAGGTGAAGCTTGAGCTGGTGGAACCTCACCCGTACGACTCTCACTCTGGGGGTTCTGGCCATGCTTACTTAGCCAACTTTCAAGAAGAAAGTGATGAACAAATACTGTAACGAAAGAGCTTTTAACAGGATCGAAGAGGAGTTCGGAAATCTGAAAAAGGGGAACCAACCCATTGTTGAATACTCAAGGCAATTTGTTGAAAAACTCAGCCTGGTGGAACATTTAGCTACTGATGAGAGGATGAAGATAAATGCTTATCTGAGAGGCCTGCCTGCAGAGATGAAAACAGGTGTAAGGAACGCCAAGGTGACCACATTGCAAGAAATCATCGAAGAGTCTTAGCTGGTGGAGGACGACCTCACCCAAAGCAAGGAAGAAAGGAGTCAAGCCGGCGAGAAGAGAAAATGGGAAGGATCATCCGGGCCTACACGACATTCTAAACCCTTCTCTGGGGGAGGTAACATGGAGCCCCGATGGGAGGCTAGGTGGTTCCACAAATGCAAGATTAATCATTATGGTATATGTAACCCAAGACCGTACTCCAACCCATCTGAATGCTTCAAATGTTGTAAGAAAGACCATGTGAGCCGAGATTGCCATATCCGGCAGCTTGAGTGTCGAGAAACGCTGCACATAAAGCGAGAATGCCCAAGACTCGTAGGGGCGACTGAGGGGTTTCAAGCGGGGTCACGTCAAGGAAGGAGATTCCACCCAAGGCACCGAGCTAAGCCTTTCAGATGACAGTGGAGGAGTCAAGAGAGAATGTCGATGTGGTGTTGGATACGTTCTTAGTAAACTCTCTACCTGCATGTGTTTTGTTTGATTCGGGTGCGAACCGCTCGTTTGTGTCAAGCACTTTTTGCAAGCAATTTTCCATACCCGTTGTTCCACTATCTGATGCCTTGATAGTAGAAGTAGCAAACAGAGAGCAAGTAATTATCCGAGGTTGTTTTGATGGTTGCACTTTGGAAATAGATGGAAGTCCCTTTGAGGTGAATCTGTTACCTATGTCTATAGGGGGTTTCGATGTAGTAGTAGGCATGAATTGGTTGAGTAAGAACAGTGTGGACATCTTTTGTTCTAAAAAGATGATTTGGGTGCCTTTGGCAAGTGGGGGTGTAGTTACCGTCTATGGAGAAAAGGGTTCATATGTGAATTTGTTAATTAGTTAATATGATTCATAAGTGAATCAGTTAATTAGTTCAAATGCGAATCAATTAATTAGTTCATATGTGAATCACAAAGGTTTATATGTGAATCAGTTAAAATAGTTCATATGAGAATTACACAGGTTCACATATGAACCCGTTTGCCGCCTATTTATAAAAGTTACGAAACTACCCTTCTATTTTTGGCATTACCGTAAATTTTAACCAGTCAAATCCGGTCTTGACCGTATGAAGGGCTAGGATTACTTCTTTACTTCTCATATATTTAACACTTTTCATTTGAACCTATGGCTATATATATATATATGGGAGAGAGAGAGAAAAAAAAGTTCAAATAAAAACTCATTTTTCATTGTGCACTTGAGGACAAATCTCAGTCACTCGATCTCTTTTGATCCAACAACTCATATTAAATAGAGTTTTTAATTTTAAAATGCTTAGGGGTAAAAATGGAAGAAAATTTAAACACACGCCTACCATATTAAATAGAGTTTTTAATTAAAAACTTTTTACCCAATTAAAGTTTAAAATAAATTATCTTAAAAATTACTAATATTTTAATCAAACAAATTACATCAAAAAAACGAGAATTTCGTGCTCTTCGATATGACATCCATCTCAATATAGTTTTTTTTGTCATTTTAACCGTTTTTTTACGTGAAATGCTATATATGTGTTATAGTCATTATGAATATTTATGTACGTTCAAGTTTGTACAACGCCTCGACACCGTAAGTATGTAACTCGACATCACCTTCTTCAACACTTTCTTCAACGTCGTAAGGCATCACGTTTCTTCAACACCATAACCCAACACCCATCAAGACGAATCGAGAACCTATCAAGTAATTCTGTTGTGAATCAGGGAACAAAAGAGAGCGCGCCACGTCTCCACATCTTCACAGGTCATTCATGTGTTATTCATCATGAATAATGTATCATTCAGGATGAATAATAGAACATTCAGGGTGAATAATTCACGATTCATGAATTCGTGTATTATTCCTCATGAATGTTGTGTAATTCATCCTGAATACTATATTATTCATCATGAATAATAAATGAACATTCACATTTGTTATTCATACTGAAGTTGGGACATCCGGGGATGCGCATACATATTCATAATGAATTAAACCAAATTTCGGTTGTGAATTGGGAAACTAAAGAGAGTGCGCCATGTGTCTACACCTTCACGGGTCATTCATATATTATTCATCATGAATAATGTATCATTCAGGATGAATAATATAACATTCAGGGTGAATAATACACGATTCATGATAAATAATACATGAATTATAGATTTGTGTATTATTCATCCTGAATACTGTATTATTCATCATGAATAGTGAATGAACGTTCACCTTTGTTATTCATACTGAATGTGGACACCCAAGGACGTGCATGCATATTCATAATAAATATAACACATATATAGAATTTCACGTAAAAAACGGTTAAAACGAAAAAAATCTTGAATATTATATTATTCATCATGCATACGGTATTATTCATCATGAATAGTGAATGAACGTTCACATTTGTTATTCATACTGAATGTAGACACCCAAAGACATGCATGCATATTCATAATGAATATAACACGTATATAGAATTTCACGTAAAAACGGTTAAAACGGAAAAAAAAAACTATATCGAGATGGATGTCATATCGAAGAGCACGAAATTCTCGTTTTTTTATGTAATTTGTTTGATTAAAATATTAGTAATTTTTAAGATAAATTATTTTAAAGTTTAAGGGGGTAAATTTTTTTTAATTAAAAAAAAAAAAAAAAGTCAAACAAAGGTAGGCGTTGATTCAAAAATACAATTTTGTCCTTAATCACTTCCCAATTAACCTTATTATATATTAAACATTGATTAGTTTTCTAAGTTTTGATCAATGGTTAAGATTTGTCCTCATGTGCACAATGAAAAATGAGTTTTAATTTGAAGTCACCTCATATATATATATATATATATATATATATATATATATATATATATATATATTTATATTGGGGATCTTATGTTAACCCAATAAAATTGTTAACTTTGTAAAGTAATTTTGACCTTAGGAATGCATCTTCATTTGTTGTTGGTTTATGCATGTGCAATTAATGACCAAGGGTATGAAGGGAATTTCATGATTTTAAAAATTTTTGGCGAATTTAATGAGTTACAGAACCTAGATGATCCATGATATTTTCAAATTTTAGTCCTTATACTAATCCATGAGGTCCATCCTAAGCCACCAATTTAAGCTAATTAATATTATTAATTTATAAGATAACTTGAAGAGATAATTATCATTGTTTATTAAATAAAAATTATTGCTTTTCAAAAAAAATCATATATATATATATATATATATATATATATATATATATATATATATATATCTTTTGTTCTCTCTCTCCTCTCTCTATAACATACAGAGACGTAACCACAAGGCTTGTGGCGTCCTGGTTAAGGCCTGTGGGGGATGTGGTGGGATATCCCATCCACCCCAGGTTCGAATCCAGGCGTACGCATCCTGTGGCTACTGGGTTTAATCTCAGGGCTGCATGCTTTCGCAGTCAATTGCTTTGCCAAGGGATTAGTCTGGGCCATAGGCCTAGGACACCCTTAATTACAAAAAAAAACATACAGAGACGTATAATTAAATGTACACATAATGTGAAGACAATATAAATAAGCTTAAGAAAATCTTTACTACTGTGTTCACAATGTATTTACAAGGTTCATATGATGCTCACAAATGATAGATTTAGTTGTATTTGTGTAGTTGGTGTTCACATTATGTTAACAACTTATATCAAATCTAAGTTTATAGTGTATTCACAATGTGTTCACAAACTATAATTTTTTTTTTAAATGTTCACAATATGTTCTCTAATTGTTTGTATTCAATTATGTGTTTATATATTTGTTATGGACATGAGAGAGAAAAATAGAAGATAGGAGAGATGAGAAAAAAATGGAGATAGGAGAGAGGCTTTCATTTTGTATTAAATTTTACTAGTGGCAACCCCGTGCGTTGCACGATAGCGATAAATTTTTTAAAGAAGTACTTGACCGAGTTAAGATAGAACATAATTTCTTGCTTAATAATTAATGAGATACAATTTAAAATGAAGAATGTATTTACATAAGTGGTTTATTTTCACGTATTGATAACCTTTTATTGTTACGAAGAGTTTGACACGTATTGACATTAACTTTTTTGTTATGCATGTTATTTAGAATGAAACAACATGTCATACACCCATATCATTATTGTTGTTACGAAAGTTTTGAGGAATCACCGTCTGGCTCAAATTTGAGTTTGATAATTTTGAAGTTTGAACTTAAAAAATGTTGCTTATTATTTTAATGACTCAAACTTGTAATGCGCTAATATGATATCCAACTTGATTCGTTCCAAAAATTCGTTTAATGCTCTTGAGTTTATATATAAGGTGACATATAATAAAAACACTCTAACAAACATGTTGACATTAAGTTTTAAACTTAAGGCCTAAAGTAGATGTATAGATTTTTTGAAAAATTATTGTTGGCCAATATATTTAGTCAAACCTATTTTTAAATTTTTCAAGCCAACTTCTACTCATATATAACCATCTATTTTTAAATTTTATCATCTTCATAGTAATGTGGGATAATTTAACCAAACCATAATTTAACGTTTAATAATACTCAAACTTGGTTAGGCCACATCATCAGTTGTGGCGATAATTATTTCAGGAAATATATGTATCGAGATAAGATATATAAAACATAATTAATTCCTCAGTTAACAGTTAATTGAATACAATATAAAATAAGTAATGTGTTTCAATGAGTGGTTAATTTGTGTGTGTGTATATATATATATATATATATATATATATATATATAATTTTTTTTTTGGAAAATGAGAGTTGACAGCCAATATCAACCCTCTCTTCCAAATCCTACTTTCTTGCTAATTTATTATGGGATTCCAATCGTGACCTAAAACATATTTATCCAACTAAAATTTTGATTATCAAAATCAACCCTTGTTTTTTACAGTCATCTTCATTCTCCAATCTTGCACCTCACATCAAGGTGGGATGATTGAACTACAACACAATGCAATATTTTAGAATACTGAAATCTCACAATGTCATCTCATTATTTATGGTTGTTCTTTTTATATAAATAAAGTCACATAAAGATTAATATTTTATAAAATTTGATTTTTAGCGAAAGAGGTCGACTAAAAATGAGACAACCACATAGGTTGTCACAAACTTTTAAACTTGTAAGTCATCTTATCCGCCTTTTCTTTTCTTTACCTCATCTTCCAAATTTATTATCTTTGCGTTGATGTGGATTGACCAAATAAGACAACTCATGCACCTTTTATATACTAACCTCTTCTTTCAAATCTATCTTTTTTTACCGATGTAATAAAACATTTCATCCAACTTTTATATACTAACATCTTCTTCCAAATCTATTGTCTTTATGTCGATGTGGGACAATCAAATAAGACATCTCATTCAACTTTTACATACTCATCCATTCTTCCAAAATTTATTTTCTTTCTATCAATGTGGGATAACCAAATAACATCACAATTCAAGATTTGAGAATACTTAAATCTTTTTGTGACTTGTGAGATAATAAAAAGACATCAAGGTTCAACATTGATAATATTGTATAAATTGATGAAATATGATGATTTGTATACAATTGTCTATCGATTTATTTGCTTATATAAATGGGTATTTTTAACAAAAATAGGGGTCGGCCAAAAAGAATATTTAGCCAAGTAATCATTTAATTTATCAAAATCTAAATCTCTGTGTTTCTACAATCTTATTCTCCAATCTTATATTCACTCATCAATGTGAATATAGTAGTATTTGAGAATACTCGTATCTCATATCAAATCCAAATGTCCTCGTTTCTTATAGGTACATACATTACTCAAATCTCACAATGTCATATCATTCTATATGGTTCTTTCTTTTATATATATATATATATATATATATATATATATATATATATATATTGATGATTCTTATTTTGGGCGTGTCATTTCTCTTGGGTAATTTTACTTTTATATGTATATATTAGATTTCTTAATCCACATCATGACATGTCATTTTGTCTTGTTTTTCATTTTATGTATACAAAGACAAAAAGATGTAAAAATAAACAAATTAAATGAAATAAGTGTATCTTATTAGTTGTAATACAATATATATCAACACCAACAAATTTGTAACTAAAAATCAACTCTTTAATCCAAAATGGATTAAAACAAATCATAAATTATGTAAAAAAAAGTTGGCATCCTTTTCCTTTTATAATCATCTTCATGTTCCAACATTTCATCTTTCTATCAATGCAGGATAGCCAAAGTTAACCACAATCCAATATTTTAGAATTTTCAATCCACATTGTACCGTGTCATTTATCTTGGTTTTTGCTTTTATATATATAAAGATAAAGATAGTTGTAATACAATATATAATATATATTCAACATCAACAAATTTGTAACTAAAAATAAACTCTTTAATCCAAAATGGGTTAAAACAAATCATAGGTCACGTCAAAAAAGTTGGCATTCTTCTCTTTTTATAATCAACTTCATGTTCCAACATTTCATTATTCTATCAATGTGGGATGGCCAAAATTAACCACAATCCAATATTTTAAAATTCTCAATTCACATTGTGCCATGTCATTTCTCTTGGTTTTTGCTTTTATATATATAAAGGTTTTTTAACTAATTTTTTGTGGCCTAAATTGAATCTCGCCGATTTTAAAAGAAGACCCATATATATATATATATATATATATATATATATATATATATATATATATATATATATATATGGGCAGGTTCAAACGAGAAGATATACAATTTGCGAGAAGGCGAGAAGGAATCCTAACCATCCACCTAATTAAATGGATGACTATGATTAATAGTGGCATAATTGTAAAATATTAGAGAAATTTAAAATAAAAAAGATCTATAATTTAATCACAAGGGCAAATCTGGAAAAAAAACAAATTAATCTCTTGGATAGATACTTGGCGCCCGAGATTTTTGTTTTCAAAAGATATCCTAATGATTAACAAGATCAATCTCAAAGAGGTTTCTCTCTCATCTAAAACCATTACCTGATATCATAAGCATATCAAAAGCAGGTGTAGAGCTATTAGGCTTTCATTCAAGTTACGATGCTATGTTAATTATTAATGTAATCACATGTGATTATGTAAAGTAATCATATGTGATATTATGTTGTATATTACATTTTATCCACATTTTTTGACAAATTGAGTTTGAGCATGATATGGTTAAGACTTTAGTAGGAATAGAATATAGGATATTTGCATGATCTTATGTGTAGAGCTATTAAGCTTCCATTTAATTAGCGATGATATTTGAATTAGCAAATTAATCATGTCTGATTAAGTAAAGTAATTATACGTGGTCATATGTTTTATAGTACGGTCTTTACGCATTTTTTGACGAAGTGGGTTTGTGCATAATATGGTTATGACTTTAGTAGGAATAGTATATGGGATACTTGCATTTTTTTACGAAGTGGGTTTGTGCATAATTATATGTGATAATATGTTTTATAGAACAATATTTCCACATTTTTTGACAAATTGGGTTTGTGCATAAGGGGCAAGTTCAAACGAGAAGCTAAACATTTTGCGAGAATGTGAAAATTGTTTAATCATATATGATACACAAGCTTAATCATATATGATTAAACATATGTTAAATTGGCAATACATAGATGTTTAATCATATATGATTAAACACACCCGCAAGCCATGTAATCATATATGATATCACACTTCTCGCCTTCTCCCAAAATGTTTAATTTTTGGAGAACCTGAATGACAATAATCGGTAACTTGGGTTTATGTTTATGTTTTTTGGAAAAAGAATGCGATAACTATGGGTTTAGGTGAAGATTAACTTGGATTGAAATATCTTTCATTTTTTTATTTAGGAGCGATAATAGTAATCCGATTAACATGGAATGCTATTTCGGATAGAGATAAACATCTCATTAAAAAGTCATTAATACCCTTCTTAATTCATTATTAATGATTATTAATTAAAAATTAAATTAAATTAATGATTGGCTAGAATTCCTTCTTCCCTTCTCGCAAAATGTATGTCTTCTCGCATGATCCTCCCTCTCTCTCTCTCTGTATATATATATATAATGGTGATCTTTTGCAAACCAACTTCATTTGTGAAAACCATACAAAGTTGTATCAACCAATGAAATAATTTCATTTTTTTCATTTTTATTTTAAATTAAAAGGGTATAAATGTAAATTGACTTTCAATTTATTAATTATAGTAATTTGTAATATTTGTAGGGGAATCAAATCATTAATGATTTTGATACAAACCATTATAAAAAATAAATTAGATTACAAACCATGGTCTCAATTTTCAAAAATAATGAGAATCTTAACAATTTTAGTTTTAAAAATTAAAATAAAAATCTATTCCATTTGATATTCTCAAGAAGTCATGATCGAATATAAAAAAATAAGATTTTTACCAATATTATTTTAAACAATGAAATTAAAAAATAATATTTTTTAGAATATTAACAATTTTATTCGGTTAGCAATGAAACCGATTTTTTGTGAACATAATTATTCAATATCAAAATTAAGATTTTAAATACTTTAAAAATAAAATTGTATATAGTTTTTTTAGGAGATTTTGTTAGATTATTTTTGTCATTTTTTTGTGTCGTTGATTTACTGAATCTTCTTTAATTATGTCATTGATTAAAGGACTAATTCCATGACTTTTAGTGGGTTAAATAGTCGGAATGTAGAAGACATCGTCGTCTCCATCAACTTAGGATTCGAGAGTTGTACTTGAAGTTTATGGTATTACGATGAATGAAACGTATGTGCGTGATATTTTTGTCCCCGATGATGAGTTTTTACCGCTTTATATGTCGTCGGCGGTTATCCGATCAACGGACGACAACTTAGAACATGAGGTTGATGGGCCTTCTGGTGGGTTGGGTAATGATTCTCAATTGTTCACCAAGAACCAGATGTGGCCGAAGGTGACGTTATCTTCTTGTTTTTTCAAGTTTAGATTAATGGTGTTTGTATTTTGTGTCCCGTTTCAATTGTTTGATATGGTCACGTATTAGTGTTTTTGCATGCAACATGTTTCATCGGGATATATTTTCATATATGCGTTTTAGCCTTTCAAGTACGGTTTAGTGTCCAAGTTAAATAACACAATTAAATTTGTTTCATCTAAATAGACATTTATAATAATGATGCAAACATCATTCTTTGTACAATGTAATTACGTTTAATAATGTTAGTGATTTTTTTACTTTCATGAAGCTTTTTTGGTTTGTTTTTATATTCTAAATATTGTACATTTATCATTTACCGATAGTTTAATTATGGAAATTTCCTTTCTTGATAATAGTTCCATTATCTCAAGAAAAAGTGGTGTCACCTAGTGGATTGGATGTTTGGTACCCTAATGTGGATAGTAATTGCACCCCGAAGGTTGGAGATTGTTTTGTGTCTCTTGAGTCCGCCGAATCTATGTATAAGAAGTACACTGAGCTAGCCGATATTGGCGTAAGATTGTCTAACAAAAAGAAAAACAAATTGGGAGGTGTGTAGACACGTTATTTTGTTTGTAGCAAACAAGGTGACCCGTTGAAAAAATAATTTTATTCACTGGAGTTAGGTTTTGGTGATAGGAAACGACGTAATTCGAATATTAAGAGCACGGGTTGTAATGCTTATTTTAAGGTGCATTATGTAACATCCCCCGTCCCCGTGGTCTGGAACGGGTGATGTCACATACGGGACTTAACATAATTACACAACTAAATCAGAGCTACTAATAAACTCCAAACATATATTACAATCCAAAATCTTACACTTCAAAAAGTGTTTATAAACTTAGAACGTTTATATAATAATGTGATTCTAAGAACTCCAAAATTTCACGCTCGATCTCAAGTCTCGTCCCCGTAAACGTCACTTCGTACATGCCGTGTCAGAAAACAAAAAAACACGGCTGAGCACAGGGCTCAGTGAATGGATTATAATATAAATTCGTAAATAATAATGAAAACATCAATAACGAAGCGGAAGACTTAAAAATTCATTCGATGAAAGTTCTTTAAACTCAAGTTCATAACAAAAGAGATGTTCAGTAATTTTCAAAGACAATAATTTCAAGAACAGTTCACACTTCTAATTTCAAAACGTAATATAAATAACGTCCGTCAATTCCTGTCGTTGTGTTCGTGGGTGGCCAAACCACACGAACTGGATCGGCATGCGGGCACACACAACGGATCCCCCGTGAATTTAACCACGGTCACATATTCTGTGGGTAAAATCTAGAATCGATTCATCCGCCCTGGAGCCAACAAAGTCAGCCAAATCCCCCCAGAGTGGGTTCACGTAAGCCACATAGGCTTAACTCTGGTGGACCGTCATCTGCAGGACGCTATGACAACAAAGCCGCCATAGAAGGCATCCCAAATAATGTGCCCATTTATTGGGTTCTTCTAAAATCAACGAAAACTAAACATATGCCACTTACCCAAATGGCGATCACAGAAATTATAATCTATATACTTCACATTTTTCATAAACAATCTCATACGAGACACATTTTAATAAAACATCAGAATGTTCAAACAATTGATTCAATAAAACCAAAATCAATGTGTATGTGTGTGTACAATTTCGTATTTGTTGATCACGTTCGGTTGATCAATCACAAGGCGGTGAACCACCTTTAGGAAGGGTCAACTACAACAAATAGTTGCCCACGATTCAAAAGAAATGAAATCCATACCTTGATTGGATTGAAATGCAACACGTGATTAATCGAGACCGACTACGAACTTTAACCCGTTCGATTGCCTATTTAAACCATCAATTATTAATAATCGCATAACCTAAAACTCAATGGTTATATTATAAGCTTAAGCACGGATTTTGTTCACGTAGACATTAAACCGGTCACTTTGTGTGCGGTTAAACATCTAGATACAAATATCACCGTTTTAATTATAAACTTTACCCGTTTGTAATTTTGACAAAAACAAACATTCCTATACATGTTTATGATTATAACTTTACAATATATAATCATAATCTACCAACTTAAATGACATAACAATAAATTTATACCTCTAAGGGCTCGAAGAGTAGATTCCGAATATGTAATTATTTCTTCGATTACTTCAACGATTTGAAAGAAAATCTAGAGAGAAGGAGAATTTTAGAGAGAGAGAAAAATGGCGGTGTATTGAGAATGAAGGAGACGATGGTTTTCTTTGTTTTTGTAATTTTTTTAATTTTTTTTTATATATATAATTATTAGTTTGGTTAAATGACGGCTTTTACCCCTCAACTATCTTTGGTTGCTATTTTTAATTACGGTTCAATTCGGGTAAGAAAAAAAATATACGTTTTATTTTAAAACCGGGTCTTACAATTATTCCCCCCTTAAAAAGAGATTTCGTCCCCGAAATCGAATTTACACAGGAAACTTACATCGATTAAAGAATTCGGGGTACTCCCGTTGCATGTGCTCCTCAGTTTCCCACGTCGCCTCACGTTCAGAATGATTTTTCCATAGAACTTTTACGAAAGGAATCACTCACTTTCGTGTACCTCTCTCATCACGATCAATAATCGCTTCAGGTTCCTCGCGATAAGAAAGATCAGGTTCTATGTGTTCCAAGGGATATTCAATGACGTGTAAGGGATGATAGTTGTACCCTCGAAGTGAAGATACATGGAACACATTATGTATTTGGGATAATTGCGGCGGTAGGGCTAACCGGTAAGCCACAACGCCAACCCTTTCCAGAATTTCAAAGGGACCAATATATCTCGGGCTCAACTTTCCTTTTAGACCGAAACGTCTGATACCCCGAGTTGGAGAAACTTTCAAGAAAACTTTATCTCCCGGTTGGAACTCGATAGGTCGTCTTCGCTTGTCGGCGTAGCTCTTTTGACGAGCTTGAGCCTCTTTCATCATTTGACGTGCAATTTCGACCTTCTCGGTAGTAACTTGTACCAGTTCTGGGCCTTCAAGAATACGTTCTCCAACTTCATTGCAACAAGTCGGTGTTCGACATTTTCGGCCATAAAGTGCTTCATACGGGGCCATGCCAATACTTGACTGCCAACTATTATTATAGGAGAACTCTATTAGGTACAAATAACTATCCCAACTTCCATGCCATTCCATCGCACATGCTCGGAGCATATCCTCCAGTGTTTGAATCGTACGTTCAGATTGCCCATCAGTTTGCGGATGAAAGGCTGTACTAAAATTCAAACGTGTGCCCCAAGCTTTATGTAAACCTTCCCAAAATCGAGATGTAAAACGTGGGTCTCGATCGGAGGTAATTGATACAGGAGTGCCATGGAGACGTACAATCTCACGTTGGAATACTTCTGTTAATTTATCAATTGACCATGTTTGTCGGATAGGAAGAAAATGAGCCGATTTCGTTAGTCGATTAACCACTACCCAAATTGCATCGTGTTTCAAGGTCGTGCGGGGTAGTCCGACTACAAAATCCATAGTTACGTGTTCCCATTTCCACACGGGAATGTTCAACGATTAGAGAAGACCACCCGGACGTTGATGTTCACTTTTAACTTGTTGACAAGTGAGACAACGAGCTACAAAATCGGTGATATCTCGCTTCATTCCAACCCACCAGTAATGGGTCTATAAGTCGCGATACATTTTTGTTGTACCCGGGTGAACGAAAAACATAGATTTATGAGCTTCGGTCAGAATCTGATCTTTAAGCTCCGAGTTATTTGGAACACAAAGACGATCCCGAAACCACAACACGTGATCATCATCGATCCTGAATTCCGAACTAACATTCTCTTTTGCTTGCTGGAAGTTCGCCCACAATTCACCGTCATCTTGTTGGGCTTCTTTTATCCGAGAAATTAGAGTCGGTTCTACCATCAGATTCGATAGAATTTCTGTTTGTGATCTCGGATAGATTTCCAGTCCGAACCGTTCAATCTCCAAAGCTAACTCTGTAGGAACAAGTAACGAGGAAACCTGTCCCACAACTTTACGACTTAAAGCGTCGGCGACTACATTAGCCTTACCCGGATGATACTGTATATGAACATCGTAATCCTTTAGAAGTTCGAGCCACCTCCGTTGATGCATATTTAACTCTTTTTGAGTAAATATATATTTAAGGCTCTTGTGGTCGGTGAAAACTTCACATGTTTCACCGTACAAATAATGACGCCAAATATTAAGTGCGAAGATAACTGCAGCCAATTCGAGATCGTGAGTCGGATAATTGACCTCATAAGGCTTTAATTGACGTGACGCATATGCGATCACTCTACCGTTTTGCATAAGAACACAACCGAGACCTATCTTTGAAGCATCACTGTAAACTTGAAAACCTCCGGTGCCAGACGGTAATACAAGAACAGGTGCAGTAACCAATCGATGCTTCAATTCCTCGAAACTTGATTCTTGTTCGGAACCCCAATTGAATTTGACTCCTTTTCGGAGTAATCGGGTTAACGGTAGAGATATTTTAGAAAATCCTTCAACGAATCGTCTATAATAACCGGCCAGACCCAGAAAACCACGAACTTCAGATACGTTCGTAGGTCGAGGCCATTTAGTGACAGTTTCAATTTTCGTTGCATCGACTTTGACACCTTCCGCAGAAATTACGTGTCCGAGAAAAGATACTTGATCAAGCCAAAATTCACACTTAGAACATTTTGCGTATAACTTTTTCGTTCGAAGAGTTTCCAAAACGATGTGAAGATGTTGATCATGTTTCTCTCTTGACTTTGAGTATATCAATATGTCATCAATAAACACGATAACAAAGTCGTCGAGATAATCTTTGAAAACCCGATTCATAAGATCCATAAAGACCGCTGGAGCATTAGTTAGCCCGAAAGGCATTACTAAGAATTCGTAGTGCCCATAGCGAGTTCTGAATGCGGTTTTCGGAATATCACAATCTTGGATACGAAGTTGATGGTACCCGGACCGAAGATCAATTTTGGAAAAGCATCGTGCCCCTTGTAATTGATCGAACAGATCGTCGATTCTCGGCAACGGATACTTGTTACGGATCGTTACTTTATTAAGCTCCCGGTAATCAATACAAAGACGCATCGTACCGTCTTTCTTTTTGACAAAGAGAACCGGAGCTCCCCAGGGTGAAACGCTGGGTCGAATGAAACCTTTCTTTAATAAATCATCGAGTTGAGTTTTGAGTTCCTTCATTTCAGTTGGAGCCATTCGGTAGGGAGCCTTAGAAATAGGAAAAGCTCCCGGAACTAGATCGATGGTAAATTCGACTTCCCGAACTGGTGGTATACCCGGTAAATCGTCGGGAAACACATCAAGATATTCGGAAACAACAGGGACGGGTGCAGATGTAGGGATTATCTGTTCGGGATCTTGTAACGAGGTCAGAAAACCTTCATTACTTTGCCAAGTATACTGGTGCACCGTAATAGAAGTTAAAGCACTAACATCTTCTTTTGGAGTACCTCCTTGGAAGATTGCCTCTGGTTTGTCAACATCTCCAAATAATATTTGCTTGGCGTTACAGTCTATAGTTGCATGGTGGTGTGACAACCAATCCATACCCAATATTAATTGAAAGTGGGACATATGCATTGGAAGTAGAGTGACCTCCCGTATGCGATCTCCAACAATTAACTGACAATTTGAAAATCGAGTTAACACACAGATTGAACCACCCATTGGGGTAGATATTACGACTGGACATTCGGTGGTTTGTTCATAAGGTTTTAACCGGGATTCTAATTGTTCAGAAACAACAGAGTGTGTTGCTTCGGTATCAAACAAGGCATAAACAGATAAATCATTTAAGTTAACATGGCCTGAAATCATACCCGCTTGAGATTTGTCGCCAGGTAATGCAAAGACTCGCCCACTAGTAGTTGCTTGTTTTCCTTTTCCTTTTCCAGCTTTAGGACAATTTCTGGCCATATGCCCTTATTCTTGACAATTAAAACATGAACCGGTCATCTTTAGACACGGACCCGACCGATGTCGAAGATTGCACTTATCACAAATATTAATTGGACTTGAAACATTTTGACTCCCCCTGTTAGAAAACACTGGAAGTCGTGGCGTGAATTGACTTGAACTTTTATATGGGTTAATGTTCGACTTTGACTTTACAAAACGAGGGTTGCCTTGGAAAGATTCAGGTCCACGTTTCTTATTGTCAACACGTGAAGTTAACTGTTGTTGTTGTGACCGATCAATATTCTTCGTTGCGTCGGCCACTTCAGTAACGGTATTAAAAGGAAGATTCAAGAGACTATCCTTATACTTCGAGTTAAGTGTCCATTTAAACTTATTGGCTTGTTGCGCTTGTGTGCCTGCGGTATTTCCTGCAAAACGAGAAAACTTAAGAAAATGAGCCATGTAGTCGGCAACGGTTTCTTCCTCGCCTTGTTGGATCGTTGAATAGTCTTGCACATAAGCATCGCGATCTGCCGCCGTAAAATACTGATTGAAGAAAAATTCTTTGAAGTTATCCCAAGATAAGTTCTTAACAGATAGGTCAGTTTGAACGCAAGCTTCCCACCAATTGTTCGTTTCTTTCTCAAACTTGTAAGTAGCCAAGCGGACCCTGTACTGATCTGGAATATCTAAGACATTAAAAATCTTTTCGATGTGCCGAATCCAGTGTTCAGCATCTACTGAATCTACGGCCATTGAGAAAGATTGAGGTTTCTGTTTATTAAACCTCTCTAGCCATGTATGCATTTCTCCCGTTGGATTACCCAAACTTGATCCGGGATTTCCAATATTTGATGTAGGACCAGAATTTGGATTTGGATTTGTATTCGGATTTGGAGGAAGATTTTGTGCCGTCTGTCGCATAGCCTGAATGGCTTGCTCAAGATATGCAGGCATCATACTTGACATGGTCTGACGGACCACATCAGCAATATTAGGTTCACAAGTACCGCCCACTGGATTGGGAATTGGGTTACCCTCATGTTGAGATCTGGACTTGCGTGGGCGACCACGTCTCGACATTCTAATACAGAACAACATCAAGATCAGAATTCAAAACAGTTACGGATTGAAAATCAGCAAATAGAATTAAATTCTAGTCTACCCATTCTAATGTCTACCCAATTCTCACAGGTCAAACCTATTTAATCTACAAGTCGTAACCTATGCTCTGATACCATATTTGTAACATCCCCCATCCCCGTGGTCTGGAACGGGTGATGTCACATACGGGACTTAACATAATTACACAACTAAATCAGAGCTACTAATAAACTCCAAACATATATTACAATCCAAAATCTTACACTTCAAAAAGTGTTTATAAACTTAGAACGTTTATATAATAATGTGATTCTAAAAACTCCAAAATTTCACGCTCGATCTCAAGTCCCGTCCCCGTAAACGTCACTTCGTACATGCCGTGTCAGAAAACAAAAAAACACGGCTGAGCACAGGGCTCAGTGAATGGATTATAATATAAATTCGTAAATAATAATGAAAACATCAATAACGAAGCGGAAGACTTAAAAATTCATTCGATGAAAGTTCTTTAAACTCAAGTTCATAACAAAAGAGATGTTCAGTAATTTTCAAAGACAATAATTTCAAGAACAGTTCACACTTCTAATTTCAAAACGTAATATAAATAACGTCCGTCAATTCCTGTCGTTGTGTTCGTGGGTGGCCAAACCACACGAACTGGATCGGCATGCGGGCACACACAACGGATCCCCCGTGAATTTAACCACGGTCACATATTCTGTGGGTAAAATCTAGAATCGATTCATCCGCCCTGGAGCCAACAAAGTCAGCCAAATCCCCCCAGAGTGGGTTCACGTAAGCCACATAGGCTTAACTCTGGTGGACCGTCATCTGCAGGACGCTATGACAACAAAGCCGCCATAGAAGGCATCCCAAATAATGTGCCCATTTATTGGGTTCTTCTAAAATCAACGAAAACTAAACATATGCCACTTACCCAAATGGCGATCACAGAAATTATAATCTATATACTTCACATTTTTCATAAACAATCTCATACGAGACACATTTTAATAAAACATCAAAATGTTCAAACAATTGATTCAATAAAACCAAAATCAATGTGTATGTGTGTGTACAATTTCGTATTTGTTGATCACGTTCGGTTGATCAATCACAAGGCGGTGAACCACCTTTAGGAAGGGTCAACTACAACAAATAGTTGCCCACGATTCAAAAGAAATGAAATCCATACCTTGATTGGATTGAAATGCAACACGTGATTAATCGAGACCGACTACGAACTTTAACCCGTTCGATTGCCTATTTAAACCATCAATTATTAATAATCGCATAACCTAAAACTCAATGGTTATATTATAAGCTTAAGCACGAATTTTGTTCACGTAGACATTAAACCGGTCACTTGGTGTGCGGTTAAACATCTAGATACAAATATCACCGTTTTAATTCTAAACTTTACCCGTTTGTAATTTTGACAAAAACAAACATTCCTATACATGTTTATGATTATAACTTTACAATATATAATCATAATCTACCAACTTAAATGACATAACAATAAATTTATACCTCTAAGAAGGGCTCGAAGATTAGATTCCGAATATGTAATTATTTCTTCGATTACTTCAACGATTTGAAAGAAAATCTAGAGAGAAGGAGAATTTTAGAGAGAGAGAGAAATGGCGGTGTATTGAGAATGAAGGAGACGATGGTTTTCTTTGTTTTTGTAATTTTTTTAATTTTTTTTTTATATATATAATTATTAGTTTGGTTAAATGACGGCTTTTACCCCTCAACTATCTTTGGTTGCTATTTTTAATTACGGTTCAATTCGGGTAAGAAAAAAAATATACGTTTTATTTTAAAACCGGGTCTTACACATTATGTGAAAGAGAGTGATCAGTACGAGGTTTACCAATTTGTTGTCCGGTATAATCATATGCTTTATTCGCCTGAAGAAATGATTTTCTCTGGTTCAATGCGGCAACTTGATTACACAGATCGTCAAAATGTGTTTCATGCAACTAGTTTGAATGTTGGTATTAGACAGTCACGTAGGATGCAATTGGCCAAGAAAGGTGGGATAGATTTATCTGGTGGCACAACAAGGGATCATTTAAATTTCAAAAGGGATATGGTGCATTTTGTTGGTAACAAGGATGCTCAAATATTAATTAGCAAATTGAGCAATATACGTGAACATTGTCCAGATTTTTTTGTTTTTTGAATACAAGTGTGATGACAAGGAACTTGGTGCAATCTTTTGGGCCGATGAAATTACGTGATTGTGTCAGGATCTTAATTCTTAACAAGAACACACACTCAGAAAACAATATTAAAGAAGCTGCGGAATAGCACTTTAATATTCAGAAAAACAATGAAACAGTAAATCAAAATCACAACTTGCAAACTCTTATTGAATAATTGAAAGTCACAAGCTTTTACACACAACCTCAATATTGATGAACAGACTCACCAATATGAATTCTACTTCTCTAGAATTAGGGTTCTAACCTTGAGGTTGATTCTTTCTATGAAAGCTAAAAACTTAAAATTCTGAAGTTAAAAACTAAACTAATCTGACTAATTCTATATATACTGAAGATAAAAGATAATTACAAATAAATAAAAGATCTTCTGTATATCCTTCTATAGTTATCTTCAAGTCTTCCATAATTATCTTCAAACAATCCAATTGTCTTCTTTCTATGCAAAGTCTTCATTATCTCATAAGCAGCATTAATTCTTCAGCAGTATTAACACTCTGACATTATCTTCAAACATTCTTCAGTATCTGCATACAACTTCATACCTATTTCAAACATTTCTTCTATATCAGACCTCGAACATGTTCTGACAATCTTGGCCCAAGTAGTATAAACTTCATACTTCTCATCCTTTCTTTTGAGCCTGATGTACTCTTTTCCATCAACTTCCAGTGTATCCCAGTGAATGACTTCTTGAGGCTTTACACCAACAGGTTCTGCAGTTATAGGTTCAGGCACTTTGTCCATCACTACCATGTACATGTTCACATCACCAGTACTTGATGGTTCTACCTTATCACTTGGCTTAGGTGCCCCTTCTTCTTCAGCAACCTTCTCATCCTCTCCTTCAGCTATTCTAGGCTTCTTGGTTAATTTTCTCCTTGCCATCATCTTTGTTCTCTTTAAAGTCCTTAGACTTTCACCAAGAGTGGCTTCTTTCTTTGGTGGTGTTTCTTGCTCATCTGGAAAAAGGTTTTTCTATCATGAAATCATTGCTTTCTTTCATTCTCTTCTCCATCTCCACCCTAGAAGTTTCATTCCCTTGAAGCTTGGTCATTTCAGAGTTGTACAGTTCTTTGATCTGCTCAAATGTCATCTTGGAGAACATCTCCTTTCTGACTCCTACAGCACCCTAGAGAAAAGTTATCATTTTATTTCTCTCTTGGTTACCAAGGAATGTCTTTAAGGGTTGTCTCTTCTTTGCAGCTTTCTTGACCACCACAGACTCCTTAAGGGTTGAAGCTTTCTTCTGAGCTGTTTCAGTTGCCAGACTTTGTTGATAAGCTTTATTCAGTTCTGCAGCTAAAGCCTTAGCCATTTCCCTGTCTTTCTCAACTTGGACTTTTTCTTCTTGCTCAATATTTGCTTGTATCTTTCTGGCCAAAGCTTCATCTGACTCAACCAACCTTTGCTTTTTGATTGGTTGATCAGATTCCACTAGCTTAGCTTTGCCTTTGTCCTTGCTTTTTGCTTTATCAACACTGACTTTCTTGACAACTTCAACATTTTCTTTGATGACAACTCCTTTGGCCTTTGAAGTGACCTTGGGAGTATCATGTTTGGCTTTGATTAATGCTTCAGCTGTCTCAAGCTCTTCCTTATTTCTGCTCTGAAGATCAATTAGTACTTCTTTCACCATTTCTGCTGCTTCATTCAGTTCAGCAACATTAACAGTTTCTGCTGCTATATTTGATTGAGCAGCATTAACTGTTTTTGTTGCTATTGATGTTACTACTGCTGCTTGTACTGTTTCTTTACTTACCCCTTCATCAATCTCCCCCTCAACACTGTGTTTCTCCCCCTTATCTGTAGCCTCTTCCATGTGGAACTCAACTTCTGACTCCCCCTTTTTGGGAGCATCATCCCCTGATTTCCTTCTCCTTAGCACAAACTGTTTCTTCTTCCTTTTCTGGACTAGTCTCATCACCAATTTCTTGAGTTTGGTAATTTGCACTTGTTGGGACAAGATTACCAGCTTCATCTCTTCTATGTCAGCTCTTTGTTTGATAACATCCAGGTTGATGTTTCCCATAGTATCCATCAATTCTTGATAGTTATATCTGTCCTCACCTTCTCCAGAAGTGTTACCCTCTTTTGAAGGATCATAGGATCTTTTTGTAGTGGGAACCTTCTGCCTAACAGAAGCACTCTCCACCCCCGTGGGTTCTTGGCACCAGGGACCTTTGGATGATTGCTCACCCAAAGTTTCCATGGGGAAGGTCTTATTTATGTTACCACTGACCTCCTCTGTGCTAGCAGGATTAGTGGCAGCCTTAGCACCCATATGCTCAACCATCTCCTCAGTGAGCACCTCCTTGGGGTTGGGAGACACCCCTGTGGTTTCCCTGTAGATATTCTCTAAAGGAGAATTCTCCCTTAGAGGGCTTAAAGGCTCTGTGGGTGATGGTACAAGAAGGGAAGGAGCCTTCTTTACCTTTTTCCTTATATATGTTTGGGTGATTGGAGAAATTGGCTTATGAATTAGGGACTGTGGGATAGATATAGAGTGGGAAGGTTGTGATTGGCTAGCAGTGGGATGGTCTAATGAGGGCCTGGACCCTGCTGCCATACCTTCTTTAGTGTGGGACACCACCATCATTGTAGAGAATAATGGGGTGTCAACTCCTTCCGAGTCCAATGGGGATCTCTTCATGTTTGAAAGGACCTTACCTTTGGGAATTTTTGGTACATATACCTCATCAAAGTGAGGCATATCCGTCAATTCGTGGGTTATAACTTCATGTACAAACCTGGCGTACATATAAAAGCTCTTTTTGCTTCCTAAGTTTGAGACAAGATCACTGAAAATCATTCTAGAAAAATTGTACTTTCTGGCAGTGGCCAAACAGACCAAAGCATAAGCAATGGTACTGCTAAACTCACTCCATCCAGTAGTCTTTTTGGAAATGCAGGGCATAAGGGTATGAACAAGAAAACGCCATTGGGTATAGAATTTTGCTTTTGAGAATTTAAAACCTCCCAATTGGCCTTCATACCCCATTCTTGACAAATTTGAGAACAAGTCCTCATTAGGAAGAGAAGTAATACCTTCAGCATCGTCTAGACGTAGACAGATGCGTATCACCTCTTCAGTAACTGACACGGGTTTGTCGCACACCCTTGTTTTCAGAATCTGCACACCATTCTCTGTGACTATGGTGGCATTCGCCCAGAATTGCTTTTGATGCTCAATGTAGATAGTTGGAGACACAGTTAGAGCATGGGCGATATGGCTAGACTTCAAAAAATCCACTATCTGATGAAAGCCTGCAGCTTGCTTTGGCTTTTGTAGCATCGCGATTTCATTGTGCTCGTCAATAAATGTCATAGACGCCATTGAGCTTGAGTATTCTTGCCTGAAACATTTGATTCTTGAAAGAAAAGGGTTAGAAAGAAAGTGAACAGTATTCAAAGAGTCGTTATGAACTTTTAGGCGGGCAAAGGGTATTTATAGTGTATGGGACATAAGCAGTATTAACTCCTAGCAGTATTAACTAACTAGCAGTATTAACTGAGAGCAGTATTAACCATTAGTAGTATTAACTAACTAGCAGTATTAACTGAGAGCAGTATTAACCACTAGCAGTATTAACTGAGAGCAGTATTAACCACTAGCAGTATTAACTTTGCACTGGCAGTATTAACACTGCACTGACAGTATTAACACTGCACTGGCAGCATTAACTACACTTACATTTTTTTTACACCATCCTTTTACTCATACTTTTTACTACTTAGTTCATCCCCTAATCCTTTTCTTCTTGATCCTACATGATCATCACTCCCTCTGGAGTATTACTAAATGCAACCTGAAACACTTAAACACATAGGTTAGTAGCATCATGCTCAATGAAATCTTCCAAAGTCAACTTACCTTTTAACTCATGCCTTGATCATTTATTATACTTCCTTCTGAATCAAATGCAACATGTCCTCCATCAAATCTTTTGAAGAATTTGAAGGCAGTCCATGTTACCTGTTGTGTGCCAAGAGCAACCACTATCTACATTCCAAATGCTCTTCCTCTTGAGCTTTTGGTTGCCCTGCACACTTGATAAATCAGTTAGTCTTGGAGGGAACCCAAGCCAAAGTGGTCTTGGGTTGTCCTTTCTCATTTATATAATCTGTCAGTTTGCTTTGGATGAGTTTTTTAGGAATCTCATGGCTGGAATACTTTGTCAAGATTATAGGCTTTGCAGCATTACTACTAGAAGCATCACTAGCCTTGTTAGCAGTACTAGCTTGGTTAGCAGTACTAACTGAGTTAGCAGCATTATTTCTGTTAGCAGTACTATCTGGGATAGCAGTACTAACAGGTTTCTTTACAATTGGAACCCAAACTTGAACAAAGTTGTTTGCTTTCTTTGTCTTTAAATTACTCCTTGGCTTATTTGAAGTATTTTTCTTTGTATTAGCAAAATTGTTCTGAGTATGATACTTTTTAGGTGCTCTTTTCTCAGCCATTTGATTCCTTCTTTGATTCCTATAACCAAAAGAGTTTTGTGGTTGTCTTTGAAAAGTGACTCTTTGGTTAATAGGATTGAAATAACAGTATTTGGCAAGATGATTCAATTTGCCACAGATAAAACAAGGTTTTGGTCTGTTGATTTTACACAGATCAATCCCTTGTTTTTGTGCCCACTGATTATTTCAATTTCTTTGATTTCCCCTCTTTTTATCATGTTTTAGGGGCTCAGATTTATTGCAGGCACACTGTTTGCAAGGGACAAGATTCACAATTGTGGTCTGCTTATAATGGACCTTCTCAGACTTTCTCTTAGTCTTCTCTATGTCTTTAGATTTGACCCAAATCTTTCCACATCCCTCATTGGTGATAATGTGATTTTCGAGAGGATTCTCACCACTCACAGTGTTCTCGTTACTCTTATCATTAGAGTTCTCTTCTTCAAAGTCTGTTTCAACCACCACTTTGTCTAAAGGATCTACCTTAGTGGCTCCCTCAGGCAAGTCCTTCCTATCCTTGGTCTCTAGCAGGTCTGAAGTAGGTGGAATGTAGTTGTTGTTGTATGGTGGTGGTGTGGTATGATACCCTATTCCTGGCTTAAGCTTATCATGGATTTGGACTTTTAGAATTGAATCCATGGTTTTAGAGGCATATGAATATTTCTCAATGTCAAGCTTAGCTTTCTCATACTCACTTTTTATCTTCTCACACTCCTCTTCTTTCTTTTTAAGCTTAAACTCATACTGATCTTTCTCCCACTTCCAGTAATTTGTGTTATACATGTGTTGAAGCTCATTGGCTTGGAAACCTTTAATCTGTTCCTCAAACCTCTCAACAATTCTCACATAGTCTTTTATATCTTTCTCTAACCTCTTAAGGTCATCACTCATCTTCTGGTTGTGATCCCTGTACCTTTTAACAGTTTCAATACAGGTTTTAGAGCAAATATTAGAAATTACCTCTGTGGGGATTTCTGTGCTTGAAGAGTCTGAAACTTTAGCCATTGATGATTTTTTATTTCAAGAAAGAATGATGTTTGAAGGTTTCTGAGAGTACTTGCTCTGATACCACTTGTCAGGATCTTAATTCTTAACAAGAACACACACTCAGAAAACAATATTAAAGAAGCTGCGGAATAGCACTTTAATATTCAGAAAAACAATGAAACAGTAAATCAAAATCACAACTTGCAAACTCTTATTGAATGATTGAAAGTCACAAGCTTTTACACACAACCTCAATATTGATGAACAGACTCACCAATACGAATTCTACTTCTCTAGAATTAGGGTTCTAACCTTGAGGTTGATTCTTTCTATGAAAGCTAAAAACTTAAAATTCTGAAGTTAAAAACTATACTAATCTGACTAATTCTATATATACTGAAGATAAAAGATAATTACAAATAAATAAAAGATCTTCTGTATATCCTTCTATAGTTATCTTCAAGTCTTCCATAATTATCTTCAAACAATCCAGTTGTCTTCTTTCTATGCAAAGTTTTCATTATCTCATAAGCAGCATTAATTCTTCAGCAGTATTAACACTCTGAGCAGTATTAAGTTCAGCAGTACTAATCATGCTCAGCAGTATTAACTTTGTTCTAGCAGTACTAACTACTTAGCAGTACTAAACTTGCTTAGCAGTAGTAACTTCTTTCAGCAGTATTAATCTTTGACAAGCAGCACTAACCTGTATCAGCAGCATTAACATCAGAAGTAGTAACCAGGTTCTGCTAGCAGCATTAACTGTACTTAGCAATTCTTCAGTTCCCAACAGATTGAATTATAAAGAGTTTGGTGTAACACTCTCAATTCTGGAAATAACAACTAATTTAAAATTTTCTAAATACATCGATAAATGATACATCTCCAATCACAATTTATTATTTAACCTCAATACACACACATTTCATTCTATACATACAGTCTATAATAAGGACGGGTGCTACTAAAACCCAATAATAGTCACTATCTCCAAACTGTAGAAGACTTCACCAACTACTTACACTTGCACAAAGCTAAGGCTCAACTCTTCATAGCTGCTAGAACCAAACCCCAACTGGAACCTGATGCACATGCCGACAAATAAAAAGGTTAGGCTTAACGCCTACTGAGCTCAAAAGTTTTTAACATTTATAAATGAATCGTTAAAAAGGAAGAATGCAATTAAATTCATAATCTTTCAAAATGATATGCTTCAAACATGAAAACGACTTGTTTACTAATAATTATGCATTTTAAACGAAAGAGACACCAATATAATAGTTAACCAAACCAAAATGTTTAAAGAGCTAAAATCCCGATATAAAACGTTCTTTCGTAATCTTAGATTTAACCCAAAACTTGCTCGAAATGAGAATAGAGGGAGAGAACCCCCAATCTTATAAAACACGATTAAAATGTTATATCTCGAAATACCCAACACGGGTGGAACATGATACACCACTCTTAAACCATAGATGAAAATCTATATAAATAATATCACCGTCAACACGGACATTAGACCCAAAACTCACGCGACCATAAAATGGACGAAATCAAATACCGAAATGTGGAGATGACATATTTCATTCAAACCTTAATATACGTGCGGGAAACCCAATATTAAGGCCATCATTTACCGTCGACCACACAACCAACGATAATAAAGTATGACGTTAACATTTAAAATGCTAATGGACGACGACGGGGGAGACCCATTTCCATCTTGGGTGACGAGAACACTTAAATGGGGTCACCCGTGATGTTACTGGATTTCACCACATATCCCAGACCTAGTTCCCATGCCATGCCAGACATCACAATCCTCAGTCCGTTTATGCATCTCGCCATACTCCGTCGAGTTCCACCCCGAGGACTTACGGACATGGGTGCCTATCCAGTCTAGACGGGTTTCAACTCAACAGCATCGCGCCACCTATTGCCTACTCGCTAGAGAACCAAGTGGTCAATAAATGTAACCAAAATCTCAGGCATTACAAAACAGATAGACTTACATGACTATGGATCCAATACAACATTGTCTAAAATTACATGACTCCAATTGAAAGACCAAAGCTCCCAAAACATGTAATTCACAAATGACACGAAATATGCGCCATCATACTCAAAACCCGATAATGGTTATTAATCTGGATAATTGTCCTCAAGACTAAATTTAGTCAAAACCGAGCCAAAGGACCAACAATTTACGTGAACCCCCAAATGAAATCCGGTATAACCATTGAAACACGTTTGACCAACTATTATGCAAACACGACCAAAAGTATGATTAACTCAAATCTCATCATTGGTTGAGACAACCCATTTTCCAAATGAACTCATACCCTTATGTTTTCAAAATTCCTCATAATACAATAATTTGCATTTTCCGAAAAGGTTTATAAGATCAAATACACAAAATGACACCTACATTAAATGGACTCCAATTATATATGTAAAATCATCAATGAAACAAGTCAACATTATTTATTTACCAAAAATCCCAAAATGGGTATTTCACCATGTTTATAAAACTAAACATTTCAAAATAACCAAAACTTATCAGGTGATCAGAAGTTAACAATTTCATGTAAAACACAAAACACTTTAAAATGAACATTTTGGCATGTACACCGTTTTCACAAATCAACTTGAACTCACTTTGCTAGATTTAGGCTAAATCTAGATTTTACCCCAACTTGAGTTTCCTTGAAGAAACTTGAATTCTCCAAGCCAAAACCTCCAAAACCTAGATCCATACATTTCCAACCGTAAATAACCATATTCAACCATATAGAAACATTCCCCAAACATTTTACATGAAACCTCAACTTATATCGAAACCCTAATTTTCATAAATGAAGAGAATAGATGATTACCTCAACCACAACTTGAATCCATCCATCAAATACTTCTAGAACACCAAAATGAGCTACAACCTCCCAATCTTCAAAAAATGGTGGAAAGTTGGATGAAACCCTATGAAGCTTGGGTGGAGAAGGTGAAGATGAAAGGATCTTAATTCTAGCTTCCAAAACTTTGTTAGAAGATGAAGGAACACTTGGTTTTATAACAAAAACACCCAAAAATGAGTTAGGGTTCGTAATGGGAGGGTGGGGTTCATAATGGGAGGGTGAGGTTCGGTTGAGAGAGTTTTTTAGAAGAGAATGGGTTAAGGAATGAATGAGAAAAAGTGAGAAAAATGGGTTTAATTATGCCCAGCGATTGTGACATGTGTCACTTTTGCCTGGCACTCTTGCGGAGAGTGTACCGTGGCCATAAGGACCTCCGCGAGAGTGACACGCGAGAGTGACACATGTCACTTTCGCCCAGGCTCCCCGAATCCCGAAAATCCGATCTTTTTCGACACTAAAGCCCTCGACACTCTTTGGGACTTTTAGTAGTGTTTTCCCAACATGAATCCCACCGAACACAAGGTACAGAAATGCCTGGGTGTCCCTATACTTACTGAAAATTACGGGTGTTACATTTGGGGATACAATATCTTTTGATGCAACTTATCGGACAAACAAGTAAGCATTATTTTTAATTTTTTTTGTTATCTAGTTTTTGTTTCATTTATTGTTGATACAGAGGGTCATTCTTAGTTTTTTTTATTCTTTCATTTATCTTAATTATATGTTTTTGAAACATACATGCAATGATATTCGTTCCTTTTGTTTCAATTGATAACCACAAGAAAACGGTTGTGGTTGGTTCTGCATTAGTTCGTGGTGAAAACATTGTTAATTTTACATGGGTATTGAGAGCATTTATGAAGGCTCACGGTAGGCATCCACAGTTTGTTGTAACCGATCAATATGCAACGATGAAGAAAGCAATCCCGGTAGCATTTCCTGATGCTAAACATCGGTTGTGCATTTGGAACATTACGAATTAATAAAGTGAAAGACAAGGTATGTTGGTTGGTGAGTTTTATTTTTTTATTTATTTTTTTATGTTTATAAGTTTGTAATATGGTGCTTAACCTTTATTTTGTTTTAGATAAGTGATTATGTGGCCCATAGTAGTCCATTCAAAAGTGAATTCAACAAGATCGTATGGAACGTACACATAAATCCTGAAGATTTTGAGCTTAAATGGAATCAAATGATGGATGAGTATGGATTATAGGTTGGAGGTGGCTGGTTTGATTAAATGTACGCCATTAGGGAATCTTGGATCCCGGCATATTTCAAAGATTGTCATATGTCCGGGTTAATGAAGATGACCTCTAGGTCAGAGGGTATTAACGCGTTCGTTAATGTTTATGCCAAGTTTCATAATGATCTTGTCTTTTTTCTGAGAACATACGATGATGCGATTGATAATCAGCGTAAGGACCATTGTGCACTTGAGTAGCCTAAATAAGCTGCCAATCGGGCCACAATGGATCTGGATGTAAATTTAGCATAAACAATATTTTTCACTACAACAAATTTAGCATAAACAATATCATTCACTACATTGCTCCAGCACACGTCAACTACGCATGCTCATTCAACAACAAGTGAACTAGCTATAAATTTGAACTACCATCAACAGAATAATACATTCAACTACAAGTAACAGTTAGTATAAAATGGGTCTGAAATTAGATGGTGGCTTTATTTCATTAAACCCTTTTGTTTCATCACCAATATTTCGATGTGTTTCATTAAGTCTCTTTGTTTCATTAAACCCATTTCTTAAACCTTTATGTTTCGTCACCAATATTTCATTAAACCTATTTCTTAAACCCATATGTTTCATCACCAATATTTCATTAAAACTTTTGTTTTTGCTACTGATGCTGAAATTTTCAGTTGTTATATATGTTTTTGGGCTTCACTGCTCTAGATCTAGGAAGCCAATGTTTTTCATGTATTAGCCTAACAATTTTTTGGTCATAAATTATACATGTAATAGAATGTACAAGTTGTTTTACTGGTTTCATCTAAACAATTTTTTCTTACTTTTTTTGTGTGAACTTATTGTTACCTTAGGTTGTCTTTTGGTTCTTTATTTTTGCAGAAAAGAGTTCTCACTGGATCAATAAGGAATAATGGATAGCGAAGCTTTAAAGGGTAACCATTCTCACTTCTCTAGTTTCTTAACAATTCATGAACATGAGGGTTTTTATTTCGTTGTGGGTCCTCAGTTTTGAACTCTAAAACCTTCCCTATGGAACTAATAGTAGAACTCAAAATATTTTCCATCAACACCCATTGTCTGTAACCCCTAAATTGATACTTCAATTTGTATTAGGTCATCGATTGTGTTGAAGACCACTTAAATGACATATTTCAACTTTTTGTAGCATATCTTGTGCACTGGATAATTGGGATTTATGTCATCCTTTACTTTGTATCAGAGAGGAGACAAAATCATTGTGCAATAAGGCACCTTCAAAATTCATTGAACATGTTGATGGTAAGGATGAAACATAATAACCATTTTCACATATTTGTGCTCATGCTTTCTTTTTTCCCCTCAATTCCTAAGTTTCTTTCTCCTGTCAGACGAACCAAGTCAAACCCATTTTTTTCATCACCAATATTTCACTGTGTTGAATTTATTCTATGTGTTTCATTAAACCTTTATGATACATTAAACCCCTTTTGCTTCATCATCAACATATCTATGTCATCTCATTAAACATATCAATATCATCTCATTAAACCTCTTTGTTTCCATTGAACCATCTTGTTTATTCATCATTACATTATTGAGTTTCTTTAAACCCCTTTGTTTCCATCGAACCATCCTGTTTCATTAACTCCATTTGTTTCATCACCAATATTTCAATGTGTTTTATTAAGTCTCTTTGTTTCATTAAACCCATTTCTTAAACATTTATGTTTCATCTCCTTTATTTCATTGTTTTGAATTTATTCTATTTGTTTCATTAAACCTTTATGTTTCATTAAACACCTTTGCTTTATCATCAACATATCAATATCATCTCATTAAACCCCTTTGTTTCCATTGAACCATCCTGTTTAATCATCATTACATTATTGAGTTCCTTTAAACTGATACATATGAGCTGATTTCGTGCTAAAAACCCTATTATTTCATCATCAAAATTTGTGTTTGTTTCATAATCCAATATTGTAAAGAAACAAGAATACAACATCAAAGATAAGCATCAAAACCAAGAAATCCAACAGTTTCATTAACAAACTTTCAGGAAATCAACTCTGTATCGGTTTTCACAAAGCAAATACATTTTTCATTTTGGATGTTTCAAAAATGATTTACAGAGTTCATACAATAGGTTTTAAAAACAAAAAGAAAAGCATTTTGGCATCACACATGAGTTCTATGTTCACGCAATTACCTTGCAAAAGTCGCGGTTTCTTACAATCGATTTCTTCTTTCAACGGACGCTTCCTGCTACTTGTTGCATCATTCTTACGAATGATTTCATTACCGTCTTCATCCAATGGGTTGTTTGGAGTGTTTTTGTAGTTTGAAAATGTGTTCTTCTTCATCAACCTTTCATTTCGCTTCCGCCCTGTGTCTTGTAAATCCCATCAAATGCTAAGTTTCATTGAACTAATTAAATACCAAAATCAAACCCTAGAAGCTTACCTCTAGGGGTGAGCATTGGGCGGGTCGGACGAGTTCGGGTGGGAAAATCAATAACCCAATCGGATTTTGGATATAGAAACCAAGCCCCAAACTTTGGGTGTCGGATTTCGGCTTACTTTGGGTTCGGGTTCCTCGAGTTTTGGGTTGAGTTCGGTCGGGTTTCGGGTATAATTATATGCAAAAAAATTATAATATTCGATCCCTTTTTAAGATAAACTCAATTGGTTGAGAGGATTGATAAATTGATCGTATGTTTAGTCTCTAGAAAAGACTACGACGAACTAGAATTTAGGATTTTTAAAGGATAATTTGATAAATAAATATATTTATATAATACATAAATATATATGTCGGGTTTTCGGGCGGGTTGGGTGGCGAGAAATCAAACCCAACTGTTAGTGTATTTTATTGTATCCAAGATTTAATGAGAAAAGTCAAGTCAAGATAAGTCAACAAGGTCAAAGTTTAGTTAAGTCAATATGGTGTTTAGTCTTGTGAGATTGTCTTGTATAGCTTTGTGGTTAAGCTTCTGTTTAATTCCTTGATATAAATACCTTAGGTGCTTTGTAATCTTGTAACTAGAAGTAGCTAGAAGCATTGTACGTATATTGTTAGATCTATGACATAAGAAACTTTCTCTCTCTACTCTCTCTCTAGAAATATACTTTGATTGTTACATTCTTGATTGAATTGCTTGATTGATTGCGAATCATACATTTTCAATTGGTATCAGAGCAAACCAAACAATTTCAGAAAGATTTCATCACCAAATCTGATTCAAATTCTTGAAAAATCAAGAAAATAGTCGTTTCTTGAAAATTCACTGTTTGATCAATTTTTTTCTTGAAAAATTGTTTTTAGTGCAAGTAAATGGAATCATTTCATTCGATTTATGTTTTGGACCATTTCTTGTGTTGATCATATCACAAAATTCGCATTAAATCAGACCCAATTTTTGAATCTTTAGATTTTCTTTGAAAATGGACTCGAACACTGTTTTTGAATCAGATTGTTGCATTTTGGTGTTTTTAATCAAAATCTTGTGATAGAATTATGTTATAATTGGTAAATCGATCATCCTTGTGCAATTTCATGTTCTAATTTGCAGGTTTACATCGATTTGGATCAAATCTGTGAGGTCAAGTGAAAAACGCGCAAGCTTCATCAACTGAAGAACACGCAAGTGTCTTCTACGAGTTCATCATCAAACGCGCAGATCAAAGGATTTGATTTTTGGCCAGAAATGCGCTAACAGAGATATGCGAGTTTCAGAAACACGCAAGACAAAGCTTGAGAGTTTGAGCAAAAGCGCTAAGTGAGGCATGCGAGTTTCTCAGAAACACGCTAGGAAAGGCTTGCGAGTTTGATATCCTTGAAAAATATTCTAAGTGTTGAAACGCACCAACAACGTCCAGCGCATTCCTCAGTAAATAGTGCTTTGCGTGTTTAGTGCCTTGCGAGTTTGAGTTTTGCGCTAAAAACACCTTGCGAGTTTCATAGTTTCGCGCTAACAACGTCTAGCGCGTTCCACAGTGAATAGTGTTTTGCGCTTTCAGTGTCTAGCGAGTTTTGAGTTTCGCGCTAACAACGTCTAGCGCATTTTTCAGTGAATTTTTTTAGTGCTTAGCGAGTTTTAGTGATCTGCGAGTTCCAGAGATAGAATTTTTTTTCAGAAATTAAATTTTTTTGGTGATCCAAGTTTGACTTTTTAGTCAACATTTCTGATTTGTTTGGGAACGATCATTTCATATCAAGCTCATATATCTTTCAAGATGCCAAAGACGGATGACAGAGGAAATATAGTATTGTCAGCAAGAGATATGGCAGTATTGTACATGCCTGAGATACCAAAAATAGAAGCTGAACGAAATCAACTGAAAAATCAGAATTCAATGCTTCTAAAACAGATTCAGGAGTTGAAATTTAATTTGTCAAACTCTGATAAAACTTTTGACTGTAAAAAGTGTACTAATACTGATAAATCTAATTTTACAGGTATTATCAGTGCAAAGAGAAAGAGATTAAAGAAAAAGAGAAAGAGATTATAGAACAAGAGAAAGATATTAAAAGGAAAGATGATTTGATAAATACTGTTGAGAGAGCAATCAAAGTCAAAGAGACTGTAATTACGAATCTTAGAAGCCAACTGAAGATGACTGAACAGAAATCATCAGAATTGCAAGATGAATCAGTCAAGCTTCAAAACAAGTTTAAGGATTTTGAAGATCAGATATCTGCTCTGGAGAAGAAGAATGATGAACTGAAAACAAGCCTCCAAGCAGAAAAAGAAAAATCAAATGTGAAGACATCTTCTACCCAACAGTCATCTGAATTTGCAAAGAAAACTTTGCAAGAGAAAAAGGATTTTGAGCTTAGATGCATAAAACTTTCTAAACAAGTGTCGGAATTCGAAAAGATAATAGTTACTGAAAGAGACACTTTTATGAAAGAAAGACAAGTTCTTGAAGCCAAAATAACTAAACTTCCCACACAGATTTCTACTTTACAAAACTTGCTCGAAAAAGAAAGACAAATCTTCAAAGAAAACAAAAAGTCTTATGAGCTTGAAAAGAAATATGCTGAAAAGAGAAATATTGGAATTTTCAAAGATATTTCTGAAAAGAACAAGAACTTGGAAAAAGATTTTGAGATTGAACGTTCACATTTTGAATCTGAAATATCTAAGCTCACGTCCAAATTAACTGTTCTGTCATCAGATTATCAAAAAGATCAGAAGGCCAAATCTGATTTGAAACAAAAGTTTGACACACTTTCAGATGAAAGAAACATTTTAACTAAAAAGATAAATGATTTAGAAGCTGCAAACATTGAATTGTCAGATAAAGTAACAGCTGATGTGATTAGTCAATCACCTGTTGATAACTCAACAGAATCAGTCTGTTCTTTCAAAACAGCTTCGAGTTCTATTCATGAGAAAAATGTTTTCAAAAAGAAAAGTGTGAAACCAAACATTGTTAACTCAAATCAGATTAGACCATCTAATCTATTTTATGACAAATCTGTTAATGGTTCAGCAAATTTTTATATCAAATCTCTTGGAAAGACTTCTAGGAAAAATCAGATGGTCTGGAGAGTTAGAGGTTCTTCAGAAGAAAAGAATGACAAAGCATCTGCTTCCACAACCAATGCCAAAAAGAACAGAGCACACAAAGGTAAATCTTTTGATAATCCTGATATGTATTATTCTACTAACCATTTAATCAGGGTTGCTCAGAAGAAAATATGTTGTTCTTACTGTGGAGCACATGATTTTGTAAGTAAAAATTTTGTCAATTACTGGTATGGTTCGTATTATGTTACCCCCACAAGAAATGCAACTAACACTTTAGGACCCAAATACCAATGGGTACCAAAAGCTAAAACTGTGTTGCAGGAACCCAAAGTTTAAGGGGGAGCATGATGATTGACTTCTGGACAAAACAGTATAGGACTCGTTCTTCAATGTTTAAAGAACAATGGCTCTTGAATAATTCAGTTCAAGACCCGAACTTTAATGTAAAGACTATGGCTTCTGATCATATGACAAATCAGGACCCGTTCTTCAATGTTCAGATAAGGATATTTTGCACATATCCAGGGGGAGCTTATCTGACCTAAATCATTTTATCATGATTTGAGGGGGAGATTAAAGGTAAATATCTTCTGACTTAGATCTTTGATTGTTTGGAAGAAGAACAACTTTCAAGCATGAAAAACGCTTTTTAAATGTTCAAACCACTTCTGATTCTCAAAAGATTTCATGAATTAAGAAGTGTGACTTTAAATGTTTTTCATTTTTGAACTTCAATGTTTAAACTGACCGTGTGTTTCCAAAGATCAATACTCGCGTATTATCTTGTCTATATACTGTAAAGTATTCACACACATCGGTTCAGTACTTCATTTGATTTTGTTATTACCATGTCTCATTATGAACAAATTTTTCAATGGTAATACTCCCGTTTGCTTTCAAATGTTGTTGAGCATCAATCATCATTTCTAATCTTGTGCTTTCATTGCTAAATTGTTTATATTCGTTCATATAAACAAAATATCCAATTCTTTGATACCCTAACCATTTCATTTGATCCGATTGATACATTGTCAGATTCTCAAAACAATTCTCTTGATTTCATTTCATTCATTCAATATCCTTGTTTTGAGAGATCTTCGTTGTTCAAATGCTCAAATCTCATTCATATTTTTAATGAGCATACATTTTGACAATGTTATCTTATCTGTGCTTAATCGTTCAAGTTAAACTGTTGAGAAATCATTCTTTATAGGACTTACATGGGATTCATGTGTTAGCTTAAACAAAACTTCCATGGATTCACGTAAACCAGTGTTTCCTACCCAAGAAGTTATCCTCTAGTGATTGAGGGGTGAGGGGTCAAAATCAAAGAGTGGGGGAGATAACTCATCCGGTTGAGTTTTTCTCATTGTGTGGAGCGGTAAAATGGAAAAGAGAGTTTGGTTAGAAGTGGGCTTTAATGTTAAAAAGAAAGAGGGAGTGAGAACAGAGTTAAAAGAATATCAGTACTCTGCACCAACCACTTTCTGAGCCGGGCAGCCACATCTTCTTATTGGTTCACATTCTTTGGTGACCATCATTGAAAAAGGCAGTGAGCCCATGCCAACTCTTGCATTAACCCCACCAGCCACTCGTTTCTTTCTTAACAAAGAAATGTTTCATTTTCTTTGGAGACGCAGCATATCTGCTATCTAGTCTTCACTCGGAAGATTCAGATATTGAAAAAGAAGGAAAGTTGCCCCACCTTCGCACCTCTTTCATGAACATTGAGTTCGTGTAATATTTGTTGTTGTCTCAACAGTTTACACAATTTGAGCCTTATGAAACACAATCATTGTGCTAAATTCTTTCATACACAAGCACGAGCACACAGAAAATTTGTTTTTCTGTCAGAACATTCATAGATAAACCTTGTGTTTTTCAATGATTGAATGGAAGTCCTGGGGAGTCATCATCACAAAAGCTCCTTTCCAATGTACATTCGTTGTACAAAGTGGGTCTGTGCTACTTACAGGCATATTAATTGTTTTATTTGTTGAATCAGGGTTACCACGTTCATTATATCTGAATTTGAAAAGATTCGGGTATATACAGTTCATGATTCAGCTATTCAGATCAAAGGGCAGAGAATGTCAAATGTATCTCAAAGGGGGAGAATATTTGTAAAAAAGGGGGAGATTCAAAGAAAATACTGAAATTGAGAAAGTTTTGATGATTATGATATTCACAATCATCAAAAAGGGGGAGAAATCTATAAAGTCCAATTTCAAATCAACTTCAAAGTCCTGAAGAAAGTTCAAAGTCAAGACTTGTGGAAGAATTTCTGAAAGTTCAAATCAGATGAAAAGAAATCATTCAAAAGATTCTGAAGAAACAAGGATGATTCAAGTCTTAAAGATGATTCGAGAAAGTTCATTTTTCTGAAGACTGATCAGAGATTTCTGAGATGAAGATACATATTTGTCAAAGATTCCTCAAAGTTCCAAAGTTTTTCAAAGTTTTCAAAGATTCCTCAAAGTTCCAAAGAAGTTTAAAGAAGTTTCAGAAGTTTAAAGTTTTCAAAGTTTTGCTCAAGACTTGTTGACTTTCCGAGATGCAAAGTGTTAAAGACTTTTCAAGATTCTTCAAAGACTGAAAGGCTGAAGATTGTTTAAGTCTCATAGTTCAAAGTTGTCAAAGACAAAAGTTGAAGAATCAAGCGCTGAAGACTAATGTCAAATTTTTTTAAATCTTGAATACAATGGGGGAGATTGTTAGTGTATTTTATTGTATCCAAGATTTAATGAGAAAAGTCAAGTCAAGATAAGTCAACAAGGTCAAAGTTTAGTTAAGTCAATATGGTGTTTAGTCTTGTGAGATTGTCTTGTATAGCTTTGTGGTTAAGCTTGTGTTTAGTTCCTTGATATAAATACCTTATGTGCTTTGTAATCTTGTAACTAGAAGTAGCTAGAAGCATTGTACGTATATTGTTAGATCTATGACATAAGAAACTTTCTCTCTCTACTCTCTCTCTACTCTCTCTCTAGAAATATACTTTGATTGTTACATTCTTGATTGAATTGCTTGATTGATTAGGAATCATACATTTTCACCAACCCAAACCTAAATATCCCACCAAAAATCCGGGTTTCGGATTTTGGGGCATTCGGGTTTTACAAAAACACCTCAATTATGGTTCGGGTTCGGTTCGGATTTTCGGGCCATTCGGGTTTTGCACACCCCCACTTCCCTCCATTGAGTCGAATCATTGTTGAACTTGATTGTCTTATGATCTTCTACGAATCGATGACAAGAATTGTTTCACCGAATGAAGATGTTTCGGGGATTACATGGTGATGAATAATCGGGATTTCACCAGGTTTCCCGATTTGAAATCCTCAATTCCTTATTTGACATCTGATTATAAAATACTAATTTGCCCTTTTCTAATATTTTCTTTTTTTTAAACAAAATTAATTTCATTGTTAACATAATTAGACCAATTTAATCTTAACCATTGATTATTCAAATCAATGGTTCATATGGGTTTGTATGGTTTCTACAAATATCTTGGTTTGCACTATAATCCATCCATATATATATACATACATACATACATACATACATACATACATACATACATACATACATACATACTAGAAGTGTACTAACGTAATGCAGTAGGATACATCTCGATTTTAATGTTTTATTTTATTTCTTTGTTTTCGCCGATTTCATAATATGGTTTTGTGCCATTTTTGGAAAGCGACAATGTTTTTATATTTAAATAAAATATAAATTTGAAGATCCCATAAAAATTTAAAAAAATATATATCAATATTATTATCACATTAACAAATTGAAAGTTCTCGTTTTTTTTTATAATTTGTTTAATTCAATTTTTTTGTTATAATTTAATTTAGGTTTAATAATGATGTAATTTATTTTTCGTTTAATAATGTAATGTTTTTTATTATGATAATAATTAAGTATTCTTTTAAAAATCAATGATTATTTTAATTATATTTTAGATTTTTTATATATTTAAAATGATATGTTTATCTTGTTTTTTATTATGCTTATCAGTTAATTATATAAAATTAAACATGCAGCTTTAAAAAGTTGTATTCATGCATTATTTACTTGTAATATTGAATTTTAAGTATTATGCATCAATAAACAGTACTTTGCATAAAAAAATGGTTTTTAAAACTTTGTCTCATATATATGCTTTATAATATAGTATATAGATATTAATAATAACTTTACTAATATATCAAAATATAAATATTTATCAAACGTAACAACTAAAACTATGGCCTTGACGTAACGTGTAAAATTAGTTAATATGTTCAAACTTAAGGAACTATTCACCATGGACGGAGCTACCCGTGCCACCGTATCTTTTCTCCGACGAAGGGTAAGATTTTTAGGTTCGTGAAAGGTGCAACCGTATCGTTTTGGAAGGTGCTACCGTATTATTTTGAAAACTTCAAGAAGGTGTAACCGTAACTTGTAATCAACCAAAAAAAGCCTTTTGAAATCAACCAAAAAACTAAATAAAACTCCTGACATCAACCAAAAAAAGGGAAAAAAATCCCTCGAAATCAATAAAAAGGTTAAAAATTCGTTGAAATTAAGCAAAAAACTTTAAAAATTCCTCGAAATGGTGGAATTAGGCCAAAAAAAACACATCAAACAATGTTTAACGTCGGTAAAAAGTTGAAGACACGTCGATAAAACCACGTTTTTTGTATTTTTTTTTTGTCTATATTATGTGGTATCACCGTATAAAATTTATTTTAGGTCCGTCCCTACTATTCACATGAGAATATAATAACCGTATCTTCATGGAAATAGTAGATGTTCATACTCATACTCATACACTCATCAGCTGAAAGTATCGTGGGAAGTAAACACCATTTATTCAATAGACTTGTTTCATATTTAAGCGTGCTAATGATAAGTGACGAGTCTAAAAAAAACTTAGATGACTGGGGATCTTGGATATAAAAAAATCTAAAACCAAATAATTCACATGAACCAAGACGATTTTGGGTTAACTCGGTTAGCGAGTTAAAAGGTTCGGTTAATCAAATAAGGTAAATATTCAATATCTATTATTTTTTTACCATATCGGTTAACCGAATATCAAATTATACTATGTTTAATTATATAAATTCCTTCTAGATGACTTTTCTTTTTGAACGGCAAGTTAACACATGCACACGTTCCCGGGGTATCCGGGCTCCCACTTAAGGGTGCCACCCGACTAATCCCCGTCGATCACGACCCAGCCCAATTAAGGGTACCACTATGTGGCAGACCCATGATCATGGATGTCACAGGATGCTCACCACGGGGTTCGAACCTGGGTAGTCAGTGATACCATCCACTGACCCCCCAGGATGTTACCTTACCACTGGACTACAACATGAAGGACCTTCTAGATGAATTGGTTTGAGCATTTATATAATTTACATTAGGTGAATTGATTTATTTTTAAACTAAACGAACAAGAAATTGAGATATATTTAACAAAACCGACAACCAACGTTAAATTATAACATGATTGCAAGAAATATCGGTAACAAGACATGGGGGAAACAACAGTCAAGTGAGGGAGTGGATCAGTGGAAGATTTTATAAACAGATTAGGTAACTGGACGAAACCGTCAAAAAATGACAGAAGGAAACTAAAAACATGTAAGAATTAAAAAAAATTACGTATTTTGAAAATTTGACATTTGAGTGGGGGTCTTTCCCATGCTAATCAAGGTAAGTCGGTCACTCCTAATGATCACTGAAAATAGCAATCGTATCCAGTATTTTATATAACTTTATTTGCTATAATACCAATCAAAGACGTATTGATTTCGACAAAAATCAAAATTCCGAATCGTGTTTTATTCTAAATTCTAGTTACATAAAACATAACTTACGGCAAATTGATTCGGAAGAATGTTATCATCAAATTAAAATAATAATTTAAAAAACAAATTTGTATTTCTTTTTCAGATAAGGGTTTGAGCATATGTTTCATCTTCGACATAATTATCATGTCATCATGTGACATGTTTTTTTAGAATATATAATGGAATTGTCCTTTTCAATTTCATCTTTCGGCTACTTTTGTGGTTCAAAACATACACTCCAACTGTAGCACACGTACAAACAAAATGTTTTATTAATATATATATATATATATATATATATATATATATATATTAAATAATATAATCTTTAAATAAATTTGGAGGGTCGTCAAGCTGATAACACTTGGCATTTTGATTCTTGTTGTGATGTCGTCGACATTAAAAGCTCGCTATTATGTAATATTAGTTTTGTGTCCAACATATACCTATATGTTCTCGGAAAACAATAACACAAATAAAAAGGGTACCTGTACCCGAAACCGACACAGGTGGGTAGGTAGAGAATACCTAGGGGCGCGAGACAACTCTCTCTAAGGAACTCGGCAACATTGGTGAGAATCCAATGCCCCGAAAACCTAAGGGTTCCTCCGCAAGGTTCGTCCACGGAGGGTGAGTCAGGGCCTATATGGTTAAGGGAATCAAAGTCTAAGTTGGTTCAGTACAGAAGCGCCTTTAGTGAGCCGAAGACAAAACCGAGCACAAGTTTGTGGAAAGCTATATATAATAACTTTTATATGCTTGAACACCTTGATGAATGTGAAAAAACCAAATGTCGATTTGAAATGCCAAAAATTGACATCTCCACAATAACTTTTATATGCTTGAGTGCTTGTTTTGTTTCTAGTGAAAATCAAGTTTAACATTTATCCAAATTTATCTAAGGCATTGTTTGACAAAAATAAGCTAGCTTATTTTCTTGGTACATGTTTGGATGGCCATAAGCTAGCTTTTTGATAAGTTACTTGGAGTAGCTTATGAGGAGTTTTTTGTGATTATTTCAATTATGTCCCTCATTAATATTCATAGTTATATATTAACTTTTAATTATAAATAAATAATTAATGTCTTTTTTGGTAATTTAAATTCTTTTTTTTTTGAAAGGGTATCCTGGGCCTATGGCCCAGACTAATCCCTGACAATTAGGGCCTTTGGCCCAGCTGCTAAAGCGTGCAGCCCTGAGTTTATCCTCAGTGGACACAAGTGCTGCTAGTGGGGCTCGAACCCGGGTTGAGCGCTATGAACTCCCCAAGCCTTATAAGCTAATTTTTATCAAACATGACTTTTTCATCATCTAGTTTATCAGCTACCAGATAAGCTCTAGCTTATCAGTCATAAGCTAACTTTTCAGCTAGTTTGCCAAACATAGCCTAAATGTCGACATGTGTTAATCTATCTTGCATCATCAATTTTATAATATTCACAAGACAACAATTACAGAGAATAACAACGCCACATGTAGATTTCAAAGGCAATTTCAATTTTAGAACACATGTCGTATTTATTGTTATAAGCATTAATGAATGAAATATTAAACATTTCTATTTGTCAAATTATAAAATTTAATAATAGTTTTTTACCATTTGGAACCCGAGTGTGGGTAACCAAATTGTTCAAATGCTTGTGTTTTTATCATAGTTCCCATTAATGGATTAATCCAATGAGTTGTTAAGCAAAATATAAGAACCTCGTAAATTATATGTCGCGCTTCAAAAGTCACATGTTAGATAGATACAATTACCAAGGTTAACTTTTATTCTTGCATTTCCGTTAGTTTACTTTTTCATAATCAAAATTAAAGATGCACAAGGCTTGAGCTTTTTTAGGTTTCGGCCAGGCATTTCAAGCAAGTTAAAGAAAAAGTTCGGCCAGGCCAATCTTTGGATGTAAAATTTAGCTCGGCCGGGTTTTTTTTTTTCAAGCTTTTTCCAATCAGGCTTTAATCGCACCTTGAAAAATAAACTTGTCATGATCTAGCTTTTTGGCCTAGCCTGGGCCCGACCTTACTAGGACCCGAGTTTTTAGGGTCAGGGTGTTTTTGTGCATCTCTAATATGAATGTGTCACGTTTTAAGGGCAGAATGAGTTATATGTCGCTATTTAGGTTGGAGCGGCTTTGCCCAAATACAAGATAGGTCCCGGATTCGACCGCCCTCCCGTTAGCCTCAGCAACTAAGTGAGCCAAAAAAATGCCCCCTAACATTAATGTTCTTGTAGCCGAGTTCCGTGTGAAGTCGGTTATGGTTGCCTGTAATCAACTTTTGCCCAAATTTAGGTTGGAGCAATATTTGGATCCATCTTGTAATTCTTAGGTTATTGAAATGACCAAATGGCAACCCTTCTTGGATCATGATAAATTGTATATTTCTTAAATAGCATTTTTTTAAGAAAAACAACAATAAATTAAAATCAATAAACAACAAACAAGTCCGATAACATAAAATCGACAGAACAATAAGCCAACCCACCGTCTATATGACATTGTTCGTAACATTGAATATTAAGTAATAATATTCTAGATTTCATACTAAATATTTTATAATTTAATTACTCGAAACATTAATTATAAAATAAGAACATGATACTAATGATATTGTAAGTTAATCATATATTGTTATTACGAGATGATACGGTGTCATGGTGGTGCTACGAGATGATATAATTATTACAAAAATTCAAAGTACGTTAGCATTAAACAATTTGCTAACCATTAAATCATATGTTAAAATAATTACACCGCAAATTAATTTGTAATTTCGTACTTAAAGATGTTAAACCATTTTTAGGGTATTTAAAACAAGATTAATTGATATTCCGACAATTAATTGATATCTTAAATTTAAATTTTGTAAGGATAAAATAATGACATTTAGTATAAAATAAAATATTAAAAGGCCTATTTAATTAATTTTCATATGGGCTGGACTGGAATTAATTTGCTTTGCTTAAAAAAAAAAAAAAAAAAGGGTCCAACAGAAGCGGCCCAAGTTTCGTGGCTTGCTTCCTTTGATCCATTCGCATGCAGCACAAGTCTAGGAGCCGAACGAATACGGTTTACCCGCCCGTGTACTCTGACCCGGCTCCGCCCCTAGGAGAGAAGCACATGGATCTAGGATCCGCCTCGAGCCAAATCTCCCATTCGACCCAAAACGGAGCAACCAACACAGTGACTCGAACGTTTACTATTTTTGGGCAATTTTCGAGCTCTTTTCGAAGAGGGGGGGCGGGGGGTAATGTGATGATTCATGCAGAAGAGTAATCGACATTTTGAAATTCTGAAAAACTCGAAGCATTTCATTTTTGGATAAGAATTCAGCTATAGACATACTTTCAACATAACTCATATTTGAACCATTGAAAGGCTATTGAAAATCCAATTCAAGCATAGCATCATCTTAGTAAATCAAAACCATAGAGGTACATAACGGGTACATGTACCATTTTTCATTTAGGGTTGTATGAAATTGTTAAAAAAATGACATATTTACAAATAAAATCCATAAAGATACAAAATTATATATGAACTCATTAAAAAACAAAAACATCAATTATGAATGAAAATCAAATTAAAATAACTCATAATCAACAATATTTTATAATCGTCTACCCTAAAATCAAGGATTATGTAGAAAATATTTAAATATCTATTTTTAATGGTCATTGAGATTTTTTTGGGGAAGGGTATCCTGGGCCCCAGACTAATCCCTTGGCAAAGAAACCGACTGCGAAAGCATGCAGCCCTGAGGTTAAACCCAGTGGCCACAAAGTTGCGAATGCAGTGAATCGAACCCGGGTTGAACGCTATGAACTCCCCAGGTGATTACCGCTACACCACAAGTCTTGTGGTTAATGGTCATTGAGATTGTAACTATGATAATTGAATTGATAAGAATAATGTCATAATTCCTTAATCATGTATCATAATTCCTTAATCATGCATTGTCGATAAAAATGAATTAATGTCTTGGTAAATATTTCCTTTGAACTTATGTGTTAACCTTATGTTGTAATTGAGAAGAAACTTTAACGCAAATTTGAATTAGAGAGTCTGTTGTGATTCAGATTTAAATATAAATAGTTTTTTAGGCTTGTTAGCATGTGGGCTAGCCGGACGAATTCATAGGACGAGTAAGTTCAACTTATCAAGCCCGCATAAAAGGGCTTGGTTTTTATATATTAGGCTTATTGGATAAAAAATAAGTTGGTTTAGCACAAGCCAACAAATAATCACCTCTAGTTTGAAAAGTGCACCTATGATAGCTACTTTTATTAAACGAAGTGTCACAATGTTTTACTTGTTGACATGCTTCTTGCAATAAGAGTATGAGAGAGGTTTAAAGTCAAAGCCAAATTAAATGCAAAAAGTTGATATGAAAGGTATAAGGGTTGCAAAGAAAAGTTTTGGTTTGGAACTTGTTATAGATATATAGGAAGCCGAGATAGTTTTATCTTAGCCAAAAGGGATACATAAAGAAAGTTCTTTGCAATTTCATCGTGCATGGGGCAAAACCTATCGATACTCCATTTGCAAGTTATCATCCAATTTAAGTCCTTCAACTCAAGGCGATATTCCCGAATGTGGCATGAGTTCCATATTATAGTGTTGTAGGATACCTAACATATATCACGTTGGTGATTTTAGTGAAATCTCGGTTCACTTATGTAATTGGGTTTTCGAATAGAATGGTGTTTCTAGTTAAACTATAACACGGGCTAGCAGGTGTGGAGTGCATACTCGTGTAAGCTAACTAGAACCATAGATTGTTGGATGGTTTTGTATGGTGAGTTTCTAAGTGGCAGGTGGTTCACTAGCTAGCTGATGGTTCACTAGTGTTCAACTAGCTACTTGATGGTTCACTAGTGTTCAACTAGCTGAAGGATTGTCAGATGTGTTCAGCTTTATCAACCTGATGATTTGTCACTAATTTGTACTTGCCTTATCTATAATCGTCTACTCCTTATTTCCAACAATCATTTCCATTTGATAAGGAGTTATTCTCGACATTAATATAGGAGCAGTTGCGATTCTCTAAGTTCAAAAAGGAAACAATTCTACCAAAAATTGTGACTGAAAATTTGAGATTATCTTCGAGTGAATTTCGTGATACCTAGGCAGATTAGGGTCGAAATATCACTTAAGGAAAATGAGCTCTCACACAATCTCAAGTTTTATCCAAGTTCTTTAATCGCCATTTTCTGGAATTCCCCCAACAATTTTAAGTGATATTTTCGTCTTGTGAGGAAATGTTGAGTGATCAATCCATGAAAGATACGACGACCAAATTCACTAAATTAGAGAAGTTCGAGGGCATGGATTTCAGACGATGGCTGAAGAAGATGCATTTTCTGTTGACCACATTGAAGGTGGTATATGTGTTGAATACTCCGATGCCAGAGGTGGTGGAGGATGAAACGTTATGGATGACTTGGCATTGGGGAAAATGGGAGAGCGACGACTACGTCTATCATGGTCACATCTTAAACAGTATGTGCGACTCTCTATTTAACGTTTATCAAAATGTTGAATCCGCTAAAGAGTTGTGAGATTCTCTTGAGTCCAAATATAGACGAGGATGCTTCTTGATAGAAGTTCATTGTTAGTAATTTTAATAGTTACAAGATGGTGGACTCGAGGCCGGTTATGGAGTAATACAATGAGCTCCTGCATATCCTAGGGCAATTTGCTCAATGTGACATGAATATGGACGAGTCGCTTTCTGTGTCATGGATTATTGACAAATTTTCCCCAATTGGAAAGACTATAAGCATATGCTTAAGCACAAGAAGGAAGATTTGACTCTTGTACAATGTAACACCCAATTCGGTGAGTTTTGTGACGTCTTTTCTCATTTTTTGACTATTATAAAAAAACATGGATGAACCATTATTGTGTTACCTTAGTGATTGCTCGAACCACGCAAAGAAACCCCAAAAAGTTAGCCTTGGTACCCAAAGGGCGAGAGTGCCCGACATAGTCGCAGTATCACAATCGCGGCCTCCGAATGGGTAGGGGTGCTCATGGGTTGGGTTGATCGGGTTGAAGGCTTTTTAACAACTCAACCCAATATAGGCGGTTTGAAAATTTTACAACCCAACCCAACCCAATAAAAAATACAACCCAACCCAACCCAAACCGTTCGGGTTGTGTTTAAACAAGATGAAATCAAATTTAGAAATATAAACATAAAGCAAACATTTCTTTGAAATACAACCGAATGACCGATAATTCATTAGAGTATGTAAGTTCATCAAAAATATTACGATATTACATATAAAAATGTCTAAACCAAATGATAATATGTCAATCAACAACAATCGTTTTAGACGTCTCCAACCCCGATGCTTTCGCTTTCTTAGCCTTAAGGTTGGTCGTGTCATCATCAACCATTTCGTACAACTTATCCATACTTCTTAAATCTTAAATATATCACATTTAGTTAATTTTTTAGTTTGCATATATATATATATATATATATATATATATATGTATGTGTGTGTGTGTTTATATTTATTAAACATATATACAAAGGAGTTATATAGAGATAAATAATAGATTGAAAATATATGTAAATGAAGAGGGTACGCAATAGTGTAATTGTCTAATTTATATATTAATAGAGACTTAATAATCATATTAAATCCACAAAATAAAAGGATTGGGTTCATCGGGTTTATCGGGTTGGGTTGGGTTCAAATCAAAGTAACCCGATATCAACCCAATACCTACGGTTTGAAGATTTTACAACTCGATTAGACATTGGGTTGCTTCCGTTTGAGTTATTTCGCGTTGGGTTGGGTTAATCGGGTTGGTCGGGTTTTTGAGCACCCCTACGAATGGGTCTCGGTACTACGGGGCGATAGTGCCCAATGATTATGCCCGGGTCGCTGTCGCAGTGTCACTATCACGGGGTTGGTACCACGGGATCCCCCAAACGAGCGACTATGCCCGACGATTATGCCAATGGCACAATCGCTGGGGCATTATCACCGATGGGTCCCTGACCATATAAACTCCTATCATCCCACTCTCCCCATTAAAGACTCCAACTACCTCACTTCCAAAACTATCTCTTCTCTAAACCCTCTTTGAATTCGTCCTTAGAAGCATTCAAGGCATCATTATCCCCATTTATTGCAAGGTTTGAGTCTCACCAACCAAGTTGGAAGTTAGGAGCAAAGATTCATCATCTCCATTTTCATCTTCTTCAAGAAAGAAAGTTCTAGGGTTTTGGGGTTTTATCAAAACCCATTATTGTGAGTCTTCCTCCATTTTTCTAAACTATATACACATTAAAATGCGACTTTTAGCTTACTTGAAATAATCACATCATTCACTCCCTCATTTCATGGATTTTGGGATGAATAGGTCAAAGTTAGGGTTTTGAGTATGATTAATATTTTGGTGAAATAATAATGGGAAATGGACAAACACTTATGAAATATGTCTATCTTAAACTTTGATGAGTTTTGGAACCCGGTGGAGTATTATAATACTTTAAGGATTTATTGATGAAATGTGGACTTTTACACTTAAAACTTTCTTGTATGTAAATGTTTGAAATGTTGGGAAATGAGGTCTTATGTTTGAACTTATGAACATGATAGTCTATTGTGTAATGGATCCATAGGCATTATGGTCGGATCATCTTGTGTTGGTAAGCCTTTGTCTTGATCTTACATGCTTGGGATTGATGTTAAATGTATGACAAGTCCCTTAAAAGAATAAATTATCAAGAATGGTGAGGTCCCAAGGTAAAGACTTGGATAAGGTTGAACTTGGTGATTCTTTGGGTAAAAGAATTGGATAGAGTTGAACCCATTTTTATACCAAACTAAAGACTTGGATAGAGTTGATGTTGAAATTGACTAAAGATTTGGATAGGATTGATGTTTATAATTACCCATTCTTGATATGTGCTCATTATACATTGTGGCTTACTTTTGTGTTCCGCCACAACTTATGATAAATCGGGTCTCCCCCGTTTCAATACAATCGTAAATGTCATGTGGAGAAATTGTCTAACACCCCTATCCAGAACGGATTATTAAAGGTTACCCTTTTATATATTGACTCTTTTATAATTTTATTTACTATTGGTTGTTCTCACTAGGCTCCAAGCCTAACACTTTTTCTTAAAATTGATGTATATATCAGGTTCCTTTAGCGGTGGGATGGCGAAGCCTTGAGAGGAGAGTTGAGTCCCGTAGAGGACGATCTTTTGAGAATAGTGATTTTTGAAATCTTGAGGGTGCATAGCATTGATGAATTCTTTTAAAGAATGATGATGACGCTCGTTTGTAATCTAAGCTAAGATGATTTAGATTAGTAGGTTGTTAATTATTATTTTCATTTCTATAGTTGTAAATGCTTTTACTCCCCTTGTTGGGTTTCAGATCGATCTAGTTCTAGGAGCGGCTCCGATCGCTAGGGCTCCTTACCGACTAGCCCCTTCTGAAATGCAAGAGATGTTGTCGCAACTCCAAGGCCTCCTCGAGAAAGGATTTGTGAGACCGACTTCGTCGTTGTGGGGAGCTCCAGTCTTATTTCTCAAGAAGAAAGATGGAACGATGAGTATGTGCATCAATTACCGGGAGTTAAACAAGGCAACATTGAAAAACAAATACCCGCTTCCTAGGATCGACGACCTGTTTGATCAATTGCAAGGAGCGGGTTGTTTTCTAAAATAGATCTTCATTCGGGATATCACCAAGTGAGGGTGAGGAACGAAGAGATCCCAAAGACGACATTTAGAACCAGCTATAGGCACTACTACGAGATTTTGGTTATGCCTTTTGGGTTGACCAACACGTCGACGATGTTTATGGATTTAATGAACCGAGTGTGTCGACCATTCCTTGACAAGTCAATAATAGTGTTTATTGATGATATCCTTGTTTATTCTAAGGATGAACTCGATCATGATCGACATCTTCGTGAGGTCCTAGAGGTCTTGAGGAAGCACAAATTTTACGCGAAATTCTCCAAATGTGATTTCTGGTTGAAGGAGGTCCAATTCTTGGGGCATGTGGTCTTTCGAGATGGAGTGAAGGTGGACCCCTCAAAAATCGAAGTGTTGGTCCCTTGTTAGCAAAACAAGTATTGTAGAAGGGGGGGGGGGGGTTGAATACAATACACAAAATTTTACTTAATTTTTAATTCTTTTATTGATATGAATATCAAGAATTACACAAAGAGAACAAAGATTGTTGCGGAAAAAGAATAGCTAAGAACTACTCAAAACAATCTAACACTAAGAAGACTTTAAAGAACACAAAGACTAAATCTTAGATAGAAAGTGAAAGCTATCAACCTGCTTGAAATCTTGCAAATGAGAAATCTTGAGCTGAAAGCGTTAGTAGCAAGGTGCTACCTCCATCCTTTATATACTATCCAATGTAATGAGTGCAAAGGACATAGAACAATAAAGGCATGGGTGGTTGAGATATTGTCAATAAATTATAAGATATTTGAGGTGACTTATCACAATACAAAAGGTAACTTTTGTACTATGAAAGTAAAATATCTTAATAAAATATAATTGATTTAAATCTTTTTGAGATCTTTTAGAAAATAAGCGTCTCAATCAAAATTAGAACCAAGTGTATATCTTCTCATAGAAGGAAGCTTCCATTCCCATTGTCAGAAGTACATTGGGAATGATGAAGTATGTCAAATCAAGAGGGTTTGACATAAATGATCTTACCGATAAAGGAGTAATCGGTAGAAGGGGAAACTGCCGAAGAGGTGGCATGGGATGTCGAACAAGGATGATTCAACAGATGAGAGATCTGCCGGACAAAGGGAATTCGGCAAGGGAAAGGTATGCCGAATAGGGAATCGGCACAATGGATGATCTGCCGAATAGGAAATCGGCAGACTAAGCTTAGTTCACTTTGAAGTTCATCTTCAATCCGCATAGTAGACTTTCTTCATGTTGAATTCGGTTTGTCTTCGACTCATCGATCTGTTTAAGCATAACTAAGCTATTACAAAGAACTAAGAATCAAAGTACAAAGTTCAAACATCAATAAAGACTAAGGAGATGTTATCTTTAAATCTTAGATGACCCAACAATCTCCCCCTATTTGATGTAACATCTCATATAACATAAAGTAAATGAATAATGCATTTTTACCCTTTTTCATACTCTTTTGGGTTCTTTTTCACATAGACCGTTCTTTTTGTTTCTTTTTGGATTTTTTAGAGTATCCGATATTTACAGTATAAAAGAATGAAATAATGAAATGTACAGGCTATTTACTTTTAAACTAAAAATTGCACTATGTATTAATCTTATGAGAAGATTACAATACAAGTTCAATAACAAACAAAATACATTAAAAGAAAATAAGCAAGCTATTCAAAAGGGAAGGAGGAATCGACATCTCTTTTCTTTAACTCATTGGTAGCCGCCACATAGATGTCTCCTGCATTAATGGGAATGATCTGAATGATACCATGCAAGAAGGTAGTATCAGCTATGGGAATCTGACTCATTCTGAAGAAACGAGTCTGACCGAATGCATCATTGAAGAAGATCCCACGAGTCGGTTCACTCAGTACCGTGGTAGAAGGATGAGGGACTAGAGTTGGATTGGTGAGATCAAGATTAGAAGTATTGGGAACTTTTCCTTCTCTGGCCATCTGAGCGAACACATCCTCTTTCTTAGATTTGAACTTCGGCTTTGAGGGAGCAGGAAGACCAGACTTGAGATTCTCGATTATTTGTTCTTCGGCAGGAGTGTGAACAATGTTGTAAGTTCTTCGGTAGAAACTGAATTTTGATTGCAGATCTGTGAGATATTTATCAATATCAGGTTTTAAAGCATTTCTACTTTTCTCCAAACAGATAAAAATTTCCATCCATTCTGAAACTCCAAACCGAACCAGCGAGTCAAGTCTATCCACCGATCGAGATGCATCATCTCTTGTGATTGAGAGTTGAATAACATTGCAACTTGCAGAAGGTCTGATAATTTTCACGTTGATGATTTTGTCGTGGCAATGTCGTCGACTGAGGGATTTTCGATACCAGTCAATGCACTTGGCTTTAATCTCTTCATTTCTCTTTGCCGAACCTTCCAAGGCACTTTCTTGAGCCTTAATAGCATCGGAGGGAGTTTTATTTATATTAGCCTCCTCCTCAGATATTTTCAAGGCAAGCTCAGAATCCTTGTCATGGGCCATCTGTGCTAATTTAGTGGCTTGAATTTATTCCTCAGATAAACTCAGACTCGGAGATGTAATCTTTGGGGGGAGCGAGATGAATACCACCACCGTCGACAGATTTCTTGATAAGAGCATCTTTAAGACGCTTTTCTTCAGTTGCTACTTCATCCGGTGTCATTTTCCCTTTGCCCTTATCTTTCTTGGGCAACTTCTCCCCTTCAGATTCTTCGACCACTTTAGAGTGGCCGGCTCCTTCCTCTTCGGCTCCTTTCACTTCGTCAATGGTCGGATCATTGGTTTTCTTTTCGGCATCATCAGCAGCAGTAACAGATTCTTCCCGACCCGTACTGAAAATACGAATGTGAGGGGAAATTTGCTCCCCCTCAATTTGTTTATCCCCTTCAGTACGAGCCGGGGAAGAAACACCAGCCTTAGCCGACACACGGCTAAGACGTCTGTCAATACGTTCCAAAATAGTTTAGTCGTCTGGCGTGAAGGCTGACTCAGTGATGTCAATGTCAAGCGACTCAGCACAGTACTGAGCCACCTCGGCAGGCATCGAGTCAAGGCGTTTATTTATACTCTGCAGAGAACTAAGAATCTAAGAGTTGATAGAATTTTGTTCGGTAGCCTGCTGCCGAAGACGCACCAAATCCTGATCCCAAGCATCAGAAGCAGCTTTGAGAGCAGCCACAAACATAGTCAAGGAGGTATTGTTATCATTCAGCCTGATAACCTCCTTAAGCACTGCATCAAGAGCAGCGGAGAGAGGAGCTCGCAGATTATCGATCTGAGAATGCATGACATCCAGACACCGAAAGATATCTTTGTTGAGATCCAGACACTCATTATTGTGCTCCTGGATGAGCCGAACAACATCACCAAGCATAGATATTTCAGTTTCCAGAGATGCCGAAATCTCTGGATCATGCATAGTCTGCCGTAGCAACTCATATTAAGTGCCAAGAAAACGAACCTGCCGATTGGTGTCCAAAATTTCGGCTAGGACTTCGGCAGAGAAAGAGACAGGCTGCTGAGGAGCAGAAGAGGCAGCTGCCGAAGTTCTTGGTATGTCTGCTTGAGGAGAAGTAGAAGCGGTAAATGGTTTATTGGTAGGAGAATGTTTTGGTGAGGGCTTTGGTGAAGTTTTGGGTGATGGTTTCGGTGAGTGTTTCGTGAGTGTATCAGTGAGATTTGGGGTGAGGGTTTCGGTGAGGAAGGTAGTGTCAGAAGTGGAGAACCCTTTGGTGAAGATGGGGGAGAAAACAGCTTCCGGAACATATCCTGGGTTAAAACCCCAGTTTGTGCAACATCTTCGGGTGTGACCTCGGGTGATAGGTTGTGATGTGAAGAAACGGAATGTTGCCCCGGAGAGGAGACCAACTCATCTTCATCCTCCAAAAGAAAAGGAGGAGAAGGGATATTAGGGGACTTCGTTTGTACAACCAAGCCCTTTGGAGAGGGTTTGGAGGAGGTGGGTGAGGTTTTTTCAGATCCCCGTGGCCCAGGAGGGGGAAGTTCAACATCTTCCGATTTTTTAGAATCGGTAGATGGAGTGTGAGGATCGGCCGAAGGTTTCCTAAGCCTCTTAGAACGAGACCTAGGAAGGGATTTTGAACCCCGTCGCTTAATAGAATGAGAAGAGGAAATGACTGAGGTAGCCACCGAAGGTTTGGTCGGTGGCATAGTCATCAAAGCAAGTGCGACGTTACCAGTGGCCTTTTTCTTTTTCTTAACGACCACCGATTTAGCTCGGGAAGGTTTAGGAGAAGAGGGGCCCACCGATTTGGATGACTTAGGAGAAGGTGATGGCGTTGTGGTTTCACCTTCGGCAAGCGTACCCCAAATCGGATTGGGAGAAGAGATAAAAGAAAGCATACCTGGGATGAGCGGAGCGTCGGTAGGCTTGATCGTCTTAAAAATTGTTTGCTTGCTTATTTGAGAAATAGGCAAGTCAAACTTAATCGTCGTCTCAGGTAGTGCTGCATCGGCACGTAGTTGAGCAGATAGCTTGTGGTTGATGATCAGAGAGATAAAACGGGGAAGAGCCACGTTGTGAGTTCGTGGTGGCGAGATGACAATGATCAAAGAGTCGAAAATTACCTGAGCGAAATCTATGCGCCTCGTAAAGATGAGGGCATGAGCCAAACGAGTGATGGCAGCAGAAGATTGATCCCACCCCAATGTCTTGTGAGAAAGACAATAGATGAGGTGAGAGAAGAAATAGTTCCATACCGCACCCATGTTCTTTCGAAGTAGAGTGATGGAACCCTTGGATTTCCCTTCGTGTATGTAGTTGAGAGTGGCAACGACCTCATCGTGTTCTTGCCTAGTGGGGAATGGAGCATATACGTCAAACTCTGGAATCTTCAAAATAGCCCGAACATCATCGACCCCAAAAGAAAGATCAGGATGTTCTTTAGTAGATAAGATAAAGGCTGAAACCTGATGAGAATCAGAATCGTACTTACAAGTAAGACAAAAGCTACCAAGGAGCATTTTGCTCATCTTGGTCGATTCTGTTAGAGCATGGCGTAAAGGAGATCGTTGAAGAAATAAAGAAACTTGATTGAATTCCGGATGATCGACATCCGCAGAGAGGCGAGCAACCTGGTTGCATGTAGGAAAAACAAGGGATTCCCGAGTGAGAGGAGTAGACTTGGAAGCCTTTGATGATTTGGAAGACGCCATTGAAGAAGAAAGAGGGTTATGTATTTGCAGGTTTGCTGAGAGAGAAAATGGAAACGGAATGAATGAAGAAGATGATGATGGATATATATAGGTTAAGAAAACTTGGAGGGAAAGATGAGTTTTCAAAAAATAAAAAAATCATAAATGGTAATGATGGTACGACGCAAACGTGCGTCATAGAGAAGTGTAAGGGCCGAAAAACGGCTAAGTGTCAGGTCGTGGACGTCCCATCAACTGACACACGAACCCCGTAACGCCACATGGCATAAGTTGATAGGATGAAGAAAAGGTGCCGAAAGATCTTTGGTATGAGAGATGTGGATAAGGATGACACATCATACACTATACCGAAAGGGATAAGTACCAAAATATGAGAGATATTTCGGTAAGTAGTGTTCGGTATTAGAGATACCGAATAAAGAAAGTGTTAGGGAAACAATTCGGTAAGCGAGAGGAATACCTAAGGCATAAAATTTTCGGTATGTGAAGCAAATGCCGAAAGAGACACCGATATGAGAGATACCGAAAGAGGATACTTACCGATTTGAGAGTAGTGTCGGTAAACAAGAGATACCAAAAGAGATTCGGTATTTTTTTTTACTTAACAAAAATTTAACATACCTAAGGATCCCACAAGGAAGTTGAATCGGGCCTCATCCAGTGGTTTGTAAAGAGGTCTGCAAGTTGAAGATCTGTAGGAATGAAGTGAAGTTCAATATCACCCTTAGAGATATGATCTCTTATAAAGTGATACCGAATATCAATATGTTTAGATCTGGAGTGCAACACTGGATTGTTGGCAATGGCTATAGCACTGGAATTGTCACACATGATCGGTATATGAGAGTAGAACTTGTCATAATCTTGTAGTTGATTTTTCATCTACAAGATATGTGCACAACAACTTCTGGCTGCAACATATTCAGCTTCAGCAGTAGAGGTAGATACCAAATTCTGTTTCTTACTTGACCACCTAGTAATTGACATCTGTTAGTCATGCTTTTCCTATCCACTTTAGACCCTGCAAAATCTGAATCTGAATAACCAATGAGATCAAAACATGAGTCATTGGGATACCAAAGACCCAGATTCATAGTACCTTTTAGGTACCTAAAAATACGTTTCACAGCCGCCAAGTGAGATTCCTTGGGATTGGCTTGATAACGAGCACAAAGACACATAACATACATGATGTCAGGTCTACTAGCAGTAAGATAAAGAAGAGACCCTATCATACCTCTATAATTCGTGATATCAACTGACTTTCCAGCTGGATCAACATTAATTTTAAGAGGTGGTGCCATTGGAGTTTTCATGGGAGAGCAATTTTCAAAATCAAACTTCTTTAATAAATCACGAATATATTTACTCTGATTTATAAAAATACCTTCAGAGGTTTGTTTAATTTGAAGACCAAGAAAGAAAGTAAGCTCACCCATCATACTCATCTCATATTTGCTTTTCATGAGAGAGGCAAACTCTTGACAAAGAGTTTCATCAATGGCACCAAAAATGATGTCATCCACATAGATTTGAACAAAAATGATATTACCTTTAGTTTTCTTGAGAAAAAGAGTATTATCAGTTTTACCTCTGATATAATGGTTGGAGAGAAGGAAGTCATACAGAGTGTCATACCAAGCATGAGGAGCTTGCTTCAGACCATAGAGAGCCTTGTCAAGTCTGAACACAGAGTAAGGATGAGCTGGATCTTCAAAATCTGAAGGTTGTTTCACATAGACTTCTTCATCAAGTTCTCCATTGAGAAATGCACTCTTAACATCCATTTGAAAGACTCAAAAGTTTTTGTGAGCAGCATGAGCAAGAAAGATTCTTATTTCTTCAAGTCTATCAACAGGAGCAAAGGTTTCATCATAATCGATATCTTCCTCCTGCCTATATCCTTGAGCAACAAGTCTGGCTTTGTTTCGGATAACATTACCCACTTCATCCATTTTATTTCGGAAAATCCACTTAGTACCGATAATGGTCTTACCGAAAGGTCGAGGCACAAGTCTCCAAACTTTGTTTCTTTCGAATTGAGACAACTCTTCTTGCATGGCAGTGACCAAACAAGAATCTACTAGAGCTTCCTCAATTTTCTTGGGCTCAACAATGGAGAGAAAATTCACATAGAGACAAATGTTTCCAACACCTCTTCTGGTTTGGACACCTGCTTGCTGATCACCTATAATCTGATTAATTGGATGATCTTTGGTCCATTTAAGAGCTGGAGGAAGAGGTGCAAGAAAAGTGTTTGGAGAATATGAAGGTGAAGGATCGGTAGGTATAGGATGAATATGATGAAGAGAAGAAGTATGTAAGGTGGGTTCGGTAGGAGCTATGGGTTCGACAGTTGGTAAGGGTTCTGCCGAACCATGGTGGAGGGAAGTAGAGGTTACCGAGAATGGGACATATGGAGGTCCTGAAGACAGAAGATTTGGATAATCTTCTCTAACACACGAAGTGATCCATTCATGAAGCTCAGTATCATCACAAGATAAGGAAGATGTCTTGTGATCATCGAACTTCACATGTATTGATTCATCAATACATTTTCTCCTTAGATTGTATACTCTATAGGCTTTAGAAGAAAGAGAATAGCCCATAAATATACCTTCATCAGCCTTGGGATCGAATTTCCCAAGATGTTCTCGATCATTCAAGATAAAACACAAGCAACCGAAAACATGAAGAAAACCGATGTTTGGTTTTCGGCCATAGAAGACTTCATAGGAAGTCTTGTTGTGTCTTTTCACAATAATAGATCGGTTTTGAGTAAAATAGGCTGTATTGACAGCCTCAACCCAAAAGTAGGTTGGTAGGTTTGATTCACTTAGCATAGACCTTGCAGCTTCACATAGTGTACGATTCTTTCTTTCCACAACACCATTTTGTTGTGGAGTTCTGACTGCTGCAAAGTTTTGAGAGATACCTTTGTCACAAAGAAAGGCATCTAAAGTAGCATTTCTGAATTTGGTCCCATTGTCACTTCGGATAGATCTGACTAGTTGACCGTTGAGAACTTCATATTTCTTGATGAAATTGATGATTTCTTCAGAAGTATCACTTTTATACCTGAGAAAGAATACCCAAGTGTAACGAGTGAATTCATCAATTATGACAAGAAAATACCTTTTTCCACCAAGACTAGGTGTGTTGACTGGCCCACAAAGATCCATATGCAGCATCTGAAGTGGAGTAGAGATAGAGAAACATTGCTTTGACTTGAAAGAGGATTTTGTCAGCTTCCCTTTATCACAAGCAGCACATAGCTTCTCTTTAGAGAAAGAGATTTTCGGTAAACCGACCACAAACTCCTTGTTAGAGAGAGCATTCAACGTCTTGAAGTTGAGATGAGAGAGACGATTATGCTAGAGCCAGTTCTTCTTTTCTGAGTCTTCAGAAATGAAACATATGCTTTCATCTTCAGTTGATTTGACACTCATATTGATGACATACACATTGTCCTTTCTAAAACCAGATAGGATAGTGTGAAAACATTTATCAGTGATGAGACAATCATTTTCTCTGAATATCACATAGTAACCTAAATCACATAGTTGACTAATGCTTAAAATATTATGCATTAGACCTTCCACATAGGCAACTTTGTTGAAAGTAATGGAACCATTAGAAAGAGTCCCATAACCTTTAGTGGAACCACGAGAGTTGTCACCAAAAGTTACGGTTGGTCCCTTTTCTTTCACAAAGTCTAGAAGAAGAGATTTGTTTCAGTCATATGTCTTGAGCATCCACTATAAAGATACCATGTTTGATGAAGCACATAGACCTGCAAACATAAACAAATTAGTACTTTGGAACTCTTTTTAAGGTGGGTCCTTTAGGGTTAGAAGAAGAAGAAGAGAAAGCATGGTTAATTTGACTACATCTTTCAATACGGTCTTAGGACAGTCTTTGGCAAGATGAAAAGTGTCACCGCAGTTGTAACACTTTCTGTAGATGAATCTTTTCTTGGGTTCAAGAGAGGAAGATTTTACCTTTCCTTGAGGTTTGGATTTTAGAGGTTTAGAGGAATGAGGGGGAACAGGATAGTTGTACGGAACGTGAGGGTTATGGGGTACTGGTCCAAGGATTCCCTTTTCAGATGAAGAAGAAGGGTTGATTGAGATTCCTTTAGACTTCTTTTTTTAAGTCTCTAGGTATGAATTCCGTTGTGTTCATGGGAGATTTACCTTTTGAAGAAGGTGTAATCTTTCTTTTGTTGGGAAGGTCAACAACAACGGATTTTCCTTTAGTAAGGAGAGGAGCTTTTTTAGGAGAATGAGAAGAAGAAGAAGAAGAAACCTCTTTTAGTTTTAAAGACATAAGAAGATCATTTACAGGCTTGACAAACTCATTTGAGTCTTGATCTTCTTTTAGAAGAGGCTTGGATGATTTGGCGCACACAAAGATGCCAAACTTCCTTGAATCGCGAAGATCCATGGAGTATACCGAGTTAGAATCTTCTGAGTTAGAATCATTCCAATCAGAAGAATATGAGGGTAGTTTAGAAGACAGAGGAAGATTTTGAGAAGGAGAGGGAATGTTTTCAGAAGGGGTTAAAACAGCATCCTCTTTCCAGTAACCTAAGCCAAAATTTTCACCAACAACTTGTTCTTTAAAAAATTTCTCAAGGTTTTTGGAAGAGGTGTTCCATTTGCTTACAATTTCCTGTTCTTTTTGAAGACGCTTAATAAGTTTATTCTTTTCTTTAGCTAATACATAGTTTATCGTCTTCAAGTCTTCTAACTCAGCTTTTAGTTTATCAAAATGCTTTTGCTGAGATAGAGAAGCCTGGAGTTGAGAAGAGAGAGACTTGATTTGAGCATTGGCTCTTTTCTTTGCATCTTTTTCGTTATGAAAAGGTACAGTTAGAGAGTCATATGCCTCAATCTTCTCTTCATCAGATAGAGAGTAGAAGGGATGTATCTGAGAAGAAGAGGAGGAGCACTCAGCTGTGAAGTCCATCCTTGAGTAGGAGTCTTTTGTTTCTTCATCAAGTTTTTCCATAAGGCATTTACTTGATACTTCCTTTTCGCTGTCGTAGGTAGGTTCGTCTGCCCAGTCAAGAGTTTCTGTCATTAGACCTTTTCCTCTTCTTTGAGAGTTGAAATTTCTTTCTTTTTCTCTTTTGTACTTGGCTTTATATTTGTCACCTTTATCGGAGAGCTCTTTGAATGATGAAGAAGGAGAAGGTTTTCTAGGATGCGATCTACCTGTAGAAATAGATCTTAGATTTCTTCTTTTAGTAGAGTTAGAAGAATTAGATTTAGAGATCCTAGGAGGATTGCTTCTACACTCAGACGCAAAATGGCCTTTCTTACCACATGCGTAGCAATCCTCCTTAGATTTGTTCAAAGAACTTCTAGAGGAAGAAGAAGAGAATTTTCTGTTGTTTTGAAATTTGTTGGAGGAGGGGTTCTTTCTGAACTTAGAGAAGTTCGCAAGCATACTCTTCTCCTATTTCATTTGATCAACAGAGAAGTTTCCTCCTTCATCATCGGCTTCACTAAGATAAACTTTCGAAGAGTGATTAATGTCATCTTGACTTTCTCTTTCAGAATCATCAGAAGGATGGTTTATACGAGGAATACAAATAGATTTCTTGGAGCCATCGCTGATAAGATCCATAAAAGGGGCTCTTATTTCTTTAATGATGGATTTCCTTTGAAGATGAGTTTGTTCGTAATTAAAGAAAGTTCCATAAAGAGAAGTAAGTGGAAAGCTTTCCAAGTCCCTGGATGTCTTAATGCAAGTACTGAGAGTTTCCCATAAATCGGGAAGACCGTCCATGAATTTGCACAAGACTTCCTCGTTGTCATAAATCTTTCCGAGAAGTTTTAGATCATTTAATAGACTATTAAAACGATTGTAGTAATTAGTAAGAGATTCTCCCTTTTTCATGGGAGAAGAGTTTGTATATGCGAACTAGAGAAATTTTCTTGGACTCTTTAACTTCATCTGTAACTTCGTACAGAACACATAGAGTAGACCACATGTCTTTTGTAGTAGTAAAGTTGACAAGAGAATGATACACTTCATCTGGAAGCAACTGAGCAATAATTGCTCGCACTTTGGAATCAAGTCCAATGGTGCGTCTATCTTCATCAGTGTATTCTTTTTCAAGCTTCAGAATATATCTACCTGTAGCTGAATTTCGTTCCTCATCAGAAGATTCATCGGAAACATGAAAAAGAGAATATTTTTCTTTTTCTTTCTTTTTAGCCGTTTTAATAAATTTGTCCCAAACTTTAGGAACAAGTGGACCTTCACGAAGAACGGTCAAGTAACGGCTGTCAGCTCCTTCTAGGAAGAGTATCATTCTACTTTTCCAGAGGGAAAAGTTGTTGGTATTAAACCTAGGAGGTTTGACCATTGAGCCATTATCAGATTGAGAAAAAGAAGAAGGACCAACTTTAGATGAGGATGCCATCACGGATCTGATTTATCAAATTAAATCAACCGCTCTGATACCACGGTCCCTTGTTAGCAAAACAAGTATTGTAGAAGGGGGGGGTGAATACAATACACAAAATTTTACTTAATTTTTAATTCTTTTATTGATATGAATATCAAAAATTACACAAAGAGAACAAAGATTGTTGCGGAAAAAGAATAGCTAAGAACTACTCAAAACAATCTAACACTAAGAAGACTTTAAAGAACACAAAGACTAAATCTTAGATAGAAAGTGAAAGCTATCAACCTGCTTGAAATCTTGCAAATGAGAAATCTTGAGCTGAAAGCGTTAGTAGCAAGGTGCTACCTCCATCCTTTATATACTATCCAATGTAATGAGTGCAAAGGACATAGAACAATAAAGGCATGGGTGGTTGAGATATTGTCAATAAATTATAAGATATTTGAGGTGACTTATCACAATACAAAAGGTAACTTTTGTACTATGAAAGTAAAATATCTTAATAAAATATAATTGATTCAAATCTTTTTGAGATCTTTTGGAAAATAAACGTCTCAATCAAAATTAGAACTAAGTGTATATCTTCTCATAGAAGGAAGCTTCCATTCCCATTGTCAGAAGTACATTAGGAATGATGAACTATGTCAAATCAAGAGGGTTTGACATAAATGATCTTACCTGTAACGCCCTAAAATCTGAAGATAGTAACTTATAAAATTTTTTCTAAATTCATTAATAAATACTTCGAACTACAACATAAATTGAGAATTAACTTCAACGCTCATGTTCATCCTATACATACACTCTATGAAAAGGACGGGTGTTACTGAACCCAATAACAGTTACTAACTCCAACCTGCGGAAGACTTCACCGACTACTCACTCTTGTATAAAGCTAAGGCTCAATTCTCATTGCACTTGCTAGAACTGAAACCCCAACTGAAACCTGATGCACATGCCGACAAATAAAAAGGTTAGACTTAACGCATAGTGAGCTCAAGAGTTTTAACATGAATGAATATATCTTTAAAAGAAAGGAAATCAGTTTAAAGCAAGATCCTTCGAAATATTATACTTCAAAATGGAAACGACACATTTTCCCATAATATACACTTATAAAGACAATGCTTCCCAAACATGCATTTCTTATAAAACGATGCAACCCGTAACTCACACAAAACGGGGTCATAGTTCGACACTCACATTTGTGAAAATGTAAATAATACTTCTTATCCCAAAACACTCGAACTCGGGTGGAACATAATACTCGAACCTTAAATAACGAAAAACAATCCATATAAATAAAATACGCCATTAAAACATGGAACTGAAACTTCATACTCACGCGACCATTAAAATGGAATGAAATCCAAACATCAAAACATGGACAATTAGATATCCAAGATACATCGGGCCGACAACGGGGGATACCCGTATCCGTGGAGAGCGGAGGAACACAAAGGTATGCCACTCAACCAACGTTCATCGCATGACACCTAACGGCATGAAAGCCAAAGTGTCCCTACGAATCCTTGACAAGTTTCACCCAAAGATACAAGGTACCTTGATGCCAAAAAGACACCCGAAAGGCCCGGCACACCCGATGACTACAACCATGGCATTACCCCGACGACGGAGATCTAGGCACACACCCACACAGTGGCGCCCAAGACTACCTCCTCCTAGTGCCTACTTGTCAAGTATTGGTCATAAAACATGAGTCCCGGAGTCCAACCCCGTACCACCCAATTGACCACAAAATAAGATTGACTTATGTGCCTATGGATCCAATACAACACAGTCTAAAAATACACGACTACACATGAATGACAATAGCACTCGAGCCTGTAAATATTATAAATATGCAATAAAATGCATTTAGATGTAAATCGTGAATTAGACTCTACATCGAGCCATTAAAACCGGTCAAATGTCCTCAAGACTCTTTTAAGCCAACACCGAACTAAAATGCTCAAAATCCATTTGGCCAATAATTATTGGTCCCCCAAATAATGAAATGTCTTTAAACAACGTTTATAAAGACACATGTCTCGAAGACGAGATTAACCCAAAACTCCACACGAGATGGGACTAAAGATTTTCCAAAGGGTTTATGAATGCAAATACACCAAAATGCATATAACATGAAATAGACTTCATTTGTACAAAATCCTCGAAGATGCATAAATCATAAGATAAATCTTACTTGTACAAAATCACCAAGAGTACATAAATCATGCTATTTAGTTGTCGAAATGTTCAAAACCCAATATAAGCATTTTAAGAGGTTAACACAACCCAAGTTTACTAAATATGAAAACTTACCAAAATACTCACTCTTTGACATATAACCAAGTAAGACATATTTACTTCAAAATATACAAAACTTATCAGCAGTTAACCATTTTATGTAAAATACTTTAGAATAAACATTTTGGCATGTACATCGTTTTCACAAATCAACTTGAACTCACCTTGCTAGATTTAGTCTAAATCTAGATTTCACCCAACGAGCTCTTTTGAAGGGCGCTTGAATCCTCAAGCCGAAAACATCCAAAACCTAGATCCAAACACTTCAAACCATAAATATCCACAATCAACCACATAGAAACATTTTGTTGGGTATAAATATGCTAAGTATGGTTTATGCTGCTGATTAATGTTGCTAAGTGATTACTACTGCTAAACTATCAAGATTACTACTGCTAGTAGAATTAATATTGCTTAAAGAGTTAGTGCTGCTACTTGAATAGTTAGTACTGCTTGGAGAGTTAGTACTGCTAGTAGTTAGTACTGCTGAAGATTAAAGCTGCTGAAGATGGTTAATACTTCTGAAGATAGTTAGTGCTGTTTATAAAGATAAAGATGCCTTGGAGATAAAGACAAGCTGGAGATAAGGCTAAAGATAATTATGGGATTGATATTGAAGATCAAGTTTATTTTGATAATTATCTTGTAATCTACTCTGTAAATATAGTCTAGATGTTATAGATTATATAGTACATTCTGAAAGAATTATTGACAGAGAATGAATAAGTTTTTGTGATAGAGAATTAACCTCAAGACTAGTTTAGATCCTTTCTATAGAGAAGTATAGAACGTCTGTTGAGCCTGTTCAACAGATTGAGGTTTTTGTGTGTAATCATCAAGTTGAATCAATATAAACTTGTGATTTGAGTTTGATATACTGTTTTATTGATTGTTAGTGTTAAAGTGTTTTTCCGCAACTTCTTTAGCATTGATTCTGAGTTTTAGTGAATTAAATTCTTGTTTAAATTTCGATCCTGACAAGTGGTATCAGAGCTTTGTTAAACTCAGAAAACCTACAATCATCATGGACAGTTCAAGTGATAGTGTTCTGGTCTCAAAGGTTCCAATGCTCAGATCTAATGAGTTTGACATGTGGAAAATTAGGATCAGGCAATACATCCTTCTCACTGATTACTCTATGTGGGACATCATTGAGAATGACCCATCCAATGAAGGAAAGATTGGAGCAGATGGAAAAAGAATCCCACCAAAGACAGATGGAGAGAGGAAGATAAGGCAGACAGAGATGAAAGCCTTGAGCACACTGCTCTTGGCTATTCCTAATGAGTATCAACACCAATTTTGCAACTGCACTGATGCCCAGATGCTTTGGAATCAGAAGGCAATACTGAAGCAACAGTATCAAAACTTCATGTCAACTAAGAATGAGTCCATGACTCAAACTTTTGACAGGTTTAACAAGCTGATTGGTGAACTAGCTACTGTTGGAGTGCAAATTGATCAAGATGATGTAAACAGAAAGTTCTTAAGGCCCCTTGGAGATGAATGGACCATGTATACTGTCTCCTTCAGACAGGATGACAAGCTGGAGGACAAAGAACTAGACGATCTTTATAATGACTTAAGGGTGTTTGAGGCTGAAGTTGAAGCCAAGAAAAGACCATCTGGATACACTCATAATGCTGCTCTTTTATCATCTTCTTCTTCTACTGTTTCTGCTGCTAATACAGAATCAGTTAGTACTGCTTATGTATCTAAGCAGGATGTATCTAATGACTCTGTATTAGAAGCTTTTCTTGCTAGTCATGCTAATTTTGGTTTAATTAATGATGATCTTGAACAAATTAATGCAGATGACCTTGAGGAGATGGATATAAAGTGGCAAATGGCCATGCTAACTATGAGGGTCAAGAGATTCATAAAGAGGACTAGCAGGAACAACTTTTCTCAGAGGAGAGAAGATGGTGCTGGGTTTGACAAGTCGAAGGTGGAGTGCTACAAGTGTCACAAAATGGGACACTTTGCAAGAGAATGCAGAGGAGGAATTCGTCAACAACATGGTAGTAACCACCAGCAAGCACATTCCTCAAGCTTCCAAAACAACAGAAACTCTACTCAAGTCTTGTTTCTCAAGAAGGAATGGGATTTGATTGGAGTGATCAAGCAGAAGAAGCTGTTCAGAATCAAGCCCTGATGGCAGAAGTCTCAGACTCTTCAAGCACAGATATTCCAACAGAGGTAAAAACTAAACTGTGCACTAAAGAGTGTCTTCAGACTGTTCAAAAGTACAGGGATCATAACCAAAGCATGTGTGATGACCTTAAAAGGTTAGAGAGAGATATAAGAGAGTATAAAGTGATTGTGGAAAAGTTTGAAGATCAAATCAAGGCTTACAAGGCCAATGAACTTCAGCATTACTATGACACAAATTACTGGAAGTGGGAGAAAGATCAATTAGAGAGCCAAATAGAAAAATCTAAAGAGGAGTGTGAGAAGATAAAGAGTGAGTATGAGAAAACTAAGCTTGACATTGAGAAGTTTTCTTATGCTTCCAAAGCAATGGACTCTTTGCTTAAAGCTCAAGTTCATGATAAGATCAAGAGTGGTATAGGATACAATGCAACACCTCGACCTTATAACAATAATTATATCCCTCCCTCTTCTGATTTCTTAGAAAACCAAAATAAGGACTTACCTATAGGAGCAACAGAAGTAGATCCTATAGATAGTGTGGTGGTTGAAGAAGATAATGAGAAAGAGAAATCTGAGAATAAGAATGCAGAAGAGGTTCCTGTAGAAAATCATATTCTTACCAATGAACGGGGAGGTAAACCATTCATCAAGAGTGAAAAGGTGGATAGCTCAAAGAGTGAAAAGGTGGAAAGCTCAAAGAGAGAAAAGGGAAAGGTATAGGGAGTCCACTATATGCAGACCACAGTTGTGAATCCCTGTACATGTAAACAGCATCAGCCCCAAAAACATGATAAAACCAGGGGTAATCAAAGAAACTGGAATAATCAGTGGGCACAAAAACAAGGGGTTGATCTGAGTAAAATCAATAGACCAAAATCTTGTTTTATTTGTGGAAAGCTTAACCATATTGCCAATTACTGTTATTTCAATCCTATGAACCAAAGGATAAACTTTCAAAGACATATACAAAATCCTGTTGGTTATAGGAATCAAAGAAGGAATCATATGGCTGAAAATGTAAAAAGAGCACCTTTAAAAGCTAATGCTCAAAACAAGTTTGCAAAATCAAAGAAAAATACTCCAAATAAGTCAAAGAGTAACTTAAAGAAAAATAAAGCAAACAATTTTGTTCAGGTTTGGGTTCCAATTGGAAAGAAATATGTTAGTACTACTACTTCAAATAGTACTGCTGACAGAAATAATGTTGCTGCAAGCAATACTACTGCTAACAATGTTAGTACTGCTAATCAAATTAGTACTGCTAACAAAATTAGTACTGCTAATGATGTTAGTACTGCTAACAAAGTTAGTACTTCCAATCAAGTTAGTACTGCTTCCAGTAACAGACCCATTATTGTGACAAAGTATTCAAGCCATAAGATTCCTCAGTCTGAAAAGCTCATCAAAACTGATTGTGAATATGTTGATGAGAATGGGAAACCCAATACCACTTTGGCTTGGGTTCCTACTAAAAGCTAACTGTTCTACTTTATGTGCAGGGAAACCAACAGCAAAAAGGGAAGTGCATTTGGCATGTTGATAGTGGTTGCTCTAGGCACATGACAGGCAACAAGTCTTTCCTACAAAACTTCAAAAGAATTGATGGAGGACATGTTGTATTTGGGGATAATCCTTCTGGAGGAAAGATTAGTGGAAAAGGTATTGTGTCAAAGGGTAAGATGACATTTGAGGATGTCTACTATGTTGAGCAATTGAGATACAACCTGTTAAGTGTATCACAGGTTTGTGACAAGAAACATAGTATATTATTTACTGATACTGAATGTATTATCCTTGCTAAAGGGTTCAAGGTAGTTGATGAAAGTATGATACTACTGAGAACACCAAGAAAGGACAATGTTTATTGCTTGGATTTAGAGAATGTATATAATGATTCATCATTTAATTGTCTATTTTCAAAAGCTTCTGTTGATGAATCATCTCTATGGCACAGAAGGATGTGTCACATGAACTTTAAAACAATGAATAATCTTGTGAAAAACAACCTTGTAAGAGGTTTACCACAAAAGGTATTTTCATGTGATGATCATTGTGTTGCATGTCTTAAAGGCAAACATCACAAAACTTCTCATAAATCCAAAGAGATAAATACAATCTCTTCACCTCTTATGTTATTGCATATGGATCTGTTTGGTCCTACAAATGTGATGAGTATTGGCATGAAATCTTACTGCTTAGTTATTGTTGATGATTTCTCTAGATTCACTTGGGTCTATTTTCTGAGGACAAAGGATGAGACAAGTGGACTGATCAAATCCTTTATTCTCAGAGTTGAAAACCAAACAAATCAAAGAGTTAAAATCATCAGGTCTGATAATGGAACTGAATTTAAAAACCATGACCTAAACAGCTTCTGTGAGGAAAAAGGTATTGAGAGATAATACAGTGCTCCTAGGACCCCTCAACAGAATGGAGTTGCTGAGAGGAGAAATAGGACACTGATTGAAGCTGCAAGATCCCTGTTGGTAGATTCAAAACTGCCAGTGACATTTTGGGCAGAAGCAGTTAATACTGCTTGTTATGTTCAAAACAGGGTTCTAATAGTTAAATCTCAAGGCAAGACACCATATGAACTTTTTAACAAGAAGAAACCTTTTATTGGATTTTTCAAACCATTTGGGTGTCCTTGAAAAATTATTAATACCAAAACTCACTTAGGCAAGTTTGATAGCAAAGCAGATGATGGATTTCTGGTTGGTTACTCATCCCAAAGTAAGGCTTACAGAGTTTTTAATACCTCTTCTAGAATAATTGAGGAAAGTGACAATGTCAAATGCATTGAGAGCACACCAAATAAACTTGGTACAGGCCCTGATTGGCTTTTTGACATTGATTCACTAACTAATTCTTTGGGTTTCAGTTATGAGAATAATGCAGGAACAGGGACATAATCAGTACAAGACAAAAGACAAGAGTTTGTGCTATTCCCAATCCCTACAGCAGATTCTACTGAACTCTGTGTTCAAGAGAAGAAAGATGCTTCAGATTCAAAGGATACTGAAACTGCTCAGAATGAAGAGGAGAGAGGTGAAAAGGAGGATCAGCTTTTGAACTCAGAACAGCTAGAACCTGAGATGCCTGCAGTGGCAGAAGATGATACTGATGATGAGAACTCCTCAGTATTTGGTGGCAGCCCTCCTGAAAAGAATGACTCTAATCTGGATACAGAGATTAATGAAGAGGCTATTCATCAAACAAAAGTGCATAAAGATCATCCTCCTCAGTTGGTAATTGGAGACATCAATTCTCCAATCATCACAAGGAATCAGAGTAAGTTGGGAGGATTAAAAGACATACAATCAGGCTTCCTATCTTGCTTTCTATCTCAGGTTGAGCCCAAAAAGGCACATGATGCAATGAAAGATCTAAGCTGGATAGAATCAATGCAAGAGGAGCTGTTGCAGTTTGTATTGCAAAATGTATGGGATTTGGTAGAACTGCCTAAAGGACACAGAGCTATAGGGACAAAATGGATTTTCAGAAACAAGAAGGATGAGAGAGGAATAGTGATCAAGAACAAGGCTATATTGGTAGCACAGGGGTACACTCAAGAAGAAGGAATTGATTATGAAGAGGTTTTTGCACCAGTGGCTAGGATTGAGGCAATTAGGCTGTTTTTAGCCTATGCTTCTTTCATGAAGTTCAAAGTCTACCAAATGGATGTGAAAAGTGCTTTTCTATATGGCAAAATTGAAGAAGAAGTATATGTCTGTCAGCCTCCAGGGTTTGAAAATCCCAAGTATCCTGACAGAGTATACAAATTGAAGAAAGCACTGTATGGACTACATCAAGCACCAAGAGCTTGGTATGACACCTTGTCTACCTATCTCTTGGAAAATGGTTTTGAGAGAGAAACTATTGACAAGACTCACTTCATTCAAAGGAAGAAGAAGGACATCCTGCTAGTGCAAATCTATGTGGATGACATCATCTTTGGATCCACAAAAGATCAATTGTGCAGAGATTTTGAAGAATTAATGCATAAGAGATTCAAGATGAGTTCTATGGGTGAACTTACTTTCTTCCTTAGGCTACAAGTTAAGCAGCAACAAGATGGAATCTTCATAAGCCAAACCAAGTATGTACAGAACATTTTAACCAAGTTTGGGTTCTCAGATCCCAAGCCTGCAAGCACACCCATGGAGACACACAAACAGATTACTGAAGATCTTGAGGGGGAGGATGTGGATGTTCATTATTACAGATCCATGATTGGCTCTCTCATGTATCTCACAGCTTCTAGACCAGATATCATGTTCCCTGTTTGTGTGTGTGCAAGATTTCAAGTTAGGCCAAAGCAATCACATTTTCAAGCAGTCAAGAGGATATTCAGATATCTCAAAGGTCAACCCAGATTAGGCCTTTGGTATCCTCATGACTCACCATTTGACCTTCTTGCATATTCAGATAGTGATTTGGGTGGAGCTAACTTGGACAGAAAGTCTACAACTGGAGGATGTCAGTTTTTGGGTGCAAGACTAGTGTCATGGCAGTGTAAGAAGCAAACCACAGTGTCCACTTCAACAACAGAAGCAGAATACATAGCTGCTGCAAGCTGCTGCTCACAAGTGCTATGTATTCAGAATCAAATGATGGACTATGGTATGACATTTCTTCACACTCCTATTTTCATAGACAACAGCAGTGCTATTAGCATTGTTAATAATCCTGTCAAGCATTAAAAAACAAAGCATATAGAAATAAGGTACCATTTTATCAGACACTGTAATGAGAAGAAGCTAATTCAGGTTCAGAAAGTACACACAAGTAACCAGTTTGCTGATCTATTCACAAAAGATTTTGATGTGGGTAGATTCACATTCTTGGTCACAAGTGTGGGCATGATGAACAATGAATAAGTATATTCTCATTCTCTTTATGTACCTATATAGATTGTTCAGATTGGATACTTGGTACTTCTCGTTCAGTTAATACTGCTTACTGCATTACTCATAATAATAGTTAAAAAATGGTTAAGTATGGTTACTACTGCTAGGTGGTTTATACTGCCAGTGCGAAGTTACTACTGCTAATCATTGTTACTACTGCTGGTACATTTAATACTGCTAGTATGTGTTAGTACTGCTAGTCTGTGTTTATACTGCCAGTGCAAAGTTACTACTGCTAGTCTGTGTTAGTACTGCCAGTATGTGTTACTACTGCTATTATGAGTTAATACTGCGAGTTCGTTAATACTGCCAGGGTAATTAGTACTGCTTCTAACTTACTCCCTTCACCTATAAATACCCTGTGTGACCGCCAAATTACAAACGGCTCTTTAAATTTCTACTAGTGCACACTCTCTCTCTCTCTCTTGTTCTCTTGAATTCTCTCTTACCAGTGCGTAACCCTATCTTCGACCAATCGCTCAAGAAGATGGCTGAACTGATGTTTGTCGATGAACACAATGAATTGGCAATGCTACTCAAACCAAAGCAAGCAGAGGGATTTCATCAGATTGTGGATTTTCTACAATCCTCACACATCGCCCACCCTCTAACTGTCAATCCCACAATCTATGTGGAACACCAAAGGCAGTTCTGGTCCAATGCCGCTATTCATACTGAAGATGGCAATCAGGTCATCAAAACCAGGGTGTGTGATAAACCCCTGACAATCACAGAAGGAGCTATTCGCATTCATCTACGACTAGATGATGTCTCAGGTATAACCTCTTTACCCAAGGAAGATCTCTTCCAAGCTCTTAGTCAAATGGGGTATGAAGGTCCCACTGATGTATTCAAGTTCTTCAAGAACAGGTTTGCACCACAGTGGAGATTCTTTGTTCATACCCTTCAGCACTGTATTTCAAGGAAAACAACTGGCTGGAGTGAGTTCAGTAGTACCATTGCTTATGCTATGGTCTGCTTAGCTACCTCTAGAAAGTTCAATTTTGCTCAAATGATTTTAAATGATTTTATGTCAAACCTGGATACCAAAACCAAAAGCTTTTATATGTATCCCAGGTTTGTACAAGAGATTATACTGAATGAATTGACGGATATACCTCATTTCAATGAGGTATATGTACCAAAACCCCCAAAGGGGAAGGTGTTTTCTAATATGAGGAGGCCTAGTGAGGACTTCTCAGGTATTGACACACCATTGTTCTCTACAATGATGGGTGTGTCTCCTTCCCATGGTGAGGCATCAGTGTCAAAGCCCTCATATGACAACCAAACTGATGACCTACCCACACCACTCATTTGTATTAACATCCCTCAGTCCCTTCTTCAAAAGCCAACTTCACCCATCAACTCATACGTATATAAGGAAAAAGGTAAAGAAGGTTCCTTCCCTTCTTGTACCTTCACCCACAAATCCTTCAAGCCCTCTAATGGAGCATTCTCCATTAGAGAATATCCAAAGGGAAACCACAGGGGTGTCTCCCAACCCCAAGAAGGTGCTCAATAAGGAGAAGGAAGATCATATGGGCTGTAAGGCTCACACTACTGACTTTGCATAAAGTGCAGGGCAGGACAGTGTGAACATATCTAAGACCTTCCCCATGGCAACTTTGGGTGAGCAATCCTCCAAAGGTCCCAGGTGCAAAGAAACCAAGGGGGTAGAGGATGCTTCTGACAGGCAGAAGACCTCTACTACTAAAAGATTCAAGGATCCTTCAAGGGTGGTAAACAAACCCAAAGGAGGTGAGGACAGATATACCTACAATGAATTGATGGAAACTATGGGAAACATAAATCTTGATGTCATCAAGCAAGGCTCAGATATAGAGGAGATGAAATTGATAATTCTGTCTCAACAAGTGCAGATTACCAAATTGAAGAAGATGGTGCTAAAGTTGGTACAGAAAAAGAAAAGAAAGCAGTATGTCTTGAAGAAAAGGGGAGATGCTTTCAACAAGGGGGAGAAACAAGATGAAGAGGAGAAACACAGTCCCATTGGCATGGAAACTCAGTTTGAGGGGGAGGTGAATACAGAAAAAGAAAATACAGAAGCAGAAAGTTCCAAAGCAGCAGAAACTGTTAAACTAGCAGCAGAAAAGGCACAAGCAGCAGTAACAGAGCCAGCAGCAGTAACAGGGCTATCTGTTGAAGAGATAGAAATAGCAAAAACTCTTCTAAAGGCCAAAACAGATACCCCCAAAGCCACTCAAAAGGCCAAGGGAGTGGAAATTAAAGAAGGAGGTCTTGAGCAGAAAAGAAAAGAAATCAGTCAGGCAGAAATGAAAAGAAAAGGCAAGGCAAAAGTGGATGAATCTGTACAACCTCCCAAAAAGCTAAAACAGATAGAGATTGATGAGAAATTGGCAAAGAGGCTGCAGGATGAGATAGAACAAGAAGAAGAGACTCAACAGGCCAAAGATAGGCAGATTGCTCTAGATCTATCCACTAAGCTGAATGAGGAATATCAAAAGAGCCTGAAAGCTGCAGCTGAGGTAAAGAAAAGTACAGTGAAAGCATCCAAGCACAGACTGCCAGCAAAGACTCAGAAAAGACAACCTTCTAAGACCTATTTGGCCAATCAAGAAAGGAGGAAGATGATAAACTTCCTGAAAAGAGCTCTTGAAGTTTCTGAAGGAATGTTTACAAATATGCCTTATGGCAGGATTGAGGAACTGTATACAAAGGAGATGTCAAATCTGAAAGGGGATTCCACTCAAAGGGAAGAAGCTGAAAGGAGTATGAAAGAGAGGCATGATCTCAATATCCAACAACCCTTTCCTGAGAGTGAGGAAACCACTCCCTCAAAAGAAAAGACTGAAGAAAAGAAGGAAGACCATACTGCTGTGGAAGTTAAATCTGCCAAGAGAGTGAAAACAATAGCTTCCAAGAAACTGTTGAAGAAGCCAAAGATTGCAAAAGCTGAGAAAGATACAGAACCATCTGTTACAAGTCAAGCTGAACAATCAAGTCAAAGTGCACAACAACCAAGTCAATCTAATGTGCATTTTGAACTTTACATAACTGTAACAGATAGTGATCTAGTGAAGGCAGATCCCATTTCAGTCCAAGCCCCTGAAATCATCCACTGATATATTCTTAAAGATCAAGGCAAAGAGTATTTCAGAATCAAAAGAATGGGTGATCACTTTGAAGTCTACTCTACTTGGGGGAAGATAATCAGATGTTGTTCCAGGTTAGACTTGGAAGAAATGTTTAAAGTGGGAATGAATTTGTATGAGGATGTGCTGAAGACTCCAGGGATGAACATCAAGAAACTAGCAATGGAGTATTTATGTATGATGTTTAGTCCAGATCTTGTAAAGCATGTCATCAAAGATGTATTCAAGTTTGTGGACAACTGGATGCTCATAGAAAGATGTGGGGTGTATATCTTGACCATAGATAAAAGCTTTCATGAATATTATCTGGTGGATAAGATATATGATCACAGCCTAGCTAAGCTTCATGGGATGCTGAAAGCCAAATTAATTTGTTCTCAAGGTTCAGAAATGGCAAAGATTGTGGTTAGCAGGATCATCAATCAAAGTCTGGGACTGGATCCAAATTTGGGCAACTGATCTGAAGTGTTGAAAGCATCATAAAGACCATATCATGAAGACCTTAACTTCTCCTTCTGAAAAGTTAAGTTAGGGGGAGATTGTTGGGTATAAATATGCTAAGTATGGTTTATGCTGCTGATTAATGTTGCTAAGTGATTACTACTGCTAGACTATCAAGATTACTACTGCTAGTAGAATTAATATTGCTTAAAGAGTTAGTGCTACTACTTGAATAGTTAGTACTGCTTGGAGAGTTAGTACTGCTAGTAGTTAGTACTGCTGAAGATTAAAGCTGCTGAAGATGGTTAATACTTCTGAAGATAGTTAGTGCTGCTTATAAAGATAAAGATGCCTTGGAGATAAAGACAAGCTGGAGATAAGGCTGAAGATAATTATGGGATTGATATTGAAGATCGAGTTTATTTTGATAATTATCTTGTAATCTACTCTGTAAATATAGTCTAGATGTTATAGATTATATAGTACATTCTGAAAGAATTATTGACAGAGAATGAATAAGTTTTTGTGATAGAGAATTAACCTCAAGACTAGTTTAGATCCTTTCTATAGAGAAGTATAGAACGTCTGTTGAGCCTGTTCAACAGATTGAGGTTTTTGTGTGTAATCATCAAGTTGAATCAATATAAACTTATGATTTGAGTTTGATATATTGTTTTATTGATTGTTAGTGTTAAAGTGTTTTTCCGCAACTTCTTTCGCATTGATTCTGAGTTTTAGTGAATTAAATTCTTGTTTGAATTTCGATCCTGACACATTTCCCAACATTATATACCAAATTCCCTAAACAAGATCAAAACCCTAGTTTCTCCAAAACTAACAAATTCGAGATCTGATAAACCAAACACTAGGGAAACATCCAAAGAACATTTATAACCTTAAATCAAAGAAGCTTACCATTAAAGATGACGAGACTTTCCGAGGACACCCAAACCAACTCTTCAACCCGAGCTCCCACACTTTGAACTTGATGAGGAAGATGAAGATGGAGGTTTTGTGGTTCAAGATCCCACTAGCTAGATGATGAAGGATCATGTGGTTTAAGGGGGACAACCCTCAAAATAGGTTAGGTTCGACTTTGGGGGTTTGGGGGCCGGTTTGGGAGAGAAAAGGGAAGATTTAGGGTTTGGGATTGAGAGAAATGAGGCTAAAGGCTGAAAAATCGACTTTTAGCTCGACAGTGTGCCACGCGGGTTATGCCGCGACCTTAAGTCGCGGCATAAGTCGCCCGTTTCCCCAGACCTCACTTCCAGTGAGTTACGCGGCTTGTGTCGTGACTTCAAGTCGCGCTACAACTCGTGGCAGCCCAAAACTTCGTTTTCTCGCGTCTTCGCGCCTGGTTCGATCCTCGATGATTCCATAGTAAAACTCACCTGATTTCTTGGCACCTTTTCGTTCCAATAGTTAAACGGCTCCCGAATTATTACTAAAGGAAAGCTCCAATTCATGGGTGTCACAATCCTCCCAACCTTAAAAGAGATTTCGTCCTCGAAATCTGGCACCAACTAAACACCTAACACCGCCTTCGACGAGATCAATTGGTTCTCCACCCAACCGGAAGGCCTCCACTATACCTTGTCTTATGCACGACCCGAGTATAACTATATTTCGAATTCCTGCACGTCTTGCCGATGATGGGACGAACATCGAGTCCTTATCGACCACTTTACCACCCCCAAGATCTCGGTTGTCTCCCAACCTTAGATGACAATTACCATCTTCAAGGTAGTTTGTGAACTCACTTATCAACACCCAAGCCACTTCGAATTTGCACGATTCTGAACCCCAAGCTAAGAATCGTCAACGAACTCTTAAAATCCTTAGTTTTTGATTGATCCAATCATAGCGCTGATAAAGTTGACCTCTCAAGGCACACCAATGCGTCCTTCAGGTAACTAGTTAGCCCAGAATCGGCTATCGCTCAACTCCGTTCCAATCCCAACCTTACAACATTCTCATAGCAAATTCCTTAATACCATGGGGATGTTTACACATATCGGCACCTAAACATCAACACCTAACCTTCTTTTACTTTTCCATCACCGAAAGGTCCTTATTTCCCATAATCCAACCGGATTACTTCCAAACATTCCACGATCCATTGACTTCAAGAAAACAAGTCGACGCCTAGGACTAAACAGTGACCTCGAAAACGGGGATGTCTCGCCTCAAATTCCAATCCAGACATGTTGTCGCACCAAGGTTGACTCCTAACAGAAAGCTAGAACTCAAAGTCTCACATTTCTAACAGACCGATCACCAAAATTTCCTTTAATCCCGGAACCCGCTAAAACGGTACACCATCAACATAAACCATGATTTCACACCGACGAGCAATCCACCAAATCGAACCCAATTTACGCGCAGGTAATCACATAAGATCTTATCCCGCATGTTTGCCAAAGTATAAAATCACACCTCAATTAACTGGGAAGGCTTAAATCTACTACCTCCATTAATCAAGTGCACACATATTCAAAACTAAAACCCAAAATTCAAGATTGGCCGCAAGTCGGATCATCCGACGCTTCAAATCCCAAGGACTCCCTTAGTCCCTAATTACAACTCCTTTCATGACAGGGGTTTAAATCTGTAGGCCTAATGAGTTCAAGGTTTTTCAACCAGTATGCCAATTTGAAATTTATAAAACTTTCAAATACACAAGCGATTAAACGATTAGACGTGCGGTAAAAATACACTACCGATCATTCGATAGGTTTCAAAATTGATTATCAGCACAACGCATATGAAACCATTTCCAAAACTCATTTGTTCAGTACTTAAGTTAATAAGGACAATAATAAAGCATGTGCAACAATTTACCCATAATTGTAAAAATAGGTTTTCGCACCACCACATGTGCAATAAATGTTTGTACAACTCCAAAGGAGAGATTCACAATTTAACTTTAAATTTCAGACTCTTTAACCCAGAAGACCTGATGGCATAAAATCATCAACAACCCCTTGCGCACCAGTTTATTCCACAAAGCCAGGTAAAATGATGGGAATGCAAATAAAATCTCAAATCGAGTTTAAAGCTTTAAGTCGAATAGGTAAACACAATTGACCCAACAGAAACTCCAACGACAAGGATGCCGCTAATTCGTTAAATGCATTTCGGAAATTTCTAACAGTAACAATTGATGGTTGAAATATGATCAGAACAAAAGTCCTGTTTTAAAATAACATAAATCGTTTATATAATTACTCACACCAAAGTTATAAGTAAAACCAAATGCAAATAGTATGCGACGATTGACATTTGCATAAAGCCCAAAGATAAATCACATGAAAATGAAATTCCTAAAACAACATGAGGGATGACCTCGAATAACAATATTCATAAAATGACGCACACCATGATGCACAAGTACATGATCCCAAAATTATTTACGCGACGCAAATGACGTAAGATGAGACACCATAAACTCAACTGAATTTTCGTAAAACTCATTAACGCTAAAATCATGAGATGTCCGAATTTTCATTTCTCAACAAAGAGTATAAGACGACAATATGTCTAAAACATTAAACTCCTAAGAGTTTCCTCTTTTTAATGCAATGAAAGGTAAAATGACACTTTTCTACAAAATTTATGTTGGACACGACGCCGAATAAACTCGCAAGTTTAGACGGGCAAAAGTAAAACCCACGCACCAAAAAGACATCGCAAAGCCATACTCCATGAAATTTAGCAAAAATCGTACAAACTAAAATTCTCAAGAAATTCCCACGCCAAACATGGGATTAACTTTTCCTTTAAAACTATTGACATACGTGGAGGAGATCCAATGTCTAGGTTAAAATCTCATAGTTACTTGCCCAATACCCAAACGACATTAAAACATGGACATTACAATATCCGGAAATAGCGTTAAACACGAGACGTGAATAAAAGAATTTTGATAACATTTTTGCAATCATGTGCAACAAAACAATTTCATGCATGCTTAAGCTCACAGTTTAAAATGTGATGAGTGCTAAATGTTTTACCAAAACTACAAAGTATCACACACTTTATGCTTCGAATACATGAGAAACAATTGATGCAAACTTATTTTAGAAATAAATTTCGTGCATGAATTTGGTCGGCGCTCAGCATCTTAGGACTACACTCCTCCATTTTCCCGACATACTATCGTCATTCGGATGCATCCAACATCTTAGAGCAATAACCCCACTAATTGGTTAACTTACAATTTTCCTCGAAACAGAATCGGTTTGTCAAACTGATAGCTCTACTCCAACCAATAACTCTGACCCAAGATGGTCAAATTAACGCATTCATCGCACTTACCTATCACTTCCAAGCGACATTGCTATAAACATCAACATTTCCTTAGATCACTCGCTTAGAAACTTTCTCACTACCCCAACGGTAATCCTACCAAGGTAGTTCAAGTATACACATGTAGCATGTAGGTTCACCATGACACTGGACAGGTGCCAATATGAGTGTACCGCACATGCTCATCCTTGCGACCCTCGACAAGTTTCCCATTTCTAGCGACTCGCTCAATCTCAGGATATCTTATCTTAAGGTACCTAATGTTCAACTTCACTTACAATCACTTATAAGAACGCTAGTTTGAGTCTAGGCATCCAAGATCAATACCTAATTCTCTCAAACTTAAGCTATGATACCAACTTGTAACGCCCTAAAATCTGAAGATAGCAACTTATTAAAAATTTTCTAAATACATCAATAAATACTTCGAACTACAACATAAATTGAGAATTAACTTCAACGCTCACGTTCATCCTATACATACACTCTATGAAAAGGACGGGTGTTACTGAACCCAATAACAATTACTAACTCCAACCTGCGGAAGACTTCACCGACTACTCACTCTTGTATAAAGCTAAGGCTCAATCCTCATTGCACTTGCTAGAACCGAAACCCCAACTGGAACCTGATGCACATGCCGACAAATAAAAAGGTTAGACTTAACGCCTAGTGAGCTCAAGAGTTTTAACATGAATGAATATATCTTTAAAAGAAAGGAAATCAGTTTAAAGAAAGATCCTTCGAAATATTATACTTCAAAATGGAAACGACACATTTTCCCATAATATACACTTATAAAGACAATGCTTCCCAAACATGCATTTCTTATAAAACGATGCAACACGTAACTCACCCAAAACGGGGTCATAGTTCGACATTCACATTTGTGAAAATGTAAATAATACTTCTTATCCCAAAACACTCGAACTCGGGTGGAACATAATACTCGACCCTTAAATAACGGAAAACAATCCATATAAATAAGATACGCCATTAAAACATGGAACTGAAACATCATACTCACGCGACCATAAAATGGAATGAAATCCAAACATCAAAACATGGACAATTAGATATCCAAGATACATCGGGACGACAACGGGGGATACCCGTATCCGTGGAGAGCGGAGGAACACAAAAGTATGCCACTCAACCAACGTTCATCGTATGACACCTAACGGCATGAAAGCCAAAGTGTCCCTACGAATCCTTGACAAGTTTCACCCAAAGAGACGAGATACCTTGATGCCAAAAAGACACCCGAAAGGCCCGGCACACCCGAGGACTACAACCATGGCATTACCCTGACGGCGGAGATCTAGGCACACACCCACACAGTGGCGCCCAAGACTACCTCCTCCTAGTGCCTACTTGTCAAGTATTGGTCATAAAACATGAGTCCTGGAGTCCAACCCCGTACCACCCAATTGACCACAAAATAAGACTGACTTATGTGCCTATGGATCCAATACAACACAGTCTAAAAATACACGACTACACATGAATGACAATAGCACTCGAGCCTGTAAATATTATAAATATGCAATAAAATGCATTTAGATGTAAATCGTGAATTGGACTCTACAACGAGCCATTAAAACCGGACAAATGTCCTCGAGCCTGTTTTAAGCCAACACCGAGCTAAAATGCTCAAAATCCATTTGGCCAATAATTATTGGTCCCTCAAATAATGAAATGTCTTTAAACAACATTTATGAAGACACATGTCTCGAAGACGAGATTAACCCAAAACTCCACATGAGATGGGACTAAAGATTTTCCAAAGGGTTTATGAATACAAATACACCAAAATGCATATAACATGAAATAGACTTCATTTGTACAAAATCCTCAAAGATGCATAAATCATAAGATAAATCTTACTTGTACAAAATCACCAAGAGTACGTAAATCATGCTATTTAGTTGTCGAAATGTTCAAAACCCAATATAAGCATTTTAAGAGGTTAACAGAACCCAAGTTTACTAAATATAAAAACTTACCAAAATACTCACTCTTTGACATATAACCAAGTAAGACATATTTTTACTTCAAAATATACAAAACTTATCAGCAGTTAACCATTTTATGTAAAACACTTTAAAATAAACATTTTGGCATGAACATCGTTTTCACAAATCAACTTGAACTCACCTTGTTAGATTTAGGCTAAATCTAGATTTCACCCAACGAGCTCTTTTGAAGGGCGCTTGAATCCTCAAGCCGAAAACTTCCAAAACCTAGATCCAAACACTCCAAACCATAAATATCCACAATCAACCACATAGAAACATTTCCCAACATTATATACCAAAATCCCTAAACGAGATCAAAACCCTAGTTTCTCCAAAACTAACAAATCCGAGATCTGTAAACCAAACACTAGGGAAACATCCAAAGAAAATTTATAACCTTAAATCAAAGAATCTTACCATTAAAGATGACGATACTTTCCGAGGACACCCAAACCAACTCTTCAACCCGAGCTCCCACACTTTGAACTTGATGAGGAAGATGAAGATGGAGGTTTTGTGGTTCAAGATCCCACTAGCTAGATGATGAAGGATCATGTGGTTCAAGGGGGAAAACCCTCAAAATAGGTTACGTTCGACTTTGGGGGTTTGGGGGTCGGTTTGGGAGAGAAAAGGGAAGAAGATTTAGGGTTTGGGATTGACAGAAATGAGGCTAAAGGTTGAAAATCGGTTTTTAGCTCGACAGTGTGCAACGCGGGTTATACCGCGACCTTAAGTCGTGGCATAAGTCACACGTTTCCCTAGACCTCACTTCCAGTGAGTTACGTGGCTTGTGCCGTGACTCCAAGTCGCGCCACAACTCACGGCAGCCCAAAACTCCGTTTTCTCGCGTCTTCGCGCCTGCTTCGATCCTCGATGATTCCATAGTAAAACTCACCTGATTTCTTGGAACCTTTTCGTTACAATAGTCAAACGGCTCCCGAATTATTACTAAAGGAAAGCTCCAATTCACGGGTGTCACATTACCGATAAAGGAATAATCGGTAGAAGGGAAAACTGCCGAAGAGGTGGCATGGGATGCCGAACAAGGATGATTTAGCAGATGAGAGATCTGCCGAACAAAGGGAATTCGGCAAGGGAAAGGTATGCCGAATAGGGAATCGGCACAATGGATGATCTACCGAATAGGAAATCGGCAAACTAAGCTTAGTTCACTTTGAAGTTCATCTTCAATCCGCATAGTAGACTTTCTTCATGTTGAATTCGATTTGTCTTCGACGACTCACCGATCTGTTTAAGCATAACTAAGATATTACAAAGAACTAAGAATCAAAGTACAAATTTAAACATCAATAAAGACTAAGGAGTGGTTATCTTTAAATCTTAGATGACCCAACATGAAGCTATGATAAATTGGGATCCGCCAAAGAGTCCGTCTGAAATTTGAAGCTTCTTGGGTTTAGCGGGTTATAACCGACGATTCATACAAGACTTCTCAAAAATCGCTTCTTCTTTGACCTGTCTTACTTGGAAGAACGTGAAGTTCGTGTGGACGAATGCTCAATAAAAGGCCTTTTGGACCCTTTAGAAGAAGCTCCATGAAGCATCGGTCCTATCCTTACCCGAAGGAACCGAGGATTTCGTGGTCTTTAGCGATGCCTCGAAGATAGGCTTGGGTTGCTTCTTGATGCAACGAGGGAAAATGATTGCTTATGCATTAAGACAACTCAAAATTCACGAGAAGAATTACCCTACCCATGACTAGAGTTGGCAACGATAGTTTTTGTTAAGTCTAAATATTGTATCCAAGATTTAATTAGAAAGTCAAAGGTGTAAGTCAACAATGTCATTATCAAAGTCTTTAAAAGTCAAAGTTGATTAGTTTACTTAGTCATTAAGTCTTTGTTAGATAGTTGGTTTAAATAGCATTTGCTTTGTAAGGTTTCCTTAAGCGCGTAATTGTAATAATCAGATTTGTGGTTAATGTTCAAGATTTACTTTCTCTCTCTACTCTCTCTCTCTCTCTAGTTCTTCATTGTTAATCTTGTGAGAATTGCTTGATAGACAGTTCAAGACCCGCACCTCAATGTCCAGATTATGGCTTCTAAGCACATCAGCTTAGGACCCATACCTCAACGATTAAAGACCTTTACTCTTATCATGATATGAGGATTGTACTCTAAGTCTCAAATGAGGAAATCAACCATCAAGGGGGGGTACTTTCTTTTCTGAAAAATGCATTAGAGAGATATGACGGACTACATTCCCGAAGGAATTGTAGATCTTCATCCTGTACTTTTTCACTGATAAATCTTACTGATATGACGGACTACATTCCAGAAGGAATTGTGGATCTCTATCTTGTTTTCATTGATAAATCTACTGTTGCATAATTTATAGGGGGAGTAAAGGGGATGGCTTCTGATCAAATAATAGATCAGGATCCGTTTTTCAATGATCAAATATCAGAAGGATATTCTGCTAATATCCAGGGGGAGCTTAAAAGATCTAAATCATTCTATCATGATTTGAAGGGGAACTTAAAGGTAAATATCTTCTGATCCTAGATCTCTGATTGTTTGAAAGAACAACTTTCAAGCATGAAAAACAGTTTCTGAAATGTTCAAACCACTTCTGGTTCTCAAAAGATTTTATGAATTTAGAAGTGTGATTTTAAATGTTTTTCAATTTTGAGCTTTAATGTTTAACTGACCGTGTGTTTCTCAAGATCAATACTTGTGTATTATCTTATCCATATACTGTAAAGTATTCACACACACTGGTTCAATACTCCATTTGAATTTGTTATTACCATGTCTCATAACGAACCAATTTTTCGATGGTAATACCCTCGTTTGAAATTTCAATGTTGTTGAGCATCAATCATCTTTTCTAAATTTGTGCTTTCATTGCTAAATTGTTTATATTTGTTCATATAAACAAATTATCTAATTCTTTGATACCCTAACCATTTCATTTGATCTGATTGATACATTGTCAGATTCTCAAAACAATTCTCTTGATTTCATTTCGTTCATTCAATATCTTTATTTTGAGAAATCTTCAAAGTTCAATTGCTCAAATCTCATGAGCATACATTTTGACAGTGTTATCTTATCTTGTGCTTAACTGTTCAGTTAAACTGTTGAGCAACTATTTTTTTAGGACTTACAAGGGATTCGTGTGTGAGCTTAAACAGAACATCCATAGATTCACGTAAACATGTGTTTCCTACCCAGGAAGTTATCCTTGAGTGATTGAGGGGTGAGGGGTAAAAATCAAAGAGTGGGGGAGATAACTCATCCGATTGAGTTTTTCTCAATGTGTGGAGCAGAAAAATGGAAAAGAGAGTTTAGTTAGAAGTGAGCATAATGTTAAAAAGAAAGAGGGTGTGAGATCAGAGTTAAAAGAATATCAGAACTCTACACCAACCACTTTCTAAGTCGGGCAGCCACATCTACTGATTTGTTCACATTCTTTGGTGATCATCATTGAAACAGGCAGTGAGCCCATGCCAACTCTTGCAATTACCCCACCAACCACTCGTTTCTTTCTTAACAAAGAAATGTTTCATTTTCTTTGGGGACGCAACATATATGCTATCTAATCTTCACTCGGAAGATTTAGATATTGAAAAAGAAGGAAAGTTGCCCCACCTTCGCACCTCTTTCATGCACATTGAGTCCGTGTAATACACGTTGCTGTCTCAACAGCTTACACAATTTGAGCCTTATGAAACACATTCATTGTGCTTAAATTCTTTCATACACAAGCACAAGCACACAGAAAATTTGTTTTTCTGTCAGAACATTCATAGATAAACCTTGTGTTTTTCAATGATTGAATGGAAGTCCTTGGGAGTCAATATCAAACCAGCTCCTTAAATTGTACATTCGTTGTAAACAATAACTTTGTGTTACTAACAGGAATTCCTAACTGTTTCATTTGTTGAATCAGGGTTATATTGTTCATTATGTCTGAATTTGAAAAGATTCAGATATATACAGTTCATAATTCAGCTATTCAGATCAACGGGCAAAGAATGTCAAATCATTATAAAGGGGAGATTGTTTGTCCTTACAAAAGGGGGAAATCAAAGCCAGTGCTGAAATTGAAGAAGTTTTGATGATCATGATGCTCACAATCATCAGAAAGGGGGAGAATTTTACAAAGATTCAATTTCAATGTCATGAAGAGATGTCAAAGTGAAAATACTGGTGAAGAAGTTCTAAAAGTTCAAGTCAATTCAAATGCTTCCGTTGATTCAAAGTCAAAAGATTCTGAAAAGAGATTATTCAAAGATTCAAGAAAGTTTGTTTTTCCAAAGATGATCCAGATATCACAAGAGATGAAGATACAAGATCAGAGATTCCTCAAAGTAGTTTCAAAGATAAATTTTCAAAGATTTCAAAGTTTCGTGTTCAAGACTTGTTGACTTTCAAAGCTACAAAGTGCAAAAGACTTTTCAAGATTCTTCAAAGGCTGAAAAACTGAAGATTGTTAAAGCTTCAAAGTTCAAAGTTGTCAGAGACAAAAGCTGAAGAATCAAGTGCTGAAGACTAGTGTCAAATTTTTATTAAATCTTGAATACAAAGGGGGAGATTTTTAAGTCTAAATATTGTATCCAAGATTTAATTAGAAAGTCAAAGGTGTAAGTCAACAATGTCATTATCAAAGTCTTTAAAAGTCAAAGTTTATTAGTTTACTTAGTCATTAAGTCTTTGTTAGATAGTTGGTTTAAATAGCATTTGCTTTGTAAGTTTTCCTTAAGCACGTAATTGTAATAATCAGATTTGTGGTTAATGTTCAAGATCTACTTTCTCTCTCTACTCTCTCTCTAGTTCTTCATTGTTAATCTTGTGATAACTGCTTGATAGATTGGGATTTTGTAATTCACAGTTTTCACATTGAAGCTTTGACGACACTACCTCTATGGCACTAAGTGCACCCTCTATACGGATCATAAAAGTTTGAAGTATGTCTTCCATCAGAAGGAGTTGAACATGAGGCAAGGAAGATGGACAAAACTACTAAAATACTATGACTTTGAGTTGCTCTACCATCCCAATAAGCAAACATGGTGGCAAATGCTTTGAGTCGAAAAGAATACAGCGGTATACTGCGAGCCTCTCTCTCTCTAGAATCAACATAGTGTCAAGTTTGGTCGAGAATATTAAGGCATCCCAAGCCGAGGCACTTCGGGAGGATAATCTTAAAAGTGAAGTTATGGTGAAGCAACGTCTACTCTTGACTGAGGATAGTCAGGGAGTGAAACTTTTCAAAGGACGAGTGTAGGTGCCCAAAGATGAGTTTTGGAACTCGATGGAGTATTATAATACTTTAAGGATTTATTGATGAAATATGGACTTTTACACTTAAAACATTCTTGTATGTAAATGTTTGAAATCTTGGGAAATGAGGTCTTATGTTTGAAATTATGAACATGATAGTCTATTGTGTAATGGATCCATAGGCATGATGGTCGGGTCATCATGTACTGGTAAGCCTTTGTATTGATCTTACATGCTTGGGATTGATGTTAAATGTATGAAAATTCCCTTAAAAGAATAAATTATCAAGAATGGTGAGGTCCCAAGGTAAGTACCTGGATAGGGTTGAACTTAGCGACTCTTTGGGTAAAAGACTTGGATAGAGTTGAACCCATTTTTATACCGAACTAAAGACTTGGATAGAGTTGATGTTGAAATTGACTAAAGATCTGGATAAGATTGATGTCTATAATTACCCATTCTTGATATGTGCTTATTATACGTTGTGGCTTACTTTTGTGTTCCGCCACAACTTATGATAAATCGGGTCTCCCCCGTCTCAGTACAATGGTAAATGTCATGTGGAGAAATTGTCTAACACTCCTATCCGGAACGGATTATTAAAGGTTACCCTTTATATATTTGACTCTTTTATAATTTTATTTGCTATTGGTTGTTATCACTAGGCTCCAAGCCTAACACTTTTTTCTTAAAATTGACGTGTATATTAGGTTCCTTTAGCGGTGGGTTGGCGAAGCCTTGAGAGGAGGGTTGAGTCTCGTAGAGGACGATCTTTTGGGAATAGGGATTTTTGGAATCTTCAGCGTGCATAGCATTGATGAATTCTTGTGGAGAATGATGATGACACCCGTCTGTAATCTAAGCTAGGATGGTTTAGATTAGTAAGTTGTCAATTATTATTTTCATTTCTATAGTTGTAAACGCTTTTACTCTTTCCCCTTGTTAGGTGATTATAATTCATAGATGTCAATCTTAAGTCATTATCCAGGTTTAAATTCCTTTCAAATTTTAGGGTGTTACATACAACTCGGGAGTCACTTACGTATAAAGGATTATCTAAGTGAGCAAAAGACTTAGAAGCCAAAAGAAAAAGTGGTTTATGTTCTTTCAATAAATATGGTGTAAGAAGGTAAGACTAACAAATTCAAAGGCAAGAGGAAGTTCAATGATGCCAAGAAAGGACCCAACAAGAAGATTAAATTAATCTGTTGGAATTATGGCATCACATGCCATCTAAAAAACGAGACTGTTGAGTTGGCAAGAACAAGAATAGAGCAAGCACAAATGGTGGTGGTGGAAAGGATCTAAAGATCAAAACTCATGCCAGTTTTAGTTAATTGACTTTGGTTTTAATTCAAGATTGAATTATGTACCACTAATATCTGAATCATTTTATGTGCAAGATCATGATGATGTTGCTTAGTGGATCGACTGTGGTGCCATGAATCATGTGCGCAAGGATCGACGTTGGTTCACTTTGTTGGAACTGGTTGAAGACAGATCAGTACTACACATAGGAAACGAGTCGAGTGCTACTATTCTTGGTCGTGGCTTAGTTAGGCTAGAGTTTATACTAAAGTTATTGAACTTTCTGATGTATTATATGTGCCGGAAATTCGAAAGAATTTAGTTTCTGGTAGCCTTTTGAATAAGTTAGGATATAAACAAGCTTTTGAATCCAATAAGTTTATCTTGTCTACATGTGGCTCTTTTATTGGATTTTCCTATTTGATAAATGGCATGTTCATGTTGAATTTGCATAGTTATAAAGTTGTTTAAATTATGCATTTGTTTCAGATTCAAGTTTCGTTGATTCAATTTTATGGCATGCAAGATTATGCCACGTGAATTATAAAAGAATGGTTGAAATGTCAAAAGATGGTCTTATTCCAGCCTTTGACACTAAAACAGACAATTGTAAAACTTGTATGTTGACAAAGATCACTAGGCAACATTTTCCTAATGTGAAAAGGAATTCGTTAGTGCTTGATTTAATTCATAGTGATCTTTCTGATTTGCATTCAACTTCTTATTTGGGCAATAAAAGGTACGTGGTTACTTTTATTGACGACACTTCATGATTTTGCTATTATATTTGTTACATACACATGATGAAGCATTGGGCAAAATTTAAAATTTATAAAATGGATGTTGAATTGTAAACGAATTGTTTGATAAAATATTTATGCACCGATCGTGGTCGGGAGTATTACGACCCTATGTTTTTCTAATCTGTTGTAATCATTCGTATGACTACGATGCCGTATACGCCAAAATAAAATGGTGTGGCGAAACGAAAAAATAGAGTTCTCAAATAGATGGTGAACTGTATGTTATCCTACTTAGGATTAAATGAGGGATTTCGAAGTGAAGCCACATTAACAGCTTGTTACCTATTGATCAAGTTCCAAATAAAAGGAACAAGATTACCCCATATGAACGTTGATTCAAGAAAAGATCAAACTTGAGTTATATTTGAGTTTGGGGTTGTTGGACGGTCATAAGACTACTCGACCCCAAAAGAAAATATTTGGGTGAGAAAGGTATTGAATGCATCTTTGTTGGATATGTCGAGCATTCCAAGGCCTATAGGTTCTATGTTACTGAACCTAATGATTCTATAGCAACGCACACCGTTATAGAATCAAGAGATGCATTATTTGATGAGACTATATTCTCTTCAATACCTAGACTGAAGGACATAGTTCCAAGTACTAGTGGAATTAGTGAGGTTGAAAAACAAGCAATTGTTCCAACCGAGTCTCTGATGCTTCGATAGCAAAAAAGGGAGGATTGAGAAATCGTTTGGTCCTAATTTCCAATTATATTTGGTGGAGGGATCAAGAGATGAGATTGGGTCATGATTCTCATATTGTTATAGAATTGAGAAATATCCAAAATCACTTGATGAGGCAATAAAGTCTCAATATGTTGCTTTCTGCAAAGAAGCAATAAACAATGAGATGGATCCAATCGTGGGTAATAATATTTGGGTATTATTGGACTTGTCACGGGGTTGTAAACATGTAGGATGCAAGTGGATATTCAAAACAAATATGAAAGTTGATGGGTCAATCGATAAGTTCAAAGGTTTATTACCACCAAGGCTTTTGGAAACAGGAAGACATCAGTTATTTTGATACACATGCCCCGGTTTCAAAGATCTCCTAATATTTTTGTTAGCCTTGGAAGCTATCAATAATCTAGTGATTCACCAAATGGATGATAAAACGGCATTCTTGAATGGTATCTTGGAGGAGGAAGTTTATATGAAACAACTAGAAGGTTTTGTTACGTCCAGGATGGAGCATAAGGTGTGAGAACTTATAAAATCATTGTATGGCTGAAACAATCGCCCAAACAACGGCATCAAAAGTTTGATGAGGTTAACTTGTCCAACGATTTTATGTTAAACCAAGCGGAAAAGTGTATATATATTTGGTAACGGGATAATCATTTGCTTGTATATTGATGACATGTTGATATTTGGTACCGACGAAAATCAAGTTGATAAAACCCAAGAGTTTTTCTCATCAAGTTTCTCCATGAAAGATATGGGAGATTCGGAGGTGATTCTTGAAATAAGGATCAAGCGTGAGAACAATGGGATCGCAATTACACAATCTCATTACATTGAGAAACCATTAAAGAAATTTAATTTCTTTGATTGTTCCGATAAGTACTTCCTTGTGATCCATGTATGAAGCTTATGCCCAAATTGGTGAAGCGGTGTCACAACTTGAGTACTCAAAAGCTATTGGGTGCTTGATGTACATCATGACAAGCACTAGGCCAGATATTGCTTTTGCCATAGGAAAATTGAGTAGGTTTACTAGCAATCCTAGTACTCATCATTGACAAGCAATAAGACGAGTAATTAAAATACTTGAAGAAAATTATAGATTATGGTTTATCCTATGTCGAGTTTCCTTCGGTATTTAGAGTTATATTTAGATGCAAGTTGGATTACCAACTTAGAAGATCACTCTTATACTAGTAGTTGGCTATACTTGCTTGGGGGATGTGTCATGTCATGGGCTTCTAAGAAACAAACTTGGATCACGAGTTCGACTATGGAGTCGGAATTTGTGGCATTAGTTGTTGTCGGTAAAGAGGCGTAGTGGCTAAGGAATTTAGTCCATGAAATTCCGGTATGGCCGAAACCAATATCACCCATTTCTATTAGTTGGGATAGTGCAGCTACAGCCTACAGTCAAATATATAATGGCAAGTCTAGACACTTAGGTGTTAGATATAGCATGATTCATGAATTAATCACGAATTGGGTGATCTCGATTGAATTTGTTTGGTCACAACAAAATCTAGTGAACCACTTGACGAAAGGATTAGATACGGACTTGGTTCACAAGTCGGTGATAGGGATGGGATTAAAGTCCATCAAAGTCTCTAAGGTGGCGTTTTGTTCGCAGAATGTTTTTGGATGAAATGGAATCTGTCAAATGAATTTGACTTTAAGGAATTGGAATGAAATGTTATCAGGTTTGACCACGTGTTTGGTTGATAGACATTGGAATGGAATCTGCTAAAGGAATTAAAATATGTTTGTTTGGTTCACGGAATGTAGATTTGGAATTGGAATGAAATATTGGTAAATGCCCAAAATACCCTTTTTGAACTTTTTTCTTAAACTAAAAAATACTTTATTAAAATAAAGCATTTGATTCGGATGGATATTTCAGATCTCAACATTTATCAATGCAAAGAGATATTTTTTTCTTTTTAAAATTAAATCGGATTCTAATAATAATTCTTGATTATTACTTATAGATATACGTTTTTAATAATTATAATAACTACATCAGTATTTCTTTAATTTTAATTTAATTATTTTCTGACATTTAAAAAATTGGACATGCCTAAAAAATTGACATAAATATGCAAACAAAAATGAAATGGTTTTGAATTGTATTTTTTTCTAAAAGAATTATTTATATTCTAAATCAAGAAAGTAGAAATCAAGTAGAAAGTAGAGGATGAACATATCATTCCATCAAAATACCACCTTATAGCAAGGAATGTTCAAATCCCTTATGGAATTCATTGGAATCTGAAGATTCCTTTCCTGAAAAAGAATGAACCAAACGAGGGAATGGAATTTGGTCAAAGAAATTCAACATTCCAATTCCATTAGATTCCTTTAGAATCTGTTAACCAAACGCCACCTAGGGGTGTGCATCGGGTGGGTCGGACGGTTCAGGTGGGCAAACCAAAAACCCTATTGGATTTCGGATATGGAAACCAAGTCCTGAATTTTAGGTTTAGGCTTTCGGATTTCTTCGGGTTCAGGTTGGTCGGGTTTCGGGTTGATATCTGTCGGGTTCAGGTATTATTATAATGCAAAATGTATATATAAATTCAATCGACTTTGAGGATGAATACAATCGATTAAGAGATTAATGAAATCGATAGTAAGTTTAGAAATTAGAAAACATTTCGACCGACTAGAATTTACGATTTTCAAAAGATAATTAGATAAATAAATATATTTATATAATATTTAAAATATATATGTATACTATTTCGATTTTCGGACAGGTTAGGTGGCCAAAGATCAAACCCAACCCAAACCCAAATATCCCCCCAAAAGTCGGGTTTCGGATTTCGGGGTATTCGGGTTTTGCACAAACACCTTATTTTCGGTTCAGGTTCGGATTTCAAACTATTCGGGTTTTGCACACCCCTAACGCCACTTAACAGTGAGATACCCAATTCCCTTCTAATAAAACGTTAGAAGTTGAATTCAATGGGAAGGTCACTCTAAAGTGGCTTTTGGTTTGTAGATTCCGGAGGAATCTAATGGAATTGAAATGTTGAATTCTTTTGACCAAATTACATTTTGTGTGCCCCATAATAACAAATCTAATCAAGATTAACAACAAGAAAATCAATTCAAATATTCATGTCATTAATCGAATTTCACAGTTTACAAGATTCGTATACAGTATGCTCTCACAAATTCTCTCACTAAACACAGACTCTCTCTTAGTCACATGAGTCTACAAACGAAAAATGAAACTATTTATTCCCTCATTTGGTTCAGTTTTTCTAGGGAAGGAATCTTCAAAATCCATTGAATTCCACAAATAAGGGATTTGAACAATCCTTGAAATAAGGTGATATTTTGATGGAATAAAATGTTCACTTTCTACTTTCTGCTTTATTTCTACTCTCTCGATTTAAAATCTAAATTTTTTTAGAAAAAAATACAATTCAATAAACCATTTTGATTTTTTTTTTTTTTTTGCATAATTATGTCAAGTTTTTTTAAACCTATAAAAATGTCAAGTTTGAACTTTAGAGAGTCATTTAAATTCGTGTGTGATACTCAATTGGGTTTAAGAGTTCAATCCATAGGTCACCCCTATTCTCAAGTATTTTAAATATGTAATGTACTGAGATGAAAATTCAATCTTCTAGATATTTTTATTTTCTATATTAGTAATAGTTTGTGAAGAACGGATTGCACTAAAATGAGGGAGGAATGTTGGTGATTTTAGTGAATTCATCGGTTCATTTTATATAATTCGATTCATAAAGAGAATATCGGGTTCTTAGTTAAACTATAACACGGGCTAGGAGATGTGGAGTGCACGCTCATGTAAGCGAACTAGAACCCAGGATTGTTGGACGGTTTTGTATGGTGAGAGTCTAAGTGACAGATGGTTCACTAGCTTAGCTGATGGTTCACTAGTGTTCATCTAGCTGAAGGATTGTCACATGTGTCCAGCTCTATCAAGTTGATGATATGCCACTAATTTGTACTTGTCTTATCTGTAACCGCCTACTTCTTATTTCCAGCAATCATTTTGTTAGGGTGTTTTGAATGTTAAATAGAAGTTCAGGGTTCATTCTGTAATTCTTTGATAGTTTTATTATTAGTTAGATGGGCCCAAGCCCATAAGCCCAATACCTTTGTAAGCCTAAGTATATAAAGGTTGTTTTAGATTCATTATTAGTTTAGTCTCATTATTTTCATAACTCTAGTCTATAGGTTTACTTTTTCTTATCAGATATTCTCTCTGTAAACCTAAACCCTTTGATTGCATATTAATCATATGACTAGAGGTTGTGGCTATACAATTATTATTCATTGTTGAGTATTTGTTGCTGATTGCACTGTATTGGGATCTACAATTGGTATCAGAGCAAAGAGACTGAAGGTTTGATCCATAAAGGTTTGTCTAAAACCCTTTAATCAATTATTTGCTTAATATTGTTTATCGTATACAATTGATTTCTGGGTAGATTTTTTTTATTAAAGATCGATTTTTATCTGGGTAATTGGTTTCTGCAAAATCAATTTTTTTTACTGTGTTATCGGTCGATTATTGTCTGGAAAATCAATATTTGCTTTCGATACTGTTTTCTGGAAAATCAGGAGGTCGGTCGACTTTCTGTTATTTGAGTTTATCAGTCGATTACTTTGATAATTGTTTTTATCGGTCGAAAGTTTCTGGGTTGTTTTATCGATCTGCATAAGTGTTTGACTAAATCTGCTAATCAAGTTGATAATCTGTTGCTTGGGTTTCGATTGATTTTCTGCAAATCTTGTTCTTGATTAATCGATTTTCTGGGTTTGATTTCATCGAATTCCAGATTCATCGTGTTTATCGGTCTGGGTTCTTCGTTTTTATCGGGCATTAAGTTTATCTGTTAATCTGTTATCGACCGACCCTATCGACCGGTACCCTGCTTTACCGGTCCATCCTATCGACCGATACCTTGTTGACACCGACCGACCGACTTTTGTTTTACCGGTGTTTAGCCTTGACCGGTACCTTGTTCTACCGGGACATAGCCTTAACTGATACCCACCGGTCGACCGGCACTCTTTGTCGACCGGTACTCCTTGTTTGACCGATATCTATTCGACCGAACCCTTGTCCTAACCGGTATCCTGTGCTACCGGTCCGGTTTTAAAGTCTAGGAAAAACAATAATAGTCGTGATGTTTTTAATTCTAAACCTTTGGTTGAATGTAATGGATTTTTACCTTTAAAAGTTTATTCAATTCCGCAATTACTTCAACTGTCTCATGATTGTCTTTGTTGCTCCTACTGTGGATTAAATGATTTTGTTGATCGTCGTTTTGCATCTGATTGGTTTGGCTCTTATCGTGTGTCCAATTCTCATTCTAAGTTTGATGTTTCCCGTCATAGAAGACCTAAGTCTAAACGGGCATCCCAGTCGGGTGTTAAGTCTAACCCCAAAGGATCCATTTACGAATGGGTACCTAAAAAGAAATAACTTGTTTTGTAGGACGGTCATCTGTGGTATTTAGATTCAGGCTGCTCCAAGCACATGACCGGAAGAAGGGAGCTTCTCACAAACTTCACCGAGAAGTTTTGTGGAAATGTTCGTTTTGGGAATGACCACTATTCTCCCATTATGGGCTACGGCAATATCGTTAAGGACAACATCACAATCAAGAAAGTGTCCTACGTTGAAGGTCTTGGTCATAACTTGTTCAGCATAGGTAAATTTTGCGATAAGAATCTAGAGGTCACCTTCAAATCAACGAGGTGCAGCGTTCGGACTTAAGACGGAAAAGAAATTCTTGCTGGAACGCGTCGCACAAATCTCTACATGATTGACCTCTCGTCTCTGAAAGCAGATAAGGAAGTTTGTTTGATGTCCAAAGCCTCAGCCGAACAAAGTTGGCTATGGCATCGTAGAATCTCGCACCTGAACTTCAAGACTATCAATAAGTTGGTGCTCGGTGGACACGTAAAGGGAATGCCAGATCTTAAGTTCGAAAAAGATCACCTGTGTGCCGCCTGTGAAATGGGCAAGATGAATAAGGCTTCTCACAAGCCTAAAGCCGTTCAAAGTACTTCTCGGTCCCTTGAACTCATTCACATGGATTTATGTGGACCGATGCGCATCCAAAGTATCAATCATAAGAAATATGTCCTAGTGATGGTTGATGACTTCTCTCGCTACGCGTGGGTTATATTCCTTCGTATAAAGGATCAAACCCCCGAACTAATAATCACTCTCCTGAAGAGTGTTCAAGTTACTCTTAACCAATCAGTTCAGACTATTCGGATGGATAACGGCACTGAGTTCAAAAATCAAGTACTCACAGGTTATCTGACTTCAGTGGGCATCTCCCATACCTTCTCAGATGCTCGTACTTCTCAGCAAAAAAGGTAGTTGAGCGCCAGAATCGAACTCTAGTAGAATCCGTGCGCACAATGTTATCTCAGTCCAAACTCCCGCTTTATCTATGGGCAGAAGCAGTTGCTACCGCATGCTACACTCAAAATCGTACTATCATCAACAAGCGGTTCAACAAGACTCCATACGAGATCATCAACAAACACATCCCGAACATCAACTACTTTCATGCGTTCGGATGCACGTGCTTCGTACTGAATGACAAGGACGATCTCGGCAAGTTTAGCCCAAAAGCGGACGAAGGAGTGTTCATCGGATATTCTCAGCAAGCCAAAGCTTACCGGGTCTACAACAAATGGACAAAGACCGTCGTTGAGAGTGTAAACGTGACTTTTGACGAGGCCGCTGATATGGCTTCTGAACACCTCAGTTCAGAAACCGTTTTAACTGGTGTGTTAGCTTCTGGACAATTACGTTCAGGATCTACACAAACTCCAGTAAATCCAGATCAAGCGTCTATGTCAAGAGCACATCTTTCATATTTGGATTTACTTTTTGAGTATTTCTATGATGACTTATTTAATATTAAGCCTAATGCTATATCATGTAACAAGAATGCTGCTCAAGCACCAGAAGTGACACATGTTATTGGTCCAACTGACTCAGGTGGCCCATCCTCGCCTGGTGCTCCCTCCTCTACTGTCAATGAATCGGCATCCTCGAGCTCGAGTGATCCCCCTCCTATCTCTCAAGTTCCTACTGAAGCTCAGGCAACAGTAATACCTCCTGAACCGACCCCTGCTGAAGGTGCTCACGAAGTTACCTCTCCGACAATCCCGGATCCTGCTATAGTTTCATCACCAGCTGAGTCGTCCTTTGCTACTTGCTCGACTCCAGCTAAGGCGCTTCCACCTCACAGGCCGTCATCACTCGAGGCAATTCAGGATTTACCCCTCGGTGGTCATATGGATTCCGATACCTCACAACAGACTTATCAACCTCTTCCACACACCACCAAGTGGACTCGAGCTCATCCCCTACATCAGATCGTCGGTGACCCCAATACACCTGTACAGACTCGATCCACTACCGCCAATGACTGCTTATTTTCCTCGTTCCTCAGTCGTATCGAACCTTCCACCGTCTCCGAAGCATTGAATGATCCATACTGGGTGATAGCTATGCAAGAGGAACTCAACCAATTCGAGAGCCTCAAAGTATGGCGCCTTGTTCCCCGGCCAAAGAATAAGACGGTGATTGGGACGAAATGGATCTTCAAGAACAAGAAGGACGAAAATGGAATAATTGTTCGGAACAAAGCACGTCTGGTAGCTAAAGGATATCGCCAGCAAGAAGGAATAGACTACGATGAGACGTTTGCACCGGTTGCTCGCATTGAAGCGATTCGCATGTTCCTCGCCTATGTCGCTCACAAGAATTTCATCGTCTTTCAAATGGATGTGAAATCCGCGTTTCTCAACGACGTACTCAAGGAGGAAGTTTATGTCTCGCAACCTGAAGGCTTCGTGAGTTTTGAAAAACCTAATCATGTCTATTTTCTTGACAAGGCCTTATACGGTCTTAAGCAAGCGCCACGAGCCCGGTATGAAGCACTCTCATCCTTCTTAGTTAAATATGGTTTCTCTAAAGGGAAGATAGACACTACCCTTTTTATTAAAAGAGAAAAGCGCGATATTATTCTTGTACAAATTTATGTCGATGATATAATCTTTGGCTCCACAAACCCCAAGTACTGTCAGAACTTCTCAGCTCTCACGAGTAAACATTTTCAAATGAGCATGATGGGGCAAATGAATTTTTTCCTGGGTCTTCAAGTTAAACAACTAGCAACAGGAATTTTCATTAATCAATCTAAGTACATCTCGGATATTCTTCGGAAATACCAGATGGAAAATTCTTCACCTATGAAAACCCCCATGTCTACCAGTCTCAAGCTACACTCCGATCCTGACGGAAAGGATGTGAATACTACAACTTATCGAAGAATGATAGGTTCTCTGATGTACTTGACGGCTAGCCGGCCAGAAATTATGTTCTCGACATTCTTGTGTGCAAGATTTCAGTCAAAACCTAAAGAGTCTCACCTAGCTGCTGCAAAGCGTATTTTTCGTTACTTAAAAGGTACTGCTGATCTTGGTTTGTGCTACCCGAAAGAGACACGTTTTGAATTGACAGCTTATTCAGACGCTGACCATGCCGGAAATATGTTGGACCGGAAAAGCACATCGGGACATGTCCCGTTCTTGGGATATCGTCTTGTTAGTTGGGCCTCGAAGAAGCAAAACTGCGTGTCCACCTCGACCGCCGAGGCCGAATATGTAGCAGCAGCCAGTTGTTGGTCGCAGGTCATTTGGATGCGCACCCAGCTGAAAGACTATGGCTTTCACTATTCGAAGATCCCCATCTACTGTGACTCGAAGAGCACCATTACCATATCCAGCAATCCCGTCCAACACACGAAGACGAAGCACATTGATGTGCGTTATCACTTCATAAAAGACCACGTGGAATGAGGTACCATCGAACTCTACTTTGTTAATACAGAGCATCAGTTAGCAGACCTTTTTGCCAAAGCTTTGGACGAAAAACGTTTTAATTATCTTGTGTCCAAGCTAGGTATGCTGAATCTGAAAGTTTGACCCTTCCACAGACCTAACCGAGTTTTATTCAAAAACGAATGACTGTGACTTAATACCCTAGTGACTTGTCTCTGGAGGCTCACATCCACACTCATTGGTTTTTTGCATTTTACTCGTTCAGTTCTGTGCCATTTTAAACTTCTGTATTAATAAATTAGATTTCGTTCGTTTTACTTTTTCTCGTGTGTTTTCCTTCTCTTCGTTGTGTTTCTTTTACCTGTGCGGTCCAGTAGTTCGATCACTGTATGTCATTTGTGGTGGATTCTCAAATATGTTCATGTGTCAAGGGGGAGTACTATCGCATGATACTTGGTAAGGTTCTATAGTCCTCCGTTCGAGGGGGAGCAGGTAAGTTTTTCTTGTCTCTCGTTTCCTGCCTGCTATCGTCAAGGGGGAGCAAGATCGTTCGTGTAAGTGATTCCTAATCTGAGGGGGAGCGGGCTTAAGTGTTCTTTTTCCCGATTCTTTGATTTATTTTAGTTGGTTATTTTCTTTCTTAGCTTCGTTGTAAAAAAATCGTTTTTTTTTAATTGGACCGACCCATCTAGGTACCGGCCCAACCGAACCAGCCCGACCCGATGGAGCCCTATTTCCGCGACCGGGGCATTTAAAACCCCGGATCTCTTCACTTTCCCTCATTCTCTCGATTTCTTTCTATCTCTCGATTCCCGGTCAAACTCTCTATCTCTCATTTTCTCTAATCGCTCTCTCGATCTCTCTAACTCGCTCGACCTCTCTTTCTCTCCACATCGATCAACGGCAGGTACTCGATCTTTGCTTATTTGTGTTTAGAATCGATTCTATAGTTTTTGTGATTGATTTGGGTTTGTTATCGAATCTGTGTTCGTGTTCCGTGTAAGTATCGGTCGACCGGAGTCTCACCGGTCGCTTAGGTTAAATACCGCTCGATTGACCTTACCGGTCGACTTCTAATAATACCGGTCGATATAATTACAGGTCGACTCTTATACCGGGCGATCCCTATACCGGTCGAATACCTTACCGGTCAGTGTCTATACCGGTCGGTGTTCATACAGGTCGGTGCCTATACCGGGTCGTGCAACATACCGGTCGATGCAACCTCCCGGTCCATTTGATATTATTTTTTTTGCAATCTTTTGTTGGTGGTTTTACATGCTTAATAGTTTATATCTATAGTTATGTTTGTGAGTTGAAAATATGGTGAGAGTGAGAATTGGGTCTCTGAATCTTAACTGTATGAGTAACTAACCCTGGTTCACAGATTAGGGTTCGATTTACTCTATGCTTTGGAGTTTGAATTGGTTATGGTTTAAACCATTGACCATTTAACTCCAAAGCTATCTTCTTTTGAATGTACCTCAGTTCTAACCGGTTTATTCTTAACAGGTAACATGGCTCAAAACCCAAACCCGGCGATTGACCCTATAGCGGATGCCGAACTGATTCCTGAGGATCAGTTCCTTCCGCTCACACCCAACAATTATCATCTCGACGTCACCCAACCTGCAATCCAATATCAGGTGATGATCAGATCCTCATGGGTCATCCTATCTCTTATGCACTCACGGAAACTGCTGAGGTGCCCCACCTATATCTGCAACAGTTCTGGCGGTCACTAACTGCTCTGGAGGTCGACGATGGCTTCCAGCTGGAGGGTCAGATTGATCACACGCCCGTACTCCTCACTCGTGATCTCTTCCGACAGTTTCTACATCTGCCGACCGCCGCGTCATTTCCGGGGAGAGACAACTTTGATCCCATCGTACCAGATGCCATTCTCTGCGCCGACATCCTGTCTCTAGGCTACGGAGCGAATATACGCCTTCTTTCCGGGTTCAACCGAAAGAACCTCACTACGATTTGGTACACGCTGTTCACATACCTGAATCGGTGCCTCTCGGCTATCACGAAAGGCATCGATCAAACGAGTATCAACATCCTCCGTCTTTTCCATTCCGTGGCATTCCACCGTCACACCGACTACGCTGACTTCCTTTGGTATGAACTACTTCAGAAAGTATGAGCCAACGCTACAAAAAGACAGAACTTCATACCGTTCATGAGATTTCTCTAGCTCATCATACGCAACTTCATGGCTCTCTATCCTGCGATTGTGCGCCGATCATCACACCCGACCTGACCGCAAAACCCGACTCACAAGATCCCGTCACGTCCTGATCCAGAAGGTATTGTCACCCGACAGATCCCCATCGGGTTACTGGCATATGCTCGTCCTACGACGCTGAGTGTAATAGCATATAGGCACACACACAACCTACCAGCTCCTATGGTCCGTCCAGAATCGGAAGGACCTCCCCAGGGAGCAAGACCTGAGAGGCGTGAGGGTCCACGTCCACGTACGAGAGGCGGTAGCGTTCGGATAGTTGGGGCTCCCGGACAGGGTGTGATGAGAGAAAATATTGTGAGGGGAACTGGAGTGGGCAGCGCTGTTCGACCAAGCCAGGCCAGTACGTCTCGACGATCACCTACACCGCCACGGACAACCTCTCCGACGGTGGAAGAGGACACCGCGACTGAAACCGCTAACGTTCAGTCCTCTTCTGCCACCGAGTCAGAGGAGGAAACAGGTACATCCGACACTCAGTCGGAAGTTGCCACCAAGTCTGAGGAGGCAGCAGACCAATCCGGCAGTCAGTCGGAAACCGCCACCCAAGCATCGGAATCAAATGACGAGTCTTCTGACTCTGATGGTGACTATGATGAGCCCTCACCTGGAGAGACAAGGAGAGCGGAGGGAGTTATAATCGAAAAAGAAAATGTGAGCAGAGAGAGGGAAAGCAGGAGTAAATTACATTCTGAACGTACACGAGTGATGGCTCAACCTTCTACGGTTGACCTCCACCAGCCTACATCTAGCCAGGTAGCTACATCTGCTACCTAGTCTCATGTGTTGAAACAGGGTATTGAAGGAGCAGTCGTGGACCTAGCGGCGCAAATGCACACCCCCCTAGTCACTCTGCCATCTCTCAACAGATGGTGGTTTCAAGTTCACACGGGGATTTAGCACAAACGCTACCAGTCTCTCGCTTGGATAGTTCTGGTATTGAAACAAGAGAACAGCAGCCCCCGTTCTCGACTTATTTGGGTGCACAGAGTCTAGAGCCCTTTGATGTCATTTCTCCTATTCCTAGGACAAAAATACCCTTTTCGGCTACTGCTGGAGGCCTTAGTAGCCCAATCGGAACACCTATAGTAAATCCAACTTCGGTTGGTTTACGAGGATTGGGTGGAAGTCCTACCACAACTATCATCACGCCAGCTGTGAACGTAGGCGGTTCGACTTCTACAGTCGTAACCAGAACTGGAAGTCTAAGTGACCCAGGAGTGATTCACCCCGAGTTCGTCTCAAGGGAACTCTTGGATGGTGCCCTAAAGACCGTCCGTTCTATTATGCGTTCCGAGCTGAGGGAGGAGGTAGATGCCATGAAGCGTCTTATCAAAGGCAAAGGTCCCGTGACTGAGCCTGAACCACTACCTCCTACACCACAACCCTCTACTGCTGCTGTTGACATGTCTATCGATGAACTAAAATTCATACTCCTAGACAAGCTACTTGCCCAATCACATATAGAACCTACCTAGGATGTCGATCTTCTATCGTTTTTACGTGCTCAAGCATCCACACCTACTCCACCACCCCCCCTAACCCACTGTATCTCTAGATGCCTTCCAGCAACAACAAGCCATGCTTCAGTCTTTGCAGCAAACAGTGGCTGTATTGACTGAACGATTATCATCAGTGGAAGACACCTGTCGAAGCCAGGCAGAAAGGCTCAAGCGCCGCCATGATGACCAGGATGATCCTGATCACCATGAGGGGGAGAAGCGCCGACGTCTATCCGAGCCAGAGACACAGATAGTGGAATCAATACAGGTGGAAACGGAAGGGGCTTCAGGTTCTGGTACGCAACCGGAAGGGCAAGAACAGGCACGGGAACAAGTTATGGATTTGGTACTTTACGAAACTCCAACGGTTGAAAAGCTTGAGGAAATAGATGAAGGTTCACCGATAGTTCCTGAAGATTGGGCTTTGATTGTCGATCCTTATGAGATTTCTGACCCAACAGAAGAATATGCCAATACTGAAAGAGCGTTGGTAGTCATGCAAGCCGAAATTGATGAGATTCTTCATCCTGATTATCAGCCAGATATTAAGACTTCTGTCGCGGTACCGCTTTTGACATATCATGCAGATCACCCTGATATTCTTCAATCAGATATCCTTGTTAGATCTCCTCCAGCATCACCGAGTTTGAGAACTGAAAGTACTCCGCCAGTCCAGCCGTCCAAGTGGGAAAGAGTCAGAATCAAAGTTCCATTTCTGGAAGAAATCCAGAAGAAGATCTTTGCCCATTGGATTCGGAAATATGATGAAGTTGTGCTTCATGGTCTACAATCGATGAAAAACAAGGAAAAGCAGCGTGAAATCATATTTGTGTATAAATACTTTCAAGACAAGTACAACAAGACAAAGTTTCAAATTACTTCAGTTGATAAAATTCAGTCTAGTTTCTTCATGGATGTAAAGTATTCACAGTTCATGGTAACTAGAGAAGATGGTGAAAAGTATTATTTTTCTGAAGTTGATTTTCCGCGTCTTGAACCTAGAGATCTGTTGTTTCTGCTTAGAGATTTAAAGACCAGAACTAACAGACCAGGGGAAGGTTTAGATGCACTCGAGACCGTCAAGCGATACATGAAGTGTGCAATGAAGCTTGCTCTGTAGAAGACTTTCAGATCGGGTTAGAAAGCAATCAACCAAAGATCAATCTGCTTAAGTCTGATTTGAGTGTTCCTTCTGAAGCCCAGAATGTACCAGCGTTTACTGTCCTTATGTTTCTAGAGTTAGGCATGACTTACGCGAACAACAAAAGTGTTATGCGCTTTATTCGTTTCAGCCAGATTGCCAGATTCTGTGATAGTACGTTGATGTTGCTTAAAGACAAGTTAAAGCGTGTTGTTGATAAAGATGAAAAAGGGGTTCAGCCTTTGGATCCTAAATACAAGCCACTTGTTCTCGAAGCACTGGGTGTTATTGAAGACCGGCTGGAGTACATAACACAAATGCGTTACTTCGAGATCAGCTTTGGGTTTCGAAAGATATATGTTCCAAACTGGCGCGATTATCAACTTCTATTTAAAGGGGGAGATTGTTAGGGTGTTTTGAATGTTAAATAGAAGTTCAGGGTTTATTCTGTAATTCTTTGATAGTTTTATTATTAGTTAGATGGGCCCAAGCCCATAAGCCCAATACTTTTGTAAGCCTAAGTATATAAAGGCTGTTTTAGATTCATTATTAGTTTAGTATCATTATTTTCATAACTCTAGTATATAGGTTTACTTTCTCTGATCAGATATTCTCTCTGTAAACCTAAACCCTTTGATTGCATATTAATCATATGACTAGAGGTTGTGGTTATACAATTATTATTCATTGTTGATTATTTGCTGCTGATGCACTGTACTGGGATCTACACATTTCCATTTAATAGGGAGTTATTCTCGGTATTAATATAGGAGCGATTACGATTCTTTTAAGTTTAAAAAGGAACAATTTCTGTCAAAATCGAGACTGAAAATATGAGATTATCTTTGAGTGAATTTCGTGATACCCAAGCAGATTAGGATCGAAATATCACTTAAGAAAAACGAGTTCTCACGCAATCTCAAGTTTTATCCAAGTTCTTTTGTCACCGTTTTCTCACCTTTTCTAGAAATTCCGAACATGTCATGATTTGCACGGACAGCCACCATGGCGCGCCATGACACTAAGGCTTGTGTCTCACGCCACGTTAAACTCGTGGCATGCAATTGCCTAATGCATAATTTTTGTAATGCAATATTTGATTATTCTTTACGTTTTTAATGTCTTATATGCAAATTTTTTAATATATACCATAATCTAACTTGCTTATTACTATTGACTTATTGAGTAACACTACAAAACATATGTTTTTATATATAATATTATATATGAATTAGAAAAATGACGCCATAAGTCACACCTTGAAAACGTCGTGGCTTCTAAGGCTTGAGGCTTGCCCTCGCCGCCACGCCACACGGCGACTCACGTCATTTAGAACCTTGGTCTTATGTAGTAAGCATGGTAGGTAGGTTTATGGCAAACTTGGGTAAGAAACAACTGAAGGTCGTTCAATATATTTTCAAATATTTGAGGGATTCATACGATTTGTGTTTACATTTTGGAATATTATATTTGGGGATTCTTGGATATGTGGATTTCGACAATATCGAAGACTTAGACAATCACAGCTCAATGAGGGGACATGAATTTACTTACAGTACAAGATGTGCCATGGATTGAAAGATACATTTACAATCCACAACTGTTTTAACTACAATATAAGCAGAGTACATTGTTGTAACTGAGGCTTCAGAAGAATCAGCTTGGTTAAAGGAACTATTTGGCCAACTACGTGAAGTTTTAAAGATGAATTGGTATTTTATGATAATTAAAGTGTTATTTGTTTGACGAATGATCAAATGTTTCATGATAGAACCAAAAACATTGTCGTTTCGTATCACTTTGTCCAAGAAGTTATTGCTTGTGATGATGTTAAGGGGATCAAGATTAGTACACATGATAATACAATTGATATGCAGACTAAGCCACTTCCAGGAACCAAGTTTCAATTATGTTTCAACTTGTGTGGAGCTTTGGACGCAATCAATCCCTTATCATATGAAAAATCATGTCGTCCAAAAGACAAGCAAATGATGTACCGAGTGAATTCTCACCTCCTAATCGCTAGTATAATTCAAACTATCAAGGATTTCCAATCATATAAATAACACTATATATTCTATATATTCAAACGTGACGGGTTCAAATAAGAATGCTAAATATCGTGAGGATGTAAGAAGGGAATATTAAGGGTGCGTTTGGTTCGCTGGAATCCGCCGGAATCTGATGGAATTGGAATGGTCAATTCCACTGACCAAATTCCATCCTGCTGTTTGGTTTCCAAAGGAATGGAATTGAATTCCATGAAATTCTTCAATCAAGGATTTGGTCATTTCTTCTCATTTTGGATGGAATTGAATTCCATTCCATTGCATTTTCTCAAAATGTCAAAAATACCCTCCAAACCCTCTTAACAAAATTAAAATCCATCAGATGTGGATTTGGTCTCCTCTCTCTCCTCTCTCTCTCCTCTCTCCTCTCTCTCTCTCTACCCTCTCTCTACCCTCTCTCCTCTCTCTACTCTCTCTCCTCTCTCTCTCTCCTCTCTCTCTACCCTCTCTCTCCTCCCTCTCTCTACTCTCTCTCCTCTCTCTCTACACTCTCTCTCCCCTCTCTCTCCTCCCTCTCTCTACCTTCTCTCTCCTCTCTAACTTCTCTCTCTACCCTCTCTCTCCCCTCTTTATCTTCTCTCTCTCCTCTCTCTCCTCTCTCCTCTATCTCTCTCGACATTTAAAAAAATATAAATAAATAAATAAAAATAAAAGAAAGGGTATTTTTGTCATTTTTCAAAATTCCATTCTAATTCCTTTGCAAACCAAACAGACATATTCCAATTCATTTGACTGATTACATTTCATTTCCACCAACCAAACAGTTGGTCAAACTTGAAAACATTTCATTCCAATTCCTTCCAGATTCCAATTCCATTGACAGATTTCATTCCATCATAAATCATTCTGCGAACCAAACGCCCCCTAAGTGAAGGTTAATAGATATTTTTTGGATTTTTTCAATGATTCACATATGAACCTTCATTTAGGGGCCGTTTACCAAAAACTTATCCGGATAAGCGCTTACCGGTAAAACTCAACACTAGCACCTACTTACCGGGTAAGATTTTAGTCCAACAATACAATATCGTATGCAACAATTTTCCGGTAAGTGCTAATCGTGGTAAGAGTCTTCGCCATCACTTACCGGGTAAGCCTCTCGGTGCTTGCTATAGCTCTTACCGGGTAAGATCTTTGGTCCTTGCGCTATTTATCCGCTAAGGTAATATGACTTGATAAGCGCTTACCTAAGTAAGCGTTTTGTAAACGGCCCCTTAGTCTTCCATCCTTACCTTCTCACGATATTTAGCCTTCTTATTTGAACCTCCCAATATATGTGTATAGAGAGAGTGAGAGAGAGAGGGGTCCTTACGATCACAGTGACCAAATAAGAGAACATGCGAACAATGTTTTAAAAACCGGTTTTTTGGTTGACCCGGTGTGGTGACCGGGTCACGGTTCAACCGGTCCAACCGGGTGGTTGACCCGGTTTCAAAAATCTTATGTATTTTTCATTTTCTTGCATATATATATATATATATATATGTATGATTAAACACACTTCTCGCCTTCTTGCAAAATGTTTAACTTCTCGCATGATCCTCCCTCTATATATGTATATATATAAAACAAAGAATTTGATGTCCACAAGTTAAAACATTAAAAATACACATAACAAAAAGTTTACATCAATCCAAAAACATTAAAAAAAACACATAACAACAGGTTTTACATCAATCTAAAAACATAAAAAAACACAAATATAAAAAAAATTATTTTTTTAACCGGGTCAACCCGGGTTTTTACCGGTTCAACCGGTTCTCTCAAAAACCCGGCGGTTCGATCCGGTTCATAAATCCCCAAAAACCCGGTGATAGTTGACCTGGTCTCTCGACCGGTCCCGGTTCAACCGGCCGGGTCGACCCGGGTTTTAAAACATTGCATGCGAACGGTCAAATCACATTTAATTTTACACTACAATACAATCACAACATTGGCTGCGAACTGACGTCACGGGCCAAGTCGCCCGCTCACCCTTGCGTTGATCCTGAATCACATGTGATTTGGCCCTCGCTCTATATATATAAATATGTGTGTGAGAGAGATAACTGTTATATATCAAGAACCAGGCTACTAAAAAGAAACAAATTCAAGATAAATACACAACAACATCCAAATTCATCTCCAAATGGAGGGTTTGTAAATATGAATCACATATAAAAGACAAGTCTTTCTCCAGTCACTTGCACAGATTGGCACCAAGAGTTCAACACCCTCAAAACCCCAATAACCTCAAGTAACAGAATATGAACATGAAAAATAAATAAGATAGAGATAGAGGCCGGGACACCGGTGCACCAAAGTTCCTACACTTCGTGACAATCGAAAAGGAAAAGTCCTCGCATTTCTGCAAAGAACCCGTTTCCAAGACTTGAATCCATAACCGTTTGATCACAAAAGAAGTAACTTTATCGGTATCCCCAAGGCCGACCGCTAAATAAATAGAAACAGTATGACATATAAAGAACTACCTAATGACATGCACCAAAAAAAGATTCAAGGGCTTCCTAACCCCAAATAATCTTGATCCTCTTCATGTTCCCCGATCCCCATTCGTGTAATGAGGCTAAAACCACTCGATCAGGCTTATATCAATCATCAGACTCATTCTTTCTTGCTGATTTTTCCGCACTTCGGTCCTCTAACAACTTCCCAGATTCATCGTCGATCTGGGTTGCCTTCTTTTCTGCTTCTTTAGCCTTAAGTGCCTGTAATTTGGCATGATTATAATAAGCAACACCCAAGAAAGCAATCCCATAACCGAATAGATTAATCGGAGTCACAGTATCCTTAATCACAGACCAAGAAAACGCAATCAACAACCAATCTTTAACAACTCCAGCCACATTCATGGTCAAAGCTGAAGTCTTCCCAACCAGCAAGAACACCGCAAGATTCAACGCGAACGCACACAAAGAATTTGTCCCGAAAATCAAGTAATCAAAGTGGAAACTTGAAGTATCCCTCAATTTGGGGAACTCAACAATGATCCAAGGGATGGATAAGAAAGCAAAACAACAAGGGGCAACATAGTAAAGTGAAGTAATGGGATTAAATGTGATCCCCTTTGAAGTCAACAAGATCTGAATCAAAACCAATCTAGTAGCCTCAAAACAAACGGCACCCAGCTGTAACATAACACCCCAGCTATTGAATTTAGCTTCACCATAAGCAGCAATAGCAACACCAAAAGAGATAGATAACATATTAGTCATGGTGTCACCTTTAAACCCTTCTTTTTTCAACAAAACACCAATGGAGTAAACGGCAACAGGCATCAAGGCTTTAAGCATTTGAATAAAGGAAACAGATAGGTAAATGTAAGCCGAATTTGAAAGCCATAAGCTGAGAGAGTAAAGCAAACCGATTGGAACGACGGATTTGAGGTAAATATCGCGAGTCATTTGAACTGGTTCAACGACTTTGAGGACACTAACGAGGATGTAAGCTAAAGAAGAACAGAAACCCATGTGAATCATGGTGAGTGAGATGGGATAAGGCCAGTCGTACATCTTGCGATCGAGGATGTACTTGTTGTAGACGATGACGGTGAAGCTGAGGAAGATCCATATGGCGACGTAGGTGTATGAGAGGATGATCTTCTTCAAAACACCATCGCTTAGGGCTCCTCCTTTCCCCATTGTTTGTTGTTGGACTGGATCTGAGTGATTGATGGGTCAAAATTGATGAAATCGGTTGGAGAAAGAAGAAACCCCAAGTGGGATCAGAGATCTGGGGAGAATGGAAGATGGGTTTTAAAGAAATTTGAGGAGGGATTAGGTCGTCGGTGTGTGTTTTAGTGTGAAACTGTGTGTGGAACAGGGGTAGGTGATGCCTGAGGAGGTGCCGAGATGGCTCTTGACTTCTTGATCATAATGTTTTTTTGTCATTCACCGAATAAATAAAATATCAATGGTTTGATGTAAAAGTTTAGGGTTAAATGCATAACACTTGGCATCATGTTATTTAAAAAAAAAAAACCTTGGCATCATCATAATTTTACATTTGAAATTTCACAGTAAAACACTGTGAAGGTAAAAAAAATCTGAACCTTCAAAATGTTTTGCTTTAAGTGTAAATATGTTGGTTTCACGGGTCTCACAAAAACAAACTGGTCTCATGTAAATCCAACCCAAATGCATAAACCAGTAACTTATTTTATAATTTTTTTATTTATAGTATTGTATATTTATATTTTTATTATAATATTATACTTTTAAATTGTTTTTTATTAAAGTATTATACTTTGAAAAATTAATCCATTATAGCAACGAGTATCCTTTTGATTTGAAGTAAAATGACATGGTATAGCTTATAAGTTTCCATGTCATGTCATTGGTCCACATATAGCATATTGTTGATATGATATTTCTTATTATAAAATTGTATTTTCAAAAAATTTAATTTTACATATTATTTAATAAATATATTAAAGTAATTTAAAAAAGGGAAAATTGCATCAAAATGGAACAAACTTTCACCTAATTCCTATTTTGGGGAACGAACTTTCAAATTCATCATTTAGGGGTCCGAATCAAACTTTTTGTTTATTCAAATGTCTGGTTAACCTGTTGACCTGTTAATAATAACGTAACCCAAATGTCTTGCCACATAAGATTCCACGTCATTATTATAATTATAAGTTGTTGATCCAAACTCTCTCAGTGATTTGATAACGACCCTCTTTTATACTTAGTGAAAATTACGTTATTATATGTATTAGTGTTTTATCATCAGCGATCAGACTGAGTCTGTTCAGTTATCGCTGATGACCTTTCTGTAAACATTAATATGTATGTGTTTCACTTTCAGCGATCAAACTGAGTCTGTTCAGTCATCACTGATCGTTTCCTATGTAACACAGTTAACGTAATCCCTGAAGACAAGTCTCGCGTCAACATAGTTCATAGCTGAATCGAAGACGAAGCCACTGAACAATAGATAAGTCTACTAGTGACCTGATGCGGATATCAGCGAAGATCAGACATCTACTTACGCGAAGAAGCCTGAGGAAAAGCTTCAGCGATAGCTGAACTTCTTTATCTCTGGAATAAGAGATACTCAGCGATCAACGATCACAAAGCTTATGCCTCAAGTTTTCTTTTGTCTTACCTTGCACAACCAGTACGATGTGACAGAACGGACACGTCTCTGCCACAAATCGTACACCAACTCTGTCAACTACACTGTTCATAAAGCGGCCAAAAGCATGTCTCCAAAAGTGAGACTACCAAAGCCAATCTATGAATGCCACGTGTAAAGTACCCTGCCATGCATTTAATGCATAGGGTATAAATAGGAAGCTCGCCCCTTCATCTGAAGGTGTGCTCAATCCTTGAACTCCAAAATAGAAACCCTTGTTTTCTATCTCTCTAAAAATCCCCCATTCTCTGAATTTCTTGTGCAACCATCTTAGTGTTTCTTAAGTTTGTTTAGATTGAGTCTGTCTTAATCTTATTCCGCAACAAACTTGTAAATTGTATTTTGATTTATCAATAAACAATTTATTAAACTTTAATTTCTGTGTTTGTATTCAACCCCCCCCCCCCTTCTACAAACTTGTTAAGCACCTTCGGGACCAACAAGTGGTATCAGAGCAGTTTGTTTAATCTAATAAACAAGATCTTGCTGTATACTCTTCCTTGCTATTCTAAAATGGCACTAAACACAAACACAAACTACTATGATAATGGTTCACTTTCTAAACCTCCTCGATTTAGCAGAGATAACTTTTCTCTATGGAAAAATCGAATGATGCTATTTCTTGAAGGTGCGGATCCTACTATACCTGAATATATAGAAAATGGACCCTATGAACCTGTTAGAATTATAGCTGCGGTTCCCGCTACTGCCACCACTGAAGCTGTCCCTGAACGATATGTCGTTAAGGAAATAAGACAGTGGAGTGATGAAGATAAAAAGAAGGTAGGCATAGATGCAAGAGCAAAGACCATTATATCAATGGCTCTGCCTGATGAAGTTTTCCATTCCATCATGCATCTAAAAACTTCTAAAGAAATGTGGGAAACCATATGTGTTCAATATGAGGGCACCACTGAAATCCAAGAGACCCGAAAGATTAACTTGGTAAGACAGTATGAAAGTTTTATCGCTGGTAAGAATGAATCTCTTTCTGACATTCATCAGCGGTTTAACTGCCTGATCATTGACCTAAGAACTGTTGGAAGGACCTATTCTAATTCTGAGGTCCTAACAAAATTCTTGGAAAGTCTTCCTGAAAGCTGGGACAGTTATTCAATATGTCTTAAGCTGACAAAAGACTTACATACTCTCTCTCTTAGCACTCTGTATGGAATATTGCTCAACTATGAGCAATCTAATCTCCTGAAGAAGAATCTTGTAAAAGATTCTAAAGACTCCAAAAGCACTGCTGTTGCTTTAGTCTCATCAGAGATAATTCCATCCCAGCGATCTACTCTCACCATCACTGAGTTAGATTCTGAATCTGAGGATTTATCAGACCCTGATCTTTCAGAGTTTAATGAGTCCTTAGCACTCTTGACAAACTCTTTTAAGAGATTTGCAAGAAAGAGTAACTTCCGAAGAAGTAAACCTCTCTCTCTTACTGAAAAGCCAAAATCAACTCCGGTTGATAAGGCTACAGCCACTTGCTATAACTGCGAAAAAATTGGACATTTTGCTAGTGAGTGCAGGTCTAAAAAGGTCTTCAAACCTTCTACCTCAAGAAGATCCAGTGATGACAAATACCATAAGCTGAAGAACAAATATCAAAAGCTGAAAAGCTATCAGCAAAAAGGTAAAGGTCTCATCGCTGAAGAACATGACTGGGCTGAATCAGAAGAATCATCTTCTGATGAAGAAGAAGTCGCTAATCTTTGCCTCATGGCTGAGATTAAAGAAGAAGTAGAAGAACCATCTGAACCTTCTATGAGCTACATATCATCTCAGGTATCTATCTCAACAAATCCCTCTCTGCCTGAAGCTGAGAGAAGTCGCGCTGTTGATGTGCTGACGATTGACCTTTATAATGCTCTAAATGACAAAACTCAAGCTGAAAATAAAAATGTTTATTTAACACAAGAGCTAGAGAAATGTCATGAAAAGATCAGTGAACTAAATCTTTTAGAAGAAAAGCTAAAAGATCAAGTCATTATAAATGAAATCATCAGCATTGAACGCGAACAAGCCATCGCTGCTCTAAAAGCAGAAAAGGCTCATGTTGAAAAATGGTGCAAATCATCAACAAAGATCTCTGAGATAATAAATGCTCAAACTCCTGAAAGTGATAAAACTGGTCTTGGTTTTTGGACACCACAGGATGATCCTAAAGAAGAAAGTTCCTCGCTTAAGTTTGGAACTTTTGTCACATCTTTCTTTGACACTTCTTATAAACAATTCTATCCCTGTTCTTCTTCTAATCCCATCCCTGAGGAGATATCTGCAAGATCTAAGCCTGCAGATAAAGGAAAGTCTACTCTCCCTCAGAAGGCTTCCAAGAAAACCAAACTGAAAGTTCCCTCTAAACCTTCAGTGGATAAACCTTCTAGCTCAGTGACAGAAATCTTTGATATCTGTCCTCCAAAGCTAAAGGTTGATCTAAAGCCCGTGAAATCTGAAGAAATAAAAATTCCTCCCAGATCTCGTGCTAAAGGCATTCTTGGAGCTGGACCTGCTCATCTTAAGTTTCAAAACCTTTTGGTTATAAAACCACCATCAGATATAGAAAATGTTATCACTGTGGATTCACTGACCATATTGCGAGCAAGTGTCCAAATACCACCGAAGCTGATAAAACAGCCAAAGTGAAGAAAAATGCCTCTAAGGCAAATAAAGTCACCAAAGTGAAAAATACCACTAAGGTTAAGAAATTAACCAAAGTGAAGATTACCACTGAAGCTGAATCTTCATCAGCGGTGAAGACTGCTGAATCTTCCTTATCCACTAACTCTGAAGGACCCATTGAAAAGTGGGTACCAAACAAAGCTTAATCTTCCTTATGTATGCAGGGATCAAAGGGCATCTGGTATCTCGATAGCGGATGTTCTCGTCATATGACTGGACAAAGAAACCTGCTCACTGAATACAAGGAAGAGAAAGGCCCCTCTGTTACCTTTGGTGGAAATGGAAAAGGATTTACCCGTGGGTTTGGTGTCCTCAGCAATGGGACAACTACCTTTCGAAGAGTCGCTTATGTAGATGGACTGAAGCACAATCTTCTAAGCATCATTCAGCTATGTGACAAAGACTACGAAGTTCGCTTTTCTAAGAAAGCATGTTCAGTGGTAGATGAAAAAGGAAAACTTGCTCTCAGTGGTTATAGAAGAGAAAATGTCTATGTAATAGATATGGATTCTGCTATTACTGAAAACTTATGTTTTCTCTCTAAGGCCTCTTCTGATGTCAACTGGCTATGGCATAAAAGGCTCTCTCATCTAAATTTCAAAACCCTGAATTCTCTCTCATCTAAGGAACTGGTTTCTGGTCTTCCTCAGCACTCGTATGCTAAAGAATCTCTCTGCTCAGCATGTGAAAAAGGAAAACAAAAAAAAGCTAGTTTCAAGTCGAAACAATTTTCCTCAGTGACAAGTCCTCTTCAGCTCTTGCATATGGATCTATTTGGCCCTGTCAATATCCAATCAATAGCTGGAAAGAAATATACGCTTGTCATTGTAGATGAATATTCTCGCTACACCTGGGTTATCTTTCTTCGCTGCAAGAGTGATACTCCAGAAGAACTAATATCTTTTGTCAAAAAGATGGAAGTGCTGAATAATCTTACTGTTCGATCAATAAGAAGTGATCATGGAACTGAATTCAAAAATAGTTCCCTGAACAATTTCTTTGAGAACAAAGGAATCTCTCACAACTTCTCCTCAGTAAGAACACCTCAGCAAAATGGAGTCGCTGAAAGAAGAAACAGAACGATCATAGAAGCTGCTAGATCAATGCTCAGCGATTCTCACCTCCCTACTCAATTTTGGGCAGAAGCTGTAAACACTGCATGTTTTACTCAAAACAGATCGCTGATAATAAAGCGATTTGGGAAGACATCTTATGAACTCTTTCTTGGAAGGAAGCCTTCTATCAGCTTTCTTCATATCTTTGGTTGTCAGTGCTTTATCTTAAACAACAAAGATCAACTTGGAAAGTTCGACCCAAAAGCCGATGATGGAATATTTTTAGGATATTCCTCCATCTCCAAAGCCTACAGAGTTTTCAACAAAAGAAGACAAACCGTAGAAGAAACCATTCATGTCACGTTTGATGAAACGCGCTCAGCGAACTCTAAACCAATCGCTGACAATGAAGAACTGAATACTTGGATGATCTCTCACTATAGAGAAACTGAACCTTTCTCAAACCATCAGCACACTGAAACTCCAATTGCTGATGAAGAACCAAGTATCATACCTCCCACCGCTGAATCCACCTCATGGGTTTCAGCTGAACCTCTAAACACATTACCTCCATCAAATCTGCCTTCATCTGGAAACCTCTCTAGTGAACCTACTCAACAGTTAATTGCTGATGAACCTCAAACATCCTCATCAGTAAACATTCCAATTGTTGATCCAACCTCTGAGTTAAGCAATCATGCTCCTGCTCAGCGATGGACAAGAGATCACCCAATAGATCAAATTCTCGGTGATCCAGATGCAGGTATTCAGACACGACGAAGCTCAGGTAGTATCTGTCTCTTTGTAAACTTTCTCTCCTTAATAGAACCAAAGAAGACTGATGATGCCCTCAGAGATCCAAACTGGGTCAGCGCTATGCAAGAAGAGCTGACTGAATTTTCTCGAAACAAAGTTTGGAATCTCGTTCCTAGACCATCTGATAAAACTGTAATAGGCACCAAATGGGTGTTTAGAAACAAGTTAGATGAACATGGAACTGTAACCCGCAACAAGGCTCGACTTGTTGCTCAGGGATACAGACAAGAGGAAGGCATAGACTATGATGAAACCTTTGCCCCTGTGGCCAGGCTCGAAGCAATTCGACTATTCTTAGCTTATGCAGTCTATAAAGACTTCATCGTTTATCAAATGGACGTAAAATCAGCTTTTCTGAATGGAAAGCTGAATGAAGAAGTTTATGTAGAACAACCACCAGGGTTCTATGACCCTAAGCATCCAAATTATGTTTATAAATTGGATAAGGCTCTCTATGGTCTAAAACAAGCCCCTCGTGCTTGGTATGACACTCTCTCATCTTTTCTTATCTCTGAAAATTTTGAACGTGGCAAGATTGATAATACGTTATTTTTCAGGAAGATAAAAGGTCATATAATTCTTGTACAAATATATGTCGATGACATAATATTTGGTTCTACTAACCCATCTCTTTGTACTCGCTTTGCTGAAAGAATGAAGAAAGAATATAAAATGAGTATGATGGGTGAGCTGACATATTTTCTTGGTCTTCAGATTAAACAATCTGACAAAGGTACTTTTATCTGCCAAGGTAAGTATGTTAAAGATATGCTAAAGAAGTTTGAACTCACACAAACTTCAGCGATGAAAACTCCTATGGCACCACCGCTGATACTTAACAAGGATCCATCTGGAAAACCTGTTAATGTCACTGCCTATAGAGGAATGATAGGCTCATTGCTGTATCTTACAGCAAGCCGACCTGACATCATGTACTCTACTTGTTTATGTGCACGCTATCAATCTGAACCCAAGGAATCCCATCTGATCGCTGTAAAGCGAATTTTCAGATATCTGAAAGGAACTCCTAACCTCGGTCTTTGGTATCCCAAAGACTCAGGGTTCGATCTAACTGGTTATTCTGATAGTGATTTTGCAGGCTGTAAACTTGACAGAAAAAGTACCACTGGTGGATGTCAACTCTTGGGAGGAAAGCTGGTAAGCTGGACAAGCAAGAAGCAAAATTTTGTGTCCACTTCCACAGCTGAAGCTGAATACGTAGCCGCTGGAAGCTGTTGTTCTCAAATCTTATGGATGAGAAATCAACTATTAGATTATGACCTTCAGCTGTCAAAGATTCCTATCTATTGCGACAGCACTAGTGCTATCGCTATAGCAAATAATCCAGTGCTACATTCAAAGACAAAACACATAGAGATCAGATATCACTTTATCAGAGATCATGTGATGAATGGTGATATTGAACTTCACTTTATCCCTACTGACTTTCAACTTGCTGATATATTCACCAAACCTCTTGATGAGACAAGGTTCAACTTTCTCATCAGTGAGCTTGGAATGCTGAACCTCGAAGAATAATTCTTCAGCGTTCATGTATTATGTTAGTAATCAAAAGTTCCCCTCTCATCATTCTCTCTGATAAACATTCTGACTCTCAGGTATGTTTTCTCCTTTCCTTCAAAGATGTTTTTTTTAATATAAACTTTAATCACTGAACTTTCTTCAAATGATTAAAAGCTTTTTGAAAAATACATTAATCACTGATATTTCTAGTCAGTGATCCTTTAAAAGGAAAAACTATCCCTCTCTTTTCTAAAAGGGATACTTTTAAAAAGGAAAATCTATCGCTGACTTTTCTTCAGTGATCATTTCAAAAACGGACAAATGTACAGTCTCTCTCTTCTATGACGTCATTTGAACCGACAATCCACGACATGCCTTTTCTGACACGTTCGTCTGTTGCCCTTCTATCCAATCAACTTCGTGGAACGTGTCAATGTCATGATGATTTTTTCTCTTTTCCCGCTTCATTCTCTCTCTTCTCTCTTCGTATAAAAGGAATTCTTTTCTCCTTTATACGGTTTACGCTTTCAAAACTTTCAAAGCAAGAAGCATTCTCTCAAGAACACTCAAGCAAGTAAACCTAGAATATTGAATCTGCAACTCTTTTTCTTCAAGATACACAGGTTTATTTCATATTTATATGCTTTGTTCGTATGCTTTTTATTCTTTTTAAAATCCTACTCGCTCTCTATGGATTTTATAAAACGTTTTTTAAAACTAAAGATCATTCTTTCTGATTTTATGTTTTTAAATAAAAACCTTTTGGTTTTAAAGTGTTCTTCCTTCTTTCTACCCAGAACACTATTTTTCTCCTAAAAATAACTTGATAGTTTTCCAGTTTCCCTTCTTCTATGGAAACTGGTAATCATATTATTTTTAATCTAAATCATTTCTTCTATTATGCCTCTTTCCATAACAGAAATGACACAGTCTTCAATCGTTGCTTCCAAGCATGTACGATTCGCTCTCACTGAAGTTGAGATTACTAAATGTAATCATTTGGCCAGACTCGACTTCAAAGCTGACAAATACCCACATCTGGTGGAAGCTGCTGATTTCCTCAAGCAGTCATGCATAGCTTACGCGATCACTGTGGATCCTAAGCCCTCCAAGACTTTACTTCAGCAGTTCTGGTTCACTGCTGATGCAACTGAACTTACCAACAGGAAAGGCGAACGAGTCCCTGCTATCTCGTTCAGCACGGAATTAGGGCCAGGGAGCATGACCGCTCTTAGCCTCAGGAAATCTTTAAGATTCCCTGACAAACCAAAGAGTGGGTTCGACGCACTCCCCACTGATATATCATTCCTGGACGCAATGGGCTATTGTTGGGAAAACAAACCAAGATCTTCTATTCCCAACAAGAAGCTCACCAAGATCCTAAAAGCTCAGATGCCATCACAACTGAACTTTATCTTCTCGCACATAATTCAGTGCATGAGTGGGAAGAGTGGTTCGCTGGATCAAGCCAGCAAAACACAACTGCAGATGGCCTACTTCGTTATCGCTGGTCAAAACTTTGACTACGCCACAGCCATCTTTGAAGATCTGAGGTCGAGATTAGAGAAGCCTGAACGAGATCCCAAGATCTCATACGTACGTTTCATATGTACGTATATCAAGTTCCTCTATCCCAACACCTATCCCACCAAAGATGATGTCACCTTTGCCAGGGTAGGTCAACGATCACTGGAGGTCAAGCTACTCGCCGACGAGGTAAGTATCTCTCTCCTTCGCTCTCGTCTCTCTCTCCATTCTTCTTCATCTTCAGCGACCACGCAGACGGTTCCTTCGTCTGCTATCCCTGTCGCTACCACTACTTCTAAACGACCATCAGCTGGTCCGATTGTTCCTTCCAAAAAGGCCAAAAAGACTAAGGAAAGTACACCCTCTAGTACTATACCTGAGGGAGCTTCTCAACAAGCTACCTTAGATGCTTTTGTGGGTCTTTCCTCCACAACTTCAGAAGTCACTCATACTGCCGTGTCAGCGATCTCACTCGCTGTCACATCATCAGTAACCCCACCTACTATCTCATTCACTGAGATTAACCCCATCCCTACTTCTATCCCCAAAACTCTTCCCTTCTCTCCTCACTTGGTCTCTGAACCCGCCACCTCTTCTTTCCCTATAGGACCTGAGCATCAAACTTTTGAGGAATCTATGCAGTTCTACAAAATGTTTGATACGTCAGGTACACCTATAATCCTAAACACTTCTCTCCCCCCCTCTCCAAATAAGCCCATATCTGAACTAACATTATTTTCAGGTCCTAGCTTGGCGTCTGTTGACACGCATGTCAACAGTCTAGGAGAAAAGGTGGACGCACTCACCAACACCATCAATGAAACCACCAGCGCCGTAAATCAGGCTGGTGAGGAGCTGAAGAAGTTAACCGCCACTTGCTCATCTAAAGCTGAGAACTCTCAACTTTCAGCTGTTGAAGAACAAGTCGTCCAACTCAGAGAGTCCTCTCGACTCTTTCAAGGGCGATTTGAGTCTCTTACCGCTGAAGTTCAGGGTCTCTCTTCAAAGGTTGACCTCTGCACGTCCCTTCTTCAGCAAATTCTACAGAAAGTGAATGCACCAGCTCCAGCGCTGCCTCCCTCCTTCACTGAAGATGATCGTACCAACCTCAACATCGCTGTGGAATTCATTCATGATGCCACATATGACATCCCTGCGGTTGAAGACCGGATTAAGCGTCTGGAGGCTGACGTTCAAGTGCTAAAAGCTTCAACAGCTACTCCAGCAGCTGAACAATCCCCTACCGCTGATAATGACAAAGTGGGGGAGAAAACTGAAGAAACTTCTATTGCTGCTGCTGGGGAAGCTAAGACTCCAAAGGAACCTCCCTCTCAATCTGAGGGGGAGAAGGCAAAAGAATCATCAATTCACTCCATTCTCTTTGAAGAGGATGAGGAAGAAGACGATGAAGAGGAAGATGATCTAGATCTTGATGATCAAGAAAAGGATCAGCCCTCCGATGACGACGACGACGATGAAGACCAATCTCTGTGGTTCTCTAAGCCGAACGTCGTATCAGGGACAACTTCGCAAGAGGTTGTCAAAACAGGGGTGAGAGGTGATACATCTTCAAGTGTTCCTTCGCAAAGCAAAGACAAGCAACCGATCGCTGAAGAATGCTTGAGGACTGGATCACAATCTGAGGGGGAGCATCCTTATCAGGTATGTCTTTCAATTGTACCACTCTTCTACTCTTTCCAAACCCCTATTCCTTTCTAGCCTTTATCTCTCTCGTTCTAAAAATACACTTATCCCTTCTTTCCTTCTTTTTCTAACCAGACAGTTCTCACCCCTGCTTAAGGGTTCTGAACTACAAATAATTCCAGCTGCTATAGCTGAAGAAATAATCCCAATCTCTATCGCTGAGATTGATGAAGAAGAAGAAGAAGATTCCCTGGTCCATCCAGGAAGGCCCTCTCGACCATCTCATTGGTCAGAGGAAGTGGTAAAGAAAATAGTTGAAATGATCGCTCAACTAGAAAGTCAACGGCTGAAAATCCCTCTTCAAACATCCACAGAGCTCGACTTCCTCACTGACGCTGAAAGAGAAGAATCTGCCAAAGCTGAGAAGCTGATCGCTGAATGCAAACGAGATGCCCAACTCGCTTTAAAGATTCAATCCTCTCAAGTTAAGGACAAAAAGCTGAAAAGCAAACCTGTGGAAGTTCAAGCAGCACTACTGAAAGAAATTGAAGAGGAACGCTTCAAAGAACAAGAGATCAACGATAAGTCTATCGAATGGTGCAAACAAAAGATGGATTATCGTTCTGATCTTCTTCCAATATCAGCCGTGACTATCTCTGGTCGCAAGAAGAAAGATCAACTCTCAGTGACCATGGAGATTACCAGAGAGGATGGAACCCAAAAAGCAATGTACGTATCAAAACTTGAGAGCTTCGGATTTACGGAATGGTTAGAGTTCTGGGATGCGCTGAAGAAATCCAAATCTACATACAGAGGCTACGTTGAAGGACTTCTTGAAGCCCTCATAAATAGAGTCGTTTCTGTACTAAAGCTGCCATCTCCTCTTCCTCCCAAATCTTTGAAACTCAAGAGAAAAATTGGGTCCTCCTCCTCTGAAGATGTCGCCATCATCAGGAATGAAACTTCTATCAAATTTTCAAGAGATGCACTGTTTGGTCCTCCTCCTGATCTTTCAGTTCTGGACTTATCTCTGCCTCCTGGTGGTCCTTTCCAAGCTGGTCAAGTAATCAACAATCCTTATGGAATATTCTTCAGAGATGATGATGAGGAACTCAGATTTCAAAGAATCTCTGAGATTCCTATCTGTCCTCTGAATCATCTCAAGGATCTTTTATGCTTATGGTGTGACTTCTTCCCTGCTGCTGAAGAAATTAAAGAAATTATCAGTAAAGAATCTTTGGAACGAAGACAGAAAGGAGAAGAAATACCTGAGTATATGATCAATCCTCCCAAATCTTCTTTTAATAGCTGATAGATTAGTTTTCTTCTCTGTAATCTGTTTGTTATACTTACAGTAGTTAGTTACTCACTTGTAATGTTTTTCATATCTTGTAATTCCATCCCTGAGTTAAATGAAAATAGCAGTGATGTACTTAACCCTATCAGTACTGTAAAAGATCCCTCAAAATAGTAATTGGGACATGCATTCTATGAGTCCTTTTTATTCCTATATTTTGAATCAAAGTAATTTTCTTTTGTTACTTTGTCATTATCAAATAGGGGGAGATTGTTGATCCAAACTCTCTCAGTGATTTGATAACGACCCTCTTTTATACTTAGTGAAAATTACGTTATTATATGTATTAGTGTTTTATCATCAGCGATCAGACTGAGTCTGTTCAGTTATCGCTGATGACCTTTCTGTAAACATTAATATGTATGTGTTTCACTTTCAGCGATCAAACTGAGTCTGTTCAGTCATCACTGATCGTTTCCTATGTAACACAGTTAACGTAATCCCTGAAGACAAGTCTCGCGTCAACATAGTTCATAGCTGAATCGAAGACGAAGCCACTGAACAATAGATAAGTCTACTAGTGACCTGATGCGGATATCAGCGAAGATCAGACATCTACTTACGCGAAGAAGCCTGAGGAAAAGCTTCAGCGATAGCTGAACTTCTTTATCTCTGGAATAAGAGATACTCAGCGATCAACGATCACAAAGCTTATGCCTCAAGTTTTCTTTTGTCTTACCTTGCACAACCAGTACGATGTGTCAGAACGGACACGTCTCTGCCACAAATCGTACACCAACTCTGTCAACTACACTGTTCATAAAGCGGCCAAAAGCATGTCTCCAAAAGTGAGACTACCAAAGCCAATCTATGAATGCCACGTGTAAAGTACCCTGCCATGCATTTAATGCATAGGGTATAAATAGGAAGCTCACCCCTTCATCTGAAGGTGCGCTCAATCCTTGAACTCCAAAATAGAAACCCTTGTTTTCTATCTCTCTAAAAATCCCCCATTCTCTGAATTTCTTGTGCAACCATCTTAGTGTTTCTTAAGTTTGTTTAGATTGAGTCTGTCTTAATCTTATTCCGCAACAAACTTGTAAATTGTATTTTGATTTATCAATAAACAATTTATTAAACTTTAATTTATGTGTTTGTATTCAACCCCCCCCCCCTTCTACAAACTTGTTAAGCACCTTCGGGACCAACATAAGTATAAATATAAAATGTTGACATGGCACATAATTTTTTTTATTTGAAAGCTAAAGTTCCACCTCATATTTTTAAAATAAAAAATAATTAAAATAATACATGATTTTGGCTATTTAACCAAAACCAAACATATTAATAAATTGACTAACAAAAATATCAGTATTTCAATTCAATAAAAAAGTTGATACAATGAAAAAACGACAAGGAAAATCTCCCTAATTGATGTAACGAAAATTAAGTTCATATATCAAATTAAAAATATTTATATTCAACCAATCCATATCAATTTCAAATTTTTAAATCAACTTTGGTCGATAAAACCATAATAAAAGTTTACAACATCATATACTACTGTAAATGTATGGAATCATAGTGTTGACGTGGTTAAATTATGCAGCTCGAGTTAGAAAATTAGAACCTTAAGCCATCAAAAAAGCAAAATCAATAACTTTGCATGTGCATTATTTGGAGAAATGGGTGTGTTGGCTGTATGAGAAATTTTAGAGGTGTCTTTGGATGAGGTCAAACTGGAAAAGCTAAGTGGGCAAAAATGAACCATATCCCCCAAACTTAGCCCATGCATATAAGCACAAATTTTCGTCATCACTACCCAGATTTTCAGTTGAAGCTCTAATACACTCAACTCCATAATTACTCGATTGCTGAAGCCAAAACATCATTACCAAACACTGATTCAATAATGCACAACTTTTTTTTGAACGACATTAAGCAATTTTATTACCCGTAAAACAGAAACAATACAAAGGAAGACAGTCACAAAACCGACCCAAAACCGACAACACCATCGGATGTACAAGAGACACGTGGAAAAACAAAGACAGTAACCCAATACAAACTCTCCCTATAGCCTGTTTACGAGGGGCAAACACCGCCACAGGCTCGGCCACCAACCAACACCGTGACTCCTACAGATTGTCATCGGCTACAATGACCCCAGACTGGACAACCAATTATAAACAAAACAGATTCAAACATCCCATATTCAACCAAAAAACGCAGTGCGATAGTGGCCATAAGGATCAACTGGATGAGGTCTGGTGATGACAACTCTCGCCATTGATTCCCAATAATAGGGATGAAACCAGACGATGCTATTAGCAGGAGGAGGTTTTGAGAAGAAACTTTTCATGCCCGATAGAGATGAACAACGCCGAATGGAGGAGGGCAGCGCCTGCTGGAAGATAACGCCTATCGTCACCGGAGCAATAGAGGAGGAGAACGTAGCGGCGAGAAGACGTGGTGTGAGCGGCGGCAAAGGGAACTAGGGAAGTAGAGAGTCGATGGATGGGAGAACCGAGTGGGAGGAATTAAAGGAGCGACGATTAGTTTTCTATGATTTTAGGTTAGATATTTTATAACCATGTTGATGTGGTAATATAATATCCAACTAATATTTTTTTAAATTATTATTTTGCCATATCATATTAAATTACCGGTTACCTGTTTAGCAGGTTAACCAGACCCTTGAATAAATAAAAAGTTTGATTCAGACCCCTAAATGATGAATTTGAAAGTTCGTTCCCCAAAATAGGAATTAGGTGAAAGTTTGTTCCATTTTGATGCAATTTTCCCTTTAAAAAATCTAAATTATTCATTATTATAACAATATTAAAAAGACTTGTAGATCACAATTTATCTCGCTAACATTTAAAACAGTGTTTAAAAAGATATTTTTGAACAAAGAAAATAAGAATTGTTATAAACAAATATTTATCTTGAAAATAATATACATCATAGTTCTTTAAAAAATTTAACTTGACATGTTATTTTTAATAAATATATTAAATTAATTAGAAAAAATTTAAATTATTCATTAATATGACAACATTAAGAAGATTTATAAAGCACATTTTATATCATTACTATTTTTAGAAAATGTTAAAAAATATGTATTTTTTGAATAGAGAAAATAATAATTGTTATATTTTTCTTTTAAAAAAATATAGCATATTTGTTTAAAATTAAGTTACTGTAAAATATTTGATTTGCATACAATTTAATAAGAATGATATTTTATTGAAATAATTTTCTATAGAGAGGGATGAAAAACATAATTTGGGTGGGATATGAATAGTCAGTAATTATTTAGGTGGGATATGAATAATTGGTAGGGAAAGTGAGAAATTATTAAAAAAAAATTGAAAACAATTTTTATTTATGCCATGTAATAAAAAATGATACATATTATCCACGTCACTTTATTTAAGTCATTTAAACAAAAGAAGAGGGTTAACCATTTTAAAATGTAACAAGTTACCCATTGATTTTGCAAAGTACAATGTTGTAATAAAAAATAATTTGAAAGTTCATTGTTGACTTCTAACACTCTCAAATCTGGAAATAACGACTAAATTAAATTCTCCAAAAATACATCAAACAAAGGATAAATCTCCTATAAATCAATACTTGAGTTACCTTGAATATCAAAACTAGATTTAACATCTGCAAGAGATAAACCAAGCCCTTACATAAAGGTTAGGTCAATGTCGAGTGCTACTAAAACCCAATACAGTCGTTATCTCCAAATGCGGAAGACCTCACCAATTAGCTAGATCCTTTTCGTGTTTCTAACTAACTCTCAATTCATCACAGTGTCACTAGTACCCTTCACCACGGACCTGATGTGCATGCGGACAAAGAAAAATGTTAGGCTTAACGCCTAGTGAGTTCACATAGTTTTCATCATAATTGTAAAATGGTAAAACAGAAAGATTGTTTATTTAAAACATAATTTCTCAAATGAAATGTATTTTTCGTAAAAACAACATCCTTCCAAGTCCACTATTTTCGTGATGAAAACTCTAACTCAAAATAATCATTTAATATGAATTCAAAACCCAAAACTCACTCTAAAGAGTGAATGAGACTAAAATGTTCAAATATTGAATACGTGTATAAAACTCTGTTATCCAAAACACCCAAAAGATGAATAAGTTCCAAGATACTAAAACCATAATTTATGGATACACTTCATACCCAACAACACCAAAAACATGGATAATACATATCTACAATAGCACCTTTCGGTGAATGTAACAAATACAAAAGTAAGCCACAAATCGACGTTAATGAGCCTCAACTATGGATCATAGGGTCACCAAGTTCAACCACCTACGGTTTGTAGTTTGGGTCCCCGGTTGATCCTAGTCATGCTCATTTGCTAGAAATGACAACCACTACGGACTACACGGTCATCGAGTTCAACCACCCACGGTCTATAGTTGAAGTCCCCCGTTACGAATCATACGGTCATCAAGTTCAACCACCCATGGTTTACAGCTCATGTAATAATCGGGTCTAAATTGCAAAGTTTTAGAGTTTGGGTGGCTAGTGGATCTAAGACCAAAGTTAGAGGGTCTTAATGTAAATTTGAAATAAAAGGGGTTTAACCTTAGGAAACCTCTCATTTTGTTTGTGGCGGCTGAGAAATTTTAGAAAGAAAGAGACAGAGATTGAGTGATTTTTGTGCAAGAGCAAGGAAGGAGCGATTTTTCTTGGGAGGTCAAGTCATCTCAATCGATTTCAAGGTAAGCCCTATATGCTTAATGCTTTCTATTCCTAGAGTTTCTATTCTTTGATTTTCATTTTAGAAGGTAGAAGAATCTGTTAGTCTTAGGGACTGAAATCTCTTAAAGTTTTAATCTGCAGACTCCAAACCCTTGGGGAAATTAGTATGTGCCAATCCCCTTATAATGTTAAGCTCAACCTTGTTTTTATTGCTTGTTTAAGTGGGAATAAACTTTATTTCTTCAAAATCGAACTTTCCTTTTCATTAATAGCTTAGCGTCGGGGAAGTCATTAGGTCAAAGCTCAGGCGGCATGACATCGCCTGGAGCCAGTGTCGAGATCTGATAGAGTCAGGGTTGAGTTGCTAGGACCCGGGCTTGGTAAGGCATGGAACCGGGTTTGGCTTTCACGCTACCCGGGTTTCGGCCCAAGATGGATGTGGGGCTCGTGATCCTGACGCGGGCTTTGGCCCAAGGCTGGACGTGGGTTATGTCAGTAGGAAGCGGGCTTCATCCTAGTAACTAGGGGTGGGTTTCACCCCAACCGTGTGTGGCTTATTTTGGGCAGACCCGGGGAAGTCCCAAGCCGCGTGTTTGCCAACAGCCCTCAATCAGGTCAACTTGATAACAATCTCGACCCGAGTTTTATTTGTAACCCAATTTAGAGATGTTCCGTTATTCGAGATTTTTGTACCGTTTAATTAGGATTCAAGAAGTAAGGGTAAGTTGGGGTTGGCTTATTTATGAGTCATAACTAGAGTCTCATCACTCAATCAACTTCTTCGTAGGTTGTGTGGAAGTTAGGGCAAGGACGTGAGCAAAAGCCAAGGTGAGTTTTCTAACTATTTATCTGAGAATGTTAAGTGGATAAAAGTATGTAAAAGTTATTACAAACCGCATGTTCGTACTTATACTTTATTTCTTTACTCAAGATTTACTAAATGTGGAGTATAACGATGTTAATGACCTAATGTATGCATACATCATTGCGAGCACATATGGTGTAAAGTCGGCGGGTGTGTCCCGCCTGAACTCATACCCGGGGGTGTGTCTCGGTTATGCCATCGGGGGGTGTGTCCCGGCTAAAGTAGTATGAGTCAGACACACCATTACTTATGAATGGTGGTAGTGTAAGCCAGAAGCTTGGATATTTGAAATATTTACTTTAACTGAATTGGTTTATTGAATTCATAAATCCTTTCTATATCTATGTTGTTGAACTATTGTAAGAGGGGACTCACTAGACAATCGGTCTAACCCTCGCTCTTTCAAACTAAAAACCCTTTTCAGGTGTTCGCCAAGTAGGAGGGACCAGTAAGGGGAAGGAGAAGGTGTGAGTTGAGTCCAAGACTAGAAGACCTCCCCTGTAGTCGTTTATCTTTTTGAATCTCAGTTGTGTAATAGGTTGCCTTATTGCAAACCTTGAATTCTCGTTGTAGACTTGGGGCCGTTTTGGCGATATTTTATTTTAAACTGCGTACTTGTTGCTCTTAAGTGGTTGGGTTGTTATAGCTCAAGTCCCTCGTTACATCCGAGTTTCTAGCAAAAAAACAAGGACAACAGTCCCATTCCAAACAACTGACTCATGTACCTATGGATCCATTGCATTACAATCTAATATCACATGATAAGCCTTGATCATTGCCCTTTCATCGGGGACTAGGTGTCCCACAAAGCCCAATTTCTCCACGAATAACCTGGAGTGCTTGACTATCGATCTGTCATCCTTTTTTAGATTTCGGAATTCATCTTCAATCTGGTCTAGCGCCCTCTCATTACAATATTTATCCATCACCTTCTTCTTGAAGGCCCCCCACGAGAGTTGAGCCAAAAATTGTCGGCTCTAGAGTTGACCGGATTATATTCCACCATTCCAGAGTTTCCCCTCTAAACATTTGCGAGGTGAACCTAACCTTCTGAGGTTCCCCGCATTCACTTGATTTGAAAGCTAGCTCGATTTCTCGGAACCATTTCATGAAAGCGACAGGATTGGTCGACCCTGAGAATTCGGATGGCTTGCAACAAAGGAATGACTTAAAGGAGCATACCCTTTCCATTCTCCTCACCCCTACAATGACATGTTCTTCAGTCCCAATGACGTTTCCAGTACCCCTTAAAACCCATTACCACATTCTCTGCAACCGCTTCCAGCCTTCGATTCCCGGCGTCCCTGTCCTCCAACATCTTCATCAATCTCTCATCTCTTTTGTCCATGGTCGTGTTCATCATTTGCAGAAAGTTGGCAATCATTGCGGTTTGAGGATCGATTTCTTGAATGACGGGGTTGTCGGTGGCCAAGCTCACCCTGGGCACTGTTTCCACCCTTCCCACTAACATTTGAGGAATTGGGGGCTCAGAAACGCCCCCTTGTCTCAATGGGCCAAGAGCCTTCACGCTGACTTCGAGGATTTCTTCGCGATTAGGCACTCTACTCCGAGTAGTAACCATATAAAGTTGTCAACCACACGAGAATGAGGTGAGAAATAGACTAATAATCACATACGAATAACGTACTACTACACTTATCAATCCCTATAACAATAGTAGAGTAAGCATGCTCATGTAAGGATATATTCATAATAGCATTAGCTAGTTGAATTTATGAACATATTTTACACAAGAATTCTTGTCACCATTATCACAATTCTCAACTATTGTAATTTCGTTGACTCTAAGACCACCTTATCCTAGGAATTCTACTCAAGCCTCACAATCATAATTTAACGTCTCAGCTTAAGTCTAGGCATCTTTCTAACATACCTAGTTCATTTAAACTAGAGCTCTGATACCAAGTTGTAACACCCTAAAAATAGGGATCAAATTAAGCTTGGACAAATGCAACAAACCGAACTATGTATAAATAATCACCCAATCAGTGGGGAGATTGTAGAATAGGAGTTTACAAAATTCCACAAATGGACACTTATATAACAACCTACTAATCTAGACTAACATAACCTAGATTATGGACGGGTGTCGATAAGGTCACAAAAAAGGGGTCTATATCCCAAAGGCTTCAAATGTCTCATCTTCAAAAGTACGTGCCTCCCAAAAGTTGCCACAACCGACAATTAGCACTCCACTCACACGATTGTCGCCCCGTTATTTTTAGAACCTGCTATACATGCCACGTTAAATAAAAAGTGTTAGGCTAACACCTAGTGACATCAAACGATTTATACACAAGAGATAAATAGAACTTTTCGGAAATAAGTAGACTTGACAAGATCCAAACATAAGTATTTACCCAATATCCACAATTGTGACACACACACACACATACACATCTTACGATGACGGGGGAGACCCGATTTCCATGTCGATGACGTAACACATAAGTAGGTCGAGCCCCACTACGAACCAATGGTAGTCCCATCAGTTCTAGATTTCACTCATCCACAAGAAATTACAATTAACGGTCATTGGCCATTGCCCGACTTTAAAAGTCCACAACTATTACCCATCGTGACCTCATGCCTATTTATTGGTACATGTGGGACTAAACCCATTTTAAAAACATTTCACGTAAGCAAGGCTCAAAGCCTATGGATTTATGATATCATTCCAATGCATATACATATATCAACAACGTGCCATAATACCAAATGCAATAGTCCTTGTTCAATAGGGTTTTCATTAAATAAACACCAAGCTTGGCCAACGTAGCCAATAATTGACTCTATCTATTTGAGTTCCAAGGATTTGTTCAATATGCAAAATATGTGACATCCATGAATATAGGATCATCTCCCAACCTCATTGCAATCAAAATGCCCAAAATGGGCAAAACCCCAATTTTGACCTAGCTTACCAAATTTGCTCACATGACAACCATGAAATAGAAGTATAATAAGGTTATAAAAGAAACATTTAGCAAGTATAACATTTAATAGAGTAGAATAACTCACCTTGCTAGGTTTTGCACCAAAAACCTAAATGGAAGTGAAACCCTAGTAATGGAGGAGATGAGAGAAGTCTTTGATGCATTAATCACTAGAATCAATGCTCACCAACCCTTTTTGCTTCCAAGAAATCGCCTCCCACAAAGCCTTAGGTTGAGAAAAGTTGAGTAAATGAGGTTTGGGGTTGGTTTCCACCTTTTAAATGCGCACAGTGGTCGCCCACGGACCATGGCGCGGATCGACCCGCGCGAAGGGTTGCGCGGAGCACTGGAGTCGCGGGGAAACAACGCCTCGTGCGGATTATGGTGTGGTTCCATTAGTGTAGAGAGTCGCGCGGGACACTGCTGACCATAATCTATCTTTTTTCGGCCATTGATTTTGGGGTGTTGGTGGTGGATGGAGGAAGAAAAAGAGAGTGATGGTGCCGCCATGGAGGTGGGAGAGAGAGGAGATTGTTTGTTTGTTTTGTGGATAAATATGGTGACCATCGAAGCAGATCATGGTCACTGTGTGTGTGTATATATATATACATACCTGTATATATATTAGAGTTAATTACAAGTTGGTCCCTATAGTTTTGTGTTTTTCATAAAATTAAGGAAAAACAAAAAAAAAGTACAAAAACATGGTTGGACGAAAATGCCCCTGGGTCTAACTGGGTTTTTTAAACAGAGTTAGTGGCTAGGTCCCATTTTCAAAGCAAAATTCAAACCTCAGAGACTACAACTTGACTTATTGAAGTACAAGTCTCACTTTCAAAGAAATCACTAAACCTCACCAAAAATGTAATTCTGTCCACAATAAATCATCAAAACCATGCCCTTTATAATTAATTTATTAAAATACCCAAATATCATAAACATATTCATTTTCTACATTTATTTTATGAAAACTTCATCAAATACTCAACACATTTGATAAATAGCAAAGTAAAACACATTAATACTTCAAAATACATATTTTGGCATGTACATAGTTTTATAAAGTAACTTGAACTCATCTTGATAGGTTAGGTTAAACCTATATTACAAACTCAAATCTTTAGCTTCTAAAGGTGGATACTCGAGATCCATAAACTAGACTTCAAGATCTATGGTGTAAAGCTTCTCAAGAAAACTTCCCTTACTTCAAATCATAAGCAAATAAACTTAAGATAACATTGGGGTTGAGGGTGAGATAAGAAGAAAATGAGGAGAAAAAGTGAGAAAATCGACCTAAAAGCCTCCTGCACTCTCTCGTGACCTTGCCCGCGACCCCAGGTAGTGCGGCAAGTCGCGCATGTCACTTGGCCACCACCATCACATCAAGTTATGCGGTATGTGCCGCGACCCTATGTCGCGCGCCAGGTCGCCTAAGTTACTATTTTCACGTTCTTTTTTCGGTTTCACATCCGATTCGATTTCCAACTAATCACATGTAATAATTATGAAAAACCTTCGTATTTCGTCATCTTAAAAGCCACTTGATGGCGGGTGATTTATCATAAACAGATGTCCCAAAATCGTGGGGATTACATGTAATAAGATAAAATAAAAGTACAATACTATAATTAGGAAATTTATAAAAGTAGGTTACTATTACATACATTTAACCCAATATTTTATTAGAAAACCAAAATTACACGTTTGGTTCTTGTTGTTCATTTTTAAGTCTATTTTTTTTATTTTGAACTAATTATATTTATGATCATTGTGGTTGTCACTTCATTACAAAAACGGTAAATGTGGTTGCCTTTTTGTTACACTATTCGTCCCTTTAACTAACTTCTATTTAAAAAGAGTAAATTTGTAGCAAACTTATATAATTCATTAAAAGCTAAATACATACCAAAGATACATGTGCAGTAGATGAAACAACAAAAGAGAACTTACCAATTTCTTATATAAACATATTTGATGAAATCATAAACAAAATAAAAGTGCTATTTTTCAAGTATTATCATAGTGTTTTCTAAAAACAAAAACCTTTACAAAATATTAATTGTTGGATTTTATTAATTTTATTTATTTTTTTATTGCAATTCAAACAAATATATCATTATAAAGTGGGGGACAGAAATCATTGAGTTTAATAAAAGGGAATAAGGAAATAAAGAAATAAAACCTAATTGGAGACAAATAAGAAACAAAATTATGAGTAGCCTAGTGGTAAGGTTGTTTGTAATAATCCTAGAAGTCTTGTGTTCTAGTCTTGTCCTTAACATCTTACAATTTTTTAAATGTAGCAAGAATGTCTGCTAAGCCCATTTCATGAGTTGATGCCCCTTGGGCCCGTGTTGCCGTGGCCCGTCGCCCGGCTCGCCCAACACTAGGGTTGACCCTGACCATTAAATGCACAAACATACTGTCATTGTTATACACAACCACCACCACCATCGTTAAATAGCTATAAACTAACAAATTAAAATATTGAAAAGAAGCAATCGAAAAATGGCAGGTGAAGTGTTCTTCAGTGATGGATGGTTGCAGCTGATGGATGTGGTATTTTCTGGAAGGAGAGGTGATTGGTAGACATTGTGGTCACCGGAGGGAGAAGGTGGTGGATAGAGGTGACCGAGGTGTTCACTAGACGATGTGTGTGTGTGTATATATATATATATATATATATAGGATTAGGTTCATTTGAAAAATGCTAAAAATATGAGAAACAAAGAAATGATCCTAGCCCTTTATCTGGTCAACATTTGCGGCTTTGACCGTGAAACACTGGAAAACTCCTTGTGTGGTTTGTAGAAGATAGAGGGATAGTTTCGTAAAATACACAGGACGAGTTCATATATGAACCTGTATGATTAATATATAAATTATATGTTCATATATGAACCAATGTAATTCACAGATGAACTATTTTAACTGATTCATATACAAACCTTTGTGATTCATATATGAATCAGTTAATTAGTTCATATGTGAATCACAAAGGTTCATATATGAATCAGTTAATTAGTTAAACTGATTCAAATATGAACCTACAGTTAATTAGTTCATATGTGAAATCCGTTAATTAGTTCAACTGATTCACATATGAACCTATAGTTAATTAGTTTAATTAGTTCATATGTGAATCAGTTAATTGGTTCATATATGAATCAGTTAAAAGAGTTCATATGTGGATTACACTGGTTCACATATGAATACAGGTTCATATGTGAATCATACAGGTTCATATATGAACTCGTCCCATGTATTTGTAAAAATTACGAAATTATCCTTCTATTTTTTGAATAACCTCAACTTTTGACCAGTCAAAGACGCAATATTTGACCGGTCAAAGCCGATCTTGACTTAATGAAAGACTAGGATACTTCTCTATTCTCATATATTTAGCATTTCTCAAATGAACCTCTCCCTATCTATCTATATATATATATATATATATATATATATATATATATATATATATATATACTAGTTGTGTACCCGCGCAATGCGGCGGGAACAACAAATATAAGCAATTTTGAAGTTGTGGCGGCTTTAAATTAAAGAGATTTAAGACTTCACGGAAAATAGGATTTGCATGAAGTAGTTGTTTGTAACCAAAGATAAGATAATTGGACAAAGAGAGAAAGAATATGGAAAACTAATTTTTACATGAAGTTGTTGTAACCAAAGAGGATTGGGAGTCGAGGTTCTACAAAACCAGATTTAACAACACTTCATTTCTTAAAGAAATGGTGTATTCTTTCTCAACTTAACTGCTCTGACCACTTCTCATGATGTGCAACATCATCCCTAATCCAAAAGAGATGTCAATAGTAGCTTTTGGTTCAACCTAGTCCTCCTGATTTATGATTCGTATTACTACATTTAGACATAATTCATGCAACTACTAATTTTTTAAAAGTGTAAGACCCAAGAACCGGAAAAAGACAACCGAAAACAGAAACAAAGTCTCGTGCACAGACAAGCAGACACACTAACAATAAGAACCACTACTGCAGGGCTTGCGAGCCGCAAGCCAGCGCGAGAAGCCAAGAAACCAATTAGATGACCCATCAATTGTAGCCCCGCACAGATCCAACAACACCGATTGTAGCCCCACACATATCCGGACAGCTCCGAAACAATCCAAGGCCAGGTCTTAGCTAAACTGATGTTGCAGCCCCTTGCTACAGACCTTGTACCTGTCCAAGACAACTCTTAGTAAAACCAAGCAGTGATTTTTAGTCCCAAAACGATCAGCAGTTTGCCGACGTCCTAGTCCCCTGCAGTAGGCCCTTAAAAGCCCCGAGTAGCCCTTCACAAATCAAACCACATAAAATAGGAATTCAAGTTGGAATCTAATAAACCAAACAAAAGAAAGCATCAAGCAACCCCAAGGAAGGCTCAAATGAGAGCCATAAATATTTTGAGAACTGTGAGAACCAATATATGCATATACACTATATGAATTTCAGTGAGTATATGCACCAATTCATATATAGTGCGTATATAGTAAATATACATATTTTGATAGTGTATATGCATCTAGGCATATATATAGGGTCAGGTTAAGGGGAAAACAACAAAAAAAATGAAAAATTGAAGAATAGAAGAACACCCTGGTAAGCGTTCATCTGAACAGTATGCACACATGTAAAGTTTTTTTTTTTATATTTGTGGTTCTCATTTGAACTTTTCTCTCAAGCTCCCCCAATTTAACATGATCAGGCATATATAGTCACATGTGCAGAATGCGAATCAAGTGACCTTGTGATTTCACCCCAAATGCCTCTCTCTACTTAACGCTCTTTAGAACACTAATAGAGGACATTTACCTGTTGTGGTGCAATCATTTCGAAACCAATTTTTTTGGTCCATATGGATTTAGCTTCCTCTGCAGCTGGAAGCACAATCTTTTTTATTTTCATAGATGAAAGTAATCTCTCAATGCAGGTAAATAATAGTTGAAAGTATCCCTGCCAATGTACAGTAACGCCAATAAAATCACTAACAATAAACATCCCCAACATAAACTACTTGAAGCAAGTATTTAAAGGAAAAACATTCACATTCAGATTTCTTTGTGACCATAGTAATCCAAAGGAGAAAAAACTTACCCTCTCCGTCTCATGAAAATTGCAACACTTGCCGTTTTGTAAGGTTCACAATTACATTTACATATTTGTCCAATGGCATCATTACAATATATTGATTTTGGTCCACAAGATTTCTTTAGTTTGTCATTATTGAAGCTACTTTTAGTCATATGACAAATACTCGAACATGTTAAAATTATGATGCTCGAGTCAAATGTTGTAATTGTCATGGGATGAAGGGAACAATAAATCTGCAAATTTGTCGCTGGGAAGCCAACTGTATAGTTGAGGTACATAAGTACATCTCCAAAATTTATTACTTATTCTTTTAGGATAATGTCAAAGAAAATCTTTTATTTCCCATGGAGTTGCAGGGTATTAAAAATACATCAAATTAGGCAGAATTTAACTCAAGCATTGAAGAGAGTGAATTCAGAAACTCTGAGAAGTAAAATATGCTAAAAAGCTCACAGATATAGGGGCAAGCAAAGTGTATATACAATGGTCTGAGCTCAGAAAGTTTTTCAAGGGTAATAATATCCTCACCTTCCCCTGGTTACATTTACTTGTAGCAACGATTGGGAATTCGGCTATGTCTTGTCCAAAAACTCGAAGGGTTCCAGCTGTTAATACATTTAAGCTGCACAAACAGAATAAGAAATCATTAAGGTCATCACACAGTGCGCTAGAAATCCCTAATTACGATGCTACAGAAGAAGTCCAGACGAATTCAAGAGAAAATTATTGACATAAACCCATTGAAATTAAAAAAAAAAAACTAATTAGAAAACTAAAAAACTAATTAGAAAACTAAAAAACTATTACAAACTAAGAACCTTAATCTCTATTACATATATATATGAAAAACCCAAATGGGTTTTCTTACAAGATAAAAAACTGAGATCGTAATAAATTCAAGAACCCATTTAACAACATCGATTGGGAAACCCTTATTTTGCGCAGAACGATTATTGGGTGGGGGAATAAGAAAATCAACAACAGTAATCGATTCGAAAGAAACCCCATCACAAGTTAGGAAACTAAAGATTTGATTACAAAAAGAGAGTAATATGCCTGAAGTTGTTCGACAGGGAAGGCCATGTTGCGTTTCTTCTAACTGTTCATCCTGCTGTTGTTGTTGTGGTTGTTCTTGGTGAGTTGTCTTCTGGGTTCTCTGCCTTTGCTCCATTACAAGATCGATCGACTGGAAATCAGAAGAAATGAATGAAATGGTGATAAAGGGAAAGCAAGAACGCAAGTGTATTTGAAAAGATTTCGTGGGTTTTGAGTAACCTGTAGAGAAATGAAAATTTGTGGCTGGATTTATATTGAGGTAGCAGCATTAGCAGTGATACAGAAAGAAATCTTCCATTTCAGATTGACGTGAAAGAAGCAGGTTGAATCCATCCAAATGGGTATGGGTGAGACATGAAAGAAGCAGGTAGAAGCAACGTATGAATCCATCCAAATGGGTATGGATGAGCCGTGAAATAAGGAGGCGGGAGGTCAGAAGGCATGGGCTAGAGGTGTAGTCTCTTAAATTGGCCGGTTTTAAAATTCTTGCATAAAAGACTTGTACATCATGCATATAAACTTGTAATTAAGAGTTTTTTTTTTGAAATTCTTGCATAAAATGGTTGTACCATGTGCCTTAGAAGTTGTCTTTAAGACATTTGGTGTAAACCAATATTAAGGTAGTATATATATATATATATATATATATATATATATATATATATATAGGGTCCCCTTCATTTGCTAACCGTGACATTGATGCTAACCGTGCTAACCAAATTTCGACCAATCATAAGCTTCCTAGAGGTTTTGATATGCCATTAATGATATTAAATCTGAAAGGATAATATGGGAATTTGCTAAAAATCGCCCCATTTAATCTGTTTCCATATTTAAATGAGTTTTTTTTTTTAATTTGGTAGCTATCCTGATATTAAATATATCGCCCCATGTAATCTGTTTCCATATTTAAATGAGTTTTTTAATTTGATAGTTATCCTGATATTAAATATATTAATTTAAAATTTTATTTTGATTTGCATCTTATTAATTTGGTAATAGACAGAACTATGCATATATGCATTTGGGAAATATGTCCATATCCATATCCGATAGTTGTGCACATATACATGTATGATTATGGTGCATGTATGAATTTCCCCAAATGTGCACATATGCATTTTCAATTACAATGCACATATGCATGTATGAATTTCCCCAAATGTGCACATATGCATTTTCAATTACAGTGCACATATGCATGTAATATTTTAGCAAACATATTTCCATATTTAAAGAAGTTTTTTAATTTGGTAGTTATCCTGATATTAAATGTATCGCCTCATTTAATCTATTTCCATATTTAAAGGAGCTTTTTAATTTGGTAGTTATCATGATATTAAATATATTAATTTAATTTGGTAGGTGTATATTCTCAAATTAATAGAATTATATTTTGACCGAAATACCCCTGTGCATACATGCATTGTATTTTTTTCAACCGTTTTTAATATTTTATTTTAATAAAAAATCAATTAATTATGGACCGTTGATCTTATTAATCTACGGTTGAGATTGATTAGCACGGTTAGCACCAATGTTACGGTTAGCAAATGAATGGGCCTATATATATATATATATATATATATAGAGAGAGAGAGAGAGAGAGAGAGAAGAAAGTTCAAATGAAAACTCATTTTTCATTGTGCACGTGAGGATAAATCTCAACCACTCAATCTCTTTTGAACCAACAACTCATATTAAATAGAGTTTTTAATTTTAAAATGCTTATAGGTAAAAATGGAAGAAAATTTAAAAACACGTCTATCATATATGACCTTTTATTTTCTTTTTTAATTAAATTTTTTTTGCCCAATTAAAGTTTAAGATAAATTATCTTAAAAATTACTAATATTTTAATCAAACAAATTACATCAAAAAACGAGAATTTCGTGTTCTCCGATATAACATCCATCTCGATATAGTTTTTTTGTCGTTTTAACCATTTTTTACGTGAAATGCTATATATGTGTTATATTCATTATGAATATTTATGTACGTTCAAGTTTGTACAACGCCTCGACACCGTAAATATGTAACTCGACATCACCTTCTTCAACACTTTCTTCAACGTCGTAAGACATCACGTTTCTTCAGCACCGTGACCCAACACCCATCAAGACGAATCGAGAACCTATCGAGTAATTCTATTGTGAATCGGGGAACAAAAGAGAGCGTGTCACGTCTCCACATCTTCACAGGTCATTCATGTGTTATTCATCATGAATAATGTATCATTCAGAATGAATAATACAACATTCAGGGTGAATAATTCACGGTTCATGAATTCGTGTATTATTTGTCATGAATTTTGTGTATTTCATCCTGAATACTATATTATTCATCATGAATAATGAATGAGCGTTCACATTTGTTATTCATACTGAATGTGAGACATCCGGGGATGCGCATACATATTCATAATGAATTAAACCAAATTTCGGTTTTGAATTGAGAAACAAAAGAAAGTGCGCCATGTGTCTACACCTTCACGGGTCATTCATATATTATTCATCATGAATAATGTATCATTCAGGATGAATAATACATGATTCATAGTAAATAATACATGAATCATGGATTCATGTATTATTCATTCTGAATATTGTATTATTAATCCTGAATACTGTATTATTCATCATGAATAGCGAATGAACGTTCACATTTGTTATTCATACTGAATGTGGACACCCGAAGACGTGCATGCATATTCATAATAAATATAACACATATATAGAATTTCACGTAAAAAACGGTTAAAACGAAATAATCCTGAATATTGTATTATTCATCCTGCATACGGTTTATTCACCATTAATAGTGAATGAACGTTCACCTTTGTTATTCATATTGAATGTGGACACCCGAAAACGTGCATGCATATTCATAATGAATATAACACGTATATAGAATTTCACGTAAAAAACGGTTAAAACGAAAAAAAAAAACTAAATCGAGATGGATGTCATATCGAAGAGCACGAAATTCTCGTTTTTTATATAATTTGTTTGATTAAAATATTAGTAATTTTTAAGATAAATTATTTTAAAGTTTAAGGGGGTAATTTTTTTTTAATTAAAAATAAAAATTCAAAAAAGGTAGACGTTGATTCAAAATTACAATTTTGTTCTTAATCATTTCCCAATTAACCTTATTATGTATTAACCATCGATTAATTTTTTAAGTTTTGATCATTGGTTAAGATTTGTCCTTATGTGCACAATGAAAAATGAGTTTTCATTTGAACCCACCCTATATATATATATTATACCACACATTCGAATTTGTATATTTATATATTGTTTTTAATTTGATTAAAAGATTATTGTATTATAAACTTAAATTACTTAATATAGAGTTGAAATTTTATAAATTAATGTTCTTGACGACTATCGAAATTTATTGATTAAATGAGATATTAATTGACCGATAAATTGTTAGTTGTTAATTCATATATTAATCAATATTTATTAATTTATAGATAAATTTATAATCAGCTTATATCTATACTATATAATAAAGTACGGATAAAAAACTCTTAAATACAAATTATTAGGCATAAGGTACCATCATTTTATGCAAGATTTTAAAAATCTCTTAATTTACAAGTTTCAAAGCACAATATACATATTACTACTGCAGACTTATAACACCCATTAATTTGGTATGTGTAGAACTTCTCTTTTATGTAGACATTTCCATGTAGCATTATTAATTAATATATTATATTACTATAATTTTTTTTAATTATATTATTAAATATGTAATTGGTTATTTTTTCTAGATTTCATTAAAATATATAAGATAATCATTGAATTCTAACAAAATACTTATTTTTTATATAAAAAAACATTATATTATAAACCTAAATTAAACAAATTTATAAAAAAAAAACATTATCACTTTCTTAAAACCATTCAAAATCGTATTGTAAGGGGTGTTTGGGATTCCTTATTTGAGGTGCTTTTTAGCTTATTGTGATTTGACACCGGAGATAAACACTTTTGAGTGTTTGGATGAGGCAAAATTAAAATGGCTTATAGCGGTGCCAAACCGCTGAAAAGCACTTTTTGATAAGTCATTTGGTTTTAACTTATCAACTTATTTTAAAAATGCTAATGACTTTTTTGGTTATTTTATATGTATAAGCAATCTCAAACACCTTTAAATAACAACTTATTAGCTTATTACGTTTTGGTACCACAATAAGCTAATCCAAACACTTTTTTAAAAACTCTGATTTGACACCGCATAAGTTGATAAACACTTTTTAAAATAAGCATAAGTTGTTTTAAATAAGCAATCCCAAACACCCCCTAAATCGACAAAAAAACAAAATGAAACATTAAAATAGTGATTATCTCGCAGCATTGCGCGAGTACGCTTCTAGTTGTTTAAATAAATTACTTAATTCACAAAATATTTATTTTATTTATTTTTTAAAAAGTCTTCATATATCACTCATGTATATATATATATATAACTATTAGTTTATATTTAATATGGAATCTATTCAATGGATTATCTTATAATTCAATAAATTATTAATTTGACATGTTATCTTCGAGTTGGGACCGAAGAAAAATATTGTCATCAAACGATTACTAAATAATTGAGTATTAATAAAGTTTCGACTATAGTCAACAATTAATAAACTTTAATCTCATCTCCACATAATAATCCTCTTCTTTTAAATATAAATATGACCACTTTATCTATTTTTCAAAGGAAAGCTAATAGTATGTTTTTTTCAATTATTACTTTTGTTTTCTCTAGTACTCTTTTTCTCTCAAATAAATGTCTATATTTTTATTTTAGTTTTTTAAAAAATAAGTGATCATTTTTAAAATTACTTTTTCATTATACCTTTAATTATAAGAAGGGAAAATTTTATCTCTACATTATTAAAGATAAAATTGTCATTTAATTAACTAAAAATTGTAGTAATTATATATTTATAAAATTGTATGTTTTTTTTTATCGTAGATATTTATTTTGGGACAGAGAAAATAGTAATGTGTCGTTTGTTTTTAAGAGGTTTAAAGTCTGAAGTATTATTTTAGTTATGATTAATAAGATGTGGTGTGTAAAAAGCTCTGAACGATTCAGACTTAAGAGGTTCTTTATAAAAAACAAACAACACCTAAGTAGCATTTAAACCTCCTAGAGCATCTCCAATAGGTTCTCTACAATTTCTTTGAAATAGAGAACTGAAAGTTAAAATCTCTAAAAAGAATTACATTAATCTCCAATAGAATTTAGATATTTTAACACAAATTATATTGTAATATTCTCTAATTTATCATTCAAATACACTTTTAGAAAAAAAAAACTTAATATAAAATGATAAAAATTCAATCTCATTGGTGTGATTGAATAAAATAATCATTTCTCTCTCCCACCATCAAGTTTTATAGAATTCTCTAAGAACATCCTCAACATGTTTTCTATAATTTCTCTAAAATAGAGAATCAAAAATTAAAATATCTAAAAAGACTTATATTCAACTCCAACAAATTTTCTATTTTTGAGATTTTAACACAAATTATATTATATATAATATTCAATTTTAGATTATTTTAATTAACATATTTTATTATTTAGTTTTTCTTTATTATCTAGTTTGTATTAATTAACATATTATATTATTAGAAATTTGTTTTAATTATATTATGAAATATTATAATTTACTATTTTTTCAAGATGCCAATTTTTTTGTCATTTTATATGCTTTGTCAAACATGATTTGTTCAACAGTTAGCTTATCAGCCATCAACTAACTTATCAAAAATCAACTAGCTTTTCAACTAGTTTGCAAACATAGCCTTTGAGTGTGCTCACAATGTGTTTATAAAATATAATAGTATTTCTAGCAAGTGTTTATAATGTGTTCAACTTGTGTTCATATTCAATTATATGTGTATATGTATGTTATGAAATATGTAGAGAAAGAATGGATGAGAGAGAATAGGAGAGAAAAAAATAAGAGAGATAAAAAGAAAATAAGAGAGAGTGAGAGGTTTTTAACTTATATTAGATTTTATTTTTTAATTAAATTTTTAATGTCCAATTGAATCTTATAAATATTATAAATTAGAAAGTTTTTAGAAGAATGATCCGTCTAATAAATAGCATTAAAGATTGATATTTCAAAAACATTATTGTCTTTTTACTTTGGCTGTGTTTTTTTTTGACAAATAAACTATTACCGATTTTTTTTTTAAATATGTTTAAAATATTTTAAGTACAAATATCAAGTTTTGCTTCCAATTCAGCAAATTAGGTAAATTATATATATATATATATATATATATATATATATATATATAATTTTTATCATATAAATCATATTTCAGATTATTAATTTTAAAATACCTACTATTGTGTTTTTTATAAAACAAATTGTAATAATTGTGAATATATTATCTATTGTAGTAGGTTTGATCAAATTATTGGTGCAATAATTTTATCTGGTTTACAAAGTCAATGGAATTTATATTTCCTAAAAATAATCAAATATCTTTTAAAATGAATTAGGTTTCAAATTAATTTATATTCAATGCTAAATAAAATTGTTTTGATATGGTTATATCTTTCCAATCTTTTTTTTTCTCCTTAATTTTATTGACACCTTTTTTTGTAATTAATAAAAGAGTATATTATCCTTTTGGTCCATAGGATTGCTATTTATTATCCATTCTCGTTTATCAACTTCATTTATTACACTGGTGGTCTGTGGTTATCATTTCGTTTTGGATTTGCTCCTTCTGAATACCTTCCGTTAAAAATGTCCGTTAACTCATGGGTATTTTGGCCTTTTACTTCTTTTTATCTTTTTCCTAGAGATCAACTCCACCCTTCTTCGGTGCAAAATCTCTTCCCAAAACCTACAAAGTTGACCTCCAACAACGAACCCATTTAACGTCGAAGCAAACACACACACACACACACACACACACAAACGTGCATACACTCATCTTTGGACACATACACACTCATCTTCTATTTCGATCTCTTTCTCTCCCTTGAACATATTGAATAAAACAAGAATGAAAATTGTGGTTTTTGTTTTGAATCAGATTTTGATTTGTGGGTTACAGGTTTTGTTTGAGGGCGGAGATGAGTGTGTATGTGTGTATGTTTGCTTCGATATTGTGGGTGGCAGGTTTTGACGGGGGTGGCTTGATCGAAGAAGGGGGTTTGGCGTTGTGTTTGTGTGTGTGTGTGGGTGGGGGGGGGGGGGGGTGAGTGTGTGTTTGCTTATGTGTGTATAATAACCAAATTTCTCATTTTGGCTATTATTGGAAGTTCATGAGTCTTGTAGGAAATATTTTATCTGTAAGACCAAAAGTGTAAATTGTATCAAAAAGGGTTAGTTCATTTCCCCCCCTCATTTCTACACAACATTTTCTACACTTGGTGTGTGTGTGTGAGAGAGAGAGAGAGAGGGGGGGGGGGGAGGGGGGAGGGCTCCAAATGGGGAGAAATGGCCCAGAGAGAGTTTTGAAAGATGGAAGAAAGAAAAGCAAATTGGATTGTTTATCATTTGATGTATATGTTATTCCTCTTTTAGTTATATCTGTTAGAGCATAAATATGTTGGATACAAGATCATAGAAGACTGAAGATTGAAGTCAAAGCTGAAGTCAACTCTCGAGCATCAAAGTCAAAGTCAATGTAATAAAAGTCAAAGTCAAAGTTGTTTTGTGTTGTAATAGTTTTGTAGCTTGCGCGTTCCTGTTGTATGCGCGTTTTGTAGTGTGTGTAGGGGTGTAAATGAGACGAGACAACTCGCGAGCTACTCGAGATCGACTCGGTCAAAACTCGGTCAACACTCGACTCGAATAGGCTCGGCTCGAACTCGAGCTCGGCTCGATATACTAATGAGTCGAGTCGAACGACCTGATACTCGACTCGATACGCTCGTGAGATACTCGATAAGCAAAATAATAATAATAATAATTAGTAATATTATTTTAATTTAATTGATAATAATAATAATAATAATAATAATAATAAACTCAAGTTTTTTGATTTTTTTTTTGGGAAAATGATGGTGTAAAAGACATGGGTAAACTCTTGATGGAGTGTAATTCATCCTACAATGGCTGGATATAGAACCCAATGCTTTGAACTCCGCTATATACAGACCTTTCTCCTCCCTTGTTTTACATCTTTTGCCTTTGTTAAATGGCTTGAGCCTAAGGGCTTGAGCCTATGTAGGGATGTAAATGAGACGAGACAACTCGCGAGCTACTCGAGATCGACTCGGTCAACACTCGACTCGGTCAAAACTCGGTCAACACTCGACTCGAATAGGCTCGACTCGAACTCGACTCGATATCTAACGAGTCGAGTCGAGTATAATGATACTCGAGCTTGACTCGCATCATTTACACCCCTAAGTGTGTGTATAAATAGTGTGTTGTGTGTGTAGTACTTGTAGCACAACAAAGAGAGATATACACGTTCCAGAGTTAGAGAGAGAGTTTGTAATCGATTTCACAGAGTTTAATACAAAGTTGTTTTAATTGGAATTAGTTGTCATCTTGTGATTTACATTGTTATCTGGGATAACAATTGGTATCAGAGCATACAAAATTCAGAATCATTGGATCAATTTCGAGATTTTTGATCGTATTTTGGACGAACTCGCAAAACAAACTGAGTGATTTGATTTTTGGAATTTAGTATTGTTTTGAATATAAATTTGGTTGTTTTAGGTTCGATTTAGTGCCTAGAACAAATTGTAATTGATTCATATAGCCTAATTCGTATCTGTTTAATATGAATTTTGGATTTGTTGTAAGTTTCGGTTCGAGTTCATATTAGTATGTTCTTTAGATCGAATCTGTAATTTTGTTGTATTAGTTTGAAATCAAATCATTGTAATTCGTTCAAAATATGTTTTAGATCAAGTCTACATAGTTACAAGCCAATTGGTGAAGGTTTGAGTTAATATCAGTTGGAAAATCTAGTTTTTTGACTGTACAAGGCAAGAACTCGCAAGATCCGAAAAACGGGCTAGTGAAGAACACGCTAAGAGGAAGAACTCGCAAAGGGTAGAACTCGTAAGATTGGAAGAACACGCACAAAGGTAGAAAATGGTTGATGTGAAGAACTCGCAAACAGAGTCGTGCGAGAAGTAGAAACTCGCACATCACTAGGTGCGAGTTTGTACTGTTCCCTCTCTTCATTGTGCACGAAGTAATCTCTGCGAGAAGTTCAAGTTTGCGCGTTTGTGTTCTTGCGAGAACTATCCTTGTTCAAAATATTTTGCGTGAAATTTCAAAACTTGCATATAGTTGTGTGCAAGATCTAAGAACTCGCATAAGCCTTTTGCGCGAAACTTGGTTCACGCAAACTTCGTCGTGTGCGAAGTTTAAACTCGCACACCTTGTGTGCGAGAAGTGAGTTATATTTTCCTTCCTTGTGCGCGAAATTCAAAACTCGCACATAGGCTTTTGCACGAAGTGTTTGATTTCTTTGTCATGCGCGTTTTATACTTAGTGATTTTTTGTGATTTTTCTTAAATTTAATTGAGTTTGATTTTTGTAGATGCAATTTGTTTTCTGAATTTTGACGATCACAGTAAGCAGTGTAACACAAAGATGACTTCCAAAGACGCTCTCTCCATTGGTACAAACGTAAAGGCTCATGTTCTATTCAAGGGCGAATACGAACAGTGGAAGGATCATTTTCTCGATTTCATCGACCAACATGAAAATGGTGAAAACATTCCGTTGTCCATTACAGAAGGCCCCATGATACCACCCACTGTCGAAATACCTGATGATGAATCTTCAGACAGTGAGGATGGAGATGAGGACAAGGTGAGAAAAATGAAAACTGTTCCAAAAGAATTTGCACAATATTCTGATGAGCAGAAAATTCGGTTCAAAGCTGATAAACAAGCCAGATCTCTTCTACTTTAGAGTATTCCGAATGAGATCTATATTAAGATCGACAGCTACAAAGCGAATGCGAAAAAGATGTGGGATCAGTTACAGAAGATGACGATGCGCTCTAAAGTTGGCAACCAGATGAAAGTAGCTAACTGTATCAACAGCTACGAGGAGTTTAAAGCCAAGGAAAATGAGAGCCTGGAGGAAACGTATGAGAGATTCGCGCTTCTACTGAATGAACTATCAAAGAATAAAGTTAAAAAGAAGCAGATCGAGAACAACGTCAAGTTCCTTAGCATTCTACAACCCGAGTGGAAGAAGCACACTCGTAGGATGAAACAAATGAAGGACTTGAGTGACATACCCCTCCACGAAGTCTATGAGACATTAGGGCAAAATGAAGAGGAGGTAGAAGAGAAAAGGGTCGAGAAGAAGAAATCAGAGAAACCAACTGACCCAATTGCCCTGGTAGCTGGTAAGAAAGAGAAAGAGAAGAAAGAGAAGAAAAATAAGAAGAATATTGTGCTCCCAAGCTCAGATGATTCTGATTCTGAGTCTGACAGTGATGACAGGGAGAACCTCAAACAAGCCATGCTGTTATTGGCCCATGCTTTTCAGAAAAAGTTTTACAAGAAACCGGGGTCAAACTCTCAGAGGTACTCTTCTTCTAGTTCAAAGAATCATGAGCATCGGGAAAGGATAGAAGGAAAAAGATTTGAGGAAAAGAGATATGAGGAGAGGAAACCAGACGAGAAGAAGAAATATCTGAATGATTATAGGGCTGAGAAGAAAACAGACGACCTGATCAAATGCTACAATTGTGGTAAGGTCGGTCACTACGCTAAGGACTGTCGGAAGCCCAAAGTCAGAAACTCAGAGTATTATAAGAACAAGATGCTTTTGGCTAAGCAACAAGAAGCTGGTCAGGCTTTGATGGCTGAAGACGAGTTCTGGCTAGATTATTTAGATGAAGAGGAAAGAGAAGAAACTGCCCATATGTGCTTGATGGGAGATACAGTGAAATATGATGATAGTGATGAAGAGACAGCTGATGAGGTACTTAATCTTTCCAAATATGATTTTATGACCAAAATGGAAGCCATGATGGTCGAACTTCAAGATCTTCAAAATAAGCTGAAAAAGGAAAAGAGCAGAGTTGTAAAGAAAAATCAAAAGATCTTTGATCTTAACAAAGCCGTTGTTGGGAACAAAGATTTAATTGATTCTCTTAACAAATCTGTCTCCAATCTCAAACAAGAAAAAAATGTTTTGAAAGTAAGATTTCTAAGTCTGATTCAGAAAAGCAAGAATGTGTACTAAAAGCTTGTAAACTGCAGGTAGAAAACAAGAGCTTAACAAAGAAGGTAAATGGTTTGGAAGAGAAATTATATGCACGAGGCCAAACAAATCAAACCATCTTTTTAAACACCCCTAATGAGGAAACTGATTTTTAAAGAGAAGTGGAGTCTCGGTTACGAAAACCCACACTATCTTAAGAAAGCCATTAGAAAACAATTTGCTTTATATAATTTTGATTTTCTATATGCGGCTGCTAAATATCCTCATTTGAAACCCAAATTTGTTACCAAATCACCAGATGAGGTAGAGGAAAAAGAAGATGAGAAAAGAAAGAATTTAAAGAAAATGCAACTACCATTCTGCTATCAAAAGTTGAATGATAGTTATAATACTGATCAGCCAAAATTTCTTTCAAATGATTATTTTGAAAGCTATTCGACAAAAAGAGTTGGAGGCAAAACCTTTAAAAGATAAAATTTATGTTCCTCCACTCATTTTAGAAAGCAAAATAATCGAACTTGAAAATGTTTTATCTGATGAAAGAATATTGGCTGACATTGAAAAAGTTGTATTTTCAACTGTTATAAAGAACACAGTTTTAAATGTTGAATCTCAAAAGTGTTCTAAATCTTCTAAAGCACCTCACACCTCTGAAGTTGATCTTGATGACTTATTTGTGTTTGCAAATGATTTTTTAAATTCTGATGAAGGGTGTGTAGATGAAATTGATATGTTTGACTTTAATGCTCAACTTCCAGATCATTCTACTTTTGTTATAAATGATGAAGCATTACCAAGTGTGCATGAAGTTGGTGAATCATCAACTACGGTTGGTGAATCAGTTTCTGTGAATGCTGATTACTATGCAAAAGGTAAGAAGCAAAAGAAACGGCGCTCACAGAAACAGAACAACACTGGTAAGCTTACAAAAAGACAATCTCAGAAATCTGATTTTCCTAACAGGTCTAAATCTTATGTTTTAGTGAAATATAGAAGTTCTGAAGAACGACAAGAGTGGCGACCTAAACGGAAGATTGATGAGAAAGTCAAATCATTTCCTGATACTTTTTGTAATAGATCTACTAGTAGTTTTTCTGATGTAGTTGGTAGTGTTGCTTCCAATAAACAAAACCTTGTAATTCCTTACAATCGATATTCAATAAAGCAATTACTCCGATTATCTCAATCTACTACTATGTCATCTAATTATAGACGAAATGATTTTATTTCTCACCAATTTTCTTATGATTGGTTTGGTACTTATCATGTTTGTTCTTATAAGTCTTTTACATCAAAAGTTTTTCAAAAGTTCAAAGGATCCATATATAAATGGATACCAAAATCTTGTGCTAATCCGTTAGGACCCACTTGTAAATGGGTACTTAAAGTTGTTATTCCCTGATTTCTCTTATGCAGACCCGTCATATGTGGTACTTGGATAGCGGGTGTTCCAAGCATATGACCGGGCAAAAGGATTTATTGTCTAATTATACAGAGAAATTCTGTGGGAATGTACGTTTTGGCAACGATCAGTTTTCACCGATTCTAGGCTACGGTGACGTGATTCAAGATAATGTGACGATTACGAAGGTGAGTTACGTGGAAGGATTAGGGCACAACCTATTCAGTATTGGCCAGTTCTGCGACAAAGATTTAGAGGTAAATTTCAAGGCCAAGAGGTGTTCTGTACGCACTGAAGATGGAAAAGAAATCTTGGTCGGCACGCGAAAGTCCAACCTCTACACTATTAATTTGTCAAAAGTCTAGACTGACAATCAGGTTTGTCTATTATCAAAAGCCTCGCTGCAACAGAGTTGGTTATGGCACCGAAGGCTATCTCACCTGAATTTTCGTTATATCAATAAACTAGTTACTGGTAAATTAGTCAAAGGACTACCTGAGCTAAAATATGAGAAAGAACATGTGTGTGCGGCATGTGAAAAAGGTAAAATGAAGAGAGATGCTCAAAAGCCGAATCCTGAACAAAGTACTAGTTCTCCACTGGAATTGCTTCACATGGATCTCTGTGGTCCAATGAGAACGCAAATCATAAGCAACAAGAAGTATGTATTAGTTATTGTGAACAATTATTCGAGATATACATGGGTCAAATTTCTGAGATCTAAAGATGAGATGCCCGAAGTCATCATCAGTTTCTTAAAGACTACCCAAGTAAATCTTCAAAAGCCAGTCAAGCTTCTGAGAACAGACAACGACACATAGTTTAAGAACAAAACTGTTGAAGATTATCTCGAATTGGTCGGGATAACACATCAATTCTCTGCTGCTAGAACGCCAGAACAGAATGGAGTAGTAGAATGACGAAATCGAACGCTAGTCGAGGCCGCTCGTACTATGTTGAGTCAATCCGATCTACCTCTATTTCTGTGGGCAGAAGCTGTTTCGACTGTGTGCTATACACAAAATCGATCCATAATACATCACCGGTTCGGTAAAACACCTTATACTTTGATTAACAATCGTACAACTAACATTAAACACTTTCATGTTTTTGGATGCAGGTGCTTTGTATTAAACGACAGAGAGAACTTGAACACGTTTGGACCGAAAGCTGATGAAGGCATTTTCATTGGATATTCTCAAACATCTGCTGCATACCGGGTGTACTTGAAGAAGTCCAAGACTGTGATAGAAAACGTTAATGTCACATTTGATGAGGAGGTGGCTTCTGAACAACACAGTTCAGAACCCGTGCTTACAGGAGTTTTAGATTCTGGACAGATCAGTCCAGAACCTGTACCTAATGAGACGAATTCTGATAAAGCATCTACTTCTACATCTCACTTATCTGAATTAGATTTATTGTTTGAATTCTTTTATGATGAGTTTCTAGGGTCTAAACTGCCTAAATCTGTTGTGATTGACAGGTCTGAAGAATCAAGCTGTCAACATCCAATCACTTCAGAAGTGTTAACTGAACTCGTTGCCCCAGTTCAGATAGAAACTCAGATTCAAACAAATACTCCTTCAGTTGAAGTTGCACCTGAACATGTTGAACCAGAAGTTACTACTTCTGTTGGCTCTACTGTGATGGATAATCAATAGACTGACCAAGCTGTCCCAACTGAAACTTCTGTACAAGAAACTTCAACTTTACCCCCAACAAATGTTGAACAAGAAGAAGATGAAAGTGGATATTTAGATGAGAGTTATGATCAATCTACATCGAATCCACTCCCTCACGAACATAAGTGGACCAAAGAGCACCCAATAAGCCAGATAATTGGAGATCCAACTTTACCGGTGCAAACTAGGTCTGCTACATTGAACATGTGTATGCATGACTCATTCTTGAGTAAGATAGAGCCTACTTGCGTATCAGAAGCTCTAGTTGACTCGGATTGGGTGACTGCAATGCAAGAGGAGCTCAACCAGTTCGAAGCTTTGAAAGTCTGGATACTTGTACCAAGACCTGAAGGAAAATCTATAATTGGTACAAAATGGGTATTCAAGAATAAAAAGGATGAAGATGGTATCGTAATAAGAACCAAAGCACGACTTGTCGCAAAAGGCAACCGGCAAGAGGAATGCATTGATTATGACGAGACTTACGCTCCAGTAGCGCCTATTGAAGCAATAAGGATGTTCCTTGCTTACGCCGCTCACAAAAACTTCATAGTCTACCAGATGGACGTGAAGACTGCATTTCTGAACGACATTCTTAAGGAGGAAGTCTATGTCTCACAACCTGAAGGCTTTGTGAATCAAGATAAACCAGATCACATATATATTCTGGATAAAGCACTTTATGGATTAAAACAAGCGCCTTGAGCCTGGTATGAGGTATTATCAAAGTTTTTGGTCAAGTCGGGCTTCACAAAACGTAAAATCGATACTACTTTGTTCATCAAAAAGGAAAAAGCCGATATCATTCTTATTCAGATATATGTGGATGACATTATATTTGGTTCAACTAATCCTAAATACTTTAAGAATTTTTCAAACCTCATGGTGTCCATATTTCAAATGAGTATGATGGGATAGATGAACTTCTTTCTCGGATTACAAGTTAAACAATTTTCAATGGGGATTTTTATAAATCAATCCAAGTACATTTTCGATATTCTGAGAAAATTTAAAATGGAAAATTATACAACAATTGGAACCCCGATGGCACCGGGAACCAAGATCGGCATGGATCCTTCGGGAAAACCTATTGATGTTAGAACCTATAGAGGAATGATTGGTTCTTTGATGTATTTAACTTCAAGTAGGCCAGATATTATGTTCTCTACATATTTATGTGCAAGGTATCAGGCTAATCCCAAAGAATCCCATATGTCTGCATTTAAACGCATATTTCGATATCTAAAGAGGACTGCAGATCTTGGTCTGTGGTATTCTAAAGATACTGGTTTTGAACTAACAACGTACTCAGATGCAGATCATACATACTGTATGTTAGACAGGAAGAGTACATCGGGGCATATTCAATTCCTTGGAGATAAACTCGTTAGTTGGGCATCAAAGAAACAACTTTGTGTCTCCACTTCAACGACTGAGGCAGAGTATGTTGCTGCAGCAAGCTGCTGCTCTCAGGTGTTGAGGATGAGGACGCAACTACGAGATTATGGCTTCAAATTTGACAAGATTCCGATATATTGTGACTCTAAGAGCGCTATTGCAATATCAGCAAATCCTGTACAACATACAAAGACCAAACACATAGATGTACGATATCATTTTATAAAAGACAATGTCGAAAAAGGTACAATAGAATTTTATTTTGTAAACACTGAGTATCAACTTGCTGATTTGTTTACCAAGCCTCTCGATGAAAAGAGATTTAATTTTCTTATCTCGAAACTTGGTATGCTTAATCTCAAGACATAATCTGTGATTACCTATTAAAGTTTTCTTATTGTTATTTTTTCTTCATTTCTTTATCTTTATTCTGAAAAGATATCTGCACTTTAACGTGTGTTCATGATCTCAGGGGGAGTGAGAGATGATGAAAAGATGATCTATATCTATTTAAGGGGGAGTTAACAATTTCTGCATATGTTTAACTGATAAATTTTTATGTAGCATATATACAGGGGGAGTACGAATAAGAGTAAGGAATATGATTTCTGATTAATTCAGATCAGAACTCATACATTCAATGTTTTACTGCTTTATGTCATTTACTTTTCAATAAAGTTGTGAATAAACTTTGCACTTTGACGAACTTTGTGATTGATGCAGATTGAGATGATACTTAATGATCATATCATTATAACTTTAAGCTGACTTCATGAGATTTAAGACAGATTGAAAATGTTTATTTCTATTCTTAATCTCATATATGGTTGAAAGAAGGACGACTTTCAATCATAGAAAACATGTTCTTAAATGTTCAAACCACTTCTGATTCTTAAACGATTTCATGAATATATAAGTGTGATTTTTAAATCTTTTCTTGATATTTGTGCTTTAAATGCTTACAAACCGTGTGTTTCCAAAGATTAATACTTGCGTATTGTCTTTTCCATATACTTTCAAGTATTCACACACACCGGTTTAACTTTTGTTGGATATGTTCTTACCATGTCTCTAAATTGAAACAATATTTTTGATGGTAAGACACCCCGATTGTTATTCAATGAATTTTTGGACGTGATTTAATTTCAAAACGTTCTTTCAAGAATGTCTATATTTTGGGTTCATATAGACAATATCCGATTTTTGTTGACCTAAGCCTTAATCGCTAAATCATTTCTATTTGATTTTTTTCATACAATGTCAGATTTTCAAACAAGTTTCTTGTATTCATTTCATTCATTCAATTATCTTGTTTGAAAAGTCTTCAATGTTTAAAAATGCTCAAATCTTCATGATTATATCTGTGAGCATACTGGCATCTGACTTGTATTTTGTGCTTTAGCTGACAAGTAAAACCAGTTGAGCAACATGTTCTTTTAGGACATTACATGGGTTCATTGTGTAGGACTTAAATGAAACTTCTATGGATTAACATTAACCAGTGTTTCCTACCCAAGAAGTTAATCCTTAGTGATCGAGTGTGAGGAGTCAATATACTGAATGTGGGTTCAGCGATGAGGTAAAATGGAAAAGAGAGTTTGGTTAGAGAAGTGAGCTTATTGATTAAAAGAAAGAGGGTGTGAGATCAGAGTAAAATAATATAAAACTCTTCACCAACCACTTTCTGAGCCGGGCTACTACATTGCTAGTGTTTCACAATTCTTCGTGAACATTATTGAAACATGCAACTAACCCATGACAACTCTTGATAAAAACCCCACTAGCTACTCATTTTTTTCTTAACAAGAGAATGTTTCATATTTCAACGGGACGCATCACATAATCTATCTGATTTTCATTTGGAAAATATGGATATTGAAAAAGAAGGAAGTCTGCCCCACCTTCGCACTTCGATCATACACAATTGAGTCTGTGTTTAACTGTTGTTGTCTCAATGGTTTACACAAATTTGAGCCTTATAAAAGCAATCATCATGTGCTGAATTCTTTCAAACACTTGCACAAACACACATGGAATATGTTTTCTTGTCATAACGTTCATAGAAATTCCTTTGTGGTGCTTCGATGATTGAATGGAAGACCTGGGGGAGTGAACATCATAAAAGCTCCTTTCCAATGTGTATTTGTTACACACAGTAACTTCGTGTTACTGACAGACATCTTAACTAGTTCATTTGTTGCTTCAGGTGTTACATTCTTATTTGTCTGGATTTGAAAAGATTCAGATGAATACCTTATTTTGGATCGATGGAGAATCAGAGGCTCTTGTGTTCAAAGATCAATGGCCAGTTCAGATTTTCAAAGACATTTCTTGGTGAAAGTTTTGATGATTTCATGCCTCATTCATCAAAAAGGGGGAGAAGAATTCAAGAAAATGTATGATTCAGAAATGTTATAGATGGGGAGATGACAAAGTTTAAAGAAACGTCTGACAACAAAAGTTTATGCTTGTTATGAGAGATGATCAAGACATATGTGAGAAATTTCAAGAATTGTAGAAGATGAAAGAGAAAGTTTAAAGATTTCTGAAGATGAGTTGATTTTAAAGAAATTTTATTTGGAGATAATTTTGCTGAAGCAAATCAGAGTTGTGTCTGAAAGAGGTTTATATCAACCTTGGGGGAGAATGCTACTATTTTTGAAGAACAATTTTTGGAAAGATTGCTGAAAGTTTAAAGACAGAGTTTATCAAAGAAAGGGGAGAATGTTAAGCATAAAAGAGAAGATTTAATCTGATTTTTTTTAATCTACAAAGACGGAGATTGTAATGTTTGTACAGAAAGGGGGAGATTGTTGTTTTTGAGCTTAAAGGAGGATATTGAATTGAAAAATCTTTTTGAGATGATCTTGAATCCAAAGGGGGAGATTGTTAGAGCATAAATATGTTGGATACAAGATCATAGAAGACTGAAGATTGAAGTCAAAGCTGAAGTCAACTCTCGAGCATCAAAGTCAAAGTCAAAGTAATAAAAGTCAAAGTCAATGTAATAAAAGTCAAAGTCAAAGTTGTTTTGTGTTGTAATAGTTTTGTAGCTTGCGCTTTCCTGTTGTATGCGCGTTTTGTAGTGTGTGTATAAATAGTGTGTTGTGCGTGTAGTACTTGTAGCACAACAGAGAGAGATATACGTGTTCCAGATTTAGAGAGAGAGAGTTTGTAATCGATTTCACAGAGTTTAATACAAAGTTGTTTTAATTGTCATCTTGTGATTTACATTGTTATCTGGGATAACAATATTTTTCTCCATTATTGAAGTTTTTTAGATGATTTGTGGTTTTCAACTTGTTTGATCTAAACGGATAAATAATTGCAGATTTCTTAATGAAACTTATGTTTAATCAAATTTGTCGTTTTGAGGATCGACTTGTTTATATTAATGGAGAACCATTGGATTTTAATTAAAATGTTAAGGGTTTTGATGTTCTTCAAAATTTAGAGGTTTAACCCCATATTTGGGGTGGGATTTTGGATGAGTTCTAATTGTTGCAATCAATATTTGGAAATGATTTTGGAACCTTATATCAAGTAATTATGTAGGGTTTGTGTTGGTTGTCCCAATTTTTTAAGTGAGGAATTGAGATTTAGAATTATAGTTTGTGCTTGCTTCTGCTCTGATCAAAGTTGATCAAGGGATTTTTGGCAGGGGTTTAAGCGACTAACGCTGCGACATGGGTCGCATGCTTAGTCGCGTATCTCGTTGTTTCGGGAAATTCTCTTTTCCGCTTATTTTGGTGTTCGTTTCAGTTAGGGGTTTGTTTAGGGTCATCATTAAGTGATTCTAGGAAAATAATTAATTGGTGATTAATGTGAGTTTAACACCATGAGTAATTCGCTTATTCAGGTGTTGAACTGTTGATCGGTTAGTTCTGCGAGTGTGATTCTAGTATATACTTGGATCGCATGTGAGTTTCTTGTATTAATTTACTGAAGTTGCAAGAAGTGATTTAATTTGTGGTGTCACATTGGGTGCATGTGGGTTGGGCAACTGTCATAGCGAAGTGGATGTATGTTGCACTATAATGGTCCGCATGTGGAGTTTGTTTTTGTTGTGCTATAAAAATTCATTTCTTGTAGTCCCATTGGCATATATTGCGATCTTGTCAAGGGATCACAAACGTGGCATAGATTGTGATCTTATCAGTGTGATCTTATTATTGTGATGGTTTTTGCAACCGTTGTGGATAGTTACCTGGGAGGAAATGTAGTCATGCGAGTCTACATTCATGTCGTGCACATGTTTATGAGAAATAATATTGAAACTTACGTTTTTGAATATTAGTGTTTGTTTAAGAGATTCACTAGACCTTTCGGTCTAACCCATGTTTTTAAAATAAATGTTTTTCAAGTTGTTACTTTGTAGAGGGTTTTTGCACGGGCAAGGGTAAGATGTGAACCTTAACCTTGGATGGTTGCATGGTTACCGATTGCTAGCTAATAGAGTCTAGAGTTAATATTTGTGAAGATTTACCACAGTTATATGTATTAATTCTCAGCGGGGTTAGTTTTATTGCTCTCCACTATAGTAATTAAGTTTATTTTTGTTGGATTAAGGTCTTTGGGACCATGAAGGTTTATTTTGGATAATTTAAAGTATTTGAGTTGATATTTGGGAATTAGCTAGGTTGTTGTAAATGGTATCAGAGCCTTAATTTAAGTGAACTAGGTTGCTCATAGCCTATACTTAAGCTGAGGGTAGTATTTGATGGTTCCGCTAGTGATGTTATAAGAGATTGATGTATATGAGTTATTCTTAGTGTAGAAAAGTGGTTTAAGATAGTTAGGAGTTTACCTAGTGCTTCGTCTAGATTTTAGTAATTAAGTCATTAGATGAATTTATTTATTTTTTAGTGTCATGATTGGTTTGAAGAACGCAATGTTTAATAATTGTCTTGAAGGTATTGTATTGGATTTTACGGTATAAATTTGTGTTGATATTGTATGAGTCATTATGGTGATGTCTCTTGGATGGTATCGAGAAATTGATATTTGTGATTGATAGAGGTGTATGGAATTATAGAAGATGTTAAGCTTTTGTTACTTTAAGAATAGAAGACTTGGATGGTGATTGGTGACTTCTTAATCGAAGCATTTGGGTGCTAGGTTAGTTGTGTTGTAATTATTAATGATTTTATTTTGGTTTTGTTTTGGTAATGACGAAAGTAGTTGGCTTGGTTGGTTAGTAAGACTTGGTATTTGATCCGAGGTTAAATATGTGAAATAGAATGTTAAAGTCTTAATAGTATGTAAGGGAATTAAGCTTGTTTGGTTAAATTCGTTGGAGAGCGAAAGATGCATTTGTGGTATGGAGCTCTGAGTAATATTGCGTGATCTTTTCTTTTAGTGTTTCAAAAATAGTTGATTAACTTGATTGAGGATTGTGGCGTAATAGTTTGATCGGGTTTAGTTTTGCAAAATGAATTAATTATAATGCTTGATCTTGTTGGAAGAAGTGAAGTGATAAGGGGTATGCTGGTGTATCCAAGCGAAAATGGTATGATGTGTATGCAAGCGAAAATGGTATGATGTGATAAGCCATTATGATAAAAAAAAATCTATTGTTGGCTTAATAACCTTTTGGAAATTGGGTGTGAGAAGAGGATATAGTGTAAGTTATAGCCAAGAATTTTGGAAATTCATTCATGGAGTTGTAGTTAAATTTGTTAAATGTTGTCAAGGCAGGTAGTGCAAGATCTCTTTTATATATTAAAAATAGGCATGTAAAAGTGAATCGGATGTGGTACGTTGGGTGATAGACTTTTGGAATGATTTTTGTTGGTAATCGGACAAATGTTTTAGGAGGACATGTGTTGATGGTGTTCAATGCTATGCAATAGAAAAATGTTCTATGTGGGCATGGTTTACTCCTTTTCTGAAATAAGTGAGTCTTGGAGTTATTTTCAAAATGATAAGTTATTAGTTGACTCACTTAAATTCGAGTTATGATTTGAAATGCAAGTTTGTAAAATGTCGCAGTGGATTGTACAAAAAGTTGGGTTGTAGAAAATATTAATGTATATATAGGATAATTATTAGTCGTGATCAAAATGTGGATGATATGCGTGGGACTTGGATGAAATGTTTAGCGGGCAGGAGTTGGTGATCGATATTGTATAATTGGTAAAGCTTTAATTGTGTCGAAAGTAAATCAATTTGGGAGATCAATAATTAGTAAGAACCAAGGAAAGCGGTAATGAAATTTATACTTGTGAGTCTAAATGCGAATTTCAAAGATGAATTGTGTAGATAAATGTGGTCAAATAAGTGGTTGAAGTATGTGGTTGTGGTGGTGTAAATTTCAATTATTACCTTATTATAAGATTGAGGTTTACTGAGATTTTTGTTATCTAAGTGGGTATTAAATTTCTGGGTAGAAAGTGATGGGAAACTGAAGCGAAATTAGAAAGTGAATCATTAATGAATGATGAAAGAAGGGAATGTAAACAATCAAAGTTAAGATTATTAAGAGTACTATGCATATGGGGATACTGATTAGAGTGGCGCAACGAAAGCATGGCAAGTTGCTGATATTGTAATGGTGAAAGGATGGTTCCAGTAAGAGCAATTAACCTATTTAGAGAAACAAAAAGGTTGGTCATGTGAAAGTCTATTGGGGGTCTCCAAGTGTAAAGAAGTGATAAGGGAGTTTGAACTCGATTTTGGTAATCATTTACCCTTGCTTGTTGCTTGGAAGAATTTCGAGGACGGAATTTTGTAGGGGGGGAGATTGTAATAACCAAATTTCTCATTTTGGATTTTTTTGGAAGTTCATGGGTTTTGTAATAGGGAATCATTTATCTGGAGGACCAAAAATGTAAATTATATCAAATAATGGGTTAGCTCATCTTTTTCCTCATTTTTACCCTATGTTTTTTACACATAGCGTGTGTGAGAGAGAGAGAGAAAGATAAAAAGAGAGAGAAAAAAGGGTAGACACCACCCTCTGAGTCGCCCCCACCGCATCGGTCTCATGGTCATCATGGGGGTAAATCACCGCATGCATCCAATTGGCAGAGGAGCGGTACCCACGCTTGAACCTAGGACCTCACACATATAGATTACACCCACACCTCTACCTCTACCAAGAGAGAAAGAGAGGATGGATCAAAATGGGGAGAAATGGCTTCGAGAGGAAGTTTTGAAAGATGGAAGAAAGAAAAGAAATTTGGATTGTTTATCATTGGAGGTATATAATTCTATTCCTCTTATAGTTATATATTTCTCCATTATTGAAGTTCTTTTAGATGATTTATGGGTTTGAGGTTGTTTTATCTAAATGGAGAAATAATTGGAGATTTCTTGATGAAACTTCTGTTTAATCGGGGTTCGATTTTTTATGAGTTCTAATGGTTGCAATCAATGTTTGGAAATGATTTTGGAACCTTCTTATCTATTATTTATGTTGGGTTATGTTTCTATTAATTGTCCTAAATATTTAAGTGAGGAATTGAGATTTAGAATTCTGGTTTGTGCTTGGCTTCTGCTCGGATCAAAGATGATCAATGGATTTTCGGCATGGGTTTACGTGACTAGCGCCATGACCTGGGTCGCGTGCTCGGTCGTGTATCTCGTTGTTTTCAAGAATTCTCTCTTCCTGCTTATTTTGGTGTTGGGTTCAGTTGGGCCTTTGTTTAGGTTCGTAATTAAGTGATTCTAGGAAAGTAATTAACTGGTGATTAGTGTGAGTTTAACACTGTAAGTAATTCGCTTATTCAGGTAGTGAACTGTTGATCGGTTAGTTTTGCGGGCTTGATTCTAGCATAGATTTGGATGCACATGAATTTCTTGTATTATTTTACTGAAGTTGCAAGAAATGAATTTATTTGTATGTGGTTTATAAAATGTATATTGATATTTATACAAACATGTTTTATATGTTTATACTGCATGTTGATATGAAATTGTGGTGTCACATGGGGTGCATGTGGCTCGGGTAACTGTCATAGCGGGAGTGGATGCATATTGGACTATAATGGTCCGTATGTGGAGTTTGTTTTCATTGTGCTAAAAGAATTTGTTTGTAGTCCCACTGAGCCGACATAGATTGTCATCTTGTCAGGGGGATCAAAAACGTGAGATCGATTATGATCTTGTTAGTGTGTCACATTATTATAATGGTTTTTGCGACAATTGTGGATAGTTACTTGGGAGGAAATGTAGTCATGTGTTCATCTCGTGCACTTGCTTATGAGAAATGATATTGAAACTTACATTTTTTTAGAGTAAACTCTAATTTTGGTCCCCGTGGTTTACTAAAATATTTGAAAGTGGGACCTAAGCTTTGATAACTCTATAAATCGTTCCTGTGGTTCTTATTTTGCTCTGAAAGTGGTCCTCCGTCACTAACTCCGTTAATTTTCTCATATAGTGGGAGGGTCGTTTTCGTCCATTTTAAGTTCCCTTTATTTTTTTCACCAGACCCAAACAAAAATCAATTTTTTTCGATACAAATTACAAATCAATCGACAAAAACTCGACCCCCTATTCAAACATCGACCAAAAGCCTTCTGATCGACTCCAAATTACAAATCGATCGACAAAAACTCGACCCCTGTTCAAGCATCGATCAAAATCCTTCTGATCGATTCCAAATTACAAATCGATCGACAAAAACTCGACCCCCTGTTCAAGCATCAATCAAAACCCTCTAATCGATTAAAAAATCCATCGATCATTGGACCATCGATTCAAAAACTACACTCTGTTGAAGAACTCGTCGATCAAAACCTTTGATTACAGAATCCATTGGAAGTCGCATAATCGATTGGAAGTTGTTAGGACTGAAAGTCCTGTGTGTTGAAAGTTGTATAAAGCATTTATAAGGGTTTAAATTGTAATTATTCTAAAGGTTATTTGTAAATGGGCCTAAAGCCCATTAGGCCTTAGTCGCACATATTTAATGTTTCTAAACCTAGTTTTAGGTTAGAGAAGAGGAGTTTAGATCTCATTCATAATTCTCTAGTCAATAGGTTTACTTTGCTTATCAGATATTCTCTCTGTAAACCTAAACCTTTCTTGAATATTAATCGTATGACTAGAGGTTGTGATCCATTAACTATTCTTCATTGATATTATTGTTCGTGATTTCACTGTACTGGGATCTACAATTGGTATCAGAGCAGGTTCGAATTTATCTTTTATTCGATACGATCAAAAGGTTTGTCTAAAACCCTATAAGAGCTTATTCGATAATATTCGTTTTGATCGATTATATTCTAGGTTAAGATTATTCATCTGTGTTATCGAACTGCTTAAGATCAGAATCATATCTGCAAATCGATTTTTTTTTCTGATGATAAGTCTGCATAGTTTTTTCTTTTCTTATTGAAATCGATTTCTGGGTTAAAATTGGTTGATCTGTGTTCTGTTTTTGGATTGATTTATGCCATATCCAATTGATTTTGTGATTATTCGAAGAAATTAAAGTTTTCTGCATCGATTGAGTTTTCTGGGTTAAGTTCGATTAAATTTTTCTGCATCGATTGAGTTTTCTGGGTTAAGTTTGATTAAAGTTTTCTGCATCGATTGATTTTTGGTCGATTAAAGTTTTGTGTGTTTGCAAATCGATTAAGTTTTCTGTCTAAATCGAATTTTCTGGGTTCAAAATTTGAGTTCGATCGATATTATCGGCAAATTATCTGTTATCATATTGTATTGTATTATCTGTTATTGAAAAGTGCTTATCTTGATATCGACCGGACCTTCGACCGAACCCCTTGCGACCGGCCCCTTGCGACCGGACTCCGGTGCCTTGTTGACCGGGTCCTCGACCGGGTTGTCTCTTTGACCGGGGTGTTGTCTCCCGGTGTGAAATCTCCCGGTCCTTGGAAGTTCTTGCTAACCCCCGGGTTCTAACCAAGTTTAGAGTTTCCCAAATTAATTTATTTTATTTTGTGGTTGGGTTATAAAAGTATAGTGGGGTTGTGATTGGAAAGTTTGTGATTGGGTTATTTTGTGATTTTTTTCCTGCAACTCTCTTCATCGCATGCATATACATATCCATCACATTCATACATATTTACTTACATATTTATATATCCATCGCATACATACATTTTTATATATCCATCGCACATATACATATATATATATATATATATATATATATATATATCTCGACCGGACTATCATCTCCCCGACCGGTGTCTGATTTTAATCGACCGATGTGTACCAAGACCGACCGGTATCTAGCGACCGGTACCTCGCCCGGTCCCTCCCCGACCGGTGTCTAGCTAAGACCGGTGTCTAGCCCCGGTAGTTTTTATCGATGTTTTAAAATTTTCGATTGATTCTGTTGAGTTTGTGAACGAGCTTTTTCGATTTTAAATTGTTAAGAGTTGCTTACAAAGTCTAAACGATCGATTTCTATCGAAAAATTTCATCTCATTTCAAGTTTTTAAATTCTCGTTCGGTTTCCGAAAAAATCTTCGGTTGCTTCGTTCGAGAGTTTGAGAGACTCTTTCGAGATTTAATCAGTCGAGGGAGCTTAAGGGGACATAAACGATCATTTTTTGTCGTAAAGTTTTAACCCATACTGAATTTTTAAGTTTTCGCTCGTTTTTCGAAAAGTTTTCGGTTGGCTCGTTTGTGATTGTGGGTTGACCGGTTGAGTTTTAATCTGTTAAGGACTGATCAGGGAGCTTTAACGATCGTCTTGCATTGAAAATTTCTAACCGTTTTCGAGTTTTACAGGTGTGTCTCGTTGGAGAAAATGATGAATAGTAACTAATGGATTCCGTTAGTTTGACGTTAAATGCTTAACATTTTGGTCCTTTTCCGTTAAGTCTCCGTTAGTCCTGTTAGTCAGTTAGTTTGGTTAGTTTTATTTCATTTTTAGTCTTTTTTCGTTAGTTTTCAGTTAAGTCCGTTAGAAGTTTTAATTTTTACATTTTTAGTCCTTCTAGTTTTTAAGTTTCAGTTTGTGTCATTTTTAGTCCTTCTAGTTTTAAGTTTTAGTTTGTATCACTTTTAGTCCTTGTAGTTTTAAGTTTCTGTATTTTGAGAGTTCCAGAGATAGAATTTTTCTAAGTTTATTTCTTTGTGCTGATCTAAGTTTGACTTTCAGTCAAATTTTATGAATTGTTTGGGAACGATCATTCTTATCAAGCTGATTTCTCATTCAAGATGGGATACTTTTCTTATGATGAGGACAAAGAAAAGATTGCTAAGCTCGAATTAGAGAACATAAATTTTGCTGTATCTGTTGATTTCTACTTGAAGAAATCAAAACAATATAATGATGAAAGCAACATACTGAAAGAAGAAGTTAGTGCATTAAAGACAATTAATGAAGATCTTCTGAAAAAGACTTCTGGGCAGAATAATGAGAAAATACTGAGTTTGGAAGCTGAGAACACAGACCTGACAATAAAAATCTTTAACTTGGAAGATCAGATTATCCAAATCCAGAAAGCATCCGTTGAAAGTTATGAAGCGAAGATTAAGAGTCTGAAGGATGCTAATACTGAGTTTTGAAAAAAAAATATATGATTTGGAGCAAAAGCTTGCTAAAGATAAATCCGAATTTGAGAAATCATTTGCAAAGAAGTTCTCAGATTTTTCAAGAAAATGTGCTGATGAGAAGAAAGCAGTTGAACTGAAATGTATCAAGCTTTCTCAGAAAGTTTCTGATTTTGAGAAAGTAATAATCTTGGAAAGAGAAAAGTTTGTCAAGGAGAAGAAGGAGATTGAACAGAAGAACTTTAGATTCTTTAAGGAAATATCCGGCCAAAGAAAGGATGCTGAGGAGGGATTTGAAGAAGAAAGAAGCATATTTGAGGCTGAGATCAAAAAGCTTACTGAAAAGCTATCTGAACTATCTGAAAGTGTGCTGAAAGAGAAGAACACGAAGAGTGAATGCGGGACGAAGATTGACCTTCTTGTCAAAGAGAGAGACAGATTTGCTTCAAAGATTAAAGAGCTTGAAAAGACAGCATCAAGTTCAAATCAGAAAACTGTTTCTTCACAAAGGTCAGTTAAATCAGTTAAATCAGTTAATCAGATTCGTAGTACTAACAATTTCTATGATAGAAATATAGATGGTTCAGGTACACATCTAAAAAGAAGGAGATACAAAGAAGAAGAATTGGTCTGGAGAAAGAAACCAGTTGAAGATGAGAAGAAAGATGGAAAGAAAGAGCTGAAAGGAAAGAAATCATGTGTACATACACACAAAGCCAAAAAGAACAATGCGCGTAAAGGTAAACCTGATCATATCTACTCGAGAGATCAATTAATCAGGTTTTCAGGTAAGAAATACTATTGTTCTTGTTGTCGTACACATGATCCTATTCACAAGACTAGTGATCATTACTGGTATGGTTCTTATTCCATTACTCCCATTCGAACTGCAACTAACATTCATGGACCCAAATACCAGTGGGTACCAAAGCCTAAAATTGATTATGTGTTGCAGGCACCTACTGTCAAGGGGGAGTAGAAGAACTAAGGCTTCTAAGTAAATCAGCTTAGAACCCGTACTTCAACGGAGTTCGACTTCTGAACACTTCAGTTCAGGACTCGTTCTTAAATGCTTATCTGACCTAAATCATTTTATCATGATTTGAGGGGGAGCTTAAAGGTAAATATCTTCTGATCTAGATCTTTGATTGTTTGAAAGAAGAACAACTTTCGAACATGAAAAACGGTTTCTGAAATGTTCAAACCACTTCTGGTTCTCAAAAGATTTTATGAATTTAGAAGTGTAATTTTAAATGTTTTTCAATTTTTGAGCATTAATGTTTAACTGACCGTGTGTTTCCAAAGATAAATACTTGTGTATTATCTTTTTAATATACTGCCAAGTATTTATACACACCGGTTCAGTACTTCATTTGAAATTGTTATTACCATGTCTCATAACGAACAAATTTTTCGATGGTAATACTCCCGTTTGCTTTCAAATATTGTTGAGCATCAATCACCATTTCAAAATTTGTGCTTTCATTGCTAAATTGTTTATATTTGTTCATATAAACAAAATATCCAGTTCTTTGATACCCTAACCATTTTATTTGATCTGATTGATACATTGTCAGATTCTTAAAACAATTCTCTCGATTTCATTTCATTCATTCAATATCTTTGTTTTGAGAAATCTTCAAAGTTCAACTGCTCAAATCTCATGAGCATACATTTTGACAATGTTATCATACATTTTGTACTTAATTGTTCAGTTAAACTGTTGAACAACTATTCTTTTTAGGACTTACATGGGATTTGTGTGAGAACTTAAACAGAACTTCCATGGATTAACGTTAACCAGTGTTTCCTACCCCGGAAGTTATCCTTGAGTGATTGAGGGGTGAGGGGTCTTAAATCAAAGAGTGGGGGAGATAACTCATCCGGTTGAGTTTTTCTCATTGTGCTGAGCGGTAACATGTAAATGAGAGTTTGGTTAGAAGTGAGCTTTAATGACAAAAAGAAAGAGGGTGTGAGAACAGAGTTAAAAGAATATCAGAACTCTGCACCAACCACTATCTGAGCTGGGCAGCCACATCTTCTGATTGGTTCACATTTTTTGGTGACCATCATTGAAACAGTCAATGAGCCCATGCCAACTCTTGCTATAACCCCACCGGCCACTCATTTCTTTCCCGAAAAAGAAATGTTTCATTTTCATTGGGGACGCCGCACATATGCTATCTAGTCTTCAATCGGAAGATTTAGATATTGAAAAAGAAGGAAAGTTGCCTCACCTCCGCACCTCTTTCATGCACATTGAGTCCGTGTAATATCTGTTGCTGTCTCAACAGTTTATACATTTTTGAGCCTGAGAAAGCTAAGTAGCTTCAATCATTCTACACTTGCACGTACACACAAGGAATGAGCTTTCTTGTCATAACATTCATAGAAAATTCCTTTGTGGTTTTTCGATGATTGACTGGAAGCCCTGGGGGAGTGAATATCACAAAAGCTCCTTTCCAAAGTACATCCGTTGTACAAAGTGGCTCCGTGCTACTTACAGGCCTACTAATTGTATCATTTGTTGATTCAGGTTTACAATTCCTATTATATCTGAATTTGAAAAGATTCAGATATATACATTTCATGAATTGACGTATACTCAGATCAAAGGGTGGAGAATGTCAAATTATCATAAAGGAGAGATTGTTAGTTCATCACAAAGGAGGAGATCAAAGAATGTGTTGAAATTGAGGAGTTTTGATGATCATGATGTTCACAATCATCAAAAAGGGGGAGAGATTTACAAAGTTCAATTTCAAAGTCAAATTCTATCCTTATCAAGTGGTGTTTGCTACAAGTTTGTTCCTCCTACGAGCTGATTGAAACAAGTTCTTAAGCTGAAAGTCAATTCAACTCGCGGTTCAAAGATAGATTCTTTGTTTTAAACTGAAGTTGCACTATGGAATGTCATGTAACTCGCACATTATCTTTCTTGTCTGCGTATCCGATGTGTTGAGTTCCTACAGTTGAAAGCTGCTTAGTAGTGCATTCAGTCGAGGCTACTGTATATTGAATCTGGTTACAAAGTTGAAATTATGAAGACCAAGAACTTTATTCAAGGGGGAGCTTGGAAAGATATGAAGACAAGCAACACCAACGTTCTTCAAAGATTCAAGAGGGAAAGAAGATCAATGCCTGAAGTTTTCAAGAAGATTGTAACACCCGTCTATTTTGGAAAAGTTGGTTAGTAAAATAGAGAATTTAATATTGGGGAAAATTTTAAGAAAAGTTGGGTTGGGCTTGTGAGTAAGTAAGCTAATGGGCCCAAATAAGGCTTAAAACCCTATCTCATACTCATTTTGAATCCCTGGAAAAGTTTAGTGCGGTGTGTGTGTTTTGAGTGTGAGCGGCGACCGTGAGAAGAGGAAGAATTCTGATCGAAGGCGTGAACGGAGGCTTAGGAGTGAAATCTGCGAACAACTTAATATCGTAAGGTAAGCATCAAAACCCTGTTTCTTGTTTCTCTTTACTGGTTAGATTTGGAAGTTTGGGGCGATATGAGTATTCTTTCTTCTTCTTCTCTCTGATGAGAGTTGTGAATAGGGATTTAAAATCCAATGTAGATGGTTAATTAATTGATTAAATGATGAGTAAATTAATGGTTAATTGATGTCTGAATTAGTAATAAGATTAGGAAGGTCGAGATTATGTTTTGGGGAAAGAAAAGGGAATTAAGGGTCTGCTACGCGCATCGACCGATATTCTATTGACCAGTATTCCATCGACCGGTAACCCATCGACCGGTATTCCATTGACCAGTATCCCATCGACCGGTAATCCATTGACCGGTATCCCATCGACCGGTAATCCATCGACCGATATTCTTGTGACCAGTGTCTACTGTGAATCCAGTAGCATAAAGAAGTTATATTATTAATACCAAATCATTCAATTGGTTTTATATGAAATCTGTTTGTAGGAGTTAAATTGCCGGGATTAGGATCTGGGTGTGTGCCAAGCTTATCACCAGGTGAGTTTCCTTACTCCTGTTTATGTTAAACCTACTTCTAGACTGGAAATGGTCTTTACCAAGTGTTATTAATGTTTTTGATTACTTGAGATAGAATGATGCTTGTCCTCTTTATGATGTATTTGCATAGATCCTATTCATTTCTCACCTGTTAATCAAATTTATTAAGCGGAGGTAATGGATTGTGAATGGCCGAGGCCTTCAACTATTAACCATCGGGGATGGTTTATCTGTGTTGAGGGAATTTGTTTCCCTACACACGAAAAACGACATCGACAAGGAGGGGCCGTATGGGGATCTACTGGGGGCCCCAGGGACGTTCAGTCCTGGTTATGATGGAAGATTTTGGTGTGTAAAACATTATTCCTTGAGATTTAGCTTACGGAGCTATCCTTTTTACTTAAGATTTAAATTGCTGTTTTTTATTATTGTGTGGGTGAGTTTGGGAATTCACTAGACCTTTTGGTCTAATCCTCGTCTCTATTTTTTTTACCTTTCTTTCTTAAACCCATTTTCGGGTAGTAGGCATACGGAAGGTTCCTCTAAGGGGAAGGAAAAATGTTACATATTTTGGATCAGGAGCTCGGACCATAGAAGCGGCATAGTTGAAACTCTATCTTTCTAGACTTTAGTATTCTCGGTTGTAATAGATTTTGGATTGTTGGAACTTATACTTTGATTGCCAAAATTTTGTATTTGGGACCCAGTTTTGGGAATTGAATCTCATTTATTCAGTTATGTTTTTTTTTGGGTTGTTACAATTGGTATTAGAGCCATAATTTAAGCGAATTAGGTGGCCTTGTCGGACCTAAACTTAAACTATGGATGGGACACAATCGAGAAATAGGATGCCTTAGGATTTGCCGCGTAGGAACTTGTGTAACGGGAAATAGGAACTAACATGTAAGGTAAATTTGAAATTACAATTGGCCAATGTAATTGCAAATTTACAGGTACATGTACGTATCTATAAAATCTTGTTACATATAGGATTGTAAAGGCTAAGGTTACTTTGGTGTTGTTTCAGTTGTCATCATGGCAGACCGAGTTTTACGAAGTAGGGTTGTGTTGAGAGAAGGGGAAGAGGCGATAGGCGGGACTGGAGCTGAGTTGCTGAGAGGCCACGCTGGAAGGTCGATCATCCGGGGTCGAGGGCGTGGCCGCGGGCGTGGTCCGGCAGGGACAATTCGCAGGGCTACGACCCACGTAGAGGAAACCAATGCAAGAGGTCGGGGAGGAGTTAACGCTCGAACCCCTCGTAGAGCAAGAAGCGCTGAGGTTATTCGAGATGAGGAAATATCGCATCAAGAGAGCTCAGCGACCTTGAGGGGACGTGGGATTGCAAGGGCCTGTGGTCGGGGACGAAACCAGGCCTTTGTGACCCACGAGACGTTTGCTGCCGAAATGGGGAAACTCCAGGAAACTTTGCAGGCATTGTTGGCACATCAAGAAAAATCAGCTTCAGAAAGTAAGGATAAGAGCGAGAGCAAGGAAACGACTGAGCTGACAAGACCGCCGGTAACCGAAGTAGGAGGTAATTCTGTATCAACAGTCGAGACGTCAACCAAAGCAGTGGCGAAGGAATGCAGTTACAAGGAGTTCGCAGCCTGCAAACCTCCTACATACAAGGGGGAGTGTGATCCGGTCTTAGTAATGAAATGGATAAAAGAGATGGAGCTGGTGTTTGCTACCAGCAAGTGTGCGGGAGAGGATAAGGTAACATATGCTTTATCCATGCTGAGGTCTGAAGCCACCTTGTGGTGGGATGCCGAAACAGGGGGATCGGGAGTGGCCGCTGCTGAAGGAATGACCTGGGAGACTTTCGTGGGTAAGTTCAAGGCACAGTTTTGCCCTATGGCGGCAGTGAAAAAGTTACAGGAGGAATTTCTAGGGTTGGAACAAGGAGCTATGTCAGTTAGGGAGTATACCAAAAAGTTCATCGAGAAGTCACGTTTTGCGGGATCATATTTGCCGAACGAGGAGAGTAGGGTGGAACGATTCATTTTTGGACTGAAAAGTAACTTGCGTGAGTGGGTTTCCGCAAGGGAGTCAACCACCTTCTAGGCTGCTGTGCATGCGGCTGAGATGACTGAAAAGGAAAAGAACCACCAACAATCTGACAGGGTAGGCGATAAAAGGAAGTGGGATGGACCGGGTATAGATGCAAGGAAGGGTAAAATTTTCAAACCAGAGCAAAGATTTGGTCGGAGTTTTGGGGAGAAGCCTTGTGGGAAATGCCACAAAGTGCACCGGGGGGACTGTGCCTCAGGGGAAAGATCTTGTTTTCAGTGTGGTATACCGGGGCACATGTCTAGGGATTGCCCGAACAAGAAAAACTTCTATCAGTGTGGATCGCCAGACCATCTTCGGTCCGAATGTCTGCAGGTCAGGCGGGGTGGAGCAAACCAAACTGGAGAGCGTGGGGGAGGCAGGAAAGAGGAAAAAAAGTGGGAGTCGGCTTGACCTAAAGGGAGAGATTTTAACATGACAACGACGGAGGCGGATGGAGTACTGGATGTGGTGGCAGGTACGTTTCTGATAAACTCTACTTGTGCTAGAGTATTGTTTGACTCAGGAGCGACTTGCTCTTTTATATCTCCCACGTTTGCTCAGTGTTTGGGGTTAAAACCAAAAAGGTTAGGGCGGGAGTTCGGGGTAGAAACCGCCGACGCTAACCAAATGATGGTTAGGGAGGTGTTTGAGGGATGTGTGATCGATATCGAAGGGAGTTTGGTACCGGTGATACTATACCCTATGTCGATAAGAGAGTTTGATGTAGTCCTTGGGATGGACTGGTTGTCTAGGAATGAGGCTAGTATAATCTGTAATAAGAAGATGATTCGTATGGTTCTACCGGGAAAGGGAGTGGTAGTGATCTATGGGGATAGACGGGACAGAAACTCTTGTTTGATCTCCATGATCAAAGCAAGCAAGAGTTTGAGAAAGGGTTGTAGAGGATTCTTAGCATACGTGTTAGACGCTAAGAAGGAGAAGAGCAAGATAGAGGAGGTGCGAGTAGTGAGTGAATACCCGGATGTATTTCCGGAGGACTTGACAGATCTACCTCCCGATCGTCAGGTCAAATTTCGTATTGATTTGATTCCCGGTGCCGCACCGATAGCGCGTGCACCATATAGGTTAGCACCCTCGGAAATGAAAGAAATGATGTCGCAATTGCAAGAATTGCTGGAGAAAGGGTTTATAAGGCCTAGTACATCTCCGTGGGGAGCACCGGTTCTTTTTGTGAAAAAGAAGGACGGATCTTTGCGAATGCGTATAGACTACCGAGAACTCAACAAGTTGACGATCAAGAATAAGTATCCGATTCCGAGGATAGACGACTTATTCGATCAGCTTCAGGGAGCCAGTTTCTTCTCCAAAGTCGAATTAAGGTCCGGTTATCATCAGCTCAAAGTGAAGGAGGGGGATATTCCGAAAACCACCTTTCGTACCAGATATGGACATTATGAGTTCCTTGTAATGCCATTCGGATTGACTAACGCTCCTGCAGCTTTCATGGATATGATGAATCGGGTGTGTCAACCTTACTTAGACAAGTTCATGATCGTGTCTATTGATGAAATTCTGGTTTATTCGAAGACCGAGGAGGATCACGAGGAGCACCTGCGAACAGTTTTAGAATTATTAAAGAGAGAGCGACTTTACGCAAAATTCTCGAAATGTGAATTTTGGCTGCGGGAGGTGCAGTTTCTAGGGCACGTCGTGTTCTAAGATGGAATCAAAGTAGATCCGACGAAAGTGGAAACAATTCGCAGTTGGGAAGCTCTGAAGACACCCTCCGAAGTTCGAAGTTTCTTGGGTCTAGCAGGGTACTACCGAAAGTTTATTAGAGATTTCTCCCGGATAGCTATGCCGTTGACTTCTTTGAAGAAAAAGAATGCAAAGTTCGTCTGGATGGAAGTTCAGAAGGAAGCTTTTCAGAAACTCAAGGATATGTTAAGTAGCGCTCCGATTTTGACTCTGCCGGATGGTACAGAGGACTTTGTAGTATATAGTGATGCGTCTAGATTGGGCTTGGGATGTGTCCTAATGCAGCGGGGAAAGGTGATCGCTTATGCATCACGTCAGCTGAAAGACCACGAATCGAGATATCCTACTCATGATTTAGAATTGGCCGCCGTGATTTTTGCGCTAAAGATCTGGAGGCACTACCTGTACGGGACTCATTGCAAAATCTTCACAGACCATAAAAGTCTCTGTCATTTGTTCGACCAGAAAGAGATGAACATGCGTCAACGAAGGTGGATGGAATTGCTAACAGATTACGATTGTAAGATCGAATACCATCCAGGGAAAGCCAATGTAGTCGCTGACGCCTTGAGTCAAAAAGAAAGGAGCGAAAAACTGATGATGATAGCCACCAGAGCGGAAGTGACATCAACTCTCCTAGAGGAGATCAAGAGATACCAGACGGAAGCCTTAAGACCCGAAAATCTTAAGACTGAAAGAGTGGTGGGTCTTATGGAACTATTGATAGAGGACAGCCGGAGATTAAAGTGCTACAATGGAAGGATCTGGATTCTGAGGCAAGGAGACTTGAGAAAGGTTATCCTAGAGGAAGCTCATAAGTCAAAATATTCGATTCATCCAGGGACGAACAAGATATACGGGGATTTAAAATTAGATTATTGGTGGCCGGGTTTGAAGAAGGATATAGCGCATTTCGTGGAAAGATGTTTGACTTGTCTGCAGGTAAAGGTAGAGCATCAGCGACCGTACGGGAACTCCAACCGTTAGACATCCCTGTCTAGAAATGGGATCAGATTACGATGAATTTTGTGACTAAACTACCTAGGACTCCGAAGGGGTATGACGCAATTTGGGTCATCGTGGACCGACTTACCAAATCAGCCCAATTTTTGCCCATCAAGGAGGACTACTCGATGGAGAGACTTGCTAAATTATATATCGACGAGATTGTGGTCCATCACGGGGTGCCGTTGTCAATCGTATCCAACCGGGACAGCCGATTCACTTCAGTTTTCTAGAGAAGTTTTCAGCGAGAAATGGGGTCGAAAATCAAAATGAGCACCGCGTATCACCCGCAAACCGATGGTCAGAGCGAGCGAAAAATTCAGACCCTGGAAGATATGCTAAGGGCATGTGTTTTGGACTTTCAAGGTTCGTGGGAAAACCACTTACCACTGATTGAGTTTGCTTACAATAACAGTTACCACGCAAGTATCAAGGCAGCTCCTTATGAGATACTATATGGTAGGAAATGTCGAACTCCTCTGTGTTGGAACGATATTGGGGAAAGGCAGATGGCTGGGCCAGAGTTAGTGCAGGTTACTGCGGACAAAATTGTTCAAGTACGCGAGAGGCTGAAGGTGGCACGTGACCGTCAAAAGAGTTACGCAGACAAACGCCGAAAAGATATAGAGTTTCAGGTCGGTGATAATGTAATGTTAAAGGTATCACCGTGGAAGGGTGTAATCCGGTTTGGGAAGAAAGGGAAGTTGAGTCCCCGATTTATTGGCCCGTTTAAAATTATTGAACGTGTAGGTCTTGTGGCATATAAGTTGGACTTACCCGAAGAATTGAAGGGCATACACAATACTTTTCATGTCGCTAACTTGAGAAAGTGTCTCGCAGATGTGGATATGGCAATACCTCTGCGAGATGTTCGGGTGGATGAGAAGCTGAACTTCGTCGAAGAACCCAAGTCTATTGTGGATCGCAAGGTTAAGCGACTAAGGGCGAAAGAGATTAACTTAGTGAAAGTTCAGTGGAAGTTTCACAAAGGATGAGAAGTTACGTGGGAATTAGAGTCGGAGATGAAGTCTAAATATCCACACTTGTTTGCCAAGGAAGATTCCGGGACGGAATCCTTTTAAGGTAGGGAGAGTTGTAACACCCGTCTATTTTGGAAAAAGTTGGTTAGTAAAATAGAGAATTTAATATTGGGGAAAATTTTAAGAAAAGTTGGGTTGGGCTTGTGAGTAAGTAAGCTAATGGGCCCAAATAAGGCTTAAAACCCTATCTCATACTCATTTTGAATCCCTGGAAAAGTTTAGTGCGGTGTGTGTGTTTTGAGTGTGAGCGGCGACCGAGAGAAGAGGAAGAAGTTTGATCGAAGACGTGAACGAAGGCTTAGGAGTGAAATCTGCGAACAACTTAATATCGTAAGGTAAGCATCAAAACCCTGTTTCTTGTTTCTCTTTACTGGTTAGATTTGGAAGTTTGGGGCGATATGAGTATTCTTTCTTCTTCTTCTCTCTGATGAGAGTTGTGAATAGGGATTTAAAATCCAATGTAGATGGTTAATTAATTGATTAAATGATGAGTAAATTAATGGTTAATTGATGTCTGAATTAGTAATAAGATTAGGAAGGTCGAGATTATGTTTTGGGGAAAGAAAAGGGAATTAAGGGTCTGCTACGCGCATCGACCGATATTCTATTGACCGGTATTCCATCGACCGGTAACCCATCGACCGGTATTCCATTGACCGGTATCCCATCGACCGGTAATCCGTTGACCGGTATCCCATCGACCGGTAATCCATCGACCGATATTCTTGTGACCAGTGTCTACTGTGAATCCAGTAGCATAAAGAAGTTATATTATTAATACCAAATCATTCAACTGGTTTTATATGAAATCTTTTTGTAGGAGTTAAATTGCCGGGATTAGGATCTGGGTGTGTGCCAAGCTTATCACCAGGTGAGTTTCCTTACTCCTGTTTATGTTAAACCTACTCCTAGACTGGAAATGGTCTTTACCAAGTGTTATTAATGTTTTTGATTACTTGAGATAGAATGATGCTTGTCCTCTTTATGATGTATTTGCATAGATCCTATTCATTTCTCACATGTTAATCAAATTTATTAAGCAGAGGTAACGGATTGTGAATGGCCGAGGCCTTCAACTATTAACCATCGAGGATGGTTTATCTGTGTTGAGGGAATTCGTTTCCCTACGCACGAAAAACGGCATCTACAAGGGGGGGGGGGTATGGGGATCTACTGGGGGCCCCGGGGACATTCAGTCCTGGTTATGATGGAAGATTTTGGTGTGTAAAACATTATTCCTTGAGATTTAGCTTACGGAGCTATCCTTTTTACATAAGATTTAAATTGCTGTTTGTTATTATTGTGTGGGTGAGTTTGAGAATTCACTAGACCTTTTGGTCTAATCCTGTTCTCTATTTTTTTCCCCTTTCTTTCTTAAACCCATTTTCAGGTAGTAGGAATGCGGCAGGTTCCTCTAAGGGGAAGGAAAAATGTTAGAGATTTTGGATCAGGAGCTCGGACCATAGAAGCGACATAGTTGAAATTCTATCTTTCTAGACTTTAGTATTCTCGGTTGTAATAGATTTTAGATTGTTGGAACTTATACTTTGATTGCCAAAATTTTGTATTTGGGACCCGGTTTTGGGAATTGAATCTCATTTATTCAGTTATGTTTTTTTTTGGGTTGTTACAAAGATAAATGCCTTATTCAACTTTAGGGGGAGATTGTTAGGACTGGAAGTCATGTGTGTTGAAAGTTGTATAAAACATTTATAAGGGTTTAAATTGTAATTATTCTAAAGGTTATTTGTAAATGGGCCTAAAGCCCATTAGGCCTTAGTCGCACATATTTAATGTTTCTAAACCTAGTTTTAGGTTAGAGAAGAGGTGTTTAGATCTCATTCATAATTCTCTAGTCAATAAGTTTACTTTGCTTATCAGATATTCTCTCTGTAAACCTAAACCTTTCTTGAATATTAATCGTATGACTAGAGGTTGTGATTCATTAACTGTTCTTCATTGATATTATTGTTCGTGATTGCACTTTATTGGGATCTACAGAAGTCGACGATCAATTGGAAGTCAGACGATCAATTGGAAGTCGCATAATCGATTGGATGGGTTTAGTCACTGTTTTTGTTTAGCCATTGTGTAATCTGTTTTTGGTCACTATATTCTGTTAAAAATAGATTATGTTTGCTTAATGTGATATCAAACAAGTTTCTGCAGGATACCCTAAATGGTCGTAGGATTATAGGAGGAATTACTGTTGGGATTTCATAGTAGTATGTTGTTGCACTATTATTTTTTCTATTCCCCGTGATCTACTAATCTTGTCCTTGAACCACGTATATTGGTTATAACACCATAAGAAACATAAAGTTTTTCTTTGATCAATCGGATGAGTACTTGTTTGCCAATTGAGCATGGTCGCTTTTACTTAAGTTAACATGACAATAGCTAATATAGATGAGCGGGGAAAGGAGAGGATATGACTATACCTGATATCAATGTCTACTTGAGTATATTACTTCTCTTAATTGCACCAAGCCGGAGATTCAAGTAAGTAGTTGTGAGTCTTACTCAATTTGTTTGAATTTGAAATGGGGAAGTGCAAGAAAACTACAGAATACAATTTTGCATAATAATAATAATAATATTGTGAACATGCAGAGTTCTGGAAGACTACCATGATACATTTATGGAAACTGTGCCATTCAAGACGATTGCGACATTTACATTATTCCAAACATCATACTTGCTCATATGTTTTGCGCTTACATGGGTTTCTATAGAAGGACTTCTATTCCATTTGATGATCATGCTGTTAGTCCCAGTAAGACAATACATTTTGCCCAAGTTTTTCAAAGTGGTACAGAGCTATACCTTTTAATTATCCTCAGGTAAGTCAAATCTCATTGTTTCACTATTCTTGAAACACTCAGCATAAAGGACAATAATTAAGCAAGGTGTTAATTGTTGAATTAGGAGGGAGAATTTGGTGCTAGATCTACGACTGTAGATGCTGGAGAAGTGCTAGATGAGGTAATTATGAGAAGCAAGGGTGAGATTAGGCGTACGTGCAGTTCTAGAGTGACAAGCTCCTCGGCAACACCTTCGAGTTTAATTTTTGCTTGTAACAGACAATATAACTTGTATTTCGTTTGTTGTAAGTAATTAATTATATATATAGTAGTAATGTAATGTAATGTATATTTTAGAATAAAACAACATATCTAGTTTCAACTAGATTCGTCTTGATTTCATGTAATTAATGAATCAATGTCTACTTGAGTATACATATGTGTGTATTTGTGTATCAGTGTATCCATGTATACGTCTTTGCAATGAGCTTTTAATTAATTATTGTTTCTCTCAAAACCAATAAATTATGGGAACTTCTCTTTTAGTTAAATGTTGAGACTTGAGAAATGCATCACATGAGCTCTTCATGTTGGTTAAGGAGTGTGGTGCTCAGGACCATAAAAAGTTTTCTTTTGAGAGAGATTCAATCCTAATAAATTCAAGATTCAAATTCAACATAAATCTTTTTTGGGTTTTTTTCCTTACTAAAATGGTTCTGTTTAAACTCACTTTATATAGTCAATTGTTTTCATCAAAATTTTACCATTGGTTTTAAACTTACTTGATCATACCTTCCTAGTCCAAATGGTATACAGATTCAATGCTTTCCGAGTGTTGCTGTATGTGAGAAAATCCTTTATTTGCCAACCAATACCAATAGAAACTGTGTTATCCTCATAAAGGTTGAATCACAGTTACCAAAAATCACGGTGACCAAACAGAAAACAAAAACAGATTATGCAGTGACCATAAACAGAACATGTTTAACACCAAAAAAACACACCAAGAGTGAGGGTACATATTAACCAAAAAAAACACCAAAAATGAGGGTACATGTCAACCAAAAAAAACACCAAAAGTGATGGTACATATTAACCAAAAAAAACACCAAAAGTCAGGGTACATATTAACAAAAAAAAAAAAAACCCCGCCATAAATGGTCTTTGTATGCTTTTATGATTTCCCCTTCCATTGTAGATTCATGTTTTCATGGATATGTCTCAGACAATATCTATGTTCAGCTGAGGGAAACAACTTTGCAATGGCTGGAATAATACCCTATAAGCAAGATAGAACACAATTTAATGTAAAAAATAGAATAAAATAAAGAAAAAAATAAAATAAAATAAAGTCAAAACATACCTTTTGTCTGTCACTTATGAAAGTGAAATTGGAATTTGATTGAAGTTCAAGATCATCTCCAAAGCATTGTAAGAACCACATCCAAGAAGTTGTTGATTCAGCATCTACTATTCCATAAGCAATTGGATATGTGCCATGATTTGAGTCAATACCTACAGCTGTCAACACTTGTCCTGGAAAAGGACCCTTCATAAATGTGCCATCTAGACCCAACAACTCCCTTTTACCCGCCTTAAACCCCTTCTTCAAAGCCCTTAAACAACTGTAAACCCTTTTAAACTTTGTAGTACTGCTTTCAAAGTTCGAATCTGCTTCAACATCCAATTTAACAGTGGTATTTGGGTTGCATCTTTGCATCTCACATAGGAAATCCCTAAGTTGATAGTATTGTGCTTCATAATCTCCCCAAATCTTGTTGTTGGCCATAACTTTTGCCCTTAATGTTTTGCCAAGGGATACAAGGATCTTAAACTTTTGTGACAAATGGGTTTGAAGAGCCTTTAATGGCATATTAGGATCTGCCTTAACCTACTCTATAATACGTTTGGAGAGTAAAGTTGCAGTAGCAAGACCAACTTCCCTGGTTTGGAGGCACTTGTGAGTGTCCAAATAAGTTTTAACCTTCCAAGTTTCTTCATTTTTTGTAGTTGAGATGTATAAAACCCATGGACGAGTTGGCCCACTTGTGTAACACCCTAAAAATTCGGGTAATTTTGAAAATTGAAAGTTCGGCAATATAAGGTTTATAAATAGGGCAAACCACCCAAAATGGGCAAAGCGTGAGCATTTACAAAACCTGTAATAATGTATGGGGAAACGACAACAAACTAATCTAAACTACATCTAGTTAGATTACATTGGTTGTCAACCCAATACCAAAATGAATAATTGTTCCAATGCTAAAGCTTCCAAAAGTTCTATCATTCAACAAAAATGCCCTCAAGAGGCCACACTCTTCTCTCAACCCCTTGATGGCCCGCCGCTAAGGGAACCTGTTATACACATCATTTGAGAAAAAAGTGTTAAGCTTAAAGCCTAGTGAGAACATACAATTTATATGAAAGATAGTAAAAGAATTAGTTGCAATATAAATAAACTGTTTTTCATCAACATCCTTGTAAATGGTTTAGTAAACACATAGTGACCTTCCGGTCCAGACTTCATCTTGCGATGACGGGTGTAATCCCGGATTCTAAGGATTGTGGCGAAACACAAAGTAAGTCACTTTCCAAGTTTTGAGCTTACCATACTAGGATTAAGGCCGTGAGCACGTCGACTCAAATAAAGATGTGGGGGGATGGCACCCAATGATCCTAGTCATACTCATTCGCTAGGATTTACATTTACGACCCACGGCTAGTAACCGGTCCCACATAACCGTACCAAGTTGCCCTCTAGGGTCCGATGTCTCAACTAGCTACATACGGGAATTACCCCCAAATAATAAGTCAACTAAATACCTATGGATCCAATAGTAATAGTCTAGACTCGTCACAATACACTTGTGACCAACTATAATCAAACATTTAGTTCATAGTACCACTTAGTTCCCAAATCACATTTTTGTGGTTAACTGCTGATAAGAAATACAAAGCCCAGACATAAATCATAAGACTATCTTCTCATTTTCAAATGTATTTCCTTACCAAGTAAACACTACAAGTGTAAAAACCATTTAAAGGTAACATGAATTTCCTCAAGACCAAACCATTTATTTCTTTTTTTCCAAGATAACACTTTCAACCAAAATACCCATAATATGTTTAAAACATAAACTTGACTAAGAAGCCATAAGTTGAACATTTACTTCGTCGAAATATGAAACCAACTATATTTGTAGTTCAAAGACATGGGTTATTTCTTTATTTTACAAAATGGTAAGAAACCCTAGAAATCTCCAAAATACCAAGTTAGGTCAAAACTCATCAACAATGAAAATGTAAACAAGGAGATATCTAGAAGTCTAATATGCATTTTGATGTGTATAAAGTTTTATAAAAAGGAAGTATGAACTCACCAAGTGGGTTTTGAAGAAAACCCAAAACCCTAGGTTTTTACTCTTGGAGAAGATGAAGATGGAGATGAAGCTTCAAATACCGAATCCTTGGATGGTGCACTTGCATTAGAAATAAATGGTGAGGAAGATGGTTGGACCAAACCCTAGATGGAGTAAATGAAGAGGGAGGGTTTTGAGAGAAAAGACTTGGGAGAAAGAAATGAGAAGTAATGAAATTTGGGGGAAAATCTCATTTTAACCCGTGTTGTTTCTTCTGATGCCAAGTACGTCATTTTTGTGAAGAAAAGGGCACGACCCGTGCCAAAGATTCTGTGTCTAGGCACGACCCGTGTTGGGTCTGAAATGAGCAAAGGATGATTAATACTGCCAGATACTACTTCTTGTGTAATTAATACTACTAGTTCAACATTACTACTGCTGGTGAGATTAATACTACTAGCATGTTAGTACTGCAAGATGGTTAATACTGCTAGGAGAATTAATACTGCTTATGAAGATTAAAGCTGCTGAGAAGATAATGATGGAATGATTTGATTAATGGAAAGTCAAGGAGATTTGAAGATAATTATGGACTGGATCATGAAGATTAGTTTTTCTTTTATAATTATCTTGTAATCTGTCTTATATATATACTGTAAAGAAGGCATAGTTTAGAATAGACTTTTTTATAGAATTTCAATATACGTTTTAGTGAGAATTAACCTCAAGATTCATTGTAATCCTTTCTTTAGAGAAGTATAGAACGTCTGTTGAGCCTGTTCAACAGATTGAGGTTGAGTTTGTAATCATTAAGTTAATCAATATAACTTGTGATTTGCATTCAAGTACTGTTTCATTGATTGAGTGTTAAAGTGTTTTTCCGCAACTTCTTTAACATTGTTTCTAAGTGTGTTAATTAAATTCTTCATTAGAATTTTTCGATCCTGACAAGTGGTATCAGAACTTGTGTAACTCATAAAGCAAGAATCATCATGGACGGATCAAGCGACAGCGTTCTTGTTTCAAAAGTCCCCATGCTCAAACCCAATAAGTTTGACATGTGGAAAATCAGAATCAAGCAGTACATTCTTCTCACAGACTACTCAATGTGGGACATCATTGAGAATGGTCCCTCAGATGGAGGAAAGATGGACGCAGAAGGCAAGAGACCTCCACCAAAGACTGATGGAGAAAGGAAGACGAGGCAGACAAAGATGAAAGCCTTGAGCACTCTGCTCTTGGCTATACCTAATGAGTACCAACACCAGTTTTGCAATTGCACGAATGCATAAATTCTATGGAATGCACTAGAGAAAAGATTTTCTGGTACCAAAAGTACCAAAAGAAATCAGAAGGCCATCCTGAAGCAGCAATATGAAAACTTCATGTCTACAAAGAATGAGTCCATGACTCAAACTTTTGATAGATTTAATAAGTTAATTGGTGAATTGGCTACTGTTGGTGTCCAAATAGATCAAGATGATGTCAACAGAAAATTTCTAAGATCTCTTAGTGATGAATGGACTATGTACACTGTCTCCTTCAGACAGAATGACCAACTGGAGGACAAGGAACTGGATGACCTCTATAATGACCTTAGGGTGTTTGAAGCAGAGGTAGAAGCAAAGAAGAGGCCCTCTGGATACTCATACAATGCTGCTATTTTATCATCTTCTACTGATTCTGCTGCTAATACAGAATCAGTTAGTGCTGCCTATGGATCAAAGCAAGATGGATCTAATGACTCAGTTTTATAAGCTTTTTCTAGCCAGTCATGCTAATTCCACCCTAATTAATGATGACTTAGAACAGATAAATGCTAATGATCTGGAAGAGATGGATATCAAGTGGCAGATGGCTATGCTCACAATGAGGGTAAAAAGATTCATCAAGAGGACTGGAAGGAACAACTTTGCTCAGAAAAGAGAAGATCGGGTTGGATTTGATAAATCCAAGGTTGAATGTTACAAGTGTCACAAGCTGGGGCACTTTGCAAGAGAATGCAGAAGTGGAATGCCTCAACAGCATACTAGCAACCATCAACCATCACAGTCCACTAGCTTCAACAACAGGAACTCTTCTCAAGCTCTTGTTTCCCAAGAAGGAATGGGATTTGATTGGAGTGACCAAGCAGAAGAAGCAGTTCAGAATCAAGCTTTAATGGCTAAAATTTCAGAGTCAGCAAGCACAGATATTCCCACAGAGGTAAAATCTAACCTTTGCTCATAATCTTGCATAGAAACTGTTAAAAAGTACAAGGATCACAATCAAAGCATGTGTGATGACCTAAAAAGGTTAGAGAAAGATAGAAGAGAGTATGTTGTGATTGTTGAGAATTTGGAAGAGCAGATAAAGGCATACAAAGCCAATGAACTTCAACACACATATGATACTAACTATTGGAAGTGGGAAAAGAATCAGTTAGAGTTTAAGCTTAAAAAGTCTGAAGAGGAATGTGAGAAGATAAGGAGTAATTTTGAGAAAGCCAAGCTGGACATTGAGAAGTTTTCCAATGCCTCTAAAGCAATGGACTCACTTCTAAAATCTCAAGTCCATGACAACCTGAAAAGAGGTTTAGGATACAAAAGTACCCCTCCACCTTATAACAATAACTATATCCCTCCCACTTCAGACCTCTTAGAAAGACAAGAGACAACAGACTTACCTGCACGAGCCATAGATGTAGATCCTCTTGACAGTGTAGTGATTGAGGAAGAGGCTGAAGAAGAGACCACTAAGGGTAAGAATAAGGATGACCTTAAAGAAATCCCTTTAGAAAATCATATCCTTACTAATGAAGGGGGGGGGGGGTAAATCTTTTGTAAAGAGTGAGAAGGCTGAAAGTTCTAAGAGAGGGAAGGGAAAGGTACAGGGAGTCCATTACATGCAAACCACTGTTGTTAATCCCTGTACTTGTAAACAGAATCAACCCCAACAACATAATAAAACAAGGGGAAATCAAAGAAACAGAAATAATCAGTGGGCTTTAAAACATGGAATTGATCTGAGAAATATTAACAGACCAAAGCCTTGTTTTATCTGTGGTAAGTTAAATCATCTAGCCAAACACTTTTATTTCAATCCTATTAACCAAAGGATCACTTTTCAAAGAAATATACAAAATCCTGTTGGTTATAGGAAGCAAATAAGGAATCATATGGCTGAGAATGTGAGGAGGGCACCTATACAATCTCATGCTCAAAATAAGTTTGCTAATTCAAAGAAAAATACTCCAAATAAGTCAAGGAGTAACTTAAAGAAAAAGAAAGCAAACAACTTTGTCTAGGTTTAGGTTCCAAAAGTAAAGAAATCTGTTAGTACTGCTACTTCAAATAGTACTGCTGACAGAAATTGTGTTGCTGCAAGCAATACTACTGCTAAACCAGTTAATACTGCCAACAAAGTTAGTACTGCTAATCCAATTAGTACTGCTAATGATGTTAGTACCGCTAATCAAGTTAGTACTGCTTCCAGTGACAGGCCCATTCTTCTGACAAAGTATTCAAGAAATAAGATTCCTCAGTTTGATAATCTCATCAAGTCTGAATATGAATATGTTGATGAGAATGGGAAACCCAAGACCACTTTGGCTTGGGTTCCTATTAAAAACTAACTGCTTTATTATATGTGCAGGGCAACCAACAGCTCAAGGGAAGGAGCATTTGGCATGTTGATAGTGGTTGTTCCAGGCACATGACAGGTAACATGGCCTGCCTTCAAAACTTCAAAAGAATTGATGGAGGACATGTTGCTTTTGGTGATAATCCATCAGGTGGAAAGATAAGTGGAAAAGGTAATGTGTAAAAAGGTAAGATGATCTTTGAGAATGTATACTATGTTGAGCAATTGAGATAAAACCTGTTAAGTGTATCACAGGTCTGTGACAAGAAACATAGCATATTATTCAATGATACTGAATGTATTATCCTTGCTCCAGGGTTCAAGGCAGTTGATGAAAGTATGATACTACTTAGAACTCCTAGAAAGGACAATGTTTACTGCTTAGACTTGGAGAGTGTAGCTTCTGATGCATCTTTAAATTGTTTATTTTCAAAAGCTTCATTGGATGAATCATCTCTTTGGCACAGAAGGATGTGTCACATGAACTTTAAAACAATGAACAAACTTGTGAAAACAACCTTGTAAGAGGTTTGCCACAAAAGGTCTTTTCATGTGATGATCATTGTGTTGCATGTCTTAAAGGCAAACAGCACAAAGCTTCTCATAAGTCTAAAGAGATAAATACAATCTCTTCACCTCTTAATTTACTGCATATGGATCTGTTTGGACCTACAAATGTGATGAGTATTGGTAAGAAATACTACTGCTTGGTTATTGTTGATGATTTCTCTAGATTCACTTGGGTCTGTTTTCTGAGGACTAAGGATGAGACAAGTGGACTGATCAAATCCTTTGTTCTTAGAGTTGAAAACCAAACAAATCTAAGAGTTAAAGTCATCAGGTCTGATAATGGAACTGAATTTAAAAACAATGACCTAAACAGCTTCTGTGAGGAAAAAGGCATTGAGAGACAATACAGTGCTCCTAGGACTCCTCAACAGAATGGTGTTGCTGAAAGGAGAAATAGGACTCTGATAGAAGTTGCTAGATCTCTGTTGGCAGATTCAAAACTTCCAATTACTTTTTGGGCAGAAGCAGTTAATATTGCCTGCTATGTTCAAAGCAGAGTTCTAGTAGTGAAATCCCAAGACAAGACACCTTATGAGCTTTTTAAAAAGAAGAAACCTTTTATTGGATTTTTCAAACCATTTGGGTGTCCTTGCACAATTCTCAATACCAAAACTCACCTAGGCAAGTTTGATAGCAAAGCTGAGGATGGGTTTCTTGTTGGATATTCATCTCAAAGTAAGGCCTATAGAGTTTTCAACACCTCTTCTAGGATTATTGAGGAAAGTGACAATGTCAAATGCAATGAGAACACACCAAATCAACTTCGTTCAGGTCCTGATTGGCTATTTGACATTGATTCACTGTCTAATTCTTTGGGTTTCAGTAATGAGCATAATGCAGGAACAGGGACAGAAAAGGTACAAGTACAAAGACAAGAGTTTGTGCTGTTCCCAACACGTACTGTTGATCCTTTTAAATTCTGTGACCAAGATAAGAAAGATACTTCAAATTCAAAGGATACTGAACCAGCTCAGAATGAAGAGGACAGAGATGAAAAGGAAGATCAACCCTCAGATTCAGGAATCAAAGGTCCTGAGATGCCATGTTTGGAAGAAGATGACACAGATGATGATAACTCTTCAGTTTTTGGTGGCAGCACTCCTGAAAAGAATGACTCTAATAAGGAAGAAGACATTAATGAAGAGGTTGTTCATCAAACAAGAGTTCAGAAAAATCATCATCCTCAATTGGTGATTGGTGACATCAATTCTCCTATAATCACAAGGAATCAAAACAAGTTGGGAGGATTGAAGGACATACAATCAGGGTTACTATCTTGCTTTCTATCACAGGTTGAACCCAAAAAGGCATATGATGCAATGAAGGATCCAATATGGATAGAAGCAATGCAAGAGGAGCTACTGCAGTTTGTGCTGCAGGATGTATGGGATTTGGTTGACCTTCCAAAAGGACACACAACTATAGGCACTAAATGGATCTTCAGGAACAAGAAAGATGAGAGAGGAATAGTAATAAAAAACAAGACCAGATTAGTGGCATAAGGGTATACTCAAGAAGAGGGAATTGATTATGAAGAGGTATTTGCACCAGTGGCCAGGATTGAGGCAATCAGGCTATTTTTAGCCTATGCTTCTTTCATGAAGTTCAGGGTCTACCAGATGGATGTAAAGAGTGCTTTCCTGTATGGGAGAATTGAAGAAGAAGTGTATGTCTGTCAGCCTCCAGGGTTTGAGAATCCAAATTATCCTAGCAGAGTATACAAATTTAAGAAGGCACTCTATGGGCTACATCAAGCACCAGGGGCATGATATGACACTTTGTCTACCTATCTCTTGGACAATGGTTTTCAAAGAGGAATCATAGACAAGACTCTGTTCATTCAGAGGAAGAAGAAGGACATCCTTATAGTACAAGTCTATGTGGATGATATTATCTTTGGATCCACAAAAGATCATATGTGCAGAGATTTTGAAGAATTGATGCACAAGAGATTCAAGATGAGTTCTATGGGTGAACTTACTTTCTTCCTTGGGCTACAAGTTAAGCAGAAGAAAGATGGGATATTTATAAGCCAATCCAAGTATGTGCATGACATTCTTACTAAGTTTGGATTCTCAGATTCAAAGCCTGCAAGCACACCCATGGAGACACACAAACAGATCACTGCAGATTTTGAGGGGGAGGATGTGGATGTTCATCACTATAGATCCATGATTGGCTCCCTCATGTATCTCACTGCTTCAAGACCAGATATCATGTTTCCTATTTGTGTGTGTGCAAGATTTCAAGTAAGGCCTAAGCAGTCACACTTTCAAGCAGTCAAGAGGATATTCAGATATCTCAAAGGCCAACCAAGATTAGGTCTTTGGCATCCTCATGACTCACCATTTGATCTACTTGCTTATTCAGACAGTGACTTGGGTTGTGCGAATTTGGATAGAAAGTCAACTTCAGGGGGATGTCAATTTTTGGGTGCAAGACTTGTGTCATGGCAGTGCAAGAAACAAACCACAGTGTCCACCTCTACAACAGAAGCAGAGTATATAGCTGCTACAAGCTGCTGTTCACAAGTAATCTAGATTCAGAATCAAATGCTGGACTATGGTATATCTTTTCTTCACACTCTAATGTTCATAGACAATAACAGTGCTATTAGCATTATTAATAATCCAGTAAAGCACTCCAAAACAAAGCATATAGAAATCAGGTACCATTTTATCAGAGACTGTAATGAAAAGAAGCTAATTCAGGTTGTGAAAGTCCATACAAGTAACCAATTTGCTGATCTATTCACCAAAGCTTTTGATGTGGGTAGATTCACATTCTTGGTCACAAGTGTGGGCATGATAAACACTGAATTAGCCTCCTTTGATCTGCTTTATGTACCATTTCTGTATAGATTCCTTCCTATCTACTTTCTCATATTGTATTGTGCATGGTGCTGCTAACCTTGTGTGTTTAAGTGTTTCAGATTGCTTCAATTGAATACTTGGTACTTCTAGTTCAGTTAATACTGCTCTCTATATTACTCATAATAACAGTTCAAAAAGGGTTAAGTATGGTTACTACTGCTAGGTCGTTTATACTGCCAGTGCAAAGTTACTACTGCTTGCTTTATTTATACTGCTAATCAGAGTTACTACTGCTAGCAGGTGTTAATACTGCTAGTCTGTGTTAATACTGCCAGTATGTATTACTACTGCTACTCTGAGTTAATACTGCGGGCTTGTTAATACTGCTAGGGTACTTAGTACTGCTTCTAACTGAAACCCTCCACCTATAAATACCCATTTGTGACCGCCAAAATACAAACGGCTCTTTGAACTTCCATTGCTTCTCTTTCTCTCTCTCTCGATTTCTTGCTCACCAGTGTACACCCTAGTTGCGATTCAAACCCTAGAATCAATCAGAACGATGGCAGGACTAGAATTCTTTGATGAACACAATAAGGTTGCTATGTTGCAAAAACCCAAACAGGCTGAAGGTTTTCATCAGATTGTGGATTTCCTCAAATCGTCACAAATTGCCTATGCCCTCACTGTCAATCCCACAATCTGTGTGGAACATCTACGACAATTTTGGGCAAATTCTACCATCCACACTGAAGATGGCACTCAGGTCATCAAAACAAGGGTGTGTGATAAACCACTTACCATCTCAGAGGAGTGTATTCGCATCCATCTACGCTTAGATGATGCCTCAGGTATTACCTCTCTTCCTAAGGAAGATCTCTTCCAAGTTCTTAATCGTATGGGGTATGAAGGTCCCACAGAGGTATTAAAGTTCTTCAAGAACAGATTTTCACCTCAGTGGAGATTCTTTGTTCATACCCTACAACACTGCATTTCAAGAAAAACAACTGGCTGGAGTGAGTTCAACAGCACCATAGCCTATGCTTTGGTCTGCTTAGCGACCTCTCGAAAGTTTAATTTCTCTCAAATGATCTTAAACGATTTAATGTCAAACCTGGATACCAAATCAAAAAGCTTTTATATGTATCCAAGGTTTGTACAAGAAGTACTTAATAAGGAATTGACGGATTTACCTACCTTCAAGGAGGTATATGTACCAAAACTCCCAAAGGGGAAAGTGTTCTCTAATATGAAGAGGCCCAGTAAGGACTTCTCAGGTATATACACACCATTGTTCTCTACAATGATGGTTGTGTCCCACTCTCAAGGTGAGGCATAAGGGTCAAAGCCCACATTAGACCAACCCACTGATCACCTACCCACACCTTCCACTACAAAGCATATCCCTCAGTCCCTTCTAAAGAAGCCAACATCACCCATTACTCATACATACACAAGGAAAAAGGTACAAAAGGTTCCTTCCCTTCTAGTATCTTCACCCTCACAACCTCAAAGCCCTCTGATGGAGCATTTTCCATCAGAGAATATCCAAAGGGAAACAACAGGGGTGTCTCCCAACCCCAAGAAGGTGCTCAATAAGGAGGAGGAAGAGCATGTAGGTAGTAAGGCTCACACTACTGACTTTCTACAAAGTGAAGGGCAGGACAGTGTGAACATCTTTAAGACCTTCCCCACGACAACTTTGGGTGAGCAATCATCCAAAGGTCCCAGGTGCCAAGAAACCAAAGGGGTAGAAGGTGCTTCTGCTAGGGAGAAAATCTCTACTAAAAGATCCAAGGATCCTTCAAGGGTGGTCAACACACCCAAAGGAGGTGAGGACAGATATAACTATGAGGAATTGATGGAAGCTATTGCCAATGTCAACCTGGACGTACTCAAACAGGGTGCAGAAATAAAGGACATGCAAAAGGTGATTATCTCCCAACAAGAGCAGATTGCAAACCTCAAGAAAATGGTTCTAAAGTTAGTGCACAAGAAGAAGAAAACCAAATTTGTGCTGAAGAAGAGGAACATTGCTCATGATACTTACAAAAAGGGGGAGACTGAAGCTGAAACTGCAAAACAAAGTAATGATGGGATGGAATATAAATTTGAGGGGGAGATGGGTGCAGAAGAAGAAATTAGCAGAGAAGCATAAACAGAGGTAGCAGCAGAAACACTTAAAGTAGCAGCAGAAATTGGCTTAGCAGCAGTAACTGAAGCTGCAGTTGAAACTGAAAAAGCAGCAGCAGAAACAGGGATGACAGTTGAAGAGATAGAGATTGCTGAAACTCTGGTGAAGGCAAAAACAGACACTCCCAAGGCTACTCAAAAGGCCAAGGGAGTGGAAATCAAAGAAGGTGGATTAGAAAAGAAGAGAAAAGAAATAAGTGATGCTGAGGTAAAGAGAAAAGGAAAAGAAAAGATAGTGGAACCTCTGAAGAAAACAAAGAAGTCAGTCCAAGTAGCTCTAGATGAAGAGGTAGCCAAACAGCTGCAAGCTGAAATAGAAGCAAAAGAAGAGTCTTAAACTGCCAAAGATAGGCAAATTGCTTTAGATCTGTCTAAAAAGCTCAATGAGGAGTACCAAAGGAGTTTGAGGGATGCAACTGAAGTCAAGAAAGTTCAAGCAAAAGCATCTATGCCAAGGCAGCCAACACTGACAAAGAAAAGACAACCTTCAAAGACTTTTGTTGCCAACCAAGAAAGGAGGAAAATGATCAATTTTCTAAAAGGATCAGTTGGTGTTAAAGAAGGCATGTTCACTGGTATGTCTTATGGAAGAATTGAAGAGCTGTACAAGAAAGAAATGACCAAGCTATAAGGAGACTTTACTCAAAGGGTTGAGGTTGAAAGGAAAATGAAAGAAAGGCATGATCTGCATATCCAACAACCTTTTCCTGAGAATGAAGAAACCACTCCTACAAAAGAAGTGGAAGAAAAACAGAAAGAAGAAACTCTTCCTCAAACAGTCAAAGCTGTCAAAAGAATGAAAACCATTGCTTCAAAGAAACAGACCAAAAGGCCAAGGATTGAAGAAGTGCAAAAAGAAGCTGAACCTGTTGTTGCAACCCCTGAAGAACAATCAAGTCAACAAGGTGCAGAACAATCTGATGTACATGTTGGTTTGTATATGACAGTGACTGACAGTGAACCTGTAAAAGCTGACCCAATATCAGTCCAAGACCCTGAAATTATCCATTGGGATATCCTGGAAGATCAAAGGAAAAAATACTTCAGGATTAAAAGGATGGGAGACAAGTATGAGGTTTACTCTACTTGGGGCAAAATCATCAGAAGTTGTTCCAGATCTGACTTAGAAGAAATGTTCAAGGTTGGAATGAGCTTGTATGAGAAGGATTTGTCAGGAGCAGGAATGAGCTTAATAAGATTAGCCATGCAGTACTTATACATGATGTTTGATCCTAGCAAAGTTCAACATGTTGTCAGAGATCTGCATCTGGAGAATAAATTCCAAAGAATAGACAATTGGATGTTATTTGAAAGATGTGGAGTCTATGTCATCACCATTGACAGATCTTATCATTAGTACTATCTGGTGGATAAAATTTATGATCACAGCAAAGCCAAGTTGCAAGGTATGTTGAATGCTAAGCTGGTATGTTCAAAGGATTCTGAAATGGCCAAGATAGTAGTCAGAAGAATCATCAATCAAAGCATAGGTTTGGATCCTAATCTTGGAAATTGAGCTTAAGTTTTGAAAGTATCATGAAGACCAAAGTTTGAAGAACTTAACTTCTCAATCTGAAAAGTTAAGTTTTTTTTTTTGGAAAGGGTATCCTGGGCCTATGGCCCAGACTAATCCCTGGCAATTAGGGCCTTTGGCCCAGCTGCTAAAGCGTGCAACCCTGAGTTTATCCTCAGTGGCCACAAGTGCTGCTAGTGGGGCTCGAACCCGGGTTGAGCGCTATGAACTCACCAAGCCTTTACCACCACACCACAACCCTTGTGGTTCTGAAAAGTTAAGTTAGGGGGAGATTGTTGGCTCTAAAATGAGCAAAGGATGATTAATACTGCCATATACTACTTCTTGTGTAATTAATACTGCTAGTTCAACATTACTACTGCTGGTGAGATTAATACTACTAGCATGTTAGTACTGCAAGATGGTTAATACTGCTAGGAGAATTAATACTGCTTATGAAGATTAAAGCTGCTGAGAAGATAACGATGGAATGATTTGATTAATGGAAAGTCAAGGAGATTTGAAGATAATTATGGACTGGATCATGAAGATTAGTTTTTCTTTTATAATTATCTTGTAATCTGTCTTGTATATATACTGTATAGAAGGCATAGTTTAGAATAGACTTTTTGATAGAATTTCAATATACGTTTTAGTGAGAATTAACCTCAAGATTCATTGTAATCCTTTCTTTAGAGAAGTATAGAACGTCTGTTGAGCCTGTTCAACAGATTGAGGTTGAGTTTGTAATCATTAAGTTAATCAATATAACTTGTGATTTGCATTCAAGTACTATTTCATTGATTGAGTGTTAAAGTGTTTTTCCGTAACTTCTTTAACATTGTTTCTGAGTGTGTTAATTAAATTCTTCATTAGAATTTTTCGATCTTGACAACCCGTGCCATATTACTGAAGAACGGCGCACGGGCCGTGCGCCCTGCAGACTAGAAGACATGCCCTTTTTCTTCCTTGATTTCTCTCAAAGAACCCTAATCCCCAACATAAGAATATAGAGAGATACGAGGGGTTTTTCATAAGATTGAAAATTCAAGGTGTTACAACTTGACTTCACCAATTTAGCTTTTCTTCCTTTTCTTGGCCTACTTGGCTCACCAGACCCACTTGCTTCACTTAACTTAGGCAAAGTACCCCTACAAACGACCTTAATTCTTCGCAAATCATTTTTCACGACAACTATATCTCTCCTAGATTCAAGGGCATGCTGCTTGATTAGATTTTTTTTATTGTTTCTTTGTTACCAAACGTTTGGCCTAAATAAAACTGAATATCTCCATGATTTGCTTTATTTGATCCACCCTCAGCCACATCATTGTCTTCTCCACATGAAAACTGGTCCACATCGAAAGGATCTACATCACCATCCACGTTGTGACTATCATTTACTTCTTCATTCACTCCCATCCACTCTGCATTGCTATCACTATAATCTCCCATATCTTCATCTAGTTCATCTAATTTGTTTCCTTCACTAACCGGATAATTGTTGTCCTCGGTATCATCATCATTGTCATCTACATCATGTTGTATGCCACTTCCGTGGTTCACATCAACTCCCTTACCCTTGTCCTCAATTACAACTTTACTGGTATTTGGAGATGTCAAATAAGTAGACAAGTTTGTTTTACCATGTTCTGTGAAGACATCTATCAATTTGATCTTAGGGGCATAATTTAAAAGGTTTAAAATGTCTTGATCACCCCCTAAAACTTGCAAACCAAAATCCAATTCACTATTAGGAATCAAGAAATGGTAATACATTCGTTCTTTCTCATCGTACCCTAATTCTTTCATCATAGCATCGAAGTCATGAACAGATAATTCATCTGTGTTAACCAAATCAACAAAATCATGTTTACCATTTATGTATCTTCTTCCCGGAAAGGTTGTAAAAACACCTCCATGGTTGATTCTAATTGTTATCAACTCGGGATAAATTTTTGTGAACAAAATTAAAACAAAAATTCAATCAAAGTTAACAAAAACATTTCAATTATAAAAAAAAACAATGAACATGATTTGTTTGACACCACATTCCATTATAACAAAAAAAGAAAAAATTTAATTAAAATCACTTATGTATATTATGCGATTGGTGTGATTACATCACATTCTATTATAACAAGCAAAACCACCATAAGTTTGATGACATATGCTTCCATTCACTTCGTCTTTCTGCTGTTACCAATCACGTGGTCTCACCATAATTTTTCAATGATTTCTATAATAGTATCCATCATTATCATGATCAATGATTTGAACAATAGTATCGATCATTATCACGAAGCTATTATAGGAAGAGAAGTTATTGAGAAGAAGAAATCATACCATAGATTTCACTTCGATTCCACTCCTCTGTTCTAATTACCCATAATGAGATTGACATTTAGATTCCACTACTTTGTTTTAATGATCCACGGATAAAACCCTGGTTTACGTTTTCTGATTGAATGAGGGAAGGAATTGTTTTTGCATCGATCATACGAGGGAGAGAATAATCGATCAGGGTATAAGAAAGGTTTATGATCGATCGACTAAGAAATCCATTCCCATCTCTGTCGTATGTATTCTTTTGAGTATTTGGGCCTGGCCTGGTTAGAAAAGAAAGAGGAAATCTGAATAGACTAAAATGCCCCTCCCACTAACTAAAAAAATTAACGGAGTTAGTGACGGGGGACCATTTTCAGAGCAAAATAAGAACCACGGGGACGATTTATAGAGTTATCAAAACTTAGGTCCCACTTTCAAAGATAATAAACCATGGGGACCAAAATTAGACTTTACTCCATTTTTTTACAATCTACTGTTTGGTACAAGGAAAGGTCTAACCCATGTTTTTAAAATAAATGTTTTCCAGATTGTTACCTTGTAGAGGGTTTTAGCATGGGCAAGGGTAATATATGAACCTCAAGCTTGGATGGTTACATGGTTACCGATTGCTAGCTAGTGGATTCTAGAGTTAAGATTTGTGAAGCTTTACTACAGTTCTATGTATTAATTCTCGGTGAGGTTAGTTTTATTGCTCTCCACATTGACCATCAATATAAAAATTGAAGTTCAGGGACGAAGGTTAATAATAATTGACAACGACAAAGACCAAATATATAATTTACTCTTCTATAAATGAGATATAGAAACATGTACTATCAGCCATATTAGATATATAAAAATGTATACTACGAGCCAATGTAGATAAATTAGTACCAATTTTTTATTTTTGACATTAAGTATAACAAGAAATTTAGAAAGTTTTATCTTGTTCCTGTATTAAGTGGAAAAGGAATATTTGAAGTTCATTTTGTTCCTCTATGCATTTACGTGATGGGTAAATCTTCATGAAAAAGAGGTAGCTTTCAAGAAATTTGTAATTGGATGTAACTATTCATATCGAAAATTAAATAACAAATTATAACGCCACACAAACATTATATAACTAAAATAAAAACATTTTGAAATAATATAAATTAACAAAAAAAAATAATGGTGATATATATGTATAGGTTAACAGACACACACACACGAGAAGCCTCCAATTTATGAAAATATCAAAAGGACATGAAACATCATAAAAAGTATAATCATATAGATCTCAAATTAAAAATAATAAAATTCTTGTGTTTTGGTAATTTGTTTGATTTCAATTTTTTTTATATCTCGATAAAAAATATGGGGTGGATTTTTTTTATTTAAAAAATAGTTATGACTATCTTTTTAATTAAATCCCTTGGATCAATCTCATTTTATGGTTGTGACATATCCTCACATGAATTGAGGGTATTCTCAAACCTACACCTATTATATATATATATATATATATATATATATATATATATATATATACACACATAAAATACATATACACACACACTACTACAGAATTCTTATTGGATCCCGATTGTTAATATTAATAGTACCACAGTTATACAGTCGGGTACTATTTAAGGGGGTACAATTATAGCATATAATACTACCCGGTTGTAATAACCGGGTGCATTTCTATAATGCTACCCAGTTTCTTCGTGCATACGGGTACTACTGAAAAGAAATATCAAATGGAACTCGATTCTTTTTAAGAAACCAGGTGGGATTTGTTTTTTTTTTAATATCAACATATAGTGATATGCTACCTAAATAGAAACCATAAATAAAAAATCAATATCAACACAGTGATGGAAATCAACAGATCCATATCCCAATTAATTTGGAGGAATTACATGAAGCGTATGAAAACTGACAACGAAATCAATAGATGTCATATAAGTCAATAGTATCTTAATGACTACCAAAAGCAGTACAAAAGTTCCAATCTTATATAAAGAATAAAAGTGCAACTTACAAAAGTGACCTCACAAAAACTTGTTTATCAATAACACTAAGGGGACGTTTGGTTCATTATAAGGAATGAAAATGAAAATGGGAATGCAAGAGAATGGGAATAGGAATGAGCATTGCATTGATGTTATTTGGTTAAACCAATATAATTAATAAAAATGTTTTATATAATATTTTTAACACAAATATGTGACATCCAACATGAAAATAAAAAATATTTTACATTCAACATCGACAAATGAAGGAACGCATGACAAAATATGACTAAGCGGGAATAAAATTTTCATTCCCCCCAATTTAGTCAGGAATGGAAATTAATGGGTTTAGGGTAATGAATCCATTATATTATATCAAACCAAACAACAATTTTCATTATCATTCCCATTCCTTACCCCTCAATACCCCCAACCAAACACCCCCTAAGTTTACGTAATTGCAAACAAGTTCAAGTGGTGCCAAAAATGGTCAAACGGTAGGCAGTATCCACATCAACTGTTTGAACCAAGCGAGCTTCCATAGCAATGACATACAAACGTCGAAATGCCTGTAAATGTAATTATTTCACATAGTTAATAATCAGAAATAAATTAAAATTTATGACAAACCTAACCATTGCAACAAAAACCAAACATCCGATCCAAATATGAAAAGTAATGTCAACATGGAAAACTAGGCAACATAAACCTTGCAAAAAACTACATGTCAAGTCAAAGGTTGTATTGTCCCATGTAGAATATGATGCTATTCCGTAAGCTATTTATTAAATGCAAATAAATCAATTGGTAGCACACTGTTGTACAAAAAACAACTTGAATGGTCCAAAAAAAAAATAACAGCAAAACAATAAAGTCAATAACCAAGGCCCAAGAAGAAACTACCATATATCAAGGCTTCAAACTTTTCAGATAAGTATTGAAAAATTGTTTAGCCCACATCACAGTTGTATTGTCCAACATTTCTTCTGTCAGGAGAGTCATGTCGTGCCATGGTATCTAGATGCAAATTAAAACCAAAATTGTTATTTGTTCACAAGGTTGTGTATAATAGATGCAATTATAGTTAATAAATACGTACTTTGTTTAGGAATTGTTATTGTTGATCCATCACAAAAGTGAACATGAAGTGCATTATATAATAGCCACATTCCCAACTTGATACTCGTTGATTACACTAAATTGCCAAAAGAAGGTATGTATTAGAAAAAACCAACTACGTAAGTAAGTTGTGTTGATGTATAGTAAGATGAATTAGCTTTGAGAGTTCCCATCTAAATGGCATCGATTTATTGGTATCACGTGGCCCGCCCTCTTCATGGTATCTTCTAACAATGCTACAAGAAACAAAAGAAATAGCAGTGTTAGAATTGATAGAAAGACAGACCAATTATATACAAATTTAAGAAGTGCTTACACTTCCACCTGCTCTTTGACCACGTAGAAATCCACTGGCTTTTCTTTAGACATTATCTGATCCAATATATAGGCAATGTGACGGCGAGGAAAGATCAAAAGCAAGCTCCAATGGCCACTGTTAATGTTTTAAACCAGTATAAATAAGAAATGGATAAACCGTAAACATTAAAATAGGAATAATATTAGCATATGGTATCTCTGTAGGTATGGTGCAAGAAAAAACCATAGTTCTCTATTATGAGACATCAAACTAGCAATTTTACTTATGACACCATCCTTGTTTGATATGCATTCTTCGATGTGAATCGAGGTAGGACATATGAAACCACATTGATTCTTCTCGTTTTTTTGCATAACCCTATGTAAAAACCTAAAAACGCAACAAGATGATAAATTAGAATATTGGAAACATAAGCTCAAATATGTACTAATCATTGACTCACATCTGGAACCAAGCAATAATGGTATGATCGATCCAAGATTTGCTAACTAAAGAATGTATGTCTTCACGAAATATCATAAACTCAAGAGCTTGAGATCCAAAAACCCCGGGTTCGGCCTGAATAGAAATCCCTTGTTCTGGATTCGGAAGGGACTCCCAACGCCTATATAGCGATTGTAATTCTTTTAGCCTCTTGATCAAAGTTTGCGCCAGGATCACACTCTTCAACGACAACGTTTGCTTTTTAGGAGTCGTCTTTTTCCTCCTCCCCTGCAACGACTGTGAACTATTGGCCGACACTGAATGACGAGTGGGCACACTTTTGGCCAACATAGGTTGTTGTGTGAAATTTCCTTCATCGTGTACCACATATTGACTTTTGAAGGCCTATTAACAAGTTGGTTAGAAAATATATAACTAACTAAATCTTAGGGCAATACTAGAGAAAGAGAAGACTAATGCATATATACCTGAGTGAGAACAACAGCGTCACGCGACCATTGGATAAAGGAGGTTCGTGCTTGACCTAGTTCCCTCATTTCTTCATTCGGCACAGGAAGAGGATACTTTGCAAAATAACTTTTCACTTGGTCAACATGTACCTTCACGTAATTCTCCGTGACAGGGACTGAATGATATAATTGTTAGATCCCATTTCAAGCAACAAAATAAGATACTTCATAGAAAAGTAGAGATAAAGATGAAAATTAAGAACATAATAATCAAGAACTCATCTCATATGCTTTAATTAATAATATGGAGGGAAAATTGTAGAGAACACCACACTAAACATTTTAATCGACTCTCATGGACTCACCTAGTATGTGTGTGTAAAGTGTGTTCTCTCCAAAATCACTATTGAGAAATGAACCCTAGGTACCTATTTATAAGGCCCATTTACAAGACAAATAGCCAAAGCCTATCAACTACCCAAAAGCCCAAAATACAATTCTTTATAAAACATTCAATTAAATTGGGGACTTATTTAAGCTAACAACAAGCCATTCCCTATAGAATGGACCATCCCTTTTGCATACAGGAACTTGTAATTACCTTCTATCGCCAACATTCGCAATGAGCGAGTAACTAAAATAATTATATGTGTAAGTATGTATGTATCTATGGATGTAAGTAAGTATGTAAGCTTATATGTATGTATATGTGAGCTCAATTACCTCTACACCATCGAAGTCGTCGAGACAAGGCACCAAGCCACAACTACTCTTTCTCATCCCTGGGCTTGGGCTTCCATCATGAGTGCCGTTATGCTTAGATGTTTGTTGCATGATCTTTTCAAGCTTAGCATCGAGCAACCTTTGATTCTCCTCCATCTCGACATGGTAGATCATTCGATTCTCCTCAAACTCAACATTCAATAACTTTTTTTTCTTCACACTCGGTAAGAAAGTTGTTTATCTTCTCCTCACACTCGATCTCAAAGTTCATCCTCTTCTCCTCCCAGTCTATATCCATAGAAGTTTGGATTTTTCTCTTTTTTCTGAAATCCTAAGAATGGTCTTTTTCAAGCCTACTATGTGGCTGACTCCCCTGGTCCGAACTGGTGCTCAGGTCCTAGCACCGCTATAAGAATATCCTCCCCAGGCCCAGGGATCCAAAGTCCTTCTGAAGCCTGTCTATCTTTTTCAACCTGTTAATGCAAATAATATGTATGTAACGATAGCTATTAATAAACAATTTTCAATGTAGCGTATAAATAAACTAAACTATGGAACTTCCTCTTACAATCTTATCTGCTAATTCCTGAAGATATGTGGGGATCCTTAATGTCCCATCAGTTGCTCTGACTCTCCTTGCCAACAAATAATTCCTTGCCCGCTCATCGTGAATCTGAAATAGTTCTGACGAGTAGCCTGCCTCCATCATCTCTCTGCTCCAATTATCATGATTCGAACAATACCCACATGCACATAACCGGGCCGAATTTGTGTTTAGAGCCGCATTCTTCCTCCGTTCTTCACTTTTCGCCTTCATATAAGAATAACTAATGCAATTAAAACATGACAAAAAAAATAATGAAAAGAATGTAAGTCTGTAAGTTGCAATAAACCAGAAATTCGTCAGAAATTTGTCAGTTGATGTCATGACACAAAATTCTTCCCATGTTTCTTGATCGAGATATGGGTAATCAGGACAAGGATTGCAACCTTGCATACGGTACTTTCTATTAAGGCTTTTCTTGAAGTTCTTCCATGATGTACCGACTATCTTAAGCACTGGAATTTTATACTTGTCATCCTCTATATTCCAATGATCCTTTTTTTTTTCAAAATAAGTATGTTAATTGTCATTAGCATAAATAAATAAAACCTACCTGTAAACACAACTTGGATATCATACCTTGATAGCAAACCACAATAAATCCATTACTTTTTTATCCACTTTGTCCCCAGATGGTTTAGTGATAGAAACCATTGATCTTGTTTTGACCCCTACCCAACTATCGAATCTATGTTCATAGTTTCCAATAACCTCACCATTTTAATTGAACTCGACTTGCAAATCCGAGTTCTTTTTATGTTTTTCAACAACGTAACACTTGTCTTTCGTCTTTGTTGTGTCGGCTGAGAACCATGGCTCCCGTCTTTGTTGATTGGTAGAGAACCATGGCTCTCGTTTGTCTTGCTTGGCTGAGAATCAAGACTCTCCCCAGATATCGATGGCCTAGTGTCATCTGACATATCTGCAAACTGAAAGGTTAGCCTAAGTTAACAATCAATTACAGTAGACCAAGAAGCATCATGCATCAAGTACATGAAATCCATAATCAGAAACAAATATGTAAAGAGTAGGATTTTTTGTCTATTGAGAATTCAAATATGATTAAGTCCATTGACTAATGAATTTGCATAAAAGGGTTCAATTCTAACGAAAAAATTGAAGTGGTTATATGTTGGATGTATATTGTATTCAAGATTAAAATAGAGGGTCAATATTGTAATAGTTTGAAAGTGTAAGGGTTTGAATTGTAAAGTCAACTAATGTTGACTAGGTGTTATTCCAAGATCACAAGATCTGTAGAGAGAGAATCTAGAAAGAGAAACTGTTCATTCGAATGAAACAGTAACTTGTATTCAATATTGTGAAAAGTTCTTACAAACAAATAAGCCAAGGGGACTTAAATACCCCAAGGCACTAACAAGACAGAAAAGAACTAAAAGTACTGAAAGATAAAGGAAATAAATACAATGATTACTATAAAATCAGATCTAACAATCTCCCCCTTAGTAATCATTGACACCGAGGTCTTCAAAAAAAAAACAATCTTCAAAAACAGCATTGACCATCTAGGCGACTCTGAAGGATCATTGACGATCTTCTCGTTGACGTAGTCTGTTCAGCCCAACTAACACTTCCAAACGTCGCAGAGTTGAACGGAGATTCAGTCTATCTTGAATAGTGACCAAAGTTCTACGGATCAGACGAATTTCATCATTTTCAAAAAGATATGACTCTCTTCTTGTTTCCAAAAACTTTCTTCTAGCTTCTTGTAGACGATGCTCCAACTGAAGTTTGATCACCTTTAGAGTTCCATCAGAGTAATGTTCAATCTCATCAAATCGTAGAAAGCATTTTTCACTTGAGCTGTTCTTATATACTACTCCGTATGGATCTTCGATAATGGTGAATAACGGATAAGACTCTAGATTCTGCAAACTCTGGTTGGGCCTTTCAAGATTAACTACAGGCTGAAAGCTTTCGACGGCCATCTGGAAATCAAAAACTCGATAAAATCGAATCTGTCGTCGAATGAACCGTTTAATAACAAAAAGAGTTTGAGAAACATCCTGAGTCCGGTGATAAAGATTCCTGAAGTGATCATATAAGAATTCAACATCATCAATTGAAAGATCAATGAAATCAGCCTCTGAAAAGTTGTACCGCTTGCAGTCTCTTCTTTCCACTTCAAGGTCTGGATACCATATGTTCAGAAACTTATTAAATGTGACACTGAGAACTCGAACTATTAGATGAGGAGAAGCAACGGTGTTATTCCTTTTGCGCTGGCACTTGATAAACGCTAAGTATTCATGCTGATAAGCTTCTGATTCTTTCTCTACTCCAAGTATGGCATATATATTGATTGTCCTTCTTCTTGAAACAAAGATGTTGCTTTGGATATCTTCAAGAAAAGCTGTTCTGAGTCTAGAAGCCATATATCTCTGCTGTAGATTTCTCTGCCTTTGCTGCCTAGTTAAAGCTTCTCCTTCTTCTAGAAGAGATGGAGAAATTACCGGTTCGGAGGAAAGAATATCTGCTTGAGCTCTAGATGACTGACCAACTTCAAATGCACTTGACGGAATATTGGTTGTCGGAGCAGAACTAGATACAGGAGTAGATGAAGGTTGATCATCTTCTGGAATCTCACCTTGACTTGGAAGATCACCATATAGCAATTCAGCCTCTTTTGTATCTGATGCATCCATGAAAACAGTATCATCCTCTGTATCAGATAAGATGATGATATTGTTGCAATCTTCTTCTTTAACTTGAGCAACTTTCTCAAATATAACTTCTTCATCATCATCTGAAGTTATCTCTATGAAGTTCGCGAAGAAAGATCTCATGTCATTTGCTGCTTCCGACTCTTCAACTTCATAAGCTCTACCTGAGACATCTGGATCCACATACACTACAATTTCCATATTATTAATATTTTCTTCAGACATATTAAATTCATTATGCAAAGCAGTTACATCAGCATTGTCAACCATGACATTCACTAAATCTTGGATACTGCAATCTTAAACTTTATCAGCAGTCTTTTCTCTATCTGCAGCCACTTCTTTTTTACTATTTCTCGTGCTTCAGAAGACCCTTTCGTTCTTTGTCTCTTTGCCATCTCCCCCTCATGGCCTTGATGATCGGGATCATCTTGGTCATGTCGGCGTTTAAGAGATGGGCCAGCCTCAGTCCTGCATGATTGCTCTAGATGATCAATCTTGTTAGATAGATCAGAGAAAGCTTGTGACATAAAAGAACGAAGATCAGATAAACTGGATCTAACTTCCGATCTGAATTCCTGAAATTCATGAGATAAAGCATTAATGCGATCAGAATCGGAAGAGGAAGAAACTGGAGGCGGGGTTGGCTGGAAGTTCCTCAGCAGATAGATTAAATCTTGATCTTGATGTTGTGGCGGAGACATAGATAGAAGACGCGTATAAAGAAGATCAGATAGCTCAGAAATCGGAGAATCATGAATAGAAGCCCTGGAAGAAGTATCAGTCGGAGCAGACATGGAAATACCCACAGACTGAGTGAAAATTGACGGAAAAGGAAGAGATACAATCGGTGATGTAGATGAAGACACTGCAGAAGAAGGTTCCTGAAGAATCACCCCTGAAGGACGGCGGAAAGGAATCTCAGGAGGAAGTATCTATCTTCTTTTTGAGCATCCACCCTTTCTGAGAACTGACGAATTACCTCATTCAGAGTTGTAAATTTCTCAGAAGAAACACGTGCAGGAACCATAGAAACCTCAACAGCAGAGACAGTGGTAGCAGTAACATCAACAGTAAAAGAAGCAATGAGCAGCAGAGGGATCAATAGACACCGATTCATCTTCTGAAACATCTTCTGAGACAACAACCACTTCCGGTGTTCTTATTTTCTGTTCAGACACTTTCATGTTGGGTTGATCGGCATCATCATCACCATTGTCTGAATCACTTGTTGTATTTTCATCATCATCAGAAAGATCATCATTTGTTGCATCATCATTAGCAACTCCAGTTTCATCAGGATTGGCATCTTCTCCAATATCAGCAGTAACAGTAGTGGCTTCAGCTTCGATAGCAGCAATGACAGATTCCACTTGATGAGTAGCAACATCTTGTGGTGCTGCAGAAAGATCAACATCGGTCTCTAGTGTAGTTGCAACGGCAGTAACTATTTCCTGAATAGTTGCTTCAACTTGCTCTTCATGAGTAGTACCAGCTGGAGTGCCATGAGAAGGTTCTTCCTGTTCAGCCTCTTCAAATTCATTTTCTAAACAATAATCGATGACACTGTCATTGGTCATGTCAGCATAATTGGCAATAAGACCATAAGGAATGGTCATAGAAAAAGTGAATGACTTCTTCTGTTTCTGAAGATAAAGCATCTCGGAATCCTGAACTTGCGGCCAAGATAATCTACGTGGAATGGCCGGATTGCTTCGAAACATGCTTCTAATAATCATCTTAAGAAACCTGATAAAAGGAATGAACTTTCGTCGCTTGTTGGTTAACTTGTCTTTCACTACTTCAGAGAGCTCGGTCCAGAAAATAATCGTATAGTCGACATGCAGGTCATAGACTACTGCATGGAACAGTCGAAGATAGTGAAGACTAGAACTATCCATGCCGGTATGTTTAGAAGTTAAACACCTGTTGATGACTGAAAATAAAGAATACCAGACAGGAGGAAGATTAGACTTGTCAAAGTCTACAACCTTTTCAAGTGAACCAACATAGCCTAGTCGCTTGATGCCCTCAAAAACTTCCTCTTCGGATGGAAAGTTATCATACGTTGTCCTTCCAGGTCTAGAAGTAGGCTCAGGAAGCTCAAGAATCAACCGTAAACGCTTATAAGAAAGATATGAATCAAATTGATCAATTTTGAGATCAAATCGATGAGGACGTGCCAGTTCGTTCTTAGTGATGGTGTGCCAAACTTGCTGAACATAGACTTCCGGAACATCAGCAACTGAACATAGAGCTTGAGAAAGCGGATGTCCACGAAGAATGGAGAGTATGACAGGATGAATCTTGATGCGATCAAAGTCAACAAAGTAGTTGTTACGCTTATAAGGCATGTACATGATGTTAGGAAACACATTATTTGGAGTTTGCCTAGATATAGAAAGATCAGCCCCAACAGATGGTACAGACGGCATAGGTGTATCATGAGATGCCTGATCAGTCGGATCCTCAAGAACAACATTCTCGTCTTGAATCATTGGATCAGTATTTGTTTGAGAAGATATGATAACCTGAAACACAAAAACAAAACAAAGTTAAACATTCAACAGAAAACATGAAAAAAAAATTTCCAAGTATGGTTTGCGAGTCCTTAAGGGAACGCAAAGGACGAAATGCGTGTCCTGAAGGGAACGCATAGGAAGAAATGCGGGTCCTTAAGGGAACGCATAAGAAGGAATGCGTGTCCTTAAGGGAACGCATAGGAAGGAATGCGTGTCCTTAATGGAACGCAAAGCATACATTGAAACAAACGAAACACTCAAAGAGTTTGCGTGTCACTAAGAAGACGCAAGATAGACTTTGCGTGTTCTTAGTGAGACGTAAACTACACAAAGGAAACAAAACAATCTAGAGGAATGCGGGTTACAAGTGAAATGCAAAGTTCACTATACGTAAAGCACACTATGCGGGTCTTGTTAGAAACGTATAGTATTCTTTACGGGTCTAGTAAGACACGCAAAGAACACTTTGTGGTTCTAACAGGACACGCAAAGTAGCCTTTGCGGGTCTCAAAGACTTGAACACAAAACCCTATAACACGCTATGTTCGAACCCGAAAACCCCAAAACACTAAATCTAAGCAGAAAACAACGAAATTAAACCAAAATAAAACATACCTGAGTGTCGATTATAAGGTCTAAACAAAACCCAATACGCAAATCGATCAAAATCAACTCAAATCTGAGTTTTTAAAAATCGATGAACAGTGAAAAAATCACAAATCAGTAAAAATACACAGTAAAAAACCAAAAAATAAAATCAAAACAAAGTAAAGGAACACTAATTAAACTACAAACATGTAACGAAAATACAAAAACATACCTGAAATTCCAAAGCCACAATCTGAAATAAATCAGATGAGAAAACAAGAAGAAAATACAGAGAGAATGGAGGGAAGATGAATAGTCAAACAAGTTCAAAGAGAATAAAGAAAAGAAAATACACACTCTTACTTCTATATATTCTAAAAACAAAAAATACACTTAAAAAAAATAACTATGAGAAAATTACCTGATAAGCCCTCATTCACTCCCCTACACAAATGCACAAACTTTATCAAATTAGTTTAGCATTTGCATAGTAATTTCAGAAATACTTACCTGATGAATTTCTGATCATCACAAGAAGTAATTAATCAGCAACATTCACTCCCCCTAAAAAATAGAATATTAGCAGATATGGAAATCAGATATACACTCCCCCTCAAAAAATGCACATACCATATGAGTAAACACAGATAGCAATCATAAAGAATCAATATGAAAGATGATCTTATGGAATATAAATTTTGTAACAACTGAATATATAAAATTTTAAACACTAAACAAATTAAAGTCTACTCAGTAAAATTTCTCAGATTTATCAATCAGATGAAATCAAACATGAGTTGTTGGATACAAAAACAAGTTTCATTGCATATCAAGTTAAGACATGTTCAGCTTCAAACACATGCAGGTATCTATTTAGTGTGCTTGGATGCGATCTTTGATTAGCTTCAAGAAAAATGCAATTCTAAACATAAAATGGAGAACTTTGCATTTACATACACTAAGACATCAAGAATTAAGATTTTCATAAAATTACAGATTTATCGCAACTCAAAATATATCACCAAGTATCAAGAGATGTGTGCTCATTGGCATCTTTTAGCCGTGTGCTCATTGGCATCTTCACATGAGTGTGCTCTTTGGTATCTTTTAAGCATTGTGCACTTTGGCATCTTTTAATCAAAGAGCTTATTAAGTAAAGAACATGCCGTAAACGTAACTTTCTATCTGACCCTATTGCAGGATTTGGGTTAGCCGCTCCCAGACCAGTTGGCCTTAGGAGACTAGGTGTCAAGCACCCCTTGGAACTTATTTTCCCGAATCAGAAAGGCTACATCGACATATCCTAAACCCATTCATACCAATAAAACATGACTTTCGATCTGGTTCTATAGAAGGATTTCTGTTCGATCACTCCCAGATCAATTGACCTTAGGGGACTAGATGTCGAGCATCCCTCGGAACTTACTTTCCCAAACCAGAAAGGTCACATGTACAAACTTTTAAACTCAAGGATTTCTGTATTTTAAATGCTTAAAAATAAAATCATCTCAATAACTCAAATCTATATCGAATAGCTTAGCCCATATTTTCATTACGATCTACAATTCTGATCACTTAGGATGTTTATGCAAAGTAAACCATAAATATGCCGACTTACATATCTTTAAAGCAGTATCTAAAACGTCAAGCATGTTGCTGACTTTTTGATGTTTGTAAGATTTGAAAATTGAACATATAAAACTTTAATATAAACAAAGTGACTTGTAAAAAATCCTAGAAACACATTCTATTCAAAAGAAAGAAAATCTGAAAGATTTTACTTTATAGAGTAAAATTTGTAAAGATTTAAACTTTTAAGTTCAACATGCCGATTTTGGAAAGCAAAAAGTTAAAACGTTTTTCATCCAAAGCTTTTGTAAATATATCATCAAGTTGATATTCAATTGGGATAAAATATAACTCAATAGTACCTTCTTCCACGTGATGCTTTATAAAATGATATCGCATGTCTATGTGCTTGGTCTTGGTGTGCTGGACAGGATTGACCGATATTGCAATCGCGGACTTGCTGTCACAATAGATTGGCACCGTCTTGTATAGCATTCCGTAATCACGAAATTGCGTTTTCATCCACAGTACTTGAGCACAGCAACTAGCTGCAGCGACGTATTCAGCTTCGGCTGTTGATATTGACACGCAGTTTTGCTTTTTCGACGCCCAGCTTATCAGTCTGTCACCCAGAAACTGGAGATGACCAGAAGTACTTTTCTTGTCCAATTGATTACCACCATAATCTGCATCAGAGTAAGCAATCAAACTATAATCAGAACTTTTAGGATACCATAATCCTAAATAAGGAGTTCCTTTGATATATCTGAATATGTGCTTGACTGCTAATAGATGCGATTCCTTAGGATTTGCTTGAAATCGGGCACAAAGGCATGTGGAGAACATGATATCTGGTCTACTTGCTGTCAGATACATTAGTGATCCGATCATCCCCCGATATGTCTTGACATCGACAGCTTTTCCATTTGGATCAAGTCCGATCTTTGTTCCATGAGCCATGGGCGTGCCAATCGAAGATGATTTGTCCAAATTGAATTTCTTCAAAAGGTCAAATATGTACTTCGACTGGTTGATAAAAATACCATCTGGAAGCTGCTTTACTTGTAAGCCGAGGAAGAAGTTGATTTCTCCCATCATGCTCATTTGAAACCTGGAGGTCATTAGATCAGAAAACCAAGTACATAGAGATTGATTAGTAGCACCAAATATTATGTCATCTACATAAATTTGAACTAAGCAGATATCCAAGTTAGAACTATATATAAACAAAGTGGTGTCGATGGTTCCTTTGGTGAAGCCGGATTTGAGCAGAAAGGCAGACAACTCATCGTACCATGCTCGAGGTGCTTGTTTCAACCCGTATAAAGCTTTATCGAGGAAATATACGTAATCTGGATGATCTTTGTCCACAAACCCCTCTGGTTGAGATACAAATACTTCTTCTTTCAGTTTACCATTGAGGAAGGCAGTCTTGACATCCATTTGATATACATTGAAGTTTCGATAAGCCGCGAACGCGAGAAACATCCTGATAGCTTCTAATCTAGCAACCGGTGCAAAGGTTTCGTCGTAGTTAATCCCTTCTTGCTGTCGATATCCTTTGGCTACCAATCTGGCTTTGTTGCGAACAACGATACCATCTTTGTCCTTTTTGTTCTTGAATATCCACTTGGTTCCTATGATGCTTTTACCCTTTGGTCGTGGAACAAGTCTCCAAACTTTTAGCGCGTCAAACTGATTGAGCTCCTCTTGCATTGCTAAAATCCAGTCTGGGTCTTCCAATGCTTCAGATACTTTGGTAGGTTCAATCTTGCTTAGGAAGCAAGTGTACAAACATTCGTTGGAAGAAGCTGTTCTGGAGCGAGTAGAAACACTTGCTTGAGGATCCCCAATAAATTGATGGATTGGATGAGATCTTGTCCATTTTGTTGTATGAGGGAGAGGATCAATAACTTCTTGAACCACTTCTAATTGTTGAGGAGGATCTTCAGATGAAATAATGTCAGAGGATGACACAGATATGGTTTCAACAGGAGGAGGAGGTATTTCCATGACATCAGATTCATGCTCTTGTTGACCAGACATAGCTTGTACTTCTTGTTGAACATTTTCTTCTGGAACAGCTTCATCTTCTACAGACTCCTCATGAACAGTTTCAGCAATTTCTGGTTCATGTAAGAATTGATCCGGATGATGTTCAGAATGTATGTCTTGAATTTCAGGAGATACTGAAGCAGCATCAGGTTCAGAGTTTGATACAGAAATCAACAAAAATCAACAAAAATCGATCAAATTTTCGAATTATCCACACAAATCAGAAACAAAAATACACTAATCTCAATCCTCTCAAGATCTTGAAGGCTCTGATACCAATTGTTATTCCAAGATCACAAGATCTGTAGAGAGAGAATCTAGAAAGAGAAAGTGTTCATTCGAATGAAACAGTAACTTGTATTCAATATTGTGAAAAGTTCTTACAAACAAATAAGCCAAGGGGACTTAAATACCCCAAGGCACTAACAAGAAAGAAAAGAACTAAAAGTACTAAAAGATAAAGGAAATAAATACAATGATTACTATAAAATCAGATCTATCACTAGGTATAAAAAGTAGGTCTCTTTTGTATTCTGGTAGATACGAACAAGCAGATTGGTAAGAACTCGCACACCTTAGAACGCACACATATACGTCAGATTTGTGGCACATTGTTAGATCTATGACTTCGTTGTAATCATATGGTTTAATCAATAAGATTGTGTTCTTAATCTGATGTGTTAATCGTATGCTAGTAATTGGGATCACATTTGGTATCAGAGCTAGATCATAAGAGAAGAAAAATCAAAATTTTTTTATCACTCTTTCATCGACTCTGTATTTTCAATTAAGAATTTGATTGAAGGATGATTTGGATGTGAAATTGAGTTCATTGTGATCGTTCATAGTATTGGAACATTTCTTGTTTGGAATGGTTAATCAAATAACCAAAAGATTGTGAGAATTAGATCGATTTTATAAATTTCAAGATAATGTTCATCGCGGACTGTCAAGATTCGATTTCCACAACTATGGTTGTTCTTGATGAAATTCACTTCACTGGATTGTTTTCGAAGATAAAGTGATCAAGAATTCAAAGTTTCAGAGTCAAATATTAATTTTTAGGTGGAAATCAGAAGGTCTTTATGAATAAATGTTCAAGATCTAAGGAATTCGCACAACAGATGAAGAACTCGCACGATAAACTCGCAAAGTCAAGGAATTCGCAGATTAGTTGTTCCTAGTGTTCTTAAGGAAAGAATTCGCACATCATAGAGAAGTTAAAGAAGGAATTCGCACAAGAGTGTGAACGAAAAACTAATAATTCGTACAAGAGACATGTACGAAATGCTTAGAATTCGCAAGAGAGACACATACGAATTATGTTGAATTCGCATCTGAGTGTTAGAAAATTCCAAGGGAGGAATTCGCATACAAGGTTATATGAGAAGCTCAGAATTCGCATCCTACCTTATGCGAGATGCTCATAATTCGTACATAAGCTTATGCGAAAAGCTTAGAATTCGTATCCTTTTTCATATCCTTTTATACGAATTGTACCCATACGAATTCTTGCTTACGAATTCTTACTTGTGTGTGCCTGCGAATTGTTTTCCTTATACGAATTCTTAGTTCATAACACAAGCACGAGCACACAGAAAATTTGTTTTTCTGTCAGAACATTCATAGAAAATACTTTGTGTTTTTCAATGATTGAATGGAAGTCCTGGGGAGTGAATGTCACCTCAAGCTCCTTAAATTGTACATTCGTTGTACACAGTAACTTTGTGTTACCGACAGGCATTTCTAACTGTTTCATTTGTTGATTCAAGGTTACAACTCATAATTTGTCTGAATTTGAAAAGATTCGGATAAATACTTTTTATGAATTGACGGCTCATTATCATATCAGATGGAGATTATTCATGAACATTGTGCTTATATTGTTTCTATGGGGGAGAAAGTTCAAAGACATAATTGTCTTGAAAGTTTTGATGATTCTGATTCTCAAAGTTCATCAAAAAGGGGGAGAAAGTTCAAAGTTCAAGTCAGTTATCAAGTTAAGTGTATCTGAGAGAAGTCAAATCATGCAAAAGCTGAGAAAAAGGAAGATAATTCGAGATTTTAAAGCCAGATCAATTTCAAAGCAACAAGTACAAGAGTGAAAGAAAGATCAGATGTTTGATTGACCCAAAGAAAGAAAGAAAGAAAGAGATAATTCTGAAAGCTGAAAGTTGCATCAAAAGCTAAATCCAAAGACTGACAAAAGTGACAAAGTTTTGAAGATTGTCAAATTTTTGAAGATTTCAATGGTTGTGAAGAAAGTATTGAAGTTGTTGGAAAAGCTAAAGGGGGAGATGTACTTCAGATGTTCAAGATATTAAAGTTCATACAAAGTGTTTGTCAAAGATTTCAAAGTCAAAAGTTGAAAAAGATTATTTGCTGAAGATCGTTTCTGAAGATAAGAAGACCTGAAATCATTATTGTATTAAACATATTATTTATAACAATAATTTTAAAATAAAAATAAAACATAGGTGGAGCAAAAAAAGATAAGATAGGCTTTATGTCTATAAAAAAAGTCAAAGACTTTGATTTTAAAACACTCCAATACATTGCGTATTTGATTCTAATAGTTTTTTCTTCTATTATTATATAATGTAAAAATATTAATTAAATATTTGGAGAGTATAATTGGATGGTTGTTTAAGAGATCAGTTTGTGTACTTGTAATAATTTTTTACATAATGGAATTTTCCTCTACAAATTCATGTTTCCATTAAATTAAAAAGAAAACATATCTAGTTATTTATGTATAGACGTGTATGATTGCAGATGATTGTATTGTTTATTTTATAATTGTATTAATTTTCAATTATTGGGTTGTGGTAAAATTTTACAGGTCATGGTGTTGTACGGGTACACAAATACATGGGTGCACAATAGCCCAAGCAACCCAACAAATATAAAATTACATATATGTTGCGGAAGCTAGAAGCTAAGACCTTTATCCTAAACTATCTGAGGAGACAAATTTACACACTAAATGAGGGACTAAAATAGCTTTTAGATATTGATGCCAAATTTACTTTGAAGCTATCACAGAGATATGTTCTTTCAAAATGGGTGATTTGCAAGTTAATACAATGAAGTTATTTTATAGCCTTCATTGCATTAAATGTGCTCCTTCAACTTTAACACGTGTCTTCATCGGATTTGCTAATCCATGCATGCTTGTACTTTTCACTTAAACCTTTTGAGTTAATGTAGACAAGTACTAAACCTTCCCATCCTTTTGTGTGCAAAGGGAACAGTAAAGTATAAACAAATATTAAAATAACACTTTGAAACAATTAATACTGACACAATTTAGCATGTTTCCATATTTTAGAATGAGAGTTACGAAGAATTGGTGAACCAAACTTGTTGGTCAAGTTTGCACTTCAAAGTCGGCTTGCCAGTAGTAGTATTTGTCAGACTACATACTGACTGTATCTTGTCTTGATCTTCTTTTTAGCTAGATGACAAACCAATCCGCTTTGGTGACAATCTAATCACTCTTCAACTAATCTTCGATTTTGCTGAAGGCTCTTTACTCTTGGAACAATACAGATAGTAATAAGACGTTTACAAGTAAAAATCATTTTTGTCTATTCTGAAGTATATAAGCTATACAACAGTTACCAATTATAGACATTTGTGAACGATAGATTGCCAGATATTAAATGTATGGAATAATTCAAATGAGTATGAGAATCCGTTGAGAGTATCAATCGGATGGTTGCTTGAGAGCTTTCATCGAATTGAGACTTTTATTCAAGTACATTAAATCCGATGATTATAGATCTGATGATTCATAGGTTTTTATTCCTTTATCGGATTTAAACTTTATTGAGTGTCAAATTCGACGGTCGAAGTATACATCGGATTGGACTTGCTTTTATGGACAACTAAGGCAATTTATTTCTAAGTAGTTAATCCTTGAATGTCTATATGTATTGTGTACAAATCCGATGGTTGAGACTTATCAATCTCCCCCTATTTGTATATAATACAAATATATATTCATAGAGAAAGTGAAAAACTTAGAAATTGAAAAAATGGTACTGAAACCCAGAAAGGGATACAAAATCCGAACTTATAAATTTCTTTTGATCCATTTTTGGATTCTTTTTGCCATTTTCTGTTTGTTTTTTTTTGCTTTTGCTATTTTTTCCTTCCTTATTTTCTTTTCTTTTCTTTCTTTTCTTTTCTTTTCTTTTTGTCGGATTATAGAGATAAAATAATATGTACATGATTAATAAAATTAAAAAAATAAAACAATATTAAAACATGTTGATCCAAACTCTCTCAGTGATTTGATGATGATCCTTTTATACTTAGTGAAAATTACTTTAAACTGTGTATGTATTAGTGTTTCACTATCAGCGGTCAAACTGAGTCTATTCAGTTATCGTTGAGTGATTTCATATGTAAACAGTCTATGTAATTCCTGAAGACAAGCCTCATGCTCAAGAAGGTCATTGCTGACATCGAATACTAAGATGATGATGAAGACAAGTCTACTAATGATCTGAAGCGGCATTCAGTGAAACCAAGACATGTCTACAATGCGTGACAAATCAAGATCAAGCCACAGTTATTGCCTCTCTGCATCAGTGATCCCCGATCACTGATCATCAGCTATAGTTGATCATGAAGCTTTCTTATCAAGATTTGTTTGTCTTATTCTATGCACAAAAAGTAAGAAGGTACAAAAGCAAACATGCTTTTGTCCAAAATTGTACAACTACACCTTTCCACTATACTGTTCATCATACGGCCGAAATCATGCTAAAGATGAAGTCAATAACATGAAGCCAATGAACAATGGATATGTGGATTGTACCCTATGCCATGCATTTAATGCATAGGGTCTAAATAGGAGATAAGCCTTCATTTTTGAAGGGTCTTCAATCTTCTTAGTGACATTTGCAGAAACTCTATCTTCTGCAAACTCTCATCTCTCTTTCTATAATTCTTGTGTGCAAAAAAGTTTAGTGATTCTTAGATTGTCTAGATTAGGTTTTACCTTATTTATTTCCACAAAAATATGTAAATTCCGTTTTTTATTTACTCAATAATCAATAAACAAATTTAAAAGTAAATTTTGTGTTTGTATTCACCCCCCCCCCCTTCTACAAATTAACACCTTTCTAGAACCTTAATCGGGACCAACAAGTGGTATCAAAGCAGTTTGTTTAATCCATAAAGAAGGTATTGCTTAACTCTCTTCCTTGCTATTTTCCATAATGGCATTAAACACAAACACTAACTAGAATGACAATGGCTCTCTTGCTAAACCTCCTCGATTTAGCAGAGACAACTTTGCTCTCTGGAAAATAGAAAGATACTATGTCTAGAAGGTGTAGACCCCACTATACCTAAATATGTTTCAAATGGACCCTATGTACCATATATTATAATTGTTGCAGTTCCTACCACTACAACTATTAAAGTTGTCCCTGAAAGAGAAGTTGCCAAAGAAATACGACAATGGAGTGATGAGGACAAAAAGAAAGTTTTCCTTGATGCAAAGGCCAAAACCATCATCTCTATGGCCCTGCTTGATGAAGTATTTCACTCCATCATGCATCTAAAAACATCTAAAGTCATGTGGGAAACAATTTGTGTTCAATATGAAGGTACCACTGAGGTACAAGAAACCAGAAAGATAAATCTGGTAAAACAATATGAAAGTTTCATTTGTGGCAAGAATGAATCTTTGTGTAAAGTACACCAATGCTTTAATTGCTTAATAATTGATCGAAGGACTATTGGTAGGACCTACTCTAACTCTGAGGTTCTTACTAAATTCTTGGAGTGTCTTCCTGAAAGCTGGGACAGTTATTCAATGTGTCTCAAGCTAACAAAAGACTTAAATCACCTCTCTCTCAACACCCTATATGGGATTTTCCTCAATCATGAGCAATCCAGTCAACTGAATAAGAACCTTGTCAAAGATTCCAAAGACTCTAAAAGCACACATGTTTCTTTAGTCTCTTAAGAGATAATCCCATCTCAATGATCCTCTACTCTTACTATCACTGAGTTAGAATCTGAATCAGAGGATCCATCAGACACTGACCTTTCAGAGTTTGATGAATCACTGACACTTTTGACAAACCCCTTCAGGAGATTTGCAAGAAAGAGCAATTTCAGAAGAAATAAGCCTCTTATCATATCTGACGAGCCTAAGTCAACACCTGTTGATAAGGCAAATGCTACTTGTTATAACTGTGAAAAATTAGGACATTTTGCTAGAGAGTGTAGGTCAAAGAAAGTCTTCAAACCTTCTTCATCACAAAAACCCAGCGATGACAACTACCTAAAGATGAAAGAAAAATATCAAAAGTTGAAAAACTATAAGCGAAAAGGTAAAGGTCTAATTGTTGATGAACATGATTGGGCCGAATCTGAAGAATCAAGCTATGATGAAGAAGATGCGGTCAATCTTTGTCTAATGGCCAAGATAGAAGAAGAAGTGGAAGAACCTATTGGAACATCCACGAGATCTACCACCTCTCATGTATCAATCTCTTCTGATCCAACCCTCACTGAAGCTGAGAGACGTCGTGCTGTTGATGTGCTGATAATTGGTTTGTACAATGCCTTGAATCGTAAAACTCAAGCTGAAAACAAAAACATTGATTTATTAGAGCAACTTGAGAAATGCCATTTAAAGATCAAAGAACTAACAAATATAGAGGAAAGTTTAAAAGATCAGGTCATTGTCAATAAAATTATCAGCATTGAATGCGAACAAGTTATAGCTGAACTGAAAGCTGAAAAAGCTACAGTTAAAGGATGTTGTAAATCCTCAGCTAAGATCACTGAGATAATAGATGCTCAAATACATGTTCAAGTTAAGAGTTGTCTTGGCTGTGATTCTGAAAAAGATAACCCTGACAGAGATCGTTCCATGCTAAAATTCAAAATGTTTATCTCATATATTTCTGACACTTCTTTATCTCAGTGTTCTTCTTCCTCTTTTGTTCTTATACCTGATGATGTTTCTAAGAGCTCTACACTTAAAGATAAGGGAAAATCTACTTCTCATATTCCTCAAAAGGGTAGTAAAGTACCTAAGCCAAATAAGATTTCTCCTAAACCTTCAGCTATATCTAGATCTACTCCCAGGATAAAGGTTGATCTTAAGCCTAAGAAATCTGAAGAACTCAAGGTTCCTCCATGATCTGAGGCTAAAGGCATTCTTGGAGCTGACCTGGCTTATTTAAAGCTTTCTAATTCATATGCTCATGGTTTTAAGGATACCTTCAGCTATAGAAAATGCTATCACTGTGAACTTACTGACCATATTGCCACTAAATGTCCCACTGCCAGTAGACCTGGCAAACGTGTCGTGTCGTGTCGGGTACAAAGTAAAACGGGTTGAGATTGTCTAACCCTAACCCGACCCGTTTAATAAACGGGTCAGAAAATCTCAACCCTAACCCGACCCGCCTAACCCGACACGACCCGCCTAACCCGTTTAACATTTATAAAACAAAAAACTAAAAATCGAAAATTCACAAAAAATACAAATCCAAAATTCAAATGAATGTATTAGAAATCCAAATTTTATAGTTCAAACTTATAAGTTCTAACCAAATTTAAAACATTAAAAAAGAAAACTTATTATATATATATATATATATAAGCGGGTTATTCGGGTCATTTCGAGTAGAAATTTTTGACCCTAACCTTACCCGTTTAATTTTGATGTCGTGTCGTGTCAACCCGTTTACTTAAACGGTTTGAAATGTATTACCTAAACCCGTTTATTTTGTGTCGAGTTCGTGTCGGGTTAGCGTATCGTGTCATTTTTTGCCAGGTCTAACTGCCACTATAGCTGAAAAGTCAGCTAGGGTGAAGATGAATGCCTCCAAGGCAAAGAACGCCACCAAAGTTGAGAAACTTGCCAAGGTGAAAAATGCCATTAAGGTTAAGAAGTCATGTATTACCATTGAAGTTGAATCATCAGATGTTGTGAAGATTGTTGAACCTTCCATATCCGCTAACTCAAAAGGACCCATTGTAAAGTGGGTATCAATCAAAAATTGATCTTTATGTTTGTAGATCTCTAAGGGTATCTGGTATCTTGATAGTGGATGCTCTCAACACATAACTGGCCAAAAAAAACCTGCTCACTGACTACAAGGAAGAGAAAGGTCCCTGAATGACCTTTGGTGGAAATGGAAAAGGCTATACCAGAGGGTTTGGTGTATTAACTAATGTTATAACTACCTTCCGAAGAGTCGCTTACGTAGAAGGACTGAAGCATAATCTTCTGAGCATCAGTCAGCTATGTGATAAATACTACAAAGTATGCTTTACCAAGAAAGCATGTGCTATCACTGACAAAGAAAACTTGCACTCAGCGGTTATCATTTGGAAAACGTCTATGTTATTAACATGGATTCCTTCAACACTGAGAACATTTGTTTCCTTTCTAAAGCCTCATCAGATGTCAACTAGCTATGGCATAAAGGCTCTCTCACATCAACTTCAAGATGCTGAATGAACCTAACAAGAAGGAACTTGTCACTGGTCTGCCTCAACACTCATATGCTAAAGAATCTCTCTACTCAGCATCTGAAAAAAGGGAAGCAAACCAAAGAAAGTTTCAAGTCAAATCAAGTCTCATCAATCACTACTCCTCTACATCTGCTTCACATGGATTTTTTTTTGGCCCTGTCAACATACAATCCATCGCTGGAAAGAATTATATGTTGGTGATTGTTGATGAGTGTCGGTCCACAATACTATCAAGTTCTTATCAATAACAACACATATACGATTACCAACCTGTTTGATTAATAATCACGGAATACAGATGGTTGATATGATTTCTCTTTGAAAGCTCTCTCTGTGTTTTACACCTTAGAATTATGTTGTGTGTGTTCTGTATTAGATCTGATTTGAGATCTGATCGCTTGTTTTTCTTACACACTAACTAGCAACTTGCAAAACATAAACAATATTAAACTTAAACTAATATCCTAAATAATATCTAAACATAATATCTAGATATTGTTAGGAACTAATAATAAAATACTAAAAACAATACTTTGACATTTATTACAAATAAACATTTAGACTTATATCGAGAGTCGACTTTCCGGCTTTAGCTTCAGATTGGATGATCTTGAATCCAATAGATCTGTGCGCTAACAATCTCCCCCTTTGGATCAAGATCATTACTAAAAAGATTTTAGCAATTCAGTCTTCTTTTTCAGCTCAGAAGATGCAATCTCCTTCTCTGTCTTCCATATGTAATAATCTCCAGGTTTTAGCTCAGAATGCTTTAGCAAAGTATCTTCAAAGAAAATTTCTCTAAAATCAGCATGTCTTCAGAATACTTTGATCTATCGCATTTCTTGGTTAGCTCTTTTCTTTTTCAGTCTTGTAATGTAATGAACATTTCTTCAAGCTATAGGTTCTCCCCCTTTTTGATGAATAGAGAAACGATTTCATCAAAACCCTGAGTAAGAAATGTCTGTCATTTGGAGCCTCTGATCTGGCAATTCAAAAAATATTCATCCAGATCTTTGCAAATCCAAAAAAAATAATCGTGTAACACTTGAATCAACAAATGAATCAGTTAATATGTCTGTCAATAACACTAAGTCACTGTGTGTAACGAATACACATTGTAAAGGAGCTTTTATGATGTTCACTCCAACAGGGCTTCCATTCAATCATCGAAACACCACAAAGGTAATTTCTATAAACGTTATGACAAAGAAACAAATTCCTTGTGTGTTCGTGCATGTGATAGAAAGAATTAAGCACGGATGATTGCTTATTGGCTCAAAATTGTGTAAACCACTGAGACAAGAGTAAGTTAAACACAGACTCAATGTGCATGAGTGAAGTGCGAAGGTGGGGTAAACTTCCTTCTTTTCAATATCCAGATTTTCCAAATGAAAATCTGATAGCAAATGTGTTGCTTCCCATTTGAAAATGAAACATTTTCTATTTGACTAGAAAATGAGTAGCTGGTGGGGTTAATCAAGAGTTGGCATGGGCTAGTTGCCTGTTTCAATAATGTTCACCAAAGAAATGTGAAACACTAGAAATGTGGCTGCCCAGCTCAGAAAGTAGTTGGTGCAGAGTTCTGATATTCTTTTAACTATGTTCTCACACCCTCTTTCTTTTAAACATATAGCTCACTCTAACCACACTCATTTCTTTTCGATTTCTCACACTCAATCACTATGGATTAACTTCGTGGGTAGAAATCACTGGTTAACGTGATTCCATTGAAGTTGTGTTAAATCCTAGCACAATGAAATTATGTTTTCCTAGAAAGCATGTGATGCTCAGATTTGGTTTAACTATTTCAGTTAAAGCACAAATAGATCTTGAAAACATTTAAAGTCACACTTCCAATTCATGAAATCAGTTTGAGATTCGGGAAGTGGTTTGAACATTTAATAACAATGTTTTCAATGAATGAAAGTTATCCTTCTTTCATCCATATATGAGATTAAGAAAAAGGATTATACCTTTACGTGTGATCTTACATCTCATGAAGCTAAGCTTAAAGTCATAAAGATATGAACATGTAAGCATCTCTCAAAAACTGCAAAAGTCTTATGTCATAGTCAAAGCAAATTTATTCACTTAAATTAAAATGACAAAAAACAGAAAAACAATTAAAGTACGAGTTCTGATATGAAATAATCAGAAGTCATATCCTAACTCCTATGATTTGAAAAGCTCCCCCTAAAATCATGCATTACAAAAATTTGACATAGAAGGTAAATGCAAAAATTTTATGAGCTCCCCCTCAAAATAATATTGACGAAATGTCAATTTCTTCTCATACTCCCCCTTTGATCATGAACGGATTGTTAATGTGCAGATATCATGCGGAAATGAAGAAAATGATGAAAAATTTACAATAAGAAACTTTAATAGGTAACCACAGATTATGTCTTAAGATTTAGCATACCAAGCTTAGAGACAAGAAAATTGAATCTCTTTTCGTCTAAGGGTTTGGTAAACAAATCTGCAAGTTGATAATCAGTTTTTACAAAGTAAAGTTCAATTGTTCCTTTTTCAACATGATTTTTTATAAAGTGATACCTGACATCGATGTGTTTGGTCTTTGTATGCTGAACAGGATTACCTGTTATTGCGATTGCGCTCTTCGAGTCACAGTATATCGGGATATGGTTGAAGTGAAAACCGTAGGCACGCAGTTGTGTTCTCATTCATAAGACCTGAGAACAGCAGCTAGCAGCAGCTACATATTCTGCTTCGGCCAGTGAAGTTGAAACACAAAGTTGCTTCTTCGATGCCCAACTTACGAGTTTATCACCGATGAACTGTATATGACTTGATCTGCTCTTCCTGTCTAACGTACAACCAGCATGATCTGCATCTGTATATGCTGTTAGTTCAAAGCTAGTATCTTTAGGATACCACAGACCAAGATCTGCAGTCCCCTTCAGATACCTAAAAATACGCTTAACTGCAAACACATGGGATTATTTAGGATTAGCCTGATATCTTGCACATAAGCATGTTGAAAACATTATATCTGTCCTACTAGAAGTAAGATACATCAAAGAACCTATCATTCCTCTGTAAGTCCTAACATCAACAGCCTTTCCAGAAGGATCGGTGTCGATCTTAGTACCTGGTGCCATTGGTGTACCAATCGGTTTAGAATTTTCCATTTTGAACTTCCGAAGAATATCAAAAATGTATTTTGATTGATTGAATAAAGTCCCTGATGAAAATTGTTTGACTTGTAAACCGAGAAAGAAATTCATCTCTCCCATCATATTCATCTGAAATCTTGACACCATAAGGTTTGAAAAATTCTTACAGTACTTAGGATTTGTAGAGCCAAAAATAATATCATCCACATATATTTGAATAAGAATGATATCGGCTTTTTACTTTTTAATAAACAAAGTGGTATCTACCGTACCTTTTGTAAAACCAGACTTGACTAAAAATTGAGATAGGACATCATACCAGGCGCGAGGAGCTTGTTTCAGTCCATAGAGTGCTTTTTCGAGAATGTAAACGTGAGTCGGTTTCTCTTGATTGACAAAGCCTTCTGGTTGCGAGACGTAGACTTCTTCCTTTAGAATGCCATTCGGAAAGGCAGTCTTCACGTCCATTTGAAAGACAGTGAAGTTCTTGTGAGCAGCGTAGGCTAGAAACATTCGAATTGCCTCTAAACGCGCCACAGGAGCATAAGTCTCGTCGTAGTCTATTCCTTCCTCTTGTCTGTATCCGTTGGCTACAAGTCTTGCTTTGTTTCTGATAACGGTACCATCTTCATATTTCTTGATCTTGAAAACCAATTTCGTACCTATAATGGTCTTACCTTGAGGTTTGGGTACGAGTCTCCAGACTTTAAGTGCGTCGAACTGATTCAGCTCTTCTTGCATTGCAGTTACCCAGTCTGAATCGGCAAGAGCCTCTGATACGCGAGTAGGCTCGATCTTGCTCAGAAAGGATTCATGCATACACAAATTCATTGACGCTGGCCTAGTTTGCACCGGTTTTGTTGGATCGCCAATGATCTGGCTTATCGGGTGCTCTTTTGTCCATTTATGTTCATGAGGTAGTGGATTATATGAATATATTTCAATAGTATCATCTATGAATCCACTGGTACCTTCTTCAGTTTGTTCAGTAGGAATTATGGTTGCAGTTGAAGTAGTAGGTGCAGAATTCTCAGCAGGTATATCTTGGTCCGGCTGTAGATTAGTCTGTACAGGACATCCTGCTGATACAGCAACTTCTGTCTCTTCATTATTTGACACAGCTTCAACTGTTGGAGTCGGCATTTGAACTGGAATTTCTTGTTGAATCTGAGTGTTAGATTCAATAGGGATATCTGATATGGTTGGATGAGTATTCGTTGAGTCTTCATTCCTGTCAACCACAACAGATTTCTTAACATTAGATCCAAGAAATTCATCATAAAACAATTCAAATAATAAATCTAAATCAGATAAATGATTAATAGATGTTGATGCTTCATCTGATTTATTCGCTTGAGATGCAGGTTCTGGACTGATTTGCCCAGAAGCTAATACTCCGGTTATCACGGGTTCTGAACTATATTGTTCAGAATCCATTTCTTCATCAAACGTAACGTTGACGCTTTCAATAACAGTCTTTGTCTTCTTCAAATATACACGGTATGTAGTTGATGTAGATGAATAACCAATGAAGATGCCTTCGTCCGCCTTGGCACTGAACTTGTTCAAACTCTCTCTATCGTTTAGAACAAAACACTTACACCCAAATATATGGAAATATTTGATTGTCGGCGTTCGGTTGTTGATCAACGCATAAGGAGTCTTCTTGAATCTGCGGTGTATCATGGAGCGATTCTGAGCGTAGCACGCAGTCGATACAGCTTCAGCCCACAAGAATAAAGGTAAGTCAGATTGACTTAGCATAGTACGAGCAGCCTCGACTAGCGTAAGATTTCTTCTTTCGACCACTCCATTCTGTTGAGGCGTACGAGCAGTAGAGTATTGATGTTATATCCCGACTGATTCGAGATATTCTTGAACTGTTTTGTTCCTGCACTCTGTGTCGTTGTCTGTTCTTAGAAGCTTGACCGGTTTCTGCAGATTTACCTGGGTCATCTTTAGGAATGTAATGAGAACATCAGGTGTCTCATCTTTTGAACGTAGAAATTTGACCCAAGTGTATCGCGAATAATCGTCCACGATAACTAGTATGTACTTCTTTCCGCCTAAGCTTTGCGTTCGTATCGGACCGCATAAGTCCATATGCAACAACTCTAAAGGAGCGTTTGTACTCGGTTCAGGCTTTGGTTTGTGCGGAGCTCTATTCATCTTTCCTTTTTCACACGCTGCACACAAGTGTTCTTTTTCATACTTCAGCTCTGGAATTTCTTTAACTAGCTTTCCACTAACCAACTTGTTTATGTACCTAAAGTTGAGGTGAGAGAGCCGTCGATGCCATAGCCAGCTTTGCTGGATCGAGGCTTTAGAGAGTAGACATACATGTTTGTCAGTCTTGACGTTTGACAAATTGATTGTGTAGAGGTCGGACTGTCGAGTGCCGACCAAGAGTTCGTTGCCTTCTTCAGTGCGAACAGAACATCTCTTGGCTTTGAAATTGACCTCTAAGCCTTTGTCACAGAACTGGCCTATACTGAACAGGTTGTGTCCTAAGCCTTCAACATAGCTCACCTTCTTGATCGTGACTTTGTCATGTACCATATCACCATATCCTAGTATTGGTGAAAACTGATCGTTGCCGAATCTAACTGTTCCGCAATACTTCTCTGTAAAGTTGGTCAACATACCTTTTTGTCCAGTCATATGCTTGGAACATCCGCTATCCAAGTACCACATATGACGGATCTCCACAAGAGAAATTACGAAACAAGACATTTATATCCATAAAACAAAAATTTGAAGTAAAGACTTTTGAGCATTGAAGAGCTGGTCTTGAACTATTGTATTCAAGAGCCATTGTTCTTTGAGGTACGAGTCCTAGACTGTTTTGTCTAGAAGTCATACTTCATTGAAGTACGGGTTCTAAGCTGAAATACTTAGAATCCTCCATCTTGACATTTAAGTCCGGGTTTTGAACTAATTTGTTCAAAAGCCTATTTTCTATGCTCCCTCTTAAACTTTGAGTTCCTGCAACACAGATTTAGCTTTTGGTACCCATTAGAATTTGGGTCCAACTGTGTTAGCACAAGATTTTGGTACCCATTGAAATTTGGGTCTGTTTTTTATTTGAAATTCATTGGAAGCATTAGAATGATAAGAATGCATATGATAAGTTCCAAACCAAACAACAGAATCTTTACGAGAAGCATAAGCATGTCTATCATAATTAGAAAACTTTCTAGCAGATAAAGATAACTCGAATAATTGCTTCATAGAATATTTCTTGCGATAAACGACAAGTTTTGGTTTCAAAATAGTAGCAACATTCACATTCAAAACATCTTTACTAGTCGGAGTCTTATTACAATCAACACTACAAAAATATTTAGCAGTCTCGTCAATCTTCCGTTTTGGTTGCCATTGAGATTTAACTCCTAGCTTGCTCAGATCTGAAATATTTGAGACCTTTGAGTTAGATCTTTGAGAAACAACTGAATGCATCTTCTTTAGGTTAACAGTAGTGATCGGTTTCTGTGAATGCTGAGATTTCTTCTTACCTTTCGCATTCTTAGATTTCACAGAAACTGTTTCATCAACTTTCGTTGATGATTTGCTTTTCACAAACTTACTGGATAATCCAATGGATTTCACAACAAAAGATGAATGGTTAGGAAGTTTGGCATTAAAATCAAATTGATCAAAACAATCATCTAAAACACCATCAGAGTTTAGAAAATCATACCCTCCATCAGTTGAACCAAACATGTCATCAGATTTTGAAGCCTTTGAAAGAACAACATTTTTAAGCACATTTGAAAATACTTTTTGTTCAATCTCAATCAAGAGTCTTTCATCTGCTAAAGATGTCTCAAGTTCAGAAATTTTACTTTCCAAAATGAGAGGAGGGACGTAAAGTTTACCTTTAATAGGCTTCGCCTCCATTTCTTTTACAGAATAACTCTGAAAGTAGTCATTTGAAAGAGATTTCTTTTGATATTTTGGATCATCATTATAACTATTATTCAGCTTCGCATAATAAAATGGAAGGTTGACTTTAGATGATTTCTTTCGTTTTTCAGTTTCCTTGGCTTCATCCTCTTTAGACAGTCCAGTCCAGAAAACTTCAAGTTTAGGGATTCTTCGAGCTAGTTTCAAAAATGTAAGATCATAAAGTGTTGGCACTTCAGATATACCCTTTTTAAGGTAGTGAGGATTCTCGTATCCGAGTCCCCAACCTTCTATGTCCTCTTTGGGTTTGTTCAGATGAATGGTTTATTCAGTTTGACCCAATGTGTATAACTTCTCTTCCAAAGCTTTTAATTTTGCAAGTAAAGATTCGTTTTCTTTGGAAGTTGAAGAATGCAATTTCATAAGCTCTTTGAAATCAAACTCACTCTTTCGCAATTTAGTCTTTGTTTCAGTAATCTCTTTAAGAATTATGGCCTGTTCTTTTGTGCTAGTGTCATTGTTTTTGTGTAAAGTCTCAATCAATACTTTCTTCTCAGTAAGGTCATTGCTAAGTTTCTGTATTGACTGGTTTTGTTCAATAATAACACCCTTTTCTCGCTTAAGTTTCGACTCTAATTCTTGGAGTTTTAACATCATGGCATGCATTTGATTTAAGAAATCTTATTTATCTAAATCACATACCTCTTCGTTGTCATCTTCATCGGAATCTGTTTCAGCATCTATTTCAATCTTGCCCACGAATCATAGATGCGTTGTCTCGTCCTTCTCGTCTTTGTCATCTTCTTCGTCTGATTGATTCAGCCAGAACTCATCTTCTGCCATCAATGCTTTTCCAGCTTCCTGTTGCTTGGCTAGAAGCATTTTGTTTTTGTAGTAGTCAGAGTTCCGGACTTTTGGTCTTCGGCAGTCTTTTGCAAAATGTCCTATTTTGCCACAATTGTAGCATGTTGGAGGTTCTGACTGACTGGATCCTTCAGCTTGATACCTTCTCTCTTCCGGCTTCCTTTACTCTACTCTCTTTCCTTCAAATCCCTTTCCTTCAACCCTCTCCTTGTGAACATAGTTGCTTGGGGCTGATGAATACCTCTGACTGTTTGAGCTCGGCTTTGTGTAGAACTTCTTCTGAAAATCCTTAGTCAACATAAGCATAGCCTGCTTTAGTTGTTCACAGTCGTTAGAGTCAGAGTTCGCTTCAACATCATCTGATTCAGACACAATCATCTTCTTCTTCTTCTGCTTCACAACAAGAGCAACTGAGTCATCAACTGTCTTCTCAGACCGTCTCTTATCATTCATGATCTCATCCACCTCTTCCTCATTCTGCTTGAGGGTTTCATACACCTCGTGAAGTGGAATATCGTTCAGATCTTTGATTTGCTTCATCTGCCTTGTAAATCTTTTCCATTCAGGCTAAAGGATGCTCAGGAATTTGACATTCAGCTCTATCTGTGATTTATTGACCTTGTTCTTGCTTAATTCATTCAGCAAGGTCATAAACCTGTCGTATGTGACTTCTAGAGACTCTCCAATTCTGCCTTTGAATTCTTCATAGTTGTTTAGGCAGTTGGATATTTTGAGCTGGTTCCCAACCTTTGAACCTAGCATCATTTTCTCTAGCTGATTCCACATTTGTTTTCCAGAGGCTATATAGTTGTCTTTCTTCACATATATTTCATTTGGAATGCCTTGAAGAATATAAGACTTTGCTAATCTATCAGCTTTTGCTCTGTTTAGGTTTTCACCATCTAGATCTTCATACTTAAGTTGATATGGTTGCTCATCAGTTCCCTCTGGAGGAGTCCTCCAAACAGGTGACATAACTCCTTCTTCTAAGGATTTCTTGATTAAAACACCCAAATCATGTCTTTCAATGAAGTCCATGAACCGATCTTTCCACTGCTCATACTCTCCCCTGAAGAGTACTGGTGGCTTTGTGTCAGTTCCGATCGCTAGAGCTTCTCTTGAAGTCATTCTGTTTGAAAAAGACTTCCAAGATTCTGGCACAATTTGCGCTAATAGAAGGTGGCGCAAAAGTCAGGTTTGCGCTAGACGAAGGTGGCGCAAAACACAACTTGCACGATGAGAGGCTGGCGCAAAAGTAAGTTTGTGTTACTAGAGGTTGGCGCAAAAGTGACTTGTGATCTGAGGATTTGCGCGAAAATATTTGCGCGAGTCAAAGGTGGCGCGAGTAGAGGTTTGCGCGAGTCGAAGTGGCACGTTTATGACTTTGCGCGAGTAGTTGGTCACGCGAAATTGAGTTTTGCGCGACGTGTTGATGGCGCAAAATTGGAGTCGTATGCTCGACCGTTCTGAGTGACGCAAAATAAAGGTTTGCGCTTGGAGTTGATGGCGCAAAAGGGGTTTTGCGTTAGTAGTTGGTCGCAAGAAAGGACTTGTGCGCGAGATGTTGATGGCGCAAAAACTCGCTATGAACTGGCGTAAATGTGAACTTTGCGCGAGTTCTTCCCTGTTCTTCGAAAATCGATCTAAAAACCTGTTTGAACTTCGACTAGCAGTTCTAAACTCTAACAAAATGACCACTAACAGTTTTAGAACATATTGCAACCCTTAGATCTCAATAAAAATCACTTTTTGAAAAAGAGATCGATGGAACAGTAAGATATGCTCGTGAACTGTTTTGCAACAAAATCACCAAATTTGAATCGATTGAAGCTCTATACTGAAATTAATCAACAACAACTCGAATTAATACACCTATCGATCACAACCTGAACGATTTCAACACCTAAAACACTCTCAATCACGAAAATGATTTTTGAAATGAAGAACATAGAGTCGAGTTTTTAAAAACTTGATTTGAATCTCTTTTTCAGGCTCTAATACCAATTGTCGGTCCACAATACTATCAAGTTCTTATCAATAACAACACATCTACGATTACCAACCTGATTGATTAATAATCACGGAATACAGATGGTTGATATGATTTCTCTTTGAAAGCTCTCTCTGTGTTTTACACCTTAGAATTGTGTTGTGTGTGTGTTCTGTATTAGATATGATTTGAGATCTGATCGCTTGCTTTTCTTACACACTAACTAGCAACTTGCAAAACATAAACAATATTAAACTTAAACTAATATCCTAAATAATATCTAAACTTAATATCTAGATATTGTTAGGAACTAATAATAAAATACTAAAAACAATACTTTGACATTTATTACAAATAAACATTTAAACTTATATCGAGAGTCGACTTTCCGGCTTTAGCTTAAGATTGGATGATCTTGAATCCAATAGATCTGTGCGCTAACAATGAGTACTCTAGATATAGTTGGGTCGTGTTCATCAGATCTAAAAGCGACACTCTAAGAAATAATCTCCTTTATAAGGAAAATGGAAGTTCTCAACAACCTCACTGTTCGTTCTATAAGAAGTGATCATGGCACTAAATTCAAAAACCGTGCTCTTGATAATTTCTTTGAAAACAAGGGTATCTCTCACAACTTCTCAGATGTGAGAACACCTCAGCAGAATAGGGTCGCTGAAAGACGAAATCAAACAATCATTGAAGTTGCTCGATCTATGCTCAACGAATCTCATTTACCAACCTAATTCTAGGCTAAAGCTGTCAACACTTCATGTTTTACTTAGAATCGATCGTTGAGCGTCAAGAGATTCAAAAAGACAACATATGAACTTTCGAATGTAAGAAAACCAACTCTACTTTTTTTCATATCTTTGGTTGTCAGTGCAACATCTTAAACAACAGATATCTACTTGGAAAGTTCGATCCCAAAGCTGACGTTGGAATCTTTCTAGGATACTCCTCAGTATCCAAAGCCTTCAGAGTCTTTAAAAAGAGAAGACAAAATGTAGAAGAAACCATACACGTCACCTTTGATGAATCTCAATTAGCTAATTAAAGACCTGTCCTTCAAAATGAAGAGCTGAATTATTGGATGTTCTCTCACCTCAGAGATGTTGATGTACATTTCAGCGATAACCATCAAGCAGTTCCTCCAAACTCTGATGATGATCCAGTCATTGTTTCAACAGAACCAGAATCCACTTCTTGGGTTTCTGTTGTACCTATAAACACTCTTCCCCCTTCTGAACCTTCGACTTCTGAATCACCTTTCACCTCTAAACAACAATCAATAGATGACGTTCAATCTGAGCCTCATCAACTGATAGTTGATGATCAAATTGCTGAAACCTCTTCCTCAGCAAATATTCCTATCCATACCACTGCAAATATGGATATGGACAAAGAGTCACCTAATCGAACAAATTCTCGGTGATCGAAACACTGGTATTCAGACTCGACGTAGTTCAGGTAACATCTATCTATTTGTAAACTTCATATCTCTCGTAAAACCTAAAAAGACTGATGATGCCCTTAGAGATCCAAACTGGGTTCGCGCTATGCAAGAAGAGCTGACTGAGTTTAAAAGAAACAAAATTTGGAATCTCGTTCCCAGATCATCTGATAAGACTGTTATTGGCACCAAATAGGTGTTTCGTAACAAATTATATGAACATGGGACTGTGACCCTCAATAAGGATAGACTTGTTACTCAGGAAAACAGACAAGAGGAAGGCATAGACTAAGATGAAACCTTTGCCCCTGTGGCTAGACTCGAATCAATTTGATTATTCTTAGCCTATGCAGTTCACAAAGACTTCAAAGTATATCGAATGGATGTCAAGTTAGCATTCCTAAATGGAAAGTTGAGTGAGGAAGTCTATGTTGAACAACCCCCAGGGTTCTCTGACCCTAAGCATCTAGTATATGTATATAAGCTGGATAAGGATCTTTATGGGTTAAAACAAGCCCCTCGTGCTTGGTATGACACCTTATCTTCTTTTCTAATCACTGAAAAATTTGAACGTGGAAAAATTGATAACACTTTGTTTTTCAGAAACATTATAGGTCATATTATTCTTGTTCAAATATATGTCGATGACATTATATTTGGTTCTACTAACCCTTCTCTCTGCTTACGATTCGCTGAGAGAATGAAGAAAATATTACAAGATGAGTATGATGGGTGAGCTAACCTACTTCATTGGTCTTCAAATTAAGCAATCTCACAAAGGTACATTCATACATCAAGGTAAGTATGTTAATTATATGCTGAAGAAGTTTGATCTTACTCAAACTTCAGTGACGAAAACTCCTATGGCTCCACCACCGACACTAAACAAGGATCCATCTGGAAAACCTGTTAATGTCACAACTTATAAAGAAATGATCGGGTCATTGATGTATCTGACAACTAGTCGACCTGACATCATGTACTCTACCTGCTTATGTGCAAGATATCAGTCTGAACCCAGGGAATCCCATATGATCGCTATTAAGTGTATCTTCAAATATCTGAAGGGAACTCCTAACCTAGGTCTTTGGTATCCCAAGGACTCAGGGTTCGATCTAACTGCTTAATCAAATAGTGATTTTGCAGGATGTAAGCTTGATAGAAAGAGCACCACTAGAGGATGTCAGCTTCTAGGTGGAAAGTTGGTAAGTTGGACAAGTGAAAAACAGAACTTCGTGTCTACATCAACTGTTGAAGCTGAGTATGTAGCCGCTGGTAGTTGTTGCGCTCAGGTCTTATGGATGAGAAATCAGCTCTTAGACTTTGACCTTCAGCTATCAAGGATTCCTAACTTTGTGATAACACTAATGAGATTGCAATAGCTAATAATCCTATGCTACTCTCAAAGACCAAACACATTGAAATCAATATCATTTTATCAGAGATCATGTGATGAATGGAGATATTGAACATCATTTCATTCCTACTGATTTTCAACTCGCTGATATTTTTACCAAACCTCTTGATAAGACAAGATTCAACTTTCTCATCAGCGAGCTTGGAATGTTAAATATCGAAGAATAACTCTTCAGGTATTATACATTTTATCAGCAATTGGACTTCAAAGTTCATCATTCATCAACTTATCGCTGACTAGATGTTATTTGATAATAAGGTATGTTTTCTATCTCTCCTCACTGAACATCTCTTCAGCGAGACACCTTTTGAAAATTTCAAAACATGATCACTAATTTCTTCAAGTGAATTAAGAGCTTTTTGAAAGAAAAAAATGTATCACTGACTTTCTTCTCAGTGATACTTTACAATCCAAAGGTCAATCACTGATTTTCACAAGTGATTAAAAGTTTTTATTTAAACTGAAAAGACCGTTCATTTTATGACGTCATTTCTTTTCTATAACCGTTGGCATGATTTTTCTGACAACGTCGCCCGTTCTCATTCTTCGACCAATCATACGCAAGCGACGTGTCTTTGTCATAATGATATTTCTCTCTCCTTCTAGGTATAAATACGTCTCTTTGTCTCACATTCAAACTTTAAGCTCTCAAATCTCTCCCTCAAGAAAAAGTTCTCTCAAACCAAGAACATGTACTCACATTTCTTCGTGATTCTCAGGTTCAGTTCATTCATCCTTTCTTATTACTTTTCTTTTTCTACAAAACCTTATTTGATCTTATAATCATTGTTTATAAAGATCAAATAACTTGTTTTTCCTATAAAATCATCCCTTCATTATTTTCTTACCATGACCCTAAAAACTATGTTTTTAGAAGAACCTGTGTTCTAAATTGGATTTCTCCCAGTCTTCGTTTTCTACTCTCTTTTTCAAACTTTCTCTATATAGAAAATGCAGTGTATTTCCATATATACTCACATTTTCATATAGTTTTTGTTCCTAAAAACCCAAAATACCATTTCTTTCTCAAAATAGAAACTGGTAATCTAACTTTTGTCTCCTTTGTCTCTTCATCTTTTTCAAATACTTCAACAATGGTATCCCAAGCTACCACTCTCTCCAAGGCCTCAAATGTCACCTTCGACATGGAGAAGATTGTGCTCAAGTCCAACAATCATCAAGGACTGCACTCCTTTCCTTCAAAGAAACCTTCAGTTCATCTTCTCACTGCTACTACCTTTCTGAAGTCATGCCCCATCAGCTATGCACTGATTGTCTACCCTCCTGGCTGCTCATCACTGCTAAGATAGTTCTGGTACACTACTGAAGCCACCACAAAGACTTTGGCCTCTGGAAAACAAGTATCGGTCATCGCTTTTCAAACAAAGCACGACAAAGGAAGCTTTGGACCTTCAGCGTTGAGAAACGCTCTAAACCTACTAGTCTACAAGCCTTATGAAGTAACTCCAACTGATGAAGAACTCATTAACTTTCTTGATGACATGCACTACGACTGGATACTAGAGAAGGGTATGCCCAAGAAGTCGCTAACGAAAGTTCTAAAGGCACGTATGCCCATTGAGCTTGGCTACGTCTTCGCACACTTCATCCAAAGCATGGGTGGCAAAGTTGGAAGCATGGACCAGGCAAACCGTATGGCTCTCGACATTGGTTTCTCGGTCTTCACTGGCCGAAAGATAGATTATGCACGCATAATCTTTGAAGACATGATTTCAAAGCTCACCATCTCTAAGAGGGAACCGATTGTTCCCTATGTACGATTTATCAACATACTCCTTCAACACCTTCTTGGCAATCTCTACCCAACCACTGGAGACTACTCACTACCCAAACTCGGGTCACGTCTCCTCGACCACGAGCCAAATGAAGGTGAGGTAAGATTTTCTACCATCCTCCAAAACCTTTCTTCTTCATCTTCTTCGACATATATGATTGGGACTCAGCCATCTCAATCTAACCCCGCTGTCCCAACCAAGTCCAAGAAAAGACAATCTGAAACCCCTCTTGGTCCTTCGAAGAAGGCCAAGAAAATACCAAAGGAGAAAACCCCAACATGAGTGATGGATCAATCCTCACTTGATTCGTTCGTTGTTCGCTCCACAACACCTGCTACTACCTTCACCACTACTTCAGTGATGCTCAATTCTGCTGAAGAACAGCTGGTATCTACCGCACCAACCTTAGATGATCAAACCATTAAAGGTTCATCCGTGCCCCTTATTCTTTGGAATAATCATCCCAAGAACCCCATTGCTCATTTAACCTACTCTCTTTCAGGTCCAAAATTAGAGGCTATTGACTCCTCAATAAAAGAGCTCAACACTGTTGTGTCAACCTGATGCCTCTTCCAACAACAATGCCATCACAACGGCTGATACATCCCTCCAGACTCTCACATCTTTCATTGCTTCTAAGGTTGATGCCTCACAGATCTCCTCTCTACAAATGTAAGTGAATCAGTTAAAGTCTAAGGTCAAAGAAAACAGTGCCACCATCAACACCCTCAACACCTCAGTTGATGCTCTCCACTCCAAGGTGGATAATCAGACTTCTCTCCTTAGCGAGGTTCTGAATATACTGAAGAACCCTCTTCCACCATCATTCATCGACACCGATCGTAAGTCTATCAAAACCGTCTCCAATTTCATATACAACGTCGGGGATGTTATCAGTGATATTGCTATCACTTCTGCCTCCTTCACCAATACTGATCGGACTTCTCTCAAGCGTATTGAAGAAGCAGTCTGTCTTCCCTTCACTGATGACGACAAAGAGGAAGAGATAGAACCAACATTTGATGGGGAGGAGAAAGAGAATGTTGATGCTGAGGAAGGGAAAGTAGTTGAGAGGGAGCTTGCTGATGATGATGAGGATGATACCGAGTTCATGAAGGAACCATCTTAGATCAATACTAAGGCTAAAGGACCCATTGTGGTCGAGAAAATCAATGACGAGGAAGACGATGAAGAAACCGTCGATGAGGATATCGATACTGGAAAAGATATCGGAGGCACAAATGATGATGATGATGAGGATGATGATGGAATCTGCTTCATTCCCATGACTATCAGCGCACCATCAAAAGGATTAGTCATCAAGGAACAAGGGGAGAGGCCCTCAGAGCCTAAAACAAAGATCCCTCAGCAAGGAAAACAGAAAAATGCTGCTGAGGGGAATCTGAAAATCCTACAATCTGAGGGGGAGATGAACAAAGAGATGTTTCTTGATCTTCAACCCTACTCACCTCTAAACATTTAGCCACTTACAATGATCCCCTTCCCTGAATCTTCTTACTTCTTTTCCAGCCCATCCTTTCCCCTTTGTGATACTGATGAATCACAAAATATAGAGGACCCAATAATCCCAGTCAATGTTGAGACTGATGACGAAAGAGTAGTTGATCTCATTGTTGAGCAAGAGAGACAACGAATAAAGATCCCTTCCAGTTATACACCAAACGAAGAAAAGCTCAACTTCCTCTCCAAGGAAGAAATCGAAGATTCTATCAGGGCTGAGCAACTTCTGGAGGCATGCAAGAACGATGTAAACACTTCCGAAAGAATTGCAAAGAACTTAGTTAGTGATGATCAGCTAAGGGCTCATCCCATCCAAGTTCAAGCCCAGCTGCTAAAAGAGGCAAGAGAAGAAGCTAATAGAGAAAGAACCACCAAAGATTCAAAGACTGGGCGGTGCAGAAAGAAAATGGAAAAAAGACAGGATTCATAAATGATCACTGATATCACCATATCAGGGAAAACAAAGAAAGGTGTAGATCCCAGAAATAGTTCAAACACAATAATAATCAATAACAAACAAAGATTGAATCACAACTGCTGGTTATATGATTAAATTGAGCAATCAAGGGTTTAAGGTTTACAGAGAGAATTTCTAATACGGATAATAAACCCTAACAATGACCCTTCCTCTGTTCTAACCCTAATTCTCAATAAAACAAACCTTTAAATACTAAGGGTTGTTAGAGCATAAATATGTTGGATACAAGATCAAGAAGACTGAAGGTCAAAGTTCAAGAAAGTCAAAGCTGAAAGAAAGTCAACTCTCATCAAAGTCAAAGTCTTTTGTAATAAAAGTCAACATATCTTATTTGTTTGTTTCCTTGTTGTAATTAGTTGTAGGTATAAATAGGTTTCCTTGCTTTGTAATCAGTAGCATCAAATAGAAAAGTTTCAGTTGTACGTTTTATCAGTTAAATTTTAGAGAGAGTAAGAGAGAGAGAATCTAGAGAGAGAAAGTGTAATCTTGTGGTTTATTGAATCGAATCAAACAGGTAATTGTGATATGTTGTTTGTTTGATTGTTTATGTGTGATTAGAAACTAGATTTTGGGAATATCAAGGGTTAAACCCTAAAGGCCTAAGGCCCAACACAACCAAACAAAGCCCAATTACAATTAAAGGATTTTACAAACGCTTTAAATAATAAACCAATTAAACTCTATAAATGCATTATACAACTTTCAACGCACTAGGACTTTCAGTCTTAACAATCTCCCCCTAAAGTTGGATAAGACATTTATCATCTTGAAATCTTCATGCCTTGGTCATCTTTCCCTCTTGAATCTTTGAAAAACTTTGGTGTTTCATGTCTTCATGTCTTTCCCAACTCCCCCTTGAATAAAGCTTTTAGTCTTCATAGTTTCAACTTTTTAACCAGATTCAATGTACAATAGCCTCGACTGAATGCACTACTGAGCATCTTTCAACTATAGAAACTCAACACATCGGATCAGCATATAAGAAAGATAATGTGTGAGTTACGTGACATTCCACAGTGCATCTTCAGTGTAAAAACAAAGAATCTGTCTTTGAACCGTGAGTTGAATGTGCTTTCAGCTTCATAACTTGTTTCAATCATCTTGTAGGAGGAATCAACTTGTAGCAAACACCATATGATGAGGGATATCAGAATTGCAATATATGAAATCTAATGGCTTTTCAACCTCAGATTTAAGAAATTATGTTACTCCCCCTCAACACGATAATTTGTGTCTTTGAATTTTGTGTCATTCTCCCCCTCATTATGATTAGGAGAATTCTGAACATCATGTATCTTCAAAGACTAAATGGATGAGTAGCAAAATACCAGATAATACGAATCAGTAACCAAGGGTAACGGCTAACACAGAAATACATTAGTCACTGTTATCACAACAATTAAAAATAATTGTGTGGTCTATTTTCAGAGTTGGCAATGGGGTATCTCTGATAGGACTTCCAGTTATCACCGAAGTAAAATATTAAAAATTACTTCTCAAACTATTCCAGCAATATCACAAAGATATGCAAGGGGAATCACAAAGATTCGTGCGTGTGTGAAAGAAATATAAATCATATCGATTAGGCTCAAAAATTGATTCAACCTGGGACGCAGGTTAAAAAGTAATAGACACAGTGAGATGAATATGAAGTTCGGAGACCAGAGCTGATGTCTTCCTTTTTCAATATCTAAGACCTCCGAGTGAGGAATAAATAGATTATGTGTTAAATCTTCGTGCATATATGAAACAAGTATCTTTTGTGAGATACTTGAGTAGTTGGGTGAGGTGACACGAGTTATCGACACTGGGACCATATCTGTTTCAATATCTATCTCCAAAGAACTAGAATGAATAGATTATGTGGTAACCCAGATAACTGACTCGATTTGGTAAGGACCAATACTTCTTTTAAGTACTGTCACATTCTCACTAAATTCTTTTCTCTCCTAACTCATCTAACAATCTAGACCCCTCACTGATATCTATAAATTGGATGTGTTTCTTGGGTAGGTCCTTCCGGTTCTGGATTGACCATAGAAACATTAAAAGCCCTAACACTCCTTTAACTCGCCAAAATTGAGCATTAATGTAAACATTGAGAAATGTCAAACATTTAGGAACGAGTCCTGAACTAAAGTGTTCATAAGTTGATATGAAAAATAAAAAACATGGTACCCCCCCCCCCTCAAAAGATGTCCTAACCCTTGATTGTAGTCATGTGACGTGAATAATCTGGATTAAATCGCACATGACATTCCTGGAAAACAGATTAGGAAGATTTTGGTTTTGGTATCCATGTTGTGATGGATCCTTGATGGTTAGTTTCCTTAGCTTTGAAGCTATGAAACTGAGGATTTGGGATGTTATAAGTACCATACCAACTATTTACATACCTTGAGTCCACAAAGTCACAATTTCCACAGTGACTGCAACAGATCTTTGCTCGGTTTAGACTGATCAACTTTCCTGTAGAATAAAAATAAGTAGGTGAATTAGTCTTGGAAATAGATGACTTTGTATCAACTACAGGAGAATCATGAGACTTGGTTCCTTCAATGTCTTCTATAGTTGGTTTCTTTCTCCAAACCATCTTTACTTTTCTGAGAAAATGATTATCTGAAGAATCATTAAGCTCGCAATCAGAAGAACTGGAGTAGTAAGTATGTCGTTTGTTAGAGGTGTAGGTCTTTCTTTGTTTCTGTGAACGTCTTTTGGATTTTTGCTTTGAAGATTTTGTTCACATAAACGTTTTGAGAGGCAGATGTTGAACATTCGCCTTTATATAATTTGACCGGTGGCTCACCAGTTGAATCCAAAAAATCAACATGACTTGGAAGTTTTGGATCGAAATCAAACTGGTCTAACTTACTGTCAGAACATACCTTTGAATTCAAGAATGTTGAAAATTCCATTTTCTTATCAGATGTGACATTATCACTTGTGGGAGCTGGGAAACTGGATGGATTTGTGCTTTTCAAAGGATCTTTGCGGAAACATTTTGAAAATCAGAATGGGATCCTTTTTGAAACACTTCAATTAAGGCTCTTTTCCTTTAGAAGAGGATTTTGGTGAAGAATAACCCAGAAAAGCTTTATAGAAAGAGGTATCTGAGGGTGGAGAAGAATGTTCTGACAGATTAATCTTCTCCCCTTGGAGTAAGTCAAGTTTATCTTGAAGCTCATCTTTGTGAAGTTGCTCTTTCATCAGATCTGTTGTCAAGGCAGACAGTTGAGAAGTAAGCATGTTTATCTCTGCCCTAAGATATTCCTTTTCCTCCCTAGATCCATATTCCTTTTGATTGGAATTGAGGCACTCAAGTTTGGATAATAAGTTTCAACAGGCTTTGAATCAAGTTCAGCCTAAGAATAGCTTCGAAAATAGTCATTTGACAGAAAAGTGAGTTTATCTTTGTTATATGACGCATTTAATGAGTCATATACAAAAGGAAGTTGCATCGTGACAATATTTTTCCTTCTCAAAGTTTCCAGTTCCAGATCCTCATTATCAAGTGGCTTGGTCCATCTGATTTTGTACTATGGGTAAGTCTTGTACAATCCCAAAAATTCGAAAGCATATAAAGTGGGTACATTGGACAAGGCCTTTTTTAGATAATGCGGGTTATTCCATCCGAATCCATATTTAGGATTAAAGTACTTGATCACTTTGGGTATGTTCATGTGGATCGTTTGTTCAGTTTGACCAAGTTTGTAAAGCATGAGTTCAAGACCCTTGAACTTGTCAGTCAACTTTTTGTTTTCATTTTTACAAGAGACGCATAAACTAACAATCTCAGTTCTCTCATTTTCTGACATACGAAGTTTGTCAGTCAATTCATCTACTTTGGCCTTTAACTCCTTAGTTTCTTTTGAAAAAATCTCGCATTGTTCCTTTAGACTTGAAATTCCGCACAAGTTTCCAGCATTTTCTACAAGTTGCCTATCAATGGTGTAATGTTATCTTTCAACCCTAGCTTCTAAATGAGAAACTTTCTCTTTTAGCTCAGAATAAGTTGGATGAGACATTGTTACGTGAAAAACTTGAAGTCCAAGGGTTAAACTTGACGAGAGATGAAACTTTAAAGTGTAAGGACCAAAAGTGACAATAAGTGAAACTTGAAAGTTTAGGTATTAAACTTGACAAACTTTGAAACCTTTGAGGTACAAGGACCAAAAGTGACACAAACTGAAAATTAAAACTACAAGGACTAAAAGTGACAGAAATCAAAACATAAAACTAGAAGGACCAAAAATGACATAGGTTAAAACTACTAAGTAGAGGGACTAAAAGTGTAGAAAGAAACTTTTAACGAACTTAACTGAAAACTAACGTTAAAAGGACTACAAATGAAATAAAACTAACAAAACTAACAAACTAACGAACACTAACTGGACTAGCGAAAAAAGGAGCAAAATGTAAAGAATTTAACGACAATTTAATGAAAACTTAACCAAAACACTATTGATCATCTCCTACCTCTAGCACACCTGCAAAACTAAACATGGGTTAGAAATATTCAATGCAAATCGATCGTTAAAGCGCCCTGATCACTCCTTAACAGATTCAACCTCAAACGGTCAACCCACGATCACAAACGAACCAACCGAAAACTTTTCGGAAAACGATCGGAAACTTAAATACTCGATATGGGTAAAAACTTTTCGACTAAAATCGATTTATTATGTTCCATTATGCTCCCTCAACTGATTAGAACTCGAAACAATCTCTCAAACTCTCGAACGAAGCAACCGAAAACTTTTCGAAAAACAATCAAAAAGTTAAAAATTCGATATGGGTTAAGACTTTTCGACCAAAATCGATCATTTAAGCTTCGTGAATATGCCTTAATAGTCTATATGCCAAAGAAACAACCCATGATCAAAACTGAATCAACCGAAACGTTTCGAAAAACCGATCGAAAACATGCGATAACATGGATCATGGTTCATGCGATTTTCTGTTTTGTTTTGACTTTGAACAGCAACAGCAGGTCATCTAATCACTATTCAAACAACCACCAATCTCAAAATTTAAATCACACAGACCCGGATGACTAAGTTCAAACCCGGATGGTGATGTTTCAAGTCCCGGAAACTCAAAAACCCGGGTGCAATGTTTTAACTCTCGGCTGACACGGTACAATCAAACAAACCCAGATTGAACGGCTTAATGTCAACTCCCGGATGAATATTAAACTTCCAGATGCTAAGGACAGCTCCCGGATGCAACGTTCTTAACACTTGGATGATAAGGAAATTCCCGGTTCTACCTATAATCCCATTGTCGCTAGGGGTGTTAAAAAAGCTCGTTGGACCGGTCGAACCAAGTCAAACCGGACCGTCTTTTGGCGGTTTGAGCGGTCTAACGGTCCGATATGGTTTGAAAAATATCCAAACCGCTCGGTCCAGTCTGGTCTGTGGTTTGACCCTTTTTTTGAGTGGTCTGGACCGAACCGACCGCAAAAAAACACATGTATTAATCATATTTAGTTTTCATGTTGAAGACTCAACTTTTATGACTCAATTAAAAAATTCGTCAAAGAATTACATTTTTAGTTTTTATTTTCTCAATTGATTGTGTTATCTAAATTGACAAAGTTCTAAGATTCGTTAAGAATTTAAATCTAAAATCCAAATCGTTCTTCGACTTTCTCAATATTTGTCCAAAATTCAACTATTGTTGTTGCACTTGTTAAACTTTTTTTCAACTTGTTATAAGTCGATGTACTATTTTTTAAATGATGTTATATTTGTAGAAAAATTATTTTGCATATAGAGTTTATGTTATTTTAGTTTAAAGCCCAAAAGAGGGCCAAACCGCCTAAACCGGTTAGATCAGACCGCTTTTTTTGTGGTCTGGTTTGACCGGTTTGGTTACTTGCTACCAAACCGCTCGGTTGGAAAATTTCGTAAACCGTCATTCGTGGTTTGGTTTGTGGTTTGGGTGGTTAAATCGCCAAAACTGGACCGCGAACACCCCTAACTGCCGCCATCAACAATTTAAAACCTGCAGCCAACTGACCAAATTTCTTCCATCACCGATCATGTATCATCCACCGACCCACTTTGGTTAACAACAACCAAGCAATCAAAAATTAAACTCACAGCTGGCGATCTTCAATTTTACATCTAGTCGCCGACTGCATTTTGAATCAGAGCTATCATTGTCAATCACAATTTAATTCCACCGGCCAACCACAATTCTTATCCAATGAAAGTAACAGTCGTCGGTCAAACAAAGGTTAAACACCACCTCTTTATCATCGAATCACAATTTAAGCATCAAATTCACTTTCATATGAATCCACGGCCGGCCATTCATCAAATTGATTCACCACCGACTACCAATTTTTGATCTTGTTGTTTCACCACCAACTTTTTACAACCCAATCACAATTGAAGATTAAACTTTCTAGATCACGTTATTTTCAAGTCCCGTATGTTCAATTCCCGATTCATAGAACTTCAAACTCCCGATTGTGTGGTGACTCCCGGGTGATAAGGAACTCCCAATTCACAAGGAATTCCAACTCCCGGTTGGCAATTTTAAACCCGAGAAACGACAGGAGCCAGGAACCGTAGGGACCCAGGAACTGCAGGACCAGGAAACTCGGGGAACCTAGGAAACTTGGAGAACCCGAGAATTCGATGAACTGGGTTTCGTATTCTTCGTGAAATACGACGATCAACTACAAATTCGATAAAAACAATTTTTCAAAACAGAAATTAATTAATGATTTTGTTTATCAACCGTAAACCCAGATTGAATTTGATAAACTTAACAAATAAACTCAAACCAAAACCTATGGATTTGATGAACACAGAAAGCAATCGAGAGAGGCAAAACTAGATTAACAAAAGTTGATAAAAATAAGGGTTTTAGACAAACCTTTCGATCGTACCGAATGGAAATTAATTCTATCCCGCTCTGATACCAATTGTAGATCCCATAAACAGTGCAAACACAATAATAATCAATAACAAACAAAGATTGAATCACAGTTGTTGGCCATGTGATTAAATTGATCAATCAAGGGTTTAAGGTTTACAGAGAAAATTTCTAATACGGCTAAGTAAACCCTAACAATGACCATTCCTCTCTTCTAACCCTAATTCTCAACAAAACAAACATTTAAATACTAAGGGTTAAACCCTAAAGGCCCAAGGCCCAACACAACCAAACAAATCCCAATTACAATTAAAGGCTTTTACAAACACTTTAAATAATAAACCAATTAAACTCTATAAATGTGTTATACAACTTTCAACACACTAGGACTTTCAGTCCTAACAAAAGCGTCAATTATGGTCACAATGACCATCTTCAGAGCAGATGGATCAGCGAAGACGATGTTAATGTCAAAACTAGAGACTTTTAGATTTTCAGGATGGATTGAAATAAGAGATGTGCTGAAGAAGTCAAGATCCAAATACGAAAGCTATGTAGAATCTATTCTACATCAGCTTATTGAAAGAGTCTCGACCATTCTGAACATCCTAGTCCTCCCTCCGAAACCTACAAGAAGAAGACAACGAGCATCAACTTCTGAAGAAGAGGCTCCTAACAAGAACGAAACAGGCATCAAGTTCTTTGAAGAAGCCATTCTTGGACCTCCTCCTGATCTTTCATCTCTTGACCTATCACTCCCAAGAGAAGGACCTTTCACTCCTGGATAAGTACTTGGAAATCCCTATGGTATCATCTTCTATGATCATGAAGGAAAAGTCTGTTTTCAAAGATTTCTTGAACTACATCTCTGCCCTCTCAGTCATCTCAAGGATCTACTTTATTGGTGTGAAATGAATGCTTATGGTCAAGGCTTCAAAACTTAAATCCTTTTCCAATGCAAAGCTCGAAGAAGAAGAGGTGAAGAAGTACCTGACTACCTCATGCCTAAAGACGCTCCTCTTGAATATTTGGATGACGAAGATCTTTAGCTGATAGATTCTCTTTTTCTCTCTTCTAATTTATCAGTTAGTCATCTTTAGTATTTATTTTGTATTTCACTTGTACCTGTAAATTTTCAATTTCCTTTTGTAAATTTCTTACGAAATTAATGAAAATTTTTAGTGATGTACTTAACTCCATCAATACTAAAAAGATCCCTAAAACAGTAAATGGGACATGTACTTTACGAGTCCTCTTTATCCTTATGTTTTAAACTTAACAATTTTCTTTTTGTTGCTTTGTCATCATTAAACAGGGGGAGATTGTTGATCCAAACTCTCTCAGTGATTTGATGATGATCCTTTTATACTTGGTGAAAATTACTTTAATCTGTGTATGTATTAGTGTTTCACTATCAGCGATCAGACTGAGTCTGTTCGGTTATCGCTGAGTGATTTCATATGTAAACAGTCTATGTAATCCCTGAAGACAAGTCTCACGCTCAAGAAAATCATCGTTGACATCGAATTCTAAGTTGATGATGAAGGCAAGTCTACTAATAATCTGAAGCAGCATTCAGTGAAACCAAGACATGTCTACAACGCGTGACAAATCAATATCAAGCCTCAGGTATTGCCTCTTTGAATCAGTGATCTCTGATCACTGATCATCAGCTATAGTTGATCATGAAGCTTGTTTATCAAGATTTTTTTGTCTTATCCTATGCATAAAAAGTACGAAGGTACAAAAGCAAACATGTTTTTGTCCATAATCGTACAACTACACCTTTCCACTACAATGTTCATCATACGGCCGAAAACATGATAAAGATAAATTCAATAACATGAAGCCAATGAAGAATGGACACATGGATTGCACCCTATGCCATGCATTTAATGCATAGGGTATAAATAAGAGATAAGCCTTCATTTTTGAAGGGTCCTCAATCTTCTTAGCGACATTTGCAGAAACTCTATCTTCTGCAAACTCTCTTCTCTCTTTCTATAACTCTTGTGTGCAAGAAATCTTAGTGATTCTTAGATTGTTTAGATTAGGTTTTACCTTATCTATTTCTACAACAATCTATAAATTTAGTTTTTGATTTACTCAATAATCAAAAAACAAATTTAAAAGTAAATTTTATGTTTGTATTCAACCCCCCTTCTACAAACTAACACCCTTGTAGAACCTTAATCGGGACCAATATAACATGTAATCAATCTTCTTTTATATCATTTTGGGATATAAAATAGGTCATGAATTACATTACAAAAAGTTCAAAAGAACAATGAATCGGATCATCTTGTAAGTTTTTTTATCTTGACCCGATCTTTATTAGGAGTGAGCTTTCTCTTTCCTTTCCTTTGCTCCCCCTCAATTTGCTCCCTCTCACTTCGATATATTTCCATGTTGTTGGAGATAGGATTGCAAGTTTTCTCCCCCACAGCAGCATGGAAAGAGAAAAAGAGGAGTCTGACATCGGAGGAAAGCTTCTTTAGTGAAGCGGCAATTGATGCATGACTGTGTTCAATTAGGATGATCCAATCACGACCTTCAAGTGTAAACTGAGTTGATTTCATATCTTCGGATTGATGAGCTCCACCAAAATCTTGCAAGTGATCGATTTGAGCATTTAACTTCGAGTATAGATTGTCCAGGGAGCAAAGTATAAGATGTGAAGTAATCTCAGACTTTGTTTGGGCCAAAAGTTGAGATTACTTCATGTCACATAATTGTTTCTGAATGTTGGACGACTGTTCCTGAAGTGAAGAAGATGAGGAAGGGATAGAGTAGTGGTGAGTAGAGGGATGAAATCCGGAGATGGAAGAGTTGTTGGTTCAAGAGGAAGATAAAGGTTTTGGTCAAAGAGTAGATCTTCGGTCCGTAAAGGTAAGGTTGGTTTTCTTGGGAGAGAGTTGAGGGCTTGATTTAGAAAGGCTAGTTCGGATTCATCAAATCTTTATTCAGAAAGATGAAGTGCAGAAAGGTCAAAATCGTCATATTCGAGGTTTGAAGATGATGTGGGTGACTAAAGGTCGGTTGGCACATATATCTCAGATAAAGAAAGGATTGGATTACTTAGTCCGAAGGATCCAAGATCTAAATCCAAAAAAGGGTAAATAGGGTTTTCGTTGTCTGCTGACGGTTGGTCAATTATTATTTTTTATTCAGGGGAAATTAGTCTAAGCGGATTTTGTCTTTGGTATGCAACTTGGGATTCTAGAAAATGCCTAGTTGCCTCTCTAGAGACAAAATCCGACCATTCTAATGAGGGATCTTGGGAGAAGAGAATCATACCTGTAGGGATGGTTGGATCCATTGGAAAGAGTTGCACGTTAACATTTTGAAAATGCATCATTGATGGATGCATATCAAATGTGAAATCACTTGGGATCTTCTTCCTAAGTTTGTGGAGAATAAGAACAGAGATAAACCGAGTGTACAATATTTCGTTGTGTCTCTTTGGTATAATGATCTTCTTCTGACGTCATTAAAGAAATATTGAGCAAAGTTGATTTTCATTTGAAATTCAGAGAGTAGGAAAGCTTGGTAGTGGTATTGGGTATCTGATCGAACCCAATGGTCTTGTTACTCAAACAGAAAGTGGGTTGAATACAAACATAGTAAATTTTCTCTTTTTAATTTTAGTTCATTTCAAACATAAAATTACATAAATGTTGCGGAAGCTAGGAGGCAAGACCTTTATCCTAAACTATCTGAGGGGATAAATTTACACACTGAAAGAGAGAAGAATGTTCTCTTTCAGATTTGAGAGAATAAGTTAACTTTTAGATATTGACGCCAAATTTACTTTGAAACTATCACATAGATATGTTCTTTCAAAATGGGTGTTTTGCAAGTTAACACAATGATGTTATTTTATAGCCTTCATTGCATTAAATGCGCTCATTCAACTTTAACACGTGTCTTCGTCAGATTTGTTGATCCATGCATGCTTGTACTTTTCATTACAGTCTTTTAAGTTGATGTAGACAAGTGTTAACCCTTCCCATCCTTTTGTATGCAAAGGGAAGAGTAAAGTATTGACAAGTATTAAAATAATACTTTGGAACATATTTAATACTAACACACTTTAGCATGTTTCCATGCTTTAGGATGAGAGTTAGGAAGAGTTGGTGAACCAAACTTGTTGGTCAAATTTGCACCTCAAATTCGGCTTGCCAGTAGTAGTATTTTTCAGACTACATACTGACTGTATCTTGTATTGATCTTCTTTCTGGCTAGACGACAAACCAATCCGCTTTGGTGACAATCTGGCCACTCTTCAACTAATCTTCGATTTTGCTGAAGGCTCTTTACTCTTAGAACAATACAGATAGTAATAAGACTTTTACAAGTAAAAATTCTATTTGTCTATTTTGAAGTATAAGTTATACAACTGTTACTGGTTATAGACATTTGTGAACGATAGATGTGTAGGATATTAAATGTATGGAATAATTCAAAGGAGTATGAGAATCCTTTGAGAGTATCAATCTGATGGTTGCTTGAGATCTTTTATCGGATTGAAACTTTTATTTAAGTACATTAAATCCTATGGTTATAAATCCGATGATTCATAGGTTTTGATTCCTTCATCGGATTTAAACCTTATTGAGTGTCTAATCCGATGGTTGAAGTATACATCGGATTGGACCTGTTTTTGTTGACAAAGAAGGGAATTTATTTCTAAGTGTTTAATCCTTGAATGTCTATATGTATTATGTACAAATTAGATGGTTGAGACATATCATTATACGTGTTTGCAAATTGTTACTATTCCCGATCCCCAGGTATTAATGTTATGATTCCAGCCATTTATGGAAGACTTTGATTGCTACATTTCAAGATGTATGAATGTGAATGTGCTCTCGAAGCAATGGATCAAATAGGGTCATCCAAATATGTTGATGAATGTTATATACTATCATATAAGTGAAGATAATTTATCATTTTTTATGCTCAACTATGCTCAAATATGTTTCAATAAGATATCTCAGATGTCACAATTGGCACTAACCGAACCCACGCATGTTGGGTTGGGTTATGCTTTAATTCTTTTTTAATGGATTAAGGTTTTTCAAGTTGCACTAATTATAGTGGGTTGTTCAAACACTTTCAAAACTGACAAACCCAACCCATGTACAACCTTAGAGCATCTCTAACAAATTCTCCAAAAAGGAGATTTTTGCTCCAACAGATTTTCTTCAAAACCTTCTCCAAAATGGAGAAAGTAGGAGGAGGGGATGAAATTATCCAAGTACGAAGAACTCTCCAAAAATGATGGCTTAGGAAAAAGAAATGTTTTTTTATTCTTCATACTGATGAGAATTCATGAAATTAAGGGGGCATTTGGTTTGTAGAATGGAATTTGGTGGAATTAGAATCAATCAAAGAAATTTGATTTTGAAGGAATTGGAATAAATTAGACGGAATTTGACCACACATTTGGTTGGCAAGAATTGGAATGGTATCTCTCAAAAGAAATGGAATCTTCATCCTTATTTAGGGGGAGGGTGGTGATATTCCCAGATTCTAGTTTCTAATCACAATTAAACAAACAAAACACAAACAAGAATCAAATACCTGTTTGATTTCACTTTCAAATTCAAGATTACAACTTTCTCTCTCTAGAACTCTCTTTCTCTCTCTAAATGTATTCTCTCTCTAAAATTACAACTGAATAATACGTTCCACTTCTGTTAACTACTAATTACAAAGGAAAGGAAGCTATTTATACCAACAACTAAAACAAGAAAAAACAAAATACAAAAACAAATACAAAGACACTTTGACTTTTATTACAAAAGACTTTGGCTTTAATGATATTTGACTTTTCCAGCTTTGACTTTCTTGACCTTTGACCTTCAGTCTACTTGATCTTGTATCCAACAGATTTATGCTCTAACAATCTCCCCCTTTGGATTCAAGATCACTGTTGAAAGATCTAGCAATTCAGTCTTCACTTTTTAAGCTCTGTCAGTACAATCTCCTCTTTTCTTTTGATTGTATTCTTTCCAAAACTGTCTTCAGACGATTAACAATCTCCCCAAAACTTTCACAAGATACTTTCAGACTTTGGAAAGAAATTATCTTCAGAATCAGCACGGATTGCTTTAGCAAATAATCTTCAAAGAAAATTTCCTCAAATCTTCAGAATCTTCAAATCTTTACTTTGAACTTTTCTGACTTGGACATTTCTAAAAATCATCTCTCAAAACTTTATCATTTCTTGATACCATCTCCCCCAAACTACAAAACTTTAACATTTCTTGATATCATCTCCCCCTTTTTGATGATTTGAGCATCTATATCATCAAAACTTTTCTCCCAAGAAATGTCTTTGACCATTTTGATCTGTCCAAGAGCCTCTGATTCTGTGATCCATAACCAAGTAATCATCCAGATCTTTTCAAATCTAGACAAAATAAGAACATGTAACTCCTGAATCAACAAATGAATCAGTTAAAATGTCTGTCAGTAACACAAAGTCACTGTGTGTAACAAATACACAATATAAAGGAGCTTTTTGATGTTTACTCCCCCAGGGCTTCCATCCAATCATCGAAATACCACAAAAGCAATTTCTATGAATGTTATGACAAAGAAACAAATTCTTTGTGTGTTCGTGCATGTGTATAAAAAAAATTAAGCACGAATAATTGCTTTTTAAGGCTCAACATAGTGTAAACCACTGAGACAACAGTAGATAAACACAGACTCAATGTGCATGATTGAAGTGCGAAGGTGGGGCAGACTTCCTTCTTTTTCAATATCCAGATTTTCCAAATGAAAACCAGATAGATAATATGTTGCATCCCCAGAAAAAATATGAAACATTTTCTTTTTGAGAAGAAAATGAGTGGTTGGTGGGGTTTAGACAAGAGTTGGCATGGGCTATTTGCCTGCTTCAATAACGTTCACCAAAGAGTTGTGAAACACTAGTAATGTGGCTACCCGGATCAAAAAGTAGTTGGTGCAGAGTTTGATATTCTTTTACTCTGATCTCACACCCTCTTTCTTTTAATCATTAAACGCACATCTAACCAAACTCTCTTTTACATTTTACCTCATCACACATCCCACACTCATTTCTTTTAGACTCTTCACACTCAATCACTAAAGGATTAACTTCTTAGGTAGGATACACTGGTTAACGTGAATCCATAGAAGTTCAGTTAAGTCCTAGCACAAAGAACCCATATTTCCTATAAAGCACGTGTTGCTCAGATGATTTAACTTTATCAGTTAAAGCTCATATACAAATGTCAGATGTAAATATGCTCAGAAATATAATCATGAAGATATGAGCATTTTAAAACATTGAAGATATTTCAAACAAGTTAATTGAATGAATGAACATGAATGCAAAAGACATGTTTGAAAATCTGACATTGTATGAAAATGATCAGAAATGAATGATATAACAATCAAGGCTTATGGTCAAGAATAACGAATATTGTCTATACGAACCAAGATATAGACATTCTTGAAATGAACGCTTCGAAATGAAATAACGCTCAAAGTTCTTTGAAGTACAAGCGAGGTGTCTTACCATCGAAAAAATTGGTTACAATATGAGACATGGTAAGATCATTTTGAACAAAGTCAAACCGATGTGTGTGAATACTTGAAAGTATATAGAAAAGACAATACACAAGTATTAATCTTTGGATAACACACGGTTTGTTTATCAATGAAGCACAAAAATAAAATGAAAACATTTAACATCACACTTCCAAGTTATAAAATATGTTTAAAATTCGAGAAGTGGTTTGAACATTTAAGAACATGTTTTCTATATCTGAAAGTTGTCCTTTTTTCAGATACATTTGAGATTAAGATAAGAAATTTACCTTTTCGCTCAATCTTAATACTCATAAAGTCAGCTGAAGTCAAAAATGATATGATCGTGTCATCCTCTCTCATCCTGCAAAAAGTCTCAAAGTCTAGTAAAAAATTATTCACAAAATTTATTCGAAAATAAAAATAAAAATAAAAGACGTAAAGCAGTAAAACAATTAAAGTACGATTTCTGATCAGAAATAATCAGAAATCATAGTCTTACTCCTTTTGACTTGACTTATATGCTCCCCCTAAAATCATGCATCACAAAAAATTTGTCATTTAATCAAAATACAGAAATTAGTTATGCTCCCCCTCAAATGAATGTAGATCATCTAAAATCTTTTCTTACTCCCCTTGAGATCATGAGCAAACAATTAAAGTGCAGATATCCTTCAGACATAAAAATAAAGAAAATGATGAAAAATAACAATTTGTAACTTTAGTAGGTAACAACCGATTACGTCTCAAGATTTAACATACCAAGCTTAGAGACAAGAAAATTAAATCTCTTTTCATCTAAGGGTTTGGTAAATAAATCTGCAAGTTAATAATCTGTTTTTACAAAATAAAGTTCAATTGTTCCTTTTTCTACATTATCTTTGATAAAATGATACCTGACGTCAATGTGTTTGGTTTTCGTATGTTGGACAGGATTAGCAGATATTGCAATCGCACTCTTCGAGTCACAATAGATTGGAATTTTGTCGAACTTGAATCCATAGTCTCGTAGCTGTGTTCGCATCCACAGGACTTGAGAGCAGCAACTGGCAGCAGCTACGTACTCTGCTTCAGCAGTCGATGTGGAAACGCATAATTGTTTCTTTGATGCCCAGCTAACGAGCTTGTCTCCAAGAAATTGAACGTGACCAGAAGTACTCTTTCTATCCAACATGCAACCTGCATGATCTGCATCTGAATAAGCAGTCAGGTGAAACCTAGTATCCTTAGGATACCACAGACCAAGGTCTGCAGTCCCCTTCAGATATCTAAAAATCCGTTTGACAGCGGCCAAATGGGATTCTTTAGGAGCAGCCTGATATCTAGAACATAAGCATGTTGAAAACATAATATCTGGTCTACTAGAAGTAAGATACATTAACGATCCTATCATACCTCTATAATTCCTAACATCAACACTTTTACCCAAAGGATCAGTGCTAATTTTAGTACCTGGTGCCATCGGGGTTCCAATTGGTTTACAATTTTCCATTTTAAACTTCCGAAGAATATCCAAAATGTACTTAGATTGATTAATGAAAATCCCCGTTGAAAATTGTTTAACTTGTAATCCGAGAAAGAAATTCATCTCTCCCATCATACTCATTTGAAAACGTGACACCATGAGATTAGAAAAGTTTTTGCAAAATTTTGGATTTGTAGAACCAAATATTATATCATTAACATAAATCTGAATAAGAATAATATCATCTTTTTCCTTTTTGATGAATAAAGTGGTATCAACCTTACCTTTAGAAAAACCGGACTTGACCAAGAATTTAGATAAAACGTCATACCATGCTCGAGGGGCTTGTTTTAAACCATAGAGGGCTTTGTCCAAGATATAAACATGATCTGTCTTCTCTAGATTGACGAACCCTTCTGGTTGAGACACGTACACTTCCTCTTTAAGAATGCCATTCAGAAAAGCTGTTTTCACATCCATCTGAAAGACTGTGAAATTCTTATGAGCTGCGTAGGCTAGAAACATGCAGATTGCTTCTATACGCGCTACTGGAGCATATGTCTCATCGTAGTCTATGCCTTCATCTTGCCGGTAACCTTTGGCAACAAGTCTAGTTTTGTTCCTTATGACGATACCATCTTCATCCTTTTTATTCTTGAATACCCATTTAGTTCCTATCACTGTTTTACCTTGTGGTTTTGGAACTAATCTCCAAACCTTTAGGGCTTCAAACTGATTGATTTCTTCTTGCATAGCAGATACCCAGTCCCAATCAGCAAGAGCCTCTGATACTCGCGTTGGCTCAATCTTACTGAGAAATGAGTCATGCATACATTGATTAAGAGTCGCTGACCTCGTTTGTACAGGCTTGTTGAGATCTCCAATTACTTGAAGTAAAGGATGCTCTTTGGTCCAGCGATGCTCATGAGGTCGTGGAGTAGATACTGATTGAACATGATCATCATCTAGAAATCCACTATCAGAATCTTCAGTTTGAATAACAGGAGGGGGGGTTTGCAGTTGAAGTTTCAGGTGCAGAAGCATCAGTTGGAACAGCAGATTGTGGCTGTTGAGTTGACAGTGTGTTACACCCAGCTGAAACTATTACTTCTGGCTCAGCATTTGCTTGTGCATCTTCAACTGTAGGAGTAATTGTAGGAATGTGAGTTTCTGACTGAGCAGGGGATGCTTGTTCAGTTATGACATCTGAAGTGACTGGATGATTGCAACTTGTATCTTCAGACCTATCAGTCAAAACAGATTTAGGTATATTAGAACCTAGAAACTCATCATAAAAGAATTCAAATAACAAATCTAAATCAGTTAAATGTGAAATAAATGTAGAAGCATTATTCGAATTATTGGCTGTAGAAGCAGGTTCTGGACTGATCTGCCCAGAAGCTAATACTCCAGTGATCACGGGTTCTGAACTGAGTTGTTCAAAAGCCATTTCTTCATCAAATGTTACATTGACGCTCTCGACAACTGTCTTTGACTTCTTCAGATAAACACGATATGCTACCGATGTTGAAGAATAACCAATGAAGATACCCTCGTCCGCCTTAGCACTGAATTTATTCAGACTTTCTCTGTCGTTAAGTACAAAAAAATTAGACCCAAATATGTGAAAATACTTGATTGTTGGTGTTCTGTTGTTGATCAGCTCATATGGAGTCTTTTGAAAACGGCGGTGTATCATGGATCGATTTTGAGTATGGCATGCAGTCGACACAGCTTCTGCCCACAAGAATAGAGGTAAGTCTGATTGGCTAAGCATAGTCCGAGCGGCCTCGACTAGCGTCCGATTTCCCCTTTCGACTACTCCATTTTGTTCAGGCGTTCGAGCAGCAGAATACTGATGTGAAATCCCGACTGATTCGAGATAATCATCAACAATCTTGTTCTTGAATTCTGTGTCGTTGTCAGTACGAAGAAACTTAACTTGTCGCTGCATTTTCACCTGGGTCGTTTTTAAGAAAGTAATGAGAACTTCCGGTGTCTCATCTTTTGAACGAAGAAATTTGACCCATGTGTTTCTTGAGTAATCGTCCACAATAACTAACACATATTTCTTTCCACCCAAACTCTGAGTTCTCATTGGACCACACAAATCCATATGTAACAATTCTAACGGAGAACTAGTGCTTGGTTCAGGCTTCGGTTTATGCGGGGCTTTCTTCATCTTACCCTTCTCACATGCAGTACATAAGTATTCTTTCTCGTATTTCAGCTCAGGAGGTCCTTTTACCAACTTCCCACTAACCAACTTATTGATATAACGAAAGTTCAAGTGAGATAAACGTTTGTGCCAGAGCCAACTTTGCTGCAATGAAGCCTTTGTCATCAAGCAAACTTGATTGTCATTATGTACCTTTGAAAGATTGATGGTATAGAGATTCGTCTTTCGATTTCCGACTAAGAGTTCATTGCCATCTTCCGTACGAACCGAACATCTCTTAGCTTTGAAGTTGACCTCTAACCCTTTATCACAGAATTGACTAATGTTGAATAAGTTGTGCCCCAAGCCTTCGACATAACTCACTTTACTGATCGTTATGTTGTCTTGAATAATGTCACCATATCCTAAGATAGGTGAAAGCTGATCGTTTCCAAATTTGACATTTCCGCTGAATTTCTCTATATAGTTAGACAATAAAGCTTTTTGCCCAGTCATATGCTTGGAACATCCACTGTCCAAGTACCACATATGTCGGGTCTGCAAGAGAAATCAGGAAATAATAACTTTAGGTACCCATTTAAAAACGGGTCCTAACAGATTAGCACAAGATTTTGGTATCCATTTGAAAATGGACCCTCTGTTCTTTTGAAAACCTTTAAAAATATTTGTTCTTGAAGAATAAACATGATAAGATCCGAACCAATCAGAAGAATTATGAGAGTAAGCAAAATCATTTCTCCGATAATGATAAGATGTAGTAGAAATAGGAGATAATTGAATCAATTGCTTTATTGAATATCGCTTGTAAGAAGTTACAAGGTTTTGTTTATTTGAAGCAAATTGATCAACTACATCAGTATCACTACTAACTGATCTATTACAAGAATTATCAGAAACTGATTCAGCTTTCTCATCACCCTTCCTTTTTGGTCGCCATTCAGTTCGAGCTTTCAACCTTTTCTTGCTTATATCTGAAACATAAGATGTAGATTTATTAGGAAAAGCAGATTTCTGAGACTGAGTTTTCTTTTGTGTACCAGTGTGTTTCTGTTTCTGTAATCGCTGTTTCTTATGTTTCTTACCTTGAGAATAATAATCAACAGTTACAGAAACTGATTCATCAACCTTAGTTAATGATTTAACAGTTTTAAGAACACTTGGTAACACCTTTTCATTTAAAAGACAAGTAGAATGATCAGGAAGAATAGCATTAAAGTCAAACATATCAATTTCGTCTATGCACCCATCATCAGAATTAAGAAAATCATTTGCAGACTCAAATAAGTCATCAAAATTATCAGACGAAGTTTGAGGTGCCTTAGAAACTTTAGAACACTTTGTAGATGTGGATTGAAAAATAGTGTTCTTTAATACAATAGAAAATACACTTTGTTGAATATCAACCAAAAGTTTTTCATCAGATAAAACATTTTCCAACTCAACTATTTTTCTTTCAAGAATGAGTGGAGGAACATAAACCTTTACAATTGCAGGTTTTGCCTTCATCTCAGAAACAGAATAACTAGCAAAATAATCATTTGAAAGAACTTTTGGTGTTTCTAAAAGATAACTATCATTTAACTTTGCATAGTTAAATGGTAGTTGCATTTTCTTTACATTCTTTCTATTTTCAGTTTCTTTGGTCTCAACTTCTTTCGGTAATTTGGTAACAAATTTGGGTTTTAAATGAGTATGTTTACCAGCACAAGCAAGAAAATCAAAATTATATAATGCTGGTTGTTTTCTGATGGCTTTCTTTAGGTAATGGGGGTTTTTAAAACCAAGTCGCATTTTTCCTTAACATCAGCCTCTTCATCAGGTGCATTAAGAAAAATGGTTTGATCTGTTTGGCCTCTTGCATAGAGTTTAGCTTCCAGACCATTTACCTTTTTATTCAAAAGCTTGTTCTCAACCTGCAGTTTATGAACAGTTAGTGCAGATTCTTTCTTCTTAAACTCATATTTAGAAACTTTAACTTCAAAATCAGAAATCTTCTTTTCAAAACAATCTACTTGAGATTTAGAATCAGAAGAAGACTTGAGTAAAAAATCAATTTGATCTTTGTTTCCAATAACATACTTATTAAGCTCAAAGATCTTGTTGTTTCTTTTAGCAACTCTGTCTTTTTCTTTCTTCAGTTTTACTTGAAGATCATTAAGCTCAACAATCATAGCTTCCATTTTGGTTATAAAATATTTTTCAGTTAAATTTAATACCTCATCAGCTGTCTCGTCATCTGACTCATCATACTTCACTTCTTTTCCCATAAGACAGAGATGAGCAGTTTCTTCCTTCTCTTCCTCTTCACCTTCTGAATGATCCAGCCAAAATTCGTCCTCTGCCATTAAAGCGATGTCTGCTTCTTGCTGTTTGGCCAAAAGAAGATTGTTCTGATAATACTGAGAATTACGAACTTTTGGCTTTCTACAATCTTTTGCAAAATGTCCAATCTTGCCACAGTTGTAGCATTTGACTGGATCACTTGCTGGCTTATCAGCAACAGTGTAATCATTCACGAACTTCTTCCTTTCTTCTGGCTTCCTTTCCATATACCGATTCTCTTCATGTCGCTTTCCTTCCACTCTTTCTCGGTGCTCATGATTCTTGGAACTTGATGAAGAATATCTTTGAGAGTTGGATCCCGGATTCTTGTAGAATTTCTTTTGAAAAGCTCGAGTCAGTAAAAGCATTGCTTGTTTCAGACTTTCTCCATCATCACCATCTGATTCAGATTCAGACTCAGAACTTGTAAGCACTTTCTTCTTTTTCTTCTTCTCTTTCTTTTCTTTCTTTTTCTCTCCGGCTACCAATGCAATAGGATCGAGAACCTTTTCTGCCTTCTTTTTCTCAGCTCTTTTCTCTTCTACTTCTTCTTCATTCTGCCTCAAAGTCTCATAAACCTCATGTAACGGTATGTCATTCAGATCCTTCATTTGTTTCATCCTACGCGTATGCTTCTTCCATTCAGGTTGTAGGATACTTAGGAATTTGACATTATTCTCCAGCTGCTTCTTTTTCACTTTGTTCTTTGTCAGTTCATTCAGAAGCAAGACAAACCGTTCATAAGTTTCTTCCAGACTTTCATTCTCTTTGGCTTTAAATTCTTCATAACTGTTGATGCAGTTAGCCACTTTCATCTGATTCCCGACCTTGGATCCCATCATCATCTTTTGCAATTGATCCCACATCTTCTTAGCATTTGCTTTGTAACTATCAATCTTGATGTAGATCTCATTCGGAATGATCTGAAGAAGTAAGGATCTTGCTTGTTTATCTGCTTTGTATCGGCTTTTCTGTTCTTCAGATTACTGAGAGATGTCCACTGCCACTGTTTTCATCTTTTGAGCTCTTTCCTCAGTACCATCTTCACTATCAGACGAGTCATCATCAGGTATTTGAACCATGATTGGTGCCATAGGACCTTCTGTGATTGACAATATAATATTCTCTCCATTTGCATGTCTGTCTATAAAATCAAGGAATCTGTCTTTCCACTGTTCATACTCTCCTTTGAACAGTACAGGTGGCTTGACATCAGTACCAATTGAAAGAGCATCTTTGGAAGTCATCTTGTTTAAACCTGTTTGAAAAATATTTGCAATAAGAAACTAGAACTGATCGTTAGTCCAAATGAAACAATAAGAAACACAAAATATTCACTAAAAATTGAAATGCGAAAAACACAAAAAAAAATTCTAAGTCTTTCACGCTTTGCGCTTCGCACAGGAAACGCAAACCTCTACTTTGCGTTTCAAGAGGCAAACGCAAATCTTTACTTTGCGTTTCAAGAGGCAAACGCAAACCTTTACTTTGTGTTTCAAGAGGCAAACGCAAACCTTTACTTTGCGTTTGTCAACTTTGCGTGTCGTGAAAAAGATATAAACGATTAACTTCTCATTTCACGTTACAGACGCAAACCCTACTTTGCGTTTGTAGTTAAAGACGCAAAGCTCGCTTCTCGGTTCTCGTTGAAGACGCAAATCTTACTTTGTGGATATGGTTTAAAACGCAAACTTCTTGATACTCGAAGGAAACGCAAACTTTAACTTCTAGATTCTCGAATGAAACGCAAACCTTAACCTCTCGATTCTCAATGAATGAAACGCAAACCTTAACTTCTCGATTCTCAATGAATGAAATGCAAACCTTAACTTCTCGATTCTCAATGAATGAAACGCAAACCTCTGAAGAACACGCGCAAACTTTGAAGAACACGCGCAAACCTCTAAAATCGATCAAAAACACATCAAAAACTCATCTAGACCTAGAAATCTAACTCGAAACTTTGACAATTTGATCGTTTAATCAACTAAAACACAATCTTAACAACTAATTTCGATCAAATACACAAAAATGTATAAATCGACTCAATTAAAGTGCACAGGACTCGTGAACTTCAAACTCAACTAAAATCAAAATTAACAATCAAATACAGTGCATTTCTTGAAATCACCTATACAGACTCGATCGATTATGCTATCTGAACAAAATCTAATCGATTACAACTCCAAAAACGCACTAAAACTTGGATATGATTTTTTCGCTCAAGAACACAGACGAACTTTCGTATTTTCTTGATTTTTCGATTTGGATCTGCTCTGATACCAATTGATATTCCCATATTCTAGTTTCTAATCACAATTAAACAAACAAAACACAAACAATAATCAAATATGTCAGGATCGAATTCTTAACAAGAATTAATACTCAGAAACTAATATCAAAGAAGTTGCGGAAAAACACTTTGATATTTTAATAAAACAGTAATCAAACACAGTATATAATGATCAAACAGTAAACTTGTATTGAATGCTTAAAGCTACAAGGTTACACACTCAACCTCAATATTGATGAACAGGCTCACCAATACGAATTCTACTTCTCTAGAATTAGGATCTATGCCTTGAGGTCGATTTTTCTCTTGAAAAAAAAACAGTTATCTTCCTATTCTAAACAATACTATATATATATACTGAATACAAAGATAATTACAATGAATAAAATATCTTCAGTATATCTTCTATGTATATCTCTAAGCTTCCATGTATATCCTTTCATACGAATCTTCATCATATAAGCAGTATTAATCTTCAGCAGCATTAACTTCCTTCTAGCAGCATTAACTACTAAGCAGTACTAACCACTAGCAGTACTAACTAGCTAAGCAGTACTAACTTTGTTCAAGCAGCACTAACTTTGACTAGCAGTATTAATAGTACTAGCAGTAGTAACACTCAGCAGTACTAACCTTTAAGTCTTCTAGCAGTATTAACTCTGAACTAGCAGCATTAACCATACTTGATGAATTCTTCAGTTCCCAACAATCTCCCCCTAACTTGACTTTTAGGAAAAGAAGTCAAGTTCTTCAGATCTTTTTCAAGATGCTTTCAACACTTCTGATTCAATTTCCCAAATTTGGATCTAGACCCAAACTTTGATTTACAGTTCTTCTCACCACAATCTTGGCCATATCTGAATCCTTTGTACAAACCAGTGTAGCTTTAAGCATCCCTTCTAACTTCTCCTTGCTATGCTCATATATTTTGTCCACCAGGTAGTATTCATGATAACAATTGTCAATAGTAATCATGTATACTCCACAGTTTTCAAACAGTATCCATTTGTCAATCTTCTTGAATATGAACTCATGCATATGATCTTTAATCCTATGATGCACTCTTGCAGGCTCAAACATCATGCACAAGTATTCCAATGTCACTTTGAGAAGATTCTCTTCAGTACCTTTCAACACAGGTTCATAAAGTTTCATCCCAACTTTATATAGTTCTTCTATATCAGCTCTTGAACAACTTCTGATGACTTTCCCCCATGTTGAATAAGCTTCAAATGAACCATCAGCTCTCTTGATTCTGAAGAAATTCTTTCCATTGTCTCTCAGAATATCCCAGAAGATGATCTCTGGAGCTTGCATAGAGATTGGAACAGCTTTCAAAGGTTCCACTATTGTCATGTACGGATCCATACTTTCATCAGTTTTCTTAGTGACCTGCTCTGGGCTCTGTACTGGCTCTGTTGGGGATGTGACTGAGGGTTCTGCTTCCTTTTCAGTTTCTTCCACCCTAGGCCTTTTCAACTGCCTTTTTGGAGCAATTGTTTTCACTCTTTTTCCAGACTTGGCTTCTCTACCAACATTTCCAGGTTCTTCCTTCTTCTCTTCTGCTTCTTCTTTGGAAGGTGTGGTTTTCTCAGGGAATGGTTGTTGGATGTTGAGATCATGTCTCTCTTTCATCCTTCTTTCTGCTTCTTCCCTTTGAGAGGAATCCCCTTGGAGCTTTGTCATTTCCTTCCTGTATAGCTCTTCAACCTGAGAGTATGCCATATGAGTAAACATCTCCCCCTTAACACCAATTGCCCCTTTCAGGAAGTTTATCATCTTTCTTCTTTCCTGATTGGCCAAAAAGGTCTTGGAGGGTTGTCTTTTCTGCTTTTTGAATGGCATTCTTTTTACTTGTACTTGCTTGGCCTGAGCTGCTGTTTTCATGCTCTTCTGATACTCTTCATTTAGTTTTCTGGCCATATTCAGTGCAAGCTCTCTATCCTTCTCAGATTGAAGTTGTTCCTCCCTTTCCATTTCTTCCTGAAGCTGCTTTGCCACTTCTTCATCCAGTTCTATCTGAATTTTCTTCTTTGCAGGTTGTTCAGGTTCAATCATCTTAGCTTTACCCTTTGTATCCTTCAACCCTGCCTCACTTCTTTCTTGTGTCTTCTTTTCAGGGTCTCCTTCATTGATGACCACTCCCTTAGCCTTTTGAGTAGCCTTAGGAGTGTCATTCTTTGCTTTTACTAAGGTTTCAGCTATTTCCAATTCTTCAACAGATAGCCCTGTTACTGTTTGAACATTATCTGTTTCTACTTCTTGTGCTTCTTTTTCTGCAGCTTTCTCCCCCTTAACATCAAATCCAGCCTCTGAATTCTCCCCCTTGTTGAAATCATCTTGAACATTTGTCCTCCTCTTGAGCACAAACTGCTTCCTTCTCCTTTTCTGTAACAATTTTGTCACCATTTTCTTCAGTTTGGTGATCTGAACTTGTTGAGATAGAATAATCAGCTTCATCTCCTCTATTTCTTTTCCTTGCTTGATGACATCCTGGTTGATGTTTCCCATGGTCTCCATCAATTCATCATAGTTATATCTGTCCTCACCTTCTCCAGGAGTGTTACCCCCTATTGAAGGATCATTGGATCTTTTATTAGTAGATGTCTTCTGCCTAGCAGAAGCACTATCCACCCCTGTGGTTTCTTGGCACCAGGGTCCTTCAAATGATTGCTCATTCAAAGTTGCCATGGGGGAGGTCTTATTGATGTTACCACTGTCCTCCTCTGTGCTAGCAGGAGTAGTGGCAGCCTCATCACCCATATGCTCTACCTCCTCCTCAGAGAGCACCTCCTTTGGGTTGGGAGACACCCTAGTGGATTCCCTTTGGATATTCTCTATTGGAGAATGCTCCAATAGAGGGCTTTGAGGCTCTTGGTTAATAGTAGGTACACCAAGGGAAGGAGCCTTGTGTACCTTTCTCTTGACATAGGTCTTGGATATTATGGGAGTGGGTTTAGCAGCAAAGGACTGAGGGAAAATTTGAGAGATGGAAGGTTGGGGTTGGCTAGCAGTGGGTTGGTCTAATGAGGGCCTTGACCCTGCTACCATACCTTCATTGGTTTGGGACACCACCATCATTGTAGAGAACAATGGGGTGTCAACTCCTTCAGAGTCCCCAGCAGATCTTCTCATATTTGAGAAGACCTTGCCTTTGGGGGGTTTAGGTACATATACCCCAACAGGTTGAGGTATATCCGTCAATTGATGAGTAATAACTTCTTGAACAAACCTGGGATACATAAAGAAGCTCTTTTTGTTTCCCATGTTTGAGACAAGATCATTGAAAATCATTTGTGAAAAATTGTACCTTCTGGTAGTGGCCAAGCACACTAAAGCATAAGCAATAGTGCTGCTGAACTCACTCCATCCAGTCGTCTTTTTGGATATACAATGCATTAGAGTATGGACAAAGAAACGCCATTGGGGAGAGAATTTTGCTTTAGAAAACTTGAAAACACCCAATGGGCCTCCATACCCCATTCTTGTAAGATTTGAAAACAGTTCATCATTTGGGATAGACATTATACCAGAGGCATCGTCTAGACGTAGACTGATGCGAATGACTTCTTCAGTAACTGTAAGTGAGTGATCACAGATTCTTGTCTTGATCATTTGCACACCATTTTCCACAACAATGGTTGCATTAGCCCAGAACTGCCTTTGGTGCTCAATGTAGATTGTAGGTGATACAGTAAGAGCATGAGCAATGTGGCTCGACTTCAGAAAGTCGACTATCTGATGAAAACCTTCAGCTTGTTTTGGCTTTTGTAGCATCGCAATCTCGTTGTGCTCGTCGATGAATGTCATGGATGCCATTGATCTTAGTGAAAACTTGCCTGAAAACTTCGAACTTGAGAGAGAAAAGGGTTTAGAGCGCAAGGGAACAGTATGCAAAGAGTCGTTATGAACTTTTAAGCGGGCAAAGAGTATTTATAGTATTCGGAATATAAGCAGTATTAACCTAGAGCAGTATTAACTACTAGCAGTAGTAACGGCTAGCAGTATTAACTAACTAGCAGTATTAACTAACTAGCAGTATTAACTGAAAGCAGTATTAACTACTAGCAGTATTAACTGAAAGCAGTATTAACTTCTAGCAGTGTTAACTGAAAGCAGTATTAACCCCTAGCAGTATTAACTGAAAGCAGCATTAACTGCTAGCAGTATTAACTGAAAGCAGTATTAACCACTAGCAGTATTAACTGAAGGCAGTATTAACCACTAGCAGTATTAACTGAAAGCAGCATTAACTACTAGCAGTATTAACTGAAAGCAGCATTAACTACTAGCCGTATTAACTGAAAGCAGTATTAACCACTAGCAGTATTAACTGAAGGCAGTATTAACCACTAGCAGTATTAACTGAAGGCAGTATTAACCACTAGCAGTATTAACTATACTTACTCCTTTTAAACTTGCTAAACACTGAGTACTGCTATGCATATCCTGAAAAAGAAGATTAGTAACACCAAGAATAAAAAATATACAGGTATAAAACCACTTTTTGAGAAGAAGATTATTCAAAGTTTATCATTCCCACACTTGTGACCAAGAAAGTGAATCTACCCACATCAAAAGCTTTAGTGAATAGATCAGCAAACTGATTATCAGTGTGGACTTTGACAACTTGAATAAGTTTCTTTTCATTACAATCTCTTATAAAGTGATACCTGATTTCAATGTGCTTTGTCTTTGAGTGCTTGACTGGATTATTTACAATGCTAATAGCACTGCTGTTGTCAATAAAGATTGGAGTGTGTAGAAAGGTTACCCCATAATCCAACATTTGATTCTGAATCCATAAGACTTGAGAACAGCAACTTGCAGCTGCTATGTACTCTGCCTCTGTTGTAGATGTGGATACTGTGGTTTGTTTCTTGCACTGCCATGAGACTAGTCTAGCACCCAAAAACTGACATCCTCCAGAAGTAGATTTTCTGTCCAAGTTTGCCCCACCTAGATCACTGTCTGAGTATGCTATTAGGTCAAAAGGTGAGTTATGAGGATACCAAAGTCCCAATCTGGGTTGCCCTTTGAGATATCTGAATATCCTCTTAACAGCTTGAAAGTGAGAATGCTTTGGCCTAACTTGAAATCTTGCACATACACAGACTGGAAACATAATATCTGGCCTTGATGCTGTGAGATACATGAGAGAGCCAATCATGGATCTATAAAGGTGCACATCCATATCCTCCCCCTCAAGATCTGCTGTGATCTGCTTGTGTGTTTCCATAGGTGTGCTGGCAGGTTTTGATTCTGAGAAACCAAACTTGGTTAGAATATCCTGCACATACTTGGATTGACATATAAAAATGCCATCTGACTTCTGTTGAACTTGGAGTCCAAGGAAGAAAGTAAGTTCCCCCATGGAACTCATTTTGAACCTTTGATGCATTAAATCCTCAAACTCCTTGCACAAATTGTTTCTTGTAGAACCAAAAATAATGTCATCAACATATATTTGGACCAGCAAGATATCCTTCTTCTTTCTTTTGATAAATAGAGTCTTATCAATGACTCCTCTTTCAAAGTCATTTTCCAAGAGATAGGATGACAGAGTGTCATACCATGCTCTTGGGGCTTGATGTAGTCCATAAAGTGCTTTCTTTAATTTGTATACTCTGTCTGGATAGCTTGGGTTTTCAAACCCTGGTGGTTCACAGACATATACTTCTTCTTCAATTGACCCATAGAGAAAAGCACTTTTTACATCCATTTGGTAGACTTTGAAGTTCATGTAAGAAGCATAGGCTAGGAATAGTCTGATTGCTTCTATCCTAGCTACAGGTGCAAAAACTTCTTCATAATCTATGCCCTCTTCTTGAGTGTAGCCTTGAGCTACCAGCCTTGCTTTGTTTCTTATAACAATACCTCTTTCATCTCTCTTGTTTCTGAAAATCCACTTTGTGCCAATTGCTCTGTGACCTTTAGGAAGGTCTACTAGATCCCATACATCTTGTAGCTTGAACTGTAACAATTCTTCTTGCATTGCTTCTATCCAGCTAGATTCTTTCATAGCATCATGTGCCTTTTTCGGCTCAAGCTGGGATAGAAAACATGAGAGCACTGTATGCTGTTGATCTTGCATTTCCTGAAGCCTGCTTTGATGTCTAGTCATCATGGGAGAAGAGACATCACCTATTATCAACTGTGGAGGATGATTCTTTTGAACTCTTGTGTTATGACTAGGTTCTTCATTCAGTCCATCCTCTAGATTAGAGTCATGCAACTCAACTGAAGTGGTTTCAGATGTCACTTCTGATTCTTGAGTCTCCTCATCTCTAGTGTCTTCTTCACTCTGACTTGGTTCAGTAAATGATTCCTTTTCACAGTCTTCATTTACTGTGGGTATGGGAAAAATCACAGATTTAGATATACTTTCTTGAACTTGTGTGATCTCTGATTCTCCACCATCTGTTCCTGTATACTCATTACTGAAACCAAAAGAGTTAGTTAGTGAATCAATGTCAAATAGCCATTGAGGTCCAGACCCAACAGGATTTGGTGTGTTCTCATTGCATTTGACATTGTCACTTTCTTCAATTATTCTAGAAGAAGAGTTAAAAACTCTGTAGGCCCTACTCTGAGATGAATATCCAACAAGAAATCCATCATCTGCTTTGCTATCAAACTTACCTAAGTGAGATTTGGTATTTAGAATTGTACAAGGACACCCAAAAGGTTTGAAGAAACCAATAAAAGGTTTTCTTTGATTTAAAAGCTCATATGGGGTCTTGTTCTTTTGCTTGACCACTAGAACTCTGTTTTGGACATAACAAGCAGTATTAACTGCTTCAGCCCAGAAGGTAATAGGTAATTTTGAATCAGCCAACAGAGATCTAGCAGCCTCTATTAGTGTCCTATTTCTCCTTTCAGCAACACCATTCTGTTGAGGAGTCCTAGGAGCACTATATTGCCTCTCAATACCTTTTTCTTCACAGAAGGTGTTTAGATCATGATTTTTAAACTCAGTTCCATTATCTGATCTAATGACTTTTACTCTTTGATTAGTTTGGTTTTCAATTCTTAGAATAAAGGATTTGATAAGATCACTTGTTTCATCCTTAGTCCTTAGAAAATATACCCAAGTAAATCTGGAGTAATCATCAACAATAACTAAGCAGTAAGATTTCTTGCCTATACTCATAACATTTGTAGGACCAAACAGATCCATATGCAATAACTGGAGACAAGAAGAAACAGAATTTAACTCTTTGGTCTTATGAGAAGTTTTATGTTGTTTGCCTTTGAGACAAGCAACACAATGATCATCACATGAAAAGACTTTTGAAGGTAAACCTCTTACAAGGTTATTTTTAACAAGATTGTTCATAGTCTTGTAATTCATGTGACACATCCTTCTGTGCCAAAGGGAGGATTCATCTATAGAAGCTTTTGAAACAAGACAATTTAAAGATGAATCACTATCAACATTGTCCAAATCAAGACAGTAAACATTGTCCTTCCTTGGAGTTCTAAGTAGTATCATGCTTTCATCAACTACCTTGAACCCTGGAGCAAGAATCATACACTCAGTATTAGTAAATAATATACTATGTTGTTTGTCACAAACCTGTGATACACTTAACAGGTTGTACTTTAATTGATCAACATAGTAGACATCCTCAAATGTCATCTTACCTTTGGTGACATTACCTTTTCCACTTATCTTACCACCAGTAAGATTGTCTCCAAATGCAACATGTCCTCCATTGATATGTTTGAAATCCTGAAGACATGACATGTTGCCTGTCATGTGCCTAGAGCAACCACTATCAACATGCCATATGCTCTTTCCCTTGAGCTGTTGGTTGCCCTGCACATTAAATAAATCAATTAGTATGATCGGGGACCCAAGCCAAAGTGATCTTGGGTCTGCCATTCTCATCAAAGTATTTACATTCCTTTTTAATGAGGTTTTTAAACTCAGAGCACTCTTTATTAGAGTACTTTGTCAATATGATTGGCTTAGCAGAATCAATACTGGAAGCAGTACTAACCTTAGAAGTACTAACAGAGTTAGCAGTACTAACAGGTGTAGCAGTACTAACAGGTTTAGCAGTACTAACCTTGTTAGCAGCATTAACATTGTTAGCAGTAGTATTACTTCTAGCAGCACTATCATTGTCAGCAGCACTATTTGTGGTAGCAGTACTAACAGTTTTAGTGCTTTTAGGAATCCACATATTGACACTTTCTTTAACAGAATACTTTTTCTTCATGTGGCTTTTAGTTTTAACATTTTTCTTAGCCACATGGTTCTTTTCAATTTTCTTATAACCAAAGGGTTTTTGCATGGATCTTTGGAAATTCATTCTTTGGTTCATAGGATTGAAATAACAGAATTTTGCAAGATGATTCAATTTGCCACAGATAAAGCAAGGTTTTGGTCTATTGATTTTACTCAGATCAACCCCTTGTTTATGTGCCCATTGATTATTCCAGTTTCTTTGATTTCCCCTCTTTTTGTCCTGTTTTTGGGGTTCATTCTTCTTACAAGTACACTGTTTGCAAGGACCTGGATTCACAACTGTGGTCTGTTTATAATGGACCTTATCAGACTTTTCCTCTGTCTTCTCTATGTTCTTGGATTTGATCCAAGCCCTTCCACAATCCTCATTGGTGATAATGTTGTTTTCTATAGAAATCTCACCACTCACCTTGTTCTTCTTACTCTTGCCAACCTCTTTCTCAGTCTTATCCTCAACAATTACCTCATCTAAGGGATCTATTTCAGTGGCTCCCTCAGGCAAGTCCTTCCTATCTTTGGTGTCTAACAGGTCTGAAGTAGGAGGAATGTAATTGTTGTTATATGGTGGAGGTGTGGCATTATACCCAATTCCTCTTCTTAATTTATCATGAATCTGATTTTGCAGTAAGGAGTCCATTGCTTTAGAAGCATTGGAAAACTTTTCTACATCAAGCTTAACCTTGGTTAACTCCTCTTTCAGTTTTTCACTCTCCTCTTTAGATTTGGTCAGTTTAAGTTCTAAATCCTTTTTCTCCCACTGCCAGTAATTGGTGTCATATGAGTGTTGTAGTTCATTGGCTTGAAAACCTTTGATTTGATCTTCAAATCTCTCTACTATCCTCACATAGTCTTTTATATCCTTTTCTAGTCTCTTCAGGTCATCACTCATCTTCTGATTGTGATCCCTGTACCTTTTAACAGTGTCTATGCAAGTTTTAGAGCAGAGATTAGAACTTACCTCAGATGGGAGATCAGATACTTTAGCCATAAGAGCTTGATTCTGAATAGCTTCTTCTGCTTGATCACTCCAATCAAACCCCATTCCTTGTTGAGAAACAAGGGCTTGAGCAGAGTTTCTATTGTTATTGAAGCTTCCAGATTGAGCTTGTTGATGGTTGTTGTTGTGAGACATTCCACTTCTGCATTCTCTAGCAAAATGTCCCTTCAGATGACATTTGTAGCATTCTACCTTTGATTTATCAAACCCTGCTCCATCTTCTCTTCTTTGTGAGAAGTTGTTTCTTCCAGTCCTCTTTATAAACTTCTTAACCCTCATGGAGAGCATGGCCATCTGCCATTTAATATCCATCTCTTCCAGATCATCAGGATGAAGTTGTTCTAAGTCATCATTGATCAAAGAAGAATTTCCATGATTAGAAAGAAGAGCTTCAAATGCATAATCAGTGCCTTTATCTAGATTTGATCCATTAGTAGCATTAACTGATTCAGAGTTAGCAGTAGAATCAATTGATGCTGATAGGAGTGCAGCATTATGAACATATCCAGAAGGCTTCTTCTTTGCCTCCACCTCAGCTTCAAAAACTCTAAGATCATTGTACAGATCATCAAGTTCTTTGTCTTCCAACTGATCATTCTGTCTGAATGACACAGTGTACATGGTCCATTCATCTCCAAGGGACCTTAAGAACTTTCTGTTCACATCATCTTGATCAATCTGTACTCCCATAGTAGCTAGTTCACCAATTAGTTTATTAAACCTGTCAAAAGTTTGAGTCATGGACTCATTCTTAGTTGAGATGAAGTTTTCATACTGTTGTTTTAAAATTGCCTTTTGATTTCTCTTGGTACTTTTAGTACCTGAGAATCTCTTCTCTAGAGCATTCCAGAGCATCTGTGCATCAGTACAATTGCAGAATTGGTGTTGATACTCATTTGGAATGGCCAAGAGCAGTGTGCTCAAGGCTTTCATCTCTGTCTGTCTTGATTTTCTATCTGTATCTGTCTTTGGAGGAGTTCTTTTGCCATCTTCACCAATCTTTCCTCCATCAGATGGGCCATTCTCAATGATGTCCCACATAGAGTAATCTGTGAGGAGAATATATTGCTTGATTCTGATTTTCCACATGTCAAATTCATTGGATCTGAGCATTGGAACTTTTGAGACCAAAGTACTGCTTGATTCTGTAAGATTTTCCATGATGAATAACTGTTTCTGAGAGAATTTGGCTCTGATACCACTTGTCAGGATCGAATTCTTAACAAGAATTAATACTCAGAAACTAATATCAAAGAAGTTGCGGAAAAACACTTTGATATTTTAATAAAACAGTAATCAAACACAGTATATAATGATCAAACAGTAAACTTGTATTGAATGCTTAAAGCTACAAGGTTACACACTCAACCTCAATATTGATGAACAGGCTCACCAATACGAATTCTACTTCTCTAGAATTAGGATCTATGCCTTGAGGTCGATTTTTCTCTTGAAAAAAAAACAGTTATCTTCCTATTCTAAACAATACTATATATATATACTGAATACAAAGATAATTACAATGAATAAAATATCTTCAGTATATCTTCTATGTATATCTCTAAGCTTCCATGTATATCCTTTCATACGAATCTTCATCATATAAGCAGTATTAATCTTCAGCAGCATTAACTTCCTTCTAGCAGCATTAACTACTAAGCAGTACTAACCACTAGCAGTACTAACTAGCTAAGCAGTACTAACTTTGTTCAAGCAGCACTAACTTTGACTAGCAGTATTAATAGTACTAGCAGTAGTAACACTCAGCAGTACTAACCTTTAAGTCTTCTAGCAGTATTAACTCTGAACTAGCAGCATTAACCATACTTGATGAATTCTTCAGTTCCCAACAAAATACCTGTTTGATTTCACTTTCAAATTCAAGATTACAACTTTCTCTCTCTAGAACTCTCTTTCTCTCTCTAAATGTATTCTCTCTCTAAAATTACAACTGAATAATACGTTCCACTTCTGTTAACTACTAATTACAAAGGAAAGGAAGCTATTTATACCAACAACTAAAACAAGGAAAAACAAAATACAAAAACAAATACAAAGACACTTTGACTTTTATTACAAAAGACTTTGGCTTTAATGAGATTTGACTTTTCCAGCTTTGACTTTCTTGACCTTGACCTTCAGTCTACTTGATCTTGTATCCAACAGATTTATGCTCTAACATGTGGTAGTTGTGACCACCCGCCCAACCCCACCCACTCTGTCCCCATCCCTGCCCATGTCCCCAAACCACACCTCCATTGTACCAACCTTAATGCCACTACTTTCATCATCACAGCTACCGCCTCACCCCCCACAACCACCCACCTTGGTGGTATTGGTGGTGGTTGGCAGTTGTGACAACGACAATAGTGGTGTGTTGGTGGGGACGTGACAGTGACAACAGTTCATGATCGTGGTAGGTATAGAAGGTGGGTGATGTTGGTTAAATTGGATTAAAATGAATGAAATTCAATTCCTTCACTTACGCCAAGGAATGATGAATTTATTAATTGTAGAATTCAAAGGATTACATCCATTTCAATATATATGTGAACTAAATAAAGGGGATTGGAATTTGCTTAAAAGAATTGATCATTCCAATTCCCTTGAAATCATTTGAATTTTGTGAAGCAAACGACAACTAAGGTGTTGTTTGGTTCGCATAATGTTTTAGGATGAAATGGAAGATGTCAAAGGAATTTGACTTCAAAATAATTAGAATGAATGTTGTTAGGTTTGACCACCTGTTCGGTTGACAGACGTTGAATGGGATATGTTAAGGAATTGGAACTTGTTTGTTTGGTTCACATAATGTAGTTTTGGAATTGGAATGAAATATTGGTAAAGGACCAAAATGCCGTTTTCTGAATCTTTTTTAAAGCTAAAAATACTTTAATAAAATAACCATTTCATGTATAAAACAATAATGCACAACCTAAATATACCACAAACCAAACAACATTACCAAATCGATATTAAAATTGTTTCAAAATAGCTAATTCTTTATCATGTAAAATAAATATATAATAGACATAATTTATTATTTATTATATTAATTAAAAAAGTTAACTATTATACTGAATAAATATCGACAAATTTCGTTAATATATATTTCAAAAAAAATAAAATAAAAAAACAAAACTATTAAATTAAGTTACATGAAATATATTTTGTTGCCCAGTTGAACAAAAGTATATTTTGAAAAAATAAATAAAAGAAAATATATTTTGAAAAAAAGAAAATAAAAAAAAGTATAAAATATAATTAAATCAATCAACTTATATTTGGGATTATGAAAATATAACATTACATTCCATCAAAATCCCAATTTATTGTGAAGAAATGTTGAAATCCTTTGTTCGTGGAATTTGGCGTATTTTATAGGCTCCTTCTTTAAAAAAGAATGAACCAAACGAGGGAATAAAATTTGTTCAAATGAATTCAACATTCCAATTTTATCAGAATCTGCGAACCAAACCATTTACATGTATCAGAGAGAAAAATAATATTTTATGAATTATATTAAATATTTTAATAATATAAGCAATATTGTAATCTCCACGATGGAGAAGCTCTTGAAGATGAACTTAATTTATTTCTATTTATTTTATCTTTTTTATAGATTTTATTTTTAATTATTTATTTTAGAAAATCTGTTAGAGATGATATAACAACCATTATATATAGAGAGAGAGAACATGAAAACAAAGCATGACTCTTAAATTTAATCAATGACATATTTTGAGGTGATATTTCTATAAGTAATTAATAGAATAATTAAAAGAAAGGATACAAATTATTAATAAACTAGAGATAAAATTGAGTTAAAGAAATTAGAGTAAATTACATGATCGAATTTTGTGGTTTACACAAAATTACACTGTGCGTCCCTAAATTAAAATAATTATGAAAAATGCGTTGTGGTTTATATCTTCACACGCCTTTAATCCCTTTACCCTAACACTGTTAAAGACATCTCTTAAGCAAGTTAACTGAAATGGATCTCCCCCCATCGAGAAACTTCATCACCGGTGAACCCTTCATCTCCGACCATCACCATCATTCTTTGGTGAGCCCCTCATCTTTTCTCTGGTAAACCGATGAAGCCCCCTCCCTATCTCTATCGACACCTCATCTTCTTCTCCACCGACCAGAAGAAGCTAATCCAAATCTAATAACCTTTCGTATCCATCTGAGAGCATTATGAAGAAACTATCCTCCATTGATCCCCACTCATTTATCTTCCGAGTCATACAATCCCCACCCTGCCGAAGAAACCAAACTGCAATTCTCCGGCCTCCACTTTTATATCCTACCGACTTTTATCTCCAAAAAAGCAACAGGGGAGGAGTTGATCAACTCCTCTTATTCATCTCTACACATGTTCTTCTTAAATCCAACCCAAATACATTGAAACCCAAGAAAAACAAACACTAGAGGTTTGATTCTTAAATATATTTTGCAACATTTAATGGATTATAAACACACAATACCAAGGTTAAACCAAACAACCAAAACCCATAATATCAAATCAAATGGAATTCGACCTACAACCCTGTTTTTAAAGAGACTAAATCAAGGGGAATCGTTGCCCCGTTTTCGTATATGGTGGATATGGTGGTGAGGATTACTGTTTGGTTTTAAACAGGCGGTGGTGGTTTTATCCGGATAAGGGTTTTGATCGATGGTTTAGGTAGAGGTTTGAAAGGAAGGGTTTGATCAGTGGTGGTGGGGGAAATGGTGATTGGTTGTGGTCAGTAGCGGGAATATGAAAAAGGGAAGAGGAGTGGATATCATCGTTGTATTCAGAGTTTGTTGGGGATAGTGGGAACATCCTCTACGTCTTTCTGGAGATGAAGCTCAACCGGAGACCGACGGTGGTGGAAAGGTTCACCAACCCAAACATGTGTGATTCTCAATGGGTGGGGGAGGCTTAGGGGCCGTTTACCAAACGCTTACCCGGATAAGCGCTTACCAATAAAATTTAACACTATCACTTACTTAACGGGTAAGATTTTAGTCCACCAAAACGGTATCGTATGCAACAATTTTCCCGATAAGCGCTTACCGGTAAAATTTAACGCTATCACTTACTTGCCGAATAAGATTTTAGTCCACCAAAACGGAATCATATGTAACAAAATACCCGGTAAGCGTTAAACGTGGTAAGAGTCTTCGCCATCACTTACCAAGGTAAGACTCTTAGTCCTTGTCTTAGCTCTTGCCGCTAAAATTCTTGGTCATTGCCATCTTCATCCATAAGGTAATGTGACTTGGTAAGCGCTTACTTGGGTAAGCGTTTGGTAAACGGCCCCTTAGTGTGTTTGTATATATATATATATATATATATATAGGTCATGGTTATTTTGCAACCTAGTAAAAGGCTACAACTCGTGCAACCTTCATCTAAAACGTCCATTGCATTTGGAATCTCATTGATTCTCTAAATGGATTTACCTGATTTCGTCGAATTTCTGCAGCAGATGTCGATGCACATAACGTTTCATGCGACAAATCGGATAAAGGTGGTACTTTCATTAAACATTATGCATTTCATGTTAATGTGTGCATTTAATGAAATACTATGCCTTGCAAGTATAATTATTATATGAAACCAGTAATCATTATACAATCCAGTAATCAATCCAGTGTCTACATAATACATGGGGGCTAAATGAATGGTTTAGATGAGGGTTGCACGAGATTGTAACTTTTTATTGGGTTGCAAAATAAATCACCCCTATAAATGTGTATATATTATGTATATATGTGTGTATATGTATATTATATATTTTCTAAATTGTTTTTAAATGAAATTTTAAATAAATGTGCAAAAAAAGACTAAAATGGCCCTGGTAGTTTTAGTAGAAAATAAAAAGTGATTCAAAAAGAGTGAAAAATAGTAAATTGATCCCTTAGTTAATATACACTTTAACGGTGTTATGGTAAATAGACCAAAGATGTGTGAAAATGTAAATTACAGAAATATTTTCCATAATTATTTTGATTAGGGCCTTACAATATGATTTTATGTAAACTATAGGATCAATCATGTAATTTACTCAAAAACGTTAACTTTTAACTATATATATATTTTTAGATTTAAATTGTTTTAAATAGGATTCAACTTTTACTTAAATAAACGGCAATTAATTAAAATACTCATTTTACCAAAAAAAATATCAACTCAAAAAACCAGCAAAAAGATAAGAATTTGATCAGTTGTCCTTAAAAGAAATTTGACTCAGATCCGTAATATAAAAAAAAGTTTTAAGAAAAAATCGATCAGATTCGTATTTTTTAGTGTTTTTGATTGCAGACCTAATTTTTACAAACTTATGACTATTTTGATAAAACTCAAAGAGAAAGAGATAAAATCACTATTAAAAATGATTATTTTAATTAATTCCCCTTAAATAAATTAAATAAAAGAACACATTTATTTAAAAAAAAAAAATTGGGAAACGGGCGGCAGGAATGAAGGAAGGAGGAGTGGAACACACGTCAAGTTAACTCCTTCAAAGCTTCCACTTTTTCCAACCCATCTTCATATCCGGATTTGGTGGACATGTCACAACACATGACCCTTTCCTCTCCTTTCTTTTAATGCCGACACGTGTCCTTCATTAATCACCTTTTTGATGTACCGTACTAAAATGAATTCAATGCCTATAACAACCTTAAACTACCAAAAAAAGAATTCAAATTCTTGAGTAAATTACGGTTTGGTCCCTAGGTATGTCGATTATTACGAAATTGATCCTTTAACTTCATTTATTACATGATAACCTTCCAGGTGTGCATTTTGTTATGGAATTGGTCCCTTGAGCTAACGGTTGTCTAAAAATCCGTTAAATACTAAGGCAAAATGACTATTATACCCTTTTCTTCTATTTAACAATTTTTAATTAATTATGTATTTTTCTTTCACAAAAAATTAATTATGTATTTTTTTTCTTGAACATTCATCACTTGAAGAACATGAACTTTCATCACCTAAACACACATGAATCATTCCCTAAACATTCCCAGATTCATAACTCTCAATCAAACCCAAATTTAAAACCCTCATTTAAATCCATATTAAAAAAACAAAAATCAAACACGAAGAAACTTGTGCGATTTAAAACCCAGATCAAGCATATGAAGGTCTTTGTAATTAAAATCCCAGATTTCAACCCACAAACCACAAATCAGATATGCAGGTCTGCGATTCTGACCATGATTTCTGAGGTTTTTTAGGATCCATTTCGTGTCACAAACCACAGGGAGAAGACAAAGTCGCCAGAGAAGACGAAATCGCCGGAAAAAACGAAGTCGTCGGCCAGGGGCTCAACGGTTTTCGTCCTTGTGCTTCGTCCATCACCGTCCCTCATCTCTATGGATCTCTATTCTCTCTCTCTCTCTCTCTCTCTCTCTTCTCTCGATCTCCATCTCTTCTCTCGATCTCGATCTCTCTCTCTCAGATCTCTATCCCTTCTCTTCTCTTAGATCTCGATCTGTATATCTTCTCTCTTTCTTCTCTTGATCTCTATCCCTCTCTCAGATCTCTATCCCTTCTCTTCTATCAGATCTCGATCTGTATCTCTTCTCTCTTTCTTCTCTTGATCTCTATCCCTCTCTCAGATCTCTATCCCTTCTCTTCTATCAGATCTCGATCTGTATCTCTTCTCTCAGATCCCTTTTAAGGGGGTTTGATTTTGATTATTGGATATAACTTTCATTTAGGTTTTAGTTTTTAAATATAGATTTGATTCAAATTTTTAAATCTGTGTTATTCTTGGTGTTCATTATGCTATTATTGTTGAAGATAAACATTCAAGAAAAAGAATTATAATTAATTAAAAATGGTAAAATAAATGAAATAAGGTAAAATGACTATAATACCCTTGTGCTTAACGGAGAAATTAGACGTCTATTAGCTCGAAGGACCAATTTCGTAACAAAATGCATATCTAGAGGGTTATCATGTAATAAATGAAGTTAAAGGACCAATTCCGAAATAATCAACAAACCCGAGGGACCAAATCCGTAATTTACTCTAAATTCTTTCTCAGCGTAATTTTTTTTAACTAAACTTCAATTTGGTCCTTTTAGTGAAAAGTCTAAAAATAAGACCCGATTTTGATAAGTCAATAAACATCTTTGTTTTTTCTCTAGAAATGGTCTCTAGTTACTAACTAGAGCAAGAAGCATTTATGTCTTTTCATCATCATCAAGACAACTATCTACTCTACCTTAAACCCTAAATCCCTCCACTTCTAAACAAATTTATATGGTTTATCATTTGGAAATGCAGATGGTTTGGAGATCTCCATGGTTCGTGCTTTGTGATTGAAACCAACCTATCGTCCATTGTCGGCCAAACTCTCCAACCCCATCCCTCTTATCCGACCCATCCCTCTCATCCCTCTTTGTCTTCTTCCCCTCCTTTATTATTTCTAGGGGTGTTCATCGGTTGACATCCAATGGATGTGAGGGGAACCGAACCAATCCAATCATCCATTGGATGTTGGATTTTTCCAATCCAATGGATGATTGGATCAGTTCGGTTCCATCCACTAGATGTTCTTATTGGATGTCCATTGGATCAGATTGGATATTCTTATTGGATATCCATTGGATTGGATTGGATCCATCCGACATCCAATGGATGATCAGATGGATCCATCCAACTTGTTAATTTAAGCAATGGTCTAATTAATTACTTTTAGTTTGTGTTAAAACCAACATAGGTGAGACTAAAAATTCAAAAACCAACACAAAACAAATTTAGATTTAAGCAAATTGCAAAAAAAAAATTGGTTGATAGTTGGATGGAAAACTGGATGGTTAATTGGATGGGTAATTGGATGTTGGTCGGTTTTGGTCGGTTCTAGATTGTCATCCAAGAACCGACTGATCCAAATTGGATGTTGAGATTTTTCAATCCGATCCAATTACAATTGGATATCCAATTATGGTCGATCGGTTCTAATTGGATCGGTTGAATTTCTACACACCCCTAATTATTTCCAACGAAGACCCCAAACAATCGGTCTCTCCTCCATCCGTATGCCAACACTAATGTATCTAGTTAATAAGCAAAATCGAGGAGGGAAAAGAGACATATATGTGCCATATATAATATTATATATTTTCAGTGCTAACATATGGTTGCAAATGGGTTTTGTAACAAAGACCAAATCACAGCTTCATCATAGGCATGGATCGATGGTGTAGGAGTGGGGTGACGTCTGAAGGAATAAATTGAGTCACGTTTTCAGTTGTTTTACTTGGTCTTCCTTTCTGTTTTGAATAAACCCAGTCTTCAGTTTTTTTAGGAGTTTAGTTGCTATTTTTAGGACCTTTTTGAAGTTGTAATCTGGCTATTTAAGCCACCTTCTGTTTCAGCAATCAGGGTGATTTGATCTCTAGTTTTCTGAGTACCTTTTCTAACAATCTGGTATTAGAGCGAGGTTGAGAAACGAGATCGATCTGGAGAAAGACTTCTTGAATACTATACAAGAAGATGAGTGAAAATAAGATGAAGGTGCCACACTTTGATGGGCACTACGAGCACTGGAGTGAGTTGATGGAGAACCTGTTGAGAGCTAAAGGGTTATGAAATGTAATCGAAAAAGGATTTCAAGAGCCGACATCCGTCAGCGGCTTCACAGATGTTCAAAAGAAGCAGGTGGAAGAAGCCCGATGCAAGGATCAACTGGTTAAACATTACCTGTTTCAAGCAATTGATAGGGTAACGTTTGAACAAATCCTTGATAGGGGTAATGCAAAGAAGGTATGTGAATCCATGAAGAAGAAGTTCGGGGGGAACGCACGCGTCAAGAAGTCCATGTTGCAGAAGCTCAGAAGGGATTTCGAGATTCTGGAAATGAAAACCGGTGAAACCGTTGCTGAATACTTTGCGAGGGTGATGGCGATTGCTAATCAGATGAGAAGCAATGGAGAAGAAATGCCGGATGTGAAAATAGTGGAGAAGATATTAAGGACACTCACCGAGAAGTACATGTACGTGGTGGTATCGATCGAGGAGTCCAAAGACATCGAGAAAATGTCAATCGACGAATTACAAAGCACACTTGTAGTTCATGAGCAGAAATTCAAAAGGCATGATAAAGACAAGGAAGAAGAACAAGTTTTGAAAGTCGATTATGTTGAAGGCGCCGGTAGTCGAGGTCGAGGAAGATCGAATTTGAGAGGAAGAGGACGAGGTCGAGGAAGAATGACATTTAACAAAACGATGGTAGAGTGTTACAAGTGTCATAATCTTGGACATTTCCAGTATGAATGTCCAAAGTGGAACAGGGAGGCAAACTATACAGAGTTTGAAGAAAACGATGAAATGTTGCTCATGGCACAAACCGATGAAACGAGGAAGAAAAACGTTTAGTTTTTGGATTCGGGTTGCTCAAACCATATGTGCGGAGACAAAGGGAAGTTTACAAGCCTGGACCTTAGTTTTTCTCACTCGGTCAAGCTTGGAAACAACACTCGAATAGAGGTAAGTGGCAAAGGAAATGTCAAACTAACATTGAATGGCGCCGTCTATGTATTAAGTGAAGTATATTATGTTCCTGATCTTAAGAACAATCTATTAAGCTTAGGACAACTTCAAGAGAAAGGTTTGCCGATCATCATAAAGTCTGATGCATGTAAGATCTATCACCCAGAAAAAGGTCTGCTTTTTTCAGAGCGCGATGACTACAAATCGAATGTTCACGTTGTTCGATCAATCGAAGGTGAATGTTGTAGAAAAGACTGTGGGATGCTTGTATTCAAACACAGAAGAATTGTCCAAGTTGTGGCATGAACGCTATAGGCATTTAAGCAACACAGGAATGAAGACGTTACAAAGGAAGGAGATGGTTCGAGGAATGCCACGTTTAGATGTAGACAACAACACTTGCACGAATTGTTTGGTCGGAAAGCAACATAGGAGAGCCATCCCAAAACGAAGCATGTGGAGAGCGAAAGAAATCTTAGAATTAGTGCACTCTGACATTTGCGGACCAATTACCCCAACATTAAATGGTGGAAGGAGGTATGTACTGTGTTTTATTGATGATTACAATCGTAAAGCATGGGCCTATTTACTAGTTGAAAAATCAGAAGAACTTACATGTTTTAAGAATTTCAAAAGAAAGGTTGAGATGGAAACATGGAAGAAGATTAAAACTTTGAGGACCGACAGAGGAGGAGAGTTCACATCAGATTCATTCAAGGAATTCTGTAGAGAGAATGGAATACTTAGACAATTAACAACTGCATACACGTCTCAGCAAAATGGTGTGGCAGAGCGAAAAAACCGAACGGTGATGAATATGGTGAGAACAATGTTGGCAGCCAAGAAGATGCCGAGAGGATTCTGGACCGAGGCCGTAATCTAGACTTTTTACGTCCTAAATCGATGTCCCACGAAAGCATTAAAGGACGTCACACCACAAGAAACATGGAGCGGCACCAAACCGTTTGTCGAACACTTCAGAGTATGGGGATGCCTCGCACATGTGCACGTACCTGATGAAAAACGAGGTAAACTTGATGATAAAAGTGTTGCTTGTATTTTGCTAGGTTTGAGTGAAGAATCGAAGGGTTATAGGATTTTCAATCCTCAAACGAAGAGGGTCATCACAAGTAAAGATGTGGTATTCGAAGAAAGCAAACAATGGATCTGGGAAACAAATCATGGTGATCAAGTTGGACCTGAGTTAACATGGAGCGATAATGAAGACTCAGTAGAGTATTTTGATGATGAAGGCATCCAAGTAGACGATGAAGATCACCATGAAGATATTGAAGATAGCCAAGCTAGAAACAGAGACGACGAGGTTGCTGAAACCGAAAATGCAGAAGCGAGGGAGGGTCGGTCCAGAAGACAACCGCGTTATCTCAGTGTCTATGTCACCAGAAGTGAACCTTTTGAAGAAGAGGATGAAGTAAATATGGTGGAGCTCAACCACCATGATCGAGTAACGTTTGAAGAAGCAGAAAGGGAGTAAAAATGGAGAATCGCCATGAACGCAGAAATAGAAGCGATAGAAAGGAACCATACATGGGAACTTGTTGAACTGCCCAAGAACACTAAATGCATCGGTGTAAAATAGGTCTACAAAACGAAGCTGAACGAACATGGAAAAGTCGACAAATACAAAGCCCGTTTGGTGGCCAAGGGGTACTCTCAAATATATGGAATTGATTATGTGGAGGTTTATGCTCCGGTTGCTAGAATGGATACGGTGAGATTAGTGATCGCATTGGCTGCTCAAAGGGGCTGGGGGATTTTCCAAATGGATGTAAAACCGGTTTTCTTGTATGGAGCATTGCAAGAGGATGTATACGTTGAGCAACCTCAAGGGTATGAAGTCAAGGGAAGCGAGCATAAAGTTTACAAACTTCACAAGGCACTATACGGATTAAAACAAGCTCCACGGGCTTGGTTTAATCGTATAGAAACCTACTTCATCCAGGAAGGCTTCGATAAAAGTGAGAATAAGCAAACAATGTTCGTGAAGAGAAATCCACAAGGTAACATTTTAATTATCATTATATATATGTAGATGAGCTTATATATACTGGTGATAATGTTATAATGATGCAAGAGTTCAAATAATCTATGCAAAGAGAATTTGAAATGTCTGATTTAGGAAAGATGAGATTCTTTCTTGGAATTGAAGTCATGCAAATGGCCCATGGCATACACATCTCTCAGCGAAAGTATGCAGCTGAAATTCTAAAGAAATTTAAAATGGAGGATTGCAATGCTGTTGTTAGTCCAATTGTTCTGGGCTGCAAGTTGGACTTGGATAAAGAGGGAGAGAGAATTGATGAGACTCTCTACAAGAAAATCATAGGGAGTCTCATGTATATTACTACCACTCGGCCTGATCTGCAGTTTGTGGTGAGTTTAATGAGCCGTTTCATGGCTAAACCCACCAAACAACACTACCTGGCAGCAAAGAGAGTGCTGAGATATTTAAAGGGTACACTTGACTTTGGTATCTGGTACAATTATGGAGGTGAAGGAAAGTTAGAAGTATTCACAGATAGTGATTTTGCAAGAGACAGCGATAGCGGAGAAAGTACGTCTGGTTATGCGTTTTTATGGGATAATGGTGGTGTAGCATGGTCATCTAAGAAGCAAAGTATAGTCACTCTCTCGACCACCGAAGCGGAGTATGTTGCAGCTGCTACGTGTGCATGTCAAGCAATCTGGATTAGAAGAATACTAGAAGAGTTGGGTTTGAAGAACCACAAGAGCACAGTCATTAAATGCGACAACACCTCGACCATCAAATTGTCAAAGAATCCGGTGTTTCATGGGAGGTGCAAGCATATCGGAGTTCGATTCCATTTCTTACGTGATATGGTCAAGGATGAAGTTGTTTGTTTGGAGCATTGTGGAACACGTGAGCAAGTAGCAGATATCTTCACCAAACCGTTGAATCGTGAAATATTCGTGATGCTAAGGAAGAAGCTTGGAGTCTGTTCGATTGAAGCCAAACTTGCTGAAGAAACTCCTGTCAAGTTTGAGGGAGGGTATGAACGAATAAATTGAGTCACGTTTTCAGTTGTTTTACTTGTTTTACTTGTTTTACTTGGTCTTCCTTTCTGTTTTGTATAAACCCAGTCTTAAGTTTTTTTAGGAGTTTAGTTGCTATTTTTAGGACCTTTTTGAAGTTGTAATCTGGCTATTTAAGCCACCTTCTGTTTCAGCAATCAGGGTGATTTGATCTCTAGTTTTCTGAGTACCTTTTCTAACAACGTCACCATTTTTTTTTGTGGTGGGGGGTTTCACTTGACATTGTATACATCCATATGTGTATTATATATATATATATATATATACTAGTGTTGGGCCCGTGCATTGCACGGGAGGATAAATTTTTTGTTGGAATATTGAACCGAGTTAAAATGAAACGTAATTTCTCTGTTAACAGTTAATGAAATACAATGTGAAAAACGAATGTATTTTCATAAGTGGTTAACTTGCATATATTCTTAATCATTTGTTAGGATAAATTTTTTATTGGAAAATTGAACCGAGTTAAAATGAAACGTAATTTCTCTGTTAACAGTTAATGAAATACTACAATGTGAAAAACAAATGTATTTTCATAAGTGGTTAACTTGCATATATTCTTAATCGTTTGTTGTTATGAGTTTGTACAATAATATTGCTAATAGTTTTGTATTATATTATTAAAAACTCAAACGATATGTTTTCTTTGCACTTGGTTAATTTGGAAAGTATTGCGGAATATTTTTATTTTAAAGAATACGATAATTTATTAATGTATCTCGTTATTTTTTATTTTTTATTAATATCAACCTTCTTTTTTCTTCTTTTAATGCCCGTGAAAAAAAAATACGTGTAGATTTTATATTAGCAAAAAAAATACGTGTAGATTTTATATTATGCTAATATAAAATACGTGTAGATTTTATAAAATAAAATATATTTTATATTAGCAAAAAAAATACGGAAGAAAAAAGAGTTTATATTACATCTCATTATGTAAAAAGATTTTATAAAATAAAATATGGAAAAAGATTTTATAAAATAAAATATGGAAAAATCATTATGAGATGTAATATAAAAAATACGGAAGAAAAAAGATTTTATATTACATCTCATTAATATAAATTTAAATGTAAAATCTACATTTAAAATAGATTATGCTAATATAAAATCTATTTTATAAAATCCTCCACCAAAAAAACAAATATTTATTTATATTAATAAATGGGTATCTATTCCACAAATAGATGATTATATGAGATACTGTGCTTGAAAAGGTTGTACCAAAGCATTAAAAAATTGTAAATTAAATAATTGGCTTTAATTAGTTGTAACTTGTGCTTAAAATGTTGTAATTAAGAGTTTTTTATATCGTTTTTATAATATAGTATAGATAGGGAGAGGTTCATTTGAGAAATGGTAAATATATGAGAAATAGAGAAGTAATCTTAGCCATTCATCTGATCAACATTTGCGGCTTTGACCGCGAAGCACCGGATAATTCCTCGTGTAGTCTATAGAAGGTAGAGGGGTAATTTCGTAAAATACACGGGATAAGTTCATATATGAATCTGTATGAATCACAAAGATTCATATATGAATCTGTTAATTAGTTCAACTGATTCATATATGAACCTTTGTGATTCACAAAGGTTCATATATGAATCAGTTAAAAGAGTTCAGTTGTGAATTGCACTAATTCATATATGAACATATAGTTCATATGTGAATTATACATGTTCATATATGAACACAGCCCGTGTGTTTTGTAAAATTTACGAAATTGTTTTTCTATTTTTGGGATAGCCGCAACTTTTGACCGGTCAAAGCCGCAACTTTTGACCAGTCAAAGCCGCAACTTTTGACCAGTCAAAGCCGCAATATTTGGCTAGTCAAATCCGATCTTGGCCATATGAATGGCTAGGATTACTTCTCTATTTCTCATATATTTACCATTTCTCAAATGAACCAAACACTATATATATATATATATATATAGACAGAGGTTCAAGGAAAAATCTCAAATAAATGAAAAACTAAAAAACACATTATCAACCGTTAGATTAGATGATCTGATGGATATGACTAAACAGACGGTTACAACAATATTTTTTAAATTAAAAAAACCTCCACCCCTTATTTTTTATTCGAAAAAATACGAAAAATGAACAAAATTCGAGTGAAATAAATTACACCAAATAAACGACCATATTTTTCTCGTTAGTTTGACATCCATATTCATATAATTTTTCATTCGTTTTTTCGCGGTTTTTCAGTTTTCCATTTATTTAGAGTTTTCTCCTGAATCTGACCTACATATATATATATATATAGGGGTAGGTTCAATTAAAAACCACATTTAAATTGTAAATGTGACGATCAATCTTGGTCATTAATCAAAATTTAGAAAACTAATCAATGGTTAAAACATAAAATGCTTAATTGAGAAGTGATTAGGGACAAAAATGAAAGTTTGAATCAACGCCTACCTTATTTGAATTTAAAAAAAAAAAACTTTTTCATCCAATCTTCATTGTCAAAGTACAAAAAAAACTAATTTGTTAAAGTGCAAAAAAAATTACTTACATTTAAAAATAACAATTGTTTGAAACCAACACTACATCCCAAAAAAGACAAATCATCAAAATAACAATTGTTTGAAACCCATCAAAATAACAATTGTTATTTTGAAAATAAGTTGTTTCAAACAACACTACTATATTGGTTTCAAACAACACTACTATGTTGGTTTCAAACAATTGTTATTTTTAACAATAAAAATATATAAATTGTTTCGTAAAAAAGGTAAAAGGTGAGTAAAAACGAATGAAAATAACACTACTATGTTGGTTTCAAACAATCTCCAAAAAACTTAAATCATCTAAATTCCCCCTTTTTTCCCGGTTTTATTGAAAAATTTCAAAACCCTCGCCCTCTTATTCCCCTTCTCTTCTCTATCACTTCTCAGTTTTTGGCATTTGCACATGACAACCACCATTGCCTCTCACCCCTCTCTCTGATTATCGCCCCAAAATTGAATCATTATGTCGCACAAGTTGGAGGAGTTGGATGTTTCAAACTCTCAGTCGCTGCTCATCGATTCCGGTTGCTCTCGGTCGTACGAGCTGTTTTGTTTTGATATTCTATATCTATTGTTTTAGCTTGAGATTTAGGGGTTCTCATTGATGCTATGATCATTATGCTTTTATTTGTTAAATACAATATGTCCATTGATGTAAGTTTATTTTTGTGGTTTATATGAAATTTGTATTTTATTTGATGAATACAATATGTATTTCCTGATAAGATTCGTATTTTATTTGGTGAGGAGAAATGAGTTTTAACTTTATTTGTTGAAGCTAATCTTCTTGTGATGAACTGAAAAATTGTTAAATTTTTTGTAGGTATTTCGTGATAATCAAGTCGTGGAAGAGAGAATAATGGACTCAAATGACTTAGAGCGTAAGAGGGGAATTACAATTTTCAGCAAAAACACTTATATCTATACTATATTATAAATCATGGATAAAAAACTCTTAAATACAAATTATTAGGCACAAGGTACAATAATTTTATGCAACATTTTAAAAATCTCTTAATTTACAAGTATCAAAGCACAAGATACATATTACTACTGCAGGCTTCTTACACCCACCAATTTGGTATGTGCATGGTCTTTCTTTTATGCAGACTTTTTCATGTATCACTATTAATTTATATATTATATTACTATAAATTTGTTTTAATTATATTATTAAATATGTAATTGGTTATTTTTTCTAGATGTCATTAAAATATATAAGATAATCATTGAATTCTAATAAAATACTTATTTTTTTATATAAAAAATATTATATTATTAAGCCTAAATTAAACAAATTTATAAAAAAAAACATTATCACTTTCTCAAAACCATCCAAAATCGTAGTGTAAATCGACAAAAAAATAAAATGAAACATTAAAATCGGTTGATGTATCTCGCTGCATTGCGCGAGTACGCTTCTAGTCAACTATAAAGATAGAAAAAGAATAATGGACTAAGGTTGACTCAACTGTTTTCCGACACGCATTTCAACATCCAACTGCCTTTCCAGGTAGAACTACCTTTGTCTTTGAAGTTTTGTCCATTTTCTCTTCTCTATTTTCTTGTTAAATAGACTTTGTGAGGACATGTGAATGAACTGGTTCATACTATTTAATCCAGCGTGTATTTAATCTAACATTTATTTATGTGTTCATGAGGTTTTTTTAGAAACACCTCATTTTGTGCTTCATAACACGTTATGAAATATAAAAAGCTAAGGAACAAGTGATACCGATCTATTTGCAATTGTCAAAAGTAAAACTGATGTTTCTGCTATTGAGTTAATGAACTGATTTGCCATACTGCTTTATTGAGTAGTACAAGTGATCATAAAATATTTTGTGAAATCAAGGATTCTTGATGTTTCTGCCATTTACTTGGATATAAGTGGGCATTTTTATTGCACACACAATGTAATTTATTGTCCTTTTAAGATCTAAACTTGATCAAAATTGCTACAAAATGTCTATGGTAAGTTCAAAGTAATGATAAAGTTATAATATTGGTAGCATTTTATTTGTTTTCCATCTCAATGTTTCCTTACACTTAGGTGGCGTTTGTTTTTGAAGAGGTCTGAAATCTGAAGTCATATTTCACTTCTGATTAATAAGAGGCGGTGTTGAAGTCCGAATCAATAAGACTGTTTGTTTTTGTAATGTATGGAGGCGTCTTGAGAGAAAGGAGAGCATATGAAATGAGGCGGCGATAAGAAGTTAGGTCACCACATTTCCTATTTCAGATGTATCAGTCTGAATGTCAAAATATTTGAATGATTCAGACTTAAGAGCAATTAAGAGGTATTAAAAAAAACAGCCCCTTATAATAAACTTGATGACGTTATTTAATTTGGGTTTGCTTAGAAAATTACTAGACTAAGTCAATTTTTGGTGGTAGATTGTAAGTCTACACACAAACAATAAGTATATTTCACAAATTATGGTTTTCTGTACTGAATTGTGTTATTATCGGTTATGGATCGTAAATTTTCAAATTTTACAGTGAGGAATTCGGTGTTTTTGATTTTTTTTTTTTCCCTTTGGATCGGTGAACATTGTTATGATGTTAGATTTTGTGTATTTTTGGTATTTAATGTGTATTTTATATATGTGGTACAATGTATAGGAAAATAAATATAAAATTAATAAATTAAAAAGAAATAAAATATTAGCGGTGGATTAACGACGGAAATCCTTCACTAAAAATAATGAGGTCCGTCGCTAATACGGTCCCTCGCTATTCCGTCACTAATAATAGACCTCGCTAATCCGTCGCTAATACTAACCCTCGATAATTCTGTAATAACCGAAAATTCATACCAGTACATAACATAAACAAGATCCCAAACGAAAGGTTCACAAATAAAAATTTAGAGGTTTAACAACGGAAGTCTTGACTACATCCGAGAGTTTCTAAATTAAAAAAATGACATCTAAGATAAACTATGCCTTCGCTCGAGTCCCCTTTCAGCTCTTACACCTTCTCCTTTCCCTTACTGGAAACACCACAAGCGTTCCTTCCTGAAAAGGGTTTTTATGATTGAAAAACGAGAGTTAGACCGTAAGGTCTAGTGAATTTCTGACAAAACATACAAAATTAAACAAACTTAAATAAACATAGCATTGTTAATTCCAACGTTACATCACCATTACAAGAGTCACAAGAATCATTTGTGACACCTTTACCTCATGCGCAACCACGATCGGGGTCCAAGCAAACTCCTCTCTCGTCTCAGGGCCCAAGCAGACTCCTCGTTCCCACATGTGCAGAAAACGAATTTCACACACACGTGGTTTTATAAAATTCCAAGGAATTAACGAAATTCACAATCCTGAAAGCACAAGCACGGTCTTCCCAATTATATATAATTCAGATAATTTAATTTTCCAACATAGAAATAAACAGTTGGACATCGCAGGTAAGAATTACGAAATGACTAACAGATAGTAACATGTTTTCATTCACTCCATTTTCAGTAATCAAAATATTTCTAAAATTTTTTAAGGGAATAAAGGTTGTGTAACACCCCGAATTTCGAAAAGCACCATTTCAAGTTAATACAGAAATCAGTAGCCTTAAAGGGGAAAAATATGATTTTTGATTTTGGAGTTGAATCCTAGATTTTATAGTCTTAATGGATAAAGGATTCAATTACGAATCCAACGGTTCTTTCCGGAGAGAAATCGGAGCTAGAACGAAGAAGTTATGGCCAAAACAATGTTCGGTACATGCTTGGCTATAGTGCCCGGCGATTGTGACACTGTCACTATAGCCTGTCACAATCGCCGAATTCAAAACCTCTCGGTACAATCTCGGCGATTGTGCCACTGGCAAAATAGCTTGGCACTATAGCCTACGGGTACCAGAGTGTTAAAATCGTGATTTTCAGCCATTTCTCTCACTTTCTCATTTTCTAATCTCTTCCTTTTCTCTCCCAAACCGATCCCTCACCCTTTCCCACGAACCCTAACTTATTTTGGCTCAAATCCTTGGATTTTGTGTGGAGGTAAAACATCATCAAGTGGTAGGATTGAAAGCTATGGTCAATGATTCACCATCTTCATCTTCATCTTCATCTTCATCTTCATCTTCATCTTCATCTTCATCTTCAACCTCAAGCTTATTTTTGGGTTTTCTAGGTTTTCATCGAAAACTAAGTGGTAAGTGTATCCCTTCCTTTTCTAAACCTTAAAATAAGTTATAAATGTTCTCTTGATGATTATTCTAGTGTTTGGTTTATCAATTTTGGGTTTGTTGGTTTTGGAGAAAACTAGGTCAAATTTGGGTTTGGACCAAAATGGAGATTTTGATGTATAATGTTTGGGGAATGTTTCTATTTGGTTGAATATGGTTATTTACGGTTGGAAATGTTTGGATCTAGGTTTTGAGGTTTTGGCTCGAAGGATTCAAGTTTCTTCAAAGGAGCTCAAAGCGGGGTAAAAATCTAGATTTAGCCTAAATCTAGCGAGGTGAGTTCAAAATGATTTATGAAAACGGTGTACATGCCAAAATGGTTATTTTAAAATGTTTATGTTTTACACCAAATTGTTAACTGCTGATAAGTTTGAGTATTTGGTTATATTTATCTTTATAAACTCATGAAACATGCATCTTGGTGATTTTAGGCATATTGACAAATAAAACATTTTGACATGTTTCTTTGACGTATTTTATATAAATGGAGTCCATTTGATGTAAATGTCATTTACATGATTTTGTTCTTACGTCTATTTGGAAAATGTGCATAACTGTGTCACGAGGTATTTTGGAAAATAAGAGTAAAGAGTTTATTTGGGAAAATGGTTTGCCTCAAACAACGTTGAGTTTGTGTTATTTTACACTTTTGGGTCGTTGTGTCTTCGTTAGTCGGTTAAACGTGTTTTTAATGTTTACAAAGGCTTCGTTGGTGATTTACGTAAAGTGTTGGGCCTTTGGCTCGGTTTTGACTAAATGAGTCGTGTGGACACTTGTCCGGATTTATAACCGTCATGGGTTTTGAGTATGGTGGCTCATTTTTGTGTCATGTGTGAATTACATGTTTTGGGAGCTTTGGTCTTTCAATCGGAGTCATGTAATTTTAGACAGTGTAGTATTGGATCCATAGGCACGTAAGTCTGTCTGCTTGGTAAGGCCTAAGGTTTTGGGTTACTTTTAGTGACCGCTCGGGTTTGCTAGTGAGTAGACAATAGGTGGCTTAGGCCGCTGAGTTGGAACTCGTCTAGATTGGATAGGCACCCGGGCTCGTAAGACCTCGGAGTGGAACTCGACGGAGTATGGCAAGGGGCAGCAACAGGTTTGAGGATTGTGATGTCTGTTATGGCATGGGAACTAGAACCGGGGCACGTTGGTGAAATCCAATAACATCGCGGGTGGCCCCATTCACGTGTTCTCGCCACCCAAGATGGAAACGTTTAGATGACATGCAAGGAAGTCGCGTGAACGGCCTACTTGCGTGTTCTCTATTCTCAGTATATACGGATCTCCTCATCGTTGATTCATGGTATTTTAAATGGTAATGTTGTATTTGACCAAATTGGGTTTTTAAGTGGTCGACGGTGAATGATGACTTTAATATTGGGTTCTTCTCACGTATGTTAAAGTCTAAATGGAACGTGTCGTTTCCACGTGTCGGTATTTATTTTCGTCCATTTTATGGTCGTGTGAGTTTTGGGTCTAATGCCGTGTTCATGGCGATATTTAATTATACAGATTTTCAACTATGATTTACGAGTTGTGTGTCACTTTCATCCGGGTTGGGTATTTCAAGTTATAATGTGTTAACCGTGTTTATAAAATTGGGAGTCCGCTCTCTATTTTACTTTTTAGCAGGTTCCGGTTTACATTGCATAAGTGCGTCTCATATTGAGATCCTCATCTTTAAAACAGTTTGGGTTTGTTAATATTTAACTCGGTGTTTCTTTCGTACAAAATGCATAGTTATTGATAAACGAGTCGTTTTCATAAGTGAAGCATATCATTTTGAAAGATTATAATTTTATTCGCATCCTTCCTTTCTAAAATATTAAATTATATGTGTGGAAAACTCTTGAGCTCACTAGGCGTTAAGCCTAACCCTTTTTATTTGTCGGCATGTGCATTAGGTTCAGTTGGGAGTTGGGTTATAGCAGTTCTATGAAGTGTAGAGCCTTAGCTAGACACTAAAGTAAGTAATTGGTGAAGTCTTTCGCAAGTTGGAGATAGTGACTATTATTGGGTTTAGTAACATCCGTCCTTTTTATAGTTTGTATGTAAAGATTGTACGTATGTGTATTGAAGTTGAATCTAATGTGTGGTTGTAGATGATTCAATTATTGATGTATTTAGAAAATTTTAAATAAGTTGCTATTTTCAGAATTTAGGGTGTTACAGGTTGTCAGAAACTCACTTACTCGAGAAAGTTGCACACTTAGATTAATAATGATCCCCAACAATTGATTAGTGAAAACAAAAGAGAAGAATCAACTAGATGGTATCAAGTACAAACAAGAGAAAAGAAGTCATATCCGACGACCCAAACCCTCTCCCCCGGGGTTACGGCATCGCCCGGGTTCCCCAATGCTCGGCTCGCCCGAGACTCCCCCGAGGTCACAGCTCGCCCGGGTTCCCCCGGTGCATGGCTCGCCCCGGGACTCCCCCGGGATCACAGCTCGCCCCGGTCTCCCCCGGGGTCACGGCCTCGCCCGGGTTCCCCTGGTGCTTGGCTCGCCCGGGGTCACAGCCTCGCCCGGTACCTGGTGCGATGACGATCCCTAAAATTCAAATCCCAAGCTTGACGAAAGGATGCTAAATCGCACTAAACTTAAACACAACAAACTTATACCCATTTGGGAGATTAATAACAAATATACATCCCAAAACTAACCACCATAATCTAAATCCCATTCTAAGACCAAATCCATATTACCCCTAAGAATCTAATCATTAGATGCCAACAATCCCTTAACCAAACCCAATAGAGAAGATGGAGGAGACGATTAAAAATAGTAACTAAAGATGGAGACTAACCTCTTATGATCGATTCCTCCAAGAGAACCCACTTGCTCCTATGATCGATTCCTCCAAGAACCCTAGCCCTCTGCCTCTTCAATCGCCGTCTCCAAGCCAAGCAACAAAATGGGAAAGAAAATTAGGGATTTGTCCCTTTAAATATTTTACCCCAAATTACCCTCTAGTCCTTCAAGTTCTGATTTTTCAAGTATTTAACCCAAGTCTTCACAAAACCAATACTTTACACAATTGGCCCTTACAAATTCGTCGCTAATACTAACTCTCGCTAAGCCGTCGCTAAAACTAGTCGCTCGCTAATCCGTCGCTAAAACTAGTCTCTCGCTAATCCGTTGCTGATACTTGTCCCTAGCTAATCCGTCGCTGATGTTCCTCGCTGATCCGTTGCTGATAGCATCACACACGCTTTTTTGACCCACTGACTATCAGCGGAGAATTTGAGCTTTAGAGAGGGATTAGCGACGGATTTATCCCTAGCTGATAGTGGTAAGAAAGATGGGAGACTTTTTTACACGGTTTTGGGAAAAAAAAAACCGTGTAAAAAGGTTGGGAGACCTTTTTACATGGTTTCTATTCAGAAACCGTGTAAAAAATGCATGTTACTTACATGGTAAGTTTAGAAACCACGTGAAAATGTTCCGAGACCTTTTCATATGGTTGTTCTTAAATAACAGTGTAAAATGCTTATACATTTTTATACGGTCTGATAAACAACTGTATAAAAGGGAACTCGAAATTTTTTACATGGTTTCTTTACAAAAACAATTATGTTAAAAAGTCTTTAAAAAAAACGGGTACATTTTTATATGTTTTTTCAAAACCGTATAAAATGCTATTTCTGTAGTAATGTTGATCTTATTATTATCTATTTAAATTATAGCTAGCAGCCTAGCATTAGATAATAGTAGTCTTGCATTAGGCCCAATACCTCTTTCTCTTGTAAATGAAATAGTTATTAGTCTTGTTATTTTCAGAACATGATTCTTTCTATTCAAATCAACAAGTTGCAATAAGAAATTATGATGTCATATGCTTAACTTTTAATTTTTAAGAAAATTTTTACCTATTAGAGCATCTCCAACAGCAATGCCATCTTGTTTGCTATAATAGAGAATTAAAAGTAAAAATCTCTAAAAAATATTACATTAAACTCCAACAGATTTGCTATTTTAAAATTTTTAAAACAACTTATATTATTATAATATTCTCTAATTTATCATTCCAATACATTTAAAAAAAACTTAATATAAAATGATAAAAATTGAATCTTATTGGTGGGATTGAATAAAATAATCAATTCTCTCTCTAACTATCAAGTTTAGAGAATTCTCTAAACTTAGAAAAATTTCAAATTTCTCTATTTTAGCAAACAAGATAACAGAGCTGTTGGAGAGGTTTAGAGAACAAAAACCCAATTTTTTCTATTTTAGCAAAGCAGTTAGAGATACTCTTAGAATCTAAATTTAACTTTTTGTATGTGAAAATGAAGTTTTTCAACCATAAGCATTGACGATAAAAATAATTAGAGTAAATTCCAATTTTGGTCCATAACATTTGGTGATTTCTTTGAAAGTGGGACATGTGGTTTCATAATTCAAGTTTTGGTCCTCATAGTTTGAATTTTCCTCTAAAAGAAGGCCCTGGTCACCAGGGGCAAACTCGTCCAACCATGTTTTTGTCCTCTCTTTGTACTTTTTTTGTTTCTTCTTATTATTGTATAAGATCATAAAAATTCAGGGACCAAATATGTTAATAACTCTAATATTATATATATATCTATACTACCTTATAATGCATATACACTAAAACTCTTAAAAACAAGTAACAAAACAAATGGTACAACCATTTTATGCTTGAAATTCAAAAAACTATGAATTTACAATATGTTATGCATGAAGTACAAGTCATGAATGGATTATTCTTATACTGGTAACTTTATATCCCCAATGTTACATTTCAGGTTTGTCTTTACACCATTTCCATGTTTCTTTTTTATTGAATTTTGACTTCTCAATACTACACCATACAATATGTAATTTTGAATTCTTCCACATTTCAAATTTCAAATATAATCGCCTGCTTTGAATGATGCATGAATTTTGTTGGTTTTTTAGGGTTTTATCTATATCTAGACTACATTATAAAGCATTTAAACAAAAACTCTTAAATACCACTTTTTAAACACAAGGTACCCCTCTCTTTAAAGTATAAAAACTGAAAATCTCTTAATTACTGTTTTCTATGCACAATGTACAAGTGAACAAGCTTGCTTTTAATCCTTTGTTTTCTATGCACAATGTACAAGTGAACAAGCTTGCTTTTAATCTTCTGTCACGATCACCGAATTTGGTACCTGAAGTATTTACTTTCTTCTCCTGCAACACAATTTTTCTTTGTATGGTCAAAATTCAAAATATTTTTTCTTCTTCTCCATACGATGCTCCTGCTCTTTCCCCTCCCTAAAAATCACTTCATAGATATTCAAAATCAGATTCATTTTACGCTTCACCTCATCGTTCGGTTTTCAATCCGTTGGTTTTCTCCCCCTCTCCAAGACGATAATTCACAGTCCCATGATGCAGGTAAGGGTTGTTTTATCCTTACATATCGATAACCCTAGAATTTCCCCATCAATATGTTGTTTTCTTCTACTTGAAGGCATTCTTCATCTCTCCTGGTACGGTTTATTATATCAATTTTTGAAGGTGAATTTAGTTTAGGTTTTAGTTTGGTTTGAACTGAATTTATGAAATTTATGTTTGAATCCAGGTAAAATTTGATTGACCTTTTTGTTTATTGTTGACCTTGTTTTTTTTCTGTATAATTAATTAACCATAGCAATTGTTCATTTCAATTGGTTTAATAGTTTAGTATTCTCGTATTACTCCCACGATCTTGGTATTAGAATTTGGAATTTTGGTCAAAACATTACATCAATCACACCTCTTATTGTTTTGAGTTGTAGATAGCCATAAACCACTACTTTTTTGTGTGATCATGTTGGTGTCTTATTTTTTGTTTAAGGCTGAATTGGGTGCTATGAAGACAATTAAGGTTATTAAATTGACATCTGCTGGTTGCAAAGTCAAGATTTAGATAGCAGATTGATTTGCACAAACAACAAAATGGGTAGGGATTTAGGTAGAATCCAAACTGTTGGACGCTACCTAATTGAGATATGGAAGCAACAGGGATGAACCTAGGAGTTCCAAGTAGAGTTTCTATGGTCTCTTAAGGAAGTTAATTCTCGGGCACATGAGTACTAGCCTCTCGCGATGGACATTGCTCGAAGAAACAAGTTTCCTAGGATAACGAGGTATAAGGTTATGATTTTATTTACTTGAGATAATAATGTTTTCAAAAAGCTCTTGCATCATTGCATCATCAATGCTTGTAGGTGTTGTCAAATTATCGGCGGGAATGAGTAGGAAGAATTGGCAACCCAGATTCTTTACCTACGTGCAGATATCTTTTTCCTTAAGGTATGTTGCCTCATCTTTTCGAGGGAGGAGTAGGCTTTGATACAACATTATAAAATACAAAGGGTAATATGTGCAACTTTAATTGACGGAAAAAGGACAATTTAAATCTTATTGCAGGTTTGGATATTTCCTTCATGGGTCTCTCTCAAAAGCCTTCGTCGCATAACGGACCCAACAAAGCTCGAGAAGTGTCTCTAACAGCCATCCCGTTAACTATAGGGAAAGCGGAGAGGCGGGGATTGGTGAACCACGTGGTTGAAGTTAGTTTAATTGTTAAAGAAAGCCCGTGAAGTTGTAGAGCCATCGTGAAAAATAATCGGGATTTGGTTTTGGTGGTGATAAGACCTATTTTTGACTCTCAAGTTTTTTACATAGGTGACCTTAAAGGTAACATATTGTAAGAAATTGTCACCAAAGTGTTATGAACGACCAGTTTTTTAGCGTTTTCTTTCACTCAATTAACTTGAAAATTGTGATGCAATATATATATATATATATATATATATATATATATATATATATATATACCATGATCAAAGGTTTGTTGCTTATGGGTTGTGTTTGTATTTTTTATAGGAGAGGGCTCGTGATGGTATGTTTAGAGTCGATATGTCTAATGGTCTACTTGTCTTCAAGTTGTGATTACTATTCATCTTTGTTTTTTCTTTATGCTGATTTATTACCTCAAATGTGGAATGTTTAAGCCCTTTAGAAATTCTACTTTCTATAAGGTTATATTTGTTGTCTCTCATTTTTTAGACTTTGGAACCCTCTCTGTTTTTTTCAATTTCTAAATGCATTAAGCATGTTTATGATGTTCAGGACTTCTCCTTTCAGTTCGTACACTTACGTAGGTTCACTTATGCCTAAGGTTGACCCTCCTCAATTCACTTTTTACTATAGCAGAAGTACAGATAATATAAGCAGAAGTACAAATAATACCGGCAAACAGTTTATATCCAATAATCTGGTAAATTTCAAGGTGACATCTCAAATGGACGGTTCTTGTTCCCAGTTCATTCTTTTTACTTGTTATAACTTTCTTAGTTGAGTTATACATGTGATATGTTGTTTTACTTTAGTTTCAAGCATCTATTTCCTTAAAGTTTTTGTTGAAAAGATGATTAAGAAGTGTGTTCTTTCCTATCACAAACACACAGTCAAAACTTGCATATAATGCAATCCCAGTACTGACGTGTTTATCCAACTACAACTTTTGATTGTATGTTTGTGATCATCTTTAAAGACCTACTTCAGAAATCGAGTGAAACTTAGGGCCGTTTACCTAACACTTACCTGGTAAGCGCTTCCCGGTAATAGTCAACATTTTCACTTAACTTACCGGGTAAGATTTTAATATATTAAAATGGCATCGTACGCAACATTTTTACCCCGGTAAGTGCTTACCGGGTAAGAGTCACTACTCTCATTTACCGGGTAAGACTCTTGGTTCTTGTAATCGTTCTTACCGAGTAAGATTCTCCATCCTTGTTGTTCATCTAATAAGGTAGAATGAGTTTGTAAGCACTTACCGGGTATGCGTTTAGTAAACGGCCCCTTTTAATGTATTACCCCACCCAAGATTTTCTTTTTGCAATATATGCCTTGGCTATAACTATAATTTTTCAAATTCGTTTATTAGGCCTTTAACTTTTAATTCTTAAGTCGGTTCGAAAAGTAATGATCTTATATGTTGATTCTAAGCATGTAAGTTCAAGCTGTTGGAGGTACACAATCACTCCAAATTTAAAGGGGGCTTGGTGTGTTTAGTGGGTAAAGTACTAAAGTTAAGGGTTTGGTGTGAAAAAAGGGACCTCATATAAATATGAGTCGCCTCCTTTTTTGTTTCCAGAATTGTGTTTATCTAAAAACCTTCACTTTGAGTGGGTATGTGTCGATGTAGATTTTCAGCAAAGGGAGAAAAGGAGGAGTGGAAGTTTGAGTTGTTAAATTTCCTCATCTAACTTTTAACCAATGTTCATCGTTTTTCTTTTTCCCTTTGTTTTTGGTCAGTTCAAAGTTTTTGTGTAGGGATGATGAGTCGGTTACCATCGAAAATTTTAAACTCATTCTTGAGGTTTAAATCTTTCATGAGTTCTTGGGATGATTTGAGTTATTGTTTATTATTTTAGTTTTACAAAAAATTTATTGTTGGTTAACCTAATCTCCATGAATCTAACATTATGGAAGTTCTAGATTTGTTATCTTAAATAGAAAAGTTAATTGAGTTTTTACGATTTACTCATACTTGGGATTTGTGATTCCAATTTTTAATTTTGAAGTTAGGTTTTAAAGGAATGGGTATGTGTTGGTATAATGGCGGTCGTAGCTAAAGGGTGGAGTTTTTATGATTTATATAGAAACTCTTTTTTGATCATATTTAATCTTAAAGTTTGTTCTTCTGTTTATGTTCTATGATTTTCTAGATTCCTTGTATTTTATTTGGTTTTGCTCATTAATTTTTAGTAACCTTGAATGATGTGAGGTGCCAAATTGTTAAGTTAATTGTTTCTTGAGTAAATTGGTATTCTAGGTCGCCTAAGTCACTGTAATGTGGTTTTCGACTTTTTATTGTGTCATTTTCAGAATTTCGACTTTAGTTGTAGTAATCATGGTTCTGTATCTATTTTCATCATAAACTTAGGGGGCGTTTGGTTCACATAATGGAATTTGATGGAATTGGAATCTATTGAAGGAATTTGACTTTTAAGGAATTGGAATGAAATTTTATGGAATTTGACCATGCTTTTGGTTGGTAGGAATTGGAATTCAAAGGATTCCATCATGATCAATATGTGAACCAAACAAAGGAATTGTAATTTGGTCAAAGGAATTATCCATTCCAATTTTTTCCAATCCTTCAAAATCCATGAACCAAACACTCCCTATTAACTACTAATGATGAAGGCAAGCATCACCTTTTAACCCAAAAGCAAAATTAGCATATTAAAAAACTTGGATCAGGAGGAGAATATTATGAGTGCTCACCTAATGTAATGTAGTAAGTAGGAAGCGATATATAAGCAACACCTTTATATCCAGGTCATCCATTGGTCAACTTGTATACACAATTGATGGTAAAAAAAGATATAGCTTTGAATGTATAGACAGATTTAGCTTTTGTTTAATCATTATTTTCAAATTTTTAACGAGTTGTGAATATATGGATTTGGAAACTCGACACATTTGTGAATATATGGTAGTAACTGTTTTGCAATTAAATCACACTAACCTATAAAAAAATTTAAGAGAAAACGAGAATAATACAAATAAAAAACATCGGCGTCAGAAAAGTTATTTGCTTCGGAATTGTGATTCACCCGTGCCGCATCGCATGGGTAGACAGCTAGTATATATATATATATAGGAAGGATCAAACGAGAATGCTAACTATTTAAAAGAATAATTCTAGGTCAATCATTTTATTAAATAATACCTTAAATAATTAATTCTAAAAATAAATAAATAAGGGTATAAAAGTAATTTACTTATATAAAAGTTATTTTAGGTATTTATTTAAGATTTTACTTTTACTATATTTGTAAATTTAATATGATTTAATTCATTTAAAATAATCATATTTAATTTTCATCTAAAGAATTCTTTTTTTATTTAAAGTAATATTTAAAAAATTACAATTTTCATAAAAATCACATGTGTTTCATAATACATTAATTTTTTTTCAATTTTTTTTCCTAATCATATGTGATTTAAAATTTGAAAAACAATAACTCAAATTAAACATTGAAAAGAAAAAATAATGAAAACATAATCATATGTGATGCGTAGCAAAACACAATTAAAATTAATGTATAAGAATATCATTTGTACTTAAAAACGTAATTCATAATTTTTCATTAAAATCACATGTGATTCACAATGAATTAATTTTTTTTTTCAAAATGTTTTCCTAATCATATCTGATTTAAAATTTGAAAAACAATAATTCAAATTAAACATTGAAAAAAAATAATGAAAACAAAATCATATGTGATTTGTAGCAAAACACAATTAAAATTAATGCATAAGATCACATGTACTTCAAAACATAATTCATAATTTTCATCAAAATCACATGTGATTCACAATGAATTAATTTTTTTTCAAAATGTTTTCCTAATCATATATGATTTAAAATTTAAAAAACAATGATTCAAATTAAACATTGAAAAAAAAAATGAAAACAAAATCATATGTGATCTATAACACAACACATTTAAAATGTATAAGATCACATAATGATACATAAAAGAAAATTATTGAGTCTTTTTTAAGAAAAAAAATGTCGATTAATTGTGGATATCACATGTGAATTTTAAGAAAAATTGTAAAAAATTCTTAAAAAAACTAATTCAATAAAAATAAATATTTAAAATGAAAAACTAAATCACTTTTATTTTAATGTTGTAAAAAATTATAAAAAAATAAATTCATGAAGAAATACCTTAATTAAATTTGTTACATAATCTATATAAAAATAAATGAGTTTCCATATATAATATGTATACAACAAATGATACATATGCCCTTTTAGGCGATTTTTAAGAAAGTTTTATTTAAGGTATTATTTAATAAAATGATTGGTCTAGAATTATTCTTTTTATTCTTTTAAACCTGACTCTCTATATATAGGGACAACTTCATTTGAGAAATGCAAAATATATGAGAAATAGAGAAGTAATCATAGTCTTTCATTCGGTCAAGATTGACTTTGACCGGTCAAATATTGCGTCATTGACTGGTCAACAATTATGGCTTTGACTGGTCAAAAGTTGCGGCTATTCCAAAATTAAAAGGATAATTTCGTAATTTTTACAAATACACGGGACGAGTTCATATGTGAACCTATATGATTCACATATGAACTACAAGTGTAATTCACATCTGAACTCTTTTAACTGATTCATATATGAACCAATTAACTGATTCGTATATGAACTAATTATTGTAGGTTTATATGTGAATCATTTGAACTAATTAACAGATTCATATATGAACCATTGTGATTCACATATGAACTAATTAACTGATTCATATATGAACATACAGAGTAATACTGAAAATAAGAAAATTTTGATTCCGAACAGAATTTTGTCCCCCTTCGCAGACTTACGCAAAAGTGAACAGTGAATAGTGAATAGTGTGAACAGTTCTTGCGCAAAGTGAACAGTGATTGCGCAAAGCGAGGCTTGCGCAAAGCAGAGGTTTGCGGGTCTAGAGGGTTGCACAAAGTGAAGGTTCGCGTATCAAGTGGGTTGCGCAAACTGAGATTCGACCGGAAAGATGTAAAGACCGGTATTTTGTTCGACCGGGAGCTTGCTTCGACCGGTAAGTGATAGGACCGATATTATGCTTTGACCGGTATTGGTCTTCGACCGATACAAAGGTATGGACCGATATAACTATTCAACTGGTATTCTATTTGACCGATAAACTATATTCGACCGGTATACTTTTAAAGGTCTCGACCGGTAATGGACTAGACCAATATGGTGAACTCGACCGGTAGTGTGATAGACCGGTATAGGCTTTGACCGATAGATGATATGGACCGATAATCTATGTTCAACCGATAAGGTGCTTTGACCGGTATCGAGTTCGACCTATATGGTGCTTTGATCGGTATAGTGTTCGACCGATATGTTCTTAATTCAACCCAGATTGTCGATAAGCAGCCCAGAAAATCAACCCAGAAATCAAACACGAACTCAAAATCAAATGCAAAAATCAGGCTATTGCACTCAAAAACATGTATCGAACACAACCCAATCAATAACAAAGATTAAAATCAACTTTCATGCATTCAATTTAAAGAACACAGTGTCGATATTCATGCAAACCCAGAAAACACAAAATCAATAAATTCAATCACTTGATTCTTTTTAATGCAATTAATCAATCAGATAGCATTCAGAAGCATGAACCTCAACTAATCAGATCAACTTTAAACCAATAAACACATTAATTCATGAACTCAGATGAATAGAAAAAAAATTCGATGAACAGTAAACGAATGAACAGTAACTTTCGATGAATAGTAACTTCAAAAAAAAATTTGATTCTTTTGGCTCTGATACCACTTGTTATCCCAGTTTAATCTAGTTGATTAACAATCACAGAACACAATAATAATCAAGAGATAATAAGATCAAGAATAACATACCAATCCCTTGAATAAACAGTTAAACCTTGTGTGTTCTTGATACCCTTGAATACAGAGAAAATCTCTACCTCTCTAATAAGATTATGAAAGTAATTGTAAGGATTACAATACTGATACGGCTACCTCTCTCTCTAAACAATAATTATGAAAGTTTCTAACCTAAAACTAAACTAAACAAAACTTTAAATACCTAGGCCATATGGGCTTTAAGCTTAATGGGCTTTCTAACAGACTTGGGCCCAATAGCTAATAACTATCAATCAATTACAATTTAAACCCCAAACTTTAACTATCAAATAAATACAGTTTAGACCCTTTAATCTTGAATACAGTTATGATCCAACAAAACCCGTTAGTCCATTAAGGCCCAATGAAACCCTTTAAAGCCCAATATAACTTTTTAATGCCCGATAGAATCCTTTAAGGCCCAATGAAACCCTTTAAAGCCCAATAGAACCCTTTAAAGCTCGATAGAATCCCATAAAACCTGATAGTCCATTAAGGCCCAATAAAACCCTTTAAAGCCCGATAGATCCATTAATGCCCAATGAAACCATTTGAAGCCCAATAAAAGCCTTTAATCCCCGGTAGAATCCCTTAAAGCATGATAGATCCATTAAGACACAATTAAATCATTTAAATCCCGATAGAACCCTTTAAACCTTGATAGATCTATTAAGGCCTAATGAAACTCTTTAAAGCCCAATAAAACCCCTTAAAGGCCGATAGATCCATTAAGGCCCAATTAAACCCTTTAAAGCCCAATATAACCCTTTGAAGGCCAATAAATCCATTAAGGCCCAATGAAAGCCTTTAAAGCCTAATATAACCCTTTAAACCTTGATAGATCCATTAATATGTACAGATGCATACAACACATATATACATCATATAGTTAGACATGTATTACATATACAAACATATGTATGTAGAGTATGTACTGTATACATATAAGCAACTACATATGTATACACACATACATACATGTATATACATACAAACTTTCATACATATCTACATATATACAAACATACATAAACATATAGACATGTACACATGACATATAAACATATATGTACTGTATATACATACGTGAACATATATACTATCATCTACATATACATACACATAATACGCAATCCATCCATTAAAGCTCGACTGGTTCATTAAATCCCAAATGGATACATTAAAGCCCAATGCATCCATTAAAGCCAAAGTGGATCAATAAAAGCCCAATTGATCCATTAAAGTCCAACTGGTTCAATTAAAGCCCAATTGGTTCCATTAAAACCCGATTGGATCCATTAAAGTCCAAGTGGATCCATTGATACTCAATCCATCCATTAAAACTCGATTGATATCATTAAAGCCCAAATGGATCCATTAAAGTCCAATCCATCCGTCAAAGCCTAAGTGGATCCATTAAAACCTAATTGATCCATTAAAGTCTAGTTGGTTCAATTAAAGCCCAATTGGTTCCATTAAAGCCATATTGGATTCATTAAAGCCTGAGTGGATTCATTAATACTCAATCCATCCATTAAAGCTCGAATGGTTCCATTAAAGCCCAAATAGATCAATGAAAGCCCAATTTGATACATTAAAGCCCAATGCATCCGTTAAAGCCAAAGTGGATCAATTAAAACCCAATTGATCCATTAAAGTCTAGTTGGTTCAATTAAAGCCCAACTGGTTCCATTAAAACCCGATTGGATCCATTTAAAGTCCAAGTGGATCCATTAATACCCAATTCATCCATTAAAACTCGATTGATTTCATTAATACCCAATCCATCCGACGGATTTTTAATTAAAATAATAATAATAATAATTTAATTATTTACCGACGGAATACCGACGGAATTTATAATAAAAATAAATAAATATTAAAGGGTCCGTCGATAATCCGTCACTAATTACCGACGGATTACCGACGGATTTTTAATTTAAAAATAATAATAATAATTGAATTATTTACGGACGGAATACCGACGGAATTTATAATAAAAATAAATAAATATTAAAATATTAAAGGGTCCGTCGGTAATCCGTCGAAAACCATTATTTTACCGACGGATGGTGATTTTTACCGACGGTTTACCGACGACAAAGTTTTTCGTCGCTAAAATCCAAAATCCGTCGGTATTCACAGACGGTTTTTGTCCGTCGGTAATTTTCGTCGGAAATTACGATTTTTCTAGTAGTGCAAGCTAGGTCCAAGGGTCAGTGCCCCTGGCGGCGGTCCCTTGAAATGTGGTAGGCTTAAGAGTTTTAAGAAGAAGAGGTCAGCTTAGGAATTCTAAGTTTCAAGATGTTTTGCATGAATTTTTGAAGGTTGGAAACCTTCTTGAAATGATATTGAAACTTGGTAAAATTTTCTATGTATATTTCAGAGACATGTGGACTCAGAGCCTATGAGGCTTCTGCTCAGAGCTCAATCTTCGCTCAAATTTCTTAAGTGACAATGTTTAGAGCCTCTTGTCTTTATGATCCGAGCATCTAGACCTTCAAAGCCTATTGTTTTTATGATCAGAGCCTTTAGACTTTCAGAGCTTCGGAGTTCTTCTGACGTGTTTCTTTTGACTTAGAGCCTCTGAGTTATAACTGTTTGCTAATTCTATCTGTAAGCAGTTGTAACTGCTATGTAGTTACATATCAACCAACCACCAAACTTCCTATAACCTTCGATCTCTATTATAAATTCACAATCATTGATCTAGTGGATATATATACATGAGTTTGTGCCTTAATCCGTGTACGAAATTTCTGAATTATCCCTTTACTAATTTCATGTTAATGTAAGGCATATCAAAGAACGAAATATAGTTTTTGAACAGTGTATTCCAATTTATGTTCCAGGAATTAATCCATGAATATACTAACCACAAAATCCATATTCCTCAACAGAAAGTAAGCATGTAAGTTTAAAAATAGCCATTTATTTTAATACAAACTAAAATAAAAAATATAAACATTAATTTGCTTCGAAAAAGAAAATATTATATTGGATAAAAATCTATCGTCCCAACATTAGTTTTAAGTTTTTGTCTACTAATTTATTAATTAGTTCTTTCTTCCACACCACCCCATGAAAACGTAACGATTTTATTAGATCAAAAGAAGAAAAGGACAAGATAATTCATATGGAGTACAGAGGTCTATTATTTGCATCAGACTTCATAATATTACACAGTGGGTAATAACCCATATTTATATACAAACAACAGATGCAACGTTTCATACCAATCGATGCATCGCTTCATGATACGGTTAAACACAAACTAAATGTTATCTTTGGTAACTGCTAATAACCACCGGTCCAAGATGTCTAGCTTATTTTTAACATTCCCCCTTAAGCTAGACAGAGGACATACCCAAAGCTTCCTTTAAAGGAACAAAGTTTCCAACTTGCAATGCCTTAGTAAATGTATCTGCCACTTGATCTTTGGTGCTGCAGAAATCTACTTCTATTTCTTCTTGGTTAACAAGTTCTCGAATGAAATGGTACTTGATTCTAATATGTTTGCTTTTCCCATGAAAAACCGGGTTCTTAGTTAGAGCAATAGCGGATTTATTGTTACAATAAATCTTTGTAGGTGTTCCTTGAGGCCATTTTAATTCCTTTAGAATAGCTCTCAACCATAACGCTTGACAACCTGCAGTAGATAAGGACATGTATTCGGCTTCCGCCGAGGAGAGAGCTACCACACTTTGCTTCTTCGATTGCCATGATATTTCTCCTGAACCCATATTGAAAACATACCCTGCAGTGCTTTTTCTATCATCTAAGTTCACCCCGAAATCACTATCACTAAAATCTTTTAGTCTAAAATTATTGGACTTTGTATAAACGATACCGTGATTAATCGTTCCTTTCACGAACCTCAAAATCTTCTTAACTGCTTCCTAGTGACTTAATTTCGGGGACTCCATAAAACGACTAATTATGCTCACAGAAAACATAATATCGGGGCGTGTAGCAGTAAAGTACATGAGGCTTCCAACTAGGCTTCGACATCTACTAGGATTAACATCTTTACCAGATAAATCTTTGGAGAGCTTTAAACCAAATTCCATAGGAGATGATGATGGTGTAGAATCTTGCATATTGAACTTACTGATCAGATCTCTTGCATATTTTTGTTGACAAATGGAGATCTTGTGCTTTGCTTGCTTAACTTCTAATACGAGAAAAATAGTGTAGGAGTCCCATGTCAGTCATTTCAAACTCATGCTTCATGGACTCCTTGAAATTTGTGATCATTCTAGGGGATTCTCCTGTGAAGATTAGATCATCAACATAAAGACATATTATTAATAAGTTACCTTCCTCTTCCTTGATGTAGAGTGTGTGTTCGTATGTGCATTTCTTGAAACCGTTATTTACAAAATAGTCGTCGATTCTGCTGTACCAAGCATAAGCCCATATAGAGCCTTTTTTAACCGGCATACCTTATATTCTTCTCCTTCCCTTTTATAACTAGTCGGTTGTTCGATGTATACTTCTTCGTTTAAAAAACCGTTCAAAAACACGGATTTTACGTCCATTTGATGGACTTCCCACCCATTTTGTGCGTCCAAAGATAGCACTAAATGAATGGTTTCTAATCTGATTACAGGCGCAAATACCTCATTGTAATCGATACCAAACTGTTGCTTATAGCCTTTTACTACCAATCTTGCCTTGTGTTTGTCGATTTCACTTTTTTCGTTCAAATTTGTTTTATAAACCCATTTTACTCCTATGGGTTTATGATTTTTTGGAGGATCAACCAAATCCCACGTATCATTCTTAATGATGGCTTTCATTTCCTCGTCCATCGCTTGCTTCCATCTTTCTTCTCGATAAGCTTCTTCGAAAGTCAACGGTTCTGCATCAGCGAATAAAACGAAGTCTACAACCTCGTCAAAGTTGAGTGGTTGGGTGTTACCATATATATCCTTTAAGCTTCTGATTTTCTTGACCCGTGTCTCGGTTGTGGATGACTCAGAATTTGACGATATGCGTTCTTGTTCCGGAGTAGATGGAGAATTGTTTTCGGGATGTTCCGGAGTAGATGGAGAATTGTTTTCGGGAGTTGATATTTGAGATTCTTCATGTTGTGTATTCAAGGTTGTTTGAACAACCTTTTCTTCACAGATTTGATTACCTTCGTTTCCTCTATTCATGCAATCTTTCCATGTTTTCCCTTCATCGAACACCACATCCCTATTGATTATGAGTTTCTTAGTGAGTGGATTATAAAGTTTGCATGCCTTTGAACTCTCACTATACCCAAAAAATATTGCCTTTTCTGATTTGTCATCCAATTTCCTCTTCCCTGTTCACGAATATGTGAGTATGCTATACAACCAAATACTCTAAGATGAGCAACACTTGGCTTATACCCACTCTAAGCTTCCTGTGGAGTCATGTTCGAGAGACTTTTAGTGGAGGTTCTATTTAATAAATACAATGCACACGCTACCGCCTCATCCCAAAAATCATCCGTTAAACCTTTTCCTTTCAGCATGCTCCTTGCCATCTCGATAATGGTCCGATTTTTTCTTTCGGCCACCCCGTTCTGTTGTGGGGTGTAACGGGTAGTAAGCTAATGATGTATTCCATTTTCTTTTAAAAAATCTTGAAAATAGTGACCGTTGTATTCTCCTCCGCGATCAGATCTAAGTGTTTTGATCTGATGTTCGCTTTGTTTTTCAACGAGGGCCTTGAAGGTCTTAAATGATCCAAAAGCATCTGATTTCTCTTTAAGAAAATAAATCCAAAGTTTTCTACTAAAATCATCGATGAAGGTAAGAATATACCTGTTTCCTCCGATAGACACAGTCCTCATAGGTCCACAAATGTCCGTGTGAACAAGCTCGAGGGGTTTCGATGCCCTCCAAGCTTTGTCATGTGGAAAGGATTCTCTTGAGTGCTTATCCAATATGAATGCTTCGCATATTTCTTCGACTTTGTTGATAGTCGGCATGCCTAATACAAGTTTGTGTTTACACATGTACGTCAAGTAACCAAAGTTTATATGTCCAAAACGATGATGCCATAGAAGAGATGATTGTTGTGTAGATAAATTAAATGAGAAGAAAGTATCTTCTTGAAATCGTAGGGGGAACAAAAGTTGACCGATAATGTGTGAGAAGAAAGTATCTTCTTGGAGGTGTGTCCAAATCTCTGACAATAATTACATTGTAGTTGTGAAAACGGTTTTCCTCGACCTCTGCCTTTGTAACTTTGAGTCTGGTCTCCCTTACTGTACTCGAATTCTTTAGTCTTATCATATACATTGCCTTGACTGGTTGATTCTAGTTGGAATGCTTGCTCATACGAGGACGGGTCGAATTGCTTCATACGCAATTCATGTGACTGTAAAGTTCCTAACAAACTTTCTAAAGAGAGAGATGAAAGGTCCTTCGATTCTTCTATCGCCACAACTATGTATTCGAATTTTCTAGTTAGACTCCTTAAAATCTTTTCTACAACCCTTCTATCTTCAATATATTCGCCATTTAGTCTCAATTGATTAAGGAGTAAAATGACTCGATTGTAGAAATCTTCCACAGATTCCGAGTCCCTCATTTTAATACCATCAAATTCGCATCTTAAGGTTTGTAGCCTTACCATTTTCACTTTTTCTTCTCCTCGATAAGTCCTGTAAAGTGTATCCCAAGCCTCTTTGGATGATGGTGAAGATGATATTCTTTCGAATATCACATCATCTACTGATTGATAGATCAGAAACAACGCCCTTCTGTCCTTCTTTTTCTGTTCCTTGATCTCAATTTCTTGTTCTGCTGTAAGTTCGTCGATTTCTTCCGGTTCCTCGAAGCCTTCTTCTATTATATCCCATAGTTCCTGTGATTCAAAGAGTACCCTCATCTAAATGCTCCAATGATGGTAATTCTTTGAATTTAATTTTGGAAGTTGCTATGTAGTATGTTGTTTGAATTGGAGGCCATTTAATCGGATGACTCTGATACCACTTTATTAGATCAAAAGAAGAAAAGGACAAGATAATTCATATGGAGTACAGAGGTCTATTATTTGCATCAGACTTCATAATATTACACAGTGGGTAATAACCCATATTTATATACACACAACAGATGCAACGTTTCATATCAATCGATGCATCGCTTCATGATACGGTTAAACACAAACTAAATGTTATACTTGGTAACTGCTAATAACCACCGGTCCAAGATATTTTGATACAGACTAAAATAAAAAATATAAACATTAATTTGCTTCGAAAAAGAAAATATTATATTGGATAAAAATCTATCGTCCCAACATTAGTTTTAAGTTTTTGTCTACTAATTTATTAATTAGTTCTTTCTTCCACACCACCCCATGAAAACGTAACGATTTTCCGCGTTTCTCTTACTGAAAACCTAATCACACAAACAATCGCAAAATCTCCAAGATACAGTCACTCACATTCGCTCGCCAAATGAGGGTAAGGGATTTCCATCTTAAAATTTTTCTATCATTTCAACCCATCTGAAATCAAATCCCAAATCACATCATCAATGGGGAAAGGAGGAGCCTTGAGTGAAGGTGTATTAAAAAACATAATTCTTTCCTACACCTACGTCGCCATATGGATCTTCCTCAGTTTCACCGTCATCATCTATAACAAGTACATCCTCGATCGCAAGATGTACAATTGGCCTTACCCCATCTCACTCACCATGATCCACATGGGTTTCTGTTCTTCTTTAGCTTACATCCTCGTTAGCATCCTCAAAGTCGTTGAACCAGTTCAAATGACTCGTGATGTTTACATCACATCTGTCGTCCCAATTGGTTTGCTCTATTCCCTTAGCTTATGGCTTTCAAATTCCACTTACATCTATCTATCCGTTTCCTTTATTCAAATGCTCAAAGCCTTGATGCCCGTTGCCGTTTACTCCATTGGCGTTTTGTTGAAAAAAGAGAGCTTTAAAGCGAAAACCATGACGAATATGTTATCAATCTCCGCGGGTGTTGCGGTTGCTGCGTACGGTGAAGCGCATTTCAACGCATGGGGTGTTACGTTACAGCTTGGTGCGGTTGCTTTTGAGGCTACACGTTTGGTTTTGATTCAAATCTTGTTGAGTTCAAAGGGTATTACGTTCAATCCCATCACTTCTCTTTACTACGTCTCCCCTTGTTGTTTGGTTTTCTTGTCGGTTCCGTGGATGATTGTGGAATACCCGTTGTTAAGCGAGGCTTCGAGTTTCCATTTCGATTACGTGATATTCGGTACCAATTCATTCTGTGCGTTTGCATTGAATCTTGCTGTGTTTTTGCTTGTTGGAAAGACTTCTGCTTTGACTATGAATGTGGCTGGGGTTGTCAAAGATTGGTTGTTGATTGCGTTTTCTTGGTCTGTGATTAAGGATACTGTGACTCCGATTAATCTATTCGGTTATGGGATTGCTTTCTTGGGTGTTGCTTATTATAATCATGCCAAGTTACAGGCACTTAAGGCTAAGGAAGCAGAACGGAAGGCGGATAACGAGTCTGGAAGGTTGTTGGATGAGAGTAAAAGAGATAATGCAACAAAAAAGAACGAGCCTGGTAGTTGAAATGAGGTTTGTGTGGGTTTGGAAATTAAGAACCTTTAGCGCACCCTCGAGCCATTGCATATATATAGGCGCCTTTCGTTAGCTGTTGCTTGCTTTGTTTCGGTTTAATCTAACTTGGTTTGGGCATTCCATGAAAAGTTCAGGAAATAAGGTGCAGTTTGAGTTTGATCAAGGAGGTCCATAAGGTAAGTGTACTGTATGGTTAATAAGGATTAGCTGTTTGGGCTTTTTTTGATCTGGGTTTTTATCATTTCATAGTTGAAGATACAATAAATCAATCAAATTTGTTATAAATGACATGGCTCGATCAAATTTGTTATAAATAACACGGCTCACTGATGCTTGTGTTAATGGTCTGTCTTTGGCTATTTTCAGTCTAAAAGGATTTTCTTTAATGAACAAGATATTTACTAGAATTAAGTGATTCAAACAAGTTAGTTGCGTTTGAGCCTCTTGACACTATAATATGTTTATATATATATATATATAGAGAGAGAGAGAGAGAGGAAGGTTCAACGGAAAATCTCAAAAAAATGGAAAACTGAGGAATACCCTGGTCGTCATTCATCTAGACGGTATGCACTTGTGCATACAAGTAAATTAAGGTGTTTTTTTGGTTTTATGACTTGTGCATATGCACGTGTGCATGTTACAGATTACTTGTATGCACAAGTGCATACCGTCCAGATGAATGACTATCAGGGTGTTCCTCACTTTTTCTTTTTTTTTGAGGTTTTCCTTTGAACCTGACCCTATATATATATAAATGAGAAGTGTTTAATCACATATGATACACAAGTTTAATCATATATGATTAAACACATGTTATATTGGCAATACATAGACGTATATATATATATATATATATATATATATATATATATATATATATATATAAACGAGAAGTGTTTAATCACATATGATACACAAGTTTAATCATATATGATTAAACACATGTTATATTGGCAATACATAGACGTTTAATCATATATGATTAAACACACCTACAGCCGTATAATCATATATGATTAAACACTTTTCACATTCTCGCAAAATGTTTAACTTCTCACATGATCCTTCCTCTCTCTCTCTCTCTCTCTCTATATATATATATATATATATATATATATATATATATATTAGGTGGGTTCATACGAGAACAATGTCTGTTTAAGAAAACACAAGAACGGCCAAGCACATACAAAATCATATATGATTTACACGACTTTGCTCGCGAGTTAAGTCGCGGGCAAAGTCGTCCGCCTCCATTTTTTTGGCCTTTAATGCCAAATTATATATGATTTTGGACATGATTTGTTGTATTTTTATTTCCTTAAATATTTAGCGTTCTCGTTTGAACCTTCCCCCCTCTCTCTCTCTATATATTGTTATGCGTTATGCCAATTTTCCATAAAGGCTATGTCTTAAGCCTAGTGGGTAAGAACTAAGAAGGTGAATATCTTTGACGAATATGAGAGGCTTGGAGTTTTATTTTAGGCGCCACCAACCTGACACAATTTACCTCACTTATGATAGTCGCGTGGGACTTGTAGAGGGGTTGTTCCAAAGAGTAATGTCATGCCCTTTTTGTGAAAAGAACTTCCCAACTTTGAATGTATGAGTCTGTATATTTTGTTGGTTAAGAACTTAAGATTCAAACATTCAAAATGGGGAATATTTTTTTCTCAAAAAAAGGCATAACCATAATTTATAAGGTTTATTTTGTATCACTAGATTATGATCATTAATTACCAAATAGTGTGCTCTAACAAAATATAGTGTTTTTTAAATGTTTTCACAGCTGATTACATACTTTATTTATAACAAAAAATCAAATATAATGATAGTGAAAGTTAATTCATTTATGCTCATAGTCATTAGAGTTTGAATTTGTCTGACTGTTAAATGCGCCATGAGATTAGTCGAGGTGCGTGAAGATTGGTCCAGACACCCACCACTAAAAAAAATCAATTTTTATGGTATATATAGTGTCTTTCTTGGGCTTGTTTTACCATCTCCATCGTAGTATTAATTCACATTCAAATCCAATGTTTGATCAAAGTTCATGTGGGGATTCCGATTGAGAATTTCGAAGAAAGATGATTAATCTTTGAGTTTTTCTGATGTATGCTTGAAAATCTGAAGATTTTCATTGATGTACGTGTGCTTATTAGGGAAAAGATAATTTGGATTCCTTTATGCATGCTTTTATTGCCCTTTGTAAGACTTCCTTGTCATTGAAAACCCTAAAAATCAACACCCTCATAGTCGAAACCCCCCAAATCGGTTGATTAATTCACCATCTCTTCGCATAAATGACACCATCAAAAAAAGTACTATCACCGACGACTTTTACCGACTAATGTGACAATCGGATAGTAGCCGACGGAGTACCAAGCAGTCACAAGACTATATATCCAAAAATCTAAGGGGTTGTATGGTAGTTGCTGAATGGTTTGGTGCAGAATAGTTAATTGGTCAGAATGCTTAAGAGGTGTATGATGTAGTGTAGAATGAAATATGGTTGTTTGGTAACTGCACTAAATGGACAGTCTAAATGACAACAAATTACCATTTTAACCCTCTGAATGATTTAGTTCTGAATGACAGATAGCTGTTTGGCAAACATCTGAAAAAAACAATATATTACTTTGCGAATATAACTACATACTCAATATTATTAGTTCAAAAAAGCATTTCATATTAATCGAAACAAGCATAACATTAATTTTTCAAGTTCTAGAATAAACAAAAACTTAACAATCAAGTTCCAACATAATATTTTTCAAACAATTGTTAAATTTATGCATTTAACATTAATTGATTTTGTAACACCCTAAAATAGGGATAACAAAAATTTCCGGAAAATGGAAACATGGTATATAAATTTGCTAAAGCAATCGAACCTCTCAAAAATGGGGAAATATTTAAACCTGTTCAATTACAGTTGTAAAGAAGATTACAAAAGGGGTGTCATCTATAGTGTCTTCACAAAAAGTACGCTCTAAAGCACCTTCCCCAAGCTCTCACCCAAGCGCTTCTAAACCTGCTTTGGAACCGCGTCACTAGAATCTGAGATACACATCGACACCAAACAAGTGTTAGGCCAAAAAGCCTAGTGAGATTGCACATGAAATAGCATATAAAAACATATATCAATCTTATCAACAGTTAACCAACTTTCATCAAATGTGGAGTCAATAGGGGAGACCCATAGCACCAATCAAGTTCCACCCAAAGAGTCGATATACCTTGATGCCAACTACTAAGAGTGACATCCGAAAGGCCCGACACATCCGAGGACTACAACCATGGAATTACCCCGAATGGCGGAGGTCTAGGCACATACCATCACGGTGGCACCCAAGACTACATCCTCCTAGTGTCTACTGACTTGGTTCGTCCAACATAATTTATAAGAGGTCTCAAGGCATATTATGACCAAGAATATCTCAATATCAACCATGGGTACAATATTACAATCCCAATAATTATAATGCCCAAATAAGACTAGCATAAATACCCCTTTCTAACCAAGTAGGGTAATAGCACCAAATGGTGTCTCAAGTAAGAATCATCATAACATCCATATATATACATTCCATTAAATCATGGCAAGTTTCATAGAAACATATTTACATAAAGAAACCCAAATACTTGGACATTAAGAATGAGCATTTTCCAAGTGAATATACAAGATAATAACAAGTAGTAGATTATGATGTGTATCTAGTTTTGACAAAGGTTTAGAAACTCACAATCTAGGTTTTGGTTAAAACCTAGAAAATAGAAACCCTAGAAGTTGCCCAAAGATGGATTTGATGGAGAAGAGTGAAAATCCTTGATGAATACTTCAATAAATGCACTTGATGGAGTGTGGATGATCAATAAATGATCTACCAAACCAAAACCCTAGAAATTTGTGATAGAAGGGTTTGGGAACTCCAAAAATCGCCTCTAAGAAATCCTCCCGTTTTTTCTAGAATGAAATGTGAGAAATGAGGGTTGATTCAAGGATAAAGCAGCCAGTGGTCAAAAACGGGCGACATTGCTCGGCGACTTTGCCCCTGGCATTGTCGTCGGGGCATTGTCGCGGACTCCTCATGCCCGGTGGTACCAGGCTGGCGACTATGCCTTGCGACTTTGCCCATGGCATTGTCGTCGAGGCATTGTCGCCGGAGCCGGTTGTACCGAGAGTACTCCCTCCCCGCGACTTTACCAGGGCGACTATGACATGTGTCATAGTCGCCGGCATTGTCGCCGGTCAGCCATGACCTGCTGTTTGGTTTTGAAACAAGCATGACAATTACTTAAAAAATACACAATTAAGGTCTCAAATAAATAAAACGACATATAAGATACCATAAGCTTCATTTAACAAGTAAAATGAACGATTTAACTAAATCCCGATACTTACTATAACACCCTCAATTCTGGTAATAGCAACTAATTTAAAATTTTCTAAATACATCGATAATTGATTCTTCTACAAACACAAATTAAGGCTTAACCTCAACACACATAATTTAATCTCTACATATAATCTATAACAAGGACGGGTGCTACTAAAACCCTAATAATATATGTTATCTCCAAACTGCGGAAGACTTCACCAACTACTTACACTTGCACAAAGCTAAGACTCAACTCTTCATAGCTGCTAGAACCAAACCCCAACAGAACCTGATGCACATGGCGACAAATAAAAAGGTTAGGCTAACGCCTAGTGTGTTCAAGAGTTTTCAACATGAATAAATATTTCGTTAAAGGGAAGAATGCAGTTTAAATCATGATCTTTCAAAATGATTTAACTTAATTATGAAAATGACTCATTTTCCAATAACATATGTTTTAAGGACGAATGTCCCAATACGAAACATTCTTTATAAAATGATGTCGCTCAAAACCCACTTTGAGCTTCCTTGAAGAAACTTGGATCCTCAATCCAAAATCTCCAAAAACCTAGAGCCATAAATTTCAACCATAAATAAACATATCCAACCATATAGAATCATTCCCCAAACATTTTGCATAGAGATCTCAACTTATACCAAAACCCTAATTTCCATAAATGAATAGGAGAGGAGATTACCTTATCCACCACTTGTATCCACCAACAATAAACCTTCAAGGTTACTAATATGACATCAAGTCAAGTTCTTCAAAAGATGGAAGATAGATGGAACCCTAGAAATCAAGGGGGTTGAGGAAGAGACTTGAATCATTAGCTCACCCTTGAAAACCTTGCAATAATCATCCCAAACACAAACTTGAGACCTAGAAGATGAATCAACTAACCTTGGATGAAGATTTAATGAAGGAGGAGGTAAGGAAGAGAGGAAATCGTCCCTAGTCTCCCAAAATCGCCTCCAAAAACGAGTGGTAGCAGAAAATAGGGTTAAAATGGGTTAAGTCCACTTTTTATATGCATAGACGTCGGGGGCGACTTTGCCCGACGACTATGCCTAGAGGCAATGTCGCCGGGGCATTCTCGCTGAACCACGCCCCTCCGCGGTACAGGCCACGCAATTGTGACAGGGCGATTGTGCCACTGTCACAATCGCGAGTCACTCTCGCGCCAAGCCTTTTGGCCCCAAAAATTCTTCGTTCGACGATTATGAGCCCAAGCTTAAGAGTCTAGGATTATCGAGGGATTCTAGGCTGAAATTTAGGTTCGAGAAACCACTAACTCCGAAGATGGGACGCGACGCACCAATCAATCTTATCTGAATTTTTCGGGTGTTACAATCCTCCCAACCTTGAAACGATTTCGTCCCTGAAATCTTGATTCTCATGAAACGTTGACCGCATGAAAGGTCGTCCCTACACCGCTTGCCTGAAGTACCACCATAACCTTATGCTGGTCCTCACGATAGATGTCCCCATGGGTACATCACACTTATGTCCGAATGAATAATTATCTTACTAATGTGGCCTTTAACTATGAGGTTGCGATTGTCTCCCAACCTTGGGTGACACGTACTACCTCAAGGGTAGTTTGTGACTTCAACTTCTCACCAGACAATTCACCTCAGATCCACATGTTTCTGAACCCAAAACTAATTATCGACATCAAACCTTAAAGAATTCTCGATATTCTTAATGATCTATTCTTGATTTTGGTAAGGCCGTCCTTCCAAGGGCGTACCAATGTGCTCTCCGGGTAGCTGGTTAATGCAGATCCGGCTATCTCTCAATACCGATCTACTTCCAACCTCGAACATTCCATCATAAGATGCTTACCATGACAGAAAAGCTTATACACATCGATACTTAATTACTAATATCTAATCTTCCTTTAAATTTTCATCGCTGAGGGGTCAACTTTTCTCCTGAACCAACCGGGATGCTTCCAAACATTCCAAGATTCATTGACTTCACGAAACGAGTCGACGCCTAATTTCAAAATGGTGATATCAAAAACGTGGACATCCCGCCCAATATTTCATTCCCGAAGGATTGTCGCTTTAAGGTTGACACCTAACAGAGGACTATTATTCCCGATCTTACATCCCTAACGAACGAACCACAATAATTCCTTCATTCGCAAAAACCCATTAAGACGATACACCATCGACATATACCATGATGTCAACCCAACGAGCAACCCACCAAATAGAACCCAGATTAAGCGCAGATAATCACGTAAGACCTTATCCCGCATGATTACCAAAGTATAAAAATCACCCCTTAATTAATTGGGAAGACTTAAATCTACTACCTCCATTATTCATGCGCGCACAGATTCAAAAACTGAAACCCAAAATCCAAGACTGACCGCGAGTCGGATAATCCGACGCTTCAATTCTCAAGAACTCCCTTAGTCCCTAAATACAACTCCTTTCACGATAGGGGTTTTAAATCTATAGCCCTAACGAGTTCAAGGTTTTTCAACCAGTATGCCAATTTGAAATTTGTAAAGTTTTCAAATACAAAAATCTTATAACAATAAATCTTGCGGTAAAAAAAATTACACTACCGTTCAATCGATAGGTTTCAAAATTGGCCATCAACTCTACGCATCTAACACCATTTCCAAAACTCGTTTGATCAGTACTTACGTTAATAAAAAGAAAACGGTAACAAAAGATGCGCAACAAAATTTTCGAACGGACTGTCATGGTCCTAACATGCATCGATTTATATTATGCATATGAAAATAATTTTCTGCACTATAACATGCGCAATAAAAGTTTGTACTACTCCCAACGGAAACTTTCACAACCTCAACTTTAAAATCTTTTTCCTTTAGAAACGCAAAACGTTTGAGGATAAAATCTCCAACAAGGCCCATATACGTTCGTCTATTTTCCCCAAATTAGATACACGATAGGAACGTAAATGAAATTTTAAATCGAGTTCAAATGTTGGGTCGCACAGATAAGACGCACATGCCCAAAGTTGTAATTACGACGACATGTAAACTGATAATTCATTTAATGCGTTGAGGAAAACTTAAGACCACAAAGTCATCAATTGAAGCACGTTTAGATCAGCAGTTCTACTTGAAACGACATAATTCTTTTATATGTTTACTCACACCAACAGTATAATTTAATTCAAATATAACACGTGGGATGACATCTATTAACAAAACGTATAAAATAACGCAAACAATAATGCATGTATACCCGTTCCAAAATTTATCTACGCGACGCAAAATATCGTAAGATAAGACACCATAAAACCCAACTAAATTTTTCATAAAACTCATTAACGCTAAAAAAAAATCAAGTGGTGTCAAAATTTTCATTTCCCAACATAAACAAAAACATAAAACGACAATAAGTCTAAAAATGTCAAAATTTTAAAACCACAACGTACGATGAAGTGACCCTTTTCAACAAAACTTTCATGAGACACGACGTCCAAAAAGCTCGTAAATTTACACGCAATATAATTAAAACCCACGCATCTCAAAATAAACTCACGCGCCCAAAACGTCGTAAAACAATATTCCATAAAATTCAACACAACTCGCACAGACTAAAATTCCCAAGAAATTCCGACTCAAAAACATGGGAACAACTCTTCCTTTAAAACCTTAACATACGTGGAGGAGATCCAATGTCAATGTTAAAAATTCTATAGTTACTTGTCCAAAACCCCAAATCACATTAAAACACGGATATTACAAGATCCGAAAATAGTGTTAGACACGAAACGGGGATAAAGAGATTTTCAATAAAATATTTGCAACCACGTGCAACAATCATGCATGCTTAAGCTCACGGCAGGGGCGGATGTAGTGTTAAAAAGGAGGGGGGAAGGGACCCCACTCAAAAAGTCAAAATACCAAATTTTCAAGGTTAAAAACAAATTTTTTTAATTTCTACCATAGATCCCCCCACTGATTTTTCGTATGGGACCCCATCAACCAAAAAACGTATCTCGAAATCAATCAAAAAACCAAAATAAAACTCTCGAAATCAACCAAAAAACTAAATAAGTCACTCAAAATCACCAAAAACACTTAGAAATCCCTTGAAATCAATCAATAAACTTCAAAAATATCTCTAAACGCTGGAATTAAGCTAAAAATATATCGGACTACTTTGTGAGCCTTCAGTGTATCTTAAAGGTGCCCCCACCAGGAAAAAATCCTGGATCCGCCACTGGCTCACGGTTTAAAATATGATGAGTGCTAAATGCTTTACCAAGACTTCGTAACATAACTCACTTTATACTTTGAAAACATGAGAAACAATTTATGCAAACTTATTTAGAAATAAATTTTGTGCATGAATTTGGTCGCCACTCATATCTTAAGATTACGCTTCTTAATCTCCCGTCATACTATTGTCATCCGGAAGCATCAAACATCTTAAAACAGCAATCGCCCTACTTTGGTCAACTTACGATTTATCCTTGAAATAGAGTCAATTCAATAAGCTTATGGTTCTAATTCACCCAATGACTTCAACCCAAAATGGTCATCTAATTGCATCTAGCATGTTTAACCATCACTCAAATATGACAATGCTATAAACATCAACTCTTCTTTAGATCACTCGCTTAGAAACTTTCTCACTACCCCAACAGTCATTATACCAAGGTAGTTCAAGTATACACATGTAACATGTAGGTTCACTATAACACTGGCCAGGTGCCATTATGAACGTACCGTACATGATCATCCTTGCGACCCTCGACAAGTTTCCCGTTTCTAGCGACTCGATCAACCCCAAAATATCTCATCTTAAGGTACCTAATGTGCTACTTCACTTACCATCACTTATAAGAACGCTAGTTTGAGTCTAGGCATCCCAAAAATCAATACCTAATTCTCTCAAACTTAAGCTCTGATACCAACTTATAACACCCTCAATTCTGGTAATAGCAACTAATTTAAAATTTTCTAAATACATCGATAATTGATTCTTCTACAAACACAAATTAAGGCTTAACCTCAACACACATAATTTAATCTCTACATACAATCTATAACAAGGACGGGTGCTACTAAAACCCAATAATATACGCTATCTCCAAACTGCGGAAGACTTCACCAACTACTTACACTTGCACAAAGTTAAGGCTCAACTCTTCATAGCTGCTAGAACCAAACCCCAACAGAAACCTGATGCACATGCCGACAAATATAAAGGTTAGGCTAACGCCTAGTGAGTTCAAGAGTTTTCAACATGAATAAATATTTCGTTAAAGGGAAGAATGCAGTTTAAATCATGATCTTTCAAAATGATTTAACTTAATTATGAAAACAACTCATTTTCCAATAACATACGTTTTAAGGACCAATGTCCCAATATGAAACATTCTTTATAAAATGATGTTGCTCAAAATTCACTCAACTGTGAATAGAAAACGGACTCCCAATATTAATACGCGGGTAAAACTTTATAATCTGAAACACCCAAAACACGGGTGGGGCATAATACTCAACTCATAGAAATCATAAGAAAACAACCCATGCAATATAGTATGACATTGAAAATATGTGACTAAGAAGCAATACTCACGCGACCATAAAATGCGATGAAATCCAAATATTAAAGAATGGACAATTAAAATATCCAAAATATTGATGGTCGACAACGGGGGATACCCGGTATCCGTTGAGGGTGGAGGAACACAAAAGTATTCCACCCTTACAACGTTAATCGCATGACACCTCACGACATAAAACTCCCAAGTGTCCCTACGACTTCTTGACAAGTTTCACCCAAAGAGACAGTTGACCTTGGTGACCGTTACAAAGAACTCCACCCCGAAGGCCCGACACACTTAAAGACTACCTCTCAGGCATTACTTCAAGCGGCGGAGGTCCTAGTGCCTACCTCCCAGGTAGCACCTCCAGACTCAACCCTCCTAGTGCCTACTTGTAAAGTTCCGGTCGTAAAACATGGGTATCGGAGTCCAACCCCGAAATACCCAATTGACCATCCAAAACAGACTGACTTGCGTGCCTATGGATCCAATGTAACACAGTCTAATATTACATGACTACACATGAAAGACCAACGCATCTGCATGTAAATATCATTAATATGCAATAAGATGCATTAAGATGTAAATCGTAGATGGACAAATGTCACTAAAACTGGACAAATGTTACAAATGTCATTAATATGCAATAAGCCACTAAAACTGGACAAATGTCCTCGAGACTCTTTTAAGTCAAAACCGAGCTAAAATGCTTTAAATACCGTTTGGCCAACAAATAACGATTCCCAAATAATAAAACACATTTAAATAGCGTTTATGCAGACGCATACCTCAAAGAGCTGATTAACCCAAAACTCGAATACTTCAAATGTCGTACGTCATAAATTAGCCTTCACATGTACCAAAAATCGTCGAAGATGCACTAAATCATAAAATAGACTTTACTTGTACAAAATCCCCAAGAATACATAAATCATGCTATTTACTTGATGAAATATTCAAAACCCAAATATGAGCATTTCATGAGATTAAGACAACCCAAGTTTACCAAATATGAAAACTTATCAAAATACTCACACTTTAACAATTACCAAGTAAAACACATTTTTACTTCAAAATTCACATTTTGGCATGTACATAGTTTTCACAAATCAACTTGAACTCACCTAACTAGATTTAGGCTAAATCTAGATTTTACCCCACTTTGAGCTTCCTTGAAGAAACTTGGATCCTCAATCCAAAATCTCCAAAAACCTAGATCCATAAATTTCAACCATAAATAAACATATCCAACCATATAGAATCATTCCCCAAACATTTTGCATAGAGATCTCAACTTATACCAAAACCCTAATTTCCATAAATGAAGAGGAGAGGAGATTACCTTATCCACCACTTGTATCCACCAACAATAAACCTTCAAGGTTACTAAAATGACATCAAGTCAAGTTCTTCAAATGATGGAAGATAGATTAATGGAACCCTAGAAATCAAGGGGGTTGAGGAAGAGACTTGAATCATTAGCTCACCCTTGAAAACCTTGCAATAATCATCCCAAACACAAACTTGAGACCTAGAAGATGAATCAACTAACCTTGGATGAATATTTGATGAAGGAGGAGGTAAGGAAGAGAGGAAATCGTCCCTAGTCTCCCAAAATCGCCTCCAAAAACAAGTGGTAGCAGAAAATAGGGTTAAAATGGGTTAAGTCCACTTTTTATACGCACAGACGTCGGGGGCGACTTTGCCCGGCGACTATGCCCAGAGACAATGTCGCCGGGGCATTCTCGCTGAACCACACCCCTCCGCGGTACAGGCCACACGATTGTGATAGGGCGATTGTGCCACTGTCACAATCGCGAGTCACTCTCGCGCCAAGCCTTTTTGGCCCCAAAAATTCTTCGTTCGACGATTACGAGCCCAAGATTAAGAGTCTAGGATTATCGAGGGATTCTAGGGTGAAATTTAGGTTCGAGACACCACTAACTCCGAAGATGGGACGCGACGCGACGCGCCAATCAATCTTATCTGAATTTTCCGGGTGTTACACTTACCAAAAATCTGGGTGTTACAGATTCGCAATCTGATCACGTAAGTTAGCCATGTATTCATTGTTTTGAGTACCAAAAGGCCTTCCATCCATGTCATTTTCATCACCTCCCTCAATTTCCTCTTATCCCTCGACAATAAACGTGGGGTCATTGTCATAATCCTTGAATAACTGATCGTGGATATTGCATCTTCTTATAAAATTGTGAACCGCAAAACAAGCAATTACAATGTTTCTTAGTATTCGAAACGGATAGGGAGCCATTTGCTTTAAAATTGGAAATCTTGCCTTCAAGACACCGTAGGCACGCTCGATAACATTTCTGAGTTGCGCATGAGCATGGTTGAACCTTCTTCTTTTGTCAAGGCACGTTGTCATTGAAAATCAACAAACCAATACCTCGCATTGCGGTATGAATTAAGTCATAAAACCACGAGCATTGGCATAAGCAGCATCACAAAGATAATATTTATCAACAATAATTATCACAAAGATAATATTTATATAAAATGTATAAGAAACGTTAAATATTCAGAAATAAGATAAAAGTGTAAATACCTCGTGGAGGAAATGGAAAGCCGGATGTTGGACTAAATGCAACTTCTTTCAGCACTCTAGCATCATGTGTTATACCCTCCCATCCAGCCCAAACGTACGTAAAAAGCATATTAAAATCACAAATACCTAAAATATTTTGATAACATTCACCTCTTCCTTTACCTATATAACGAGCTTGCTGATCAACAAGCACGATTGCATGTACGAGCGTTCCATCTAACGCACCTATTGCCCCCTTTATTATAAAATACAACTTATTAGACACAATTGTATGTTTTAGTTTTACAAAAAATAATAGAAAAATTACCGAAAATATTCGTTTGAGATTTCTTTAACGTTCTGATGTATTCGGGTTTTCCTTGAAAGGTGTTGGTCATATAACTTCTTTTGCAAATTTCATCATTGCTCGAAACACCTCACGGAAATATCTATGAATAGTCTTTGTGGAGTGTTAAAATCTCCGTTTAACCATTCTAAAGCATTTATTATGACCAATAATCGTCAAGAATATAGCCATCTTCTCCTTGATGGTGACATTCCTACTGTTTTGCAACCAAATTTTTTGTTTAAAATGGTTGCATAGTAGTATATATGGGTCACGAGAAAGCCGCATTAATTCAACACATTGCGTATTCAATCCGCCTAACAATTCTAATGTATACGCATGTCCAGTTAAGGCAAAAGTGTTATCTCTTATCTATTCTATTGTTAGTGAAAATTTGTATTTCCACCACCAATAGATGATCAAAACTAACTAAAGTTCTTCCTCAAAGACCATGTATTACCTTGAAAATAACATACAATATAACACATGAGTCAATCATATATTAAATACAAAAACAACATAACACCAAGTTTAATCCAAAACAAATCACAAATCTTCCTAATAACAAGTTTAATCCAAAACATACATCTTCCCAAAAACAAGTTTAGTCCAAGACACACGTATTCCCAAAAACAAGTTTAATCCAAGACACACATCTTCCCAAAAACAAGTTTAATCCAAACTCAACAACTAAAGTAGTGCATACTTACGTGCCCTAAGTGTAATCCAACCCTCACATTTCTCCGGCTCTAAATGCATCCATATTTTCCTATAGTCGGCACTTTCACCTAAAACAAATACTATTACATCATGCAACGATGTACCCCATCCAACTTTCGTCAACTTCTTCAAGCAATCATAAATATCATCTTTTGTAGTTGATGCTCCATGTTTTTCTATCATGACATTCATAACCTTCAAAATAGTTTCTTCAACTTGGGCTTTGTTTGAATTACATGTTTCTTTAGCTTTCCACTTTTTGCTTTGGGTTGGAGGGCGAGAAGAACACTCTTGAGTTGAAGTTGGGCCCTCGGTTTCTTATGTGTCAGGCATAACTTCAACATCTTCATTCACATTGGGATCATAGTCGTAAGGATCAGGAATCGTCGATGCGATTCCATAACTCTCAAGCCCCACACTAGCAACCCCGTCAAATAGTTGGACACAAAGTTCTGGGTAAAGCAATCCTTTACTCCTCAATGGTTCCATGTATTTACTTTGCTGTTTTAAAAGAATTATATCCATATATATAAATATATTAAAAAATAATAATTATATAAAAGATAAGAAAGAAAGTGACCGAAATTTATATCTTCCATTCTTCCTCGGATAAATTGAATGTGTTGATTGATGCATCGTAGACATTGCCCGTTTTGTTTTTCAATTTAGACCAAGCTGCATATTTCCCCTTAAGATAATCGTAGTGATTTTCATTTATCGTTGGTCGACGACAATGTTATGTTTCTTTTTCAGTTCTTCTCCAACATTCTTCCACGATTTGGACTTAAGACTATTACCTTCTTGTCCATTTTTAATTGTCTCGTGTATACAAGCTTCAAGAAATGTGTGAATCAACCCATCTTTTTCCAAGTAATCCTACGTTTCTTTTGGTGCAAAGATTCACCAACTAATTTCATACCTAATCCATACAAATAATTGGAAAATTGCAAACATATAAGCAATTTAATTTTTCAAGTGAACCATACCTACTAACATAAATTCTTTAATAAAGTAGCATCAAAGGAAAATCAATAGACCACACCTTCAAAATCAGTAAACAAAATCCATAGAGGGAAAAAAAATTATTCAATTAACAAAATCCATAGAGGGAAAATCAATAAACCACAGGGGTTGTGTTTTGCATAAACAAAATCCATGAGGTTGTGTTATGCATAAAAACCAATCAATAAACGCATGGGCAATATTATACATAAAAACCAAAATCCATAGAGGTTGTGGCATAAACACAGGAAATCAATAAACCACAGGGAAGAAATGCATAAAAACCAATCAATAAATCACATATGCTAACCAATCAATAAACCACAGGGGCAATGTTATGTATAAAAACCAAAATCCATAGAGGTTGTGGCATAAACACAGAAAATTAATAAACCACAGGGAATAAAGAGACAGTGTATGACCACTGATATTATACGACAGGGAAGAGATGCTCCATGTTTTGCCACCGATATTAAACCACAGGGAAGAAATGGGTTGTGTTTTGCACCAGTATTAAACCACAGGGAAGAAAGAGGAGATACCTGTCGATGGAGAGAGGCTGTCGATGGGGCTGGAATTTGATGGGTGGCCTGCGATGGAGAGAGGACCGCCGATGGGATGGCCTGGGCTGGAGATAGGACGACCGACGGAAAGGGATGGTACCGACGTTCACCGTGGGAGGAAGTTCACCGTGGGAGGAGTGGAAGAAGGACGATGCGGTTGTTGTGAATGAAGGGGAGGGTAAATGTGGAAAATATGAAGGTCAGAACCATTTTGTAAAACCTTATACACAAAATCGTTAAGAGGTATATGTAATGGTTAAGAGGTGTCTTTTTTTTGCGAAACAACCCTAACCTCTTACCGATTCAGAGGTGAGCTCTTAATGTCACCATAAGAGCTAAACAAACAGCCCCTAAGATCTTTTATAGACGAATTAGCGACGAAATGTTGTAAAAATGAACATAGGCGCTTCCGTTGCAAGCTATAGAAGGATTGACGACAAATTTGCAACAATGTAGTGACGATTAGAACTGCCAATAAATATTAAAGGTCTTCATTTTCATATAAATTTTAGGTTCCATCGTAAGCTATATAAATGATTTTTTAAGAAAAATTATTTTGAATATTTTTTAAAGCTAGATACATCACGATTTTAATGTTTCATTTTATTTTCTGTTTTTTGCCGATTTACATTACAATTTTGGATGGTTGTGAGAGAGTGATAATGATTTTTTTTATATAAATTTGTTTAATTTAGACTTAGTAATATAATGTTTTTTTATAAAAAAAATAAGTATTTTGTTAGAATTCAATGATTATGAGTTAGTTATTAATTCAAACATATAGCTTTAGAAATTTGTACTCATGCATCATGACTTGTATTATTAAATTTTAGGTAATGTGTATCAATAAACAGTACTCAATGCATAAAAGTACAAAAACGATGGCAAAAAAATCAAATTGGTTCTAAAAATATAAAACCATAACTATTTACAATAAATTATAAATTTAAAAATACATCAATAATAATCAAATAGGGATATATAAGATAGTAAAACATAATAATTGAACTCAATTACAAACTTAGCTACAAAATATAATGTAATTTATTTTGATTTAATAATATAATGTTTTTTTTTATAAAATACTCTGTTATATTTTTTTAATTATATTTTAGAGTTTTTATATTTAAAATTTGATTTTTATTCTATATTTAATTATGTTGAAAGTGATTTTAGAGGAGTTAAAGTGGGAAATGATTTTAGAGAGTTAAAATGGTTAGAGATAATGATTGAAAGTTAATAAATAACATTAAATGTAGTACATACAACATTAATGGTTGTTTTTTAAGAGATTTTAAGTAATTAACATTAAATAGCGGTACATTAAGCTTTAAGACTTGTTTTTAAGAGTTTTTTATGTCTGCTTTATAATATAACTAGTGTTGGGCCCGTGCATTGCACAGGAGGATAAATTTTTTGTTGGAATATTGAACCGAGTTAAAATGAAATGTAATTTCTCTGTTAACAGTTAATGAAATACAATGTGAAAAACGAATATATTTTCATAAGTGGTTAACTTGCATATATTTTTAATCGTTTGTTGTTATGAGTTTGTGCTACGATTGTGGGTTTTGAAAAATATAAACAAATCCTCAGTAAATAAAATAAAATATAAAAAAGTAGTTTTTCAAAGAAACAAAAATATAGTAGAATACCTTTTGTTCAGTTGCAGGTTCGGCCATTGACACCCGACCGTTCGTCTTCTTCTTGTACTCGGATGATACATAGAGAAGCTATATATATTTATAGTGAATGTAGAGAATATTTTAAAATCTTTTATTTTCATTTTCGATTTTACATTTAAATGTAAATATATTTAAAATATAGAAGAATATTTTTATATCTACATCGTTTCTATTTTATTTTCTTTACACTTGGTTAATTTGGAAAGTATTGCGGAATATTTTTATTTTAAAGAATACGATAATTTATTAGTGTATCTCGTTATTTTTTATTTTTAATTCATATCAACCTTCTTTTTTCTTCTTTTAATGCTCGTGAAAAAAAATACGTGTAGATTTTATATTATCAAAAAAAATACGTGTAGATTTTATATTATGCTAATATAAAATACGTGTAGATTTTATAAAATAAAATAGATTTTATATTAGCAAAAAAAATACGGAAGAAAAAAGAATTTATATTACATCTCATTATGTAAAAAGATTTTATAAAATAAAATATGGAAAAAGATTTTATAAAATAAAATATGGAAAAATCATTATGAGATGTAATATAAAAAAATACGGAAGAAAAAATATTTTATATTACATCTCATTAATATAGATTTAAATGTAAAATCTACATTTAAAATAGATTATGCTAATATAAAACCTATTTTATAAAATCCTCCACCAAAAAAACAAATAATTATATTAATAAATGAGTATCCATTCCACAAATAGATGATTATGTGAGATATTGTGCTTGTAAAGGTTGTACCAAAGCATTAAGAAGTTGTAAATTAAGTAATTGGCTTTAATTAGTTGTAACTTGTGCTTAAAATGTTGTAATTAAGAGTTTTTTATACCGTTTTTATAATACTAGTGTTGGGCCCGTGCATTGCACGGGAGAATAAATTTTTTGTTGGAATATTGAACCAAGTTAAAATGAAACGTAATTTCTCTGTTAACAGTTAATGAAATACAATGTGAAAAACGAATGTATTTTCATAAGTGGTTAACTTGCATATATTCTTAATCGTTTGTTATTATGAGTTTGTGCAATAATATTGGTAATAGTTTTGTATTATATTATTTAAAACTCAAACGACATGTCTCACAACATATCACTATTATTGAAATAATTATAAATATGAACATACGTTTTTACAGATTTTGCAATTTTTCTGAAACCTCCTCGACAACACCTGACAATCACTTTGAACGTATAAATCTGTAGATTAATTAACAACATTCAACCCACATCAAATATGACAAAGAAAATAAATGATTTCTATCTTTTGTAACCGACAACTCAACTGGTATAATTCAAATTCACTCAGTACCACTTGAAAATTTATCTGACTATTGACTTCAAGACCTCATAGTATTAGTCGATAAAAATAAAGATATGTATATATATCTTATTCCCCTACTTCGAAAAATATGATTGTAGGTTTTGAAAAATATAAACAAATCCTCAGTAAATAAAATAAAATATAAAAAAGTAGTTTTTCAAAGAAACAAAAATATAGTGGAATACCTTTTGTTCAGTTGCAGGTTCCACCATTGACACCCGACCGTTCGTCTTCTTCTTGTACTCGGATGATACATAAAGAAGCTATATATATTTATAGTGAATGTAGAGAATATTTTAAAATCTTTTATTTTCATTTTCAATTTTACATTTAAATGTAAATATATTAAAAATATGGAAGAATATTTTTATATCTACATCGTTTCTATTTTATTTTCTTTACACTTGGTTAATTTGGAAAGTATTGCGGAATATTTTTATTTTAAAGAATACGATAATTTATTAGTGTATCTCGTTATTTTTTATTTTTAATTCATATCAACCTTCTTTTTTTTTCTTTTAATGCTCGTGAAAAAAAATACGTGTAGATTTTATATTATGCTAATATAAAACACGTGTAGATTTTATATTATAAAAAAAAATACGGAAGAAAAAAAAGTTTATATTACATCTCATTATGTAAAAAGATTTTATAAAATAAAATATGGAAAAAAATTTATAAAATAAAATATGGAAAAATCATTATGAGATGTAATATAAAAAAATACGGAAGAAAAAATATTTTATATTATGCTAATATAAAACACGTGTAGATTTTATATTATAAAAAAAATACGGAAGAAAAAAAAGTTTATATTACATCTCATTATGTAAAAAGATTTTATAAAATAAAATATGGAAAAAAATTTATAAAATAAAATATGGAAAAATCATTATGAGATATAATATAAAAAAATACGGAAGAAAAAATATTTTATATTACATTTCATTAATATAGATTTAAATGTAAAATCTACATTTAAAATATATTATGCTAATATAAAATCTATTTTATAAAATCCTCCACCGAAAAAACAAATATTTATATTAATAAATGAGTATCCATTCCACAAATAGATGATTATGTGAGATACTGTGCTTGGAAAGGTTGTACCAAAGCATTAAGAAATTGTAAATTAAGTAATTGGCTTTAATTAATTGTACCTTGTGTTTAAAATTTTGTAATTAAGAGTTTTTTATGTCGTTTTTATAATATAGTATAGATAGATATAGATATATAATATTTATATTAGCAAATAAACGCATACACCCTCCTCATATTTGATAAGGTTTGAACTCTTGACTATGAGAGGTTGGCTTTACTGGTAATTAGGACACCGCTAAGTCAAAGACCTTTTGATATTTTGAATTTTTTATATACTAAAGGATGTCTATATTTATATTAGGGCAAATTGCACCAAGATGAAATCAACCAATTTTGGATTCATCCACTTTTTAAAGATTCAACTTTCAATACCTCTATTTTTGGCCCTCGACCCAAACTTTGCAAACAATTTAGGATTTTGATGACCTGTAACTTACAAATGTTAGAGCAATGCCCACATATTTTTTAAAATAAAGATTTTATGGATATTTATTCGAACAAATTCTCCAAAACTTTCTTCAAAATGGAGAAAGTAGGAGCTTCAAATTTGGAGAATTCTCCAAAAATGATTAGAGAAATGATTTTTTTTATTCTTCCTACCAATGAGAATTATTGAAATTAAATATTTATAAGAGAGAAATAATATTTTATACATTATATTGAATATTTTAATAATATAATTGATATGATAATCTTTAAAATGAAGAAGCTGTTGGAGATGAACCTAATTTTTGTACATTTACAAGCATGGGTTATGGGTTACCAAGTAGTGGGTGAAACTCGGCCCATTATTTGGCAGTCGTAGTGTCCTTGTTTGATTTCAAACTTGCAGATTTGAGCCTCTCATCCAAAATCACAAATTGGTTTCAAGTTGGGAAGATAATGAAATCTAAGAGCATCTCCAAAATTTCTCCAAAATGGAGAATTAAAAGTCAAAATCTACATAAAAATTTACATTCATCTCCAACAGATTCTCCATTTTAGAGATGAAATAATTACTTATAATATTAAAATATTGTATAAATCTAATAAAATATTATTTCTCTCTCATACTCATCTCATTTGAAGAAATCTTATTGGTAGAATATAATAAAAAACATTTTCTCTCTCATGGTAATCATTTTTGGAGATTTTGGAGAGTTTTCCATATTTAGAGAAAATTACACTCTCTCTCCTACTTTCTCCATTTTGGATAAAGATTTGGAGAATCTGTTGGAGCACAAAAATGCCTAAAATCTCCATTTTCTCCATTTTGGAGAAACTGTTAAGAGCATCTCTAACAGCATTGCTAATTTTTTTTCTAAAATAGAGAATGGAAAGTCAAAATCTCTAAAAACATTTTCTTCTAACTCCAACAGCTTTTCTATAAAATCCCAATACACTTTAAAAAAAACTTAAAATAAAATGTTAAAAATTGAATCTTATTGGTTGGATTGAATAAAATAATATTTTCTCTCTCCAATTTAGAGATTATAGAAAATTCTCTATATTTAAATATTTTTTTTATCTTTCTCTATTCTAACCTTTCTTTTTTTGTTCTCGAGTTAAACAGGAAAGAAAAGAAAGCAAACAAATTTACTGTTATACCTTAAATAATTATAACATTACATAATTATATTAAAAAATGTTTTACATCTCGTAATGAGACAAAAAAAATAACATAATTCACCTAAAATAACCCAACAACAAAAAAAGTTTGTGCCACATCAAGCGAAAAAAAAAAATCCGAAGTCCTTAACAAATAATTAAACATATAATAAAAACCCTTCGATCACTTATATCCATCAGTTTTGCTACTATATTTGATCAAAATCAAATAGGAAGGCAAAATAGTTATAACGCGAGATCCCAGACCTGTAAGCCCCAATTCATTATAAATTACCTCGTTTATCGACACACGTTGACCAAATTCCCCGATACGACTTTATTATCATACTATATGATATTATGATAGCAAATAACATTAACTACATCTTGAATGCAACTCATAATCTTCAAAGTGAACATATTTCCTTCTTCAAACCTTTTTCTTTTCTTACTTTCACATATGATTGTCCTTAAAGACTACACTTCTAAATATATCTATCATCACTACGGTTAAATTTCTCTAAAATAACATCCTCTGTAGATAATTTATCAGTTGTGTCTACTACTATTTGCGTACCCGCGCAATGTGACAGGAGCTACAAGTGTAGACGATTTGAAGCTTTGGTAGTTTTATTAGAATAGATCTTGACAACAATAGGATTTATGCTTAGATAGTCTTATTTCACTTCAAATTGATTAGAGGTGAAGCTAAAGTCAGAAATCAGATTTCACAAGACTCTTATTTTTTTGTAAATTGATAAAGATCTGAATATATGTAACTATCTATTTTACCACTCAAAATATTATAATGTCTAAACTTATATAAATTTATATAATTTTCATTCCTTTATTCACCATAATTAAGAAATTTACATTTAAATTAAAAAACTAACAATACATTTGAACCAAAAATATACCATAATCAATGTTGAAACAATCAAAACATATTGACTTCAATTCATCTATACAAATATATTATATATTGTTATAGGAAAAACAGAGCAGAACAACAGTAAAATAGATAGAATGAAACATGTAATTCTCATTAATTATAATTCCTTTAAACAGGGAGGAGTTTAGAAAGAAAAGGTAACATTCATTATGGTAAATTCTAATACTAGGAAAATATTCTGTCAATCACTTCCTTTTGATGATGACACATAATCCTTCAACACTCCCCCTTGTGCCGAGTCAAATGAGTGATAGTGTATAGTTCTTGCCTCATTAAAACCTTACGCCAAAGAAACAAAACCCAATGGGAAAAATAAAAACTTTGGACGAAGGAAAGAGTACAAGACACTAATAAAAAATTCCTTTAGTTTACTATCTTTCTTGATTCGTACATCACTCAAAAGGTTTAGAAAACAAGATGATTTATAAATTGTTGTCTCACTAAAACCTTGCACCAAGGAACAAAACCCAGTGGAAAAAATAAAACCTTGGGCGAAGGAAAGAGCACAACTCACTAATAATACATGTTTAGTAGACACTTCCTTTTGTCTATTACTCCCCCTGATTTGTACATCAATCAATAGAGCTTAGAAAATATTCACATTTTCACATACCTTACATGATTCACTTGAATCCTGAGGGGCGTTCATTGTTGTTGTTTGCATAGAAACTTAAACAGATAATGTTTTGTGTTATCAACCTTTATGTATCTTACTTTCATTCCTTTGATATATGATGCATTATTTCCATATATGCGGTAGGATATTGGTTGAACTCAAAACACTAGTTTCTCTAATATGTGTAATGATAGTCCTCAACCATGTACACTCTTGAACAATTTTATGTAGAGTAATATAGTTTAAAGAGGTAGGTACATAAAGTTGCTTAGTTTACTTCCAAACAATCAACATGTTCCCAACGATACTTTCTTATCCAATTTGAGAACAACCTTTGTATGGGTCAGACAAATATCTAATATAAGCAAATACATATCAATACATTATTTGATGTTTTTCTATAAGAGCTAGTACTTTTGCATCTTACATTATAAGTAGGTACTGAAGTTCCATTATCAATCCCATTTTTCTTTCTATAGGGAAAGTATAAGCCCATGTCAATGGTTCCAAAAGATTAGTTTGATATCACTCCAATGACGTTGCGTTGGCGCTGAGCTAAATCTAGCTAACAAGTTCACTGAGAAATACAATATATGGTCAAGTGTATTATGTTAAGTGCAATAATGCGCATATTGTACTTAGGTAGGGAATTCCAGCTCCCAACACTTTTTCGTCATCATCCTTTAGACGAAATGGATCTTTCCTTATATCCAACACTTTGACCAATCATGGGAGTGCTAGTCGGATGCACTTTGTGCATATTAAATTGCCTGATTATTTTCTAAAGATATGCAATCGGTGAATTAATATTTCACAAACTCGGTGGCCTAGCTCAAATAGCTAGACAAAACCAAGTTTTCCCAAGATTTTCCATCTCAAATTTAGATTTCAAGTAGCTTGTGTGTAGATCCCAGATACAGTGCAATCACGAGTAAATAATCAATGAAGAACAATAATACTTGAATCACAACTTCTATTCATATAATTAATACTCAATAAAGGTTTAGGTTTACAGAGAGAATTTCTGATACGAGAATGTAAACCTTACGACTACAATGATTTCCTCTTCTCTAACCTAAAACTAGGTTTAGAAAAACCTTTAAATATGGAACGCATTAGGCCTAATGGGCTTGAGGCCCATTTACAAATAACTTTCTAATAATTACAATTTAAACCCTTTATAAATGTGTTATACAACTTTCAACGCACTAGGACTTTCAGTCCTAACAATCTCCCCCTAAAGTTGAATAAGGCATTTATCTTCTTGAAATCTTCATGCCTTTATCTTTTTTTCCTCTTGAAACTTCAAAGAACTTTGGTGTTGCATGTCTTCATGTCTTTCCAAACTCCCCCTTGAATAAAGCTCTTGGTCTTCATAGTTTCAACTTTGTAACCAGATTCAATGTACAATAGCCTCGACTGAATGCAATATCAAGCAACTTTCAACTGTAGAAACTCAACACATCGGATCAGCACATAAGAAAGATAATGTGTGAGTTACGTGACATTTCACAGTGCAACTTCAGTTTAAAACAAAGAATCTGTCTCTAAACCGCGAGTTGAATTGACTTTTAGCTCGTAGGAGGAACAAACTTGTAGCAGACACCACATGGTACGGGATAGTAGAACCAATAAAATCTTTTCTACTCAGCTGCAATCTTTGAATCCAAAGGCTTTTCAACCTCATATTTAAGAAATTTTGTTACTCCCCCTTAGATTTTGCTAACTCCCCCTCAACATGATAATCTGTGTCTTTGAATTGTGTGTCGTTCTCCCCCTCATGATGATTAGGAGAATCCTGAGCATCATGTAACTTCAAAGACTATGAGTAGCAAAATATCAGATAAAGCGATTTAGTAACCAAGGGTAACAGCTAACACATAAACACAATAGTAACTGTTATCACAACAATTAAAATAATTGTGTGGCCTATTTTCAGAGTTGGCATCGATGTACCTCTGATAGGACTTCCAGTTATCACTGAAGTAAAATATTAAAAAATTACTTTTCAAACTGTTCTGGCAATATCACAAAGATATGTAAGGGGAATCACAAAGATTCGTGCGTGTGTGAAAGAATATAAATCATATCTATTAGGCTCAAAGATTGATTCAACCTGGGACGCAGGTTAGAAATCAATAGACTCAGTGAGATGAATATGAAGTTCGGAGACCGGAGCTGATGTCTTCCTTTTTCAATATCTAAGACCTCCGAGTGAGGAATAGATAGATTATGTGCTAAATCTCCGTGCATATATGAAACAAGTATCTTTTGAGAGATACTTGAGTGGTTGGGTGGGGTGACACGAGTTATCGACACTGGGTCCATGTCTGTTTCAATATCCATCTCCAAAGAACGAGAATGAATAGATTATGTGGTAACCCGGATAACTGACTCGGTTTGGTAAGGACCAATAATTCTTTTAAGTCCTGTCACATCCTCACCCTCTCTCTTTTTTTTTCACTCCGAACTCATCTATCAATCTAGACCCCTCATTGATATCTATGAATGGTATGTGTTTCTTGGGTAGGTCCTTCCGGTTCTGGATTGACCATAGAAACATTAAAAGCCCTAACACTCCTTTAACTCGCTAAAATAGAACATTGAAGTACAATTTCTGATTTAAGATAATCAGAAGTCAAAAACATTTAGGAACGAGTCCTGAACTGAAGTGTTCAGAAGTCGATATGAAAAATAAACAACGTGATACTCCCCCTCAAAAGTGGCATAACCCTTGATTGTAGTCATGTGATATGAATAATCTGAATTAAATCACACATGACATTCCTGTAAAACAGATTAAGAAGATTTTGGTTTTGGTATCCATGTTGTGATGGATCATGGTTAATTGCCTTGGCTTTGAAGCTATTAAACTGAGGATTGGGGATGCTATAAGTACCATACCAATTATTAACATACCTTAAATCCACAAAGTCACTATTTCCACAGTGAGTGCAACAGATATTTGCTCGGTTTAGACTGATCAACTTTCCTGTAGAACAAACATAAGTAGGTGAATCAGTCTTGAAAATAGATGACTCTGTATCAACTACAGGAGAATCATGAGACTTGTTTCCTTCATTGTCTTTTGTAGTTGGTTTCTTTCTCCAAACCATCTTTACTTTCCTGGAGAAATGATTATCTGAAGAATCATTAAGCTCATAATCAGAAGAACTGGAGTAATAAGTATGTCTTTTGTTAGAGGTGCCGGTATTTCTTTGTTTCTGTGAACATCTTTTAGATTTTTGCTTTGAAGATTTGTTCATAGAAACCTTTTGAGAGGCAGATGTTGAACATTCGCCTTTAAAAAATTTGACTAGTGGCTCACCAGTTGAATCCAAAAAATCAACATGACTTGGAAGTTTAGGATCGAAATCAAATTGGTCTAGCTGACTGTCTGGACACACCTCAGAATTCAGAAAGGCTGAGAATTCCATTTCCTCATCAGAAGGAACCTTATCACTTGAAGGATTCAGGAAACTGGAAGGATTTGTTCCTTTAAACGGATCATTAGCGGAAGCATTTTGAAAATCAGAATGATGATCCATTTCGAAAGATTGAGGCTCTTTTCCTTTGTTTGAAGAATTTGGTGACGAGTCACCCAAAAAAACTGTATAGGAAGAGGTATCAGAGGGTGGAGAAGAATGTTCTGAAAGGTTAATCTTCTCCTCTTGGAGTAAGTCAAGCTTAGCTTGAAGCTCAGCTTTGTGATGTTATTCTTTCAACAGATCTGCTGCCAAGGCAGACAATTATGAATTAAGCTTATTTATTTCTATCTGAAGATATTCCTTCTCCTCCCTCGACCCAGTTTCCTTTTTATCGGAATTGAGACACTCAAGTTTGGATAATAACTCTTGTTTTTCCTTTTGAAAAATGATCATCTCCTGTGCAAATGACTCTTCTAGCTGAACAATTTTCTTTTCTAAAATCAGATGTGGAACATAGATTTTGTAGTCCATTGATTCCTCCTCAGTTTCAACCATTTTTTAATCAAGTTCAGCTTGAGAATAGCTTTGAAAATAGTCATTTGACAGAAAACAGGGTTTTTCAGTGTTGTATGATGCATTCAATGAGTCATAAACAAAAGGAAGTTGCATCGTGGTAGTATTTTTCCTTCTCAAAGTTTCCAGTTCCGGATCCTCATCAACAAGTGGTTTGGTCCATCTGATTTTGTACTCTGGATAGGTTTTGTCTATTCCAAAAAATTCGAATGCATATAACGTGGGAACTTTGGTCAAGGCCTTTTTCAGATAATGTGGGTTATCGTAACTGTTGCGGATTTTCGTGTTTACACCTTTTTAAAATGCAAATAAGTAGATTTCGATGCAAGTATACATCTCAATCTACTACCGTTTTGTAACAAGTAATAGTGGTACAAAGTACCGAATATCGATCCCACAAGGAAGCGTGGAAAAGTTCTCCTTGAAAGTCGGGTATGTAAAAACGAGTCTCAGATGGCGAATTCGAAAACAATATTTTGATTGAGGGTTTTTAAGTAACACTACTGAGAATTTTAATTTTAAAAAGAAGCGCAGGGTATAAAGATCCGTTGGGACGAATTTAATAATTAAATAAAAGATGAGATTGCATTCCATTGTTATCTCAGAGTCGATATTTTTATGTAACTTAAAGAAGCCGTCATACAACGAGCCAGTTGTCAGTTGATTAGTTGTATTTCGACATAAAATATAACTTTGATTTAAATAACTTTGAACAATCATGCAAGACGATACACCTTTTATTCTCTTATCTGCATCTGTCCCAACTTTACTTTATACCCCGAACTGAGACGGTTAGCTCATCATCATTTTAAATTCTAATTTTAAATATTGTAAAAACAATTAAAGAAAAAATGAGAATCACGTCAACTATTCACTATTAATTTTAAAAAGAAATCTTAACGAACTCCACACATAACTAAAGCTTTTAGATGAACGAGAAAAATTAAATTACTTGAGAACGACGACTATATTAAATTACGAACACTGCAATTAAACGATTTTAATTTAATTAACTTAACGACGTTAAAGTAATGCGAGAATTATAAAATTAACATTTATCAACTAATTTACCACTAGTTATGGAAAGTCTTGTGTTAAATGTGGATTTAGTATTTAATTTACTTTGAGAGTCCTTGGCAATTGTTAACGTAATTATCGTAATATGCGGGAAGGTTTTTATAATTTTGGAAACACGAAACAAATTTAATACTACAACAAACCGTGAACCAAACGAGGTTGGGAATCCGAAAAGATTGATCGGACTTCCGGTTTGTAATAGAACTAAAATTGTAAGTAGAAACCAAATAAAAACCAAAATCAATCGAACCATAAGATATGAGTAGAAGTTGCGAAAGTGTAACGAGAAGTTAACGTTCTAATATTTGAAATAGGAATATTTTGATATATTAACTTGTACCCAAAAGAAAAAGTTTGAAATGTGAGCTAGAGCCAAATGAGCCTATGATGTACTCACGGCTCACAATTTTCAAACCTCCCAAGAAATCTTACAACTTATGTTCCCAACAAGCTAGCTATGGTTGGAGAGTAAAGTAGCTAGCAACTATGGTAAAAAAAAATGGGATAAGTTTGCTGGAAACGAAAACCAAGGGAATGATGAGATGCCTCCTCTCTCTCTTTTTTAGCAACCAAATAAACTTATTTATAGACTAAGGGTGCCATGGGAAAGCCATGGGCTCAAAGAGATTTTGGGCTTTCCCGATTAATGGTAAAAAAACTCGGCCCATATATGTTTAAAGAAAAACCACAATTTTCAGCCCATAATTTGTATCATCAAAGACCAAAAACGTCGGCCCAATTATGCTTGCCGAAAGCCGAAAATTAGCCCGCCGTCATCTTCAAAAATCGGTTTATAATTGGTACATACGTCGGCCCAAAAATAGAAGTCCATGCCTTTTTTTCCGCATCATGAATGAATTTAGACTTCTCACGACCTCGTTCTGAACCTACAACATATAATTATAAAGAAATAAGATTTTTGTCGTAATTTTCTTATAAAATAGATTTATTAGACCGAAAGCGAGAAATATAAAACTGAACGATAAAACGTTAAAAATAAACTAAAAGACGCAATAGGGAAAAGAAAAGTAGCTCAAAATTGTCAAAAAGAGGACTAAAAATAGGGTAAATAAATTTACCCTATCAGTAACCGAGACCCGTCTCTGAATATTTGAATTCTTTGGGTGCATTCAGATGCATCGTTTGTTTAGATTGACCAATTTTGTAAAGTTTCAGTTCTAGATCCTTTAATTGGTCAGTTAACCTTTGATTTTCATTTTTATAAGACACACTTTTAGTCACAATATCAATTTTCTCATTTTCTGACATACGGAGCTTGTACGTAAGATCATCTACTTTGGTCTTTAACTCTTCAGACTCTTTTGAAAAACTCGCACATTCCTCCTTTAGATTTAAAATTATGCACAAGTTGCCAGCAATTTCTATGTGTTGATTATCATATTTGTCAAGCAGTCTTTCAATTTTAGCTTCTAAACAAGAAACTTTCTCTTCTAGCTCAGAATAAGTTGGATGAGACATTGTTGCTTGAAAATCTTGAAGTATAGGGACTAAACTTGACAAAATATGAAAAAATCAATGTGCAAGGACCAAAAGTGGCAACGTGTGAAACTTGAAAGCTTAGGGGTCACAAATGGCAAACGACTGAAACTTTGAAATACGGGGACTAAAAGTGACACAAACTGAAACTTAAAACTACAAGGACTAAAAGTGACAAAAAATAAACTTAAAACTAGAAGGATCAAAAATGACAAAAGTTAAAACTACTAACTAGAGGAACTAAAAGTGTAAAATTTAAAACTTCTAACGGACTTAACTGGACACTAACGAAAATGGACTAAAATTGAAATAAAACTTAACTAAATTAACAAACTAACTGACACTAACTGGACTAACGGAAAATGGACCAAAATGTAAAGAATTTAACGGCAAACTAACGGAATTCGTTAGTTACTATTCATCATCTTCTCCAACGTGACATACCTGCAAAGCTTCGAAACGGTTAGAAATATTCAATGCAAAACGATCGTTAGAGCTCCCTGATCGGTCCTCAACAAATTAAAAATCAAACGGTCACCTCACGATCACAAACGAACCAACCGAAAGTTTATCGAAAAACGATCGACAACTTAAAAATTCAGTATGGGTTAAAACTTTTCGACCAAAAACGATCGATTATGATCCCTTAAGCTCCCTCAACTGATTAGAACTCGAATCAATCTATCAAACTTACGAACGAAGCAACCGAAAGTTTTTCGGAAACCGAACGAGAACTTAAAAACTTGATATGAGATGAAATTTTTCGATAGAAATCGATCGTTTAGACTTTGTAAGCAACCCTTAACAATTTAAAATCGAAAAGGTTCGTTCACGATCACTACCGAATCAACCGAAATAATTTCGAGAAACCCGATAGAAAATCTCAAAACTTGATGTTTCTTGTCGTGAGATTCACAGGGCTGGTTCGCTGGACACTGAGAGAGGTCGGGGACTCTAGACACCGGGAGACGCAAGGGACCGGGCGCGGAGAGGCCGGGCGATGGAGGCCCCGGGTGCTGATGGCACCGGGCGCTGGAATATCGGGCGCAAGATAACACCGGGAGATAGGGATACCGGTCAAGACTCCGAGCGTTTACGGTCCGGTCGATTGACACCGGGAGTAAGACACTGGGAGGATGTTAGTACCGGTCTTTAGCTAGACACCGGTCGCTTTAGTTAGACACCGGTGAGATTATCAGAATTTACACTTTATATATATATAGACAATATCCTCTTTCAACTCTGCCTTAACAATAATCCGTCAAGCTCTCCACCTGCACCATTTCCTTTATAATATTTTCAACAAAATCAGAAATCCCTTGTTGATGACGAAACTCCAATTGCAGGTTCGATTGATTGTTGCCGACAAAAAAATACCGAATTTTTTTTGAAAGAATCAAAATAATTTGAAGGCGATTAGATTCGCAGCAAAAATTCCGCGAGAGATAGAGAGAGAGAGAGAAAAGGGTTTGCAAATGGATTTGTGTTTTCGTCTCTTTGATTTTAACACCCAATCACCTTAATATTGAGCTCACAAAACAGCCGCCAAAATCGATTTTAATTGGATCGGGGGTAGTCACCCCAGGGACCGGGGTCTCACAGACCGGTGGTTCACACACCCCGGGTGATCACAACACCCCGGGGACCGGAACCTTCACACTTTAAACAAACATCGGTCGTCCAAGCCGCAGATCCAATTTGATGCTACCAATTTAATTCTAAAATATGACAGTCGTAGGTATCTAAAATTCCTTCTTCAAATAACAAACCCAACCGCCGATCACTTGATTTGCTTCCACCAGGAAACTTTCCTTCTTCGATTAAATCAAAAAATCGATAAAAGCGACTTTTTAAAAACGAAATTAATCAATGATTTTGTTTATCAACAATAAACCCGGTTTCAATTCAATAGATAAACAACTAAAACTCAAGCCTAAGAAATCAATTATGATGAACACGACCGAACCAAAAGTCGATTAAACAGTAAAAATCGATAGAGGGATTTAGACAAACCTTTTGATCGTATCGAATAAAACTTAATTCGATCCCGCTCTGATACCAATTGTAGATCTCAGATACAGTGCAATCACGAGTAAATAATCAATGAAGAACAATAATACTTGAATCACAACTTATAGTAATATGATTAATACTCAATAAAGGTTTAGGTTTACAGAAAGAATTTCTGATACGAGAATGTAAACCTTACGACTAGAATGATTTCCTCTTCTCTAACCTAAAACTAGGTTTAGAAAAACCTTTAAATATGGAATGCATTAGGCCTAATGGGCTTGAGGCCCATTTACAAATAACTTTCTAATAATTACAATTTAAACCCTTTATAAATGCGTTATACAACTTTCAACGCACTAGGACTTTCAATCCTAACATTGTGGTTTCTCTTATTTCATCAAGAGTGCCTATTATGTTCATAACATCGACATATAAAGCTACTTTGAAAATATGGAACTTGTTATTCTAAATAAATACACAAGGGTACAGTTCATCGTTTTTATATATCTTTTCCCAATCAAGTATTCACTTAGGTGGGTATACCGCATCTGTATAGATTGCTTTAATTTATAAAGTGGGCGGTTTAATTTCATTGCAAACGCATTTCGTGGTTTAGAATTACTTGATTTTGGTAATGTAAAATCATCAAGCACTTTTATATATCTCTGAATCTAGATCCCCGTAGAGATATGTGGTAACCACATTCATGGGCTGCATTTCTAGTCCTTCGGAAATTACAGGCTAATTAATTAGCATAACGTTATAATGTCCATCACGGGAGAGTAAGTCTTCTCGTGGTTAATCCAGGGCGTTGTGAGAAACCTTGTGCCAAAGGAGAGCCTCATACATTATGACTTAATTATTCTCATTATGTTTTATGACAAATGATTTATCTATGTCTTACAGGCTTTACACTTGGTGGGTTAGCACTACCAAACCAAATACCTGTTCATTTGTCAAATAATATGATTTTCCTAGATTGTATCTTTTCATTTAGGCCAATTTGCTCTTTGTTGATATTTTTCAACTGAGCATGCTTCGATGTCAATGTGCTCTATCATCTCACAAGCAACAATATATGCAAAATATATCATCAATGGGTATGTATGATCTGTCCATCGACTCATATGCACTCTCATAATTCATTTGAGATTTATTTGATCTCTGGAATCAATATTAACTTCGGTGCATCCTCCAGTAATGATTCATAGACATAGTTTAAGCAGAGACAATCTCATGAGAGGTTTATGTATTGATGACAAATAATTGTGCCTTACTCTTCTCTTCCTTTAGATGAGTATCTATCGAACCAAGTAGTTTCCCCATTTCCGTTTGGGAGCTACAACCTCAACCACACCTCCACCATGTATGATTGCAACGCACTTTCTAGTGACGTTGTGCCCTTGTTTAGGGACTTTAACCTTGCGAGTATATTTGCAGCTCATATATGTGATCTTGTCACTTATAGAATAACATTAAACGTATCAGGTATCGAGTCTGATTCGTTTGACTTCAATTTTACATTATGAAGTTTGGGGATCAACATGAGACAGAGTGGGAATATTCAATGACACTTCCTGTCGTTCCCATGGAAAATACTTTTCCTATCTCCCCCTAACGACGGAAAGATTGTCTCATCAAAGTGACAATCCGCAAATCTAGCGGTAAAAAAATCACCCGTAAGGATTCTAATTAGCGGATAAATTTTGGAGATTCATATCCAACAAATATACTTAATCATTTTAAAGACCCATTTTGTTGCGCTGTGGGGACGCAATTGGCACATATACTGCACAACCAAACATGCGTAAATGTAAAATATCATGCTTATATCCAGTTACCAACTGGTACACATGAGACTGGTTAGCTAGTAATAGGTCTCAAAATGAAGAAGTGAAGCTGCGTATAGTATTGCCTAACCCCAGACACATGTAGGTAAATTGGTGCGCATAACAAATGTCTTGGCTACCATCTATATTCATTTGATGACAACCTCTACGAGACCATTTTATATATACATATGGGGTATAGGAAACTCTACATTGATCCCAATACATATGCAATAATCATCAAATATTTATGATGTAAGTTCTCTACCATTCAAAGTCATGTAGACTTGATGAGATAATCAGGGTGGTGAGCCCTTAAACGTATAACTAGTGCTAGGAGTGCAACATTTCGTGTGGACAATAATACGATATGCGTTCATCGTGTCAAAACCAGAACCATAAAGTACTTTAATGGTCCGCATTCTAGATGTTTATGTCCATAAATATCATCTTGTATTCGTTGTAAGAATGGAATATTTTTGTATCATGTCCTTAGCTTTAGGATGGTCTCATTCCTATCTTGGCTAAGGATCAGGGTATATAAGAGTTTTAGGTATTCGAGAGGGTATATTATGATGGTGGTGGTGTTTCTTATGCTGCAGAAGTCAACAATTGCAATTTGCCTCATTTTGTGTTTCATTTGAAAGAGAATATGTCTATGTGTATTTTGTGATACACGATTACTAGACAATGGTATATATGTTGAAACATACATGTGTCATTGTCCCAAAGTTCTTTATTGGTGACCAAATATGATTTAATGACCTATATAATCCACTAATTTGACACGTTATTTTGTCTAATATATGTTCCTTTCATATCATTAGAGTTGATGTCCATATACCCATTTCCATTCTTATATTATGATTTCCAGTTGATACGAATATCTTAACAAAGCTTCTATTAATATAGTGCTTTAGTGACTATTAATCTTGTACCAACAAGAAAATGACAGTACATCATCTAAGTATTTTGGTTGGATAAATTATAAAATAAATATTAGTCAATCTCTTTAGATTGTGTGAAAGTCCTACAAAAAATAAACTCAAGTTCTCCTCGATACATTCCTATATGGAACGGAGAATATTGAGAGTTTTGTATTTGTTTTTAATGTATTTCTTTACATCTATAATGGTTATCGATTTGAGTGTATATATTAATTTTATGCTTAACATAAATTTCAAGGAAACATATGTTTAATCAATCTTAAAATTGATATGATATATTTTATTTTCAAATTGTTCCTTTTTCGAAAGAACTAGTGATTAATGTATTTCTTCTTTGACTATCCAATATCAATTGGGCAGTAGTTGCATCTCTGCTCCAAGGATTGGAAAATCCTTCCAACTACTGTCATGACCCTAACTATTTCCATGGTTTTGTCCACGTGGTATATAGATGCCACGTGTGAGAAATTGTCTTTCACTCACTATTCTTTGGAGTTGTTTCCACTTCTAACACTTTCATTATTGATCTCGAAAATTTTCTTTGTCCCGACATATCTGGTGTTGTTATTTGAAACAACCTTGTTGTGTCTCTCAACCACTTGCAGTAGGTTGACGAGCTTGTCTAAAGGTTGTGTTCCAACTTATATTGGTTCATTAATATTTACTGGTATATGAAGGTGGAAATAATGTTATAAATCATGTCATTTTCTGTGAGTTGCTTGCCACAGAGATTGAGACACATTTTGGATATAACATTTCTTTGTTGAGATAAGTTACCTTTTTGTAATCGAGTAAGTGGGTTTTATTCCACTGTACGATTAGTTCTGGGAGTACATGTTCATGAGTACTCCCGATTCTCCCTTTCGGGGTATCCCATAGTTCTTTGGGGATTTCTAGTAAATATATTTCTATGAAAGTTAGGATTTATATGTCGTCTCAAAATATGATGGTATTTGTTTGTACCTTTTTAGAAGGTTGGTTTTAGGGTCAATAGGAAGTCGATGGACTTTAGGTATATTCTTGTACCTTTCTGACAAAAGTAGTTTTTACATTGAATATTCATATTTGTACTCAAGGTCTTTTAAGTCTAGGACATTGAATAACGAATTAGTTGTTTCAACCATTTAAGTAAATAAGGGATAATATATAAACTTTTTTTTGTGTTCACAAGACAATGTATTATGATGCATGTGAAATTTCTTATCATAATAATATTGGATTATTGTATGCTTACATGTTGTTGATAATACTTCATCAATATTTCAATTTGTAAAAAGAAATCACTCAATCTGTTGGATTTCCAGGTAGTAGGGGAATCACATGGATTTCTTAAGTCCCTACAAATCTTAGGGCTATTTACACCCGTTTGACAAAATCCAATCGATATTTTACGATTTATTTAATTTGAAGATAACATTGTTAATTATAAAGCTTTTGGCATGAGGCCAAAATGAATATGAGTTTGGCATATGAAGTCAATTTCAATGTTTTAATACCTTAATGGTATTTTGAGAGATTTTTTCATTAGACAAATAAATATTGGTGTTGACATAAAATCAAGGTCAAACTTTTAACATATTAATAGTATTTTGGGAGCTTCTGGTAAAAGACTTATGTATAGGGGGTAGGAGGTGTAACTTCCAAAAGTTATTTATAGGATTGGGGATAATTTATAACTAATATAAGCATTTGAATATTATGTGGAAAGATCAATTTAAGAAACTAAATAAACATTTGAATAAAACACTTATCATATCTAAGAACAATATATTAGTCCGATTTAAATAGTCTAAATCAAATTAGTGTATCAAATAAGTAAATAATAATGATATAATTATATTAATCAAATAAACATGTCAATATTGTAAACTAATTAAGCATGCTAAAATAGATAATCAGCTTAATACAAATTAACTTATTTAAACAAAATTAAGAAACAATGATCCAAAATAAATAACACTCACATTATGGAAAGTGAATGATGAACAATTTACTTGATATTTAACATACCATAATGCTTAATGAATATAATTATTTTATGTTTGATCAATATGAATTTACGTCATAAAAAAATTAATACCAATAACATCGTATATGGTATTTAATATATAAATAACCAACCATTAAATAAACAATTTAAAGGAAAAAGATAACATATTACAGTAATAATAAAGCTACCGTCCAAGAAAGAACAGTTTACAAGCATGAACACATATAAAAAAAATTTAAGACTTGATAATTAATCAAGATTTTAAAATAGATCGGTTTTCATCAGCTTCTTTGTTTTTCTTTTTCCGTGATTCACCTTAAAAGAAATTATTTTTAATTTAAAAAGTGGATTAAATGTAATATCAATAAGTTTTTATGTGAAACTACATATATGCAACAATATATTTTTAACGGTTCAGGGTATCAAATTTCATTAGGATAAATATGAAAGAACCGAAAAGACACCTGATTTAATTGACAGAACTATAGCGTACACGAGATCATCTCGTAACAGAAACAACGGTTTAGGTTTGGTGCCGGATTTGATGATATTCCTAGAGCGTACGTGCTGATAACGTGTTATAGGAAAAACAAAGCAGAACAACAGTAAAATAGATAGAATGAAACCTGTAATTCTCATTCATAATAAACCCTTTAAATAAGGAGGAGTTTACAAAGAAAAGGTAACATTCATTATGGTAAATTCTAATACTAGGAAAATATTTTGTCAATCGCTTCCTTTTGATGATGACACATAATCCTTCAACATATATATATATAGGGGTTGTTTTATTTGTAACCCTTAAAAAGGTTGCAAACCTTGCAACCCACATTTTAACCGTCGGATTCATGATCGGCGGTTACAATAGATATGGGGCCCAATATTTTTAATTAAAAAAAACAGAAATATAAAAATAAAATAACCGTCGATCATTAATTCAACGGTTAAGATTTGGGTTGCAAGGGTTGCAACTTTTTTTATTTATGGTTGCAAAATATCCTTCCAATATATATATATATATGAAACACATCAATACAAAGCAAAAGTTTCTTTGAAAGCCACCTCCTCTTCCGCAATAGCAACATCCTCTTCCGCAATAGCAACATTCTTTAACAAAAACCACATGAAGTTCTCTGAAAGCCAATCATGAAAGCTCGTCTTCAACCTTAAATCAAAAGTATAATCACAACAATATAGTAATAATAAAAATAAAGCTACCATTGGATACCTGAAATTCCTAGAAGTAATAAAATTAGATAATCAAAGTGTCATAAATATCCTATTGATATGTAACATGCGATATCAAAAACATAAGAACAATTCATGGTAATACATATGCTAGTTATGTAAAAGTGTTTACATTGGTGTTAACAATATTTATTCATCAATGTAACACGACATTACCATTGCTGATAGTACTCATATCCATATGCTTTTTTTCTTGCCTTTTTTTTAATCAAAATATCAAGCCATTTATCCAAACCAAATGAGGTAGGCTAAGATGGAACTCAACTATACCCCGAGAGTTAGAAGATAAAAGTAGCACTATTCCACATACTGCACTCAAAAACAACACTTTTGGTATATCCTACTCACATATTTTTGTACATCACTTCCATGTCAATCTTAACTAAGGGTCGTTTACCCAAACGCCTACCCGGTAAGATTTGATATTATCGAGTAAAACTATAGTCTTTCAAAAATTTCTTTATCGAGTAAAACGATAGTCTTTCGAAACGATGTCGTATGCAATAACTTAGGTGGTAAGCACTTACTAGATAAGAGTCACCATCATGACTAACCGAACCGGGTAAGACTCTTGATCTTTGCCTTTCATATTACCAGGTAAGATTCTGGTTCATGTTTGTGTTCATCGGGTAAAAAAATTGAACTGGTAAGCGCTTAACAAGGTAAGGACAACGATCCCTAAATTGTCAAATGTTTGACGCCTCATAACATTTGCATTTTTGCTACACTCATCTTGTGTAAATGGTATCTGTTGATGGCCAAGTGGGATATAAAACCAACTTCATTCCAAAAATGTAATACTTCTGCATATTTTATTAGTTAAACATACAATTCAAAAACAACTTGTCACAGTGCGAAAACTATAAAGCAAAACAGTTCATTAAATTCTAAAATGTTCTAACAAGTAATGGTTATATATCGTAATGCCGAAGGAATCACTAACCACGCCATAGTAAACCTTAGTTCGATAAATTACCTTGATAAATGCTAACCAGAATACTATCATAAAAATATTGTCATTGGTGTGATCAACAACAATCCTGACCTGCAAAACTAAATTTAAAACCAATTTAAAACCTGCAAAAACAAATCTTAGACAACCATTCCTAAGAGACAACCTGCAAAAACAGTTTTAGACCACATGACCAATAAAGGTTCCCAAAATAATTAAAGGTACCTGCATCTTTGACAAATTACGGATATGAACAAGAGATCGAGCAAGAAAGTTAACCGTAATGATTTGGGTGTACGGAAAGCCTTTAACACATACCTTGTGTATAAACCTCCATCTCTCTTAAAAGCATAAGTAACCATATCATCAATTATTCATACCTGTGAATGACTTACAACTATTTCAAAGATAACTATTAGAAAACTTTAAGAGTCGTGTTTGATTTTAGATCCATAGCTCAAATAATCATACATGTGAATGACTTGCAGCTATTTCAAAGATAACTATTGGAAAACTTTAGAAGTCGTGTTTGATTTTAGATCCATAGATCAAATAATCAAAATTGTCATAACAAGAAAATCAAACTTTAGAAGTCGTGTTTGATTTTAGTGTTTGGTTTCAGTTTCCTCAATCCAATTAGCATGGGTCCAAGAGACACAGTTTGGCCATTTCAAAATTGAAATTGAATAATATTCTTAAATCTTTGTCACGCTTAAATATGTATAAAAATGTGCTAAATCTCCAACAAATATGTGAAAGTGAACAACACATTTACACATTGGTGCAAGTATGTACCAGTAAAGGGTTGACAAAAATCAAAATGCAAGTATGTACCAGTTGGATTGGATAACTACACATTGGTGCAAGTATATGAAAGTGAACAACACATTTACACATTGGTGCAAGCAGGTCCGTTCCTGACATTTTTTAGGCCCTGGGCAAAATGTAAAAATGGGTCATCGATAACGACGAAACTATTTTCAATATATTGTTTATATCAGCAAAAATAACTTTGAATTCAAGAAATAACTAATAATTCATATAAAACCATTTTTCCCGGTATTCCTAGTGCAAGATCAATCAATAATCATTTCTAAGTTAATATTTTCTATCATATGATCATTTTTACGTAATATCGCCAATCAGTTCCACCATCAAAGGCATCTTATGATATACCTTTAATATATAGATTGAAATCATTTGACGTCATTATGTTGACCATTCAGAGTAAAACTTTAAATAAATCAACATAAATCAGTTGATATTCCACATGTTACCTGATGTTAATGTTTTTCATCATTATTTTAAACTTTTAGGGATGAAATAAACTTTTTAAGAACCATCAATATTAGAATCAAAAGTCCATGTTGGTTATAGTTTAAAATCTTATTATTGTTTTAGAGATAGAAGAGTACTTAAGATTCATACACCCAATATTAGATAATAAAGAGTTAGTAATGTATGAAAAAATAAGTATTTTTGAAATCCTAAATATAGATATATGTTGAGTCGTCTAATATAGTTTGGTAATTGTTTTCAAAATGTAGGAGTTTTCTAAGTTAATAACAAGAAATTTACTATATTCTAACACAATAATAAAATTAATGCGGATGGAATAATGAAAAAAAGTATGTAGAAGATGAGTAATAGAGTATATATCAACGATTATACCTAAAAATAGTTTTTAGATATTAGTACTAGATAAATAAAAAAACTTAGAGAAAACAATAAGCAAGACTATAAAATGAAAGATTAAATAACTTTTTACAAATTTTTTTGTCCAATGTTATTAATTAATACATGTTTGACCCCTTAATATAATGTTAAATTCTTTTTGGGACCTATTATATACTAATTTTTTTTCTTTTTTATTTACAAATTTTTAACTACTAATATATAGTATATACTAAAAATTTTGGACCCCTATTTCTTTTGGGCCCTGAACGTGCGCCCGACCCGACCTCCCCTAGGGACGGCCCTGGTACGTGTTGGATTGGAGGATTGGATAACTACAAGAATGACATAGTTCTAGGGAGGAAAAAAACAAGATTTTGTGACGTTCACAGTAGTAAAACTTGCAAGATTCACTATAAATTAAATGAATTTATTGCATTTAACAAATGGGTTTTGAAAGAACAGGTTAGAAAGAGACCCAAAAACAGAAAACATAAAATAATCCAAATGAGCTAGCGAAATTGAAGTAAAGAAATGCAGATTCACTATAAATTATATGGTTACCTTGATTGTTCGATCGGCAAGACAAACCCGATACAGAACATTGATGACCTACAATGTAAATCAACAACAAATGAGCTAGCAATGCCTTTGCAATGCTATACTTAATAGGCTTGTAGAAAGTAAAGTTTTTCATTTATTCACTGCCTAATTTGGCTTTCAAAAAACATCACTGAATGTATACTTAATTCATACAAAGTTTAATTAAAAACAACCAAACATCCCCTTAGTTACTATTTCACGAACACACACACTTTGTCACGCTCTCCCTCCCTGCCACATATGAGTAAAGGAACCATGTTAAAATAACTCATAATGCGAGCTATAAAGAATTCTCGTGTGGGTAAGCAAAAACGTAAGTGTGTTTACACAGTCCAAAAGATGGTTCAGAAATTACTTGTATCTCTCCTAAGCTGCTCCCCCATAGCAATGACAGTAAGTGCAAATGCAAAGAAGATGTAAGTCGTTGGAGCTAATAACCTTCCACATCATCAAAAATAAATAAAACAATTAAAAAAGGTACTATCTAGATTATCTACCGCTAAAAACATAGGATTAAAAAGTGTATTCGAATAAACATTGAGATTAGTTACATGAAGAAATTTACCCAATTCCAGAACGGATACCAGCAATCCAATCTTGTTTGTAACACAATGCTCTTAACGTCCTCTAAAATAAGCTTACAAATAGTAACTTACAAGCAACAACTTAAAAATCTCTCAAATAGCTTACCTACAAAACCAAAAATTAAAAACAAATCAATCCAGGATGGTGTGCAACCCAAACCCTAACGATCACACATGAGAAGAAACCCAAATACCGACAATTTAACCCTTGGTGATGGTGTTGGCGACTTGAAACCTGAGAAGAAACGACAAGAAACCTTGAATCGATCGTAGCTAACAGAAACATTAGAAAAATGTTTTGAATCGATCGTACCTGAGAAGAAACCCAATCGAGCGTACCTCAGAAAAATGGTGTTGGAGGCGATTGAGAAGAAACCCTAAGAAGAAACGACGATTGAGAGATATGAACATGATTTGAATGGATTTGCATGGATAAAAAAATCCTGCATTGAAGGCAGTCTTGGAGGGCGAAGAGTCAACTTCTGAATCGACATCTTGAAAAAAAAGATTTGTTTCAATTTAAGAAGGTGCATTAGAGGTGTTGTACTTTAGCTTAAACAACTTGTAAAATTGAAATTTAAGTAATCTGGCTTTAAGTGGTAGTACATTAAGCTTAGAAACTTGTTTTTAAGAGAGAGGGTGTTATATGTATTATAAAATAGTATAGATTTAAGACTACACTTCTAAATATATCTATCATCGCTACAGTTATTTCTCTAAAATAACATCCTCAGTAGATAATTTATCAGTTGTATCTACTATCATTACCCTTTGAGAATTTAAGAAAAATATTGTTTGACTTATGAAATGATGACCATGAAAATACCAAATTTGATGACTAATGGAATTGATTTATAAATTAAAAATTTTGAAATTTAAGGAGAGGTTGACTTTGACCCCCATAAAGAACACTACCCCCAACACACACACACTTCACTGTTGAGCGAAGTCCAAAATGTGCCCATTTTCTTGCAATAATCAACTTCACAAGCACTAACTCCATAGATTCCTTTCTCTTGCCGGTAATCATCACCTCCTCGCATATAAGGAGATCACCTTTTTCCCATTTTCACTTTCCCAAATCCCTAAATCGCATTAAATCCTTCAACAAAATTCTACAAAACAGATTTTGAAGAAAAAACCCCCAAATTCTTCGTCTCCAAATGCTCAAATTTGATCCAAACTCTTGATGTTTCCATCATCAATGGAGACCACCATAAAACCATTGAAAAAGAAAGCATGGTTCCTTCCTCTCATCTTATCTCTCCTCACTTCCTCAATCCTCATCATCTTCTCTCTCTTCTTCACTTCATCTTCGAACCCTTTTCATCAAACCCAATTAAAATCCAAAACCCATCAAAACCCGGTTTTTGTTGAATCGAAACTGTACATCTCACCATCTAAACCTGCTTCATCCATACCGAAAATTGCTTACTTGATCTCTGGTTCGAGTGGTGATGTTGAGTCGTTGAAGAGGACACTCAAGGCGTTATACCATCCATTGAACCAGTATGTTGTGCATCTGGACCTTGAGTCACCGGCTGAAGAAAGATTGGAGCTTGTTGATTTTGTGAACAACGAGGCTGTGTTCCAAGAAGTGGGTAATGTTAGGGTGGTGACTAGGTCTAATTTGGTAACTTATAGAGGACCTACCATGGTTACGAATACGCTTCATGCCGCCTCGATTCTATTGAAGGAAGGTGGTGATTGGGATTGGTTCATCAATTTGAGTGCCTCTGATTACCCTTTAGTCACCCAAGATGGTATGTGTTTGGTAATTTGAGGATCTTTGTTCATTTAGGAATTTTGTCGAACAGTTGTCCTGCATGGTTTTGCTTGGCTAAATGTGTGCAATTGCCTAACTTTGTGTTGTCACGTGAAAATATTTATCTTTAAAGGGTCAATTAAAATCGATGCCTAAAATGGGTAGGGATGATTTTCTTGTGTTCTTTTTTTTTCCTTGTGTTTCTTGTTGACTTTAATGAATTTTGGAAAGCTTCAAATTTATTGGTTCATTGACCATTGAATCAACTAGGAAACATCCAGTATGAAGGATTATGCATAGCTAATAAGTTAATATGCCACTTTTAGTTTCATTTTCTGACCCTGCATTAGTTATTGTATCTTGTCATTCTTGTGCACTCTTTATATGCATCTTTTGCTATCCTAGCAGTTAAAAAAACCAATGCCGCAGAGCCGCTAGTTGGTTCTCGGCTTTGTGAGGGTTCTAGAGGGAAGTGTTTGTTTACCTTATCGGTTTTATCTAAAGGCTGGTCGCATGAGCTATAATAAATAATGGTCAATATTATGCAAAGCATACGAAGTTATTTAAGTGGTGTCTAAATTGGTATCAACTAAAGAAACTTAATTGGTATTTTAGCTCTCATCATCATTCATCATATCAAGATTAATGGAGTGCATGCTAAATTGACCCCTTAAGATACAGTTTTAAGCACGTTCTGACTGCCGAGATCAAACTTATCGTCTTCAAAATTCCCAAAGATTGAGGTGGATTTTGTTACAATTTAAACACCGATATAGTTCTTTTTTTGTATTTCGCTCAAAAACATAAACAATTCTGTGTTAGTTTTCTTGAAATAAGTCCATTTAACCTAAAAAGTGAAAGTATAACTAGTTTGTTCCTTAATTACAAAGCTGAATTATCTTTCTACGATTCCCGTGAATCAAGAAATGTGCATATATTATTCATGGTTCCGTCCTCATCGTCTCATCCAATGCTCTTTTTCTATATTTGACAGATCTGCTTCACACATTTTCAACTGTTCCTCGGGACCTAAATTTTATCGAGCATACAAGTGACATTGGTTGGAAAGAGTATGTGCATTGTCTACCCTTTTTATTGATTTAAGTACTATTACATATTTTTCAAGCAAAGGTCCGCATACTTCATATTATTGGTGCTGAATATTGTTCTTTTATCCTCTCTCTTTTTGGCGTTTTGTAGATACCAAAGAGCCAAGCCTGTTATAATTGATCCAGGGCTGTATAGTCTTAAAAAATCGGACGTATTTTGGGTCTCCCAGAAAAGGAGTGTGCCTACTGCTTACAAGCTCTTCACAGGTAATTTGTTTCAATATTATGTGAAAAACATTGTACGCGACCACTGTACAAATTTTAAGCATACAAGTACAACTAATTCATGCCAAATTGAATTTTAGTGAATGCTACTGAAATTTTGTGGTGTGACCACTGTACATTTACTCCCTTTATTATTATTAATAATATTAATATCACTATAAAACCAAATCTAACCAAAAACATCAATATGTCCTCAATATTACATTTGCTTATATTTATGTTGTTCGAACTTCTAATTTCTTAATTTGTTAAAATAATTCTTGAGCTCTTGGATTTGAATAACTATATCACAAGTTTTCAGTTGCATTAATCTGGATCCTCCATAAAATTATCGTACCCTGTGCCGGATGACGTTTGTTGAAAGTTGTCAAGTAGCTGTACGGTTGTTGTTTCCTCCATTATTTACTTTTAACTTTATCTCTTTGGGTGAAAAGCCAAGACGCTAGCCTAGCGCGTTGTGGTCAAGATCTCTTCTTTCCCCATTGTGAGGGCTCGAACCTCATCCCTCCTCCCTCTTCCATCAAATGAAAAAGGTGGGTTTTTAGGATAGCCGCTCTCCTAAGTCCTATGTTGTATAAAAGTATGTTTTTGATGTATGCCACTGAGAAGGTAAATCAGAGGATAAAAAGAAGAGAAGAAAAACGTTGTTAATCTTAAATAGTCATTGTACAACTTTTCAGACATGTATGTTGTAGAACTCCCTTTTTCTTCGCATGGTACACCTATTTCACGCAAAACTTAGGTGATTGCTGCTGAAAATTTGTGTATTGACTGAGATCGTTTAATCTCCCGATTTTACATTTGCTTATTCTTCTAGTTTATTATAATTATTATTGAGCTCATGGATGGTAATAACTTTTGACACATTTTCTTGTCAAGTCGTGAAATAGTTATCTCGTGTGCTTCTTTACATATAGAATGGGTGACTATCACTAAAAAGTTGTGTTGTAGTAATGTAACATTTTCTTTTACCCGTTATTTATTTTCATTTTTATCTTTTTGGGTAGAAAGCCATGATTCTAGTCTACCTTTTAGTGGTCAACGTCTCTTCTTTTCTCGTGCAAGATCAAAGATTCAAACCTCATCCTGCTCTTCCATCAATAAAGATGGTTTTAATATTGCTAAGCACTTCTATGTTGGACAAGAATGTGTTGCCCCACTATACCCTTGAAAAGGTTATCAAAGTATTAAAAGAAGAGAAACATAGTCCCTGCTGAATTGTGCTACTTCAGAAAAGAGTGTGTGGGGTGGGTGGGTGTGGGGGGGGGGGGGGGGGGGGCTGTCAAGGTCTCGGGTTTAAATCTGGCCCGATCCACCCTGTGATAGGAATAACAACACTTCTTTCTCATTGTAAAACTAGGAATTGAGTGATTACTGATGAAAATTAATGCAATAACCGACCATTTACTATAAAATCAAACCAAACTAGCCTGGTATATCTGACTCAGAGGTTGGGTCGTGAGGGTGGGAAGTGGGATATATGCGGACCTGATCTGTACTCCAAAGAGTAGAGCGGTTGTTCCTTGAAGACCCCCAGCCAAGGCAATAAACGACCATTTACTCCCCTTGCTATTTAGAATATGAGTTTGCATTTGCTTTTTTTTTTTGGTAGTTGTTCCAACTTAAAAGTCCACACAAGAATGTCATAATTTTTCTTTGAAACAGTCGATCACAGGTTTAAGAGACTAGCTAATACCAGTAAAACGTTGTAATTTCTTACTCCCTCCGTCCCAAAATAAGTGTCCATAATAAAAATGACAGTGTTATAGACTGGCATATTATTATACTTTTTAGTTAACCAAATGACAACTTTACCCTTAAGTTATCTATCTTATCAACTCTTAAATATTTTTGCATTAATTAAGGGTAGATTCGGAAGTTTAGTTATCTATTTTAAATCTTGATACTTATAAACATAAATAGATATGTAGACACTTGTTTGGGATGGATGGAGTATAATTTTTATTGAATTCATGGATGGTCAATAGCTTTATCACAAGTTCACAGTAATAGTCATGGGGTTCTACATGATATAGTTGTACTCTGTGCTTTAAACCAAAACTAATATATTTCTAAAAGTACCAATTATCTTTGCAGGTTCTGCTTGGATGATGCTTTCTCGGCCCTTCATAGAATATTGTTTATGGGGTTGGGATAACCTTCCAAGAATTGTCCTCATGTACTATGCCAACTTTCTTTCGTCTCCAGAAGGGTATTTCCACACAGTAATATGCAATGCCGAAGAGTTTAAAAATACGACTGTAAATCACGACCTTCATTTCATCTCTTGGGATAACCCCCCAAAACAACACCCTCATTTTCTTTCCATCGATGATTATGAAAGAATGGTAGAAAGCCATGCACCATTTGCCAGAAAATTTGGTGAAGATAAGGAATTACTCGACAAAATTGACTTGCAACTTCTTGGACGTGAACCCAATGGGTTTGTCACAAGTAATCCCATTCTCTGAACCATTTTCTTTATTATAATTATTATTTTTGTTGCTCGCCTGTTCGACATACCGTGGTTCACTTTCAGAGGTCAACCTTACTACTTAAATTCATAATATTCTATGAATTTGGATACAATTTGACACCAATATATTCTACTCAAAGTAATTGTTAAGATGATTAATCTAAATAATATCAAATTGTAACTTTTTGGTAATATTTAAATTCTTTTTATTTATTCTTTCTGTAAATATGCAGGCAATTGGTTTGATAGAAGTGATACAAACAAAACTATTGCCGAAAGCATAGTCAAGAATGCAACTCAACTGAAACCAGGCCCTGGAGCCGAGAGGATCAAGACCCTCATCGGCGGTATGCTATCTGACAAAGATTTCCATGCGAAGCATTGCATTTGATAATTTAGGTACGCTGTCTTCCTGAAGTCGGTTATCCCATTTTCCTCCATTTCTAGTTTCATTTCATGATTATCTGGAAATGAGATCCATGGTAAGAATGAAGAAACGGAGAAAATGGTTGATAACGTGTAACTTGTAAGCACCAAGAAATAGTATTTGATTACTGATGTATGCTGTCCAAGATAAGTTTTTCTTGGAATATATTACTATAAAGATCTCAAATTTATATAGATATTAGTTCAGAATATGCAATAATCTCATGATGAACCCTCGTGGTTGCGATTTGGAGATGAGATCTAGTTCCCGAAACAGGCTGGATTCACTCCAACTTCCGTTCCAACGGCATTTGTGCAGCTAGATGTCACCGGCTTCCCAGGCTGAGTCGACACCAAGTTTATATTTTTCATTTTTATCCCGGAGCAAGGTACGGATCTGCTACAGTTTAAATTGATAGCAATGTTGGTAGAAGATGTTCCGTAAAGATTCTTGTAAACCACATCGCTTATTTTGACGCCAGTTTTCTTGATTGAACACAAAAAAGCGGATTTTTTCAGCATGATTTTAGTAACCAATATACCTTTATGCAAGAACCCGAATGGTTATTAATTACCTCTTCTTTGCACATGCCACGAACATCACAGTAGTATTGGTCGATAATTATCGGGTTTTCGACATCATCAAATACGAGATTCTCGAAAATAACATGTCGAATGTTCCCTTGTCCGACCTGCCAAGTCTTGATTCGAGCTCCATTTGTGGTTCGCTTGAACGATGAATCACTTATGCGTATGTTTTCGACTTGCACCATTTCTCCATCCTTCCCTAAGCTCCCAATGCTGTTGACAAACCACAGAAAATGGAGTTTTTTTGTCATCATTTTGCTTGCCTTTTTAACCCTTGGTGGTAGGGTGGGGGTGGGGGTGGGGGTGGGGATTGCTCACCTTATACCATGCCCAGGTCCACATATTATGTTTGCTATATAAATGTTTGATGTAAAGTCTCCAATTGAAATGCAGTCATCACCTGTGTTGGTAGCAGGGGCAAACTTGTCAATTCACTTTTTTCTCAGACATATATCTTCATTAAAATTTTATGACATAGTTGATTTGATTGCTATGATGACTGTGAGGAAACAACATTTTATGTTTCTTTTTCTTGAACAGAGGTAAGGTTTGCGTACTTCTTACTTACAGACCCTACCTTTGGATGAAATATACCGAGTTTGGTTTTGTTGCAAACCTGAGCCGATTATGGAGTTGGTGATTTTGACTTCATGAGAAGAGTGGATGTGAATGCCATCGGTGTTGGGGGTATTTTGGGGAGATTGGATCATCAGATTATCCACAGTAAACCCTTTGGAATCGATTATTAGCACATGAGTTTGTGGGCTATTGACAATTTGAAGGTTGCTCAATGTACCCTCATTGCATGATAAGAATTTGAAGACCTGCAACAATATTGGCCCCTTGTGTTATATATTCTTAGGGCTGGTTTCGGTGAGAACAACTTTTTTTTGGTGAGAACGGTGATAACACCTTGGAGCTGTTGATCTCCTTTGAACCGGTGGAGCTGATTTTGTGCGTTTTTTTTATTAAGGGAGGGACATTTTTGTCTTTTCATTTCAAGGGAAACGAGACCTTTATTCACTTCCGCCCACATATGTTCACACGCCATCAATTACTTTGAATTATGACTGGAACCTAATCAGACTAATGTACGTGAAGGTGATTGAAAGTAGGGGTGCTCATGGGTTTGGTTGATCGGGTTGAAGGCATTTGAACAACCCAACACAATGCTTGTGGTTTGAAAAATCTCAATCCAGCCCAACCCAAAACAAAGTGCAGCCCAACTCAAACCGTACGGGTTGGTCGGATTGATACTTTGATACATCAAAATATTCTCCTAACTTGTGATTTCTAGTCTATTCAAATTTTCTTTTCATGCTCAACCATTTGGTACAATTTATCTGTACTTAAATCTTAAGTATATCACATTCAATTAATTTTCTCAATTTGTACACACACACACATATATATATAGGGTGCGTTTCTTTTGCAAACCAAGCAATTTGTACAAACTATGCAAACCAATCTTAGTCGTTCATCAAGTCTAATGAATATATGATTTTATTATGTTTCCTAATTTAAAATCATGATTATAATGAATAAACTTAACATTTCCTATTTTAAAATCATGATTATAATAAATAAACTTAACATTTTCCATATATATCATAATCATTATCCATAAATATATCTATTGTTTCCTAATATAGTGGTTTGCATAGTTTGTACAAATTGTTTGGTTTGCAAAATAAACGCACCCTATATATATATATATATATATATATATATATATATATATATATATATATATATATATTAAAGGGCTTAAAGGGTTCTTGAAAGTAGTTATTGATACATGTAGTTACAGTTTTGGTCCCTGAACTCTTTTGATAGATTTATTTTATACCTTTTAGTTTTACATTTTACATTTTCATTATATTAACACATATAAGCATATATTAACTAAAATACGTTAAAAAATAATTTTTAATTTTAAAAAGTTACACCATTATAATCGTCTCTTCGATACCTTCGAAATAAGTCCAATATTGAATATTTTTTGATTTAATTATTTAATTATATGTTAAAAATATGTTAAAAAATATGTTTTAACATATCACATTAATATACATAATTACGTTGTATTTTGTGGATATCACATGTAATTAATTGTGGATATCACAAATGTCGATTAATTGTGGATATCACATGTGATTAATTGTGGATATCACAAATTTCGATTATTTTGGAATATCACATGTCGATCAATGAAAACAGAATCATTCGATATATATATATATATATATATATATATATATATATATATTATTTGAAATAAAGTAAAGTAATTTATTTGAAATAAAGAAAAATATTATTGAAGACCCTCGTAGACACAGTTATTCTAACGCGCCAACATTTATCAACTCCGAAGATTTTGGTCATAAAGAATCAGCGAGGCATAACTCCTACTTCCAACGACAACCCCCCCCCCCCTCCAACTCCATATCTTGATCAAATCCCGAGTTTATTTCATCCATACATCGCACACGTACAATATGTATTAGGCGATGAAATTTGTGGATTTCGAGCCATATCTACTTGTTTCGGTGGTCATGAAGATGCATGGGACACTATCCGCGTAGAGTTAATGGATGAACTTGGTATTAAAAGGAGGTTACCCAATGCCCACACTCATACACCATTGGACACATCATGCACTTCCAGATGCAATGTCGTGGATTATCCCATACAAACGTAGATTATATGTGAATGAATAATATATAGAGTGTACTCGTACTCGTGAATATGTTGATTTAAATGAATAATCAAAGCTGGAATCAGTTGAAATAAAAAAATACGCAATATATTTATTATGTTTATTATCTTGATGTTAAAACTTACGTTTGATGTAATGCATTTTTTTTTAAAAAAAATCGATTAACCAATGTATAATTTATGACATATAATAACATAATTAAATCAAAAAAATATTCAATATTGGGCTCATTTCGAAGGTATCGACGACACGATTATAATGATGTAACTTGTTAAAATCAAAAATTATTTTTAATGTATTTTAGTTAATATATACTTATATGTGTTAATATAATAAAAATGTAAAATATAAAATGTAAAACTAAAAGGTATAAAGTAAATCTATCAAAAAAGTTCAGGGATAAAAACTGTAACTATGAATTAAAAATAAAATAAAGGATGAGAGGAATTGGAAATCCGTTAAAATTAAATGTTACATTTAACACCCTTATAATTAATTATTTAATTAATTTATATCCCTTGTTTTTTCATTTTTCATTTTACATCCTTATCATGTTAACACAAATAATCGTATATGAACAAAAATGCAATGAAAAATACGTTCATTTTTCTACAAATTATACCATAATAATCGTCTCGTCAATACCTTCAAAACGAGCCAAATATTGAATGTTTTTTAATTTAACCGTACTATTAAATATCATGAATATCTACGAATTAATTTGTTTTCTATCCATACGTTTTATTTTTTTCCACCGTTAGCACATTAAAAATATATAATCGTAAAATACCTTTCATTCTTATTATAAATTATATCATTATAATTTTTTTTCGTCAATAATTGTAATATAAACTAATTATTGAATATCTTTATGGGTTTAGGGTTTAGTGTTTCATAAGTTGTGATTCTTAGGTCATGGTTGATTGTTGATGACATGTCTGTAAGAAAGTAGCATTAATTGCTCGTTCTTTACTCACATTCCGCTGCATCGCGCGGGTATATGCCTAGTATATATATATATAAAGAGAGAGAGAGAGAGAGAGGGGTGTTCAAATGCAACCCTTTTTAATGGTGCAACCCCATGTAACCCACCTATCTACCACTCATATATGATACATAAGCTTAATCATATATGATTAAATACACCCAAAGGGCGTGTAATCATATATGATATTGACACTTCTCGCATTCTCGCAAAATGTTTAACTTCTCGCACAATCCATGCTCTATGTGTGTACGTATGTATGTGTTCACAGTTATTGAACAAATATACAAAGGAGTTATATAAAGATGGGGAATAGATTGAAAATATACGTATATGAAGAGGGTACGGGAAGGTGTAATTGTTTAATTTACATATTAATAGAGACTCAACCATCATATTAAATCCAAGATATATATCAAGTTCATCGGGTTCTGTTGGGTTCAAATAAAAGTAACCCAATATCAACCCAAAACCTGTGGTTTGAAGATTTTACAACTCGATTAGACATCGGATTGCTTCGGATTAAGGTATTTCGCGTTGGGTTGGGTTGATCGGGTTTTTGGGCACCCCCTAATTTAAAGTATGTGAAAATGCCACGGTCTTATTATGAACAATCATATAAAAAAGCTCATCCAAAGAATAAGAGGCGTTCTCCTAGTTCTCACCAAACATAATTATTCTCGGATGATCCCAACTCTACATTCTTATCCGTTAATTGTATAATAAAAAACAACTAACTTACCGTTGGTGCTAGTTTGGTGCAACCGTCCTGGAAGCATGAAAAGCATTGCTGTTATTTGGGCAAGGGAAATTTTCGGACTTGTAGTTTTGCTGCACAACATTTGATTGGGGTTTATTTAACGTACCTTATTGGGATGATATCGGCATGATTGGTCCCACCAACGCTTTCCCTGCCCATTTACAATGCCCGATCCATACACGTTAAGACCTGTAACGTCTTTAAATGCTATCCATTGGCTTGAATCGAGACCGTTCCATGATGTAGGTGAACCTGGAGCGATGATTGTACCTAAAATCTGAAAAACGAAGTTATGTATACGAAAATCTATTAAAAAAAGACTTTGTAATTATTTATTTCAAATCCACATTTACACCTCGTTTAACAAATTCAATGTTTTTCTGTTCAAGTATTTACGTTTTTCCAAAATCAGATAAAAAACGGTGTCGGTCGAATGTTGTGTTATTAGAAAAGGAAAAGTGATTTATAGAATTTGCTTACTATGAAATGAATGATTTGAGGGTTGCATGGTCCATAAAACATGATAGGATTCAACAAGAAAGACCCCACTTCAGGAACAATCACCCCTGCTTCACCTTCTGTTTCTCCATTACATGCATCTCTCCATGCATCCATAAATGCCTGAAAAAGAAAACCACATCCCATTTATCAAAATTTCATTTTTTTTTTATCAAAGTTTCACAACAAGATTTCAGGCGAAGCCAAATGGATATCACCATATTTCACATAATACAAAATATTACATCAAAATGTAACAATTTTAGGTATATCTTTTTCTATCTTCTCGAATTGATGTAGATGAATACCGTTACATCAAATTTGGTGTCCGATTAGAGTGATTTGGTATCAAAATCGGTATTCGGTGTTCCCATTGAAAATGGTCGAAGGTGGATTGCTTTAGAAGGTAGCACAAACTCTTTTTCCCCAAAACATAGTTTTTGCTTTTTGGTCAAATATTGAGGCTTTTTGTTGCATTTGAATTTTCATATATGGTTAAAAAGTTACATCTCTTCTTGTAAAGTATAATATTTTTTTCATATTTTTTATTTTGCAAAAATGAGGTCAATTTGCAAAGAAAAATCACGTAAAGATTGTTCTTAAAGTTAATCATCCTGAACTCAAAATAAAATTATAATTTTGGTTCACTACTACAACTATGACTTTTATATGCGCTTAATTATATACGGTGTTTGTGGTTTTTACAAAAACCGTGTATAAAGGATGGACCTGGACCTTTTTTACACGGTTAAAGTTGAACCGTTGCTAAAAATAAGGTTTTATACACGGTTCTGGATTAAAAACCGTGTAGAAAGGGTACTCAACAATTACAAACGGTTGCATTGATAAAATCGCGTACAAAGGGGTTATTTTTATACGTTGTAAAATAACCATTCTTATTGTGAAAATAACGTAACAAACACTACATGTTGCTACAACAAGTGGTTTGCAATGATCGTTTGCAAAAAAAAGACCATACTTGACATTTTTTGCTACAAATAATTTATTATTGTAAAACGTACTACTTTTGTTTGCATTTGCTTGAAAATAATGTTTTATTTACGATACTAATTAACTCAAATAAAAAGATTCTGAAAGTGAATAAGTCCAAACAATTTCAACATAAACCGTACTTGAGAATCATCATCTTCTCCGAAACCAGTAGCTCCATAATCAAAGACATCAAAATTCATGATTGGCAAAGCAGTGATACTAGTAACCAAACCAAGAATCAGCATCAATGGAAACATTATATCCTGTAAATCACCATAAACAAGCTTTATTAACACAAAAGAAACACAAACACACACACACACACACATATATATATATATATATATATATATATATTATAATAATATTATGTATGTCGAGAGAGAGAGAGATATACTTATGAACAAGGAGATCATAGAGGTAGATATGGTAGAAAGATGGAGCAAAATGGTAAAGTTAAAGGGTGTTAAATACATGAGTAATTTTGGTAGGATACAAGAAGAAGATAGTAAAACCCTAATGTAAACTAAATATTTGACAATTCAAGTGTTAACTTGTACCACAAGGCCATGATATATCTATTGCCAAAAAGTTATGGCAAAGTTCCACAAAATATTTCATGTTAATGTCACGTAATATATATCTAGTTGTTACGTAATTTAAACACATCAATTAAATCTTAAATGTAAATGATAGTTTTGGTTTTGCCTGCCTCTCATCACATACAATGTGTTGAGACCAATACCATCAATCACATCCAATTTGTTTTTTGTTTTATGTTTACAAAATAACATGATAAAATAATTATTAATTTGGTGTTTCAATATTTTTATTCAGCAAAATAATTAGTATAAGAAACATATATACCAAACAAATGAACATGTAGCAATTTGAACGCTTCACAGGAGGTTTATTGACATGAAAAGTATTGGACTACAAGTCTACCATTGGTGAGATCGATAAGATTTGACCGGTAGAATGTGCAATAAATTATCAAAAAGTATGTTGACCAAATATGATGATACTTGTTAGTTTATCACATGATTTACCAACCACCAAACTTTATAAAGTGATTTTTAACACCACGAAACTATGAAAAATGGTATGGTATAATGAATAAGCATTCAAATAAAGTACTTTTAATATGACAACATTACAATAAGTTGTTAAAATAAAAGTAAGACGACCTAACAAGTTATATTCTTAGTTATTGTTAGAATGTACGGTAATAGAAGTAGAATTACTTGCAGCAAATCAATGATTAGAACTTGAGATTCACTGTATTAGCCCCCAATATCAACGTTGTTTGGGTTATAGGCTAAGATACCCTCAGGATTGCCTAATCAAATGATATATATTCAACAACAAAATATATCTCCCATGAACAACTTTTGCAGATTTGTATGAAGAGAAGAGGAGAGGATTAAGATTGTGTAAAAAGTGAGATAATAACACACACACACACACACACATATATAGGGGCAGGTTCAAACGAGAAGCTAAACATTTTGCGAGAAGGCGAGAAGTGTTTAATCATATATGATACACAAGCTTAATCATATATGATTAAACACATGGCAATACATAGACGTTTAATCATATATGATTAAGCACACCTATAGGCCGTGTAATCATATTTGATATCACACTTCTCGCCTTCTCGCAAAATGTTTAACTTCTCGCATGATCCTTCCTCTCTCTCTCTCTCTCTCTCTATATATATATATATATATATATATATATATAGGTTTCTATGTATAATTAACATGGACAAGATTAACTAAATTTAAATTCTATCCAAAATTAGATAACTCAGAAAAAAAAGATACACTCAACAGTGACTTAGGCGATTTTTGGGAAATCAACGTGCTAGTGGTATCTTTTGACCATTTAATATATGTGTGAAATTCACACAATAAGGCCAAACCCCCCTTAGTTCACTTGATCTCTTAAACAACCCTACAAGTTGTTTAAAGATTATAAACTAACAAAGAGTTTATTACTCTTCCAATGTAGACAAGTGATATGCCTAAAGTTCTTATACATACATACATATATATATATATATATATATATATATATATATTATTAAATTTAAATTCTATGTGAGACAAAGCTCACTTTGAATCGTACTATGAATACTATATATAGATTATGCATAAGTAAAAGTCTCGTTCGATTTGAACTTTAACTTAGTGTAAATTACTAAAAGTTCTAACAAAATCTATAGGGCTTATAGCTTTTGAGCCAAGTTTATATATTAGAAACATAATAATCACACACACAATTGATTATAAAGATATGTTCATAAACATATAGAATCATTATGGTCATGTGCTCAACCTGGATTCATGAACGTTTAGAAAAGTGGACCCAAATTTTTGTTAGAAGCGCCACCACCTCTTATGTTCATATAGGTGAAATTCATTAACCATTGAATTACATTAAGAGTTTAATACTCACCCTAAGAACATATAATAAATTTAACTATTAAGAATCTAGTTGGATATCAACATGATGTTATCACCACATTGAACTTTTCATTTAAGGGTATACTTAGAAAAATGTTGGGTTCCGTTGTTGCCAACTAATCAATAAGTCTTAATCCCATCTCACCGCTTGTTCCAAATACTAGGTGTGTACGCGGGTTGGGTTGGGCGGTTTTGCACATTTTTACAACCCAACCCAATTATGGCAGTTTGGAAAAACTCAATCCAACCCAACCCATTCAAAAGTATAACCCAACCCAAGCCTTGCGGGTTATGGCGGGTTGGGTGGTTTAGTAGTTTACATAAAATTGTAAAATGAAGTACGATAAATACTACTAAGAATATACAAACGTTTAGCGAACCAAGAGGTTATTTGGTTAGCATTTAGTTGTGCTAGGGATGTAAATGAACCAAACGTTTGGCGAACCGTTCGGGAGAATTTCGTTTTATATTCGTTTATTTAAGAATTGATCGAACATGAATACATTTTTTTGTTCGTTTAGTTAAATGAACGAATATGAACAATGAGCTTGTTCGTTCATTTACGTTCGTTAATGTCTATTTGTTTACGTTTGTTTATATATAAATATATAAATATTTAAATAAATAAATATATATATATATTATGATATTAATATGTAAAATCATTAATTATATTAAAATTTAAGAATTCCTTTTTTATTATTCATAAATTTACCCGATTTTTCATTTTGTTATGTTATTTCGGAACGAAATGATGATTAATGATGTTATTTTTTCGTTCATTTGTGTTCGTTCGTTTATGTTCATTTAGCATCTTAACGAACAAATGTAAATGAACACGAACAAACACATTTTTTAACGAACGAACATGAACACAAAAAATTAGGTTCTTTTACCGTTCGTGTTCATTCATTTGTTTGGTTAAGTTTAATGAAAGAACACGGACAATCCTCCATTAGTTTGTTCAGTTAAGTAAAATGTATTATATATATATATATATATAATGTATATAATATAGTTTGGGCTATAAATTTGCTTAAATAGACTAGTTGTTTTTTATTCTTGTATTATATATATATATATATATATATATATATATAATTTTATAAAAATTATATATTAGCGGCGGGTTGGCGGGTTGAACAAATCGTAACCCAATTTCAACCCTCTTAATTTGCGGGTTGGCGGTTTGACGGGTGGACGGTTTGGCGGTTGGGCGGGTTGGGTTTAATTGGGTTGTTAGCGGTTTGGGTTGGACGGATTTCGCGGGTTGAAATTTTTTTGTACACCCCTACCAAATACTATATACTTTGAAACTCCTTTGGTAAAAGGATCAACCAAATTATTACAAGTTCTTACATACATAATTACTATTATCCCGTCGGATATTAACTCTCTCACATACATATGTATCAAATTAATATGTCTAAACTTTCCATTACAAATCTTATTATATGTTCTAGACAAAGTTGTCTCACTATCAAATGGAAACAAATTGCTGACATCCATTATGGCCACAACTTTATAACCAATAACATATTTCTAAGCCATTATGCTTCTTTGCCTACGACCAATAAGACTAAAAACTTAGATTCCATAGTGGAATGAGTTATACAAGTCTGTTTCTTTGAGGCCCAAGAAATAACACCACCACCAATCATAAAAATCCAACCGCTCATTGATTTATTATCACTATTACTAATAATCCAACTAGCATCATAATAATCCTCTAGAACCGTGGGAAAGTTTCCAACTGTAAAGCTAACTTTTTAGTCCTCTTTAAATAACCAAACACTGTTCCAATGGCTTCCCAATGTTCTAGACTAGAATTACTAGTAAACCTTGAAAGTTTGCAAACAACACAAGTAATATATGGTTTAGTACAATGTGTAACGTACATAAACTACCAATTGCACTAGCATATTCAAGTAGAGTTACATCTCTTCCACTATTCTAACTAAGTTTACAAGAAGAATCATATGGGGTGTTAGCTTCTTTAAATTTTAACATGCTTAAACTTAGTTAGCATTTATAGTGACATTGATTTAAAGAAGAACCTCCACCATTTTTCTTAACTTTATACCTGATATGCATTGAACATTCAATGTATAAAACACATTTTTTTCTATTTTAGGTAGATTATTTTCCTTTTATCCCAACCTTTGAGTCATTTTTCTTATGTTATTTTCCTTTTTCTATTTCATGGAGCTAAGTGTTTGATTTACCTGTTTTTTACAACATAGGTAGGCTAATATGATTTTGAATAAAGGATGCAATGTTGTCAGCAAAACATCAGATCTACACTTTGGATGAGCCTTTTGAAGACTTCATGGAAATATTCGGCCAACTACACTTGAAATCCAAGTAAATCAGTCAAGGAAAAAGGTTCAAGTGCCCTTTTGGTGGCAAATGGATGACAACTCTAGTTTAACACTTTTTAAAAGACTTTAAGTGTTAGTGGTGTACTTATTGTACTTTGCTTTTGTTAAATTGCAATTTGCCCCCTCTTGGACTAGTATATAAAAAGGAGGTGGCTTATGTTCTAAAAAATCCAGATCAGTTCTAGTACTGATTCTTGTACTCAAAACTTGTGGTTGAAGATCTTGCAACTAATATTTGGTTTTTAATTTCTTTAAATACTTGTTCTTCATCATGCAATGCTACATCATTGCATAACAACTTTTTCTTTCTTTACTTCATTTATTGCTTATGTGTCTTTAATTTCGGTCATTTAAATTCCATCATTTACAATATGTCATTTAATTTATGCCTTTACTTTATGTCATTTACATTTTTTGCAATTTACTTTCCGTTATGAGTAGCTAATTTCCATAGCGTGGGGGTGAGATAAAAGTGGAGGTGGTAAACCAAATAATAGTGGACATTGTTTCTCAATAATGATGCTTAACTATTTCATTTTAAGTCTTATAAAGTCTAAGACACTTCTTGACGAATTAATCACTTCTTAAAGTGTTAAAGTGCCATGGTCTTAGGAATAAGCCATGTGAATACATGTCAATTTGAAGGATATGAGAAGTATACATGCAAAAGTTGCTAACAAATGAATTTTTTTATCTATATATGTTTTTCAAACGGATTGATTCTTGACAGGTTAATCACTAATCAAAGTGTTAAAGTGTAATGGACTCAGGAATGAGCTACTTGGAATACGTCAACTTGAATGATATGGGAATCAGCCCGGAAGAGTGATTTTAACAATATTTGTTGATCCATATACTTCGAAGAGGCCATTAGACATTCACACTGGTCCTGATACCTTATAGGCATATGTTGTTTGAAAGCTAAACGATAGTGCAATGGTGTATATCATAAGGATATTTTTCAAAGTAGATGGTGGAACATATTGTTGTTGAACTAATGTGTAGCATTCCTACAACATTGACCACTGGAATTTGTGTTTAGCCCTCAGCTCAAGTCTTGCACCCATGCTTTTCTTATATATCTTGTCATTTATATTACTGTGATAACCAACTCAAAACAAAGTATTCAAAATAGCCATCTGAGATCTTTTCTTTTATTACACTTTTATTGCGCTTTTACAACAATCTCTGTGGACGATATGCAGTATTTTACCGCTTTATTACTTGAGAGACGATATAGTGCCATTTAGTATACTTTCTTTTTGATTCTATTTATCATATGTCTTAAGGTGTGCAAACAATGTGTCAATATCCGATATGGTATCAACCACATTTAAGTCTTTCATTTGGAAACATGAACTTAAATTATCTTTAGTCTCATTTATACCTTTCATGTTTGTTACAATGGTTAACATATCATCAACATAAAGTCATACAATAACACAATAATCTACTGAATTATGAGTGAAGCCACTTGTTAATATAACATAATCAAAATTTTCATGCCATTGCTTAGGAGATTGTTTCTAATCATACAAAGATTTAACAAGCTTACAAACTTTCTTTTCATTTCCAGGAAGTACAAACCCTTCAGGTTGTTTTATGTACACCTCTTCATCTAAATCACCATTTAAGAAAGCTGTTTTTACATCCATTTGATGTACATACAAGTCATAGATTGAATCTAAAGCTAAAAGTACTATAATGGAAGTAAGTCTAGCTAGTGCATAAGTGTCAAAGTAATCAATACCTTCTCTTTGACTAAATCCTTGTGCTACTAGTCTAGGTTTGAAAGTTTGTACGGATCCATCTGTGTTAAGTTTTACTCTAAATACCCATTTACAACCAAGTGCTTTTGAATGAAATAACCCAAGTTCTATTGACTATTAAAAATTCAATTTCATTATCTATTGCCTCTTTCCAAAATGCATAATTTCTTGAAGCCATTGCTTCTTGAAATGTTTTTGGATCATCTTCAACACTAAACAAGATGGGTATTTTATTACAGTCTCTCTATTTCCTTCTATAAGAAAGGAAATAAAATCAGGACGCAAATTCTTTTCTTTCCTAGCTCTTCCACTTCCTATAGGTTCAACAACGCCATTTGAAGAAATTCATTTGTTACTAGTAGAGGGCTCAAACACATTATCTCCAAGTGGTGTATGTCTTATCTCATCAATGTTTGTAGTGTCACTTTTGAATTTATTCTAAAAAAACTCAACATCTCGTGACTCTACTACTATATTGGAGTTCAAATCCAAAAGCCTATAAGTTTTTGATTTTTCTGCATATCCCACAAACACACTTTTAAAAGATCTAGGTCCTAACTTAGTTTTCTTAGGATCAAGAACTTTATAATATGCTAAACATCCCCAAACTCTAAGATAACTTAAGTTAGGTTTTCTGCCTTTCCATAACTCATACTGAGATAATTTCAACTTCTTAGAAGGTACTTTATTGTGTACATGACATGCTGTCAATAAAGCTTCACCCTGGCAAATGTGAGTTAACAATCATGGCGTTAACCATATCAACTAAGACTCTATTTTTTTCTTTCCGCCACTGCATTTTGTTGGGATCTATAAGGTGCATTAACCTGATGTATTATACCATTTTCTTCACAATAGGAAACAAAATAGGTAGGAAAGTATTCCCTACCTTTATCATTACGTAGAATTTTAAGCTTCCTTCCCTTTTTGTGTTTCTACCATGGTCTTATCCAATTAAAACATATCAAAAGCTTGATCCTTAGTTTTGATTAAGTAAACATAAGTGAGCCTAGAGTGATCTTCAATGAATGTTATAAAATATCTACATACATTTCTAATAAATGTGCCATTAAATTCACATATATCCGAATGAACAAGTTCTAAAATTACAGAATTTCTTTCAATCTTTGGAAAATGCTTTATTTTCATCTTAGCTTGCACATATATTTCATATTTATCTTTTTGCTAATTTTGATAAGAAATTAATCCATTTCTACTCATAAATTTCATAGTTTGATAATTAACATGTGCCAAACGATTATGCCAAAGATTGAAATTAGAACATTCAATATTAAAGATATAACTAAAATGTAACACATCAAAGTAAGCAGAATTTCCAACTTTATTAATACTTAGTTTGAACATTCCATCGGATACATATCTTTTCCTAACAAATGACCTAGCCTTAGATAAAATAATTTTATCATATTCTATCACAACCTTTAGACCCACTTTACATAATATGTTGCCAGACACCAAATTCTTCCCCATTTCGGGAACATGAAGCACATTTGTGAGAATTATCTTCTTGATGGAAGTGAAAGATAATTCCACACTACCTTTTCCTTGCACCTTAGTGGTATGAGGATCTCCCATCAAAACTTCATGACCATTTGAAGTCTCTATGTAATCCTTGCAAAAGGAACAATTGTTGCATACGCGCGTGTATAGTTGCACCGGAGGTCATACCACAAATCATTGCTCACAATCACAACAACCTCTTGTATCATACCAATATGCAAGTTCAAAACCATAGCAATGGTTTCGTTGGTATTGTTTTCAACCAAACTTGCACTTGCACTTGCACTTGCAACACCACTTCCACATGCTTCATTTCCTTGTTGAGTTTGTTCCTTCTTGGGATTTCAGAAAAAATTGTCGTATGTGTCCTTTCTTCCAGACTTGTGACACATGATTTTTGAAAATTCCTTCTTCCTTTTCTTGTTGTTTGAATTTTATGTACTCGGATCATAGGTCTTTCTCTTCTTTCCCTTCTGATTTTAATAGAGCTACATAGTGCTCTTTGGAACTTGATGAATCATTGAAATCTTTCTGATGTAGACGTGTTTCTTCTTCCATCCGTAGATGTTTCTGGATTTGTTTCCAATGTGAAATTCTCAATTGTGTTAGAAGTTTCTTCCGGTAATTACTCCAAGAAGGTGGTAACTTGGCAATGATTCCACCAACGATCAATTTGTCGGGAATGGATATCTTTAAATCCTTAAACTTAGAAATCAGGATTAGAAACTCATGAACTTGATCTAAAATAGAGACATTATCGAGCATAGAAAACTCAAAGAACTTAAATGTGATAAACTTATCTACCTCTTGCTTCTCCGTATTGTATTTGAACTCCATATATCTTTAGCGGACTGAATTGGTATGTAGAGATCATAGAGACAATCCGAAGCAATTAATATCAACAACTTCTAGTTTTGACACCCCAATCAACGACTTCATCACCTCTTTCCTATTGTGATGAGGAACACTACATCCATTGGCCTCCAAATTACTCTTCAACACTTGCATTTGCAAAACAAAATCTTCAAGCTTCTCCGTATCATTAACTACTAGACCAATGCAATAATCAAGCGGAGCTTGAGCATCATGTTCAAGTTTGTCACGATACTCGTTTATTTCTCCATACCAATGATGTTTCTTAAACATTTTAGAAGGAATGAGATCTTTTCTACAATGCTTCACTATATATTGCAACGATATCTCATCAATACACATATTCTTTAATACACAAAAAATATGACAGCATAGGAAACCGTAATGATGATAAAACAAGCAGCTACAATCCAAAGTACCATTGCCCTTATTATGCACAACCTGCAATTTTTTAAATAACTTTATCATTCATACTGAATAATAACTTATATTCATCACATTTAATAACATAGAAATAATTAATAATACTATTAATAAATATTAAATATATATTAATAACTAAACGAACCTTGTGATCGGACTTTTTTTACATAAACTTCTAGATTTGCACTGTCTTTCATTTGGAGCCTCCGATCCGTCAATTCAAAAGATATTCATCCAGATCTTTGCAAATCCAGACAAAATAATCAAGTAACACCTGAATCAACAAATGAATCAGTTAATATGCCTGTCAGTAACACTAAGTCACTGTGTGTAACAAATACACGTTGGAAAGGAGCTTTTTGATGTTGACTCCCCCAGGGATTCCATTCAATCATCGAAACACCACAAAGGCAATTTCTATGAACGTTATGACAAAGAAACAAATTCCTTGTGTGTTCGTGCTTGTGATAGAAAGAATTAAGCACTTGATGATTGCTTATAAGGCTCAATATTGTGTAAACCACTGAGACAACAGTAAGTTAAACACAAACTCAATGTGCATGATTGAAGTGCGAAGGTGGGGCATACTTCTTTCTTTTCAATATCCAGATTTTCCAAATGAAAATCAGATAGAAAATGTGCTGCTTCCCCTTTGAAAATGTGAAACACTTTCTAGTTGAGTAGAAAATGAGTAGTTGGTGAGGTTTGATCAAGAGTTGGCATGGGCTAGTCGCCTGTTTCAATAATGTTCACCAAAGAAATGTGAAACACTAGAAATATGGTTACCCGGCTCAGAAAGTAGTTGGTGCAGAGTTCTGATATTCTTTTAACTCTGTTCTCACACCCTCTTTCTTTTAAACATTAAGCTTACTCTAACCAAACACTCTTTTTCATTATATCTCATCACTCAATTCTTGTCGACTTCTCACACTCAATCACTATGGATTAACTTCGAGGGTAGAAATCACTGGTTAACGTGATTCCATAGAAGTTGTGTTAAGTCCTAGCACAATGAAATCCTGTTTTCCTATAAAACATGTGATGCTCAGAATGGTTTAACTATATCAGTTAAAGCACAATGTAGATCTTGAAACCATTTAAAGTCACACTTCCAAATCATGAATTTGATTTGAGAATCGGGAAGTGGTTTGAACATTTAATAACAATGTTTTCTATGATTGAAAATTGTCCTCCTTTCAACCATATATGAGATGAAGATAAGGAATGATACCTTTTGAGTGCAATCTTACATCTCATGAAGCTAAGCTTAAAGTCATAAAGATATGATCTTGTAAGCATCTCTCAAAAATCTGCAAAAGTCTTATGTCTATGTCAAAGCAAACTTTATTCACTTATATTGAAAAGACAAAAAGCAGTTAAACTGTGAAAGTACGAGTTCTGATCATAAATAATCAGAAGTCATATCCATACTCCTTTGATTTGACGGGCTCCCCCTAAAATCATGCATTACAAAAATTTGGCATAAAAGGTAAATGCAGAAATTAGTGAGCTCCCCCTCAAAATAATATTGACCAGCTGTCAATTTCTTCTCATACTCCCCCTTGGATCATGAACGGATTGTTAATGTGCAGATATCAAACAGAAATAAGAATGAAGAAATGATGAAAAAGTATACAATTAGAAAACTTTGATAGGTAACTACTGATTAGATCTTAAGATTTAACATACCAAGCTTTGAGACAAGAAAGGTGAACCTCTTTTCGTCTAAAGGTTTGGTAAACAAATCGGCAAGTTGATAATCAGTTTTTACAAAGAAAAGTTCAATTGTTCCTTTTTCGACATTATCTTTAATAAAATGATACCTGACATCTATGTGTTTGGTCTTGGTGTGCTGAACAGGATTCGCTGTTATCGCGATGGCGCTCTTTGAGTCACAGTATATCGGGATTTTGTTGAAGTGAAAACCGTAGTCGCTCAATTGTGTTCTCATCCGTAAGATCTGAGAATAGCAGCTAGCAGCAACTACATATTCTGCTTCGGCATTGAAGTTGAAACACAAAGTTGCTTCTTCGATGCCCAACTTACGAGTTTATCACCGAGGAACTGTATATGTTCTGACGTGCTCTTCCTGTCTAACATACAACCAGTATGATCTGCATCTGTATACGCTGTTAGTTCAAAGCTAGTATCTTTAGGATACCACAGACCAAGATCTGCAGTCCCCTTTAGATACCTAAAAATGCGCTTAACTGCAAACAAATGGATTTCTTTAGGATTAGCCTGATATCTTGCACATAGGCATGTAGAGAACATTATATCTGGCCTACTAGAAGTAAGATACATTAAAGAACCTATCATCCCTCTGTAAGTCCTAACATCAACAGCCTTTCCAGAAGGATCGGTGCCAATCTTAGTACCTGGTACCATTGGGGTACCAATCGGTTTTGAATTTTCCATTTTGAACTTCCGAAGAATATCAAAAATGTATTTTGATTGATTGATAAAAATCCCCGATGAAAATTGTTTGACTTGTAATCCGAGAAAGAAATTCATCTTTCCCATCATATTCATCTGAAATCTTGACACCATAAGGTTTGAAAAATTCTTACAGTACTTAGGATTTGTAGAGCCAAAAATAATATCATCCACATAGATTTGAATAAGAATGATATCGGCTTTTTCCTTTTTAATAAACAAAGTGGTATCTACCGTACCTTTTGAAAAACCAAACTTGACTAAAAATTGAGATAGGACATCATACCAGGCGCGAGGAGCTTGTTTCAGTCCATAGAGTGCTTTGTCGAGAATGTAGACATGATTCGGTTTCTCTTGATGGACAAAACCTTCTGGTTGAGAGACGTAGACTTCTTCCTTGAGAATTCCATTCAGAAATGCTGTCTTCACGTCCATTTGAAAGACCGTGAAGTTCTTGTGGGCAGTGTAGGCTAAAAACATTCGAATTGCCTCTAAACGCGCCACAGGAGCATAAGTCTCGTCGTAGTCTATTCCTTCCTTTTGTCTGTATCCTTTGGCTACAAGTCTTGCTTTGTTTCTGATAACGGTACCATCTTCATCTTTCTTGAGCTTGAAAACCCATTTCGTACCTATAATGGTTTTACCTTGAGGTTTGCGTACGAGTCTCCAGACTTTAAGTGTGTCGAACTGATTCAGCTCTTCTTGCATTGAAGTCACCCATTCTAGAATAACAAGTGCCTCTGATACGCGAGTTGGCTCGAACTTGCTCAGAAAGGAGTCATGCATACACATATTCATTGATGCTGACCTAGTTTGCACCGGTTTTGATGGATCACCAATGATCTGGCTTATCGGGTGCTCTTTGGTCCATTTATGTTCATGAGGGAGTGGATTATATGAATATATATCAATATTATCATCTATAAATCCACTTGTACCTTCCTCAGGTTGTTCTGGAGGAATTATGGTTGTAGTTGAAGTTGTAGGTGCAGAAGTCTCAGTAGGTACAGCTTGGAGAGGCTGTAGATCAGTCCGTACAGAACATCCTACTGATGCAGCAACTTCTGTCTCTTCATTATTTGTCACAACTTCAATTGTTGGAGTCGGATTTGAACTGGAATTTCAATAGAGATATCTGAACTGGTTGGATGAGTAGTCGTTGAGTCTTCCATCCTGTCAACCACAACAGATTTCTTTACATTAGATCCAAGAAATTCATCATAAAACAGTTCAAATAATAAATCTAAATCAGATAAATTATTAGAAGACGTTGATGCTTCATCTGATTTGTTCTGTTGAGACGCAGGTTCTGGACTGATTTGCCCAGAAGCTAGTACTCCAGTTATAATGGGTTCTGAACTGTGTTGTTCGGAAGCCATCTCTTCATCAAACGTAACGTTGACGCTTTCAATAACCGTCTTTGACTTCTTCAGATATACACGGTATGCAGTTGATGTAGAGGAATAACCAATGAAGATGCCTTCATCCGCCTTGGCACTGAACTTGTTCAGACTCTCTCTATCGTTTAGAATGTAACACTTATACCAAATATATGGAAATATTTGATTGTAGGTGTTCGGTTGTTGATTAACGCATAAGGAGTCTTCTTGAATCTACGGTGTATCATGGATCGATTCTGAGTGTAGGACGCAGTCGATACAGCTTCAGCCCACAAGAATAGAGGTAAGTCAGATTGACTTAGCATAGTACGAGCAGCCTCGACTAGCGTACGATTTCTTCTTTCGACCACTCCATTCTGTTGAGGCATTCGAGCAGTAGAGTATTGATGTGATATCCCGACCGATTCGAGATATTCTTGAACTGTTTTGTTCTTGAACTCTGTGCCATTGTCTGTTCTGAGAAGCTTGACCGGTTTCTGCAGATTCACCTGGGTCGTCTTCAGGAATGTGATGAGAACATCAGGTGTCTCATCTTTTGAACGTAGAAACTTGACCCAAGTGTATCGCGAGTAATCGTCCACGATAACTAGTATGTACTTCTTTCCTCCTAGACTTTGTGTTCGCATCGGACCACAGAGATCCATATGCAACAACTCTAACAGAGCGCTTGTACTCGGTTCAGGCTTTGGTTTATGTAGAGCTCTCTTCATCTTTCCCTTTTCACATGCTGCACAAAGATGTTCTTTTTCATACTTCAGCTCTGGAAGTCCTTTAACAAGCTTTCCACTGACCAACTTGTTGATGTACCTAAAGTTGAGGTGAGAGAGCCGTCGATGCCATAGCCAGCTTTGTTGCATCGAGGCTTTCGATAGTAGACAAACCTGCTTGTCAGTCTGGACGTTTGACAAATTAATTGTGTAGAGGTCGGACTTTCTCGTGCCGACCAAGAGTTCCTCGCCTTCTTCAGTGCGAACTGAACACCTCTTGGCTTTGAAATTGACCTCTAAGCCTTTGTCACAGAACTGGCCGATACTGAACAGGTTGTGTCTTAACCCTTCAACATAGCTCACCTTCTTGATCGTGACTTTGTCATGTACCATATCACCATAACCCAGTATTGGTGAAAACTGGTCGTTGCCGAATCTAACTGTTCTGCAATACTTCTCTGTAAAGTTGGTCAACATACCTTTTTGTCCAGTCATATGCTTGGAACATCCACTATCCAAGTACCACATATGACGGATCTGCACAAGAGAAATTACAAAACAAGAGATTTAGATATTCATAAAACAAAATTTGAAGTAAATACTTTTGAGCATTGAAGTGCGGGTCTTGAACTGTTGTATTCAAGAGCCATTGTTCTTTGAGGTACGAGTCCTAGACTGTTTTATCTAGAAGTCATACTTCGTTGAAGTACGGGTTCTAAGCTGAATTGCTTAGAAGCCTCCATCTTGACATTAAAGTCCGGGTTTTGAACTAATTTGTTCAAAAGCCTATATTCTTTGCTCCCTCTTAAACGTTGGGTGCCTGCAACACAGATTTAGCTTTTGGTACCCATTGGAATTTGGGTCCAACTGTGTTAGCACAAGATTTTGGTACCCATTTGAAATTGGGTCCTCTTTTCATTTGAAATTCATTTGAAGCATTAGGATAATAAGAGTGCACATGATAATTCCCAAACCAAACCTTAGAATCTTGACAAGAAGTAGAAACATGTTTATCATAGTGTGAAGACTTCCTAGCAGATAAAGATAACTGGAATAATTGCTTAAAAGAATATTGCTTGCGAGAAACAACAAGTTTTGGTTTCAAAATAGTAGCAACATTCGCATTCAAAACATCTTTACTAGGCATAGTCTTATTACAACCAACACTACAAAAAGATTTATCAGTCTTGTCAATTTCCTGTTTTGGTTTCCATTGAGATTTAACTTCTGGCTTTTGCTTGCTCAGATCTGAAACATTTGAAACTTGTGAGTTAGACTTTTGAGCAACAAACGAATGCTTCTTCTTTGGATTACCAGTAGTGATCGGTTTCTGTGAATGCTGAGATTTAATCTTACCTTTAGCATCCTTAGAGTTCACAGAGACTGATTTATCAACCTTAGTTGATTTTGCACTTTTTACAGACATACTGGTTTTTCCCAATGATTTCACAATAAAAGATGAATGGTTAGGAAGTTTCGCATTAAAATCAAATTGATCAATACAATCATCCAAACCACCGTCAGAGTTTAGAAAATCAAACCCTCCATTCCTTAGTTGATTTTGCATTTTTTACAGACATACTGGTTTTTCCCAATGATTTCACAATAAAAGATGAATGGTTAGGAAGTTTCGCATTAAAATCAAATTGATCAATACAATCATCCAAACCACCGTCAGAGTTTAGAAAATCAAACCCTCCATTTGTTAGACCAAAACTATCTTTAGATTTTGAAGCTTTAGAAATAACAACATTTTTCAGCACAGATGAAAAAACTTTTTGTTCAATCTCAATCAAAAGTCTTTCATCTGTTAAAGAGTTCTCGAGTTTAGAAATTTCATTTCCAAAACGAGAGGAGGGACATATAGTTTACCTTTAATAGGCGTCGCCTCCATTTCTTTGACAGATTAACTTTGAAAAAAGTCATTTGAAAGAGATTTCTTTTGATAAATTGGATCATCATTATAACTATTATTCAACTTCGCATAATAAAATGGAAGGTGAACTATAGATGATTTCTTCCGTTTTTCAGTTTCCTTGGCTTCATCCTCTTTTGATAACCCAGTAGTGAAAACTTTAAGATTAGGGTATCGGTGAGAAAGTTTCATAAAGGTAAAATCATAAAGTGCAGGCACTTCAGATATACCCTTTTTAAGACAGTGAGGATTCTCATAACCAATTCCCTAATTCTCTTTTGGTTTGTTTAGATGAATGGTTTGTTCAGTTTGACCCATTGAGTATAACTTCTTTTCCAAAGCATCTAATTTTGCAAGAAAAGATTTGTTTTCTTCGGTACACGAAGAATACATTTTCGTAAGATCTTTGAAATCAAACTCACTCTTTCTCAATTTAGACTTTATTTCAAAATTCTCTTTAAGAATTATGGTCTGTTCTTTTGCGTTGGTGTCAATGTTTTTATGTAAAACATCAATCAATACTTTCTTCCTAGCAATTTCATTGCTAAGTTTCTGTATTGATTGGTTTTTGTCAGATATAACACCCTTTTCTCGCTTAAGCTTCGACTCTAAATCTTCGAGTTTAATCAACATGGCATGCATTTGATTTAAGAAATCAGAATGAGTTAAATCACATACCTCATTCTCCTCATCATCGGAGTCAGCTTCAGCATCTGTTTTCTGCTTTCCCATTAAGCACATGTGAGCAGTATCATCCTTCTCTTCATCCTCATTTTCCTGGTCTGAATGATCTAGCCAGTATTCATCTTCTGCCATCAATACCTTACCAGCCTCTTGTTGCTTTGCAAGAAGCATTTTGTTCTTGTAGTAGTCAGAGTTTCTGGCTTTGGGTCTTCGGCAGTCTTTGGCAAAGTGACCTATTTTGCCACAGTTGTAGCACGTTGGAGGTTCTGACTGACTGGATCCTTCAGCTTTAAACCTTCTTTCTTCCGGCTTACTCTCCTCTATTCTCTTTCCTTCAAACCTCTTTCCTTCAACCTTCTCCTTGTGAACGTAGTTGCTCGGACCAGAAGAATACCTATGACTGTTTGAGCTTGGCTTTTTGTAGAATTTTCTTTGAAAAGCCTTAGTCAGCATGAGCATAGCCTGCTTCAGCTGTTCATAGTCATCCGAGTCAGAGTTTGCTTCAGCTTCAACTTCTTCTGATTCAGACAGAATCATCTTCTTTTTCTTCCTTTTCACAACAAGAGCAACTGTGTCCTCAACTGTCTTCCCAGTCTGCCTCTTTTCTTCCAGTATTTCATCCACCTCTTCTTCATTTTGTTTGAGGGTTTCATACACCTCATGAAGTGGAATATCGTTTAGATCCTTGATATGCTTCGTTTGTCTGGCAAACCTCTTCCATTCAGGCTGGAGAATGCTGAGAAATTTTACATTCAGCTCGATTTGTGATTTGTTGACCTTGTTCTTGCTTAGTTCATTCAGCAAGGTCACGAATCTGTCATAAGTTCCTTCCAGAGACTCTCCAACTCTGCCTTTGAATTCTTCATAATTGTTTAGGCAGTTGTGTTAAGTCTAAATATTGTATCCAAGATTTAATAGGAAATTCAAAGATGTAAAAGTCAACATTGTTATTGTAATAGTTAGTCAATGTATGTTTAGCATTCCTTAGTCATTAAGTCTTGTTTAGTTAGGTGGTATAAATTGGTTTTGGCTTTGTAAGGTTTGCTTTGTAAGAGTTGTGGGAACAAAGTAGAGAACAAACCAGCTTAGCACATATTGTAATATCAGACTTGTGATTAATGGAATCAAGATCTACTTTCTCTCTCTAGTTCTTGATCTTAATTGTCATATTATTGAGTAATTGCTTGATTGTTTGGGATTTTATGATTAACAATTGGTATCAGAGCTGAACCAAACTTTTCAGGAATGATTTGATCAAAGTTTGAATTGAAATCTGTAGTTTTTAGATCGAAAATTTGATTTTCTGAAAATTTTTCAAGAACTCGTGTTTTTGTACTGTTCATCCGAATTTTATTGAAAAATCGTTTTTGGTGCAAGAAAATGGAATCATTGGATTCGAATTATGTTCAGGAGTGTTTCTTATTTTGATTTCATCTCGTAATTTGAACAAATTCGATATCAATTTTTGAATTTGAAATTTTCTTGAAATATCGTTCGAACACTGTTCTTGAATGAAAATGTGTGAATTGTTGTTTTTAATCGAAATTTGTGTTTCGTAATGTTTTTCGATGATTCTGATAAATTTTTGAGATCAAATTTGCAGATTTGGATCGATTTGAGATAGAAAGAGCCAAGAACTCAATTTGCGCAAGTTCATATCGGTTTGTGCGAGTTCATCTGGTTTGCGCTAGATTCATCGAGTGCCATCTTCGTCATCACGAGAAGTTCAGACTGCTCTTAGTGTTCATCACGCAAACATTAGTTTGCGTATCCTTCTGTTCACGAGAAGTGAACTTTGCGTTTCCAGTGCTTCACGCAAAGCTACATTTGCGTATCTAACTATTCACTCAAAGCAAAGTTCGCGCAATCAACGTCTCACGCAAAGTCTCTCACGCAAAGCCTCTCACGCAAAGTTCAGTGCTTATTTCAAGAATCTCTAAGTTTGCGTGACAAGACTCTCACGCAAAGTCACATTTTCGCATCCTTCGGCTCACGCAAAGTTCACTTTGCGCTTCAAGGCACTCACGCAAAGCTTACTTTGCGTCTCACGCTGGTCACGAGAACCTTATTTTGCGTCACTCGCTGATGAAGAGAAGTTTACTTTGCGCTATACATAGCTCACGCAAAACTCGACCTTGCGCCATATCAAGTGTTGTTCAAATTTTTTTAAACTTTGTGAAAGATTTCAATTTGATCTGATTTTTGATTTTTTGATTTAAAGTTTGGAACGATCATTCATATCAGGCTAATTACTCATTAATCATGGGATTTTTTACAGATCTTGAAGAGAAGATTAGAAAGTTGGAATTAGAGAAAATTAATCTGGGTCATGCTATTGACTTTCACTCGCAAAAGTCAAAAGAGTATTTTACAAAAATTATCATACTGAAAGAAGAAATCAGTGCTTTAAAGACTATCAATGAAGGTCTTCTGCAAAGATCTTCTGGGCAGAATGATGAGAAGATAAAGGGATTGGAATCTGAGAATGCGGAGCTTAGAAAGAATTTATCTGATTTTGAAAAACAACTTGCTGAAAATAAGGCTAATTTTGAAACTGAAAAGAAATTTTTTTCAAAGAAGTTCTCAGATTTCTCAAAGAAGTGTTTTGAAGAGAAGAAGTATGTGGATCTTAAATGCATAAAAATTTCTCAACAAATTTCTGATTTTGAGAAAGTACTTATTTTGGAAAGAGAGAAATTTACTCAGGAAAAGAAGGCCATTGAACAGAAGAATGTGGGATTATTCAAGGAATTATCAGGCCAGAGAAATGATTCAGAGAAAGGGTTTGAAGAAGAAAGATTCATCTTTGAAACTGAAATCAAAAGGTTGACTTCAAAGTTATCTGAACTATCTGCTACTGCGCTGAAAGAGCAGAAAACGAAGTCTGAATTCAAGACAAAGATTTACCTGCTTGTGAAAGAAAGAGACAACTATGCTTCAAAGATCAAAGAGCTTGAAAAGTCTGTTTCAAGTTCAAATCATAAATCTGTCTCTTCACAAAGGTCAGTTAAATATTTTGATCAGATTCGTCAAACTAACATTTTCTATGATCGATATTTAGATGGTTCAGATACATTTCCAAGGAGAAGAAGTTACAAGAAAGAGAAACTGGTCTGGCAGAAGAAATCAGTCAAAGATGACAAGACCGATGAGCTGAAAGGAAACACATCATGTGTACATGGACATAAAGCAAAGAAGAACAAAGAGCATAAAGGTAAACCTGACCATATATACTCAAAAGTTCAATTACTCAAGGTTTCAGGTAATAAATATTATTGTTCTTACTGTTGTACACATGATCATATCTATAAGACCAGTGATCATTTCAGGTATGGTTCTTACTCTACAAACCCCACAAGAACTGCAAGTAACATTCATGGACCCAAATACCAGTGGGTACCAAAACCGAAAACTGATTCTATGTTGCAGGCAACTCAAGTCAAGGGGGAGTAAGAGAACAATGGATCTTGAATAACACAACTCAAGACCCGCACCTCAATATCAAGATTATGGCTTCTAAGTACACAGCTTAGGACCCGTTCTTCAACGGAGTATGACTTTTAAACACAACAGTTTAGGACTCGTATCTCAACGATCAAAAGACCTTACTCCGGTAATACTCTGCATCCGATAAGATATGATGGTCTACAATTCACAAGGGAGTTGTATTGATCTCTATCCTATGCTTTTTCATTGACAATATTCTTATGATATGACGGTCTACAATTCAAAAGGGAGTTGTATTGATCTCTATCTTGTGTTTTAATTGACATATTTCAGATGCATAATTTAAGGGGGAGTACAGGTGATGGCTTCTGATCAAATGACAGATCAGGACCCGTTTTTCAATGTTCAGACATGGATATTTTGCAAATATCCAGGGGGAGCTTAAAAGACTTAAATCATTCTATCATGATTTGAGGGGGAGCTTAAAGGTAAATATCTTCTAATCCTAGATCTCTGATTGTTTCAAAGAAGAACAACTTTCAAGCATGAAAAACGGTTTCTGTAATGTTCAAACCACTTCTAGTTCTCAAAAGATTTCATGAATTAAGAAGTGTGAATTTAAATGTTTTTCATTTTTGAGCTTTAATGTTTATTGACCGTGTGTTTCCAAAGATTAATACTTGCGTATTATCTTGTCCATATACTGTAAAGTATTCATACACACCGGTTCAGTATTTTATTTGATTTTGTTATTACCATGTCTCATATCGAACCAATTTTTCGATGGTAATACCCCCGTTTGCTATTCACTATTGTTGAGCATCAATCATTATTTCTAACTTTGTGCTTTCATTGCAAAATTGTTTATATTCGTTCATATAAACAAATTTTCAAATTCTTTGATACCCTTACCATTTTATTTGATCTGATTGATACATTGTCAGATTCTCAAAACAATTCTCTTGATTTCATTTCTTTCATTCAATTTTCTTGTTTTGAGAGATCTTCATTGTTCAATTGCTCAAATCTCATGAGCATACTTTTTGACAGTGTTATCTTATCTTGTGCTTAACTGTTCAGTTAAACTGTTGAGCAACTTTTTGTTAGGACTTACATGGGATTCGTGTGTGAACTTAAACAGAACTTCCATGGATTCACGTCAACCAGTGTTTCCTACCCAGGAAGTTATCCTTGAGTGATTGAGGGGTGAGGGGTCATAAATCAAAGAGTGGGGGAGATAACTCATCCGGTTGAGTTATTCTCATTGTGTGGAGAGGAAAAATGGAAAAGAGAGTTTGGTTAGAAGTGAGCTTTAATGTTAAAAAGAAAGAGGGTGTGAGAACAGAGTTAAAAGAATATCAGAACTCCACACCAACTTCTTTCTGAGCCGGGCAGCCACATCTTCTGATTGGTTCACATTCTTTGGTGACCATCATTGAAACAGGCAGTGAGCCTATGCCAACTCTTGCTAATACCCCACCAACCACTCATTTCTTTCCAGAAAAAGAAGTGTTTCATTTTCTTTGGGGACGCAGCATATATGCTATCTAATCTTCACTCGGAAGATTTAGATATTGAAAAAGAAGGAAAGTTACCCCACCTTCGCACCTCTTTCATGCACATTGAGTCCGTGTAATACATGTTGTTGTCTCAACAGTTTACATAATTTGAGCCTTATGAAACACAATCATTGTGCTAAAATTCTTTCATACACAAGCACGAGCACACAGAAAATTTGTTTTTCTTTCAGAACATTCATAGATAAACCTTGTGTTTTTCAATGATTGAATGGAAGTTCTGGGGAGTCATCATCAAGCCAACTCCTTAAATTGTACATTCGTTGTACACAGTGACTTTGTGTTACTGACAGGCATTCCTAACTGTTTCATTTGTTGATTCAGGGTTACCACGTTCATTATGTCTGAATTTGAAAAGATTCGGATATATATATCTTTCTTGAATTAAAGGCTCTCAGATCAAAGCGCGCCGACTGTCAAAAGGGGAGATTGTTATTTGAATACAAAGGGGTGATCAAAGTCTGTGCTAAGATTGATGAAATTTTGATGATCATGATGCTCTCAATCATCAAAAAGGGGGAGAATTTTACAAAGATCAATTTCAAAGTTCAAGGCAGAATTTCAAATTCAAAGTTCAAGATAGAATATCAAAGTTCAAAACTGATGGTGATGTTTCTGATGATATTTCTGAGAAGTTTGTTTTCTGAAGACAGTTCAGAGATCAAAGTGATGAAGACACAATTTTGCAGCTAGTTCCAAAGTTTTCCAAAGTTGTTTCAAAGTTTAAAAGTTTCAAAGAAGTTTCAAGAACTCTATTTCTTGTTCAAGACCTGTTGACTTTCAAAGCTGCAAAGTGTAAAAGAATTTTCAAGATTCTTCAAAGACTGAAAGAGTAACGACTGTGAAAGCTTCAAAGTTCAAAGATAAAGAGACAAAAGCTGAAGAATCAAGAGCTGAAGATCAGTATCAAATTTTTATTAAATCTTGAATACAAAGGGGGAGATTGTTAAGTCTAAATATTGTATCCAAGATTTAATAGGAAAGTCAAAGATGTAAAAGTCAACATTGTCATTGTAATAGTTAGTCAATGTATGTTTAGCATTCCTTAGTCATTAAGTCTTGTTTAGTTAGGTGGTATAAATTGGTTTTGGCTTTGTAAGGTTTGCTTTGTAAGAGTTGTGGGAACGAACTAGAGAACAAACCAGCTTAGCACAGATTGTAATATCAGACTTGTGATTAATGGAATCAAGATCTACTTTCTCTCTCTAGTTCTTGATCTTAATTGTCATATTATTGAGTAATTGCTTGATTGTTTGGGATTTTATGATTAACAAGTTGGATATCTTGAGCTGGTTCCCAACCTTTGAACCCAACATCATCTTCTCTAGTTGATCCCACATCTGTTTGCCAGAGGCTTTATAGCTGTCTATCTTCACATATATTTCGTTTGGAATGCCTTGAAGAATATAAGACTTTGCTAATCTATCTCCTTTTGCTCTTTTCAGGTTATTACCTTCTAGATCCTTAAACTTAAGTTGAATTCTATTCTCATCAGTTCCCTCTGGAGGAGTCCTCCAAACAGGTGCCATAATTCCTTCTTCTAAGGATTTCCTGATATAATCACCCAAATCTTGTCTTTCTATAAAGTTCAGGAACCGATCTTTCCACTGCTCGTACTCTCCCCTGAAGAGTACTGGTGGTTTGGTGTCAGTTCCGATTGCTAGGGCTTCTCTGGATGTCATTCTGGTTGAAAAATACTTTAAGTTTGGTTCGGGCGCAAAAGGAAAAATTTGCGCTAATGGTTGCTGGCGCAAAAGAGTTTTGCACGAGGTAAAGGTGGCGCAAAGTAACACTTGTCGCTAGTAGAGGTTGGCGCAAAAGTGTTTTTGCGTGAAGTGAGGGTCGCACGAAATAACTTTGCACTAGACGAGGTTGGCGCAAAAGATGGTTTGCGCTAATAGTCTTTGGCGCAAAAGTGACTTCGAGGAAAGTTTTGCGTTATGAGTGTTGGCGTAAGAGTGAACTTATGTTCAACTTTGCGTTTATGAACTTTGCGTGATCTTTAGATCTGAGAGTTGCGCGAGACAAAGTTGGCGTAAGCTGAGGTTTGCGCGAGAAGTTGTGAGAAGTCGTTGGCGTGAACTGAGGTTTGCGCAAGTTGAAGGTCGCACGAGTTGAGGATTGCGTGAGCAGTTGTTGGCGCGAATTGAGGTTTGTGCGAGACGTTGGTTGCGCGAAAGGAACTTTGCGCGAGGTGTTGATGGCGCAAAATTCAAGTTTGCGCTAATAGTTGATGGCGCAAAACTGATTATGAACTGGCGCGAGTTTGAACTTTGCGCGAGTTCGTCCCTGTACTTCGAAAAATCGATCTGTTTCGCTCAAATAAACCTGTTTGGGGCGATTAGCAGTACCAAAATTCTAACAAATGACCACAAACACTTTTAGAACAAATTTCTAGCCTTAGATCTCGAAAACAAACAGTTTTTGAAAAAAATATCGATGGAACAGTACATTTTTCAAGTCGAACTCAGACAACAAAATCACAAAATTGGAACTCGATTTCAGATCTATATTGAAATTAAACCACAACAACTCGATTTAGCACCCTATTCGATCACAACCTGATCGATTTCAACCCCAAAAACACACTAATACTCGAGAATGATTTTGAAATGAAGAACACAGAGTCGTTCTTTGTAAAACTTGATTTGAATCTATTATCAGGCTCTGATACCAATTGTCGGTCCACAATATATATCAAGTTCTTATCGACACAACAACAACAATATGATTACCAACCTGTTTGATTAATAATCAATCAATTACAAGGATGGATGTTCGGTTTTTAGCTCTCGATGTTCTCTCTCTCTGTTTTTCACCGTTAGTGTGTGTGTGTGTGTGTTCTCTGATTGTTGTCTAAGTTAGCTTCTCTAACACACTACATCAACCACTTGCAAACAAAAAAACAATATTTAAACTAAACTAATATCTAACAATAAACTAATATAATATCTTAACAAAATATTATCTAAAACATAATATCTAAAACTAAACTATAATTAACTTTGACATTTTATTACAAACGACATATTAGACTAATATTTAAGAGTCGACTTTCCGGCTTTAGCTTCAGATTGGATCTTCAGATTGGATGATTTTGAATCCAATAGATCTGTGCGCTAACAATACCCCTATAATTATTTAGTTTGTTTACTTTATACCTTTTACTTTTCTAATTTTCATTTTACACCATCATCATATTAACACATATAATCGTATATTAACTAAAATACGTTAAAAATACGTTTTAATTTTAACAAGTTACACCATTATAATCGTCTCTTCGATACCTTCGAAATGAGCCCATATTGAATATTTTTGGATTTAATTATTTTATTATATATCATATATACTACATAAAAATATTTTTAATATTTACAATTCATACCCTTATAGTTAATTATTTAATTTATGGTACATTCCTTACTTTTTCAATTTTCGTTTTACACTCTTATCACATTAGCATAATAATCACATATTAACTAAAATATGTTAAAAAATACATTTTAACATATCACATTAACATACATAATTACGTTAAAATACGTTAAGGAATTCGATATATATAGATATATTTTTATTTTAAATAAAGTAAAATTATTGATTTGAAATAAAATAAAGTTATTGATTTGAAATAAAGTAAAAACAATTCGATATATATATCGAACGAACGATTCGTTCATATATATCGATTTCATTTCAATCACATGCAAAACTCTCTCCCTCTATGATTTCAATCTTATGCACTTGATATGATTTCCAGTGCATATGCGCGGTCTTTCGACACTAGCATATTTTCTGAAAGTTGTGGTTATAAACTGCGTACAAGTCATGGGTTACCATGTGCACATGAACAAGAAATATATACATGTCAAGGAATACCCATTCCACTTGATGCGATCGACGTATTTTGTAAAAAAACTTGATTTATCGTCATGTGTGTCCGTACAAGATGACGATATTCAATGTGACGATGAAGTTCAGATGTTTAGAGAAAATTTCAATAAACAATTAGTTCCAGGTCGTAAAAGCTTGTTGAAAAAGTTAAAGGATATAATCATGCCGGAAAAAACGTTGTTTCATGAACCCTCGGCTCATAGAACCACTCGTGGATGTCCTTCTCTAAAAAATCAAGCTTTAAAGAAAAAGATTATTGAAGACCCTCATAGACGCAGTTGTTCTAACGCGCCAACATTTATCAACTCTGAAGATTTTGGTCATCAAGAATCAGCGAGGCATAACTCCTACTTCCAACGACAACCCCCCCCCCCCTAAATCCATATCTTGATCAAATCCCGAGTTTATTTCATCCATACATCACACAAATAGAAGATGTATTGGGCGATGGAAGTTGTGGATTTCGAGCCATATCTACTTGTTTGGGTGGTCATGAAGATTCATGGGACAATATCCGCAATGAGTTAATGGTTGAACTAACTGAGAATCTTGGTTATTATGTTGGGTCTGAAATATGCCAAGGATGGTTACTACTTCTAGTTCATCATGGTTACTACTTCTGTGATTAATACTTCTAGTTAATGCTGCTAGAAGAAAACAGTTAATACTTCTAGTTAGTACTTCTGTTATTAATGCTGCTAGTTGATGGTTAATGTTGCTCAACAAGATTAGTACTGCTAGTTCAAAGTTAGTACTGCTTGAAGAGATTAATGCTGCTGAGCATGGTTAGTACTGCTAGAGTTAATACTGCTCAAAGTATTAATGCTGCTTATGATTAATACTGCTTATAAGATGGAGATCTGTATGGAAAGGATGACAGCTGGATAAACTGAAGATTATGGAAAGCTTAGAGATAATGATGGAAGATATTCTGAAGATATTTTATTAATTGTAATTAGCTTTTATCTTCAGTGTATATATATAGTATTGTTTAGAATAGTTAGATAACTTTGGATATTATCATTCATTCTAAGTTTTAGAGAAAATCAACCTCAAGGCATAGATCCTAATTCTAGAGAAGTAGAATTCGTATTGGTGAGCCTGTTCATCAATATTGAGGTTGAGTGTGTAATCTTGTAACTTCAAAGCATTCAATACAAGTTTACAGTTTGTTCTTCATATTTTCTATGTTGATTTACTGTTTCATTAAATATCAAAGTGTTATTCCAAAAACTTCTTTGATATTGTTTCTGAGAATTAATTCTTGTTGAGAATTCGATCCTGACAAGTGGTATCAGAGCTAGTATTCTCAGAAACCTGCAATCATCATTCTTCCTTGAAATCAGAAATCATCAATGGCTAAAGTTTCAGATTCTTCAAGCATAGAAATCCCCACAGAGGTAATGTCTAATCTTTGCACTAAAACTTGTATGGAAACTGTTAAAAGGTACAGGGATCACAACCAGACAATGAGTGATGACCTTAAAAGATTAGAGAGAGATATAAAAGACTATGTAAGAATTGTTGAGAGTTTTGAGGAACAGATCAAAGTTTTCCAAGCCAATGAACTTCAACATTCTTATGATACAAATTACTGGAAGTGGGAGAAGAATGACCTAGAACTTCAGCTGAAAAAGTCTAAAGAGGAGAATGAGAAGATAAAGAGTGAGTTTGAGAAAGCCAAGCTGGATATTGAGAAATTTTCAAATGCTTCTAAAGCAATGGACTCTTTGCTCCAAACTCAAATCCATGACAAACTTAGAAGAGGAATAGGCTATAACACCACACCACCACCATACAACAACAATTACATTCCTCCTATATCAAACTTACTAGAGACCAAGGATAGGAAGGAATTGCCTGTTGGAGCCACTAAGGCAGATCCTTTAGACAAAGTGGTGGTTGAAACAGACTCTGAAGAAGATAACTCTAGTGAAAAGAGTAAGGAGAACACTGGGAGTGGTGAGATTCCTCTAGAAAATCACATTATCACCAATGAGGGATGTGGAAAGACTTGGGTCAAATCTAAGGACATTGAGAAGACTGAGGGAAAGTCTGAGAAGGTCCATTATAAGCAAACCACAGTTGTGAATCCTGTCCCTTGTAAACAGTGTTCTTGCAATAAATCTGAGCCCCAAAAACATGATAAACCAAGGGGAAATAAGAGAAACTGGAATAATCAGTGGGCACAAAAACAAGGGGTTGATTTGAGTAAAATCAATAGACCAAAACCTTGTTTTATCTGTGGCAAATTGAATCATCTTGCCAAACACTGTTATTTCAACCCTATCAACCAAAGAGTCACTTTTCAAAGAAAACCACAAAACTCTTTTGGTTATAGGAATAAAAGAAGGAATCAATTGGCTGAGAAAAGAGCACCTTTAAAGTCTCATGCTCAGAACAAGTTTGCTAATACAAAGAAAAATGCTCCAGATAAGCCAAGGAGTAATTTAAAGACAAAGAAAGCAAACAACTTTGTTCAAGTTTGGGTTCCAATTGTAAAGAAACCTGTTAGTACTGCTATTCTAGATAGTACTGCTAACAGAAATAGTGCTGCTGCAACCAATACTACTGCTAACAAGGATAGTGCTTCTACTAGTATTAATGTTGCAAAGCCTATAATCTTGACAAAGTATTCCAGCCATGAGATTCCTAAACAACTCATCCAGACCAAACTGACAGATTATATAAATGAGAAAGGACAACCCAAGACCACTTTGGCTTGGGTTCCCTCAAAGACTAACTGATTTATCAAGTGTGCAGGGCAATCAAAAGCTCAAGAGGAAGAGCATTTGGAATGAAGATAATGATTGCTCTTGGCACATAACAAGGAACATGGATTGCCTCAAATTCTTTAAAAGATTTGATGGAGGACATGTTACTTTTGATCCAGCAGAAGGTAAGAAAAGTGAAAAAGGTATAGTTTCAAAAGATAAAGTAACTTTTGAAAATTTTATGGTATATGGTACTACTAACCTTGTGTCTGTAAGTGTTTCAGGTTGCTAATACTGAAAGGTAGTTAGTACTTCTAGCTCAATGAATACTGTCAGACTGTGTTAATGCTGCTGGTATGTGTTACTACTGCCAGTCTGTGTTAATGCTGCTGATAAGTGTTACTACTGCTAATGTAAGATTTCTATACCTAAAAATGATCTTCAATGATTTAATGTCAAACCTGGATATCAATTAAAAGCTTTTATCTGTATCCAAGGTTTGTACAAGAAGTACTTAATAAGGAATTGACGGATTAACATCATTTTAATGAGATATATGTACCTAAAACCCCTAAGAGCAAGGTCTTTTCAATCATGAAGAGATCTGCTAAGGACTCGGAAGGAGTTGACACACCATTGTTCTCTACAATGATGGTGATGTCCCACAATCAAGAAGGTAAGGCATCAGGGTCAAAGCCCTCATTAGACCAACCCACTGATGACCTATCCACACCTTCCACTACCAAGCATATATCTTCAGATTCCTTTTGTCAAACCAACATTCCCCATTACTATATTATATAAGGAAAAGATACTGAAGGTTCCTTCCCTTCTTGTATCTTAAACCTCAAAACCTACAAGCCCTCTGATGGAGCATTTTTCATCAGAGAATATCCAAAGGGAAACCATAGGGGTGTCTCCCAACCCCAAGAAGGTGCTCAAAAAGGAGATGCAAGAGCATATGGGTTGTAAGGCTCACACTACTGACTTTGCACAAAGTGCATGACAGGACAGTGTGAACATATCTAAGACCTTCCCCATGGCAACTTTAGATGAGTAATTATCTAAAGGTCCCAGGTGCCAAGAAACCAAGGGAGTAGAAGGTGCTTTTGCTAGGCAGAAGATCTCTACTAAAAGATCCAAGGATCCTTCAAAGGTGGTAAACACACCTAAAGGAGGTGAGGACAGTTTAACTACAAAGAATTGATGGATACACTTGGTACAATTAGTCTGAAAGTTCACAATCCAATTATGGAGATAAAAGAGATGAAAAGGAGCACAGATCATGATTATTTCAAAAAGGGAGAGAATTAAACAACTGAACTTGAGAAGACATGAGAAGGAGAATCAAGTGGATATGAAATCTTATTTTGAGGGGGAGATAAGTGAAGAAGCTGAAATAAAGCATTAACTACAGCAGAAACAGAAAAGAAGAAAACAGCAGAAACTGAATCAAGAAGAACTAGTAATTGCAGAAAGTTTTGAAATTATCATAAAGACCCTATGCTGAAGAACTTAACTTCTCAGTTTTGAAAAGTTAAGTTAGGGGGAGATTGTTGGGTCTGAAATATGCCAAGGATGGTTACTACTTCTAGTTCATCATGGTTACTACTTCTGTGATTAATACTTCTAGTTAATGCTGCTAGAAGAAAACAGTTAATACTTCTAGTTAGTACTTCTGTTATTAATGCTGCTAGTTGATGGTTAATGTTGCTCAACAAGATTAGTACTGCTAGTTCAAAGTTAGTACTGCTTGAAGAGATTAATGCTGCTGAGCATGGTTAGTACTTCTAGAGTTAATACTGCTCAAAGTATTAATGCTGCTTATGATTAATACTGCTTATAAGATGGAGATCTGTATGGAAAGGATGACAACTGGATAAACTGAAGATTATGGAAAGCTTAGAGATAATGATGGAAGATATTCTGAAGATATTTTATTAATTGTAATTAGCTTTTATCTTCAGTATATATATATAGTATTGTTTAGAATAGTTAGATAACTTTGGATATTATCATTCATTCTAAGTTTTAGAGAAAATCAACCTCAAGGCATAGATCCTAATTCTAGAGAAGTAGAATTCGTATTGGTGAGCCTGTTCATCAATATTGAGGTTGAGTGTGTAATCTTGTAACTTCAAAGCATTCAATACAAGTTTACAGTTTGTTCTTCATATTTTCTGTGTTGATTTACTGTTTCATTAAATATCAAAGTGTTATTCCACAAACTTCTTTGATATTGTTTCTGAGAATTAATTCTTATTGAGAATTCGATCCTGACATATTACTCTTATGTGATTGGCGACGAGTGCCCAAGAATTTACGGAGCGTTGAATTTTTCCTAGAAGGGCGTCTTTGTACCACCTACGCATTGGATCGTTATGCCTGAAATGAGAATTCTAACTGCTTCAAGGTTCAATGTCATACTACATGTTCTCAATATGGCAAGCAACGTGACATACTTACCATTCAGGACACAACCGCCGTCATCATCCCAACACATGTCAATTGCAATAGTTTATTGGTAATCATTACATAAAGGTGGTATTAAACGGAGAATACCCAATGCCCACACTCATACACCATTGGACACGTTATGTACTTCCAGCTGCAAGTACATGGATTATCCAATACAAACCTAGATTAGATGTGTATGAAGAATATATAGAGCGTACTTGTACTCGTGGATATGTTGATTTAAATGAATAATCAAAGTTGGAATTTGTTGGAATGAAAACTTGTTGGAATAAGTTGGACAAAATTTACATGGACGAAGTAGTCTCGAGACATGGTGTACCTTTGTACATCGTGTCGGATCTTGATAGCCGTTTCACTTCAAACTTTTGGATGACCTTCAGAAAGAGTTGGGGACTAGAGTAAAGTTGAGCACGCCCTATCATCCACAAACTGACGGTCAAAGCGAACGGACCATCCAAACGCTCGAAGATGTGTTAAGGTCGTGTGTCATCGACTTTGGCGGGAATTGGGACTCTCAGTTACCTCTAGTGGAGATCTCTTACAACAACAGTTACCATTCTAGCATCGGTATAGCCCCATTCGAGGCCTTGTATGGCCGGAAATGTCGAACTCCGGTTTGTTGGTTAGAGGCAGGTGAGAAACAATTTGCCGGACCTGAGATCGTGCAAGAAACCGTGGACAAGGTCAAGGGTATCCAGGAGTTCTTAAAGGCGGCCCAAGACTGGCAAAAGAGTTATGCGGATAAGAAAAGGCGACCGGTAGAATTCCAAGTGGGTGATCGAGTTATGATCAAGGTATCACCTTGGAAGGGAATCATACGGTTTGGTAAGCGGGGAAGTTGAGTCCTCGCTTTCTTGGACCATTCACCATAACCAAACGGGTTGAACTCCAACCATATCAATTGGAGCACCCACCCGAGATGAATGGAATCCACAACACATTCCACGTGTGTTATCTCCGGAAATGTTTGGTGGAAGAGGAAAGTGTCATACCCCTTTCGGAGATAAGAGTGGATGAGGGTAACCGATGTATTGAGAAACCCGACGCCATTTTGGAAAAGAAATCCAAGAAACTCCATCACAAGGAAGTCATGATGGTCAAAGTCCAATGGAAGCATCATCGGGGGGACAATGTGACTTGGGAAGCGGAAGAAGATATGAAGAGGAGATATCCTCACCTTTTTGGGTGAGCATCGATTTCGAGGACAAAATCCTTTCCAAGTTGGGGAGGATTGTAACGCCTGGGATTTTCGGTAAGCTTTATTATAATCTTCAGATACTTCAAATTGCCTTCGTATGCTTTTCATGTGTATCTTTTATGTTACTCGTTGCTCATATACGTCGGGATCTGATCGTATTTGAGAATAATGAAAAATCGGAGCCTGAGGAGTTTGGGCGACAGTGACATGGTCACTGTCGCCGGTGTCATAATCGCTCATGGGAAAGAAGTCTCGGTACACCATGGCGACAATGCCTTGCGATTGTGACATGGTCACTATTGTTTGGCAAGTTCACAGAAGGCCACTCACCTACGGTACATTCTCTGCGAGAATGCCTCGCGATAGTGACCATGTCACTATCGCTTGACAATGTCCGGTGGTGGTCAGGTGGGTTAAATACGGGATTTTGACCTCTTTCTCATATCACTCCTCATTGATTCCTCCAATACTCTCTCAACTCTCTTCCCCTTCACTCATACCGATTCTAGGGTTTGCAAGAGGCATTAATTTTTCATTTATTACAAGAATGTATCTCCACCAACCAAAGATTCAAGATTAAAGACCTAACTTCTACATCTCCTACTTGCACCTCCATCAAGAAAGTTTTAGGGTTTTCACCAAAACCCTATTTTGTGAGTTCATCTTTCATATTAAATGCTTATTTGCTTCCATGAAAACCTTTTTTCTTTACATTACTTTAAATATTTACATTTTTCTTCATTTTGTGTTTCTTGAACTATCTAGGTCAAAATCTAGGGTTTTGACACTATGGTGATGTTATGAGATATGATGACCTAAAATGTTGGTGGGATGACAAACATGGATTATTTATGTATTATGAAACTTGTGAAATCAAAAGGGTGAAATGAATTATTTGGGTTTATATTGGAAAGTTAGATTTGTGAGTCTATTGTCTAAATGTGTGAATTACACTTGTGTATAGGGAACGTTATGTTAATATGTTTCCCATGTTGGGTAGAATGAGATTACATGAAAAGAAATGTTATACATGTATGTTAGATTTACCTTGTGGTGACATGGTGCTATAGGAGATTCATGTGTTTGGAATTTATAACAAAATACAAATTGTTATGTTGGTGAATCATGTTAGCTTTGCAAATTGTGAGGTCCCAAGGTAAAAATCCATGGATAGGGTTGAACTAGGTGACTCTTTGGGGTATAGGCTCGGATAGAGTTGAACTCATATTTACATTGAACTAAAGATTCATGAATAGAGTTGATGTTCTAACGGCTAAAGATTCATGGATAGAGTTGACGCCGGTAAATAACCATTCCAACTAAGTGCTCCATATGGGTTGTGGCCTACTTTCGTGCTCCACCATAACCTATGGTGGAACGGGTCTCCCCCGTCTCGCATAAGGTTCCAATGCTGGAGGATTCATATATTATTATTACCCTATTTATTGTTAAATGTTCACCAATGTATTACACTTCTTGCACATATATTTTTAGATGTTCTCACTAGGCTCCAAGCCTAACACTTGTTTGCTTTGGTGTACATATCAGGTTTCGTTAGTGGAGGGGTGACTAATCTTTGAGCAGAGAGTTGGGTCAACATTTTTGGGGACATAGCATTTGACGAGATATAGAGCATGCATTTTACTTGTCGATATTTTGGGAATTGATGACGACAACCAATTATAATCTAAATTAGAATATTTTAGATTAAGTAGGTTGTCGTTCCTTATTCCATTTCATTTGTGTATTGTAAACACATATACTCTTCCCCATTCTTGGGGTGATGTCATTTGTGAAACTTACTTCATATAAAATGTTCCAGGTTTAAATTCCTTTCAATTTATAAATGTTATATTACGAAAATTTCAAGTTTTTGAAATCACTAAATTTTAGGGTGTTACATTATATACTTCGAGCTGTAAGTACATGGATTATCCCATACAAACCTAGATTAGATGTCTATGAAGAATATATAGAGCGTACTTGTACTCATGGATATGTTGATTTAAATGAATATTCAAAGTTGGAATTTGTTGGAATAAAAAAAATAGCCAATATATTTATTATCTTTATGTTAAAAACTTACGTTGGATGTGATTCATTTTCTCTTTTAAAAAAAATAATTAACCAAGGTACAGTATATGACATATAATAATATAATTAAATCAAAAAATATTCAACATTGGACTCATTTTGAACGTATCGACGAGATGATTATAATGGTGTAACTTGTTAAAATTAAAAAGTATTTTTAACGTATTTTAGTTAATAAACGATTATATGTGTTAATATGATGAAAGTGTAAAATGAAAAGGGTAAAACTAAAAGGTATAAAGTAAATTATAAAAAAAATATAGGGACCAAAAATGTAATTATAAAAAAAAAGGAAATTGAATGTGAGGGGAGGGGAGGGGTATAGAATTTTGCAGGGGTAGCTTTAGAATAACCCGAGGGAGATGCTAACTCTACCCCTTCCTATAATGATATGTCCCCTCCTATCCTCCTATCCCTCTCACATTCACGACAACATAATCCAAAAGTTTGATTTTAATAGATTTTAATATATAAAGTTACATTTTATATACCCCTATAATTATTTAGTTAATTACTTTATACCTTTTACTTTTCTGGTTTTCATTTTACACCATCATCATATTAACACATATAATCGTATATTAACTAAAATACGTTAAAAATAAGTTTTAATTTTAACAAATTACACCATTTTAATCGTCTATTCGATACCTTCGAAATGAGCTCAATATTGAATATTTTTGGATTTAATTATTTAATTATATATCATATATTCTACATAAAAATATTTTTAATATTTACAATTCATACCCTTATAGTTAATTATTTAATTTATGGTACATTTCTTACTTTTTCAATTTTCGTTTTACACTCTTATCACATTAACATAATGATCACATATTAACTAAAATATGTTAAAAAATACGTTTTCATTAAAATACGTTAAGGAATTCGATATATATATATATATATATATATTTGATTTGAAATAAAGTAAAGTAGTCATCGAGTTCTGCTAAAGGATGAAATGGGTTAGAGACAATCCATTGTAACGTGAGACGGTCGTCTTGTAAGGATGACACCATTGAGATTTATAATTAGTTGTTACCCTTTTGGGGACTGAGAAACCCAATAAGTGCTGAGAGTGACCTGATGTGAGAAGTAGATTTCGAGGACGAAATCATTCTAAGGTTAGGAGGATTGTAACACCCGGAATTTGCCTAAGATAAACAAGGTGTTCTCATGACCCTAGAAAGGTATTGGTCAGTAGTTAAATGTGGGTTAATGCTTTATGTGAAACGCTCAACATATTAGGGACTTTCAGAAGCGAAAAAGGGTCGAATGTCGGGCCGGGAAGCATTGGGCGACAGTGCCAAGGGGAACACTCGCTAGACATATTCGCGGGCCTATAGGGACGCTCGGTACACTTGGTGCAAGTATGCCGGCGACTGTGACAGTGGTCACTATCGCGGGGCATAGTTGCTGGAAGGGGATTACACGCGGTACAAACCCGACGATTGTGACTGGCGATAGTGACACTGTCACTATCGCGTGGCACTCTCGTCCGCAGGCTCCAAGGGGCTTTTAAGCCCGGTTTTTGGGTGATCTTCTTCATAACTTCTCATCCTCTTTACCCTAAACTCTCCCAACTCTCCAACCCTCACAAATGTCGGTTTGGGTTGCATCCAAGACTCCATCTCCCCTACTCTTTCATGTTTAGACCTCATCAATGGTGAGATTGGAAGCTATACCTAGAGTTCTTCACCTTCTTCTCCATTCCAAGAATCTTTAAGTTTTAGGGTTTCACCAAACCCTCTCCATTTATTTTGAGGAGTTAAAGTTTGAGGTCATTTTAGTGACCCTAGAAGTATATTGGTGGTGGATTCAAGTTCGGCTAAGGTAACCTACTATTCCCTTCAACTATGGAAATTAGGGTTTTGGATAAGATGAGATCTTCATGTAAAATGTTTGGGGAACGATTCTATGTGGATTAAATATGATTATTTATGGTTGGAAACTTATGGATATAGGTTTTGGAAGGATTTGCTAGTGGATTCAAGATTCTCCAAGGAAGCTCAAGTTGGGGTAAAATCTAGATTTATCCTAAATCAAGCAAGGTGAGTTCAAGTTGATTTGTGAAAACATTGTACATACCAAAATGTTCATTTTTAAAGTGTTTATGTGTTTTACATGAAATTATCATTTGTTGAGTTATTTAGGAATTTTGATAAATATGTCATAATTGGAAGTGTCTTGATGCTTTATTGCATAAATGGAGATTATTTGGTTAAAATGCACTTTTAGCGTTTGTTTTGGAGAAATGCTTAATTTTGTGTTGTGGGATGTTTTTGAAGGAATAAATGGTAGAAATTCATTTGGAAAAATAATTTTTCCTAATGAAAACTATGGAGTTCATTCATGCATTTTGGAGTGTGTGTTTGTATAACGCGAGTCGATTGCATTTTATTATTTGGGGAATGTTATTTGACTTAAAAGATATAGAGCCTGGTTATGTTTTACACATTAATGCACTTTGTTGCATATTGATGTTAATTACATGCTCGAGTGCATTGGTCATTCCTGGGTAGTCATGTAATGTTAGACTGTCTTGCATTGGATCCATAGGCACGTAAGTCAGTCTGTTTTAGGTGGTCAATTGGGTATTACGGGGTTGGACTCCGGTACCCATGTTTTACGACCGGAAACTTTCTAAGTTGGCACTAGGAGGGTTGAGTCTGGAAGTGCTACCGGAGAGGTAGGCACTAGGACCTCCGCCGCTTGAATTAATGCATTGGAGGTAATCTTTAAGTATGCCGCAAACCCCGTGCTAAGTCTGCCTAGGGGGACAAAATTTCTTGTGTAATCAAATTTTATCTGTTTTTAATTTGCATTAACGATCATATCTGTCAAGTTTTCTCTTAATCAATACAAGATGACCTCAAGAGAAGCTCTAGATATCGGAACCGACACGAAGCCACCTGTACTCTTCAGAGGAGAGTATGAGCAGAGGAAAGATCGGTTAATGGACTTCATTGAAATACATGATCTGGGTATATTCATTAGAAAATCTCTGAGTGAAGGGAGTATGACAGCTCCAAGGACAATGTGTTATACTACAAAGAAGAATGGAGAAAGAGTAGATCTAGATTGTCAATTACCACTTCGTATGTACTCAGACGAGCAAAGAAAGAGATATGACGCTGACAACTTAGCTTTATCTTTCCTACTGAATGCAATGTTTGAGGAGATTTCAAAAGAGATCTTTTTTACATTAGAAAGCAAAGAGACTAAAGGAAAGCTGTTATGGGAACATATTGAGAAGCTGATGAGAGGATCAACAGTGTCATCAGGAGTTAAGGTTTTGGAAGCTGAGAACTCTGAGCTACAAAAGAAAATATCTGAGTTTGAAAAGAAGTTCTCAGATCTGTCAAAGAAAAGTGGTGAAGAGAAGAAGACTCTCGAGCTTAAATGTTTAATACTTTATCAAAAAGTTGAAGACTTTGAGAAAGTAATCATATTGGAAAGAGATCAGTTTGCCAAGGAGAGGAAGGCAAATGATCAGAAGGGTGCTAAGAAGAGATTCGAAGAAGAAAGAAGCATCCTTGAAGCAAAGCTAAAGAAGCTTACCGAGAAGCTATCTGAATTATCTAAGAGTGTACTGACAGAGAAGAAAAAGAAGTCTGCATTTGAGAAGAAGATTAAACTCCTTATCAAAGAACGAGACAGTTATTCTTCAAAGGTAAAAAAGCTTCAAGATATTATTTCAAAAACGGTGGTGGTGACTGAGCGAACGACTCCAGAGTCAAAAATCCACTCACCTAGAAATATTTCAGTTGGTTCTAACAAACCAGCCGCAAGCTCACATCAGAAAACTGCTCTTTTCAAAAGGCCAGTTAAATATTCTAATCAGATTCATTCTACTAATCTTTTCTATGACAGGAATAAAGATTTTTCAGGTACACATCAAAGAAGGAGAAGAAGCTTCCAGGAAGAAGCTGAACTGGTCTGGAACAGGAAACCAGTTAAAGAAGAGCTGAAATGTAAAAACTCATGTGTACATACGCCGATTGCCAAGAAGAACAATGCGCTAAAAGGTAAACTTGATTTTGTTTACTCAAGAGATAAATTAATCAGTTTGTCAGGTAAGAAATTCTATTGTTCTTATTGTCGTACACATGATCCTGTTCACAAGAAAAATGACCATTACTGGTATGGTTCTTACTCAGTAACCCCCATACGAACTGCAACTAACACTCATGGACCCAAATACTAGTGGGTACCAAAGAAAACTAAACCTGTGTTGCAGGCACCTACTGTCAAGGGGGAGTAGGAAGAACATGGCTTCTAAGTAAATCAGCTTAGAACCCGTACTTCAACGAAGTTGACTTATAAACACAACAGTTTAGGACTCGCAATTCAATCATCAAAAGACCTTACTCCTGAGCTGATATGAGAAATTGTACTCTGATACTCAAATGAGGAAATCAACCATCAAGGGGAGTACATACATACTTTTCTGAAATTTTATGCATAATATTTCTGATAAGTTTCAAATGCATAATTTCAGGGGGAGTAAATAAAAAGGTGATGACTTCTGATTATTCCTGATCAGAACTCGTACTTTAAAAAGTTTTACTGCTTTTTGTCTTTTCAATTTAAGTGAATAAATTTTACTTTGACTTGACATAAGACTTTTGCAGAATTTTTGAGAGATGCTTACAAGTTCATATGTTTATGACTTTAAGCTTAGCTTCATGAGATGTAAGATCATACATTCAGGTATTATCCTTTATCTTAATATCATATATGGTTGAAAGAAGGACAACTTTCATTCATTGAAAACATCGTTCTCAAACGATCAAATCACTTCCCGATTTTTTTTCAACATATTTTATATTATGGAAGTGTGATTTTAAATGTTTTCAAAATCAATATTGTCCTTTAACTGAAATAGTTAAACCAATCTGAGCATCACGTGCATCATAGGAAAACAAGAATCATTGTGCTAGGAATTAACACAACTTCTATGGAATCACCTTAACCAGTGATTTCTTCCCAAGAAGTTAATCCTTAGTGATTGATTGTGAGAAGTGAAAAGACATGAGTGTGATTAGAGTAAGCAAAACGTTTAAAAGAAAGAGCGTGTGAGAACAGAGTTAAAAGAATATCACAACTCTGCACTAATTTTTTCTGAGCCGGGTAGCCACAATTCTAGTGATTCACAATTCTTTGGTGATCATTATTGAAACAGGCAACTAGCCCATGCCAACTCTTGATCAAACCTCACTATCTACTCATTTTCTTCTCAACAAGAAAGTGTTTCACATTTTCAAAGGGGACGCAACACATATGCTATCTGATTTTCATTTGGAAAATCTAGATATTGAAAAGAAGGAAGTTTGCCCCACCTTCGCACTTCAAACATGCACATTGAGTCTGTGTTTAACTTACTATTGTCTCAGTGGTTTACACAATATTGAGCCTTATAAGCAATCATCAGTGCTTAATTCTTTCTCATCACAATCACGAACACACAAGGAATTTGTTTCTTTGTCATAACGTTTATAGAAATTTACCTTTGTGGTGTTTCGATGATTAAATGGAAGCCCTGGGGGAGTTAACATCAAACAACTCCTTTCCAATGTGTATTCGTTACACACAGTGACTTTGTGTTACTGACAGGCATGTTAACTGATTCATTAGTTGATTCAGGTGTTACACGACTATTTTGTCTGGATTTGAAAAGATCTAGATGAATATATTATGAATTGACGAATCAGAGGCTCTAAACACAACATTGACATTTCTTACAACTAATTTTGATGATGTTGTTGCACTTAACATCAAAAAGGGGGAGAATGACTACACAAGAAATGGCAAAGATCACATGTTTCAAGAATCATGTCCACTCTTCAAAGGGGGAGAATGTTAGAAAAAGACATGCTGATTCCAGAGCTAGAGAAAGAGATTGCATCTTCTAAGCTGATAGAGAAGATCAAATTGCTACATCATTTTAGTAATGATCTTGATCCAAAGGGGGAGATTGTTAGACCACAGTCTCATTGGATTCAAGATCATCCAAACTGAAGATCGCAATCTGAAGCTAAAGCTGAAACGTCGACTCTCGATATTAAAGTCTATGTCTATTTGTAATAAATGTAATTCAATGTAATTCAATGTAATTGTTTGTTATTGTAATAGTTAACTTAATTTAAATATCTATTTCTAATAGATATTAGATTTAGTTAACTTAGTTAGATAAAGTTAGTTTCTAGTATTTAGTTAGTTATATTAGAAATAATATCTAGATCTAATATTTAGATATTATCTTAGGAAGTGTGTTCAACACACTAGTTAGATATCTTTGTGTATCTCTCAATCTCTCTAACAATCAGATCATATCATATACAAACACACACTTAAAGGTGTAAAAGAGAGAAAAACAGAGAACACAAATCCAAGCTTTAATCTGATCAACCTTGTAACCATTTCTATATATCAATACAGGTTGGTAATCGTTATTGTGTTGTTATTCTATAAAACTTGATATAAGTATTGTTGGACCCACAGATTCAAACAACAAAGATTACAATTTCACAACTTTCTCTCTCTAAACTCTCTCACTAGAAATGTTTACAATAGCCTCTTCTCTAATTCGTGTACATTTGATTACAAAGACTATTTATACCCTTGACAATTACAAAGAAAACAAACAAATACAATTACATTGACTTTGACTTTATTAACAAAAGACTTTGACTTTGATGAGAGTTGACTTTTTCAGCTTTGACTTCTTGACTTCTGTCTTCAATCTTTAATGATCTTGAATCCAATAAATACTTGCTCTAACAAAGGTCATAAATTGCAGTATCTTGCTTGAGACTCTAAACGAGGTTGAATCGTAAGTATCACAGTACCCGAAAATAGCGTTCGATAAAACATGGATAAATAAAATCTTAACAAGGTTTGCAACCATGTGCAATAAAGCAATTTTATGCAGGTTAAAAATTATGGTTTAAAATCTTGTGTGTGCTAATCATTTTCCCAAGATTTCGTATTGTAATCCACATGATAATTTGGAAACATGAGAGATAATTGATGCAATTTATTTTAGAAATAAATTTTGTGCATGAACTTGATCGACACTCAACTATTGAAACCACGCTCCTCAGTTTCCTAGTCACACTATCGTCATCCGGATGCTCAAACATCTTAAGGCGATAAACGAAAATTTCATCGGTTCATCTTACAATTTCTTCTTGAATAATGTTGATTCCTTATGTCTATGGTTTTAATCCAACCAATAATTTCGACCCCAAAACGGTCCATTTAGTGTTATCATCATGCTTATTGTCACTCCGAGTGAGGAATGTTAAAATCATCAATCTCTTCTAACAGCTAACCACTTAGAAGCTTGTTCACTACCCAAACGGTCGTTACATCAAAGTAGTCCAAGTATACACATGTAACTTGTAGGCTCACCATAACACTGACCAGATGCAATTATGAACGTATCGTACATGATCATCCTTGGTACCCTTGACATGATTCACGTTCCTAGTGGCTCCATCAATCTCAAAATATCCTATCTTAAAGTGCCTATTGGTGAGATTCTCTCTCTCAATCACTAAAAAGAACACTAGTTTGAGTCTAGGCATTCCAAATCAACACCTAATTCTCTCAAACTTAAGCTCTGATACCAATTTGTAACACCCTCAAATTTGGTAAGAGCAACTAACTAAAAAGTTAGGATATGTCGACAAATAAAAAGTTTAGGCTAACGCCTAGTGAGTTCAAGAGTTTTCAACATGAACGAATATATTTGTTAAAAGGAAAAAATACAGCTTAAATCATTATCTTTCAAAATGCTTTACTTTAAATATTAAACGATTCATTTTTCCAATAACACACACATTTTTAAAGACATGTATACCAACATAGACATCCCTTTGTAAATCAACTTTAACTGCTAACTCACCTAAAACGTGAATAGTAATTGAACTCCCCATTGATAAAAACGTAGATGAAACTTTATTTCCCAAAACACCCAAAACATGGATGGGGCAAAATACTCAACCCATAAATAATAATTAAAATCCATATATATAAAAACGTCACCAAAAACATGGATAATAAACCTAATACTCACACGACCATAAAATGGAAAGAACACAAATATCAAACATGGGAATGACATATTTCGTTCAAACCTTAATATACGTGGAGGGAAATCCAATATTAAGGTCATCATTTATAGTCACCCACACAAGCCCAACGATAAGAAAGTAAGGCGTTAATAATTACAATGTTATTGGCCGATGACGGGGGAGACCCATATCCGTTGAGAATGGAGTAACACAAAAGTATGCCACCCTTGCAACGTTAATTGCATGACACCTCACGACATAAAAGCCCAACTGTCCCTACGACTTCTTAACAAGTTTCACCTCAAGAGTCGGTTGACCTTGGTGGACATTACAAAGAACTCCACCCCGAAGGCCCGACATACTTAAAGACTACCTCCAATGCATTAATTCAAGTGGCGGAGGTCCTAGTGCCTACCTCCCCGGTAGCACTTCCAGACTTAACCCTCCTAGTGCCTACTTGGAACGTTTCGGGTCGTAAAACATGGGTGCCGGAGTCCAACCCCGAAATACCCAATTGACCACCTAAAATAGACTGGCTTACGTGCCTAAGGATCCAATGCAACACAGTCTAACATTACATGACGGCCCATTAATGACCAACGCACTCGAGCATGTAATTAACATCAATATGCAACAAAGTGCATTAATATGTAAAACATAACCAAGTTCTATACTGAGCCATTAAAACCGGACAAGTTTCCCCAAGACTTTTTTAAATCAACACCGTGCTAAAGTGCTCAAAACCCTTTTTGACCAACAAATAACATTTTCTAAATAATAAAACGCAATCGAATCGCATCATGCAAACACACACTCCAAAATGCATGAATGAACTCCAACACAGTTTAGATTAGGACACATTATTTTTCCAAATGAATTTATACCATTTATTCCTTCAAAAACATCCCACAACACAAAATTATGCATTTCTCCAAAACAAACGCTAAAAGTGCATTTTAACCAAATAATCTCCATTTATGCAATAAATCATCAAGACACTTCCAATTATGCCTTATTTAACAAAATGCCTAAATAACTCAACAAATGATAATTTCACGTAAAACACATAAACACTTTAAAAATGAACATTTTGGCATGTACAACGTTTTCACAAATCAACTTGAACTCACCTTGCTAGATTTAAGTTAAATCTAGATTTTACCCCAACTTGAGCTTCCTTGGAGAATCTTGAATCCACAAGCAAAACCTTCCAAAACCTAGATCCACCAGTTTACAACCATAAAAAATCATATTTAATCCACATATAATCGTTCCCCAAACATTTTACATGAAGATCTCATCTTATCCCAAAACCCTAATTTCCATAGTTGAAGGGAAGAGTAAGTTACCTTAGCCGAACTTGAATCCACCACCAATATACTTCTAGGGTCACTAAAATGACCTCAAACTTTAACTCTTCAAAATAAATGGATATAGTTTGGTGAAACCTAAAACTTAAAAATTATTGGAATGGAGAAGAAGGTGAAGAACTCTAGGTATAGCTTCCAAGCTCACCATTGATGAGGTCCAAACATGAAAGAGTAGGGGAGATGGAGTCTTTGATGCAACCCAAACCGACATTTGTGAGGGTTGGAGAGTTGGGAGAGTTTAGGGTAAAGAGGATGAGAAGTTATGAAGAAGATCACCCAAAAACTGGGCTTAAAAGCCTCCTAGAGCCCGCGGGCGAAAGTGCCACGCGATTGTGACAATCTCACTATCGCTAGTCACAATCGTCGGGTTTGTACCACGGGTACTCCCCTTTCAGCGACTATGCCCCGCAATAGTGACCACTGTCACAGTCGTGGGAATACTCGCACCAAGTGTACCGAGCGTCCCTTTAGGCCCGCGACTATGCCTGGCGATTGTGCCCCTTGGCACTGTCGTCGGACACTGTCGCCTAATGCTTCCCGGCCCGACATTCGACCCTTTTTCTCTTCTGAAAGTCTCCGATCTGTTGATCGTTTCACGTAAAGCATTAACCCACATTTAACTACTACAAATACCTTTCTAGGGTCATGAGAACACCTTGTTAATCTTAGTCAAATTATGGGTGTTATAATCCTCTTAACTTTAGAATGATTTTGTCCTCGAAATATACTTCTCACATCAGGTCACTCTCAGCACCTATTGGGTTTCTCAGTCCCCAAAAGGGTAATAACTAATTATAGACCTCAATGGTGTCATCCTCATAAGACGACTGTATCCCGTTACAAGGGATTGTCTCTAACCCATTTCATCCTTTAGCTGAACTCAATGACTTCTTGACGCAACTGCCATACTGATTCCACGACGACCTTCACATCCAATAAGCACCCTGATACGTTACACTCGTACAAGGGTGAACCTCGAACCTTCATGGAATAATTTTTAACCATATGATCTTGGTTGCCTCCCAACCTTAGGTGACACGTACTACCTCAAGGGTAGCTTTTGATCTCGACTTCTTATTGGCTAATCCGTTCCAGCTCAACGCGATTCCAAATCCGTAACCCAAGGGTAGCTTGTGATGCATCAATTTAATTATGTCGTGTATATACAAATAATTTTTCTACACTAGAACATGTGCGCCAATTGTTTGTACAAACTCCAAAAGAGGAACTTCGTAAATTCAAGCTTCAAAAATTTTCTTTCTTAACCATAAAATGACATAGAATAAAACTTCGAATAAGGCCCTCATACATCAGTTTATTCCCGAATTTAGTAAAATGATAGGTGCATGCGAATCAGTCAAACGTAAAATAATTTAAATCGATTTCAAACTTTTAAGCATCATGAACAAAATGATCTTTGTCCCAAGATAGTGACTATAATGACATGCATATCGATAAATCAATATAACACATTGTGTGAAACTATAACAGTAGCATCAACAACCGAAGAAGGTATAAAGCAAGAGTTCTACAAGGACCATCCTAGGTTTTTCATAAGCTTACTCACACCAGAAGTTTAAATCAACTCAAATACCAAGTAGTCAACAACAAAATATATTTGTATAAAACTCAAAAGTCCATTTATGCAATATTAAGACTCTCAAGACGTCTATTGTCGTTGCGAAAAGACATGTGTAAAACCCGCGTGATACATGACGCTCAATAAAATCCATACATTTGCATGCAACATAGTTAAAGCCACGTATTTCAAAGTTCACTCATGCGTAGCAAAACGTCATAAAATAATACTTCATAAAACCCAACAAAACTCACACGGAATAAAATTCCAATAAAACTCAAACACTAAAACATGGGGATAACTTTTTCCTCTAAAACCTTAACATACATGGTGGGGATCCAATGTCAAGGTTGATATTCCCTATTATCAAGTTCTAATTGCTAACAAACACTCAAGATGAGAATTCCAAATCATATGTCATTGATTCAAACAACAAAGATTACAATTTCACAACTTTCTCTCTCTAAACTCTCTCACTAGAAATGTTTACAATAGCCTCTTCTCTAATTCGTGTACATCTGATTACAAAGACAAACAAAGACTATTTATACCCTTGACAATTACAAAGAAAACAAACAAATACAATTACATTGACTTTGACTTTATTAACAAAAGACTTTGACTTTGATGAGAGTTGACTTTTCCAGCTTTGACTTCTTCACTTCTGTCTTCAATCTTTAATGATCTTGAATCCAATAAATACTTGCTCTAACAATCTCCCCCTTTGGATCAAGATCATTACTAAAAGATTTAGCAATGCGATCTTCTCTCTTTAAGCTCGATTTGATTAAGTTCCCCCTTTTAACAATCTTTATCTTCTCTTGTAATCTCCCCTTTTATACAAACACGATATACAAACTCCCCCTTAACACGATGAAATTCTTCTTTGATAAGCTTTGTCTTCAAAAACTTTCAGCAATCTTCCCAACGTCTGATCTTCAAAAAATAGTAACAATCTCCCTCAAGATTATAAACAAACCTCTTTCAGACATTGAAAGGAATTATCTTCATTTACAGCTCTGAATGTTTTCTCTAACTTTCTTCAAATAAAATTTCTCCAAAATCTGCTTGCTTTCGAAATTCTTTGAACTTTCGCTTATCAACTTTGAACAAACTTCAATTCTGAAATATCTCTCTCCATATCCAATACAAATACTTCTTTCCGGACAATTCTTTCAACTTTAACATTTCTTTGAAATACACATTTCTTGATATCTTCTCCCCCTTTTTGATGATTAGAGCATCTATATCATCAAAAGTTTTATTCCAAGAAATGTCTTTGACCATTTTTTGTTCCAAATCAGATATTTTCTTTCGAAGCTCAGCATTAGCATCTTCCAGACTCTTAACCGTCTCCTCATAACTTTCAACAGATGCTTGCTGCTAGATTTGGATAATCTGATATTCCAAGTCAAAGATTTTATTTTTCTTTCGAAGCTCTGGTACCAATTGATATTCCCTATTATCAAGTTCTAATTGCTGAAAAACACTCAAGATGAGAATTCCAAATCATATGTCATTGATTCTGTTAGACCACAGTCTCATTGGATTCAAGATCATCCAAATTGAAGATCGCAATCTGAAGCTAAAGCCGAAACGTCGACTCTCGATATTAAAGTCTATGTCTATTTGTAATAAATGTAATTCAATGTAATTGTTTGTTATTGTAATAGTTAACTTAGTTTAAATATCTATTTCTAATAGATATTAGATTTAGTTAACTTAGTTAGATAAAGTTAGTTTCTAGTATTTAGTTAGTTATATTAGAAATAATATCTAGATCTAATATCTAGATATTATCTTAGGAAGTGTGTTCAACACACTAGTTATATATCTTTGTGTATCTCTCAATCTCTCTAACAATCAGATCATATCACATACAAACACACACTTAAAGGTGTAAAAGATAGAAAAACAGAGAACACAAATCCAAGCTTTAATCTGATCAACCTTGTAACCATTTCTATATATCAATACAGGTTGGTAATCGTTATTGTGTTGTTATTCTATAAAACTTGATATAAGTATTGTTGGACCCACAATTGGTATCAGAGTCTGATTAAGATCAAAATCAAGTTTTACAAAAGCGACTTTGTGTTCTTCAAGAAAAAGTGATTTCGAGTGTTAAAGTGTTTTAGGTGTTAAAATCGATCAGGTTGTGATCGATTAGCATGCTAGATAGAGTTGTTGGTATTTGATTTCACTATAAAGCATAAATCGAGTTCCAATTTGTGATTTTAGTGAGAAAAAGTCGAGTTTGATAAACGTACTGTGCCATCAATTTCATTTTTAAAAAGTGTGTTTTATTGAGATCGAGTGCTTATATGCAGTTCTAGAAGTGTTTCTAGACATAAGGGTAGAGTTTGGTATTGCTAAATCGATTCAGGAACAGATTTTAGACGATTTTTCGAAGTCCAGGACGAACAAGCGCAAACCACAAGACGAACATACGCAAAGTCCAACTTTGCGCTCCTCAAGTGAAACGCAAAGCTTCACTTTGCGCTCCTCAAGTGAAACGCAAAGCTTCACTTTGCGCTCCTCAAGTGAATCGCAAAGCTTACTTCTCGGATCTCAAGCAAACGCAAACCTCAACCTCACTTCTCACAAGTAGGAAACGCAAACCTCGTGAAACGCAAACCTTACTTTGCGCTTCCCACGTGAAACGCAAACCTCACTTTGCGCACTGTGCTTGACATGCAAACCTTGAAACGCAAACCTCTTTTCTCCAATCCAGACTTAGAGAAGACTCTTGTTGGTATACATGTCTTTAAAAAGGTGTGTGTTATTGGAAAAATGAGTCGTTTAATATTTAAAGTAAATCATTATGAAAGATAGTGATTTAAGCTGTATTTTTTCCTTTTAACAAATATATTCGTTCATGTTGAAAAATCTTGAACTCATTAGGCGTTAGCCTAACCTTTTCATTTGTCGGCATGTGCAACAGGCTTCGTTGGGAATAGTTATAGTGGCATTGTTAAGAGAGGAGTGCTAGTTGCGTACTCAGAGAGTGATCAGCTTGTTAAAATCTTTCGCATTTGTTCTGGGGAGAGCAACTTGTGTTTGGGGTTAAGTAACACGTGGCTTTGGTTTAGTACTTGTAAATTATTGGAGTTTATGTTTTATTTGAGGTTTGTTATAGAATTTTTAAATTTTAGGTATATTGGGTTTTGATTTGTAGGATGAAGTTTTGTCCTTTATTTAATGTTATATCGAAATTTTTAATTATTTGCTCTTACCAAATTTGAGGGTGTTACATATATCGAACGGACGATTTGTTCATATATATCGATTTCATTTCAATCACATGCAAAACTATCTCCCTCCATGATTTCAATCTTATGCACTTGATATGATTTCCAGTGATATGCGCGATCTTTCGACACTAGCGTATTTTATGAAAATTGTGGTTGTAAACTGCGTACAAGTCATGGGTTGCCATGTGCGCATGAATAAGCAATATATACATGTCAAAGCGTACCCATTCCACTTGATGCGATCGACGTATTTTGGAAAAAACTTGATTTCTTGCCATGTTTGTCCGCACAAGATGACGATATTTAATGTGACGATGAAGTTCAGATGTTTAGAGAAAATTCCAATAAACAATCAGTTCCTAGTCGTAAAAGCTTGTTGAAAAAGTTAAAGGATAGAATCATGCCGAAAAAAAAACATTGTTTCATGAACCCTCAGCTCATAGAACCACTCGTGGACGGTTCTAAAAAATCAAGCTTTAAAGAAAAAGATTATTGAAGACCCTCGTAGACGCAGTTGTTCTAACGCACCAACATTTATCAACTCCGAAGATTTTGGTCATCAAGAATCAGCGATGCATAGCTTCTACTTCCAAGTACACCCCCCCAAATCCATATCTTGATCAAATCCCGAGTATATTTCATCCATACATCACACAAATACAAGATGTATTGGGCGTTGGAAATTGTGGATTTCGAGCCATATCTACTTGTTTAGGTGGTCATGAAGACGCATGGGACAATATCCGCATAGAGTTAATGGTTGAACTAATTGGGAATCTTAGTTATTACTCTTATGTGATTGGCGATGAGTGCCCAAGAATTTACGAAGCGTTGAATTTTTTTCAGAAGGACGTCTTTGCACCACCTACGCTTTGGATCGTTATGCCTGAAATGGGAATTCTAACTGCTTCAAAGTTCAATGTCATACTACATGTTCTCAATATGGCAGGCAATGTGACATACTTACCATTCAAGACACAACCGTCGTCATCATCCTAACACGTATCAATTACAATAGTGCATGTTAATGGTAATCATTACATAAAGGTGGTAATAAACGGAGAATATCCAATGCCCATACTCATACACCATTGGACACGTTATGTACTTCCAGGTGCAAGTACATGGATTATCTCATACAAACCTAGATTAGATATATATGAAGAATATATAAAGCGCACTTGTACTCGTGGATATGTTGATTTAAATGAATAATCAAAGTTGGAATTTGTTGAAATAAAAACTTGTTTGGGATAAAAAACAATACCCAATATATTTATTATATTTATGTTAAAAACTTACGTTGGATGTGATGCATTTTATCTTTTAAAAAGAAAAATCAATTAACCAAGGTACAATATATGACATATATAAATATAATTAATTCAAAAAATATTCAATATTGGGCTAATTTCGAAGGTATCGACGAGACGATGATAATGGTGTAACTTGTTAAAATTAAAAAGTATTTTTAACGTATTTTAGTTAATATACGATTATATATGTTAATATGATGAAATTGTAAAATGAAAAAAGGTAAAACTAAAAGGTATAAAGTAAATTATGAAAAAAGTATAGGGACCAAAAATGTAATTATTAATCATAAAAAAAAAATTTGAATTTGAGAGGAGGGGTATAGAATTTTGGGGGTAGCTTTAGAATAACCCAAGGGACATGCTAACCCTACCCCCTCTTATAATGATATACCCTCTCTTATCCCCTTATCACTCTCACATTCACGACAACATAATCCAAAATCAATTAAAATATATATATATATATAGTTACATTTTATACCCCTATGATTATTTAGTTAGTTATTTTATACCTTTTACTTTTTTAATTTTCATTTTACACTATCATCATATTAACAAATATTAACCGTATATTAACTAAAATACATTAAAAAAATACGCTTTAATTTTAACAAATTACACCATTATAATCGTCTTTTCGATACATTCGAAATGAGCTCAATATTGAATATTTTTTGTATTTAATTATTTTATTATATATCATATATATTACATAAAAATATTTTTAATATTTAGAATTCATATCCTTATAGTTAATTATTTAATTTATGGTACATTCCTTACTTTTTCAATTTTCATTTTACATTCTTATCACATTAACATAATAATCACATATTAACTAAAATTTGTTAAAAAATACGTTTTAATATATCACATTAACATACATAATTACGTTAAAATACGTTAATGAATTCGATATATATATATATATATATATATATATATATATATATATATATATATATATCGAACGAACGATTCGTTCATATATATCGATTTCATTTCAATCACATGCAAAACTCTCTCTCTCTCTCTATAATTTTAATCTTATGCACTTGATATGATTTCTAGTGAATATGTGTGGTCTTTCGACACTAGCTTATTTTCTAAAAATTGTGGTTGTAAACTGCGTACAAGTCATGGGTTGCCATGTGCGCATGAACAAGCAATATATACATGTCAAGGCGTACCCATTCCACTTGATGCGATCAACGTATTTTGGAAAAAACTTGATTTCTCGCCATGTGTGTCCGCACAAGATGATGTTATTCAATGTGACGATGAAGTTCAGATGTTATAGAATATTTCAATAAACAATCAGTTCCTGGTCGTAAAAGCTTGTTGAAAAAGTTAAAGGATATAATCATGTCGGAATAAACATTGTTTCATGAACCCTCGGCTTATAGAACCACTCGTGGACGTCCTTCTCTAAAGAATCAAGCTTTAAAGAAAAAGATTATTGAAGACCCTCGTAGACGCAGTTGTTCTAACGCACCAACATTTATCAACTCCGAATATTTTGGTCATCAAGAAGTAGTGAGGCATAAATCCTACTTCCAACGACAACCTACCCCTAAATCCATATCTTGATCAAATCCCGAGTTTATTTCATCCATACATCACACAAATACAAGATATATTGGGCGTTGGAAATTGTGGATTTCGAGCCATATCTACTTGTTTGGGTGGTCATGAAGACACATGGGACAATATCCGCACAGAGTTAATGGTTGAACTAACTGAGAATCTTAGTTATTACTCTTATGTGATTGGCGACGAGTGCTCAAGAATTTACGAAGCGTTGAATTTTTTCCAGAAGGGCATCTTTGCACCACCTACGCATTGGATCGTTATGCCTGAAATGGGAATTCTAACTGCTTCAAAGTTTAATGTCATACTACATGTTCTCAATATGGCAAACAATGTGACATACTAATCATTCAGGACACAACCGCAGTCATCATCCCAACACGTGTCAATTGCAATAGTGCATGTTAATGGTAATCATTAAATAAAGGTGGTATTAAACGGAGAATACCCAATGCCCATACTCATACACCATTGGACACGTTATATACTTCCAGCTGCAAGTACATGGATTATCCCATACAAACCTAGATTAGATGTATATGAAGCATATATAAAGCGTACTTGTACTTGTGGATATGTTGATTTAAATGAATAATCAAAGTTGGAATTTGTTGGAATAAAAAACAATACCCAATACATTTCTTATCTTTATGTTAAAAACTTATGTTGGATGTGATGCATTTTCTCTTTTAAAAAAAGTCAATTAACCAAGGTACAATATATGACATATAATAATATAATTAAATAAAAAAATATTCAACATTTGGCTTATTTCAAAGGTATCGACGAGACGATTATAATGGTGTAAGTTGTTAAAATTAAAAAAGTATTTTTTATCGTATTTTAGTTAATATACGATTATATGTGTTAATAAGATGAAAGTGTAAAAGGAAGGGTAAAACTAAAAGGTATAAAGTAAATTATGAAAAAAGTATAGGGACCAAAAATGTAATTATAAATCAAAAAAAGAAAAAAAATTGAATGTGAGTGGAGGGGGTATAGAATTTTGCAGGGGCAGTTTTAGAATAACCCTATTTATATAGGAAAGTTTAATTACAAACTCTATTTTCATTGTGAATGTGAGGACTGATCTCGGCCCTCCATCTCTATTGATCCAACAATCACATTAAATAGAGTTTTTAATTAAAATTATTAATTAAGGTGATTAGGGGTAAAAAAGAAGTTAATTTCAAGCTCACGCCTACCTTATTTGATTTTTTATTTTTATTTTTAATTAAAAACTTTTTCCACCTTAAAGTTTAAAATATATTATCTTAAAACTTATTAATATTTTAATCAAATAAATTATAACAGAAAAAACGAGAATTTCATGCTCTTCGATATGACATCCATTTCGATATAGTTTTTTTTTTTTCGTTTTAACCGTTTTTTTACGTGAAATGCTATATATGCGTTATATTCATTATGAATATTTATGTACATTCAAGTGTGTACAACAACTCGGCACTGTAAGTCTGTAACTCGACATCACCTTTTTCAACACTTTCTTCAACGTTGTAAGGCACCGTGTTCTTCATCACCGTAACCCAACACCCATCGAGACCAATTGAGAACCCACCGAGAACGACTGAGAACCTATCGAGAAGGGTCGAGAATCCATTTATTGACTTGGTGTGTGTTTATGTGTGTTAAACCATACTATATCACCTTCATTTTCCATCAAGAACCAATCGATTGATTTACTATTTGTTTTGTGTGTAAAATCATAGCCTATGACTTTCAGTTTTTATTGAGACGAATTGGTAACCTATCAAGACCAATCAATACCATATCAAGAATGATCGAGAGCCCATCGTGACTGAACAACACCAATCAAGACTAATCAGGAACCCATCCATTGACTTTGTGTGTGGTTGTGTGTTAAAATCATAACCTAACACCTTCATTTTTCATCAAGACCGATTGAGAACCTATTGATTATTTTATTATGTGTTTGTTTGTGTAAAACCAATACCTACCACTTTTAAATTTTATCGAGATGGATCAGGAAATCTATCTCGACGAATCGGGAACTCATCAAGATCAATCGATAATCCAATAAAGAAAAAAGAAAGAAAACTAGAGTATGTAGAGTTGAAACCGTAGTGTATTCATGATAAATAATATGTATATCCATGATGAATAATATGTATATATAGGACTGTAAACGAACCTAACGAACACGAACGGATGCTTGTTCGTGTTCGTTCGTTAACTTAACCGGACAAACGAACGAACACAAACGGTAAATGAACTAAATTTTTTGTGTTCATGTTCATTCATTAAGAATATTTGTTTGTTCATGTTTGTTTATGTTCGTTTATTAAGAGCTAAATGAACGTAAACGAACGAACTTAAATGAGCTGAACAAACGTAAACGAACAAACTTAAATGAACATAAGCGAAATACTTATACTTAAAAAATCTCAAGCCCTTAGGTTCAATATACTAAGCAAAAGTAAATGTGAAAAGAATGAAGGTTTAAGGATATATATACTAGAGCACTGAGCATCCAAATGGGAAATCCTACCAACGTGGTATGGGTTGTTCTCAACTATCAAGTATCTATACAAGGGAATTAGTAAAGCATCTCACATCGAAATTATTTGAGAAAAAACAAGGTATACATATCTATATAAAGGAAAACGGTAACCATCAGTTTCATTATTTATTTTTTCAAAATTGATATCTCTTTATTAAATAATAATTATTATAAACTATATCTATTATAATTTTAATAATAATAATTACTTAATTGTTAATTTATAATTATTAGTAAACAAACGTAAACGAACATAAGGAAACGAACGTAAACGAATATTAACGAACGTAAACGAACGAACGTAAACGAACGAACATAAATGAACGAATGGGGCCTTTGTTCATGTTCGTTCGTTTATTAAATAAACGAACTTCCCGCAAAACGATTCACGAACGGTTCGTTGAACGTTCGGTTCGTTTACAGCCCTGTGTATATGCATGATGAATATTATGGTGAAAGTTATTATTTATGATAAATATCATACTAATGTAAATACTAGAGAGTTATTGTATACACATGATCATACACAAATATTCATGCTAAATAATATGTATATTCATGATGAATAATATGTATATTCATGATGAATAATATGTATATTCATGATGGATGTTACACTGAAAATATATATTCATGACGAATATCATACTGATGTATGAATGTTGTTGTATACACGTGAACATATATGAATATTCATGATGAATAATATATATATATATATATATTCATGAATGTTATAGTAAATATGTATATTAATGATGAATGTCATAGTGATGTATAAATACAGAGATTTGTTGGATACACGTGAATATATATAACTATTCATGATGAATGTTATACCAAGTTGTATATTCATGATGAATATCATACTAATAGATGAATATTAATGAGTTGTTGTAAACATATGGACCTGCATAAATATTTATAATGAATATAACATACATATATAACATTTCACATAAAAAACGGTTAAAACGAAAAAAAAACTACATAAGTTTCACATCTAAGTAATACTCGATCCGATAGTTTACAATATAGATAGATATATATTTAACAACTACATTCTAAGAAACACCCGATCGGATCTGTCAAAAACGAGCTGACGACTACAGGGGAAGCGACTGACTCCAGTCCCTGAGCCCAGCTATCGAGATGAATGTCATATCGAAGAGCACGAAATTATCGTTTTTTTATGTAATTTGTTTGATTAAAGTATTAATAATATTTAAGATAATTTATTATAAACATTAGGGAGGTAAAAGTTTTTTAATTAAAAAAATAAAAAGTCAAATAAGGTAGACATTTATTGAAACTTCTATTTTTACCCCTAATCATCACTTCTTAATTAACCTTATTATGTTTTAACCATTGATTAGTTTTTTTAATTTTAATCAATGGCCAAGATTGATCCTCATATTCACAATGAAAATTTAATTTTCATTTGAACGTACCCCTATATATATATATATAGAAAGTTCAAACAAGAACACTAACTATTTAAGAAAACAAGAAAACAACAAATCATTTGCAAAATCATATACAATTCGGCATTAAAAGCCAAAAAAATGGACGCGTGCGATTTTGCACCGACTTAAGTCGCGAGCAAAGTCGTATGAATCATATATGATTTTGTACGCGAATATATCATATATGATTTCGTATGTATTCGGTCGTTCTCGTGTTTTGTTAAATATATACTGTTCTCGTATGAACTCATCCCTCTCTCTCTCTCTCTCTCTATATATATATATATATATATATATTTATTTATTTATATAGATCTCACCCATACAAGCAAGATTTCTGTAATCTTTCTATGTGAGACAAAACTCACTTTGAATCTTACTATGAAGATTATATATACAACACTTAAAACGTAGTTGGACAACTTAATTTGACTCGAGAAGTAAATAATTATATTATACATCGTTTTTTAAAGGGGGATTTTCGGAAAAGTGTTTTGAAACCTTTGTCAAAACTATCATATAAAACCTTTTTTCCAATTGTCTAGTAGAGGCTAATTAAGAGAAAGTTTTACTTAGGTTTAGTTAGCTAGATTGTCCAACTTTGTTAAACATTTAAAGATAAAACATCTTAAGCCTCTAACTTCGTCTAGATAATGGTTCTATAATCTTAAAAGTCATGTTAAATATTCTCTTATGATGATTATTCTAACATACATATTTTTGTTGTCGTGTGATATAATGACAATACAAATAATTAAATACAATTATATAATGCTAAAACAAGGCTATTTAGCTTACTTAAACGCGTCTATAACATTATAAATCCATGAAATATCAAAGATTCATCCCTACTATAAGGTAAAATAAGATTCTTGTGGGAACGGTTGTTGTACCTGGTTTTCTTACTTTCCAAGTACAATGTTGGTGATTTTAGTACGTGATTGTGATTTATGTGAGATCCACCCGGTGACAAGGCAATCATAAGTGAGTTAGGAGATGTGGAGTTCACACTCACAAATGTTGCCTCTATCGCCTTAAATCGCCATAAGGCGGGGGTCAAAGGGGTTGCGGCCCCTTGCAGGGTCCTAGGGTGTAACACCCCTAAAATAGGAGTAAATTTAAACTAAAAGTCGATACAGAAATGTTACTTATAAATATGTAAAACACCCAAGATGGGGAAAATGTAAAGCGGTTACAACCCAAATGATATAGAAGATTAATAAGAACCTACTAATCTATACTATTCTAAATTTAGATTATGGACGTGTGTCACTATCTTCATCAAAAAGAATCTTGTCAAAATATAACTCCAACTGACCAAAAGCTATATCTCCCAAAAATGTCTCTATCGGCATCAAATCTCCGCTCAAGCCTTCGGACCCCACCGCTAAAAGAACCTGATATACATGTCATTGAAGAAAAAGTGTTAGGCTTGACGCCTAGTGAACCCAAACAATTTAATAAAGCGAGTAAACAAATTGAGATAAACTTTATAAACTTGATCAAAACCTAAACATTCAAATAAGTCAATTCAAGAAAACTCATCTTAGATGACGGGGGAGATTCGATTTCCATAGATAGTGGTGAAACACAAAAGTAAGTCATTCCCAAGATATAGAGTCCCACATCAATGGCCAATGAGTTCAACCAATCATGATCTATAGCTCAAGGCCCCGATGATCCTAATTATACTCATTCACTATAAATTACACGATATGGTCAATGGCTAGTATTCGGATCCAAGAGTCCGTACCATAATGCCTCCGATGACCGAATGCCTATTTCTAGTTACAAAATGGTAAAACAATCCCATTTTAACCCATACCGACTCCTATGCCTATGGATCCGTTTCATTACAATCCAATACTTGTCACAACTTTAAAGTGACCAACTATAATCAAACATATAGGTTCAAAGTTTCATAACCTCAAATGAACCATTTTCTTTCCCAAAATAATCAAAAGGTATGTTTTCCACAAGTAACAATATTTTTCTTTCCCCAAAATATAACCATTTCAAGTAATATACTCCCAAGGATGAAAATCTAAGTATAACCCAAATCATAGGATTCAAGTCTCAAAATATCATATAAGTATCAATAATACACTTTTTCAACAAGTTAATAACGCACAAACATTTACTTTGTCTAAAGGGCAAAAACACGCAAATCTTCTAAAATACTCAAAATAAGTCAAAATCCATAATTAGATAAAATTTATGTAAAGAGATGTTTAGGAGACTAAGATAAACCATTTTGACATGTATAAAAGTTTAGAAAATGTTAGAATGAGCTCACAATACTAGGTTTTAAGAAAAAAAACTAGGAAAGTCAAGAAAACCTTAGAAATGGGATGAACACTTGGATCTTGTACTCAAAGCTTGAATCCTTAGCTTTGATGTTGTTAGAACTATTTGAAATCCTTGATAAAGAACCTTAAATTCCTTCCAAGTTGTAATAAATGAGATGGGAGAGAAAGCAATTGAAGGATAAAGGAATGGATGAGAAAAATGAACTCAAACCTATGAACTCGACCCTATAACCCCACACAACTGGAACTTCCCTTGGGACTTCAGGTCGTGGGGAAGGTCACACATGTCCTTGACCACTTGCCACCATAGTGACCATCGCGAATTCCCGCGTGACTTTAGGTCATGAGGAAGGTCGCGTAACACATTGCTTTTCGCCATTTTTCGCATTTTCTTGGTTTTCTCGCGAGGCTTTCTACCAAGAATTCAACCATATAAAACCTCACTATATTAAATATTTTTAAACTAAATGATTAATTATAACCAAATGGCAAATGAAATTTTGGTTGTTACATGGGTTAGCGCACCTAGCGGGTCAAGGGGCAGAGCCCCTGGTTGTGGTCCCGCTGACCGTTAAACGGGCAGGCTCGAGGGGTAGTTTCTGGACGTTTTAAATGTAATTTAAAAGGTTTCAAACCTTCTTGAACTACATTTGAATCTTGGTGAAAATTTCCTAAGTGTTGACTAAAGGCATGTGGACTAAGAGCCTTTGTACCTTATGTTCAAAGTTCTGAAGTCATCAGTTGAATTCTCTATGTGTTAAAGATGAGAGCCTCTTGTCCGTGTGATCAGAGCCTCTAGACACTCCAAGCCTCTGGTCACTAATCCCTTTAGACAACTTCTAAACTTGTTTCTTTTGACTTTCAGTTAGTTGTAACTTGTAATACCCCAAAGTTGGAAAAGAGCGACTAATTTAAAACTTTTGATGAGCAACATAAATAGTACAATTTTCTTTCCAAAGGTCAACATTGAATACTTCTACATTTTATATAAGGGTTATAACCATTAATTTCAAAAATTGAATCTTGCACAGGATCTAAGTTAAGATCAATTGATACTAAAACCTACATACGCGTTGCTATCTCCAAGGTACAAAAGATGTGCTAAAAAGGCTAAATCCTCCTCGAGCCTTTACTACCACTCAATTCATCTCAAGTGTCTCTAGTATAGCACCACCCGGACCTGATGCACATGTCGACAAAAAAATGCGTTAGGCTTAAATCCTAGTTAGCTCTAAGTAGTTTTCATCCCAAATATAAATAAAATGGTAAAACTAAACTGATGCTATTTAAATCACAATTTCACAAATGAAATGTGTTTATCATAAAAACAATATCTTTCTAAAACCCATCATTTCCATGATGAAAACTCCATATATAAAACTCCCATTGAATATGAAACCAAAACCATTAGTCACTCAAAACATGAATGCCTAAAAATATTCAAATAATGAAACATGGATAAAACTCCATCATCGAAAACACCAAAATATGGATAAGACTCGACATCTAAAATGGCAACTCATAGCTAACACTCCATATCCAAAACAACACCGACAACATGGGTAAACTCAATACCCAAAACGACAACCCATTGTTAACACTCTATAGCTAAAGCAACACCAACAACATAGGTAAACTCAATACCCAACAAAAACACTTTTTAGTGATGGGGACACGTTTCTATCGACTAATGGAGAAACATAAAGTAAGCTATAAATCAACGTTATCAAGTAGCATCTCATATTTAATTGACCTTAGTGCCTACTCATTCGAGTTTCACCTTAAGCCTCATGTCCTTAGTGGCTACCTTTACTGGTAGCACCTCAAGGCTCATGGGCCTTAGTGCCTACCCCTCCGGGTAGCACCTCAAGACTGAATAATCTTAGTGCATACTCAAAGGAGTTTCTTATCGCTAGAATCTCTCTCTGTTTGCCCTCCAGCATCCACAACCCTTTTCCTCAGTGGGTTAGTTTCAACAAGTATACAAAACTCATAGTGTACATACTAAATAACTCCATACGTATTCATCTCTTATATACATATCACCATGTGTAACAAATGTTCGATGCCATGAATACCATACTATTTAGCATGCACATACCAACAAGGATCAATACGATGAAACAATGCCAAGACTCCACACACGCCAAATACGACCGACTCGTGGGCCTATGGATCTATTACATTACAACTTCAACTTACATGACTCCAATTTGAATGATCAATACACTCAAAACATGTAATCTCAAATAAATATGCAATGTGTACAAAATCCGTCCAAATATCACCATTGCACCATTTTTTTGGAACAAAGTCCTACAACACATTTGAACCAATATCAAATCAACCAAACCTCGAACATACTTGACTACTCCATGATAGTCAACATAAGTTAATATAAATATATTTACCTCATATTTATGCAACTCCATTTATCAAAATGGGAATATACCCAAAAACTCCTATTTATTTGAACCATCCTTCAAAATA